>CP136060.1:95647136-98047136 GCA_032464435.1 Aegilops umbellulata
CTGGCGAAAATCCTCTGCCGGGTTACCGTGCTCACCGGCTTACTAGCACACATCCACTCCCCCAAAGACTCAGTGCAAAGGAACGGGCCAAGTATGCACCACAACTTTCAAAACTCAGAGCCTTTATAGCAAACGGTTTAACATGCGTTGATTTTGTCCGTTGCTAGGTGTCTTAGAGTATTTTGCCCTTAAGCCGTCGCCCCGGTTTAATCTGTGAATACACAGGGGACTTAAAAGACCCCCAACGCCAATATTCAGCTAACCGACGCAGAAGTTACTAAAGCCATCAAGAAAATGTTGAATGAATCGGTGGCCGACTATAGCAAAATAGGACTTAGTCCTTTCCGCACTTCAAATAAACCGCCAACTGTAAGAATTACCCAACTCCTGCTTAATCCATATACTTAAAATTCGCTTATGATCTTTTTAACCTTAACAGGCTGATAATCCATTCTGTAAGAGGAAACCGCAGGATAAACCGGTCAAGACAACTCGTACCAAGACCAAGGCCAATAAAAAGCCCACCAAAAAGAAAACCGCCGAGTCTGCCGAGTTAAACATTGACGACGACAATGATAATCCTGAAACAGAGGTAGAACTTGATTCACTTGGCTCCTTTTTCATACATCTCATTGACAATAATTTTTGTCAGGACGACGCAGAGGCTAGCCGTGCAGGTGACGCAGAGGTAATTATTCTTTCCTCCAGTTCAGAACCCCTGCTAGCACAGAAAACCCGACAAGTAAGACGGAAAGTAAGATTTTCTCACCCTCTCGCTCAGTTGGATCCAAATGTTCTTTTGAAGAAACATCAACATGAAGCTCGCTGCATGACCCGACATAGCGACAACATGATCACTTCTACCGGTTTACCAAACACTCTGCTTCGCAAAAGCCGTCCAGAGGTCTTACACATTTCTGATATACTTTATCCCAAGGCGGGTCATTTTTGATAACCTCTTAACCCATCTGATTCAAACTATCAGGGGACTTCTCACTCTTCCTGTGGCGAATCAACAGGAACACAAATCCCAACCCTCAAAACGGCTCCTGGGTGAGCATGTTTTTTGACTCCTTATATCTTCTGTTTGATCATCATACCAACCTGTTATTTACATCTTATTTTCAGGGCCCAGGCCAGACCCAACAAGAAGGCCGAACCAAATAAACCGGTTGAAGACCCCAATCTATCTGATCTGTAAAGAACCCCGGACCCTTATCATCCACATGCCAAAATCACTCCTGACGATCCACCACCGCAAGATCATGCAGTCTTTGCTGAGCCTATGGAAGTTGACCCGATGAGCACTGCCGATAAACCGCCAAGCCCAACTAAAGCTGCTGATGATAAGACTGACGACGTTGTGGTCACTGGTGTTAGTTATACAGCCCCGGGCAATCCCATTGCTCTATCAAAGCACAACTCCAAAGAAGAAATTTCTGCTGTTGACAAAGGCAAATGGAAGGCAGAGTTGGAAAACTATGCCCACCTCAGCGCCCAAGTATTCATTCTGGGTTTTTAAACCGTCTGTATGCAAGCCGTGACTATGAAGCCGGTTTACTAAATTTGATGAAGGAGCGGTATGAGGTAAATGTTGTTGACTTTTTATGAATATACTTCCCCTAGCCGCCAAGTTTATTGGACATTAGAGAATAGAATGTGCTGTAAACTTCCAATAACCATATAGATCAACTCTAATATCCCCCAAGGGACGGTTTATAATTTCAATATGAACCGGGACTTTTTAGAATAATAAGACTTCAATTTTGCCTGTGTAGCCCAGAAGGGTCGACTTAACAAATATGTTAAGTCGAGACTAATGATGTTTGTAAGGCCCAAAATTCTTGCGTAGAACCTTCTTAAACCGGTTTACCACCTAATTGATAGTTGGAAAAAGAACAATCTATAGTCTTGAGCAAATATGCATTAGCCCCCAAGTGTCAAGAATAATACCTGTATTGGGCTTGGGAACTGTAAAAACGTTGATAAGAAGCAATAGACATTAGCCCCCAAGTGCCAAGTATATTACTTGTTATCTGCTTGGGACTTCAAATACGCATTGTCAGTTCATAAATTGCTTGTCTGTTGCAGGCCGAACTTACCAAGAAGGAATCATAAATCGCTGACCTTCAAGAAAATATCAAATCTCAACAATCAGAGACTTCCAAGGCCAAGGATGAACTGACCAGCGCCTTGGCAGCGATGGAAAAGCTGAAAGAAAGCTTCAAGAATGATAGGGCAGGTTGGGATACAGAAAGTTCAACTCCACTGAAGAGGGCTGAGGATGCTGAAACGACCCTTAAACCGGTGTCAGCAGAGCTTACTGGCTTAAAACAATAGATAAATGCCATGATTGCTGCTGTTTTTGGTAAGTATCTGCTTCATAAGCTTTAAAACATGTGTTATCTAGTAAACTGCCGGTTTACAGATGTCTTTTGATGATGCAGGAACCCGTGTTGCTCATCTTGGCTCAGATATGCGGAAAAAACTGAAAGCCACCTATACACTCATAGAACAGTTATATACCGGCGTACAACGGGTTATCTGCACAGCTTCCCATAACAAACCGCCCCCAACTATGATCAAGGAGACGTTGGAAAGGCTGTCGATGATGTGTGCACGGTTTGAAGAACTAAAGAAATCAGCTGCAAGAGAGGGTGCTCTTACCGCACTGACTCCAGCCAAAGCATGGATATCTGATCTTGATCTGGCCGATTTGGCAAACGGCTGCCCAAGCATAAAAGAAAACGGGTCAGACTTCAATACTAATGACCTTACTGCCATTATGAAGGAAATGCGTCCGCTGGCTAGGAAATTGGCTGAAGAGACCGATCTTTCATATTATCAGTCGGTTTATGATGCCAACAATAAGAGAATTAAAGCGCCAACTTATGATGCTCCAAATCTTACTCCTCCAATCCTTAAGCACACTTATGCCCCTGATGTTGATCCTTCCACACTTATAAGTGATGAAGTTGTATTCAAAGCCTTAACTGGAATTGATTGGAGAACCATTGACTTCCAGCCACTGGGTAGAGAGGAG
Source organism: Aegilops umbellulata (assembly GCA_032464435.1). Taxonomy (NCBI): domain Eukaryota; kingdom Viridiplantae; phylum Streptophyta; class Magnoliopsida; order Poales; family Poaceae; genus Aegilops; species Aegilops umbellulata. Next base: position 95,650,180 of record CP136060.1, read on the forward strand.
GGAGATGAACCGGTGTTGGATGATCCACAACCTTCAAGTCAACCAGGCCAAGATTCATAAACCGCAGGCTGGCTTAACATCTTCTTTCTGCAAGACTTGGTTAAACAATTATTCTTTTGGGCACCAGACGCCTTTGTAATAGGCGTAGCTGAAACTCTTAGAGCTGATATGCCATCGTGCATAAGTTATCTTGCATGACCCTATTGACGTTGAAACTTAGGATATGTTGTTTTGCATTAAAAATACCATCCATGTGAATCTGTTCCTGCATATAATCAGAATACAAATGTCCTGGCGGTTTACCGCAGGACGGGTCATCATACCCCATATGTGATCATAGGTAATCAAAAAAATTCATAACCAGGCCGGCTTAACCATGACCATATGTAATCATACCCCACAGTGGGCGCCAACTGTCATGGAATAGTCATGGCAGATGTCCTAGTGTGAGGACTTAGTCGTGGAGCCATCGCGACGAGATTAGCTTAAAGGGGTTAAACGGGACAAAGGACACATGGAGTTTATACTGGTTCGGCCCCTTGTGGTGAAGGTAAAGGCCTAATCCAGTTGAGGTGGTATTGCTTGTGTCTCGATTACCAGGGAGCGAATACGCTTTACCTAGCTTTCAATCTCTTCTGTTCTTACCCTAAACCGCCGCCAGGTCGTCCCTTTATATACACAGGTTGATACCCTGCGGCTCACAGAATCCCGGCCGGTTCATAAACGTGTCCGGCTCGGTATCTATTCTTTCATACCTTACAAGACAATACATACACACATATGGTGGTTTACATCGATGGGCCCTAACCCGCCTTTGGGATTTGGGCCTTCTTAGTAAATCTCCTTCGCAAGTCACCATCTTCTACGTCTTCATGGGCTTCAATACTGGTAAATCGCCATGAGTATAACCCGGCCCCTCCTGGGCGGTTTATACTCAATAGTTATATCCCCAACACAAAGTGTTCCTCCGGTATTCGGGAGTTGCATAATCTAATAGTCATAGGAACATGTATAAGTTATGAAGAAAGAAATAGCAATAAACTAAACAATCATAGTGCTAGGTTGGATGGGTCAAGTAAATCACATCATTCTCTAATGATGTGATCCCGTTAATCAAATGACAACTCTTTGTCCATGGCTAGGAAACTTAACCATCTTTGATTAACGAGCTAGTCAAGTAGAGGCATACTAGTGACACTCTGTTTGTCTATGTATTCACACATGTAACAAGTTTCCATTTAATACAATTCTAGCATGAATAATAAACATTTATCACGATATAAGGAAATATAAATAACAACTTTATTATTGCCTCTAGGGCATATTTCCTTCAACTTATGCTAAGCAAGATAAACAACTATGTGATAGCAAGATATATAACATGAAACACTATGGCTATCACAAAGTAAAGTGCATAAGTAAAGGGCTCGGGTAAGAGATAACCGAGGCACGTGGAGACGATGATGTATCCCGAAGTTCACACCCTTGCAGATGCTAATCTCCGTTTGGAGCGGTGTGGAGGCACAATGATCCCCAAGAAGCCACTAGGGCCACCATAATCTCCTCATGCCCTCGCACAATGCAAGATGCCGTGATTCCACTAAGGGACCCTTGAGGGCGGTCACGGAACCCATACAAATGGCAGCCCTTGGGGGCGGTCACCGAACCCCTACACTTTGGCAACCCTTGGCGGCGGTCACCGGAACCCGTCAAATTGCTCGGGGTGATCTCCACAACCTAATTGGAGACCCCGAAGCTTGCCCAGAGCTTTACACCACAATGATTGAGCTCCAAACACCACCAACCGTCTAGGGCGCCCAAGCACCCAAGAGGAACAAGCTCTAGGGTACCAAGCACCCAAGAGTAATAAGCTTCTCAACTTGAAACTTCCACGTATCACCACGGAGAACTCAAACCGATGCACCAAATGCAATGGGAAGGGAACACAGAGTGCCCAAGTCCTTCTCCCCCAAATCTCACCAAAGCAACTAATGCTAGGGAGGAAAATGAGAGGAAGAACGAAGAAGAGAACACGAAGAACTCCAAGATCTAGATCCAAAGGGTTCCCCTCACATAGAGGAGAAAGTGATTGGTGGAAACGTAGATCTAGATCTCCTCTCTCTTTTCCCTCAAAAACTAGCAAGAATCCATGGAGGGATGGAGAGATAGCAAGCTCAAAGAAGGTCAACAATGGGGGCCAAATGAGAGCTCAAAGGATAAGGTCCATTGGGGAAGAAGGCCCCCTTAAATAGGCACCCCCGAATCCAACCATTATGCCCACTGGTCGTGCACAAGCGGTACTACCGCTTGGAGGAGCGGTACTACCAGTTAGCACGGCCAAAACAGCCCAACGAGGCAGAAACCACGAATAGTAGATCTGCCAGAGAGGTAGTACCGATCTGGGAGCAGTACTACCGCTCTGGGGGCGGTACTACCGGCTTGAGCGGTACTACCGCTCTAGTACCGCTTAGGGAAAACATGCAACAGAAACATGCACAACCATTGAAACACAAGAGGTACTACCGTTCGGAGGTGCCATACTACCGCTCTACCACCGCTCTACTACCGTTTAGAGAAAACAAGCAACAGAAACATGCACAAAAGACTTATCCCAAACGGTAGTGGCAGCGGTAGTCCACAACGGAAGTACCGCAAGCGGTACTACCGTGGTATTAAGTTGTACTACCGCTTGGGTGCTGCAAAATAGTCCAAGCAAAACAGAAGAAACAGGTTGGACTGAAACAATCACAACATTTGCATATGAGCTCCAAATTGAGCAAACTCAAGCTTGTTGGATAGAAGACGACGAGTAGCATCCAACAACAACTGATTAAGGTAAGAATAGGCAGGGGAGTTATGCCAATATATAGAAGAGAGAAACCTCCAACAGAGAAGAACCGACATAACCTCCAACATCGAAAACATCATAGAAGAAGCATGAGAACTCCGTTTTCGAAGAACTCGAGCTTGTCATGAAAATGACCATAAGATCTAAAACTCACCAAGATAAATACCAAACAAGAACCAAGAAAGATGATGAAAGGATGCAATTGTTTGATCTCTCTACGAACGATACGATCAAGCTACTCATCGAGAGCCCCCCTTGATAGTACCTCAATCGACCCTATAACCCGGTCTCCCAACTACCACCATGAGACCGGTAAAATAGTAAACCTATCAAGGGAAAACCTTTGCCTTGTACATAGTCCACTTGAGCTAGATGATGACGATCTTGACTCCCTCAATTTGGACCACCTTTCTTGATTGCGTTGGCTCGATGAAGACTAGATAGTTGATTGCTCCCCCATACTCCACTATGGATGAGCCACTCTTTGGCACATCTTCACAAGTCCATTGACACCATAATGGACGACAAGATTCAAGCACTTGATCTCTTCGTGATGCTCCACTTGACCTTGCACACCGCAATCTTGATGACAATCACCACTTGATGTCATCCTCTCCATGGGTTGTATGATATCTTCCTCTTGACGCAAGCCTATGGAAACATACCTAACCCCACATAGAACTCTCACGTAGACCATGGGTTAGTACACAAAGTGTAATGGACAATGCTTACCATACCATGTGATCACTTGATCCCTCTCGGTACATCTTCTATGCGTTGTGTGTTGATCAACTTGAATCACTCTCTGTACTTAATTAGTCTTGATCATCCTTGAATCTTTCCAACTCTCTTCATTTGGATGATGTCTTGAAGATAAACATGAATTGAAAGTGCGTTATATCGACTAGAGGGGGGGGGATGAATAGGCGATTTTTATGAATTCTTCACTGAGGAATTTGCCGGTGAGGAAATTCCTTAGCGAAGAACTACTTGCAGCGGAATAAGTACTTAGAAGTAAACATAACAGAAGACAAGCATAGTCATCATGATGAAATGAAGACAAGCATAGAGTACTGAAAGCGTAAACACAGGATAACACAGGATGAAGACAAACACACTGAAGAAATTGAACTAAGGAAATTGAGAAAGTCTTTAGTCAAAGTCTTCAAACACATATATGACAAGAACAAAACACAATACTGAGGAAATGAAAGAGTTGAGGAAATAGAACCAGTTGGCTTGGTGAAGACAATGATTTGGTAGACTAGTTCCAACTGCTGTCTCAGTTGTACATCTAGTTGGAGCAGCTAGGTATTTAAACATGAGGACACACGGCCCCGGACACACAGTCCTCACCGTATTCTCCTTGAACTAAGGTCACACAGACCTCGTCCAGTCACTCATGGTAAGTCTTCAGGTGACTTCCGAACCTTCACAAACTCGGTCACTCGGCGATCCACAATTCCTCTTGGATGCTCTAGACCATGACGCCTAACCGTCTGGAAGAAGCACAGTCTTCAAAGGTAAGAAGCATCGGATCCACGCAGGATCAATCTCTTCAGTGATGCTCAATCACTTTGGGTTTGTAGGTGTTTGGGTTTGGGTTTTTCCTCACTCGATGATTTTCGCTCAAAGTCCTCGGAGGATGGGTTGCTCTCAAATGACAAGTGTCAGTTTCTCTCGGAGCAGCCAACCAGCTAGTGGTTGTAGGGGGCGGCTATTTATAGCCTAGGGAGCAGCCCGACATGATAAGACATAAATGCCCTTCAATGATATGGTCGTTAGGTGGATAAGATATTTTGGGACAGCTGGCACGCAGCATAGCAACAGTCGGAAATTTGAGGCTCAAATTCCTCAGGGCTATCATGTTCCTCATTGTGTAGGCAATCCGCACTGGCGAATTCCTAACTCCTCAGTCAGAACAAATTCCTCAGTGACCAGAAGAACTTCATCTCTGTCACTAAAGAAATTGATTGAACTGTATGAGATTTCCAATGGCTTCACTCGAAGGGATTGGTAGGTGTAGGATTTTGAGTTGCGCATCACTTGGAAATTTTTCCTTAGTATTTCCTCGACCCCCTTTAACAGTACGGTGTTTCCTATGCCTCAAAAAGAGAAAAAGAAACTACGAAAACAAAAGTCTTCATGCTTCATATTCCTCGAATGAATACCAAGTCTTCAAGGTCACACCAATTTCTTCACTTTCAAAGTCTTCAGAAAGTCTTCAGAATACCAAAGTCTTCAGTCGAAGAACTTCATTTTTAGGGTTCAACTTTCTCTGTAAATATCAAACTCCTCATAGACTTATAGACCTGTGTACACTCATAAACGCATTAGTCCCTTAACCTATAAGTCTTCAATACACCAAAATCACTAAGGGGCACTAGATGCACTTACAATCTCCCACTTTTTGGTGATTGATGACAATATATGTTAAGTTTTCAACGGGGATAAACATATGAAGTGTAAATACTGATATTGAGGAATTTGATTGCAAGATATAGAAGAACTCCCCCTGAAGATGTGCATAGTGAGGAATTTGCTTTTGAAGCAATGCACACTTGAAGAGTTGAATCATGGAGATCTCCCCCTATATGTTGTAATTCATACACGCATTTGACATATCTTATGAAGAATTTGAAATGCATGATGAAATATGGTGACTGATGAAATTTAGCATGCGTGCAATAATAAGCATGCAGAATAATGCATCAAAAGTATCAGAGCACCATCTGGTTTAAGTTTACAACTCGATCCGATAAAGTTTCAGAAGAACGAGAGTTGTAACCTAGCAAAAAAATGCCCATATAGTAGACCCGTTTGAAGACTAACTCAAATTTCTCCCCCTTTGTCATCAAATGACCAAAAGGATCGAAACTGAGGACTAATGCCGCTGAAGAATATCAAGTTGATGAAGGAGCGCCAACGTTGTCGGGGTCATTTTTCGTAGTAGGGCCTGCCGCAGTGTCGTCCAAGTCTTCATGTTCATCAGTGTCGCGCAATGTAGAATAGGAGCTGGCCACCAAGGAAGGAACCTTGACCTTCTAGTATTTTTTCGGTGGAGGTGCAGACCAGTCAAAGTCTTCCTTGAGACCCATTTTCTTCAGATCTTCTTCGCTGTAGACATGAGACAAAACAGCCCAGGTACGGTTGAAGGTTTCATGGAGGTAGTATTGATTTTTGTTCACTGCATTATGGGTTGAGGTCATGTTATGAAGAATTGAACCAAACTATCTCTTGACCCATTTATGATTGCGATCAACCTTCTGATGAAGACTGAGGAGTAGCTCACGATCAGTCATCACCCTGGGTGCTGTGCCTTGAGGATTTTGCTTAGCTGTGTTGGCGGCAGAGTCATGGGTGGCAGAGTCGTCATTGGTTGAGTAGGATGCAGCCTTGCGAAATTGGCCATCCAATGGACGAATGCCTTCATCTATAACAGCAGCGGCCTTGCCCTTGTCATCAGCTGAGGAAAATGTCCGTTTGAGGACTTCAATCGGCGGCAAGTAGCTGTAGTGGTTCAGTGTATCAGCTTTGTAGTTGAGTGAAGATCTTGTTCTGATGAATCTCATGATCCAAGGTGCATAAGGCTTCAACTCAAATGGTGACATAGCAATATTGGCCAGAGTCCTCATGAAGAAATCATGGAAGTTGACGGGAACACCATGAATGATACTAAAAAGCAGATTCTTCATGATGCCAATGACTTCTTCATCATTCGAGTCGTGGCCCTTGATAGGACTCAATGACTTCGTCAGAATGCGATAGACAGTCCGAGGCACATATAGTAATTCCTTGATGAGGAATTTGGTTCGTGGGGCCTGCCCTGGCTTCAAAGGCTTCATTAGCACTTGCATGTAATGATTTGTAAGCTCAGGTTCGCTGTAGACACATCAAGCAGCTTCAAGGGGAGGACTGAGTGGTAAGGCACAAAGCAATTCAATAGCTGATGCCTTGTAGTGAGTATTTTCAGACATCCAGTCCAGCACCCATGAGTTCACATCGTCAGAATCTCCTATGATGTGCAGCGTCGCATAAAATTTAAGAATGAGTTCTTCATTCCAATCACATATGTCAGTGCAGAAGTTTAACAGTCCAGCATCGTGAAGAATACCGAGGACTAGCTCGAAGCATGGCCGAGATTCCATATCCACTTGAGGAATGTGCGCATGATCGAAGACTTTGTCTTTGTTGAACATCACTTAGGAACAGAAATTAGCCTGACTGGCAGTCCAGAAATGTCTCTTCCTTATGCGAGCAGAATCATAGGGGTTGTAGTCTGTGAAGAATATATGGTCGCCAAAGAAATCTTCAGCCTTGAACTTTTGCTTCCTTGAGAACGGATCCTTTGGCTTGGGCAGAGGAGTGTTAGTGAGTTGCATCACAACCTCAGGAATCACAATCTCAGGTTCTTCATGCTGAGGAATTTCTGGTTCCTCTTCAGTGGCAGTCTGTGTGTTCAAGTGATCAGCAGCAGCAGTTTCTTCAGCACTAGTGGCTGGAAATTCTTCACGTACAGATGAAGTGGGGTGAGTTTGTTCAGATCCCATTTGAACGGTTGGTGCAGGGGACTGAGGAATTTGCTGTAAAGGGGTGAAGAGTGGAGAATTGGGGTGCCGACTTTTCCAAAAGTCATCATTCATCACTGGGGTAGTACTCCCAATGTCCACATCTTCATCTTCCATTTCTTCAACGCCAGCATCTTCAGCTGTGAACTAAGGCATTGGCGAGGAAACAACTGGTGTTGAAGGGATCTTATCCACTTCAATTTCTTCATCAATCTGCTCTGACGAAGCAACAGAATGATTTTCTTCATCTGATCCGCTAGAGATCACATACTCTTCACCAAAAGGAACATGGTCCTTTGATGGCGTGGTGGAGATCAGAACAACATCAATGGGATTTGCAAATGAACTTGTGTCGGGGGAAATCTGCCTCCACGAACACCTATGGGGACCGAGCCCCTTTCTGGTTCGGCGGGGGGCGGAGGTCGCGCGAAGAGCGGATCGAGGCGATGCACACAAGGGGTTTACCCAGCTTCGGGCCGCACGGATGCGTAAAACCCTACTGCTGCTTTGTGGTTTGTATTGTGTTCTTGCTTGGGAGCGCTGAGTGCTACAGTACACACAGGCAACTAATCAGACCGAGCGTGAGCGGCCTCCTCCCTCCCCTTTTCTACGTCGCGCATGGGGCCTCCTTTTATATGCGCAAGGGGTTACCCACAGGTGGCAACGTAGGCGGGGGTAAAACTGGAAAACGCTGTGTTGGGTACAGCTGTTTGCACAGTGCTACCATACCTAACTCTGACGGCAGGGGACAAGGGCATTAAATGCCCGTCTAGGTCGCCCAAACAGTGCAGAAAAGGGACCGTCAGGGGCGCCACCGTTTGCCACGACGGCTATCCTGTCAGTGTTGCTTCGCCACCGCATGCCCCTGGCTGCGCAGCCTCTCGTCACGTACGCCTGGAATGGCCCCAGAGCGACACGTGGGTGGATGAGCTGGAACGCAGGCGCGGGGTGGTGACTTGCCGCGGCAAGCGCCTTGCCACGGTTGATGTCTTGTCGCGCCCGGGAGCTTGTCGCTCATCGGTCCTTGCCGGGACGCGTGGCGCGTCGCAGCAAGTCTCTTGTCGTGCCCTGGTCGGCCTTCCCGGCAGGCTCCTCTTGCCGGGGCCTTGTGCTTCGAGCGGTCGTCCCGGCAAGCTCCTCTTGCCGGGGCCTTGCTCTCTTCGGGTGGCCTTCCCGGCAAGCTCCTCCTGCCGGGGCCTTGGCTCAAATACTTTGTTCTTGGATGGCCCGAAAAGGGACCATGGGGGGGTTTGGCGATCACCTGGCAAGCCTTGCCGCGGGGTGCTACGACTGCCCGTGCACAAGTTCGGGGTACTAAGGTACCCCTACTTTAGTACACCGACAGGAGCCCCCGGGCCTGGGCCATACACGGTGCCGAGCGCTATTGGGCCAGGTCCAAAACAGTGCACGGGCACGCGCGGCCTGGGTCACGCTGCATCTTTTTCTGCATCCACCACGCCCTCCCCGAACGGCACGCGTCGAACGCGGCATCGTGGGGAGAGGCGTGCGTGACGTGGGCGACATGCGTGGGGCTGAGCCCCGTAGGCATGCGTCACGTCGCAATAAAGGGGGACGGTTCGCGCCATCTCCATAAGTGGAGGGAGGCGTGGAGGCGTGGCTCGTTTGCTGGACGGGGCCGAGGCACGGTTTCCGAGGCGTCCGCTCCCCACGATCACGGGGTGGAGGGAGGTCGCCTCGGTCCTGCACGCCAGCCACGCGGCTTCCATGCACCCGAAGTTGCGGACGGTGGAGGCAGGAAACCGGGCCGTCGCGGGTCGAGGCAGCAGGCCGGTCCCAGTCGCCTGCTCTCCCTGCGTCTCGATTGGCTGAGCGGGGCGGCCGAGCCCCCACCCTGCTCCTTTATAAAGAGCAAGAGGGGGCGACGGAAATCCACACTCCTTCATCTTTTCTTCCCTTCAGCTTCTGATCCCCTTTCTTCATTTGCCATGGAGAAAGGGAATCCTAGTCCTTCATCGGTGGCGGTGAGGGTCGCTGCTAGGCAACGCGCCCCTCCTCCCCTTGCACCCGCGGTGGCGGAGCCAGCCATAAGGGGAAGGGGGAGGGGGCGAGGTCGTGGACGAGGCCGTGGACGAGGACGAGGCGCTCGGGGACGAGGCGGGCGGGGCGACGCGCCGACCTCGCCTCCGCCAGCGGCTCCTCTTCTCACGGCGGTCCACATCGGGGACGACCCTTGCGAGTTCTTTGTCAGGCTGCGCCGGGCACCTCGTCGTCGCCTCTGCCTCCCGGCTCCCTTCGCAAGTGTGATGGAGATGGAACAACCCGAGACGCTAAGACTGCGCATGAGGGGCTGCGGGATCAGCGGCACGCGGGTCCACGTTGAGTCCCCATCCCCCGGCGCGATGTATCTTGGTCGAGGGTGGAAGACGTCCGCCCGTATCCACAGCTTGATGGAGGGGTTCACCCTCCATTTTAGGTTGATGGAGGGCGATCTCCTCTCCGTCAAGGTCTTCGGGTGCTATGGGACCCGAGCCCGGTGCTGCGTGGATAGCTCCTCCGACAGCGAAGGCTCCTCCTCGAGCAAGAGCGACGAGGAGGGGAGCGACAGCGACGACGAGGGTAGCGGTCGTCGGGATGACGGGTCCGACTAGGCGCCGGTCGCGGCTCCGTGTGGCACCGGCGACCCCATCATCCGTGTCGCCGGCTCCTTGAGCTTCCCGGGGTCGCCTCCTTGGGCGGCTGGAGTGGCGAGGCGGCGGAAGAGGAAGAGGGCTGGCGGCAAGGCCGTCAACTCGGAGTACGGGGGCACGACGCCCTCGATAGCGTGCTGACATCCTGCCGCCTCATCGAGCCCTGCTTCCGGCGCCGCCGTCACCGTCCAGCTTTCAAATGGCCCCCGGGGTGTTCTCTTGGTGTCTTCTGCCACCCGTAGCTCGCCTAGGCGCCCCTTTTGCCCTTCTCGCCTCCTTGTCCTACCTCCTGAGGAGAGAGACAAGAAAGGGATTACGGGCACCTTATCTCTTTTTAACTTGTAAGCCCTCGGGCTTTAGTTGCATTTAAAGCTTGTAATCCCATCTCTCATGTTTTTCATTCTCTCTGAACTGTACCTGAGCGGAATGTTTTTTTAATGAAAAGGGGATGTTTGCCGGGCTATTTGTCCCGCGGGTAAAACCCGCGCCAAGGAGCGAATCCTTTATATCGTTAAGATAGACACTTCTTTGCCCGGCAACAGGCCCTGTCGTCTTCCCGCGCCACTCGACCTTTCTCACGCCTTTGGCGGAGGTAGGGATGAGGCGGGTTCGGGCTCCTCATTCCATCCCTTTGCCGCCGCGGCTACTACCAAAACTGGCCCCAGGAACGCGCTCTGGGGCCCAGAGTTAAGGGAGCACGGTAGCTTTTTAGGAAGAAATAAGGTTTTTGCATTCTTCAGTCCATAAGAGAATGCATGACAAGGGATGAAAAACTTATCTAGGATTGCAGCCCCCGGCAACTTTGGCTTGCCGCGGGCGAATCTTTGTACTTGCAGCCCCCGGCAACACTGGTTTGCCGGGGACCAGATGCTGGTCCGCCCTTCTTCTCTTCCTCGTCCTTAAGCGGTCTGGCCAGGATATGCAAAACCCTGCGAACCAAGGGAAACGAAGGAACAGGAAAAAGGGGACGCAGACCCGACCTCTAAGCTAGGGGTTAGCAGCTGTTAGGCACTATCAACCCTAACCAAGGACGAGACTCGACTCAGCATGCATGCTAAAACTTAGGGCGCCAGCGCTTCGTTTACTGCTGCTCAGGGTCTGCGCCTGGCTTTGTACAAAGGATTACATGCAACAGCAGCAAGACTTGTACAAAAGGGTGGTTGCCGGACGGGGTCCGACAACCGCGCCTTACGCGTAAAACTTACGAAGATGCTCAATATTCCAGGAGTTGCTCACCGGAGTGCCATCTTCGGTCTCAAGGCGGACAGCGCCGGGCCTCGTGACTCGTCTCACCCGGTAAGGGACTTCCCACTTCGGCGTCAACTTGTTGTGATTCTTGGCGGACGGAGCGCGCCGAAGAACAAGGTCGCCTTCCTCGAAGCTTCTGGCTTTAACTTTGCGGCTATGGTAGCAACGCAAAGCTTGCTGGTAGCGAGCGGCTCGCACAGCAGCCTGAAGACGATCTTCCTCAAGGAGCAGCGCGTCATCTTCACGCAGCCGCTCTTGCTCAAGCTCGTCATAAGCGAGCACTCGAGGTGACCCGTATACGAGTTCCGTGGGGGTAACTGCTTCTGCTCCATAGACTAGAGAAAATGGTGTCTGGCCAGTGGCTCAATTTGGCGTCGTTCTGATCGACCAAAGAGCCACCGGCAGCTCCTCGATCCAGTTTCTTCCGCACTTGTGCAGCCTGTCAAAAGTTCTGGTCTTGAGCCCGCGCAGCACTTCGGCATTGGCCCTCTCCGCTTGACCGTTGCTTCTGGGATGAGCAACAGAAGCGAAGCAGACCTTGGCGCCGAGATCTTGGACGTATTGCATGAAGGCGCGGCTCGTGAATTGCGTACCGTTGTCGGTGATGATCCTGTTAGGGATCCCGAAGCGGCAAACAATCGACCTGAAGAACTTGACTGCTGACTGTGCTGTCACCTTCCTCACTGGTTCCACTTCCGGCCACTTTGTGAACTTGTCGATTGCGACGTACAAGTACTCAAAGCCCCCGACAGCTCGGGTGAAGGGGCCGAGGATGTCGAGCCCCCAGACCGAAAATGGCCAGGATAAAGGGATCGTCTGGAGAGCTTGAGCTGGCTGGTGTATCTGCTTGGAATGGAACTGGCACGCTTCACACTTGGTTACTTGTGCAGTTGCATCCTGGAGGGCTGTCGGCCAGAAGAAGCCCTGCCGGAATGCTTTGCCGGCAAGTGCTCTTGCGCCAATGTGGTGACCACATATGCCTCCATGTATCTCTGCCAACAGCTTTTGTCCGTCTTCCCGGGGAATACACTTCAATTTCACACCGTTGCGCCCTCTTCTGTACAGTTTGTTGTCGACGAACTGGTACATACTTGAGCGTCGGTCTACTCTTTCTGCTTCTTCTTGTTCTTCGGGAAGTTCTCCGTTCTGGAGGAAACGGACAGTCTGCTGCGCCCATGCTGGAGCCTGTGGCTCGACAACAAGGACTGAAGGCACATCTGCTGCTGCGGGAACGTCCGCTTCTACGGCGAGGATCTGGGGCTCAGCCGGAGCTTGATGTTCCCCGGCAAGCTTGCCGGAGCAAAACTTGTCGGGAGCACCTGCTTCTACGGAACAAACCCTGGGGTTTGCCGGAGCAGACTGCTCCTCAGCACTCTTGGCGTCGATCTTGGGGACCTTCTTAGCAGCGGCTCCGGGGAGCTCTGCCGGAAGATAGTCGCCGGAGACCAACTTCCTCTTCTTGCTCTGTCTGGTTGATGGTGTTACGGATGGCTGAGTCAGCTTGAGCACAAAGGTTCCTGGCTCCACAGGTAACTTGAGTGATGCGCACTTTGACAGGCCATCCGCAATGTCGTTCTCAGCTCTTGGAATGTGTTCCATTTGCAGGCCGTCAAAGTGCTCTTCTAGCTTCCTCACTTCATCAACGTACGCTTCCATCAACGGACTCTGGTAATGTTTGTTCACTTGGCGGACGACAAGCTGCGAGTCACCCCTGACAATGAGCTTCTTGATCCCAAGTTCTGCCGCGATTCTGAGACTGGCAAGCAAACCTTCATACTCTGCAGTATTGTTGGTTGCTTGCTCCTTGGGGAAGTGCATCTGGACTATGTACTTGAGATGCTCTCCGGTGGGCGTGACAAGCAACGCGCCAGCACCGGCGCCTTGCAGCGAGAAGGCACCATCAAAATACATCAGCCATTCTTTGCTTGCTTCTTTGACGGGGATGCTCGTCTCTGGGATTTCTTCATCTGGTGTCGGTGTCCACTCCGCTATGAACTCCGCCAATGCTCTGCTTTGGATAGTCGAAGTGCTCTCGAATTTGAGACCGAAGCTTGACAGTTCCAGTGCCCACTCAACAATCCTGCCTGTTGCTTCTGGATTCTGCAGTATCCTCTTCAGCAGAAAGCGGGTGACAACTGTAATCTCATGTGCTTGGAAGTAATGGCGCAGCTTTCTCGAGGCCATGAGAAGGCCGAAATGCAATTTCTGCACGCCAGAGTACCTTGACCTAGCCCCCTGCAGAAGGGAGCTGACAAAGTAAACTGGGCGCTGCACCATTCTCTTCTTCTGCACCTCCACTCGCTCCTGCGCGGATCCATCCTTGTCGGGGCCAGAGCTTGTCGGGGAAGCCCCCTGTTTGTCACTGGACGCGCTTGCCGCGGTTGCTAGCTCATCATCTGCCTCCCTCTCCGCTACTAACGCAGCACTAACCACTTGATTGGTCGCCGCCAGGTAGAGCAGCAACTTGTGGTTTAGGCGCGACAAGTATTGGAGCGGAGGATAGGTATTTCTTCAAGTCCTGCAGCGCAGCCTCCGCTTCCGGAGTCCATTTCACTGGACCCGCCTTTTTCAAAACTTTGAAAATGGCAGGGCGCGTTCTGTAGACTTGGAAATAAACCTGCTGAGAGCCGCGACGCAGCCGGCAAGCCTTCGTACATCCTTGACGCGTGTTGGTGCTTCAATCTGCTCGATGGCCTTGATTTTGTCTGGATTGGCTTCGATTCCTTGCTGAGACACGAAGAACCGGAGAAGCTTGCTGGAAGGGACTCCAAACACGCACTTCTCGGGGTTGAGCTTGAGGCTGATCTTGCGCAGGTTCGTAAGGGTCTCTTCTAAATCTTGAATCAGGGTTGCCCTGTTCCTGCTTTTGACCACTATGTCATCCATGTAGGCTTCCACATTTCTGTGGATTTGCGGCTCAAAAGCGGTATGGGCAACCCTCGCAAACATCGAACCAGCATTCTTCAAACCGAAAGGCATCCGTACGAAACAGTACGTGCCACATGGAGTGATGAATGCGGTCTTCTCCTCATCTTCTTCAGCCATGAATATCTGGTGGTATCCTAAGTATGCGTCAAGAAATGAAAGTAGGTCACATCCGGCCGTGGAGTCAACAATCTGGTCAATGCGCGGCAAGGGAAAGGGATCTTTGGGACAAGCTTTGTTAACATCAGTGAAGTCGATGCAAAGCCTCCATTTCCCATTTGCTTTGCGCACGACAACAGGATTGGCCAACCACGTCGGATGGAGCACACCTCTGACAAGGCCTGCCGCTTCCAACTTCTTGATCTCTTCTGTGATGAACTCTTGGCGCTCCACCGCTTGCTTCCTGACTTTCTTCTTGATGGGCCGCGCATGAGGACAGACGACGAGGTGGTGCTCAATCACTTTCCTGGGAACGCCGGGGATGTCAGATGGTTGCCAGGCAAACACATCGACATTCGCCCGCAGGAAAGCAACGAGCGCGCTTTCCTATTTGGGGTCGAGAGTGGCACTGATGGTGAAGGTACCACCAGTGCCGTCCTCCTTGGCGGACACCTTCTTGGTCGTTGGCGGGGCTGCCATTGACTTCTCACTCTTGCCGGTGGAGCTCGATGGCGCGTCCTTGACGGTAGCGCAACACTCCGAAGAGGTGCGCTTGCCGGAGTGGGCCCCAGAGCACTTGCCGGGCTTGGTCTTCTTCTTCCCTCCGGGAGCTTCAGCGGCAAGTGGCTTGTGATTCGTTGCGGCTGCTGCTTCCCGGTAGATCTTGTCGGCACAGATAAGGGCATCCTTCTTGTCGTCGGGGACAGAGATGACGCTTATCGGGCCTGGCATCTTGAGCATGTTGTATGCGTAGTGAGAGGCCGCCATAAACTTGGCGAGCACTGGACGGCCGAGAATTCCATTGTAGGGCAATGGAAAATCGGCAACGTCAAAAGTGATCCTCTCTGTCCTAAAGTTCAGCTCGCTGCCAAATGTCACTGGCAACGCTATCTTCCCCTTCGGCTTGCTCCTTCCCGGGTTGATTCCTTGGAACGTGCCGGTCTCTTCGAGCTCGTTGTCGGGGACTTGGAGTTTCCGGAGCACAGCGGAGGAGATCAGGTTCAAGCCGGCCCCGCGGTCGACTAGCATCTTAGTGACCTTGAGGTTGCGGACTGTTGGTGAGACCAACATCGGCAAGCACCCGATCGCAGTTGTGCGGTCCGGGTGGTCCTCAATATCGAAGATGATAGGCGTGCTGGACCAATTCAGAGGCTTGCGTGACTCGACGGGTGGTTCTGCTGGATTGACTTCCCGCGCCCACTGCTTGAGCTGGCGGCGAGAAGTATGCAGGGAAGCACCACCGTCTACGCACAAGACCTATGTGGCTTTCTGAAACTCCTGCTCACTGGTCTCGACGTCATCCATGTCTTCGTCTTCGTCGTCGTCTTCATCCTTGTCGCGGCCACGGGGAGGTCTGTCTGCTTGCCGTTGCTTGTCCTTGTCGCGGCGTCCCCCCTGGCCGGGGCGCTTCATGCCGGATCCTCCGCCACCTCCCCGGGCTTTCTCCTTGTCGCGTCACTCGTACTCGGCCTTTTGCAGCTCGACGAGCCGCTCGACCTGCTTGCAGCTCTGGAGGTCATGGCCCTTGGTGCGGTGGATCTTACAGTACTGTTTGTTGGTGCCGTCCCGCTTGTCGGCGATCGCCACAGCCTGGCAGTTGGTGCATCCGGCAACCTCCTTGCCGGAGCTACCAGCCTGGGCCTTCTTGGCGGCGCCTTCGTCGCCGGACTGCTCAACAACCAGTACTTCTTGGCTCTTCTTCTTCCTGTTGCTCTGCCGCCAGTTCTTCCTCGCCGAGGCGGTATCCTCATTGTCAGATTCTCCTGCTCCCGTGTTCTCTCCGGGGAGTTTCCTTCCTTCCTCAGCACGCGCACACTTGTCGGTCAGGGCATATAGCTCGCTGACGTCTTTGATCTTGCACATCGCCATCTCCTCCCGCATCCTGCGGTTGCGCACGTTCTGATGGAACGCGCTGATGACCGCGGCATGGTGGACATCTGGGATGTTGTAGTGTACGCGGCTGAATCTCTGGATGAACTTGCACAAGGGTTCCCCTTCCTTCTGGATGAGGAGATGAAGGTCGCTCGCTTGGCCATGGGGTTTGTGGCCGCCTATAAAGGCGCCAACAAACTGATGGCACAAGTCTGTCCAGGAGGTTACGGAGTTGTCCGGCAAGTGCATGAGCCAGGATCTGACGTTGGACTTGAGTACCAGCGGGAAGTAGTTGGCAAGGATCTTGTCGTCTCGCCCTCCAGCAGCCTGCACCGCAATGGTCTTGCCGTCGTACTTCTCTGGTACGCCTGGCTTGAAATTCTTCGTGCTGGGCCACTGGACTTGCCGCAGCTCGCGGGTGAACGCAGGGCAGCCCACCGCGTACGGCAGGTCGCCTGGTTCGCCCGGCGCATGCATGTCGACAGAGGGCTCAGCGCGCTGGTCTGATTGACGTCGCGCTTCTCTTCGACGCTCGATGCGAGTACGAGCGTCCTCTTGCTTTCGTTCGTGAGGAACTTGGCGTTGATCGCGACGAGTTCGCGGATTTGACGACGCGGTGGAGTCGTTGTCGTGATGGTTCCGGCGAGTCGGCGATCTTGGCCTTTGGGGCGGGGAATGCATGGTGGTCGCACCCCCACCGGTCTTGGCGCCATCGGTTCTCGCCTGGCCGACCTGCCGCGACTGCAACGCACTGTGCTGCCGCGGGGTGTCGCCGTTAGCGAAGCCGATGAGACTCTGTATCGTGGCCCTCCAGTCGTCGAGCTTGTCCGTTGTTGGAGGGTAGTCTAGGAGCAGTTGAGCTCGTGCGAGAGCTTCTGCTAGAGTGGCGGGCAGCGGGGGCGAAAGGCGCGTGGAGCGGGATGTGCTCGGACTTCTAACTACGTTAGAAGGAGCAGCACCCGGTCCAAGCAGTCGCGCCACGTTCGCGCCAGCACGCTGGTGTGTGTGCTGGCCTTGAGCACCCTGGGATCCGCCAGCTCGATCTGGGTCCAACGAGCGTATGGTACCGTGAATGCCAAGACGCTGCTGGTCTCGTGCCTCCTGAGAGGGGCGCGGTGCATGTTCGGACGCCGTGGCACCATGAGCTGGCTCGCCGACGCCCGTCCCGCCGCCGGTGCCGTCCCTACCACCCGTTTGCTCCAGGGGCGGCGGGTTCGACGCGGACGGACCAGCCACCTCCGGAGTCTTCTTCTTTGGTGGCATGTCGATGAAGTTGATGGAGATCTAGCCTGTGCAGACGCCGGATCAGGTCCACACAACCTCGACGCCCCCTACCTGGCGCGCCAAAGATGTCGGGGGAAATCTGCCTCCACGAACACCTATGGGGACCGAGCCCCTTTCTGGTTCGGCGGGGGGCGGAGGTCGCGCGAAGAGCGGATCGAGGCGATGCACACAAGGGGTTTACCCAGCTTCGGGCCACACGGATGCGTAAAACCCTACTGCTGCTTTGTGGTTTGTATTGTGTTCTTGCTTGGGAGCGCTGAGTGCTACAGTACACTCAGGCAACTAATCAGACCGAGCGTGAGCGGCCTCCTCCCTCCCCTTTTCTACGTCGCGCATGGGGCCTCCTTTTATATGCGCAAGGGGTTACCCACAGGTGGCAACGTAGGCGGGGGTAAAACTGGAAAACGCTGTGTTGGGTACAGCTGTTTGCACAGTGCTATCATACCTAACTCTTACGGCAGGGGACAAGGGCAATAAATGCTCGTCTAGGTCGCCCAAACAGTGCAGAAAAGGGACCGTCAGGGGCGCCACCGTTTGCCACGATGGCTATCCTGTCAGCGTTGCTTCGCCACCGCATGCCCCTGGCTGCGCAGCCTCTCGCCACGTACGCCTGGAATGGCCCCAGAGCGACACGTGGGTGGATGAGTTGGAACGCAGGCGCGGGGTGGTGACTTGCCTCGGCAAGCGCCTTGCCGCGGTTGATGTCTTGTCGCGCCCGGGAGCTTGTCGCTCCCCGGTCCTTGCCGGGACGCGTGGCGCTCGCAGCAAGTCTCTTGTCGTGCCCTGGTCGGCCTTCCCGGCAGGCTCCTCTTGCCGGGGCCTTGTGCTTCGAGCGGTCGTCCCGGCAAGCTCCTCTTGCCGGGGCCTTGCTCTCTTCGGGTGGCCTTCCCGGCAAGCTCCTCCTGCCGGGGCCTTGGCTCAAATACTTTGTTCTTGGATGGCCCGAAAAGGGACCATGGGGGGGGGGGTTGGCGATCACCTGGCAAGCCTTGCCGCGGGGTGCTACGACTGCCCGTGCACAAGTTCGGGGTACTAAGGTACCCCTACTTTAGTACACCGACAACTTGTCATAGGCTTCATCTTCTTCGGAGCTGAAGAATTTGAAGCAGCTGATGCTTTCCTTTTCTTCACTGCTGCACGCTCTGCAACCTTGGTCTTCTTCACATCTGATGCAGATGGAAGGATTGTTGTTGGTGTAGGCACAGGAGGAGTGGAGGAATTTGGTTGATGTTCTTCAGGCACAACTGATGCAGTTGCCCTGACTTCTTCAATTTCTTCAGGCGCACCACTAGTGGATGCCCTGGCAATTTCTTCAGTGGCTGGAATGGAGTCATCAGCCCTGGAACTCACATTTTCTTCAGCAGCCTGAAAGTCATCAGCGGTGCTGGCATTTTCTTTAGTTTGTTGAGCAGATGCTTCAGCCTGAGGAATTTCCTGTTGCGATGGAGCTGCAACATTGGAGATGAACTTCTCAGTCAATTTAACAAACCTGACTTTGGCTCCTTGCCAATCAGCATAGTAGGCATTGAAATCATCGCTGACGGTTTTGATTTCAGACTGGACTTTTATAAGTTCATCAGTTGTCATAGAGACAACGTTGTTCTTCAGAAATTTCTCCTTCTTGTACTACGCCTTCTTGATCTGCCTGGCCCTCTCATATTTCCATTTTTCTTATTGGATGAAATGGGTTAGCATGTGATTTTGGCCAAGTCTCAACTTGAAGTCAGGCATAGGAGTGTTTGGGTCCTTGTGCGAGAGATCAATGTAGTCGAGGATCAACCTTGGATCCAAAAGCAGTGGCACATTTGTGCCTTTGGCTCTAGCGGCCCTAACTTGCCTGTCTCTGATGATCTCAGCAAGTTCTTCATCATCAGAGGGCACTTGGAAGGCGACCTGCTTCTTCTGAGGACTAGGGCAAGGACCTCGTCCAGCAGTTGCCTTTGTCTTCAGCGGAGAGGGGCCAGTTGAGGAACTTGGAGTAGCCGAGGAACTAGCTGAGACACCTGAGGCAATGGAGATGCCTGTAGTCCTTTGGCACGTGGCAAGATGCACAGGTGCAGAGGAATTTGTCAGAACAGCTGAGGACTTTGGAGGAGCTGAGGATTTTGAAGGAGCAGGAGCAGCATGAGGAATTGGCCTTGAGGGCTTTGAAGATTCTGGCCATGAGGGCATTGCTGAGGAACTTGGCCTTGAGGGCACTATTGGTGAAGCACTTGGCTTGCACGCAGGCTTCTTTGCCATAGATTTCTTCGGCTTGACAGAGGCCTCAGTGGCAGCAGCAGCAGCAGAGTCTTCATTGAATTTCCTCACTGCTTCTTTGGCTTGTCTAGCCAACTTGGCTTGGCGCTTGGCCCATTCATCTGGATAGTTCTCACCGCACTTGAGGCTAGTGGGATATGCTACTTGGCCAGGTGCCAATGGAGGTCTTGGTCATGGAGGATTGAGTGCGAATTTCTTCATGTACTTTGGAGTTACATACCTGTACTCCCTCCATTCTCTTGCCCATCTCCTTTCAATCCTCTGGATGCGCACCTTGCGCTGATTTTTGTTCTCCTTACGAAACTTGGCCTCATCAGGAGTGCAATAGTTTGTGTATATGTCATCAGGGATCTCAAAGGCAGTCATGACCTCAGGCTTCTTTCCTCCTTTCTGTGGCTTCTTACCGTCTGCCATATTCTTCAGTTGAGGAATTTGAACAATCGAATTCTCTGAAGAAGTATGCAACTTTTCTTCGAGGAACGCTGCAAATGAGTTAAGTTGATGAGAACCTAGTGATTCAGCAGTGGGCATGAGTACCTGTGAACAGAGCATAGTTGCGAGGAATTTGGAGAGGTCATATGCGTTCTTAGAAGGTTTTTCAAAAAGAACAAGTTTGAGGAATTTGACCAGATGAGTCTTGAAGAATTTCACTAAGTGTTCTTTGTCTTAGGTTCCAAAGTTGTATAGATCGAAGATCCACACAATTGAGGAATCTTAAAAAATGATGCTTAGAGAAACGAATCAAGAACAGATGACTTGTGAGATGTTTAGTGTGCGAGGATTTGAAGAAAAACACCTTTGAAGATTTTGTAGAAAACATTCGAATCAAAGAGGGCAGTAAAAGTAACTTTTAATTACCCTGGATGAAGAACACGATGAACTGTGAGATGTAGAGGTGAAGTTCGTTTGTGTAGATCTTCCACGCCCTAACTCGGCGGAGGAAGACGGATACGGCGGCGGTGGAGTGAGGATTTCCGTGGCCGGCGCGAGTACGATGGAGACGAGGTCGAGGCAGTGAAGATCTTCCTCACCGGCGACGATGAAGTAGCGGCAGCGCTAGGGTTTGAGAAGCTCGAGCAGGAGAGAGAGGTCGAGCGGAGTAAAAGAAGTGAGGAAGGGGAGAGGGGTTATTTATAGCCACGGTGAAAAACAGGTCGCCCGAAGATTTTGGACGAACGTGCCCCTGACCCTTCTCCTTCGCATGACATGTGTCACCCACGTACAGAGAAGTGGAGATCGTGTTAGATCGTGGGTGAATAGAAAAATATATCGTGGGATGCGGAACGGTTTGAGCGGCAAAGCCGAAAATTTGGATAAGATAAGTTTTAACGTTCCGTTCGCAAATTCTTCAGCTGACAAGGACACAGTGGAGATTTTGAACGAGTTTCAAATAGAACACACATGAAGAATTTGTGAATAGATTGGGTTGAGTATAGCATAGAGGGAGAAGGGGCCGATCACATTCACTTGGCAGAAAAACCAACTTGAAGAATTAACCATAAGTGAATGCTGTAGAGGACATAAACTCATATATAAGAAGAAAAACGACGGAACCAGTGAAGATTTTGAAAAGTTGAAGAATTTGAACAATTGAGGAATTTCAAGAAACTGAGGAAAAACTCAAATTGAAGATTTTCAACTTTTGGTGGTGGCGTGACCCACCGTATAAGAATGATGACTCCAGACACCACGTACAATTGTCGTAGGGTTCTGAGAATCAAATTCTTCGTTAGTTTCTTCACACTTAGAGTGTTATTCTTCATTCATTGAAGAAGAACGTTTCTTCATGTGTTGCACATCTAAGTCATCAATTTTGCATAAGTGTTAGGATGAGTGTCCTTTTCAAAGAACATTCGAAGATTCTAAGATATTTAGCTCACACCACAACTTGCTAAATCTCTTCCCATCCAAGGGCTTTGTGAAGATATCGGCTAGCTGTTCTTCAGTCTTCACATGCTCAATAGAAATGTCGCCCTTCAACACATGATCACGAATAAAATGATGACAAATTTGAATGTGCTTTGTCTTCGAGTGCTGAACTGGGTTGTGAGCAATCTTGATGGCACTCTCATTGTCGCAGAGGAGAGGCACATTGTTCATGTTGACGCCGTAGTCCTTGAGAGTTCGCTTCATCCATAGCAGTTGAGCACAGCAAGAACCAGCAGCAATGTACTCAGCTTTAGCAGTGGACAGTGATACGCAGTTCTGTTTCTTCGAGGACCAACAGACCAAAGATCGTCCGAGGAAATGACATGTACCAGATGTTGACTTGCAGGCCACACGATCACCAGCATAGTCAGAGTCAGAATATCCAATGAGATCAAAAGCCGAGCCCTTGGGGTACCATAATCCAAGTGTTGGTGTGTGAGCTAGATATCGAAGAATATGCTTCACAGCCTTATGGTGTGATTCCTTCGGTGTAGCTTGAAACCAGGCACACATGCAAACACTAAGCATTATATCTGGCCTAGATGCACATAAGTACAATAAAGAACCAATCATGGAGCGGTATATCTTATGATCGAAGTCAATACCATTTTCATCAATGCACAGATGGCCATTTGTGGGCATAGGAATTTTGACTCCTTTGCAATCTTGCATGCCCAATTTCCTCAGTACATCCTTGAGGTATTTCTCTTGAGATATGAATATGCCATTGCGCTGTTGACGAACTTGAAGGCCTAAGAAGAATTTCAACTCTCCCATCATAGACATTTGATATTCTTCACTCATCATATAGGCAAATTCATCACTATAACGTTGGTCAGTACAACCAAAGATAATATCATCAACATATATTTGGCACACAATAGTTCACCATCATAAGATTTAGTAAAGAGAGTAGGGTCGAGTGAACCGGGTGTGAAGCCATTCTTCATGAGGAATTCCTTCAAAGTATCGTACCACGCCCGAGGGGCCTGCTTGAGGCCATAGAGGGCCTTGTTGAGTCTGAAGACTTTGTCAGGATTCTTTGGATCTTCAAAACCTGGGGGTTGAGCAACATATACTTCTTCCTCAAGCTTACCATTGAGGAATGCACTTTTCACATCCATTTGATAATAAGTGATTTCATGATGGTTAGCATAAGCAAGGAATATGCAAATAGCCTCAAGTCTAGCAACAGGTGCAAAAGTTTCATCGAAGTCAATTCCTTCAACCTGTGTGTAGCCTTGAGCTACAAGTCGTGCCTTATTCCTCACCACAAGGCCATTTTCATCTTGCTTGTTGCGGTAGGTCCACTTTGTGCCAATGATATTGTGCTTGCGAGGGTCTGGATGTTTGACCAGTTCCCATACGTTGTTGAGTTCAAATTGATGTAATTCTTCTTGCATGGCCTGAATCCGCTGAGGCTCCAGAAATGCTTCATCTACTTTGGTGGGCTATGTGATAGAGAAAAAGGCATAGTGCCCACAAAAGTTAGACAAATGTGAAACTTTTGAGCGGGTGAGAGGACCTGGTGCTTTGATGTCATCGATGATATTTTCAACTTGCACTTCTTTTGCAATGCGAGGATGAGCTGGTTGTCATTGAGGAATTTGATCAGCATTTTCTTCAGCACCATTTTCTTCAGCATTTTCCTCAGGTGCATCAGCTCGACGTTCTTCACGATCTGGAATGAATTCTTCAACAGATTCTTCGGTAGGAAGGACATCCTCAGTAGCCTTGAACTTGATAGAATCCTCAGGTGCTGGTTCATCTATCACAGAAGGTAGGTGCTCTCTTTGCGAGCCATTAGTTTCATCGAACCGCACATCTACAGTTTCAGCAACCTTGTGAAGAACGTCGTTGAAGACTCTGTAGGTGTGCGAGTCCTTCCCATAACCAAGCATGAAACCTTCATGTGCTTTAGGTGCAAATTTAGCATTGTGATGAGGATCTCTAATCCAGCATTTAGCACCGAAGACTTTGAAATAACTCACGTTGGGTTTCTTGTCAGTGATGAGTTCATAGGAAGTCTTCTTGAAGAATTTGTGAAGATATACCCTATTGATGATGTGGCACGCTATATAAATGGCCTCAATCCAGAAGTGACGAGGCGTCTTGTACTCAACAAGCATAGTGCGAGCCATCTCAACAAGAGTTCTGTTCTTGCGCTCCACGACGCCATTCTGCTGAGGAGTATAAGGAGCAGATAACTCATGAGTAATACCAAGTTCATCAAGATAGTCATTGAGACCAGAATTCTTGAACTCAGTTCCATTGTCACTTCTGATGTGCTTGATCTTCACACCAAAGTTGGTTGAAGCCCTCGAGGAAGACTTCTTGCACTTCATGTTTGTAAGTAACAATGTGTACCCATGTGTAACGAGAGTAATCATCAACAATAAAAGACCATATAGAGAAGCATCATTAGTGACTGGTGAGTAATGATTAGGACCGAAGAGATCCATATGAAGCAATTCAAATGGTCGAGTAGTGGTCATGATAGTCTTCGCTGGATGCTTGGCCTTGGTCGTCTTTCCAGCTTCACAGGCTCCGCCTAAGTGATCCTTGAGGAATTTGACATTCTCAATGCCAATGACATGCTTCTTCTTCGCAAGTGTGTGCAAATTCCTCATGCCTGCATGACCAAGTCGTCGATGCCATAGCCAGCCTTCTGAAGCTTTTGCAAGTAGACACACGGCTGGTTGCGGTCCTGTAGAGAAATCAACAATATACAAGTCTCCTCTCCTAAAGCCTTCGAGGACTTTGAAATTGTCAGCTTCCATAACCACAACACAATGATACTTGCCAAATACAACAACCATATCAAGATCACAAATCATTGAGACAGACATAAGATTGTATCCTAAGGACTCAACAAGCATGACTTTGTCCATGTGTCGATCCTTTGTGATCGCAACCTTACCTAGACCCAATACCTGACTTTTGCCTTTGTCAGCGAAGATGATATGCTTCAGATACGATGGTGATAAGGGAGCATCCATCAATAGATTCTTGTCACCAGTCATGTGATTTGTACATCCACTATCGAGGACCCATTCAGTGGCTTTAGGTTGATCATCCTGCAGATGAATTAGTGCAGCTTACGAACTCATATACTTCATCAGTGAAGAATATGACATCAAGTTCATTAGATCAATTTTGTCAAGTAGTAAGACAGATATAGCAGCATGAGGACGTGAGAAATGAAAGTTCATTTCTTCATGATTAGCCTGCGTCCTTTCAGGCATTTTTCAGGTCTCCAGCAGATTCTTCAGACATTTACGCACGTCTGGAGACTTGACCCTGCATAAGAGATTAGTTCTTTTTTTTCACCACCCACATCTGAAGGGGTGGCAAAGAGTTCATCACTCTGCGAGCTCCATATGAGAAAGGTGGCATAGAGGCCAATCCATTTCGTTTCACATAAGAGGAGTTAGGGTAAGCATATGAATAAGCAGAGAAATTCTTCGAGGACTTATGAACATAATGATTAGAAGAATAATGCTCATATTCATAGCCCTTAGCTCTTCCCTGCGAAACAGAGTTGTTAGCACGATGATATTCAAGTGAGGACTTTGATCCTTTTGAGGAATTTGACCCACGTGAGGAATTTGGTCCATATGTGGACTTGGATCCATATGAAGAATTTGGTCCATATGAAGAATTAGATCTAGGGTTCCTATTCTTCACAGGTGGTGTCATGAGGACATTCACTTGAAGACTTTCAAGGCACCTTTTGGGAACCCAAATTTTCTTCATAGGGGAACCGTTCCAGCAGTTAGTGCCAACATATCTAGCAAATACTTCACCCTTCTGATTTTTGAACAGTTTATAGTTGGAGTCAAATGACTCATCAGAAGAATGAGAAGATTCACATGTAAAGCCAGATAAATTAGATGGATCAACTGGAGGTCCCTTTGCAGCAACCCATGAGGTTTTGGGGTACTGCTCAGGCTTCCAATATGTACCATCAACATTGAGTTTCCTCTCAAAGGCAATACCCTCTTTCCTAGGGTTCCTGTTGAGGATCTGCTTTTTAAGCACATCACAAAGAGTCGGATGCCCTTTCAGGCTTTTGTACATGCCTGTCATGTACAATTCCTTCAGCCCTGCATCGTCAGTGATACTAGAAATGTCCTTAGATGAGGAATAAGTGATAGCAGAGGCAGGTGAAGAATTCGTAACATTAAAAGCATTCGAACATTCAGGTGAAGAATTAGCAGATTCACGTTCAATGCATTTCAAACATGGAGGAACAAATTCTTCCTGAGTAGCGCTAATTTGTTGAGCTAGTAATGAATCGCGCTCCTTCTGAAGATCTTCATAACTCACTCTTAGCTTCTCAAGATCTTGCTTTCTTTGAAGAAATTCATAAGAAAGCTTCTCATGATCATATAAGAGAGTGTTATGTTGATCTTGAAGGGTGTCATACTTAGTATGAAGTCTCTGAAGACTTTCAGCCAAGGCTTTTGATTGATCCATTTCTTCACCCAACATATCATCGCTCTTATTTAGCATGTATTGAACTTTTTCCAAAGCTCGTTGTTGTTTAGTGGCAAGGGAAGCAAGTTTAACATAGCTGGGTCCAAATTCTTTACCAGATTCATCATCACTAGACTCAGATAGGTAGCATTCAGTTACCTCAGCACTTTTTGCCATAAGGCATGATGAAGAGGATGATGATTCTGGTTCGAATGTCATCGCTTTGAGAGATTCCTTGAAGTCCTCAGACCAAGAATCATGACGGGTTCGATGACCTTCATAGACCTCAGAGAGACGGTCCCAGATAAGCTTCGCATGATCGAGATGCATGATGTTCCCGAACTGATTTTGAGACAGACAGGAGCAGATGACGTCCTTCGCCGTGAGGTTGAGAAGAGTGTACTTGCGAATGTCATCAGCTTCTGCCATCTTGCACAGATCGGTCAGACCAATCTCAGTGACGGTCCACAGCTCGTTATTCATCGCCATGAGGCGCTTCTTCATCATGGCCTTCCACTTGGGATACTCATGACCGTCAAAGATAGGGCATGTCACTTTTTTCATACCTGTGGTCGACATAACTAAAACTCCAGGCGGTTAAACCAAAATCACACAAAACAAGGGACTACCTTGCTCTGGTACCAATTGAAAGTGCGTTATATCGACTAGAGGGGGGTGAATAGGCGATTTTTATGAATTCTTCACTGAGGAATTTCCGGTGAGGAAATTCCTTAGCGAAGAACTACTTGCAGTGGAATAATTACTCAGAATTAAACATAACAGAAGACAAGCATAGTCATCATGATGAAATGAAGACAAGCACAGAGTACTGAAAGTGTAAACACAGGATAACACAGGATGAAGACAAACAGACTAAAAAAATTGAACTGAGGAAATTGAGAAAGTCTTCAGTCAAAGTCTTCAAACATAGATATGACAAGCACACAACACAATACTGAGGAAATGAAAGAGTTGAGGTAATAGAACCAGTTGGTGATAACCCACAAGTATAGGGGATCACAACAGTTTTCGAGGGTAGAGTATTCAACCCAAATTTGTTGATTCAACACAAGGGGAGCCAAAGAATATTCTCAAGTATTAGCAGCTGAGTTGTCAATTCAACCACACCTGGAAACTTAATATCTGCAGCAAAGTGTTTAGTAGAAAAGTAATAAGATAGTGGTGGTAACGGTAACAAAAGTAAAGACAGCAAAAGTAATGTTTTTGGTATTTTTGTAGTGATTGTAACAGCAGCAACGGAAAAGTAAATAAGCGTAAACCAGTATATGGAAAACTCGTAGGCACCGGATCAATGATGGATAATTATGTCGGATGTGGTTCATCATGTAACAGTCATAACATAGGGTGACACAGAACTAGCTCCAGTTCATCAATGTAATGTAGGCATGTATTCCGAATATAGTCATACGTGCTTATGGAAAAGAACTTGCATGACATCTTTTGTCCTACCCTCCCGTGGCAGCGGGGTCCTATTGGAAACTAAGGGATATTAAGGCCTCCTTTTAATAGAGAACCGGAACAAAGCATTAACACATAGTGAATACATGAACTCCTCAAACTATGGTCATCACCGGGAGTGGTCCCGATTATTGTCACTTCGGGGTTGCCAGATCATAACACATAGTAGGTGACTATAGACTTGCAAGATAGGATCTAGAACTCACATATATTCATGAAAACATAATAGGTTCAGATATGAAATCATGGCACTCGGGCCCTAGTGACAAGCATTAAGCATAGCAAAGTCATAGCAACATCAATCTCAGAACATAGTGGATACTAGGGATCAAACCCTAGCAAAACTAACTCGATTACATGATAAATCTCATCCAACCCATCACCGTCCAGCAAGCCTACGATGCAATTACTCACGCACGGCGGTGAGCATCATGAAATTGGTGATGGAGGATGGTTGATGATGACGACGACGACGAATCCCCCTCTCCGGAGCCCCGAACGGACTCCAGATCAGCCCTCCCGAGAGAGATTAGGGTTTGGCAGCGGCTCCGTATCGTAAAACGCGATGAAACTTTCTCTCTGATTTTTTCTCCCCGAAAGCCAATATATAGAGTTGGAGTTGGCGTCGGAGGGAATCCAGGGGGCCCACGAGGTAGGGGGGCGCGCCCAGGGGGGAGGGGCGCGCCCCCCACCCTCGTGGACAGGGTGTGGGCCCCCTGGTCTTCATCTTTGGCAAGGATTTTTTATTATTTATTCTAAGATATTCCGTGGAGTTTCAGGTCATTCCGAGAACTTTTGTTTTCTGCACATAAAACAACACCATGGCAATTCTGCTGAAAACAGCGTCAGTCCGGGTTAGTTCCATTCAAATCATACAAGTTAGAGTCCAAAACAAGGGCAAAAGTGTTTGAAAAAGTAGATACGACGGAGACGTATCAACTCCCCCAAGCTTAAACCCTTGCTTGTCCTCAAGCAATTCAGTTGACAAACTGAAAGAGAAAAAGAAAAACTTTTACAAACTCTGTTTGCTCTTGTCATTGTAAACATGAAAAGCCAGCTGTCGGTGTCAAAACCGGCGGATCTCGGGTAGGGGGTCCCGAACTGCGCGTCAAGGTCGGATGGTAACAGGAGACAAGGGACACTTTATTTTACCCAGGTTCGGGCCCTCTCGATGGAGGTAAAACCCTACTCCTGCTAGATTAATATTGATGATATGGGTTGTACAAGAGTAGATCTACCACGAGATCAAGGAGGCTAAACCCTAGAAGCTAGCCTATGGTATGATTGTGTATGATGATGGTTGTCCTACGGACTACAACCCTCCGGTTTATATAGACACCGGATAGGGTTAGGGTTATACAGAGTCGGTTACAATGGTAGGAGATCTTGAATATCCGCACGCCTAGCTTGCCTTCCACGCCAAGGAAAGATCCTTTCGGACACGGGACGAAGTCTTCAATCTTGTATCTTCATAGTCCTGGAGTCCGGCTAAAGGTATAGTCCGGCTATCCGAACACCCCCTAATCCAGGACTCCCTCAGTAGCCCCTGAACCAGGCTTCAATGACGACGAGTCCGACACGCAGATTGTCTTCGGCATTGCAAGGCGGGTTCCTCCTCCAAGTTCTTCAAGAAGATTGTAAACACCAAAAATAGTGTCCGGCTCTGCAAAATAAGTTTCCACATATTGCCATATAGAGAATAATATTAACACAAATCAATTCTGCTAACGTATTCCGCAGTGCGTCATAACACTACGGCCAAGCTCTTTATATAAATTGTTTTCATTGTTCCACCTTAGCGTGTTTAGCGAGGCGATTTCCTTGGCATGTCTTGTCAAAGCAGAGATCGTGTGCCGCTTTTAACGGGATTCTCATCAATACGGACGTGGGTAACCCAACCGCGCCATTTACCACGGCGCTTGGGAGGCAAGTGAGTTTTATTAGGTAGGTGGGGGTGCATAACCGCACCTGCTTATATAAAGGGATAAGGATTCACATTTTTACCTACGCCTTCTTCCTCCTTTGCCAATCCATCTCTCACGCACTCAAGCCCTAGCGCCCAAGTCCGCTCTTCCCACCTCAACCTTCTCCAGCAATGTCCGGAGCGGGAGGCAAGTGGATGGCCTCCTCCGTTACGGAGGCTCAAGTAAAAAACGCTAAGGAAAGCCGGATACCTGTCCAAGGACATCCCGCATCGGCTTCCTGAGGAGGGGCAGCTTCTTCCTACCCCAAGGCCCCATGAGAGGGTAGTTTTTCTTCCCCACTTTCTCCGCGGACTGGGCTTTCCACTTCACCCATTTGTCCGGGGGCTCATGTTCTACTACGACCTGGATTTCCACGATCTGTCCCCGAACTTCGTCCTCAACATCTCGCCGTTTATCGTCGTGTGTGAGGCCTTTCTCCGCGTCCGCCCCCATTTCGGCCTTTGGCTCAAGACTTTCAACGTCAAGCCCAAGGTGGTGCGGGGCAGCCAAGCGGAGTGCGGAGGCGCTATGGCTGGCAGGATAGCCAACGTCCTCTGGTTCGAGGGCTCCCTTGTGGAGTCCCTAAAGGGGTGGCAAGCCGGGTGGTTTTACATCACCGAGCCGCGCGATTCAAAATGGGTCGCAGCCCCCGAATTCAGATCCGGACCCCCCACGCGGCTCATGTCCTGGAAAGAGACGGGCCTGTCGTGGGGCAACGAGGAAGAAGTGACTGGGTTGCAAACGTGCATCCAGTCCCTGGTGAACAGGCCAATCCGGCTGATCAATGTGATCCAGGTCATGCTCGTTCGCCGGATCCTCCCGTGCCAACAACGGGATTTTACTTTGTGGGAATTCGACCCGGCGCAGCACCAAACCCTTAGTAGGCTCTTCGACATGACGTAGGAAGACGTCTAGAAGGTGCTGACCCAAGGCGCCGAGTCCCCCACATCCGCTTCCGAGGACCGCGGATACAGCTCGCAGCGTCACGCCAGCGAGGTGAGCTATCTATACCTCTGACAGGTTTGTTAAGCTCTTCTTCATAGATTAACTCCATGCGGGATCTAAACTCCCTTTACCTTTGCCAGGCTTGGCGGGCTATATCCGGACCAATTAACTGTCCGGCTCCCCTGCCCGAAGACCCGGCCCCAGCTCTCCTAGTGAAGTTGTTGACTCCGGCACCTTACGTGGTGCCGGAGAAGAAGACCAAGAAGAAGAAAACCACCGGGACTCGAAAGAGTTCCCGCAATATGGTGGTGTCGGACTCGTCATCTGATGAGTCCGCGATGCTCTCCTCTCGTGAAAACGAGGAGGAGGAACAAGAAAGCTCTCCCCCCCCCCCCCCAGCGGGGGGAGAAAAGAAGAAGAAGGCCACCCCAACGGGGGAGGCCGAGGGGTCGAGGAAAAGGAAGACCCCTCCGCCGGACTACTCCCACGATGCCGAAGAGGGCGGAGAGGAGTGGCCGGACAGAACCAAGCGTCCGGCGAAATCGTAAGTACTTATATACCAGAGTGACTCATGATATTCTTTTAATGCACGGCTTTCCCTAATATCGCTCGTAATTTATGCAGCCCGCCCCGGGCCGAACTCGACGATTCGTCGAGCGGCTCCCTGGATTCATCGGACGTGAACTCTGTTCCGCCCGCTGTCTCCCCCTGCAGGGCGGACGACGCCGAAGTGGCGTCCCGCCAAGCTCCAGGGCAGGACGAGATAGTCCTGGAGGAGCCGCAAGGCAATCCTCCGGACCCCAGGAGTAAAGGGGATGAAACCCCCCAGGGCTCCATGTCCGGCTTTGTGCCGGACACCGCGCCGGACTCGACAGTCCCGGTCCGCGGTGGGCGAACTCCTTCCAAGAGGAGTAAGCCGTCTGAGCCGGCGACCTCCGTCCAACCAGAGGTGCCGGACAATCTGCTGGAGGTGCTTGAGGGCGTCGCCATCGACGAGGAGCACCGTACTGTTATGAGTACGGTGATCCAAAGGGTTCAGTCCGCCAAGAGCGGACTGACTGAAGCTTGCGCTAGCCTTCTAACAGGCTTCGAGGTAAGTAAAAATATATCAAATTATTACCGCATAGACAGTAGCCCCTGATGCTCTGTTCGGTGTTCGGAAAGAAAAGCCGGATAGAGGATCTAGTAATTTTTGCAGGAGTCTAACAACAAAAAGTCAAATATGCGTATGCAGGCTTCGCTGCTGTCCACCGCCGCACTAACTGCGCAGGTGGATGTCCTTAAAAAGGACCTCGGGCGGATCGAGCAAGAGCTCGGCCTTGCCAAACGGCAGCTCGAGGAGAAAGAAGGTAAGAAATACCCTAAAAAAAAGAAAAAAGGTGCCTATAGAGAGACTTGATTGCAGAAAGAAATAACAGGATTGTACTGCTTATTGTAGGGGCCACAGCCGAGGTGGCAAACCTGAAGCAGGCGCTAGCTGAGGCCGGAAAGAAAACGGCCGAGGAGCGCGCCAAGCGAGAAAGGCTTGGGGTTCAGGTCGGCGAGGTGCAGCAAGAGCTGCAAGCTCTCATGAAAAAACATGAGAGTTTGGAGCTTGAGTCAAAAGCGCAAGCATCCGAGCTCGCGTCGGCCCTTGAGACCGCCAAGAGTGCCAAGGCCGAAGCCCAAAAGGTCCTCCAAGAGTTGGAGGAGGTGAGAATGATAGCAACAGGTAAGGCATTCTTAATGCAAAGAAGGAATATAAAAGTAAACTACTTGTCACTTACCCGAATCCGGAGTTCTCCAGGGGCGTTCGCCGATCTCCCCCACAGTGCATCCGACGCCGCCGCATTCTACCGAGCTGAAGAGGGAAGCTCGACGGAGAGTGTGTTCTGGTCTCAGTATTCTGAGGCCGTACACCCTGTGCCTTTGAGCGATCAGCTGAAACAGCTGGTCAAGCTCCACAAGGCGGCCGAACAGGCCATGAAGGGCTTACTAGTTCGGCTGTGGCCTGGAGAGGCCCTGCCTGGGAGCTATTTCGGGCTAGTGCGGCGGCTGGTGGAGGCCTATCCACGGCTTGAGGTCATAAGGCGCTCCGCCTGCATTGAAGGTGCCCGGAGGGCCCTTGCCCGTGTAAGGGTACACTGGGGTAAGCTGGACGGAGAGAAGCTGGTGAAGGACGGGCCGCGGCCGGGGAAGGAGCATCGCAAGCCCGAGAACTACTACAAGGAAGTTCTTGCCGGAGCCCGCCTTGTCGCGGATGAATGTACTAAAGATGTAGTATTTGAATGAACTCGCTCATTTGTATCCTGTGCGCTGAAAACTTGTTCATATGCGCTAAGCAATGCTTATTGAATTTAAAATATTATTTTCTGTGCGGCCGTTTATCAAAAATTGAGAGATGGCCAGTCGTCGGCTTCTGCCCCCATGCCACTAGTGCTGGGGTGTTCGGGATAAACCTGAGGGCTCTTTTTCCCATAGTTGGGTCCTTCGAGGGAGGCGCTCAGCACAACGAACCAGGCAATCGGACTATAATGCTTGAGCACTCTCACTTAGCCATAGAACGTTATAATTTTAAATTTCGGCGAAGCCCCTAGTTCGGAAGGCCGAATTCGGGGCGCTATCCACGCCTTTGGCCGGACATAGCCAGCTCCTCGCTCGAAGCGACATAAGTCTTTAAGGACTCGAAAAACCTCTCGAACAGCGACCGGTCTCACGCCTTATCATGACAGTCTGTTTTAGCTTTCTCCACTAAGGTGCTTAACCCAACTGAACCGGGGCACAATCGCAGTGGTTCTCCTAGTGCTACCTTAGCCGATATAGCGGAACGTAAGGCACCAAAACATAGGAGCCGGGCAAACCCAACATGTGACCAAAATCATGATTCGGAGCCGATGCATATAGTGTTATAAGTTCGGGGTGCCGCACTTGTGAAAGTGTACGGACTTCTCACACCAGATAGAAGGGTAATGAAGCCCCTCGCGTGTTTTGCCGTACCATGGTGTACGGTTGCGATCATGTTTATTTAATGAACATATATATTAAAAGAGGACAACGCAAAAAATAGGTGAAAAGCTATGCATTGTTTATAGAGAGGCTATTTATCAAAGCCGAACGATACGAGTAGTGCGATAAGCAAAAAGATATTAGACTATTTAACATGTCCTGACCAAGGGCAGGCCGCGGAATTTAGAAACAGATATATCGCTCAAAATAGAGACCACCTGAGAGTTCCATAATGCGGCGTAGCTTTGTCTGCTTCCCTGGGTCTTGCATCGTCTGTGCGGCAGCAAAGCCGAACAGGTTATCCAGAGTGTGGAGTCCTGAAAGTAATAAAAAAAATCCGGCAGCCCCTAGTACGTTTGACGCCGTATTGTAAGCATGCCGTTAATGTGCCCCTCCCCCTGTGCCCATGGAATTTCAAGGGCGTAATTGTGTACTCGAGGTACTAGCTCCGCTATGTTGCGATGGCTGGGGTTGGGGCCGTATTGCTACGCTTGCTCCGAACGTGCCAGGCGGTCTTGTTGCAGGTTACTCCGGGCGCGCTTTGCATTGTCCGGCTTTTTAACGGACGGACTGGAGAGTTGCCTTGAAAGGCTGCTTTGTACTTCCGCTGCGAGGGCCGCCGTGTGCTCCTCCGTACGGAGGGAGTGCTCAGTGTTTCCGTTGACCGTAATTACTCCTCGAGGGCCTGGCATCTTGAGCTTGAGATATGCGTAGTGCGGCACCGCATTGAATTTAGCGAATGCGGTTCATCCGAGCAGGGCGTGATAGCCACTGCGGAACGAGACTATATCGAAGATTAACTCTTTGCTTCGGAAGTTATCCGGAGATCCGAAGACCACATCAAGTGTTACAGAGCCTGTGCAATTGGCCTCTACACCTGGTATGACGCCTTTAAAGGTCGTCCTTGTGGGCCTGATCCTTGATGGATCTATGCCCATTTTCCGCACTGTATCCTGGTAAAGCAGGTTCAGGCTACTGCCGCCGTCCATGAGGACTCTTGTGAGATGAAATCCATCAATGATTGGGTCAAGAACCAATGCGGCAAAACCGTCGTGGCGGATGCTAGTGGGGTGGTCCCTTCGATCAAAAGTGATTGGGCAGGAGGACCATGGGTTGAACTTTGGGGCGACTGGCTCCATCGCGTATACGTCCCGTAGCGCACGCTTCCGCTCCCTCTTGGGAATGTGGGTCGCGTATATCATGTTCACCGTCCGCACTTGTGGGGGAAACCCCTTCTGTCCATTGTTGTTCGGCGGCCTGGGCTCCTCCTCGTCGTCGCTATGCAGCCCCTTGTCTTTGTGTTCGGCTCTTAACTTGCTTGCCTGCTTGAACACCCAACAATCCCCCTCTGATCTTCGCGAGGTGGCCGGTCTGCCATGCCATGCATTGGTAATGTAGGTGCTTCCCCCTCTGATTGGGGTAGCGGCCTGCGCTTAGGATAATTTTTGGAGGGGCGTTCGAGTTCATACTCTTTGGCCGCAAGGACTTCAGTCCATCTGTCAGCTAGCAAATCTTGATCAGCTCTAAGCTGTTGCTGCTTTTTCTTTAGGCTATTCGCCGTGGCTAGAAGCCTGTGTTTGAAACGCTCTTGTTCGGCGGGGTCTGATGGTACGACGAATTCGTCGTTGTCGAGGCTTGCCTCATCTTCGGAGGGAGGCATGTAGTTATCATCCTCAACCTCTCGCTCTGCCGCTCTCTCATGAGAGTTGGCTTCTCCATCTTCCTGCGCTGAATTTTGCTGGATTTGGTGTTCTTCAGCGCTATCCGGGGTAGTATTATAAATTGAGGGAGTCCCAAACAGAGTAAGGGCGTGGATTAGGGGGTGCTCTCCAGCGGGTGCTTTTTAATAAGAAGGGTGATGACTCAACATAAAAGTAAATAGATAGGCCCTTCGCAGAGGGAAGCAGGGATTTGTAGAGGTGCCAGAGCTCGATTTTTGAAATAGAGATAAATAATATTTTGAGCGGCATACTTTCACTGTCAACGCAACAACTATGAGATGGCTGTATCTTCCATACTACATGCATTATAGGTAGTTCCCAAACAGAATGGTAAAGGTTTATACTCCCCCTCCTCCACAAGCATCAATCCATGGCTTGCTCGAAACAACGAGTGCCTCCAACATTCAACGGGTCCCAGGGGGAGTTTTGTTTAATTATTTTGATTTTCTTTGATCTTTTTGGATCATGGGACTGGGCATCCCGGTTACCAGCCCTTTCTCGTGAATGAGGAGCGGAGTCCACTCCTCTTGAGAATAACCCACCTAGCATGGAAGATATAGGCAGCCATAGTTGCACATGAGCTGCTCGAGCATACAAAACAGAATTTCATTTGAAGGTTTGGAGTTTGGCACATACAAATTTACTTGGAACGGCAGGTAGATACCGCATATAGGAAGGTATAGCGGACTCATATGGAACAACTTTGGGGTTTAAGGAGTTTGGATGCACAAGCAGTATTCCCGCTTAGTACAGGTGAAGGCTAGCAAAAGACTGGGAAGCGACCAACTGAGAGAGCGACAACAGTCGTAAACATGCATTAAAATTAATTCACACCGAATATAAGCATGAGTAGGATATAATCCACCATGAACATAAATATCATGAAGGCTATGTTGATTTGATTCAACTACATGCGTGAACATGTGCCAAGTCGAGTCACTCAATTCATTTAAAGGAGGATACCATCCTATCATACCACATCATAATCATCTCAATAGCATGTTGGCACGCAAGGTTAACCATTATAACTCATAGCTAATCAAGCATGGCACAAGCAACTATAATCTCTAAATGTCATTGCAAATATGTTTACTTCATAATAGCTGAATCAGGAACGGTGAATCATCATATTTACAAAAACAAGAGAGGTCGAGTTCATACCAGCTTTTCTCATCCCAATGAGTCCATCATATATCATCATTATTGCCTTTCACTTGCACCACTGAACGTGTGTATAATAATAAGAGTGCACGTGCATTGGACTAAGCTG
This sequence comes from Aegilops umbellulata, assembly GCA_032464435.1. Taxonomy (NCBI): domain Eukaryota; kingdom Viridiplantae; phylum Streptophyta; class Magnoliopsida; order Poales; family Poaceae; genus Aegilops; species Aegilops umbellulata. The sequence continues at coordinate 95,686,763 of CP136060.1, forward strand.
GAATCTGCAAGCATTCAATTCAAGAGAGAAGACAAGTAATATGGGCTCTAAGTTAAATAAACAATCATGCATATAAGAGCCACTAAGCATTTTCAATATAGTCTTCTCGAGCCCCAAAGAAAGGAAAACAAGAAAAAAAACTATTTACACGGGAAAGCTCCCAACAAGCAAAAGAAGGACGGGAAATATTTTTGGGTTTTCTTTTTAATTCTACTACAAGCATGGAAAGTAGACTAACTAATTTTTTTGTTTTTTTTTCTTAAGGTTTATCAAACACACAAGAAGAAAGCTAGAAAAATAAATTTAAACTAACATGGATACTACAATAAAAGAGTATGAGCACCGACATCTAGCAATGAGTGTGTGCGAACATGAATGTAATGTCGGTGGGAAATACGTATTCCCCCAAGCTTAGGCTTTTGGCCTAAGTTGTTCTATTGCCAGGGATAACATGGCTGATATCCGTAGGTGAAGCTGGGGTCGTACTGCGATCCAGCGGCTACCGCCTGCTGAGCAGCAGCACGGCGTCGGGCTGCTTCCACTCCCCTCTCGTACTCATCTGCCTCCTCTCTGGTAATAATATATCTTCCTCTCGCCTGAAAATCAAAGAAGGTAGGAGCAGGAAGAGCAACACGGACCACACGCCGTCTGTCAAAGATTAGTCGATACTAGTAAGGTGGTCCAGTCCTCTCAATGAACTGGTGGGAAAACATAGGATCAAGATCTAAATAAGAAGTGGGCAACTCCACATCGCCCTCACGAATGTCTACATCAAGAAAATTAGCTAAGCGGGTTGCATAAATTCCTCCAAAGAAATCTCCGTTACGTCTATTAAGATGCAACCTACAAGCTGCAATGGCTCCCATATGATAAGCTTGGTCCCCTAACACAGCACTTCTGAGAATGCTGAGATTAGGGGCACACATGTGACATGCTTCATCCTTAGCAGTTATACATCTACCAATGAAAAGAGCAAAATGATGTATAGCAGGAAAGTGAATGCTCCCTATAGTGGCCTGTGCTATATCTCTAGATTCCCCCATAGTTATTCTAGCAAGAAAATCTCTATATTCAGATTTAGGGGGATCCCTGATACTACCCCAAGATAGAAGTTTGCATGCACGAGTGAAATCCTCTAAGTCCATGGTATAAGACTTGTCATAAAGGTCAAACATGACTGAAGGAGAATTACGCGAAGATGAATAATCAAACATCCCCACAAATGAACTTGTGAGATAACGATACTGGGGGCATTTATCAGCTTCAAAGTCCTCAAGACCGGCATTACGCACATATGTGTAAAATTCTTCTTTAATTCCCACTTGATTCATAAAATTTTCCGAAGGCCATTCACAGGGCCTCACGAGCGCGTCTCTTGGTGGTGCCTCGTCACCATCACGCATTGCAAGTCTGGGACCTTGCTTCCTTGAAGAACCACCTTGGAACATCCTCCTAAGCATATTGTTTTCTCTGAAAATAATTCTGAAATTTTTGGTAACTTCAAAAAAAAGTGAACCAACTTCAATAAGATTGATAGCAACTACTCATACAAGTGCCTAGAGCATATATCAAGCATTAGAACTACTTGGAACCATATAAATTTGACATGCAAACTCAAGAACATGGTCACCTATGCAGCACAAATTTGCAATGAATAAAGCACTAGAACAAAAACTAATTGGACCAATGGAGGAGTCACATACCAAGGAACATTCTCCCCAAGCAGTTTTGCGAGAGGTGCTTTGAGCAAGGAGATCGAAAATCGTAGCAAAAGTTGCTGGAACACGAGCTTGAGTTGGTTTTTTCGGGTTTGTGTGAGACAGAGGAAGAAGATGGGTGCAGGGATAAGTGGAGGAGGGCCACCGTGGGTCCACGAGGCAGGGGGCGCGCCCAGGGGGGTAGGGCGCGCCCTCCACCCTCGTGACCAGGTGGCAGCTCCCCCTGCGGTAATTTTTGCACCAAAAATCCTTAAATATTCCCGAAAAATCGTATTAAATTGGCATGGCATTCTGAGGACTTTTATTTTCGGGATATTTTTATATTGCACGGATAAGTCCGGAAACAGACAGAAAAATACTATTTTACTTTATTTCTACTAAAGAACAGAAAATATAAAGAGGGTACAGAAGGTTGTGCTTCTAGTTTCATCCATCTCATGCTCATCAAAAAGAATCCACTAACAAGGTTGATCAAGTCTTGTTAACAAACTCATTCCGATAATCATGGAACCGGAGAAATTTTGAATAGCACTATGTTACCTCAACGGGGATATGGACATCCCCAACAATAAGTATATCATATTTCTTTTTGATAGTAGGAAGAGGAAATTCAAAACCTCCAAATATAATCGATGGAATTTTTCCAATAGAGTTGATACTATAAAATTGAGGTTGTTTCCTTGGAAAGTGCACCGTATGCTCATTACCATTAACATGAAAAGTGACATTGCCTTTGTTGCAATCAATAACAGCCCCTGCAGTATTAAGGAAAGGTCTTCCAAGAATAATAGACATACCATCATCCTCGGGAATATCAAGAATAACAAAGTCCGTTAAAATAGTAACGTTTGCAACCACAACAGGCACATCCTCACAAATACTGACAGGTATAGCAGTTGATTTATCAGCCATTTGCAAAGATATTTCAGTAGGTGTCAACTTATTCAAGTCAAGTCTACGATATAAATAGAGAGGCATAACACTAACACCGACTCCAAGATCACATAAAGCAGTTTTTAACATAACTTCTTTTAATGGAGCATGGTATAGTAGGTACTCCTGGATCTCCAAAGTATTCCACCCTTAAAAGTGTAATTAGCAAGCATGGTGGAAATTTCAGCCTCCGGTATCTTTCTTTTATTAGTAATGATATCCTTCATATACTTAGCATAAGGATTTGTTTTGAGCACATCAGTCAATCGCATACGCAAAAAGATAGGTCTAATCATTTCAGCAAAGCGCTCAAAATCCTCATCATCCTTTTTCTTGGATGGTTTCGGAGGAAAAGGCATGGGTTTCTGAACCCATGGTTCTCTTTCTTTACCATGTTTCCTAGCAACGAAGTCTCTTTTATCATAACGTTGATTCTTTGATTGTGGGTTATCAAGATCAACATCAGGTTCAACTTCTACATCATTATCATTACTAGGTTGAGCATCATCATGAACATCATCATTAACATCTTCACCAGGTTCATGTTCATTACCAGATTGTGTTTCAGCATCAGACATAGAGATATCATTTGGATTATCAGGTGGTTCAACAATAGGTTCACTAGAAGTTTGCACAGTTCTATCATTTTTCTTTTTCTTCCTTTTAGAAGAACTAGGTGCATCAATATTATTTCTTTGATAACCTTGCTCGATTCTCTTAGGGTGGCCTTTAGGATACAAAGGTTCCTGAGTCATTCTACCAGTTCTAGTAGCCACTCTAACAGCATAATCATTTTTCTTACTATTCATTTCATCAAGCATTTCTTTCTGAGCTTTAAGTACTTGTTCTACTTGAGTGGTAACCATAGAAGCATGTTTGCTAACAAGTTTAAGTTCACCTCTAATATTATCCATATAATCACTCAAGCGTTTAATCATAAAGGTATTCTGCTTTAATTGTCTACCAAAATAAGCATTAAAGTCATCATGCTTAAACATAAAGTCATCAAACTCATCCAAGCACTGACTAGCAATTTTAGTAGGAGGGACTTCAACTTTATCATATCTATAGAGAGAATTTACCTTTACTACCTGTGTCGGGATATCGGGAGGTTCTTCAGTAAATAAGTAATTAAGATCATATGCTTCTTCAACAGGCGGTAAATTAAGACCATGTATTTCTTCAATAGGAGGTAAATTCTTAACATCTTCAGCTTTAATACCTTTTTCTTTCATAGATTTCTTTGCCTCTTGCATATCTTCCGGACTGAGAAATAGAACACCTCTCTTCTTCAGAGTTGGTTTAGGAATAGGCTCAGTAATTGGCTCAGGAGCTGGCTCAGGAGTTGGCTCGGGAGGTGGCTGAGGAGGTGCCCAATTATTTTCATTTGCCAACATATTATTCAATAAAATTTCAGCGTCATCCGGTGTTCTTTCCCTGAAAAGAGAACCAGCACAACTATCCAGGTAATCTCTGGAAGCATCAGTTAGTCCATTATAAAAGATATCAAATATTTCAGCTTTCTTAAGAGGATGATCAGGCAAAGCATTAAGTAACTTGAGAAGCCTCCCCCAAGCTTGTGGGAGACTCGCTTCTTCAATTTGCACAAAATTGTATATTTCCCTCAAAGCAGCTTGTTTCTTATGAGCAGGGAAATATTTAGTAGAGAAGTAATAAATCATATCCTGGGGACTTTGCACACAGGCAGGATCAAGAGAATTAAACCATTTCTTAGCATCACCCTTTAATGAGAACAGAAATATTTTGAGTATATAAAAGTGGCGCGATCTCAGATTATTAGTAAACAGGGCAGCTATTTCATCTAACTTACGAAGATGTGCCACAACAGTTTCAGATTCATAGCCATAAAAAGGATCAGATTCAACCAAAGTAATTATATCTGGATCAACAGTAATATCATAATAATCCTGATCAGGAACACAGGTAGGTGAAGTAGCAAAAGCAGGGTCGGGTCTCATCCTACCTCTAAAAGATTCCTTACTCCACTTAATTAGTAACCTCTTACGTTCAGGTTTATCCGGACAAGCAAGAATAGCTTCATAAGATTCATTATTAAAAAGATAACCCTCAGGAATAACAGGCATAGGTTCATCATCACTAACATCATCGTGTTCAGGTTCACTAATTTCTCTTTCTCTAGACTTGGAAATTTGCTCATCTAGAAATTCACCAAGTGGCACAGTAGTATCAAGCATAGAAGTAGTTTCATCATAAGTATCATGCATAGCAGAAGTGGCATCATCAATAACATGCGATATATCAGAATTCATAGCAGTAGTAGGTTTAGGTGTCGCTAGCTTACTCATAACAGAAGGTGAATCAAGTGCAGAGCTAGATGGCAGTTCCTTACCTCCCCTCGTAGTTGAGGGATAAATTTTTGTCTTAGCGTCTTTCAAGTTCTTCATAGTGTCCAGCAGATATAAATCCCAAGTGACTCAAAGAATAGAGCTATGCTCCCCGGCAACGGCGCCAGAAAAAGGTCTTGATAACCCACAAGTATAGGGGATCACAACAGTTTTCGAGGGTAGAGTATTCAACCCAAATTTGTTGATTCGACACAGGGGAGCCAAAGAATATTCTCAAGTATTAGCAGTTGAGTTGTCAATTCAACCACACCTGGAAACTTAATATCTGCAGCAAAGTGTTTAGTAGCAAAGTAATATGATAGTGGTGGTAATGGTAACAAAAGTAAAGACAGCAAAAGTAATGTTTTTGGTATTTTTGTAGTGATTGTAACAGTAGAAACGGAAAAGTAAATAAGCATAAACCAGTATATGGAAAACTCATAGGCACCGGATCAATGATGGATAATTATGTTGGATGTGGTTCATCATGTAACAGTCATAACATAGGGTGACACAGAACTAGCTCCAGTTCATCAATGCAATGTAGGCATGTATTCTGAATATAGTCATACGTGCTTATGGAAAAGAACTTGCATGACATCTTTTGTCCTACCCTCCCGTGGCAGCGAGGTCCTATTGGAAACTAAGGGATATTAAGGCCTCCTTTTAATAGAGAACCGGAACAAAACATTAACACATAGTGAATACATGAACTCCTCAAACTATGGTCATCACCGGGAGTGGTCCCGATTATTGTCACTTCAGGGTTGCCGGATCATAACACATAGTAGGTGACTATAGACTTGCAAGATAGGATCTAGAACTCACATATATTCGTGAAAACATAATAGGTTCAAATCTGAAATCATGGCACTCGGGCCCTAGTGACAAGCATTAAGCATAGCAAAGTCATAGCAACATAAATCTCAGAACATAGTGGATACTAGGGATCAAACCCTAACAAACTAACTCGATTACATGAGAAATCTCATCCAACCCATCACCGTCCAGCAAGCCTACGATGCAATTACTCACGCACGGCGGTGAGCATTATGAAATTGGTGATGGAGGATGGTTGATGATGACGACGGTGACGAATCCCCCTCTCCGGAGCCCCGAACGGAATCCAGATCAGCCCTCCCAAGAGAGGTTAGGGTTTGGCGGCGGCTCCGTATCGTAAAACGCGATGAAACTTTCTCTCTGATTTTTTTCTCCCCGAAAGCCAATATATAGAGTTGGAGTTGGCGTCGGAGGGCATCCAGGGGGCCCACGAGGTAGGGGGCGCGCCCAGGGGGGAGGGGCGCGCCCCCACCCTCGTGGACAGGGTGTGGGCCCCCTGGTCTTCATCTTTGGTGAGGATTTTTTATTATTTATTCTAAGATATTCTGTGGAGTTTCAGGTCATTCCGAGAACTTTTGTTTTCTGCACATAAACAACACCATGGCAATTCTGCTGAAAACAGCGTAAGTCCGGGTTAGTTCCATTCAAATCATACAAGTTAGAGTCCAAAACAAGGGCAAAAGTGTTTGGAAAATTAGATACGACGGAGACGTATCAGTTGGCTTGGTGAAGACAATGATTTGGTAGACCAGTTCCAACTGCTGTCTCAGTTGTACATCTGGTGGAGCGGCTAGGTATTTAAACCTAAGGACACACAGTCCCGGACACACAGTCCTCACCGTATTATCCTTGAACTAAGGTCACACAGACCTCGTCCAATCACTCGTGGTAAGTCTTCAGGTGACTTCCGAACCTTCACAAACTCGGTCACTCGGCGATCCACAATTCCTCTTGGATGCTCTAGACCATGACGGCTAACCGTCTGGAAGAAGCACAGTCTTCAAAGGTAAGAAGCGTCGGATCCACGCAGGATCAATCTCTTCAGTGATGCTCAATCACTTTGGGTTTGTAGGTGTTTGGGTTTGGGTTTTTCCTCACTCGATGATTTTCGCTCAAAGTCCTCGGAGGATGGGTTGCTCTCAAATGACAAGTGTCAGTTTCTCTCGGAGCAGCCAACCAGCTAGTGGTTGTAGGGGGCGGCTATTTATAGCCTAGGGAGCAGATCGACATGATAAGACATAAATGCCCTTCAATGATATGACCGTTAGGTGGATAAGATATTTTGGGACAGCTGGCGCGCAGCACAGCAACGGTCGGAAATTTGAGGCTCAAATTCCTCAGGGCTATCATGTTCCTCACTGTGTAGGCAATCCGCACTGGCGAATTCCTAACTCCTCAGTCAGAACAAATTCCTCAGAGACCAGAAGAACTTTGTCTCTGTCACTGAAGAAATTGACCGAACTGTATGAGATTTCCAATGGCTTCACTCGAAGGGATTGGTAGGTGTAGGATTTTGAGTTGAGCATCACTTGGAAATTTTTCTTTAGTATTTCCTCGACCCCCTTTAACAGTACGGTGTTTCCTATGACTCAAGAAAGAGAAAAAGAAACTATGAAAACAAAAGTCTTCATGCTTCATATTCCTCGAATGAATACCAAGTCTTCAAGGTCACACCAATTTCTTCACTTTCAAAGTCTTCAGAATACCAAAGTCTTTAGTCGAAGAACTTCATTTTTAGGGGTCGACTTTCTCTGTAAATATCAAACTCCTCATAGACTTATAGACCTGTGTACACTCATAAACGCATTAGTCCCTTAACCTATAAGTCTTCAATACACCAAAATCACTAAGGGGCACTAGATGCACTTACATGAATGATCACACAATCTTCTTCTTCAAGACATGCTTGCAATAAGCTCAACACTCACATGACCAATCTTTGGATAATTCCTTAATAGCACCTTGGTCAACTCATAAACTCCTTGAAACCAACACATGGACTTCAAGAAATGCCTATGGACAAATCCTTCAAATATAACTCAATGCAACCATTAATCCATAGTGAATATCATCAATTACCAAAAGCACACATGGGCGCACCACATGTTCTTTCAATCTCCCCCACTTTGGTAATTAATGACAATCACTTTCAAGAGAGTGTATATAAGGAATTATGCATCACCATGCAATGCAACAACCAATAATGCATGCATATGAGATGCAAATGCTAAGGAACAAAACCAAAGCAAGAAGAAATAACTCTGTAAATTTCTCCACAAAACTCTCTGAAACTTCTCCTCCATTGGCATCGATTGCCAAAATGGGCAAAATCTTAGAAGGCCAATATAAATTGTGTTCCGCCATAAGTTGTGTATTTCTCAACAAGAGAGTGGAAAGCAATACACACATACAAAGGTAAATACTTGGAGGCAGACAATTATATTGAGGCTCAAAGATTGCTAAAGGATGATATGCCACAAAGACATAACAAAGAGAGACACACTCAATCAAAGAGATACCAATTGAAACAAGCAATCAAAAGATACCAATTGAACTAACTAAACCAACGATCCTACGAGCCACATGGAAAAACATATTACGATAAGAGCAAAGAAGTGTTCTATAGAAACTGGAGAAGCTCCCCATGATTTGTGCATTATTTAGTTTTTTATTTGGATACAATGAGCACAAAATAGGATCATCACTCCCCCATAATCAATAGAAACTCACAACAAGTGCAAGTGGGCTAAGATAAGAGACAAGGCATAACTCTTGCAACAAGCACATGGTTGAGCAACATGTAAAAGAGGCAACTTACGAATGGGCTCAACCAAAAGAATGTGTGTGAGTCATGGCAAAGCACTTAATAAGATTAATATATGGATGAGCATTAAGTATCAACATAGTCTTAAAGAATGAGATACAAGGTGAAAGGCATGTCCTTCCCACACACACACTCAACAAGCAAATGGGTTCACAAGCTCATTAATAAGCAAATTAAAATACCGATGCTTGTGACAACCCATGGTGAATATAGACAATTATAGTCTCGTCAAGAGGAGGGATACCAAACGAATGGCGAAAGCCTCGTCAAGACAAGCATGGGGAAAACAATCTTCACCACACACGAGTGCATCAAGATGCAATGAGAAAAGACCCGCACTCAAGATAAATCCTTTCACGAAACCACCAAGGGAAAGGGTGAACGTGAAAGAATAAGGATATCAACTAGAGATTTAATTTCTCTCAAGTGTATAAGATTCTAGGTAGATGGATGATATCAATCCACAAAGAAGGACGCACACACGAAATAGTTACACAAAGGAAATAACAAGATATCCACAGGGAAGTCCTAAATATACCAATAAGATATTTGCTTGAAACCATAGCACATGGCTACATATGGTCTTATTGTATATAAATGAACTCCTACCACACCTCCATTAAAGACATCACAACTAGCAACAAGAGATCATCGTTGGGATGCTTTGAGAAAGGAAACAAGTATCACAAGATGAAATGAATATCATGCCAAGATGCAACCTCCACAAGGTTGAATGCAAGAGAGGAATGCATGAACATATACTTGTTACCGAGATAGCATTGGAAGGATGTAGAAGATACCAATTGAAGGTATTAGATAGTAGTTCATTGAACATCCTAGCTTGAATCCAATAAGCACATGGTGACACCACCTTCCTTGTGAGTAAGCCGAGCATACAATGCGTCTCCAATTGTTCCTAGAACAACAACACAAACAAAATGGTACCCAAACTCATTGGGACCAAAGAGTTAGAAAAACCAATACATAGGACAAACTCCACATAAATATGTACACATAGATATCAAAATAGATATCATGCACATCTCATCCAATTTGAGACTTGGTGGAGTTTCCCCTATATATATGGTCTAAGAAAGAAAGCATGCCAAAGAAAATACATGAAGTAAATATGCATGCTAAATACTTTCTAGAACCAACACCAAATGAAAGAGGAAAACCAAGTGAAAAGGATACCACATGGAGAAATCATCACTTGCAAGATACCAAATAAAAAAACATCAATGAATGAGATATCCATTGATACACGCAAAAAGAAGGATGTCGAACTCCCAATAGAGAGAATGGTTCCAAACAAACCAAACGCTCTACAAAGTTTCATGATGGCACAAAGTACCAAAAAGAAATGGTTTGTGTTTCACCAACACACACTTGATAAGGATCACAAGGTGAGCGTTCTAAGAAAAATAGGTGTAACATCCCAAAATTCTAAATTTGGAATGTTATATTAAATAAATAGTTTTGATTGTTGTTCGATTGTGGTGTGGTTGCTTGTGTGAAATTGAGTGAAATTTGAAAAAAAATTAAAGTTGAATGAGAGGGAATGAAATGACTTTCCCAAACTTTCACCTTGCATTTATGATCTCCATGAATTCAAATTCATTTCATCACAAAACCCTAGAGTGAAGATGATATGACTTCTTCCATTTAAATAAATGAAAAGGGTTTTGAAAAGATTTGAAATCCATTCGGGTATATTTCAAATTCAGAAACTTTACGCAACTCAATGATCCTCATGAGAGAAGATAAAATGACTTCTTGAAAGATGAGTTGGAAGTTTAAAGGAATCAGAATGAAAGTCCCTTTGAAGGTATTTTGAAACCTACTATCAATTTGGAGTTATTTGGCTTTTAATCAAATTATTTTCTCCAAAGAGATAAATAAATGGAAATAAGGGTAAAATGAATCCCTTCAATGGAAAATTAGGAGAAAATAAATTTGACATCATTTTGGTATTTTTTAAAAAATGGTTTTATTGGGTTTTAATGCAACAGTAGCATTGGTTGCTTTATTTAAGTTACTGAGGATTTTAGTTGCCTATGAAATATGTTCATCATTTAGGATTTATTTTTCTTAAGATTTTGATATATTATATGTCTATAGGGTATTTTTATTTTCTTCGTATTACATTTGTTTTTCTCTCTCTGTCTTTATTTAAAAGAAAAGGGCGTTGTTCTGTTTTTTTCTTTAACGGCCGAAGCCAACTAGTCCAACAGTGCCCAGCACCGCGACCCATCTCTCTCTCTCTCCCTCGGCCCACCTACCTCGTCCCGTGCTCGAACCGCTACAACCCGGTCGCCCGCACCTCTCTCTCGCTCCCGCACTCGCTGACAGCGGGCCCTACCCGCGTCTTCTTATTATTCTTCTTCTTCTCCCGCACGCCATGCCGCACGAGTGCCCGCGCCGCCGTCGGGATCCCGACCTTCTCGGGATCGCACAATCCCTTCACCCCTCCTCCACGCACCCCTTCCCTTATAAATACCCCTCTCCCTCGACCCGTCCCCCTCCTTCCCCCTCATAGAGAAACCCTGCCACCTCCTCGATTCCTCGCCGGAGCAGAGCACCGCCGCCGCACCATTGTTTCCCTACTTCATCACCCAGACCACCCCGCCACCGCCCAAAGCTACCCACACACCGCCACTCTCTCCTACACCTCACCGTGCCCTCATCCGAGCTCCAGCACCGCCGGAGTGCCATCGCCATCAACCACCAAACGCCACCGCCACCCCGAGCTTGCCGCCGTCCTCCTTCGACGTCCCCGAGCTCCACCGAGGCCACAACCATGATCGCCTTCGTCCGCTGCACCGTCCCCGTCAACCACCAAAGACGGAGCATCTCGCCGGAGCTCGTCCGCCGCCACTGTAAGCTCTCACCTCTCCTTCCACCGTTCGATCTACAATAAACGCCGTAGATTAGATCTAATATGAACAGTTAGTTTTTTTACTAGATCGGTTTTGCTTCGGTTTATTTACGGTTTAGATCTAATCTGTTTAGCCGGTCGGTTTTTCCTTTACTAGCACGTGCGGCCTCGTTAAGTATCGGCCGAGTGCTTTATAGATCGGATCACACATCCACTAGGCCCAATAGCAGCCCGATGCATAGCACCCGTCCCATCTGTTTTCTTTTAGTTTATTTTGGTTTCTGTTTTAAAAACAGAAAAGTTTCAGTCTTACATATTTAATATATTTTTGTGTGCTTATCCAAATTGAGTGATTCTTTTTGCATTAGATTCAAAATTTGTTAAATTTCTGTTGGTGCACTCGGATTTAATTTGTTTTACCTTAAATTTGAATTTGATGAAATTTGTTCAAATCACTAATTTGGCCGTATCTTGAGTTTTATAAAATATTTTTTATTGATTCTTTTTGCTACTGTTTTGTTATTGTTTTGTCTATCCAGTAGCATATTGTGATGTATTTTCAATTTATTTTAAATTAGGGGTTTAGACAAAACAATACTATTTTAGTTTTAGTTTTGTTTTAGTCTTTTATTTATAGTTTTAATATTTTTAATTTATTTCTTTTTGTCACTTTTGAAAAATTTATTTTGTTTCTGTTATTTAACAATAGAAAATTTTATTATTATTTAGAAAATTTGTTTTCTTTAGTTTTTTATATGAAAACTTGTATAGGTCATAGTTAGAGTTTTATAAAAGATTTTTATTTGTTTCTTTTTTGCTCCTAAAAGTTTATGAAAAATTCTTTCTATTATTTTAATGAAAACTCTATTTCTTTTCTGTTAATTTATTAGTTTAGTATTTTATTTACTGTTAAGTTTAATTAGGTCAAAAACTACTTTTGTGTTGGTTGTAGAAAAAACTCTATAGTTCCTTGTAGTTTTCCTTGAAATTTTCTTTTGTTTTCTTATGGATTTCTTTGTTTTTTTATTGTGAGTATTAGAATTTCTTGCTAGTATGTTTATTTATATGAGTGCTATGTTTGACTTAATAGATTTACATCAGAGTGACAGATAGTATCAAGTTATTTCCGAGAGCGCTATCATCTTCATCAACTTACCAGGCAAGTTCACTTTGACCATGTTTTCCATACCTATGTTTTGTTTGCATGTAGTAGCACCCTTTCAACAATCCTCCAGTAGTGTTATTGAATCTTGTAGTTGAGTAGAATGCATGAGGTAGGAAACCATCTCCCTGTTATCAAGCCCGGGACGTTGTTTAGTTTCAATGGTACGCTATAGTAGACGGGGTTGGTATGAGTTCTCGGGAGTGGTGTGAGAATGGAGGACTCTACATCAATGATGACAACTTCATGATGGCATCACTTTAGGACCTCAAGACTTTAAGACCACAAGATTTCGAGACTCGAGACAAGAATTCAATAAACACTATTGGGTGAAGGACGGATTTGATGGGCACCCTAGAGCAACAAGTGGATGGCCGGGATGCATGGAGAAGTGCCATGACATATTGCGGAAAGCTTCACCCAGACTCAAAGAGACAGAAGAACTCATACCAACCGCAAGTCATTATGGGCTCTAGCTTGGTTGACCCTAGTGGTGACTCTGGCTGGGACGGTGCTAGCAGATGTAGAACTACGGTAGGATCGGATGAGCACCGGACAGTGGTCAGGGGAACTCTTCGGAAGAACATGTTTCGGTCGTCTTGTTCTCAAACATCCTGAAGTGCAAGAACGTAAAAAGAGGGATCGAATCTTGCGGGTAAAGTGTACAAACCTCTGCAGAGGGTTAAAACCTAATCGATTAGTCGTGTCACCGGTTACGGACAACTTGAGCCTCTAGACTTGGATCTATCTCAGAAATCTCAACACCAGACTGGTAACTTAATTATGGGCAACTTATGATGATTTGGGCTATGAGACATCGGTTGGCGGAACCATCATGATAGATAACTCCGTAGTACAAGCTCCGGTTCTTTCTTTTGATGTAGGGAAAATAAAACCAGCTTTTACCAAAAACAACTCAAACACAGAGCCACAAAGCCATATTGCATATAAAATAGTTTATCATCTGCATTCTTATTGTGATCTTGCCGGTACATTCAATGTACTGACCTACACGGCTGCAACGTATCATGTTGCAGGATTATTTATACGTTGAGTGAGTTTCGTTGTTGGGTTACGGTCTACACTCAACCTGCCAATGGTGTTGATGGGACTCCCCACCCGTTGATTGTTTCCACTGAGACATATGAGGTATATATCAGTTTGACGTTACTTATACATGTGATTGCACTTTGATATATACATTGATGTACTGTGTGTGCCAGCATACTGATCCAGGGATGTCACAGATACACAGAGACTTGACCGTTTGAGGTCGGGTCGCTACAATAGGATAGCTCCCCCAAGCGTTGTGCATTATAGAGAACTAGATGATACACCATGCCTTGCTGCGGGATCTCTTTGTTGGCATTAAAAGTAGAATAGAAACTAAATAGAACATCAAACGAACACTAAAAATTCCAATGTCAACATTGTAATAGTAAGAGAATTGACTTTCCATTGGTAGCAGACTGGGTCATGTGGATAGATGGGCAGAGTACAAATAGTGGGGGTGAACTTCTTATGTATACATGATAAGAGAAGGCCAAAGCCTAAGAGTACAACGACAAAGAAATGACCGTATAACAACCAAAAACAGTTTTAAAAAACACCCCAAAACAAAAGGAAACAACGAAAACAGTTGAACTACCACTTACGACGACCGACATGGCCAGAAAATGACCAGGAACTAAATCTTTCCTAACCAGTAGCTAGCATCAGCTTTCAGCTGGCTCGTAACCTGAATAAATGGCGTAGCCAAATGACCATTTGCCTGACACAAACTTGGTTTTTTGTTCTGCATTTGTTCAACAGTGAAAAGGACCAGGTTGCGAACTTGATGATTGTCAATCTGTTATGATTGTATTTTTATGTTTTAATTAGTGTTTATGCCAAGAAAAGCCTTCACTACTGCAGGATGCTGCTAATGCGACACTACGATCAGAGACCCTTCGACAAACTGTGTGAGATGCCATAATCGCAAACAGTGCTGTATGAAAACTGTCAAAAAAGGTGAAAACATTTGCGATGGAGGATGCATCAAACACAATTCGGATTTTAGTTGCGTGTGCGATCCAGGGCATACGGTTCAGTCCAATGAACTGTTTGTGATGAGGCAGAACAAAAGAAACGAGCAGCCTGATGAAGGCGTGTGCGATATAGAGCATACGGTTCACTCGGATGAACTATTTGTGATTAGGCAACACAAAAGAAACGGGCAGCCAGATGAAGGTGTGTGCGATATACAGCATACGATTCACTCAGATGAATTGTTTGTGATTAGGCAACACAAAAGAAACGATCAGCCAGATCAAGGTGTGTGAGATTGAGGGCATACGCTTCAGAACGATTAACTGTTTGCGATTAGGCAATAGAAGAGAAACGGGTAAGAGAGATCAAAGTGTCTGCGATTGATGGCATACACTTCACATGGATGAACTATTTGTGATTAGCCACAACAAACTGAAATAGTTAGATAGATCAACGTGCATGCGCTAGACGGGCACACCCATTCTAATTAAAAGACGTGTGCTGACATTGCCTATTGCGGTGCACCCTATGGTGCAAACACCACGTACGCGGCCGGGAAGACGTACGTGCCCACGTTATGCCTTCCGGGAATAGTGCCGCACTTATAACCGTCAATAAATTTTGAGCATGCGTCCCGTCACATTCCAAATTGCAAACCTGTTCACACCGATCAAAACCTAAACGGTTTCCCACTTAGGAGTGTATTACTACGTGGTTATAAATACTACTACTCCAAGATGACTGCACATTCCTCCTCAACTCCTCATCCACAAAAACTCAAAAACAAAAAGTCATTCATCATCGTTCCCTTGCGTCCGCCATGGCCAGCGTGAGTTCTGGGTCGAGAGATTGTGACTAGGGAGAGGCGAGCCTAGAGCGGGAGCACGAGAGATGTCCCGCCTCGCCCCGATAGCAGCCAACATGTCCCGCCGCATGGCCGTAGCAGCAGAGAGGTCCCGCCGCGCTGCCGAAGCAGCACGGAGGACCTGTCGTGCCGTCGATGCAGCAGACTGGTCCGGCCGCGCCGCGGAAGTAGAAGAAATTTCCCACCGCGCCGCAAATGCAGCAGAGATGTCCTCCCTTGCCATGGTAGCCTGGGAAAATGCTTCACGGGCAGGCGAGGACTCTTACAGGCGCATGCGTGCCCTCGTCCATAGGCAGATGGATCAGATCTCCAAGTGGGCGAGGTTCCAGGATGACCTGCAAGCCTCGTTTGAACAGTCTACCGATGTCATCCGGCAACTAAATGAGAGCAATGCGAAGCTCCGGGCCGAGCACGACCTGCTAAGGGCGAAGATCATCGGAAGTGCGGAGCAGTAGGAGCAGACCACTGCCTTGTTGAAGAGGACCGGCATCATCGTCGAGAAACTTATGGACGAGAATAACAAGCTGCACATCGAGCGCAGAAGGCTGGTGGAGGAAGCCATGGATGCTCTCAAGCAGCATCTTGAGGATAAGAAAGAGCTCATCGCCGCTTGCCGCGGAGACTAGTTCCCGCGTCCTGCAGCAACGCATCAAGAAAGTAGAGATCAACGAGCCAAATCGTTGTCTTCCTTCTTCTTTTGCCCTGTTGTATTTCGGGCGTTGCCGCATGTGGCAATTTTTAATTATGTTTCTAAATATGTAAGACAATTATTATCCACTGTCATTGTCCTTATATTCATCATGCTTGCTATAAGTCGCAGTCGATGCTATATAGGTCCGTCGGATCTTACATCAAGATCCGTGCAAAACTTTCTTTTCATATTTTCATTTTTCTCTCTTAAATCTCAGTCCAGTGAGACATATAGCCACGCCGTAGAACAGGTGCTCGGGTGCCATTAAATGGAGACGTTGGGAGGGAGGTGCGTAGCGGGTAGCGGTCAAAGGGCACTCCTCCCGATGAGCATGCGCAGGGGTCTGACCGCATGCCTCCCGTACTCAAATAGCTACCCCGCACGACACCTCCTAGCCAATAAAAAAAGGGGACGCCTGGCCGCACGCAATTGGTAAGTCTAACGTCCACGGTTTCAATAATACTTGTGTTTTTGATTTGTAACGTGACATCGCTTGTTCCAAAATGACTGTTGATTGTTAATGTGTGGGCCTTCGCAAATCGGACAAAAAAATTACCACAGCATGTTGGTCCCATGTCATGAGACCATGCCAAGTTTCATGATTTTTAGGCGTGTTTTGGAACTACAGGAATTAAAAAAACCAAGTTTCTCAATCTTTCCGGCCGAGCCACAACGCCCAGATGTTTGAATTTCACTCCCATATCTTGCATGGGACCTATAAATTCACCCAAGGACACACATATGATTTTTCAAACAACTTTGGTGCACTGGAGCATGTGTGTCACGCCCTCGATGCGGCTATATCTCCCACGTGTCGAAGCACGACTTAGAGGCATAACCACATTGAAAGCAATGTTGCAAGTGAGGTAATCTTCACACAACCCATGTAATACATAAGGGAAAAGAGATACATAGTTGGCTTACAATCGCCACTTCACACAAATACATGAGCAAAACATTACATCATACAGTTACAATCAGGGCCCGACTACGGAGCCAAATAAAAGAAGAAACCCCAAAAGCGACAAAGGTCCACGATCGACCCCAACTGGGCCCACTACTGATCGACTAGAACGAAACAACACAAAGAACAAGATCTTCATCGAGCTCCTCCTTGAGCTCGGGTGCGTCACCTGCACGGATTCATCGGCACCTGCAAACTGGTTTTGGAAGTATCTGGTGAGTCACGGGGACTCAGCAATCTCACACCCGCGAGATCAAGACTATTTAAGCTTATAGGTAGGGTAAAAGGTATGAGGTGCAGCTGCAGCAAGCGACTAGCATATATGGTGGCTAACATACGCAAATGAGAGCGAGAAGAGAAGGCAAAAGCACGGTCGAACAACTATGATCAAGAAGTGATCCTGAAACTACTTACGTCAAGCATAACTCCAACAACCGTGTTCACTCCCCGGACCCCGCCGAGAAGAGACCATCATGGTTACACACGCGGTTGGTGTATTTTAGTTAAGATCAACTTCGGGTTTTCTACAACCGGACATTAACAAATTCCCATCTGCCCATAACCGTGGGCACGGCTTTCGAAAGTTCAAACCCTGCAGGGGTGTCCCAACTTAGCCCATGATAAGCTCTCGCGATCAACGAAGGATATTCCTTCTCCCTGGGAAGACCCGATCAGTCTCGGAATCCCGGCTACAAGACATTTCGACAGTAATAAAACAAGTCCAGCAAAGCCTCTCGATGCGCCGACATCCTGATAGGAGCTGCACATATCTCGTTCTCAGGGCAACACCGGATAAGTCAAGCTACGAGTAAAACCAGACTTCGAGTTTCCTCGAGGTGGCCCCGCAGGCTGCTCGGTTCGGACCAACACTTAGACAAGCATTGGCCCGGGGGGGCTAAATAAAGATGACCCTCGAGAGAGCGACTCCCAAGGGAAAAGTAGGTGCTGGTGAGGCAAATGGTAAAACCAAGGTTGGGCCTCGCTGGAAAAGTCTTATTCAAAGCGAACTGTCAAGGGGTCCCATAAATCACCCGACCGCATTAGGGACGCAAAATCCGGGAACATAACACCGATATGACAGAAACTAGGGCGGCAAGAGTGGAACAAAACACCAGGCATAAGGCCGAGCCTTCCACCCTTTACCAAGTATATAGATGCATTAATTAGATAAGATATATTGTGATATCCCAACAAGTAAACATGTTCCAACAAGGAACAACCTCTCCATGTTCCAACAAGGAACAAACTTCATCTTCACCTGCAACTAACAACGCTATAAGAGGGGCTGAGCAAAGCGGTAACATAGCCAAACAACGGTTTGCTAGGAAGGTGGGTTAGAGGCTTGGTTTAACAATATGGGAGGCATGATAAGCAAGTGGTAGGTATCGCAGCATAGGCATAGCAAAAGAGCGAGCAAACTAGCAAGCAAAGATAGAAGTGATTTCGAGGGTAAGGTCATCTTGCCTGAAATCCCGCAAGGAAGAAGAACGAGTCCAAGAAGAAGACAAACGGATGTAGTCGAACGAATCCTCACAACTCCGGATCGAAACCGAAGCTAATGAGAGAAGCAACCTGAAAACAAACAAACAACATAGTAAACAACCATCACATAAACATGGCATGATGCACAATCAAGTATGATGCATGTCCGGTTTAAATATGCATGGCATGGCAAAGTGCAACAAACAACACTACAAGTTAAGTGGAGCTTAATATGCAACGAGTTGCATATTGATGAAACACCACGACAAGTTATTTAGTTCGATCTCATTTATGTACCCAACAATATTAAATGTTGTTAAACATGGCAAGAGGGTGAAGCAAAGTAAAACTAACTATCTAGTCAAGTTTAAATGAGGCCGGAAGTAACAAGCAACAATTCCGAAAGAACCTCATGAGCATATATTAGATTTGGTACTGTTCTGCCATAAACACAATTTTAATGTTGTTAAACAGCAAAATAAAGTGCAACATGTTAATCTATGCATTTTTCTACCCCATTTACATATATATAGTTTATTTAAATCCGAGCTACGGTTATTTAGTTATGAAATAAAGCATTTTAACATGGCATTTGAGCAAATTTAACCAAACAGCATTTTAAACATTTTAAACATGCATGAAAGTTGGAAATTATTAAACTACACAAATTTCTGAGCATTTTACATATATAAATTATTTTAATCCGATGCACGGTTTGTGAGTTATTATATGCATGAAGACTAGGGGCTTTTCTGCAAATCTGTTATTCACTGGATAATTACTAAATCACAGATCTGTAAAAAAACAGATCGGGCCGAAACTAAAACTGGAGCAGACCCAGAGTAAAAAAAACAAGAGGCGCTGGGGGTGGCCTCACCATGGGCTTTGGCCCGGTCGGTGGAGGGAGAGGCTGGAAGAGGCTCTGGGCCTACGCGCTGCAGTCCATCGATGACAAGTCAACAGGGAAGGAACGGGCGAGCTGCTCGTCTCTCTGAAGAACAGAAGCAGGGGACTTGGCGCCGCGGCTTCAGGCGACGGTGGGGGTCATGGAGGTGAGGCTCGGGCGAGCATAGCGCGAGGCAGAGGCAAGAAACGGCAGGAGGCGGCGGATCCGGGTCGCGGGAAACGGCGGGGACGGATGGATCCACCTCGGATCCGGCGAAGCAGGGATCCATGGCGCGAACGGGACTCCTCTTCTCGATGCAGAGAGAGCAGAGGCCGGCGGCGCTGGGACTTGGCGAAGGCCGGGCCTCTCCGGCAAGGCGAGGACGGGGCGATGAGCTTGGCGCGAGGAGGAGCTTGGCGAGGCGGCTGGGAACCGAGCCGATCCGAGCGGAGTTGAGGCGGAGGTGCAGCGGGGCGAAGGAGAGGTTCGGGACGACGGTCCATGGAGTCAAGCGGAGCTCCTGTATGTGACAGAGAAGATAGAGAACAGGTCACATGAGAAAGAAAGAGGGATTAGAGGAGGGGGAAGAGGAAGGCAGGGCAGCGCTGCTCATCTGGTGGTCAACGACGACGGTGCACGATAGCGTCGGCACGGGGTTGGGGTCCGGCCGTGACGCGGCTCCATGGAGCGGAGTGGGGAATGGAGGAGCTCCTCTCCTCCGGATCGAACAGGAAGGAGAAGGCAGCAGGGCGCTGGCTTGTGACGAGGCCGGTCGAAGACGCGGCCTCAGGCAAGGGAGCTCGGGCTCATTGATCGAGAGGGGCGTGGGAACTCGGGCGCCGTGGTGCTCTGCTCCCCGAGCTCAGGCGAGGCAATGGGGATCCACGCGCGCGTGGGGCTGCTGTTGCGGGCACGAGGAGAAGCAGAGGAGGCCGAGGGCGCTCCTGCGGGGACGGGGTTGCTCTGGTTGGGGTGGTCAGGCACGCAAGATGAGGGAGATGGTCGGAGAGGATTTTTGGATCAGGTGCGGGCTTGGATCTCGAGGGAGAGGAGTGGCGGCGGGAGGATGGGGATGGGACAGCCGGCCTATGTTTTAGGGTTTGGTCTCAAAATAGACTAGGGGTGGACAATATATATGGAAAAGGAGGGAGTTTGGATCTCCTGATCGAAATCCGACGGACGAGAATAAATATGCTAGGGAGTCCAATTAAGAAAACGGAGATATTTTGTAGACGTTAGGGGATGATCCGGACACAACGGTGACGACTATCCGGGTCGGGTTCGGGGCAGTTTTCGGACGCGCGCGAGGAAGACTGCGGGCTAACGAGAGAGGTTAGGTTGGGTCTAGCGGATTGTCAGCGGACTGTGCAGGAGCTTAGGGCTGAGAGAAGAGAAGAGAGAGACCCGGCGACAGTTTCCGGAGACCGAAAACGTCCGACGATTTGACCGACTATATTGTCGCTATAGTTAACGGTTGGGGCGTCAAACGGCCTCCGAACGCGATGAGACTTGGCAGGCGGTCTACTAACAACAAAACAACACCGCACGCCAACTTTCATCCCATTCCGAGAACATTTTCCGGCCACTTATAAAATAATATTTCGGACATGCCGCGGGAGCGTGCAAGTGTGTCTGGGCTCAGAACGGACAACAGAGAGAACAAATGAGACCGGGACGGATGCAAGTTTTGAAAACATGATGATGCAATGCGGATGATGACATGGCAAGATGCGACACGCAAGCAAACGACAAAGCAACAACAGCGAATAACGGGAGGACAACTGGCACATCGGTCTCGGGGCGTCACAACACTCCACCACTATGAGAGGATCTCGTCCCGAGATCTAGGATGGCACGGGAGAGAAACGAAAGAGGAAGAGAAGAGGTAAAACTAAGTTGCTTCTTTGACAAACGAGTGAAACCAATGAACCTTGAGAGGTTGAACAAAATGAAAGAAAGAAAACAACGAAGATGAACAAAGTTGAGAACACTCCGCTAGAAAAGAGGAACATGGGATACGACGAGAACCAAGAGGTTTAGTGACAAGATAGATATTTAAACCACTCCGGTTAAAGCAAGATAGGGAAAGAATAAGAATGATATAATTTGGGCAGCACTCCGACTGAAAATGGAAGGAATTTGAAGATGATCTTGACAAGATGAGAGGAAACTTGATGAAATCATCAACATACTGCCTTCGGAACTATTGAATGAAATGGAACAAGCGGTACGATAGATCACAGACAGCACTCCGGTTGAAAAGAGATGCAAGGCTTGATAAGGCGAAAAAAAACTTGAGCAAAAGGGGACAACACTCCGGTTAAACGGATAAGCACGAAAAGAACACGATCTTCACAATTCAAGATGATGAGCGAAGAGAGCAACATCACATTGCCTCCGGAAGAGAGAATAGAAGATAGATCGTCGGAACAAAAGAACGAAGAAGAAAATGACAACTTCTGCCACAAATGAGTTTGGAAAGCACCCTTCCAAGAAGGTTAGAACGGAGTTGTTGGAAAACCAACAATGAAACGAATAAGCTTGTAGTGGGCTTATAGAAACATCTCAAAATTATGAGGTGAAAATTCTGCCACTAATGAAAACAATAGATTGGATTGATACGAACTAGGAGGCGAGAAATTATTTCACCGGGAGGATAAATGAAGAACTTGGATCATTTATAAGCACCATAAATAGCAACAATCCTTACGGAAAGCTTTAGGTGAAATATAACCCAAGATAACTCCAATGAAGAGATTGATGGATTTAAATATCTCATTCTTGACAACAAGTGAATCATGAAACATGAATGAAACTGTCAAAATGACATAACACCACCTCAAAAGATAAGGTCGAAAGAATTGCACTTCGGAATGCAAGATGAAGAATGCTTGAACTCCTCAAAACAAAACAAGTGTTAAGCACCCTGTTTAATATAGAGTATAGCTTGGTGGATCTTAAACTCCGAGAAAAAAAATCTTGATGAACAATTGAAGAATGAAAAGAATCCTTGACGAAGCACCATGTAGAGCCTCCATGAAGAACTCCGGTAATAAAAGGATGATAGAAAGAAAGAGAAGTTCAAAACACAAGGTGAAGCCTTGCAATGATTTAGATGGATCTTCGTGGTGATGAGAGCTTGGAACTCCGGGAAAAGAAAGATGAACACCTAGAAACCGAGAATTACTTCATCATGAACAAACTCCGAAGGAAGGGATTAAACACTTGGATGAAACAATAATAAGAATTACGTTATGCGTATCCTTCACCAATTTAAAGTGATGACAAGCAACGGATTAGGCATACTACTTATTCTCGTTGAAAAAAAAAGATTGGAGAGAGATATTGCTCAACTTGGGAAGGTCTTCCACGATCCGCCGATAGGATTTGGGAAGAACGAATGAATCTATATAATAACGAAGGAAGATAACTCTTGAACGAACCACCGTAAGAATTGAAAATGAACGAAGAAAAGATAAAGAAACACCGGGAAGAATTAGAAAATGAACGAAGATACTTGAGAGCATTTAGATACAAGTGAACGCAGAGATCATGAACTGATTAGAGAATATTGAATGATGCACCGGTAAGATTTGGAGAACGAGAGCTGAAAACTTGAATGAATAATTCTGAGATGATGGCCTCCGTAGAATCAAACTGAAAAGACTCCTAAAATGCTCCGGATGGGTGAAAATTATTCTCACAATCGAAAACAATCATGAGATGATGGCAACAAGCTAGAACCACGCATCTTTGGAAGAACGGGTAAGGATTTAAGAGGAACTCTTCTTCAGTATTCAACTGTTGAGAATGATGATGAGAAACACCACCATGAATTGTTCAGGCACTCCGGAATGAAAAAATTAGAAAGGTTGAACCAACGATGAAAAGAATGTGAAAGATCTTGGAGAAAGACATATGACTGATGACAATTCATTCTTACGTCAAACTTCAAAAAGAATTTGGGAATAGCTCTGGGAAAATTAGAAGAGTCAGGTAAGATCCTGGAAAAAGACCTGTGGGTTAGGGCCCACTCAAAAGAAACACCGTTGAACGATTGCTTGAAAAGAGAGACTGCACCGGTTGAATTTAAGCGGCTAGAATGAGATAACAACCTCGAAATAGGTTCAACTGATCTTGAAAGACAAGACGAGCCTTCTGAGATATCTTCAGCACTCCCGAACAAATGAATAGCGAGAAGGGAATTATTATGAGGTGCACCGGTATGAGAAGGTATTGAAACGAGGAAAAGATGTGATCACCATCGAAAGATTGCATTGAACACACCGGGGAAGATAAAAGAACAAATAATTATAAACTTGAGGCTCCGTTAGCATCTTCATGAGAAACACCGGGTAAGAACATGAAGGAGAAGAATGGAGAGGCTTCACATCAATAAAATGGATACTTGATCAAGAAATCTGCGTCCTTGAAGAAATAAGGGTGGGAGGGCGGGAAAAACAAAGACCACTTGGAATGGATGAAGCAAACACCGTTGCAAGGAACTGATAAATGATCTGGCAGAAATAGAACGAATATGATGAACTTGAAGGGAAGCACACCGGTTGAAAAGGATTGACATGACAACCTCGATGATCAAGAAGGATTAGTATTCACATAGCAATATGAGAACACCGTTTAGAAAAGGTATGGAATCAACACTTGACATTGAAGCAACTCGAATACCACAAACCAAAACAAAAAACAAAAGGATTTGGTTTGCAGAATAAACCGGAAACAAACATATGATAGACCCCATATCGTATCATGTGTCTGTTGGAAAGAATTCCTACGTGATACTTGAATTCCCACCTATAAACTCCCGAAACTTTCTGGTTATGCAATCAGGTGTTAGGGATACAGGGGACACAAAATATATCACCCAAACTAACAATACCTAGATCCAGCTGTATCCATCCTTCAACACATAACCAAGAAACCTTCGAAAATCATCTACCTCAACCTTCGAAAAGCATCTGTTATACAAGTCATGGCGATACTCCCGCACTCGCCTCAGTATTGGGCTATCAGGGTTATCTCACCAACAACTGTACAAAAGAGTTTTTCGATGTCGGCGTACTAAACTCAGGTATTCCAGAACTGCAACGATAATATTATGACGACAACACCTCGGAGCTCAACTCCCCGGGACACCTCCTCTAAAACCCCTGCTGACGGGAGGCAACCAAGACAATGTTGTCATCATAAAACCATCGGAACGATTCTAAGATACCCGCGTGATCCTAAAAAAAAAATTAGTGAAATTTGAGAAAAGAAGAGTTAAAACTCTACGTCAGGATGCCTTACCAGAGCGATGAGGAGACTAGGAAGTAAAAAGAATTCCTAAACTCTCCGATATATAATTCCTAGATGACTCAAAAAAATTTTCTAGACACAACTCGGTCGCTAAAAACGAACAATCAGTGTGGGCTCCTAAGGTCGGGGAAGGCTCTGATTACCAACTTGTCATGCCCTCGATGCGGCTATATCTCCCACGTGTCGAAGCACGACTTAGAGGCATAACCGCATTGAAAGCAATGTCGCAAGTGAGGTAATCTTCACACAACCCATGTAATACATAAGGGAAAAGAGATACATAGTTGGCTTACAATCGCCACTTCACACAAATACATGAGCAAAACATTACATCATACAGTTACAATCAGGGCCCGACTACGGAGCCAAATAAAAGAAGAAACCCCAAAAGCGACAAAGGTCCACGATCGACCCCAACTGGGCCCACTACTGATCGACTAGAACGAAACAACACAAAGAACAAGATCTTCATCGAGCTCCTCCTTGAGATCGGGTGCGTCACCTGCACGGATTCATCGGCACCTGCAAACTGGTTTTGGAAGTATCTGGTGAGTCACGGGGACTCAGCAATCTCACACCCGCGAGATCAAGACTATTTAAGCTTATAGGTAGGGTAAAAGGTATGAGGTGGAGCTGCAGCAAGCGACTAGCATATATGGTGGCTAACATACGCAAATGAGAGCGAGAAGAGAAGGCAAAAGCACGGTCGAACAACTATGATCAAGAAATGATCCTGAAACTACTTACGTCAAGCATAACTCCAACAACCATGTTCACTCCCCGGACCCCGCCGAGAAGAGACCATCACGGTTACACACGCGGTTGGTGTATTTTAGTTAAGATCAACTTCGGGTTTTCTACAACCGGACATTAACAAATTCCCATCTGCCCATAACCGCGGGCACGGCTTTCGAAAGTTCAAACCCTGCAGGGGTGTCCCAACTTAGCCCATGATAAGCTCTCGCGATCAACGAAGGATATTCCTTCTCCCCGGGAAGACCCGATCAGTCTCGGAATCCCGGCTACAAGACATTTCGACAGTAATAAAACAAGTCCAGCAAAGCCTCCCGATGCGCCGACATCCTGATAGGAGCTGCACATATCTCGTTCTCAGGGCAACACCGGATAAGTCAAGCTACGAGTAAAACCAGACTTCGAGTTTCCTCGAGGTGGCCCCGCAGGCTGCTCGGTTCGGACCAACACTTAGACAAGCATTGGCCCGGGGGGGCTAAATAAAGATGACCCTCGAGAGAGCGACTCCCAAGGGAAAAGTAGGTGCTGGTGAGGCAAATGGTAAAACCAAGGTTGGGCCTCGCTGGAAAAGTCTTATTCAAAGCGAACTGTCAAGGGGGTCCCATAAATCACCCGACCACGTTAGGGACGCAAAATCCGGGAACATAACACCGATATGACGGAAACTAGGGCGGCAAGAGTGGAACAAAACACCAGGCATAAGGCCGAGCCTTCCACCCTTTACCAAGTATATAGATGCATTAATTAGATAAGATATATTGTGATATCCCAACAAGTAAACATGTTCCAACAAGGAACAACCTCTCCATGTTCCAACAAGGAACAAACTTCATCTTCACCTGCAACTAACAACGCTATAAGAGGGGCTGAGCAAAGTAGTAACATAGCCAAACAACGGTTTGCTAGGAAGGTGGGTTAGAGGCTTGGTTTAACAATATGGGAGGCATGATAAGCAAGTGGTAGGTATCGTAGCATAGGCATAGCAAAAGAGAGAGCAAACTAGCAAGCAAAGATAGAAGTGATTTCGAGGGTAAGGTCATCTTGCCTGAAATCCCGCAAGGAAGAAGAACGAGTCCAAGAAGAAGAGAAACGGATGTAGTCGAACGAATCCTCACAACTCCGGATCGAAACCTTAGCTAACGAGAGAAGCAACCCGGAAACAAACAAACAACATAGTAAACAACCATCACATAAACATGGCATGATGCACAATCAAGTATGATGCATGTCCGGTTTAAATATGCATGGCATGGCAAAGTGCAACAAACAACACTACAAGTTAAGTGGAGCTCAATATGCAACGAGTTGCATATTGATGAAACACCACGACAAGTTATTTAGTTCGATCTCGTTTATGTACCCAACAATATTAAATGTTGTTAAACATGGCAAGAGGGTGAAGCAAAGTAAAACTAACTATCTAGTCAAGTTTAAATGAGGCCGGAAGTAACAAGCAACAATTCCGAAAGAACCTCATGAGCATATATTAGATTTGGTACTGTTCTACCATAAACATAATTTTAATGTTGTTAAACAGCAAAATAAAGTGCAACATGTTAATCTATGCATTTTTCTACCCCATTTACATATATACTTTATTTAAATCCGAGCTACGGTTATTTAGTTATGAAATAAAGCATTTTAACATGGCATTTGAGCAAATTTAACCAAACAGCATTTTAACATTTTAAACATGCATGAAAGTTGGAAATTATTAAACTACACAAATTTTTGAGCATTTTACGTATATAAATTATTTTAATCCGATGCACGGTTTGTGAGTTATTATATGCATGAAGACTAGGGGCTTTTCTGCAAATCTGTTATTCACTGGATAATTACTAAATCACAGATCTGTAAAAAAACATATCGGGCCGAAACTAAAACTGGAGCAGACCCATAGTAAAAAAAACAAGAGGCGCTGGGGGTGGCCTCACCATGGGCTTTGGCCCGGTCGGTGGAGGGAGAGGCTGGAAGAGGCTCTGGGCCTACGCGCTGCAGTCCATCGATGACAAGTCAACAGGGAAGGAACGGGCGAGCTGCTCGTCTCTCTGAAGAACAGAAGCAGGGGACTTGGCGCCGCGGCTTCAGGCGACGGTGGGGGTCCTGGAGGTGAGGCTCGGGCGAGCATAGCGCGAGGCAGAGGCAAGAAACGGCAGGAGGCGGCGGATCCGGGTCGCGGGAAACGGCGGGGACGGATGGATCCACCTCGGATCCGGTGAAGCAGGGATCCATGGCGCGAACGAGACTCCTCTTCTCGATGCAGAGAGAGCAGAGGCCGGCGGCGCTGGGACTTGGCGAAGGCCAGGCCTCTTCGGCAAGGCGAGGACGGGGCGAGGAGCTTGGCGCGAGGAGGAGCTTGGCGAGGCGGCTGGGAACCGAGCCGATCCGAGCGGAGTTGAGGCGGAGGTGCAGCGGGGCGAAGGAGAGGTTCGGGACGACGGCCCATGGAGTCAAGCGGAGCTCCTGTATGTGACAGAGAAGATAGACAACAGGTCACATGAGAAAGAAAGAGGGATTAGAGGAGGGGAAAGAGGAAGGCAGGGCAGCGCTGCTCACCTGGTGGTCAACGACGACGGTGCACGATAGCGTCGGCACGGGGTTGGGGTCCGGCCGTGACGCGGCTCCATGGAGCGGAGTGGGGAATGGAGGAGCTCCTCTCCTCCGGATCGAACAGGAAGGAGAAGGTAGCAGGGCGCTGGCTTGTGACGAGGCCGGTCGAAGACGCGGCCTCAGGCAAGGGAGCTCGGGCTCATTGATCGAGAGGGGCGTGGGAACTCGGGCGCCGTGGTGCTCTGCTCCCCGAGCTCAGGCGAGGCAATGGGGATCCACGCGCGCGTGGGGCTGCTGTTGCGGGCACGAGGAGAAGCAGAGGAGGCCGAGGGCGCTCCTGCGGGGACGGGGCTGCTCTGGTTGGGGTGGTCGGGCACGCAAGATGAGGGAGATGGTCGGAGAGGATTTTTGGATCAGGTGCGGGCTTGGATCCCGAGGGAGAGGAGTGGCGGCGGGAGGATGGGGATGGGACAGCCGGCCTATGTTTTAGGGTTTGGTCTCAAAATAGACTAGGGGTGGACAATATATATGGAAAAGGAGGGAGTTTGGATCTCCTGATCGAAATCCGACGGACGAGAATAAATATGCTAGGGAGTCCAATTAAGAAAACGGAGATATTTTGTAGACGTTAGGGGATGATCCGGACACAACGGTGACGACTATCCGGGTCGGGTTCGGGGCAGTTTTCGGACGCGCGCGAGGAAGACTGCGGGCTGATGAGAGAGGTTAGGTTGGGTCTAGCGGATTGTCAGCGGACTGTGCAGGAGCTTAGGGCTGAGAGAAGAGAAGAGAGAGACCCGGCGACAGTTTTCGGAGACCGAAAACGTCCGACGAGTTGACCGACTATATTGTCGCTATAGTTAACGGTTGGGGCGTCAAACGGCCTCCGAACGCGATGAGACTTGGCAGGCGGTCTACTAACAACAAAACAACATCGCACGCCAACTTTCATCCCATTCCGAGAACATTTTCCGGCCACTTATAAAATAATATTTCGGACATGCCGCGGGCACGTGCTAGTGTGTCTGGGCTCAGAACGGACAACAGAGAGAACAAATGAGACCGGGACGGATGCAAGTTTTGAAAACATGATGATGCAATGCGGATGATGACATGGCAAGATGCGACACGCAAGCAAACGACAAAGCAACAACAACGAATAACGGGAGGACAACTGGCACATCGGTCTCGAGGCATCACAATGTGCTTGTAGTTTAAATTTGAATTATGCACATTAAATGCCCAGAAACTCAATTAATGTATAAAAAGGCCAAACAAACCCGGAATAATACCAAAATTTAGCACAATACTTCTATTTGGTCTAATTTGGTTGTGTAAGAAAATAAGGCGGGAGAAGGCAGTGTACATATGTCGTTTCGCACACGGAGGTGACACGTTCCCTCTCGGAACCACGAGCCATCTTGAGGGAAGCTCCGGTTTGCAAGAGGCTTACACCAAAGCTTGTCCCAATTCGGCCAAAAATATTACCACAGCATGTTGGTACCATGTCATGACACCATGCCAAATTTCATGATTTTTAGGCATGTTTTGGAATTACAGGAATTAAAAAACTAAGTTTCTCAATCTTTCCGGCCCAGCCACGACGTCCAAATGTTTGAATTTCACTCCCATCTCTTGCATGGGACCTAGAAATTCACCCAAGGGCACACATGTGATTTTTCAAACAACTTTGGTGCACCGGAGCATGTGCTTGTGGTTCAAATTTGAATTATGCACATTAAATGCATAGAAACTCAATTAATGTATAAAAAAGGCGAAACGAGCCTGGAATAATTCCAAAATTTAGCACGGTGCTTCTATTTGGTCTAATCTGGTTGTGTAAAAAAAATAAGGCGGGAGAAGGCAGTGTACGTATGTCGTTTCGCACACGAAGGTGACACGTTCCCTCTCGGAACCATGAGCCTTCTTGAGGGAAGCTCCGGTTTGCAATAAGCTTACACCAAAGCTTGTCCCAATTCGTCCAAAAATATTACCGTAGCATGTTGGTGTCGTGTCATGACACTATGCCAAGTTTCATGATTTTCAGGTGTGTTTTGGAATTACAGGAATTAAAAAACCAAGTTTCTCAATCTTTCCGGCCGAGCCACGACGCCCAGATGTTTGAATTTCACTCCCATCTCTTGCATGGGACCTAGAAATTCACCGAAGGACACACATGTTATTTTTCAAACAACTTTGGTGCACTGTAGCTTGTGCTTGTAGTTCAAATTTTAATTATGCACATTAAATGCCCAAAAACTCAATTAATGTATAAAAAGGCGAAACAAGCCCGAAATAATTCCAAAATTTAGCACAGTACTTCTATTTGGTCTAATCTGGCTGTGTAAAAATTAAGGCGGGAGAAGGCAATGTACGTATGTCGATTCGCACACGGGGGTGACACGTTCCCTCTCGAAACCACGCGCCTTCTTGAGGGAAGCTCCTGTTTGCAAGAAGCTTATAGCAAAGCTTGTCCCAATTCGGCCAAAAATATTACCGCAGCATGTTGGTGCCATGTCATGACACCATGCCAAGTTTCATGATTTTCAGGCGTGTTTTGGAATTACAGAAATTAAAAAACCAAGTTTCTCAATCTTTCCGGCCAAGCCACGATGCCCAGATGTTTGAATTTCACTCCCATCTCTTGCATGGGACCTAGAAATTCACCTAAGGACACACATGTGATTTTTCAAACAACTTTGGTGCACTGGAGCATGTGCTTGTAGTTCAAATTTGAATTATGCACATTAAATGCCCAGAAACTCAATTAGTATATAAAAAGGTGAAACGAGCCCGGAATAATTCCAAAATTTAGCACGGTACTTCTATTTGGTCTAATCTGGATGTGCAAAAAAATTAAGGCGGGAGAAGGCAATGTACGTATGTCGTTTCGCACACGGAGGTGACACATTCCCTTTCGGAACCACGAGCCTTCTTGAGGGAAGCTCCGGTTTGCAAGAAGCTTACACCAAAGCTTGTCCCAATTCGGCCAAAAAATTACCGCAGCATGTTCGTGCCATGTCATGAGACCATGCCAAGTTTCATGATTTTCAGGCGTGTTTTGGAATGACAGGAATTTAAAAAATCAAGTTTCTCAATATTTCCGGCCGAACCACGACGCCAAGATGTTTGAATTTCACTCCCAGCTTTTGCATGGGACCTAGAAATTCACCCAAGGACACACATGTGATTGTTCAAACAACTATGGTGCACTGGAGCACGTGCTTGTAGTTCAAATTTGAATTATGCACATTAAATGCCCAGAAACTCAATTAATGTATAAAAAGGCCAAACGAACACGGAATAATTCCAAAATAGCACAATACTTCTATTTGGTCTAATCTGCCTATGTAAAAAATTAAGGCGGGAGAAGGAAGTGTACGTATGTCATTTAACACACGGAGATGACACGTTCCCTCTCGGAACTAGGAGCCTTCTTGAGGGAAGCTCCCATTTGCAAGAAGCTTACACCAAAGCTTGTCCCAATTCGGCCAAAAAATTTACTGCAGCATGTTGGTGCCATGACGTGACACCATGCCAAGTTTCATGATTTTCAGCCGTGTTTTGGATTTACAGGAATTTAAAAACCAAGTTTCTCAATCATTCCGGCTGAGCCACGACACCCAGATGTTTGAATTTTATTCCCATTTCTTGCATGGGACCTATAAATTCACCCAGAGACACACATGTGATTTTCAGCAAACTTTGGTGCATTGGAGCATGTGCTTGTAGTTCAAATTTGAATTATGCACAATAAATGCCCAGAAACTCAATTAATGCATAAAAATGTCAAACGAACCCGGAATATTTCCAAATTTAAACACGACACTCATTTACTAGTTGCATGTTCACTGTACGTAAATGTTCTAGCAATTCAAACACCATCCTTTCCCTCTGTAACACCATTTTGTCTTTCAAAACATAATGAAAAAATCAGGTATACTACAAATAGTTTACTAGAAAGAATCATGTGGGATGCGATACAAAATATCTTGGCGCACCGTCTTGTCTGGCTTACGCGGGAAGTTTCGTCGTCTACAGTCCACCGCCCCCGCTTGAACCACACTTGCGCGCCAGTTTCTGGCGGCGCCGAGCGATTTTTTTTGCCACCGCGGAAATATCTATCTCCCCGCCCCCTCCCTCCTACCAAAAGCCACATTTCCACTGTTCCTCCTTGCTTTCCAAGTTCAAACCTTCACCACTGCTTACTGGTAGCTCAGCCTCCTCGCCGGCGACCCTTCTTCTTGCAGCGCCGCCTCCTCGTCGGCTACCCTTCTTCTTGCAGCGCCGCCTCCTCGCTGGCGACCCTTCTTCTTGTAGTGCCGCCTCCTCGCCGGTGACCCTTCTTCTTGTTGCGTGACCTCCTCGCCGCCGACCCTTCTTCTTGCTGCGCGGCCTCGTCGATATGGTCAGGTAATCCACACCCCACCCACACCATCCTCCTCCTTTCCCGTCCCACATGCCCCGACTAACGGAGCGACACCTTCCACCGAAATCACTGCCCCCTCCTCCAATTAAGCGCCGCCCACAACCATTTTACACGCAGTATAACATGGAGCTGAGTAGCATGCGGCCACACACGTGAACAAGGTCGCTATGACTGAGATGCGTGTCGACCGCCAGATCTTGGAGGAGCACCTCGTCTTCGAGGCCACCGTCGACACCGCCGCGCGGTTGTCTACTTTAAAATACAGTTCATGATGTTTTCTCGAGGCCACCGCCAGTGCCTTCTAGTGATTTGTCCTCTGTAATGTTAATATGCAATCTGATGTTCAGTTAACAGTTTGGTCCTCTGAAATGTAATGTTCAGTTAACACTTTGGTCCAACAATTGCTACATTTCATAGTACTGTTCTCAAGCATTCTTTGTTTTGTTAACTGTCTTATCTTCTAGTACATGTTTCTATTCTGCAATGTCGTGCTCAGTTAACTATTTTGGTTCATTTGGTATGTTGTCCATTTAACTGTTTGGTTCAGTTCTACAATTTGATTTTCATTTGCTATGGGTACAATTTTGTATTGTTATGCATGTGACACCAATCGAATTTGGCTGTACTCAATACATATTCTACTGATAGTATGGCAACTCTCAGTTAACCTGATCAAGATCTTCCTTATGTGTGTTGTAGGGAAACAATGGGAGACACTGCGGTTTACCATCGAGGTTTGTTCAAGTAGGGTCCTTTGGCAAATAGCACATTATTGTGCAGTTGCAGGAATCATTCCAATATTTAGGTTTCTTACAATTTGGTCTTGCACGTGTATGTTCTGCTGTCAGAGGCTTAGACCCACTGTTTGACCCATTTTGCATATGGGGAAATGAGATGTCCATGAATATCAGTCAAGTCAAGAAACTCAGAAAGATTGTTAAGATGAAGAAACTTGGGTCGAATAACAGCAAGATTTTTGTTTGCACAATGAAGAAGACATCAGTCAACTATAGGATGGTACCAACTCTTTTACCTTGTTTTTACCCCTTGCGCCATTTCAAAATTTACAATAGCGATTTATGCATAGCTTTGTTTTCGGTACTTTTCAAAGCAGTTCACCGATGATTACCTCTCAAACTACCTGCATGGTCAAGAGGCGAGGAAGGTATTCATTCAACACCCACGTTAGAATATTGAAGTCTTGCTGAAGAGGACGAAGGTTGGGCGGGCAATTATCCATAGCCACTAGCCTAAAGTTGCAAGGACATTCTACATCACTGAAGGCTCAATATTTGCCTTCCGCTTCTGCAGTTTCCCAGATGAGATTCATCTGTCTATTTACCGTGTATGATGCTACTTTCCAAAGGTTTTTGATGCTGCATGTGAAGCTTGGTGCTGCTGTGTAATGGCGTAACTGAGTGCCAAAGCTATCTGATGTAATTCGATTAGGAAATCCTGGTTGCTTTTATACGGATATGAAATATCTGGCGTGTTTTATAAGAAATATCAGTTTGATTAGTACATGGATTATCAATAATAGGCTAATTACCCTGCTTATTGGGGTTTTCTATTGCAAACGGTTACTCAGACAGCACCGTGGGCGATGAACTCAAACAACCCACATGGTTTCTAGAAAGTAGGCGTGTTCGATCAACTAACAATCACACACGGCTTATGGCAACGAACTGTTTGCGTCAGGCCACCTTGCACACACGCTTTCACACAAAGAACTGTGTGGGATGTACATACCTACGGAAATGATTTCTAGGATTCACTGTGTGGGATGTACATACCTACGAAGTGATTTCTTGGATTCACCGTGTGGGATGAACATACCTACGAAAATGATTTCTGGGATTCACCATGTGGGATGTACATACCTACGGAAAAGATTTCTGGGATTCACCTTGTGGGATGTACATACCTACAGAAATGATTTCTGGGATTCACCATGTGGGATGTACATATCTACGGAAATGATTGGGTTTCCATGCCTCGCTCGATCGCACACGACCCCAGCCTGGGTCCCACGAGGGCCTATCACCGACGATTTCTGGGTCGTGTGTGAAGGACCCCCCTATCGCCCACACTCACTTGGCGACAGTTCCAAATGCCGTCGCGAAAAGCGGTTTTAAACCGTTTGTTTAGGACCGACGCGCACCGGTGGCACCCCTAAATCAAAATTGAAAAAGGCAATTAGACCCAGCGCTCCTTCTCCGCGGTAGACCACTACTCCCTCTGGATCAGGGTCACCCACCTCCTCGCGCGTCTGTCGGCCTTCTCGTGCGCCTGGCCGGCCTCCCCGCGGCCACCCTTGCGGACGCCGGGCCCGGGGACGGGAAGGACACCATCGCTGTCGCCATGCACCTCGACGCCAGCGTCGCACTCCTGGACGCCTGCAACGCCATCGCCGCCCGCGTTGACCTCCTCTACCGGTGATGCCTCCTCTCCCGCCTCGCGGTCCACCACATCTCGTTGTCACCCCAGTCACTGTCGTCACTCAGCCGCTCGCGCGCCACGCTCAACGACCAAGACAGCCGCGGCGCAGGGGGCACTTCCTCCCCTGCCCTGCCAGTGCTCCTTCCATCCCGTTTGTCGACCTGCCCCACGGCTGCCGCGACCATTAGCTCTCCGCCGTCGTGCGCGTCATCCTCGCCTTCAACACCGTGTCCTCCCTCGCCGCGACAGCCGCAACCACCATCCTCACAGGCGGGGTCGCGCTCAACGCCACCTTGCCCCTGGTCTCCGACCTGCTCAAAATTGGGAACGAGCTCGTCTCTCGTGGGTGTGTGTGTGTTGGGGGGTGTTTGGGGGGGCACGACGGTGGCGGCCCGGGGAGGGAGGGGCGGCGCCGAGCTCGTCTCCCGGTTGCGGATGGAGCAAGGGCATGGTTGGAGGGCCTGAGATGTAGTGGGGAGAATGTAGGAGGGCGTTTTTGCATTAAACATAAACAATTATGCCACATAAGCAGAAAACAAGCCCCATCTTTCATAAACACTCTTAAACGACCCAAATCTGTCGATCAATGGTTTTTGCAAATCGATTTCGCAAGACATGGTGTTTTCTGTAGAGAAACTGTATCCTAGTGTTTTTCGCAAACCTAGCCCTCAAAGTGGTGGTTTATGCAATTTACTCAAGAAAGATACCAGGCCACCATGCATGCCCCACGAAATTTAGTTATCACAACATGCAACTATGCCAACCCAGCATGTCATTATGCATGAAGAAAACTCACATTAACATGCACCATGCATGCTACTCATATTCAATACATATTCTACAAACATATAATAATAAATTATCTATAGTTTAGTTTATATTTTCACATTGCTAATACAAAAACTAATTACAAACAACATCAGATCTACCCAGTCACCATAGGTTGGAAGCACACCAAGTGCTAGTCCATATAGGTCTTGTCCATTATCCCCAAACCTGCAGAAATCAGATACACCAACTATGACACCCCCGGACTAACTGAAAAGATGTCCGGGTGAGTGGGTTCTTCAGATCTTCAACACTCCGATAAAGAACTTTTGATTCCCATTCATTAAGATTTATTCTGGTTTCATATCATAGTATAAATTGAAGCAAACAATATACTTTGAGTCGATCAGCAAAACATGGACCAATGAATGGCTACTTCACAAATAGAAGACTGATTAACATGCCCACAACATATCCTCTATGGAGATATTAAAAAAAGAAGCAAAAGGAGATCGCATCTATTAGATGCCAGCCTACGTCCATTGTTGTCCATCAAGTACAATTGTTCTTTTTCAATGGAAAATGTGCTAGTTTTTGGAATAGAGGTTGCTAGATGATACATTGGTTGAAAAGATAAGCAAGAAAAAACATGTGTTAAATAATTGTACTTCTCACAGAACTGATGAAGAAGCCTCTCCCAATTAGAAAATATTTATTGTCGAATTTCTCATTAGGATTGTAAAGCACAAGCTGCAATGGTATATATGAGATTAATTTAGGAGGACCCAACATCACTACTAATCATAGGTGAATGCATCAAATACTCGATAGGCATGCAACCAAAAGTAATGATACATAGATATACACATTGTAAATAAAAAATACGTCGCTCCAGCTATCCCCATAGAACTTACCTATATTTTTTTAAATGGGGAGAACATACATACAAAATAGTTCCATCAACCTTATCTTGAGCCAAGGCTTATGTACAAACAATTACACGTGCCATAAACATCCGTATGATTGAACATGAAATCAATATTTTGCCCAAACCATGTACATCCATAAGCCTACATAGCGAAGATGTGGAAAGCAACTATGGTAATTATAATTTCGTTGGATCTATAACAATCCCTTGCCTGCAAACATGGAGAGAAATACAGTCCATGAAAGTGTAGTCATCACGGCTGAATCTGTAACAATGGCTGCCTGTAAACAATACTAAGAGAAGTAAAATTCCACAGAAGTGTATTTATCCAAATAGCAGATCAAGATGAGCTATAGTAATGGCTCATGTATCATCATAAATCCTATTATTATTCACCGTGTAGATTGGGGGGAGATGAACATGCATCCCGTAGTGTCAAATTGTTGCAAAAACAAAAACCAATCTCTAATTGTGTCAATTAGGAGTGAACGAAGAAACTGACCGCTTCCTGCTAGTAAATCCAAACAACTTCGATGCAAACAATTGAATCTCCCTCGTGTGTGAAGTCGCCTCGAATCCTCGATGTGAGGTTTCCTTGCGCATCACCTCGTAGATCTGGAGGAGGCGAAGCATGTGCCTCACCGGTGCTTGTAGTGGAGCGCGGGGGAGGTAGCGGTATGGCACAACAGGAGAAGCAGAGGGGGATGGGGAGGGCCGGAGGAGAAGTAGAGAGATGTGTCGAGGGAATGGGAGGAGACGGGCTGGTGGAGAGAGGTGGGGGATAGGCGATGAGATAATAGATCCGTTCGGGAGATGGAAACGGAAAGCAAAGTCGATTGGGCTTCTTTCTTCCGTTTGTACCATTGGGCTTCAGTCGCTGTCCAGGAAAAAGGAGCGACACACCATGTCTAAATGTCAATAAAAACTGGTTCAAAAGAAAGAATAATTGCTGATGTGGCAGACTGCTGAGGTGGATAGGCTGCATGTCAAGATAAATGAAGTAGTGGGGGTGAACTTCTTAGGTATATAGGATTTGCATTTGAATACAAAATGCACAAGATGGGATCACCACTTTCACTATATTTATAAAAACACTAGACAAGCTCAAGGAATTAACAAGAGACCCACAAGTGGTATGAAATACAATGTGAGTTAACACAATCCTTGGCAAGAGATAAGGCAAATGAAAGCAAAGGCCAATGTAAAGATGATCAAAAATTTCTACCACATAAATGATTACCAATTGTCAAGAGACAAGAAGTATTTGGAAATCAATCCCGGTGGTAGATTTCAAAGATATCCATCATCATCTTCACACCAAACACAAAAGCAAATTGCAACTTGTAGAGCTAACATGCCACCTAGGAACAAGATAATTTACAATATCAATTCTAGGTGACAATATCTCAAATGTACACATTTTCTAGGCTTGTAATTTTCACATAGCACATTACCCCCCCATAATGTGATACCAAAGAAAACTTCACAAGAGGCAATAAGAATCCAACAAGAGATAATTAATGGACTATTTAGAATTTGAATTTCTCATGAGAAGACATACCACATAGAGACTAGATAATCTTGTAATATCAATACTAGGTGGTACTCCTCATGTACATACATTTATAGGATTGTGAAGTGCACAAAGCACATCACTCCCCCAAAATGGGATGTTCCATTAATCTCTCACAAGAGCCAACTAAGATACACACATGATGAAAAAAGGCTCAACACAATACTCAAATGTACATGATGTGCAAACCAACAAGCAAATTGGAAGCACAACATATACACACACATGCAAGGTACAAAACCAAAACATGCAAAGGGGCAAGTAGCTTTCAATGTAAAAAATTTAAGCACAAGTTACTGCAAGGAGGCACATTGGATATAAGATAGAAACTTGATAACTCAATTGACTTGGCTTGAGACAATAAGAATGATGAAGTCCCCTTAATTCTTCGTAATGTAGCCAAGTCTCCAATGACCTCCAACAACACCTATTGATCAAGTTTGAACTAGTTGGTCCCCAACCAAGTTGGGTCCTAGGAGGTTAGTCACAATAGGCTTGGCTACCCAAATGGTTCTTTTCTTGACACCACTTTGAGTACCAACAAATTTGGTAAACACATTGCCAACCTTATCCTTCCCAAGACAATAGACATCATCAATTAGAATAGGGTTGGATAAGGTACCATTCGTGCATGAAGAAGCGACGTGACCTTTCTCACGACATAGGTAGCAACGTCTACTCTTCACTTTCTTCTCACTTGATTTCTCAACTTGAGAAGCATTAGCTTGAGTCTTCTTGGGAAGAGTCCTTTCTTCAACTTGAGGTTGAGCATGAGAGTGAACTTGTGGCCGTTTCCCTTGTTGCTTGTCACTAATGGGCTTCTTCTTTAGTGGGCAAGATCTAACATGATGCCCTTGAATTTTGCACTTGAAGCAAACAATCTTGGCCGAATTCTTGACTTATTTTTGGCCCTTATTCTTGTTGCTCTTGGACTTCTTCTTCTTATTGGAGTTGAATCCAAGTCCATCTTTGTCATTATGAGATTTATGCACACTCAAGATATTGTTGAGTGTGGACTTCCCTTCATGACTCTTTTCCAAGTCTTTCTTCAAGGAAGTGACTTGGGCCTTGAGTTCTTTGATTTCCTCTACATGGTTAGTGTCAACACAAGTACTAGAGGAATTATAAGCTTCATCGTTAGGGAAACAAGGCAAGGAAAGCAATTCATCACAAGATGAACCAATGTTATGCATAGATGAATTATGAGGACTAGCACATGACAATATAGCATTTTGATTAGGAATGGTGCTAGTATCCACATGAGGCTCACCAAGTGTTACATTAGCAATCATAGCCTCATAAGCTATTTTTAGCACATTATGGGATACAAGAAGATCATCATGAGAGCTAGAAAGTTTTTCACGGCTTCCTTCCAATTTCCCATAATTGCTAGATAGAAACTCAAGTTGAGCCTTTAGCTCAACATTCTCCTTTAATATGGATGCTTCACAAGAAATAGAGTTAGTAGAACAAGCATCATCATTAACAACAGGAAGAGAAGGCAACTTGGCAAGCTCTTTTAAATATGAAGCTTCAAGTTGAGCATGAGACTCGGTGAGTTTGATGAGCTCACCCTTGATGACCCTTGAGCCATTTTTTAGGTGCTCAAAATCCTCAAGGAGTTTAGCATGCGCAACTTCAAGCTTCTTATTTTTAGTTTCAAAATCATTGGCCACCTCAAGAGCTATATCATGAGATTCCTTCACTCTAGATAATTCTAGAGCAAAAGTCTCCCCAAGAGATTCCTTGGTGGTTTGTTCAAGTTCAAGAGCTTGGGAGAGGTCCGCAATGTCATTAGCGTAATCACACTCTTGACCTTCCATTTTCTCAGTGGTGACCTCATGCTCCTTGAGATGAGATTCCAACTCCTCAATATAATTCTTGCCCTCAAGGGCAATGGACATGATTTCCATGAAGTTGGAACGAGCAATTTTATTTTTATGAAGAGCTTTAAAAACCATTTCCCCTTTAATTTTTAAGGAGGCAATATTATCATTCTCTTCATCATTATCAACATCATCATTATTCTTATCATCATCACAAGATATATTGGTATTCAAAGTGGGAGATACCTTTGAAGCCTTAGCCATAAGGCAAAATGCAATATACGATGATGTAGGATCCCTTGAAGCACCATTCAAGACCACATCTTGTTCCATGGGGTGTTGTGTTTCCTCTACATTGTTAGCACAACAATTCGAGGAAATAGATGCATTTCTATATGGCAACAAGACATAGCAAGCATATCATCATGAGATTTAGTCAAGCAATTTCTACATGATATGCACGGACTATCAACACAAGCATGTGAGATATTTGGAGTGCTCAAAGTGCTAAAGTCCAAAGATGAAGCATTGCAATAAGAAAGTGATGAAGGATTATCAACAATAAGCCCACTATCATCATTGCAATGAACACCACTACTCACCATGTCGTTACCTTGTGGCAAACCACATGTAGGTGAAGTAGAAGAAGTTGAGAAGGCAACACGGCCGGAGGTGGAGGGAGAAAAATCATCCCCACAAAACTTGGACGCACCAAATTTATCTTGAAGCTTTGTCCACAACTCATGAGCATCCCGAAACGACATGAGTTGAAATATAACTACATTGCTAAAAGCATTGAAAATCACATTAGAAGCTTGAGCATTTAGATAAGAGTTTTTCTCATCCTCTAAAGATAATCTTTGGGGATCTTTTGGAGGAGAAAAACCCATATCTACAATTCGCTCCAAATTTGGGTCCATGACCCTAAAGAGATTAAGCATGCGAATTACCCAAACATCAGAATTTGTGTCATTGAAACTAAGAGTGTCAGAGAATCCTAATCCCCCAGTCGACATCTTTACTCTCTAGGCAGTTAAGCCTAACAAAGAGAGCCGAGGCTCTGATACCAATTGAAAGATCGAGGATGTCGCCTAGAGGGAGGGGGTGAATAGGCGCTTTAAAATAATTACGATTTAGGCTTGAACAAATGCAGAATAAACCTTAGCGATTAATTTGTCAAGCACAAAACTTAAAAAAACTAGGCTCACGTATGTGCACCAACAACTTATGCTAAGCAAGATAAACAACTATGTGATAGCAAGATATATAACATGAAACACTATGACTATCACAAAGTAAAGTGCATAAGTAAAGGGCTCGGGTAAGAGATAACCGAGGCACGTGGAGACGACGATGTATCCCAAAGTTCACACCCTTGCGGATGCTAATCTTTGTTTGGAGCGGTGTGGAGGCACAATGCTCCCCAAGAAGCCACTAGGGACAACGTAATCTCCTCACGCCCTCGCACAATGCAAGATGTCGTGATTCCACAAAGGGACACTTGAGGGTGGTCACCAAACCCGTACAAATGGCAACCCTTGGGGGCGGTCACCGGAACCCGTCAAATTGCTCGGGGTGATCTCCACAACCTAATTGGAGACCCCGAAGCTTGCCCGAAGCTTTACACCATAATGATTGAGCTCTGAACACCACCAACCATCTAGGGCGCGCAAGCACCCAAGAGGAACAAGCTCTAGGGTACCAAGCACCCAAGAGTAATAAGCTTCTCAACTTGAAACTTCCACGTATCGCCGTGGAGAACTAAAACCGATGCACCAAATGCAATGGCAAGGGCACATGGAGTGCCCAAGTCCTTCTCTCCCAAATCCCACTAAAGCAACTAATTCTAGGGAGGAAAATGAGAGGAAGAACAAAGAAGAAAACACAAAGTACTCCAAGATCTAGATGCAAAGGGTTCCCCTCACATAGAGCAGAAAGTGATTGATGGAAACATAGATCTAGATCTCCTCTCTCTTTTCCCTAAAAAACTAGCATTAATCCATGGAGGGATGGAGAGATAGCAACCTCAAATAAGGTCAACAATGGGGGGGGGGGGCAAATGCGAGCTCAAAGGATAAGGTCCATTGGGGAAGAAGGCCCCCTTAAATAGGCACCCCCGAATCCAACCGTTATGCCCACTGGTCGTGCACAAGTGGTACTACTGCTTGGAGGAGCGGTACTTCCGCTTAGCACGGCCAAAACAGCCCAACGAGGCAGAAAACACGAATAGTAGATCTGCCAAAGAGGTAGTACCGCTCTGGGGAGTGGTACTACCGCTCTAGTACCGCTTAGGGTAAACAGGCAACAGAAACATGCACAACCATTGAAACACAAGAGGTACTACCGCTCTGAGGTGCAGTAGTAGAGAAAACAGGCAACAGAAACATGCACAAAAGACTTAACCCAAACGGTAGTGGCAGCGGTAGTCCACAATGGAAGTACCGCAAGCGGTACTACCGTGGTACTAAGCGATACTACCGCTTGGGTGCTGCAAAATAGCCCAAGCAAAATAGAAGAAACATGTTGGACCGAAACAGTAACAACATTTGCATATGAGCTTCGAATTGAGCGAACTCAAGCTTGTTGGATAGAAGAGGCAGGGGAGGTATGCCAAGATATAGAAGAGAGAAATGTCCAATAGAGAAGAACCGACATAACTTCCAACATCGAAAACATCATAGAAGGAGCATGAGAACTCTATTTTCGAAGAACTCAAGCTTGTCATGAAAATGACGATAAGCTCTAAAACTCACCAAGAGAAATACCAAACAAAACCAAGAAAGGTGATGCATGGATGCAATGGTTTGAGCTCTCTATGAACGATGCAATCAAGCTACTCATCGCGAGCCCCCCTTAATAGTACGACAATTGATCCTATAACCCGGTCTCCCAACTACCACCATGAGATCGGTAAAATAGTGAATCTATCAAGGGCAAAACTTTGCCTTGCACATAGTCCACTTGAGCTAGATGATGATGATATTGACT
The DNA here is from genome assembly GCA_032464435.1 of Aegilops umbellulata. Lineage (NCBI taxonomy): Eukaryota > Viridiplantae > Streptophyta > Magnoliopsida > Poales > Poaceae > Aegilops > Aegilops umbellulata. Next base: position 95,729,973 of record CP136060.1, read on the forward strand.
CCCTCAAGTTGGACCACCTTTCTTGATTGCGTTGGCTCGATGAAGACTAGCTAGTTGATTGCTCCCCCATACTCCACTATGGGTGATCCACTCTTTGGCACATCTTCATAAGTCCATTGACACCACAATGGACGACAAGCTTCGAGCACTTGATCTCTTTGTGATGCTCCACTTGACCTTGCACACCATAATCTTGTTGACGATCACCACCTGATGTCATCCTCTCCATGGGTTGTATGATATCTTCCTCTTGATGCAAGCCTATGGAAACATACCTAACCCCACATAGAACTCTCACATAGACCATGGGTTAGTACACAAAGCATAATGGAAAGTGCTTACCATACCATGGTGTCGGGGGGAATCGGCTTCCTCGAACACCTATGGGGACCGAGCCCCTTACTGGTTCGGCGGGGGGCGGAGGTTGCACAAAGAGCAGATCGAGGCGGAGCACACAGGGAGATTTTACCCAGCTTCGGGCCGCAAGGATGCGTAAAACCCTACTGCTGCTTGGTGGATTGTATTGTGTTCTTGCTCGGGAGCGCGCGGTGCTATAGTACACGCGGGCCGCCGGCGAGGTCGAGCGTAAAGATTGGTATCCTCCCTTCTACGTGCGCATGGGGCCTCCTTTTATATGCTCAAGGGGTTACCCATAGGTGGCAGCGTAGGTGAGGGCAAAAATGGTAGAATGCTGTAGTGGGTACAGCTGCCTGCATAGTGGCTGTATAGTGCTATCATACCTAACTCTGATGGCGGGGGACAAGGGCATTAAATGCCCGTCCGCGTCGCCCAGACGGAGCAGGGGAGTGGACCGTCAGGAGCACCACCGTTTGCCACGATGGCCACTCTGTCAGCTTTGCTTCGCCACCGCATGCCCCTCGCTGCTCAGCCTCCCGCCACGTGCGCCTGGGATGCCCCCCAGAGCGACACGTTGGTGGGTGAGCTGGAGCGCAGGCACGAGGTGGTAACTTGCCGCGGCAAGCGCCTTGCCACGGTGGATGTCTTGTCGCGCCCGGGAGCTTGTTGCTCACCGGGCCTTGCCGGGGCGCGGGGCGCGCCGTGGCAGGGTCCTTGTTGTCGGGGAACATAGCATAAATTCAAAATTTTCCTACGTGTCACCAAGATCTATCTATGGAGAAACCAGCAACGAGGGGAAGGAGAGTGCATCTACATACCCTTGTAGATCGCTAAGCGGAAGCGTTCAAGTGAACGGGGTTGATGGAGTCGTACTCGTCGTGAACCAAATCACCGATGACCAAGTGCCGAACGGACGACACCTCCGCGTTCAACACACGTACAGCCCGGTGACGTCTCCCATGCCTTGATCCAGCAAGGAGGTTGAGGAAGACTCCATCCAGCAGCAGCACAACGGCGTGGTGGTGGTGGAGGAGCGTGGCAATCCTGCAGGGCTTCGCCAAGCACCGCGGGAGAGGAGGAAGGAGAGATGCAGGGCTGCGCCATAGAGAGGTCCAAAACTCATATGTTGGCTGGCCCAAACCCTCAAGTATATATAGGGGGAGAGGGGAGGCTGCGCCCCCACCTAGGGTTCCACCCTAGGGGCGGCGGCCAGCCCCAAAACCCATCTAGGGTGCGGCCAAGGGGGGGAAGAGGGGAGACTTGCCCCCCAAGTTAGGTGGGTGTGCCCCCTTCCCCAAACCCTAGGCGCCTTGGGCCCTTGTGTGGGGGGGGGGCGCACCAGCCCACCTGGGGCTGGTCCCCTCCCACATGTGGCCCATGCAGCCCTCCGGGGCCGGTGGTCCCACTTGGTGGACCCCCGGGATCCTCCTGGTGGTCCCGGTACGTTACCGATAAAACCCGAAACTCTTTCGGTGACCAAAACAGGACTTCCCATATATAATTCTTTACCTCCGGACCATTCCGTAACTCCTCGTGACTTCCGGGATATCATCCGGGACTCCGAACAACATTCGGTAACCACATACGAACTTCCTTAATAACCCTAGCGTCATCGAACCTTAAGTGTGTAGACCCTACGGGTTCGGGAGACATGCAGACATGACCGAGACGTTCTCCGGTCACTAACCAACAGTGGGATCTGGATACCCATGTTGGCTCCCACATGTTCCACGATGATCTCATCGGATGAACCACGATGTCAAGGACTTAATCAATCCCGTATACAATTCCCTTTGTCTATCGGTACGATACTTGCCCGAGATTCGATCGTCGGTATCCCGATACCTTGTTCAATCTCGTTACCGGCAAGTCTCTTTTACTCGTTCCGCAACACATCATCCCGTGATCAACTCCTTGATCACATTGTGCACATTATGATGATGTCCTACCAAGTGGGCCCAGAGATACCTGTCCGTCACACGGAGTGACAAATCCCAGTCTCGATTCGTGCCAACCCAACAGACACTTTCGGAGATACCTGTAGTGTACCTTTATAGCCACCCAGTTACGTTGTGACGTTTGGCACACCCAAAGCACTCCTACGGTATCCGGGAGTTGCACAATCTCATGGTCTAAGGAAACGATACTTGACATTAGAAAAGCTTTAGCATACGGACTACATGATCTTGTGCTAGGCTTAGGATTGGGTCTTGTCCATCACATCATTCTCCTAATGATGTGATTCCGTTATCAACGACATCCAATGTCCATGGTCAGGAAAATGTAACCATCTATTGATCAACGAGCTAGTCAACTAGAGGCTTACTAGGGACATGGTGTTGTCTATGTATCCACACATGTATCTGAGTTTCCTATCAATACAATTCTAGCATGGATAATAAACGATTATCATGAACAAGGAAATATAATAATAATCAATTTATTATTGCCTCTAGGGCATATTTCCAACAGTCTCCCACTTGCACTAGAGTCAATAATCCAGTTCACATCGATATGTGATTAACACTCAAAGTCACATCCCTATGTGACTAACACCCAAGAGTTCTGGGTTTGATCATGTTATGCTTGTGAGAGAGGTTATAGTCAACGGGTCTGAAACATTCAGATCTGTATGTACTTCGCAAATTTCTAAGTCATCTTGTAGATGCAACTACTACGCTACCTTTGGAGCTATTCCAAATAACTGTTCTACTATACGAATCCAGTTTACTACTTAGAATAATCTGGATTAGTGTCAAAGTTTGCATCGGCGTAACCCTTTACGACGAACTCTTTTACCACCTCCATAATCGAGAAAATTCCTTAGTCCACTAGTTACTAAGGATAACTTTGACCGCTGTCTTGTGATCCATTTCTAGATCACACTTGTACCCCTTGACTGACTCATGGTTTGGCACACTTCAGGTGCGGTACACAATATAGCATACTTTAGAGCCTATGACTAAAGCATAGGGGACGACCTTCGTCCTTTCTCTCTATCCTGCCGTGGTCATGTCTTGAGTCTTGCTCAATACTCACACCTTGTAACACAGACGAGAACTCCTTATTTGCTGATCTATTTTGAACTCCTTCAAAATCTTGTCGTGGTATGTGTTTGTTTGAAAGTACTATTAAGCGATTTTGATCTATCCTTATAGATCTTGATGCTCAATGTTTAAGTAGCTTAATCCAGGTTTTAATTGAAAAACACTTTTCAAACAACCCTATATGCCTTCCAGAAATTCTACATCATTTCCGATAAACAATATGTCAACAACATATACTCATCAGAAATTCTATAGTGCTCCCACTCACTTCTTTGGAAATACAAGTTTCTCATAAACTTTGTATAAACCCAAATCTTTGATCATCTCATCAAAGCGTACATTCCAGCTCCGAGATGCTTACTCCAGTCCTTAGAAGGATTGCTGGAGCTTTGCATACTTGTTAGCATCTTTCAGGATTGACAAAAATCTTCTGGTTGTATCACATACAACCTTTCCTCAAGAAAATCGTCGAGAAAACAATGTTTTGACATCCTATCTGCACGATTTCACAAATAATGCAGTAATCGCTAACATAATTCCAACAGACTCTTAACATCGCTACAAGTGAGAAAGTCTCATCGTAGTCAACTCCTTGAACTTGTCGGGAAACATCTTAACGACAAGTCGAGGTGACATTTACCATCATTGTCCGTCTACCTTTTAAAATCCATCTGTACTCAACAGCCTCACGACCATCGAGCCGTTCTGCCAAAGTCTACACTTTGTTTTCATACATGGATCCTCTCTCGGATTTTATGGCCTCGAGCCATTCATCGGAATCCGGGCCCACCATCGCTTGTCCATAGCTCATAGATTCATTATTGTCTAGCAACATGACTTCCAAGACAGGATTACGTGCCACTTTGAAACAGCACGCATCCTTGTCGTCCCACGAGGTTTGGTAGTGACTTGATCCGAAGTTTCATGATCACTATCATAAGCTTCTACTTCAATTGATGTAGGTGCCACAGGAACAACTTCCTGTGCCCTGCTACACACTAGTTGAAGTGACGGTTCAACAACCTCATCAAGTCTCCACCATCCTCCCACTCAATTCTTTCGAGAGAAACTTTTCCTCGAGAAAGGACCCGATTCTAGAAACAATCCCTATTGCTTTCGGATCTGAGACAGGAGGTATACCCAACTGTTTTGGGTGTCCTATGAAGATGCATTTATACGCTTTGGGTTCGAGCTTATCAGCCTGAAACTTTTTCACATAAGCGTCGTAGCCCCAAACTTTTAAGAAACAACAACTTAGGTTTCACTAAACCATAGTTCATACGGTGTCGTCTCAATGGATTTGTGTGGTTCCCTATTTAAAGTGAATGCGGTTGTCTCTAATGCCTAACCCATGAACGATAGTGGTAATTCGATAAGAGACATCATGGTATGCATCATATCCAATAGGGTGCAATTATGATGTTCGGACACACCATCACTCTATGGTGTTCCAGGCGGTACTAGTCGTGAAACAATTTCCACAATGTCTCAATTGTGTACCAAACTCGCAACTCAGATATTCATCTCTATGATCATATCATAGATATTTTATCCTCTTGTCACGACGATATTCAACTTCATTCTAAAATCACTTGAACCATTCAATAATTCAGACTTGTGTTTCATCAAGTAAATATGCTCAGTATCTACTCAAATCATCTGTGAAGTTAGAGCATAACGATATCCACTGCGTGCCTCAGCACTCATTGGACTGCACACATCAAAATGTGTTACTTCCAACAAGTTGCTTTCTTGTTCCATTTTACTGAAACCGAAGCTTTCAGTCATCTTGCCCATGTGGTATGATTTGCATGTCTCAAGCGATTCAAAATCAAGTGAGTCCAAACGGTCCATCTACATGGAGTTTCTTCATGCGTATATACCAATAGACATGGTTCACATGTCTCAATCCTTTTCAAAAATGAGTGAGTCCAAAGATCCATCAACATGGAGCTTCTTCATGCGTTTTATACCAATATGACTTACATGGCAGTGCCACAAGTAGGTGGTACTATCATTACTATCTTATATCTTTTGGCATGAACATGTGTATCACTATGATCGAGATTCAATAAACCATTCATTTTAGGTGCAAGACCATTGAAGGTATTATTCAAATAAATAGAGTAACCATTATTCTCCTTAAATGAATAACCGTATTGCGATAGACATAATCCAATCATGTCTATGCTCAACGCAAACACCAAATAACAATTATTTAGGTTTAACACCAATCTCGATGGTAGAGGGAGCGTGCGATGCTTGATCACATCAACCTTGGAAACACTTCCAACACATCTCGTCAGCTCACCTTTAGCTAGTCTCCGTTTATTCCATAGCCTTTTATTTCGAGTTACTAACACTTAGCAACCGAACCGGTATCTAATACCCTGGTGCTACTTGGAGTACTAGTAAAGTACACATTCGCATAATGTATATCCAATATACTTCTATCGACAGCCTTCTCATCTACCAAGTATCTAGGGTAATTCTGCTCCAGTGGTTGTTCCCCTTATTATAGAAGCACTCAGTCTCGGGTTTGGGTTTAACCTTGGGTTTCTCCACTAGAGCAGCAGCTGATTTGCCGTTTCATGAAGTATCCCTTCTTGCCCTTGCCCTTCTTGAAACTAGTGGTTTCACTAACCATCAACAATTGATGCTCCTTCTTGATTTCTACTTTCGCGGTGTCAAACATCGTGAATATTTCAAGGATCATCATATCAATCCCTGATATGTTATAGTTCATCACGAAGCTCTAGCAGCTTGGTGGCAATGACTTTGGAGAAACATCACTATCTTATCTGGAAGATCAACTCCCACTCGATTCAAGTGATTGTTGTACTCAGACAATTTGAGCACAAGCTCAACGATTGAGCTTTTCTCCCTTAGTTTGCAGGCTAAGAAAATCGTCGGAGGTCTTATACCTCTTGACGTGGGCACGAGCCTGAAATCCCAATTTCAGCCCTCGAAACATCTCATATGTTCCGCGACATTTCAAAAATGTCTTCGGTGCCTCAATTCTAAACCATTTATCATTACCGAACTATCATGTAGTCATCAAAACATGTATGTCAGATGTTCGCAACATCCATAGACCACGTTCGAGGTCCAGCACACCGAGCGGTGCATTAAGGACACAAGCCTTCTACTGTCCGCATAATTGCTACTATCGACTTTCAACTATATTTTCTCTAGGAACATATCTAAAACAGTAGAACTAAAGCGCGAGCTTGCGACATAATTTACAAAGATCTTTTGACTATGTTCAGGATAATTAAGTTCATCTTATGAACTCCCACTCAGATAGACATCCCTCTAGTCATCTAAGTGATTACATGATCCGAGTCAACTAGGCCGTGTCCGATCATCACGTGAGACGGACTAGTCATCATCGGTGAACATCTTCATGTTGATCGTATCTACCATACGACTCATGCTCGACCTTTCGGTCTCTTGTGTTCCGAGGCCATGTCTGTATATGCTAGGCTCGTCAAGTTAACCTAAGTGTTTCGCATGTGTTCCGAGGCCATGTCTGTACATGCTAGGCTCGTCAACACTCGTTGTATTCGAACATAAGAATCTATCACACCCGATCATCACGTGGTGCTTCGAAACGACGAACTTTCGCAACGGTGCACAGTTAGGGGGAACACTTTCTTGAAATTTTAATGAGGGATCATCTTATTTACTACCGTCGTTCTAAGCAAATAAGATGTATTAACATGATAAACATCACATGCAATCAAATAGTGACATGATATGGCCATCATCACTTTGCTCCTTTTGATCTCCATCTTCGGGGCTCCATGATCATCGTCGTCACCGGCATGACACCATGATCTCCATCATCATGATCTCCATCATCGTGTCTTCGTGAGGTTGTCTCGCCAACTATTACTTCTACTACTATGGCTAACGGTTAGCAATAAAGTAAAGTAAATACATGACGTTTATGTTGACACGCAGGTCATAAATAAATTAAGGACAACTCCTATGGCTCCTGCCGGTTGTCATACTCATCGACACACAAGTCGTGATTCCTATTACAAGAACATGATCAATCTCATACATCACATATCATTCATCACATTCTTCTTGGCCATATCACATCACATATCATACCCTGCAAAAACAAGTTAGACGTCCTCTAATTGTTGTTTGCATGTTTTACGTGGCAGCTATGGGTTTCTAGCAAGAACGTTTCTTACCTACACAAAACCACAACGTGATATGCCAATTGCTATTTACCCTTCATAAGGACCCTTTTCATCGAATCCATTTCGACTAAAGTGGGAGAGACAGACACCCGCCAGCCACCTTATGCAACTAGTGCATGTCAGTCGATGGAACCGGTCTCACGTAAGCGTACGTGTAAGGTTGGTCCGGGCCGCTTCATCCCACAATGTCGTCGAAACAAGATTGGACTAGTAACGGTAAGCATATTGAACAAAATCAACGCCCACAACTACTTTGTGTTCTACTCGTGCATAGAATCTACGCAATAGACCTAGTTCATGATGCCACTGTCGGGGAACATAGCATAAATTCAAAATTTTCCTATGTGTCACCAAGATCTATCTATGGAGAAACCAGCAACGAGGGGAAGGAGAGTGCATCTACATACCCTTGTAGATTGCTAAGCGGAAGCGTTCAAGTGAACGGGGTTGATGGAGTCGTACTCGTCGTGATCCAAATCACCGATGACCAAGTGCCGAACGGACGACACCTCCGCGTTCAACACACGTACAGCCCGGTGACGTCTCCCATGCCTTGATCCAGCAAGGAGAGAGGGAGAGGTTGAGGAAGACTCCATCCAGCAGCAGCACAACGGCGTGGTGGTGGTGGAGGAGCGTGGCAATCCTGCAGGGCTTCGCCAAGCACCGCGGGAGAGGAGGAAGGAGAGATGCAGGGCTGCGCCATAGAGAGGTCCAAAACTCATATGTTGGCTGGCCCAAACCCTCAAGTATATATAGGGGGAGAGGGGAGGCTGCGCCCCCACCTAGGGTTCCACCCTAGGGGCGGCGGCCAGCCCCAAAACCCATCTAGGGTGCGGCCAAGGGGGGGAAGAGGGGAGACTTGCCCCCCAAGTTAGGTGGGTGCGCCCCCTTCCCCAAACCCTAGGCGCCTTGGGCCCTTGTGGGGGGGCGCACCAGCCCACCTGGGGCTGGTCCCGTCCCACATGTGGCCCATGCAGCCCTCCGGGGCCGGTGGTCCCACTTGGTGGACCCCCGGGACCCTCCTGGTGGTCCCGGTACGTTACCGATAAAACCCGAAACTCTTTCGGTGACCAAAACAGGACTTCCCATATATAAATCTTTACCTCCGGACCATTCCGGAACTCCTCGTGACGTCCGGTATATCATCCGGGACTCCGAACAACATTCGGTAACCACATACGAACTTCCTTAATAACCCTAGCGTCATCGAACCTTAAGTGTGTAGACCCTACGGGTTCGGGAGACATGCAGACATGACCGAGACGTTCTCCGGTCACTAACCAACAGTGGGATCTGGATACCCATGTTGGCTCCCACATGTTCCATGATGATCTCATCGGATGAACCACGATGTCAAGTACTTAATCAATCCCGTATACAATTCCCTTTGTCTATCGGTACGATACTTGCCCGAGATTCGATCGTCGGTATCCCGATACCTTGTTCAATCTCGTTACCGGCAAGTCTCTTTTACTCGTTCCGCAACACATCATCCCGTGATCAACTCCTTGATCACATTGTGCACATTATGATGATGTCCTACCGAGTGGGCCCAGAGATACATGTCCGTCACACGGAGTGACAAATCCCAGTCTCGATTCGTGCCAACCCAACAGACACTTTCGGAGATACCTGTAGTGTACCTTTATAGCCACCCAGTTACGTTGTGACGTTTGGCACACCCAAAACACTCCTACGGTATCCGGGAGTTGCACAATCTCATGGTCTAAGGAAACGATACTTGACATTAGAAAAGCTTTAGCATACGAACTACATGATCTTGTGCTAGGCTTAGGATTGGGTCTTGTCCATCACATCATTATCCTAATGATGTGATCCCGTTATCAACGACATCCAATGTACATGGTCAGGAAACTGTAACCATCTATTGATCAACGAGCTAGTCAACTAGAGGCTTACTAGGGACATGGTGTTGTCTATGTATCCACACATGTATCTGAGTTTCCTATCAATACAATTCTAGCATGGATAATAAACGATTATCATGAACAAGGAAATATAATAATAATCAATTTATTATTGCCTCTAGGGCATATTTCCAACACTTGTCATGCCGTGGATGGCCTTCCCGGCAAGCTCCTCTTGCCGGGGTCTTGTGCTTCGAGCGGCAGTCCCGGCAAACTCCTCTTGCCAGGGCCTTGCTCTATTCGGGTGGCCTTCCCGGCAAGCTCCTCTTGCCGGGGCCTTGGCTCAAACACTTAGTTCTTGAATGGCCCAAGAGGGGACCATTGAGGGTCTTGGCGATCGCCTGGCAGGCCTTGCCGCGGGGTGCTACGACTGCCCGTGCACAAGTTTGGGGTACTAAGGTACCCCTACTTTAGTACACCGACAGGAGCCCCCGGGCCTGGGCCATACACAGTGCCGAGCGCTGTTGGGCCAGGCCCAAAACAGTGCACGGGCACGCGCGGCCTGGGTCACGGTACATCTTTTTATGCGCCCACCACGTCCTCCCCGAGCGGCACGCGTCGAATGCGGCATCGTGGGGGAGAGGCGTGCGTGACGTGGGTGGCGTGCGCGGGGCCGAGCCCTGCAGGCATGCGTCTCGTCGCAATAAATGGGGACGGTTCGTGCCATCTTCATAAGTAGAGGGAGGTGTGGAGGCGTGGCTCCTTCGCTGGATGGGGCCGAGGCATGGTTTCCGAGGCGCCCGTTCCCCATGATCACGGGGTGGGGAAGAGGCCGCCTCACCCATGCACCCGGGGTTGCGGACGGTGGAGGCAGGAGACCGGGCCGTCGCGGGTCGGGGCAGCAGGTCGGCCCCAGTCGCCTGGCCTTCCTGCGTCTTGATTGGCTGAGCGGGGCGGTCGAGCCCCCACTCTGCTCCTTTATAAAGAGCAAGAGGGGGCAACGGGAACCCACACTCCTCCATCTCTTCTCCTCTTCATCTTCTGACCCCCTCTCTCCATTCGCCATGGAGAAAGGGAATCCGGGTCCTTCATCGGTGGCGGCGAGGGTTGCCGCCAGGCAGCGCGCCCCTCCTCCCCTTGCACCTGCGGTGGCGGAGCCAGCCGTAAGGGGAAGGGGGAGGGGGCGAGGTCGTGGACGAGGGCGTGGACGAGGCCGCGGCGCTCAGGGAAGAGGCGGGCGGGGCGATGCGCCGGCCTCGCCTCCGCCAGCGGCCCTTCTTCCCACGGCGGTCCACCTCGGGGACGATCCTTGCGAGTTCGTCGTCAGGCTGCGCCGGGCGCCTCGTCGCCGCCTCCGCCTTCCGGCTCCTTTCGCGAGCGTAATGGAGATGGAGCAACCCGGAACGCTAAGGTTGCGCATGAAGGGCTGCGGGATCAGCGGCACGCGGGTCCACATTGAGTTCGCAGCCCCCGGCGTGGTGTATCTTGGCCGAGGGTGGAAGACATTCGCCCGTATCCACACCTTGACGGAGGGGTTCACCCTCCATTTCAAGTTGATGGAGGGTGATCTCCTCTCCGTCAAGGCCTTCGGGGACTTCGGGACCCGGGCCAGGTGCTGCGTGGATAGCTCCTCCGATAGCGAAAGCTCCTCCTAGAGCGAGAGCGATGAGGAGGGGAGCGACAGCGACGACGAGGGCAGCGGTCGTCGGGATGAAGGGTCCGACTAGGCGCCGGTCGCAGCTCCGTGTGGCACCGGCGACCCCATCATCTGGGTCGCCGGCTCCCTGAGCTTCTCGGGGTCGTCTTCCCGGGCGGCTGGAGTGGCGAGGCTGCGGAAGAGGAGGAGGACTGGCGGCAAGGCCGTCAACTCGGAGTACGAGGGCTAGGTGCCCCCGACAGCGTGTTGACGTCCCGCTGCCTCATCTTCGAGCTCCATCTCCGGCACCACTGCCACCATCCAGCCTCCGGAGCCCCCGGGGCGTTCTCTTGGTGTCTTCTGCCACCCGTAGCTTGTCTAGGCGCCCCTTTTGCCCTTTTCGCCTCCTTGTCCTACCTCCTGAGGAGAGAGACAAGAAAGGGATTACGGGCACCTTATCTTTTTTCAATCTGTAAGCCTTCGGGCCTTAGTTGCATTTAAAGCTAGTAATCCCATCTTTTCATGTTTTTCATTCTCTCTGAACTGTACCTGAGCGGAATGTTTTTAATGAAAAGGGGATGTTTGCCGGGCCATTTGTCCCGTGAGTAAAACCCACGCCGAGGAACGAATCCTTTATATCGTTAAGATAGACACTTCTTCGCCCGGCAACAGGCCCTGCCGTCTTCCCGCGCCACTCGACCTCTCTCACGCCTTTGGCGGAGGAAGGGATGAGGCGGGTTCGGGCCCCTCGTTCCGCCCCTTTGCCGCCGCGACTACTACCAAAACGGGCCCCAGGAACGCGCTCTGGGGCCTGTCGTCGAGGGAGCACGGTAGCTTTTAGGAGGAAACAAGGTTTTCGTATTCCACAGTTCATAAGAGAATGCATGACAAGGGATGCAAAAACTTATCTGGGATTGCAGCCCCCGGCAACCTTGGTTTGCCGCGGGCGAATGTTTGTACTTGAAGCCCCCGGCAACACTGGTTTGCCGGGGACCAGATGCTGGTCCGCCCTTCTTCTCTTCTTCGTCCTTAAGCGGTCTGGCCAGGATATGCAAAACCCTGCGAACCAAAGGAAACGAAAGAACAGGGAAAAGGACGCAGACTCGACCTCTAAGCTAGGGGTTAGTAGCTGTTAGGCACTATCAACCCTAACCAAGGACGAGACTCGACTCAGCATGCATGCTAAAACTTAGGGCGCCAAAGATGTCGGGGGGAATCGGCTTCCTCAAACACCTATGGGGACCGAGCCTCTTACTGGTTCGGCGGGGGGCGGAGGTTGCACAAAGAGCAGATCGAGGCGGAGCACACAGGGAGATTTTACCCAGCTTCGGGCCGCAAGGATGCGTAAAACCCTACTGCTGCTTGGTGGATTGTATCGTGTTCTTGCTCGGGAGCGCGCGGTGCTACAGTACACGCGGGCCGCCGGCGAGGTCGAGCGTAAAGATTGGTCTCCTCCCTTCTACGTGCGCATGGGGCCTCCTTTTATATGCTCAAGGGGTTACCCACAGGTGGCAGCGTAGGTGAGGGCAAAAATGGTAGAATGCTGTAGTGGGTACAGCTGCCTGCATAGTGGCTGTACAGTGTTATCATACCTAACTCTGACGGCGGGGGACAAGGGCATTAAATGCCCGTCCGCGTCGCCCAAACAGAGCAGGGGAGTGGACCGTCAGGAGTGCCACCGTTTGCCACGATGGGCACTCTGTCAGCTTTGCTTCGCCACCGCATGCCCCTCGCCGCTCAGCCTCCCGCCACGTGCGCCTGGGATGCCCCCCAGAGCGACACGTTGGTGGGTGAGCTGGAGCGCAGGCACGAGGTGGTAACTTGCCGCGGCAAGCGCCTTGCCGCGGTGGATGTCTTGTCGCGCCCGGGAGCTTGTTGCTCACCGGGCCTTGCCGGGGCGCGGGGCGCGCCGTGGCAGGGTCCTTGTCGTGCCGTGGATGGCCTTCCCGGCAAGCTCCTCTTGCCGGGGTCTTGTGCTTCGAGCGGCAGTCCCGGCAAACTCCTCTTGCCAGGGCCTTGCTCTCTTCGGGTGGCCTTCCCGGCAAGCTCCTCTTGCCGGGGCCTTGGCTCAAACACTTTGTTCTTGAATGGCCCAAGAGGGGACCATTGAGGGTCTTGGCGATCGCCTGGCAGGCCTTGCCGCGGGGTGCTACGACTGCCCGTGCACAAGTTCGGGGTACTAAGGTACCCCTACTTTAGTACACCGACACATGGGATCACTTGATTCCTCTCGGTTCATCTTCTCTTTGTGTGTTGATCATCACTTGGAAATTTTTCTTTAGTATTTCCTCGACCCCCTTTAACAGTACGGTCTTTCCTATGACTCAAGAAAGAGAAAAGAAACTATGAAAACAAAATTCTTCATGCTTCATATTCCTTGAATGAATACCAAGTCTTTAAGGTCACACCAATTTCTTCACTTTCAAAGTCTTCAGAATACCAAAGTCTTCAGTCGAAGAACTTCATTTTTAGGGATAGACTTTCTCTGTAAATATCAAACTCCTCATAGACTTATAGACCTGTGTACACTCATAAACGCATTAGTCCCTTAACCTATAAGTCTTCAATACACCAAAATCACTAAGGGGCACTAGATGCACTTACATGAATGATCACACAATCTTCTTCTTCAAGACATGCTTGCAATAAGCTCAACACTCACATGACCAATCTTTGGATAATTCCTTAATAGCACCTTGGTCAACTCATAAACTCCTTGAAACCAACACATGTACTTCAAGAAATTCCTGTGGACAAATCCTTCGAATATAACTCAATGCAACCATTAGTCCATAGAGAATGTCATCAATTACCAAAACCACACATGGGGGCACCACATGTTCTTTCACTTCTTCAACTGGGTAGTAGAGTCGACAGTAAGGGCGTCCAGGGAAGCCTTATGCTTGTCCTCCAGTTCCTTAGTGTGCTGTTGAACAAGGGCCTCCAGAGCATCATCCTTGGCGCGGAGAGTGTGGCTTCGAGGTTTTCCTCCCGGAGGGTGATGCTCTGCTCCCTGGCATCTAGAAGCACTCTGTGCTCCTCCAAGCATGCCTCCCGAGCAATGACATCCTCCCTCACCATTGAGATTGTATCTTGCTGCCTCAAAAGGACCCGGAACTTCTTGCCATGCCAGTCATGCAATTCTACACCTTTCTCCTTCAGCTTCTGTTCCACCTTGTTGTCGGACTGGCATCGCTCCTTCATCTCCTGCCACTTCTGGCTGTGCCGCTCCTGCATCTCTTTGAGGCCGGCCGCCACAGACTCCATGAAGGACAGGTCCATGGCGATGGTGACGGAGTCGTCCACCTCTTCGACTCCTTGGTACAACGACGCAGTATGCACTGAAGCTCTTCATCGAGTTCCGTGCTTGTCACCGTTGACGGGCCAGGGGCTCCGAGTCCAGGCTGCGCAAGCACTAGCGCCAAGTTGCTCGAAGATGGTGGCAGGAATTCCATTGAGGTGCCAAATGAGGGGAGGGGGCCCATGGTTTGGAGGGGTATCTTCTCCTCAACCACGACCCCTGATCCAGACGTGTTGTCGGGGATTCCCTCAGACTCCTTCAGGAGCCCTAGAGCGCCCCTGGTAACATGTTCCTGCCCCTCCGTGGCAGCGATCTTGGCGGCCTCATCCGCGACATCCTTCCCTATGTTGGTCACCTCCTCTAGTAGATCCGGCTCCTCACTCGAGAGGATTGCCAGCAGGCTCAATAATCAATAATGGAAGGACAGAGTTGCCGGCAAAACAGGAGAGCAAACGAGATGGTAAGAGAGAGAGGAGAACAGATAATACTCGGAGGAGTCTGCCGGGTAGAAGCGTCAGCTTCTCCGGCAACGTTAGTGCTGGGGCAAGGTCGGGCTCTTTCGCGGGGACCCTTGGCGGGAATCCATCGACTCTATCAATGGGCGGAGTGGGCCCCTCCTGGAGAGGCTCATCTTGAGTGGTCCCCTCTCCTCCTTTGACCTCAATGAAGGGGAGCTCTTCACCACCATCCCCGGCAGAAGGAATCTCCTCTGCACTTTTGGGCCGGGGGATGAGCTGGGGGCTTGGTGCCGGAACGCTTGTGCTACTCCTTGTCGAGCACGTTCCTTCCATCGCCGTTGGTGGCTCCGTGCGTTTGAGCCACCTAGACCGATGGACGAGGGTCTCCGTCTCCTCCTCCTCCGCCCTGTCGGCAACAAACAAGCAAGATCAGTCAGCAAAATGCAGGCGAGGCATACTGAAGATAATACAAGATAAGGAGGAAGTGGTCTCCCTTACTCTTTATCCATAAGCATGGAGTTTAGCTCAAATTCCATGTGAGGTGTAGGGGGCCTGCTCCTCTTTTGGGGCGGGGGAACGGAGCTCTCCAGCAGCTTCGTCTCCTACCGGGACGTAATGTTCTTCGACGAAGACGAGCTCTACAAAGAGCTCGAGCTCAACCGGGCGCTAGGGACCTCTTCCATGGCTGCTGGCTATTTGGCGGGAGGAACCTTGGCCCCGGAAAGCCGAGGGTAATGCTGACGCATGGCTTCAGGGATGCTGCTCTTGGAGACAGCCTCCTTCGCCTTCTTGGCGGCCGGTACGGGATCGGAGACTGCCGCTCTTCGATTAGCAGCCCGCTTGTGAGGGCGTGGGTCCAAGACCGGCTCAGGAGCCTAAGGGCCTACCGCAAGCCACTCCTCCGCGGGCTCCTCTGCCTCCGCAACCTGTTCTCCATCCTGGGCCTCCGTCACCGCGGTGTATAGAGCCTCCATCCCGGAAGGATCGTCCCCGGCAGGTTCGTCCTCAGCACCTTTTCCCCTGGTAGGATTATCCCCGGCAACCCCTTCCGAGGCCCGCGCCTCGCCTTTGCCGCGGGATGAGCCTCCCTCCTCAGTCTTTTCCCTTCCCGCCGCCGCTTTCTTGGCCTTCGCCATCATCGCGGCCCTCAGTGCTTTGTCCTCCTCCAACCGCTTCTTGATGTACGCCGCCTCCAGCTTGGAGGTGTATTTGTACACTTTGGTCTCAACCCTCGAGGCCCGCTCCACCAGGGTGGAAGCCCATTCAAGCTCTTCGTCGAGCGTGGGCAATCGCTAAACGCTCGCAACTCCGTGAGCATTACAATCTGGCATCCACTTTAGAATCTGATCCCTAGCAGAGTTGATGTTCAGTGGGATGATGTTCGCCGACAGTTTGAACAACCCAGGGCAGCCGAACAATTGATCGCACAACTGAGCATGGCCATATACCGACATGTTATTGGCCAGGCCAGGGAGCAATGCCATCCTGTCTATAGCATCTCCGTACTCCTAGGAAAATCTATCCCACTACTTCAGCGGCTCAATCCGATGAATGAGGAAGTCGGCCCCTACATGCTCGATAGTCAGCCCGACAGCTTTCAGATGGGCGATTCTTTTTATTGCCGGGCGGAGCCTGTCCTCGGTAAGGCCGAATGCTCTCCAATCATCGTCGCGCTCGAGGCATTTTGTCCATGCCTGGCAAAACTCTGGAGTATCCTCATCCTGAATCCAACACCAATCTCCTCTCCACTCCTCCCATCTGTTGCACTGTTGGCCGGGGATGTAATCCCAGTTTTCCCTTGGCACTACCCATGGCATCCAGCTTATGTTTCCGGAGCGGTGGTTCTTGTTTTCCACCCTCGGAATGAAGTAGTGCCTAAACAGATCAACGTTGGGGGCAACCCCAACAACATTCTCGCACAAGTGGGCAAAGATTGCCATGCACGCCATTGCATTTGGTGTGAAATCCAAGAGATGGAATCCATAGATTGCCATCATCGCCTCAAAGAAATTCGAGAAGGGAGGGTAGAGACCGCAAATGAAATATGCACAGAAAAATTTGTATGAATCTGGCAGGTCCTCCTCTCCCTCCGCCAGAACCTTGGGAGCGCCCATGCCCCTTCGGGACCTTCCCCCACAAGTATCCATACCTCGCCTACAGCATGTTGCCATCGAGGTTCGATGGGAAGAAGATGACATCTCCTTTTCGCTTCCTGTCCAGCTCAGTCGCCCTCTTACTCCCCTCGACGGCCTCCGCCTTCGCAGCGGTCGTCCGCTGCCCCCTGGCAACAGTTTTCTTCCCCATATCCCCTTAGATACGGTGGGAGAGTAGAAAGGAAATCAGAAGGGGATCGGCGGTGAATGTGCGCGAAGGGAGCGGGTGGTTGCTCGGCTTGCGGAGGAACATGATGGGGAGGCGAGGTAGACGATGAATGAGCAGTACCTTTCCACACTTTCCCCTCTTAAGGGAAACGTGTGGGAGAGGGCGCGACTCTTCAGTAAAGTTACCGTTTTTACACTAACTGCTGCAGTCCCACACCCCCACGCCTCGCGGTAATTACGCGAAGTGGTCGTTGGGTTGACTGGTCGTCATGGCGAACCGTCGCACAGCCTTCTCCTGCAACGTGTCCATGCACTGTTTGGGGCCTAACCCAACGTGCCTGGCGACACGTATGGCTCAGGCTCGGGGGCTACTATCGGGGTAAACGAATAGGGGTATATGTTTTCCCTTGACTCATGCATGGACAGTCGACCACCACGCCGGCAAAGCACCCAGATCAGATCAAGACGCAAGGGATCAGTTCTTTAAGGATAAAAAATGTGGATCAAGCAGACCAAGACAAGCCAGAGAGGCAAGATATCGCTAAGGAAAGAACCTCCCTTGCCGGGAAGGAGAGCCTAGCAAGGTTGGGGTTGCCCTAGAAGCAAGCCTCCAGGATTGCCCCGGTAGGCCTGCCGGGGCTCGCAGAGACAAACCACCCCACAACACCACCTCACCACGGCGCACGTCGTCGATCAGTGCGGTGTCAAGCTCCTAAGTGAATAAGTGGCTGCTCCCTGCCACATGGCAGCCACTTCCTATAGAAAATACCTCCAAGTGACACCCATCCCGAGACGTGTCAAACAAGCAGGCGCGAAGCTGGCAAAACAATCTGACAGGGCTTGCAGGGCAAGCTGTGATGTGACACTGAGCGTTGCATTAATGCGCTCTGTCATCTTGCAGAGTTAGGTATGATAGCACTGTTTGCTATCTAATCAGTATGTAAACACTGATTTCCCACTGTGGTGACCCCTTAATCTATAAAAGGAGGCCCATGGCAACCGTAGAGGGGATTCAGACCCTCGCACACTCATACGCGCGTAGCCACTCTCGCCCCGAGGCAACCTTGCCGAGCAAGAGCGATGCATTTCTCTACCATTTTCCACCATCAATCAACCAAAACAGGAGTAGGGTTATACGCCTCGCGGCGGCCTGAACCTGGGTAAAATTGCCCGTGTGAGCTCTGTCATGCTGTGTTGCGCTTGTCCGCTCTTTGTGCAATGTGCCCATCCACCCGCCAAACCAAATGGGGCTCACGACCCCATAGGTGGCCTTGGTTTCCCACGACAGTGTCACCATGAGTTTCACGACAAAGAATGAGTGGCGAGCCATGCTAAACCTACGGGGATAATAACTTGACAGTTGACAAGCATCAAACTGGGAAAATCGGATCACCCGCAGTATATTAAGATCCCATCACTCCAAAATCCTCCTTGTGGATTCTGATAGGTGACACATTGTTATTGTTGGATGAAAGATAGCTAGGCTTCTTGTTATTTTGTTATTTTCTTTCGAGTTTCTTTGCAAACTATCATCTTCTTCAGTGATCAATGAAAGCAGCCATGGATGCATTTCGTCAAAAACTATATGGTTCATGTATCTGTTGCTAAGTACAAAGGGCGGGCCACATCCATGGTATTTTCCGCACCTCATCGGCGAGGGCGGGATTAGCCATCTAAAGTACGTAGATGATATGATCCTAATGGTAGAAAGCTCGGATGAGGATATCCAACACCTCAAGTTTCTCCTTTGCTTTCAAGAGATGTCTGGGTTGACAATCAACTTCTCTATGAGCGAAGTGTGTAGGGAAATGTTGCATGGAAAACAAAAAAATTTCTACGCTCATGCAAGATCTATCCATGGAGATGTATATCAATGAGAGGGGAGAGTGTGTCTACGTACCCTCATAGACCGTAAGTGGAAGCGTTTAACAACGCGATTGATTTAGTCGAACTTCTTCGCGCTCCAACCGATGAACTACCGAACGTACGGCACCTCCGCGATCTGCACACGTTCATCTCAGTGACGTCCTTCGCCTCCATGATCTAGCAAGTCGGCGAGGTAGTATATGAGTTCCGGCAGCACGAAGGCGTGGTGACTGTGACGATGAAGTGATCTCCCAGGGCTTCACCTAAGCACTATGAAAATATGACCGGGGGTGTCAACGGTGGAGTGGGGCGCCGCACATGACTAAGCAATTGTTTTGGGTGTTCTAGGAGCCCCTCCCACATATATATAGGTGGGAGGGAGAGGGGAGAGGCCAAGGGGCGCCCCAAGTAGGTCCGAATCCTACTTGGGCTTGCCCTAGTTCACCCCCTTTCCTTCTTTTGGCGCCAAGCCCCCTTTCCTTCTTTTGGCGCCAAGCCCCCTTTCCTTCTTTTGGCGCCAAGGGAAAGGATGGGGGAGGTGGCGCCCCTCCCTTTCCTTTCTCCCACAAGGGGGGAAAGGCAGGAGGAGGTGGCCCCCCTTTCCTTCTTCTAGGGCCGGCGACTAGGGAGAGGGTGCGCCAGCCCCTCCGTGGGCTGGTGTGTGCCTCTCCTTGGCCCATTAGGCCCATAGACCTCCCGGGGCCTCCCGAAACCCTTTCTGGTGATCCAATGAGTACCCGGTGCACTCCGAAACTATTCCGGTGTCCGGATACCATCGTCCTATATTTCAATCTTTACCTCTGGACTATTTCGAGACTCCTCATCATGTCCATGATCTCATCCGGGACTCCGAACAACATTTTCACCAAATCATATAACTCATATAACACTATATCATCAACGAACGTTAAGCGTGCGGACCCTACGGGTTCGAGAAGTAGATTGGATAATTCCGTAGCTCATGTTTTCGTTTAATACGCGCATCGTCACCTCGTCCTTAGCCAATCTTCACTTAATCCGTAGCTCCTGTTTTGAGTTACAAATATGAGCAACCGAACTAGTATCAAATACCCATGCGCTACTACGAGCATTAGTAAGGTACACATCAATAACATGTATATCAAATATACCTTTGTTCACTTTGCCATCCTTCTTATTCGCCAAGTATTTGGGGCAGTTCCGCTTCCAGTGACCAGTTCCTTTGCAGTAGAAGCACTCTGTTTCAGGCTTGGGTCCATCTTTGGGCTTGTTCTCGGGAGTGGAAACTTGCTTGCCATTCTTCTTGAAGTTCCCTTTCTTTCCCTTTCCCTTTTTCTTGAAACTAGTGGTCTTTTTAACCATCAACACTTGATGCTCTTTCCTGATTTCTACCTCCGCGGCCTTAAGCATTGTGAAGAGCTCATGAATCGTTTTATTCATCCCTTGCATATTATAGTTCATCATGAATCCTTTGTAGCTTGGTTGTCGGAGTAATTGACCACGGGTAGCCTCATCGGCACCCCATGGCATTTCAAGACATCGGGGCTAGCTGCGCCCCTCACACCTCCCGGACGAAAGGCCGACCCTTTAGGATGCCTGGTCCGACGGGCCGGCTGTCAGTAGGCGGCAGGCTCTCAGAAGGCGGCCACAAGGGGGCCGACTCCTAGCAAGCGGCCCCTCGTCCCCTCAAAGTTTGCACCCATTCACCGCGACGAGATGGGGCATGGCTGCAGTACAACCTGCCACGCGCGAATATAGGGCGGAACATGGCCACAGTTATGGCGTACCAAGCGGACACCCCTCACCCGGCGGGGCATTGTTGCCACGCAACCTGTGACATCACCTATGTTAGGGGGATCCATGCTCCCACGATGGGCGGTCGATACGGCCCGCAGGCGGCGAGCCCTACCTGTCCGCGAGCCGCTTGAATACGGCGAATCCCTAGCAGGCAGCATCGAGGGTGGGCCGACTCCTCGCAGGCGGCCCTTCCTCCCCTCAAAGTCTGTGCGCTATTAACCAGATGAGACGGGGTGTGGCTACAGTGAGCGCCCGCCAGGCGGCGGGACCGTAGCCACGCTCCTCCCGACAAAGCCTCCGTCATCAGGAGCAAGGCTATAGTATAAAGCAGTCAACATGGCCCGCAGGAGGTGGGCCCTACCTGTCGGCCGAGTTCACGGCAGTCGGCGGGACCCACCAAGTAGCGGGCCCTAGCAGCCGGTGGAGAAGCCGGCGCCTAGAGACACTGACAGCTGGGTCCTACACCCGGCCGGATTACCATTGGACCCCTAGGGGGGTAGGCCTATATAAACCCCCAGGCTCACCCATGCAAAAAGGGTTCAGAACCCATGCTATCATACACACACCCATAGAGAGAAGTAGTGGAGCTAGCCTTGCCCTTCTTCCTCTAGCCAAACAGCTCAAGGAGCACACTTGTAGCTACTCTATTGACGATGTCATCATGCGGAGACCCTACAGAGCAGGACTAGGGGTGTTATCTCCACAGAGAGCCCCGAACCTGGGTAAACCTCATAGGCATTCGAGGTCTCGCTCACTCCCGCTTCTAGAGCCCGGCGACATACTCTTGTCCCCATCCATGATAAGCCACCCCCGGCATATGTCACTAGATATCTCCAACAGTTGCCGCCCATCGTGGGGCTAGGTGCACCGTCGTCCGAAAACACGTTCTGGACGGGAACCCTCTTCCTTCCTGGTGAGCGCAGCCAGCCCGACACACCTGATGGCGTTTGCGTCAACGCGCTGTGCGGCGTGGAAGCCGCTTGTGCCGCAGGCTACCTCGCTGATCATCGGCGGGATCCGCCTCTCTGACGAGCTTGCGCCCGACGCAGGAGCAGCCAGCTCCGAGAGCTGCCTCGTCGACCTCCTCGGCAAGCTCCACATCACCAACGAGCCTGCCTCTGACCTAGAGTCTGTCGGCTCCACAGACCCGCCCGTCGAGATGCTCATCGACTTTGACGCGGCATCCCCTGATGCCTTCCCAGCAACATGGTGATCATCGACGACCCGCTCCCTCCTGCGGTTAGCAACGCCAGCGCCAGCACCATCATGGAGGTGCTGGTCACTAGCCATGACGGAGCCTCTAACGGGGCCGACAAGGACCCATTGCAGGCGGCAATGCGGGGCCTGTCTGCACCCGTGGCGGCAAACGCTATTGGAGCGACGCTGGAAATGTTCTGTGTCTCGCTCCTGACAATACCAACAAGCTGGCGGCCATGAGGCGCCTCACTGAAGCCTACCAGCGCGAGATCGATCGTGCCGTGTGTGGCACGCCAATTGCTGGCGAGCCTAGCCGTGTGGGCACGGTCCGGCAGCGCGGCGCAACCATCGCCAGCATGCTGGGAGCCGATCGCCCAGTCAACGCCACGCCCACGGAGAACTTGCACGCTGCCCAGGCGGTAGCTGACGAGCTAGACCACCTGGAGGGCGACGAGCACCATTGCATGATGGTGCGCCTCCGGTACCTCCTCGACGCGGCGACCGCGCAGCAGGAAGCTGGTCGCCATGTGGTGGAACCCGGCGTGCAAGCCGAAACTCACCCCCCGTTGAGAGCACGGGGCGACCTCCCGGTCCCCGACAGGCGATGCCCGCGATCGGCAAGATCATGGGCCGGCTGCTAGCCGCAGTTGGACACGGCGCACCCACATCACCATCGAGCGCTACCAAGACGGCCGCCCACGAGCAGTGGAACAGCGGGGCGATCGTCAGCCTCCCCCGCACAGGGAGAGGCGCGCCTCCCCACCGCCTATTGAGCATCCGACTCTTGGACGCCGGCTGGGCCCCCGTGAAGGAGTCGGAGAGAACGACGCCCACCACCGGATCGAGCGGCTTGCTCGGTCCCTGGCGGTAGAAGAAGAAGATGCAATCGGCTCAGCCTGTTTCGGCCCCCGCATTCGCGACGAGCCCTTCCCCAAAGGGTTCTCGCTCCCTCGAGACACTCCCAAGTACATCAGCTCCATGAAGCCGGAGGACTAGCTGGTCGACTACTCCACAGCCGTCAGCATAACAAACGGCAACAAGTGCGTTGCCGTGAAGTACGCTCCGCTCATGCACCATGGCACGGCCCGGACATGGTTGAACAACCTCAGGCCCTACAACATCAACAGCTGGCTGGACTTCGCCGATGTCTTCATCCGCAACTTCACCAACACCTAAAAGCGGCCGCCCAAGCCCCGCCAGCTCTCCATGTGCGTCCAAGGCCCGAATGAGTCCACCCGCGACTACCTAATGCGCTAGGCTGAGCTGCGCAACTCCTGCAAAGGGGTGCACGAGGTGCAGGCCATAGAACACTTCACCGCCGGGTGCAGAGAAGGCACCTTGCTCAAGCACATGCTCCTCTGCGACGAGCCGGCCACGCTAGACGAGCTGCTGATCATAGCAGACAAGTATGCCACGGCCGACTCCTCCATGAAGTCAGAGCTGGAGTACACGCGTCTGGGAAGGTGGCCCACCCGGCTCCCCAGACACCGGCTGGTGACTCCAGTCGGCGGCAGCAGCTGAACGACAACAAGTGCAAGGCCCCGCAATCGGCTTCCACCAGCCGGTAGGTTGCAACAGTTGAAGACCAGCAGCCTGAGGGGCAGCCCGACCCCAAGCGACAGAAGGGCGGCAAGCCTGCTTGGTTGCCCGCCTTCTCCTTCGAGCAAACCCTTGATGCTCCCTGCAAGTTCCACAGCGGTGCAAAGCTGTCCAACCACACCACCCAGAAGTGCCATTGGCTCACCCAAATTGCTAAGGACGAGGACTTGCCTCCTCCGCCTGCCAGCCCCCCACCTTTGCCTCCTCAGCAGCCGGCAGCCCGTGCAGCCAGTGCACTCCAAGACGAGTTCCCCGAAGCAAACGCCACCTACGTCGTCTTCACCAGCGTGGCCGATGATAGGCACAACCGGCGTCAACAGCACCGCGAGGTGAATGATGTCGCCTCCGAAGTCCCAGAATTCATGCACTGGTCCGAGAGGCCCATCGGCTGGAGCCGCACCGACCACCCATACGTGATGCCTTCTCCAGGTTCCTACGCCATGGTGCTAGATGCCACCTTCTCAACGGAGAGACGAGCCTGTCGCTTCTCCCGAGTCCTGGTAGACGGCGGTAGCAGCATCAACATCCTCTACCGCGACACCTTGGAGAAACTGGGCATCAAAGAAAAGCAGCTCCAGCCCAGTCGGACTGTCTTTCACGACATTGTACCTGGCCTTTCCTGCTCTCCAATTGGCAAGATCAAGATAGACGTCATGTTCGGAGACAAGGATCACTTCCGCCACGAGCCAATCTGGTTCGAGGTGGTTGACTTGGATAGCCCCTACCACGCGCTCTTGGGCCGACCTGCATTGGCCAAGTTCATGGCGGTACCACACTACGCCTACCTCAAGATGAAGATGCCGTGTACCAAGGGCTTCAGCACCATAGCCGGCAACTACCAGAAGACGGCTGCATGTGCTGCCGCCAGCAGTTGGCTGGCCGAGTCCCTCGTCATCACCGCGGAGAAGCGACTCCTTGACAGGGTTGTGGCCATGGCCGGCAAGCAGCCGTACATGTCGCCAGATCCCAAGGATTCGGAGGCCCAGGGCTCCTTCCAGCCAGCCAAAGAGACGAAGAAGATACCCTTGGATCCGGAGCACCCGGAGAGGCACGCTATCGTGGGGACCAACCTCGATAGCAAATAGGAAAGCGAGCTTGTCAATTTCCTCCGTGAGAATCGGGACATCTTTGCATGGTATCCCAAAGACATGCCGGGTGTTCCGACGTATTTCGCCGAGAACAAGCCACATGTCAGATTGGATGCAAAGCCGGTCAAGCAACACCTCCGCCGCCTGTCAGAAGAGAAGAGAAGAATTGTGAGTGAAGAGATCGCCCGACTTCTAGCAGCCGGCTTCATAATGGAAGTGTTCTACCCGAACTAGCTTGCAAACCTAGTCCTTGTATTGAAGAAGAACAACAGGTGGTGCATGTGTATTGACTACACTAGCCTCAACAAAGCTGTTGGGGAACGTAGTATTTCAAAAAAAAATCCTACGATCACGCAAGATCTATCTAGGAGAAGCATAGAAATGAGCGGGGAGAGTGTGTCCACGTACCCTTGTAGACCAAAAGCAGAAGCGTTTAGTAACGCGGTTGATGTAGTCCAACGTCTTTGCGATCCAACTGATCAAGTACCGAACGCACGACACCTCCATGATCTGCACACGTTCAACTCGGTGACGTCCCTCGAACTCTTGATGCAGTTGAGGCCAAGGGAGAGTTTTGTCAGCACGATGGTGTGATGACGGTGATGATGAAGTTACCGACGCAGGGCTTCGCCTAAGCACTATACGACAACATGACCGAGGTGGAAAACTGTGGAGAGGGGCACCGCACACGGCTAAAGATCAACTTGTGTCTGTTGTGTCTTTGGGGTGCCCCTGCCCTCGTATATAAAGGAGGGGTGGAGGAGGCCAGCCAACAAGGGGCGCGCCAGGGAGAGGGGAGTCCTACTAGGACTCCAGTCCTAGTAGGATTTGGCCCCACCCTTTTTTCCATCTACCAGAGGGGGAAAAGGGGAAGGAGAGGGAGTAGGAGAAGGAAAGGGGGGCGACGCGCCCTTCCCATGTCCAATTCGTCCTCCTCCCTTGTGGGGGGCGCACCAGCCCCTTGTGGGCTGGTTAGCCTCCTTCCTATGGCCCATAAGGCCCATATCTTTCCCCGGGGGGTTCCGGTAACCCCTCTGGTATTCTGGTATGTACCCGATACACTCTGGAACCCTTCCGGTGTCCGAATACTACCTTCCAATATATCAATCTTTACCTCTCGACCATTTCGAGACTCCTTGTCATGTCCGTAATCTCATACGGGACTCCGAACAAACTTCGGTCATCAAATCACATAACTCATAATACAAATCATCATCGAACGTTAAGCGTGTGGACCCTACGGGTTCGAGAACTATGAAGACATGACCGAGACACATCTTCAGTAAATAACCAATAGCGAAACCTGGATGCTCATATTGGCTCCTACATATTCTATGAAGATCTTTATCGGTCAAACCGCATAACAACATACGTTGTTCCCTTTGTCATCGGTATGTTACTTGACCGAGATTCGATCGTCGGTATCATCATACCTAGTTCAGTATCTTACCTGCAAGTCTCTTTACTCATTCCGTAATGCATCATCCCATGACTAACTCATTAATCACATTGCTTGCAAGGCTTATAGTGATGTGCATTACCAAGAGGGCCTAGAGATACCTCTCTGATACACGGAGTGACAAATCCTAATCTCGATCTATGCCAACCCAACAAACACCTTCGGAAACATCTGTAGAGCATCTTTATAATCACCCAGTTACGTTGTGATGTTTGATAGCACACAAGGTGTTCCTCCGGTATTCGGGAGTTGCATAATCTCATAGTCAGAGGAACATGTATAAGTCATGAAGAAAGCAATAGAAATAAAACTCAACGATCATAATGCTAAGCTAACGGATGGGTCTTGTCCATCACATCATTCTCCTAATGATGTGATCCCGTTCATCAAATGACAACACATGTCTATGGTCAGGAAACTTAACCATCTTTGATTAACGAGCTAGTCAAGTAGAGGCATACTAGGGACATTCTATTTTGTCTATGTATTCACACATGTACTAAGTTTCTGGTTAATACAATTCTAGCATGAATAATAAAATTTATCATGATATAAGGAAATATAAATAACAACTTTATTATTGCCTCTAGGGCGTATTTCCTTCAAAAGCCTACCCCAAAGATCCGTCTGCTCTGCCTCGGATAGATCAAGTGATTGACTCCACAGCCAGATGCGAGCCGCTGTCTTTCCTTGATGCCTACTCCGGCTACCACCAGATCAAGCTGAACCCGGCCGATCGGCTGAAGACCGCCTTCATCACACCATTTGGAACCTTCTGCTACCTGACCATGACGTTCGACTTGAGAAATGCCGGCGCCATGTTTCAGCATTGCATGCAGAAGTGTCTCCTCAAGCAGCTCGACAGGAATGCCCACATCTATGTAGACGACATTGTGGTGAAGACGGAGAATCGCGACACCCGCCTGGAGGATCTCAAGGAGACCTTTGATAATCTGCGCCGTATTTAAATCAAGCTCAACCCAGAGAAGTGTGTCTTTGGAGTCCCAGCCGGCCAGCTCCTTGGTTTTCTTGTATCTGAACGCGACATCGAGTGCAACCCTGTAAAGATCAATGCCATCGAGCGGATGGAGAGACCCACCCGGCTGCGCGACGTCCAGAAGTTCACCGGATGCTTGGTGTCTCTCAGCCGGTTCATCAGTCGGCTGGGCGAGAAGGCTCTTCCCCTGTACCAGTTAATGAAGAAAACCACTTGCTTCAAGTGGAACGACAAGGCGGACGAGGCTTTCCTCCAGCTCAAGAAGATGTTGACCATGCTACCTATCTTGGCGGCTCCGGCTGCTAAGGAGCCCATGCTCCTCTACATCGCCGCCACCAGCCGGGTGGTCAACACCGTGATCCTGGTCGAGCGCCCAGAAGATGGCAAGACACAACCGGTCCAGAGGCCCGTCTACTACCTGAGTGAGGTGCTGTCGGCCTCCAAGCAGAACTACCCCTGCCACCAGAAGATGTGCTATGACATGTACTTTGCCGCCAAGAAGCTCAAGCAGTACTTCCAAGAGCACTCCATCACGGTAGTCTGCACTGCCCCACTTGCCGAGATCATAGACAACAGAGATGCATCAGACCGGGTGGAAAAGTGGGCCATCGAGCTAGCTCCCCACACCATCCTCTACCAGCCCCGCACCGCCATCAAGTCCCAAGCGCTGACCGACGTCCTCGTTCACTGGGCTGAGACCCAGTACCTGCCACCAGCGCCGGATTCCACCCATTGGCGGATGCGCACCGGTTTGGGAGCCGGCATCGTCCTCACTTCTCCCAAGGGTGACAAGCTCAAGTACATGCTTCAGATTCACTTCGCCGCCTCCAACAACGTGGCCGAGCATGAGGCACTCGTCCACGGGCTCCGACTGGCCAAAGAAATCGGCATCCGTCGAGTGCTGTGCTAAGGCGACTCGGACTTGGTGGTCCAGCAGTCGTCTGGCGACTAGGATGCCAAGGATGCAAACATGGCGAGCTACCGCTTCCTCGTCCAACAGATCAGTGGGTACTTCGATGGGTGTGAGTTCCTTCATGTGCCACGGGCCAACAACGAGCAAGCTGATGCCCTGGCATGGATTGGCTCCACCTGACAGGCAATACCAGTCGGCATCTCCCTCCAATGCTAACGCAAGCCGTCTATCAAGCGTTACTACAACAGTCGGCGTGGGGACTTCGGCAGGCGGCCCGGGGACTGCAGCAGTCGCACCTGGCCCGGGGGCTGCGACAGTCGACCCGGGGACTTCGGCAGGCGGCTCATGGACTACAGCAGTCGCACCCGGCCCGGGGGCTGCAGCAGTCGGCCCGGGGACTTCAACGACACAGCAAGCGGCGGCCGACTCCAACCCGCCACCCCCAACCCAACCGCCCTGGTACCAGTGGCGGTGATGATAGTGGTAGAAGCACCAACTTGGGTGCAGCCCATCCTCAACTTCCTGGTGAGCATAGAGCTACTAGCCGACGAGGTTTTGGCCCGGCAAGTGCAACGCCGGGCAGCAGCATACACAATAGTGAATAGAGAGCTTGTTAGGCACAGCGTGACTGGCATTTTTCAGCGCTGCGTAGAGCCAAAGAAGGGCAAATCAACCCTCAGAGATATTCACCAAGGCAAGTGCAGCCACCATGCGACCTCCAGATCCCTTGTCTCCAAAGCATTCCACCATGGATGACGCCAAGGATTTGGTCAAGAAGTGCAAAGGATGCCAACGCTTCAGCTCCAAGCATCACCTGTGAATGTGTTATTTCATTCCTCTGCCCGGCACCGGGTCCAACCAATCGGCGTGGGGGCTCGCCGCCTTGTCCTATCTTGATACCACCTTCAGTCGGACAAGTAGTGTGCTGACATATAGGCCCTCTCTTGCCTTAAGCCACAGCTCGCAGAGCGACTGTCCGACTGGCAAGAGCTAAAGGCAGGAAATGGTGTCCACATGAAAAATGACCAAGGTAAAATACCTGCATAGGCCAAGCCGGCTCCTCGCCTCACCATCCGGCTGCTGAGCAGCCGGCCGGCCGACTTCTCGCTTGACTAGCTACATTCTAGGCGGCCGAAGTACTTGTCTATCCTAATTAGCCAAGTCCTGACCCAGCCACAGACCGCAGAGCGGCTGTCCGGCAGCCAAAGGAAGGAGGCAAAGGAAAAAGCTAAAAAGAACATAAAAGCAAAACCAAGCTAGAACCCGGCAAGAGCACAAACTTGTGCGGGAATAACTTATGTACATAGCAAAAGGCTCTTGGCCAACATTCAACAGAGTTTGAATTACACCCCAAGCGGGTGGAACTGTGTGAATTTAACTTGTTCCATCAAAAGATTACAAGAACAGGGAATAAACAGGAAAGATAAACAGCCGCCTAGGCCAGGGGCGCTACAGGCGGATCAGACGGGTCGGTGGAGGCAGAGGCGCCGGGTGGTGGAGCAGCCGAGTGGTGGGTCTCGTCCTGGTCGTCACCAGCGGCAGTCAGCGCGGCATCCCGTGGCTCGCTGATTGAGGCGTGATCAGGCTGAGGCCGGCTGCTTGCTCCGTCATCCGGTGCGATGTCTTCGCCGTCCTCGTCCTCGTCTTCCTCGCCCTCGTCACTTGAGGCGATCTCCTCTATCGAGTCCTCCCCCACCTTCGGGTCTAGCCCGAACCAGTTGGGCGGCACCTCAGCGCCATCGTCATCCAGCTCTGGGATAAAGACAAAGGTGTCGGTGTACTCAGCGATTGCCGCAGCGCGATGGGTGAGCTCGTGGCTCACCGCCTCCAGCTCCGGTCCAGCCTCCTGCCGAAAGGTGACCAGCTGCGCCAGCCTCAATTCCGGGTACCAAGCCTTGGCGAACTCCAAGGCCATCCGAGTGCCTGCCCGAGCTGCGGCACCCTTCCAGGCCTTGAAGTGCCCGACTGCTGCCTCCAGCCAGTCGGCAGTCCGACTGGGGGTGCGCGGAACCTAAGCGTCTGGCCAGAGGGCGGCCAGCACCTGAGACCCGGCGCACTGCAAGCGGCGGAGTACACAATGAGCCGACTGTAGGCGCGTCTTGACGGCCAGGAGATGCTCGCCAAGATTGCGAGGTGCATTCAGCGGAATGTCTATGCCCGCCCTCCTCTGCTGCTCAGGTTGTGCCTCGATGGCCTAGCTGACGGTGACGGAATGACCAGGAAAGAATTCTATACAAGAAGAAAAGCCAAGAGTTCAGAAACCAGAAGCCGACTCCTGCAATAGCCGGCAGCTGTATAAAAGAAGAAGCAACTCATCGTCGATCATATCCTCGATCTCGCCATAGCCGTTGGATAGGAAATTGTCCCTCTTGGCCCAGTTCGAGCGTTGAGTCTCGTACTCAGCCTTGAGGAGGGTTTCGCTCTCCTTCAGCTTCTGGACCTCCGCCTGGTGCTTCGCCGTCTAGTCCTCCAGCTCCTTCGCCAGTCGGTCACATTCCTGGGCGGCCTGGCTGCGCTCCTGCTCCTTGGTGTGGAGCTTGGACTCAACCTCGCCTAGGCGCTTCCATAGATTAGCGGCGACCTATACCAAGACAAGAAAAAAGAAAATGTCAACACTAACCAAAGACAAGTAGTTGGCAGAAGATCCGGCCCGACTGCTCAGCAGTCGGCCCGAATCTCGGGGGCTACACCCAGTGGGTGCGCTGACGCGCCCCCGCGGAAAAGAAGACGAAGTGCTTACTTCGGCTCTGATTCAGATCAGCGGTCCGCTTGGCCAGCTCCAGGTTCTGGGAGTTGTAGGCGGCCGCACGAAGGTTGTGGTAGTCCTGCAACAAAGACAATGAAAGAAAAAAGATCTTACCACTCGGAGCATACCTTAAAGTTTTGAGCCGCCTGCTCAACAGCCAGCCCGAAACTCGGGGGCTACACCCAGTGGGTGCGCTGGCGCGCCACCACGGAAGATCCCAAGAATTAAAAAACACGAAGCAAATAGCATACCCGGACGGCTGTCTGCATTGCCAAAAACTCCTGCATGGATTGCTGGAGAGTGGCATTATGGGTGTTGAAATGGGTCAGGATGTCCTGCACGGCCACGTTCAGGACACCCGAGCCAACCCCAGACGTCCAGTCCGGTGGGGCGGTGCTGGTGGCCTCAGTGTTGCGCGCCGACGAGCTCGCGGCCCCGATCTCCGTCGGCCTTAGCACTGAGGCCGCCCTCACCGGGCGCTGCCGCATAGGAACGCGGACCGTGGGAATCGGGCCCACCACCAACTCGCCGCCAGATGGCGGCACCAGGGGCACCTCGGGCCGACTACCCTGCGCGCCGGCAGTCGGCGCGTGCGGAGGCACTTCCGCCTCCGAGATGACGGGGTCAGCCTCTCCCCTCTATAGGGCCGGCTGGTCGGCTCCAGCCCCACTAGTCGGCGCCCGGCCCTCCAGCACTAGTGGCTCCGCGTGCTGCGGGCCGGTGGCCTCAGGAGCCCTGCCACGGGACACCTCCTCCTCCCGCGCCTTGGCGGCTGCATCTTCCTGCTCCATGGCCGCTGCGTCGGCCGCCTCTGCCTCCGTTCAGGCCGCAACGTCTCGCTCCTGCTGCACCTCCCGCGCATTCCTTTCTGTCACCTCCTGAAGGGCGGCGGCCAGGTTTACGTGGTTAGCGTTTCTAGGACCGCCTGCCGCCCCAACCACTGAGGTGGAGCCCGCGATAAGGAAAGCGGAGCTCTGCGCACCGAAGAAAAAGGAAATAAGAAGATTGCAAGAAAATAAGAAACAAACACCAGACGGAAACAATCAAACCAAGAGTAGTCAGAGCACTAACGCAGACACCGTCGGGCGCGGCTTCGGGATCTTCCGGAGGGCGGCTGCCTTCAGGGCCTCTTGCTGCTAGGTCGCGGCGGCAGACGGCTTTCCCTTCTTGCTCGGCCGGGTGTCGAGCACCCCTACGTCAGCTCGATGCTTCGAGGCACCGGCTTCCCCAGAGGTCAGTCTCACCGTCGAGGAGCCGACCCCGGTTCTGTCAGCACCCACGGCATGGTGTAGCTTGTCACCGCCTTCGTCGTCGTCCGGCCACCTCCGGATATCCCCTACCACGCAGCCTCCCACGGCTCCGCCTGCACCGCTGCCGCCTCCCCCGTTGGCATCGTCCTCCTCTAGCGTGGCTTCCCCTAGCTCAGGGTCGCCTATGTTGCTGACCTCTCGGTCTGGCATCCACCGGTGATCGGGACTGACGGTGCACTGCGCAGCACCCGGACGATCAGACTTGATAAAGGTCGTCGCAAAAACAAAGAGATCAAAGAGGGAGGCCAAGTACTAACCCCAGGCAGTGGATTGGCATGGCTGTAGGGCTCCTTGCCGAAACTCTAGCTCCCCACGTCGAGCTGGTTGCTGGAGATGTAGTTGACATGGTGAGCGACCTCATCTGCCAACATCTCCTTGGTCGACTTCTGGCTCAGATCCCGGCGGCCGCCCATGTCACAGGTCAGGTGGGGCCGAAATTGGAGTGGCAGCACCCGACGCTGGATGAAGGCGGCCAGCAGGTCCGCCGGCTGGAGGCCCTCCACCTCTGTCATCACCTGCAGGCGGTTGAGGATGCTGGTGACACCGGCCGGCAGCGGCTTCGGTGGATGATGGCTCTAGTTGCTCCGTGGCTCAGCAGGCGGGCCGGCCGTGAAACCCGACAGGTTGATGTAGTTTCGAGTCGGATCCAAGTTGCGGACACAGAAATATGATTTCTGCCACAACTTGGCTGAATCCAGCACCACTACAGTTGAAAACCGGGTCCCGTCGCCGGTGCGTCACACGGTGACGCAAGCGCCGCACTGAGCCGCCTCGCCCTTGGCTGCGGTGCCAAGCTTGAGGTAGAAGAATCGCCCCCATGGCTGGAGCGTGTGCAAAACTCCAAGGTAGCCCTCGCAGAAAGTGACGAAAGTGGAGAGGAGCACCATGGTGTTGGGCATGAGATGATTCGACTGCAAGTCGTAGAGGTTGAGGAAGGCGCGGAAGAAACCACTCGCCGGCAAGCCGAAGCCGCGGAGAAAGTGGCTATGGAAGACCACACACTCGTCGGGCTCCGGTGCCGGCAAGATTTCCTGCTCCAGAGGAATCCACACTCCCACACACTCCTCGCCGGGTATCCTCCACGTCGCACGTAGAAAATCGATGTCCTCGTCTTGGACGTTGGAGTCGTCCCAGTCACTGGAGCGCCCGTCACGCGCCATGGTCGGGGTAGCTCTGTGGCGGGGCAGCGAGGTCCCGCGTGGACGAGGGCGCTGTGGCGCAGAGAGGATGAACAACGACGGGCTGCTGTGGTGTTTCGGCGATAAGCAGTGGGCGGCTTGGAGCAGCACTGCGCAGAGCAAGAAGACGATGGAAGATGGGGAGGGCACTGTCGGCGTTCTGGGAACGGGGGTGTCGGTGTCAAAACCGGCGGATCTCGGGTAGGGGTGTCAGGACCCCGATTCAAGGTCACATCGATCCAGCGTGTAACACATCATATCACTTTGCGGCCTCACGCACGGTACTCCCACGGGTGCCACCTTACCTGGCCCGGGACCGTTTGCGCCTTTTTGGCTCACGTATATGATAGTGTCGCTAGCATCCATATGACAGAGAACCCGGGCCGACATGGCTAGTCGTGAACCCAAGGCGGTGCTAGCCTATGAGGACAGGCATACATGAATCACTTCGAACATGTCGGTCATCAACGTATCTATTCGGGCTGTAGCACTGGGCTAACAGGACTTCGGTAACCCGGGCTGTAGCAGGCTAGGCAGGACTCCGAATATCAGCGCGTGACATTTCCCCTAAGGGACAGACATAGGAACGACGTGAAACACATGCCGGCCAGTCAAGTGTCCAAGCAGTAGTGCTGGGCTAGCAGGACTCCGGTGAACCGGCTGTAGCGGACTACTATCGCTCAGAAGCACAAGACTTACATTTCCCCATATGAAAGGCTGCCAAGGATAAACAACTAGATAGTCGGATCCCACTCATACCAAGCATTTCAATCATACACACAATATGCCCGATATGAGTAAATACAACATGGCAACACAACAGTACTCTACGACTCAAGTACTTTATTTAGAAGGCTCCGAGGAGCCATACATATCATTCATACAGATAGGGGTCACATGACCCAACACTCAAGTCATACAAACATACAAGCACATGCGGAAGCAAAGTAGTCTGAGTACAGACACTAGAAAGAAAGAAGGCTTGACGAAGCCTGTCTATCTACAAAGACCCTTCACAAGTCTTGGATCACCACCTGGGTGATAAGTCACTCGTCAACGTCGAGGTCTACATAGAACCCATCAGAGGGGTTGGTGCAGTCGTCTGAAAAACATGATTAAAGCAACATGAGTACGGAGGTACTCAGCAAGTCTTACAACAGGAACCTACTATACATGCACATTCTCAAGAAGGTAGTGGGGTTATTGCAGCAAGCCAGCTTTGACTCTTGGCTAAGCTATCCTACGATAGACACCACTTGTAAAACATTTGTCGCACACGAGTCCACTAACACCAACACAATACTCCACCGTGGATCCTCTCTCGCCATCCCACGAGAGGGCCATCCGCGGTACTCACACTTATCTTGAGATTTTTAGTGGTATCCATTTAACTTGTCTATGAACTGATATAGGCAACCCAGAAGTCCATTACCGCGGACACGGCTATTCGAATAGATGATGTTAACCCTGCAGGGGTGTACTTCTTCACACACGCTCTCACCACTTATCGCCGTTTACATGACATGTACTCGGCAACCTTCAAGCGGAAGCCAGCGAGGGTGTCGGCCACGGCCTACCTAAACACTCAAGTCTCTAGTCCAGGTTTATCGCCTATTCGGGTTCCATCCGCAGGGAGTCCGGCCGAGGTTTCCACTAACGGCCCCGAACGATGTGAACAGGGTTCCCGAGACACCAAACGGGCGAGTCGGTACACCGTGCCACGTGCCTACCGCAACACAGCCCACCCCGATGGTCAGCACCGCGTGCGGCCCCCAGCATACTACAAACACCAGAAACTACTTTGCAACTCCTGGACAGAGGACAAGCGTGATCAAGAAGCCGAGAGAGTCAATTAAGGATCCCAATGTGTGGTAGTAACTGTATCATGGATCACAAACACAGAACTCAGTTCCTAAGGATGGCCTCAATGAAACAACCCACCATGTACTCCTACATGGCCTCTCATCGATTCCTTTACCAAATCGTGTTCAACACTTCACTCTTGTCACCGACACAATCTTTCACTCCAGTTCACCATCCCGATGAGCCAGACCTGACACAACTCTAAGCATAGCAAGCATAGCATGGTAGGAACACACACACATGTAATGGCTCAATCAACTCCTACACATGCTAGTGGGTTTCATCTAGTTACTGTGGCAATGACAGGTCATGCAAAGGAAGTGGGTTCAACTACCGCGACACACAGCAGTTTGAAACGCGTTGTCTTAATGCAGTAAACGAGAGCAGAAGCGAGAACATGGGTTTGTATCGGAATGATCAATGAGTTGCTTGCCTGATGGAGTGGTAGTAGAGTACTGCCCTTCAGTTGGATACTCGTGAATATCCTCGGAGGCAGAACCTACCACGGAGAACACATCGAAACATAAACAACACATGACGATATGCAACAATATGATGCATGCTATGACATGGCAATATGGATGTGTTCTGACTAAATGCAAGTTAACCTAAAAAGGGATGAACTCATTTGAACCAAGGATTCAAATGATAGCTCATTTAATATAACCTAATAGTGCATAATCTTCATTTGATTAAACAGCAGGTTTAACTTGTTCTGACATGCATGAAACTAGCACCAATGGATAGATTGGATTTTTCTGATCATTTTTCATATATAAAACTTTGCATTTGGAGTTATAGATTAATTTCTATGAATTTTTGAAGTTTAAACTATTTTCTGGATTTTCCTGTATAAAAATTAATCCAGTAATTAGTTATTGCGTCAGCATGAGGTCATGCTGACCTCAGCAGGTCAACAGACCCGGTCCAGGTCAAACCTGACGCGTGGGTCCCGCGTGTCAGGGTTATTAGATTAAACAGATTAGATTAATCCTAATTCTGGATTAGTTAGCGGGCGGGGCCCACATGTCATAGACCCAGGGGGTCAACGGGTCAACTCCGCCGGCGTTGAGCCGCCGGCGACGTCCAGACGCGGCGGAGGAAGTGCAGATTCGTGCTCCGGCGACCAAATCGACGGCGGAGCACGTCTACGTGATGCGGAAGCTGACCCGCAACTCTTGGTGGAGTTGGTTGGGGTCGGGGTGGCCGGAGTTGGCGCCGGCGACGAGTTTGGCGGCGCCGGGGCTCGGGTGAAGGTGAAACCGGGGCTGCGGGGCACGGCGAGGTGCGTGCGGTAGTGCGTTGGCCTCCTGGGGTTGCGGTGAGGCCATTGGACACGGTGGGGTGGTTATTAGTTAGCCGGAGACACGTCGGCGACGAGCTCCGCGGCGGTGCGTGCGGGTGAGCATCGTGCAGTCGCTGTGGTGCACGAGAGGAGGAAAGGAGAGGATGGGGAGGTGGCTATGCTCACAGCGAACTCGCAGAGCCAGACGGCGTGGTCGGGGACGAGCTGGTGTGGCGACGGCGTTGAAGGGGATCTCCGGCGACGGTGGACTCAGGCGGGGTCGGTGCGGTGGCTTCGGGGCACGCGAGCGCTCGGGGCTCGTCTTGCTCGAAGGAGAAGAAGGTGGCGGAGCTCGTGGACACGGTCGGGTGGCACGGGGATGACGGCAGCTATGGCTACGGCGGCGGAGCGGCGACGATGGCGTCGGCCATGGCGGGGGAGAGCGAGGGAGAGAGGCAGGGGGGAAATGGATGTGTCCAGGGCGTCGGGGGTGTGACGTGGGGGTCGCCCAGCGTCCAGGTGCGCGAGGCGGCAAGCTGCTGGCGCCGTGGCGAGCTCGCGCTCGCCGGCGTCAGCTCCCTGCCTGCCTGGCGGGGACGAAGCAGCTGGCTGGCGCGGGCCAGCACAGTGCTGGGCCGCCAGGTGGGCCGGCAGGTGGGTAGCGTCCAGGTTAGTTTTCCTCTGATTAACTGTTTTCTTTTTCTATTATTTCTGCAACTTTGTGGACTTATTTAAAATACTTAAACAACTCCAAAAATCCCCAAACTGCTCATGCATACTATTTAAAGTATAAACAACATGAAACATTTCTGTTTGAGATTATTTGAACATTTAAAATATTTTTATAAATTTTAAATGCCCAAATTCAAATACTTATGTGTTAATTCAATAACCTTCTGTTGGCCTAGAAAAATGTGCACTATTTTTGCCAGGGGGTTTAATCCAAGACAAAGAGGGTGAACATTTTAGAAGGGCATTTCAGGTTCATTGAAAAAGATTTTAGTAAACCCTCGTTATTTCCAGGGGGGGGGAAGTGTGTGTTGGGGGTTCTGGCATTTCCCAATTCAGAATTAATAAAATTTAAACATGATGCACACTCTAATGCATGGCCTAGCTAGGGATGTGACAACTCACCCCCACTCAAAAGAATCTCGTCCCGAGATTTAGGATCTGTCGGAAAGAAGGTGGGGTACTCAAGTCGAAGACGATCCTCCCTTTCCCAAGTAGCTTCTTGCTCGGAATGGTGTGACCATTGAACCTTGAGAAACTTGATATTGTGGCGTCGAGTGGTACGCTCGGCTTGATCAAGGATACGAACGGGGTATTCCCGATAAATGAGGTTATCTTGGAGATCAAGCGTTTCGTGGCCCACTCCGCGGATAGGATCCGAGAAGCAACGCCTGAGTTGAGAGACGTGGAAGACATCATGGACTCTGGAGAGATGCGGAGGTAGTTCCAATTGGTAGGCAACTTCTCCTCGTTTGGCAAGAATGCGAAAAGGTCCAATGTAACGAGGAGCCAATTTGCCTTTGATACCAAATCGATGGGTTCCCTTTAAAGGTGTAACCCGAAGGTAAGCCATCTCGCCGACTTCATAAGCCATGGCTTATGCTTGCGGTCATACTGACTCTTTTGTCGAGACTGGGCGGTTTTCAACTTCTCACGAATAATACGAACCTGCTCTTCTGCATCACGGATCATGTCCGGGCCGAAGAGTTGTCTCTCGCCGGTTTCTGACCAGTTAAGAGGCGTTCGACATTTTCGTCCATAAAGAACTTCGAAAGGAGCTTTGCCAAAGCTAGCTTGATAACTATTGTTATAAGCGAACTCGGCAAATGGTAGGCACTTCTCCCAATCCATACCGAAAGAGATGACAGAAGCTCGGAGCATATCCTCCAGAATTTGATTGACTCGTTCTACTTGACCACTTGATTGAGGATGGAAGGCGGTGCTAAAGGAGAGTCGAGTTCCCAAAGCATTTTGGAAACTTTCCCAAAATCGAGAGGTGAAAAGACTTCCACGGTCCGAATTAATTTCCAATGGAACACCATGAAGAGACACTATTCGAGAGATGTATAAGTCAGCTAGCTGGCTAGCGGTTATACTCTCGCGAACGGGTAAAAAGTGGGCTACTTTGGAGAGACGATCGACAACAACGAAGATAGCATTATTCCCTCTTTTGGTCCTGGGAAACCCGGTGATGAAATCCATACCGATTTTATCCCATTTCCATTCAGGAATATCCAAGGGCTGAAGGGTGCCAGCAGGCCGTTGATGCTCTGCTTTGATTCGCCGACAGACATCGCAACTAGCAATGTATTGAGCGATTTCTCTCTTCATCCTAGTCCACCAAAACCTCTGGCGTAGGTCTTGATACATCTTAGTACTACCGGGATGAATGGTGAGAGGGGATTCATGAGCTTCCTTAAGGATCAATTGTCGTAAATGTTGCTTCTTGGGAACCACCAAGCGGTTCTCGAAGAAGACAACACCTCGTTCATCCATGGAAAAACATTTAGCAACTCCGCTAGCAATGTTCTCCTTAATCCGAGATATCCCTCTATCATACCGCTGAGCGGTAATGATTTGATCCGTAAGGTTAGGTTTCGCCACCAGGGTGGAAAGGAATCCTCGAGGAACAATGTGAAGGTTGAGCTTACGAAATTCCTCGTGGAGAAGTGGTTGACCTTGTTGTAACATCAAGTTGTTACAATAAGATTTACGACTTAGTGCATCAGCCATGACATTGGCTTTGCCTGGGGTGTAAGTTATTCCTAAGTCGTAATCCGAGATCAACTCAACCCAACGTCTTTGCCTGAGATTCAAATCCGGCTGGGTGAAGATATATTTCAAACTTTGGTGATCAGTGTAGATTTCGCAGCGATTACCCAGAAGGTAATGTCGCCAGGTTTTGAGTGCATGGACTACTGCTGCAAGCTCTAGATCATGAGTAGGATAATTATCCTCATGTGGACGCAACTGCCGAGATGCGTAGGCAATCACATGACGATCTTGCATGAGTATGCAACCTAGTCCTTGTCGTGAGGCGTCGCAATAGATAACAAAGTCCTTAGAAAAATCTGGTGGCATCAGTACGGGAGCAGATGTTAGGCGTCTCTTCAGTTCCTGAAAGCTGAACTCGCACTGTGGGGTCCACTCGAACTTTTTATCTTTCTTGAGGAGTTCAGTTAGAGGCTTAGCAACCTTGGAGAAATTCTCGACGAAGCGGCGGCAGTAGCTTGCTAAACCAAGAAAACTCCGAACTTGCTTGACCGTTTCAGGTGGAGTCCAGTCAAGGACAGCTTGAACTCGCTCGGGATTGACAGCAATGCCCTTGCCAGAGATTACATGGCCCAGATAGGTCACTTCTGGCAACCAGAATTCGCACTTGGAGAATTTGGCATAAAGGCGATGCTCTCGAAGTTTCATCAATACTAGCCTTAGATGTTCGGCATGTTCTTCCTCATTCTTAGAGTAGATGAGTATATCATCGAGGTATACCACGACGAATTTATCCAAGTACTCCATGAAGATCGAGTTCATTAACCGAGAGAGGGTGGCTGGAGCATTGGTTAAACCGAAGGACATGACGGTGTACTCGTATTGGCCATAACGAGTGACGAAAGCCGTTTTGGGAATGTCTCCATTCTTGATTTTGATTTGATGGTAGCCCAACCTCAAATCCATTTTGGAAAAGACTGAGGATCCAGCGAGCTGGTCATACAGATCGTTGATCCTGGGGAGCGGATACTTGTTCTTGATAGTGACCAAATTGACAGGTCGGTAATCTACAACCATCCGATCCGTTCCATCCTTCTTCTTGACGAAGAGGACGGGGCAAGCCCATGGAGATGAACTAGGACGGATGAAACCTTTTTGCAAGGACTCATCGAGTTGTTTCTTAAGCTCTGCTAGTTCTAGGGGTGCCATCTTATAAGGTCTCCTAGAGATTGGGATGGTTCCTGGGACAAGGTCTATCACGAACTCGACATCTCTGTCAGGTGGAACACCTGGCAGTTCCTCTGGAAAGACATCCGGGAAGTCACGGACTACTGGAATATCTTCGAGGTCTGGAAGGGGATTGGCATTTAGAGAGTAGAGCTGACGCTCCGATATTCGGGTCAAAACATTGACTGTCTTGCCCGATGGATGGGTAAGTTGGACAGTTCT
Organism: Aegilops umbellulata; assembly: GCA_032464435.1. NCBI lineage: Eukaryota > Viridiplantae > Streptophyta > Magnoliopsida > Poales > Poaceae > Aegilops > Aegilops umbellulata. Next base: position 95,770,625 of record CP136060.1, read on the forward strand.
AGTTGAGCAGTCAATCTTGGCGTAATGAGCTGACATCCAGTCCATACCCAAGATAATGTTTATGTCTGAAGACTTGAGAGCTATTAGTGACGCAAGGAAGACCAATCTGTCAACAAGAATTTCATTTCCATGGCTGATTCTAGAGGTTTGCCACTTAGAACCAGGGGTTTGAATTACCATGGAGGTGGGCATGTCACAAAAAGTGGTGTTGTGCAAACGAGCATAGCTCTCAGAAATAAATGAATGAGATGCTCCAGTATCAAAGAGAACAGTTGCCGGATGGCAATTAACAAGGAGCGTACCGAGAACGACGTTGGGGTCCTCTTGAGTTTCTTCAGCTGAAACGTAGTTGACATGGCCACGAGCAGTGGTGGCTGGCTTGGCGACAAGCACTTTTGCTGTTGACTTACCACGGCCAACAGACTTTCCGAACTGGCTGGGGTTGTTCTGGGGACACTCACGGATGTAGTGGCCTGGCTCACCACACTTGAAACAAGTTGTCATATTGGGGCGTGGAGCAGTATTGGCAGTGGGACCACCAAAAGTCTTGGGCGGCACATACTGTTGATTGGGACGAGGCGCCTCAAAGGATGGCCTCGGAGTATACCTGGGTGGCATAGCAGAATTTGGGATCCAGACCCGGCGCTTCTGTGATCCAGAACCGGATGAAGATCCATAGTCACGGGAGTGCTTGCGTGAAGCTTCAAAATCGTTCTGCCCTGTCTCGGCACTGATGGCCTTATTGACTAGCTTCGGAAAAGAAATGCATTCATGCAGACGAAGGTCACGTCGGAGCTCAGGGCTAAGTCCCTTGCGGAACCTTGCCTGCTTCTTGGCATCGGTGGATACCTCTTCGGGAGCATAGCGTGCAAGCTTCCCAAACTCGCGACTGTATGCATCCACAGTCAGCTTCCCCTGGGTGAAGTTACAAAACTCCTCCCTCTTGCGATCCATGAGACCTTCTGGAATATGATGCTCACGAAAAGCGGCACTGAAATCAGCCCAAGTAGTGAGTTGGCCGACCGGACGCATAGCTTCATAATTCTCCCACCAAAGGCTGGCAGGGCCTTCGAGGTGATAGGCAGCAAAGGTGACTTTATCATCTTCAGCTACGTTGGCAGAACGTAGCTTGTGGGCGATGCTGCGGAGCCAGTCATCCGCATCAAGAGGCTCGATGGAATGATTGAACTTTGGCGGGTACAGCTTGACAAAGTCATTGATGGACACTGGATTGACCCTTTGCTGACGTGCAGTGTTTTGTTCAATCCGCTCCAGCAAGCGGTTGGTGTCGCGCCTGTTGCGCTCTGCCTCCAGCATCACTTCGGCCAGAGAAGGTGGTTGAGGCAGACTTTCCTCTCTAGGTGCACTAGCTTCTCCCTGCTCCGAAGCAGCAGGGTTGCTGCGGGTGTTGACCATCCTGGGAAAACAAAACAACGATTTAAACCAGGATGGCAAAATCTGGCCAAGGAAGTGCGGAATGTAATGGATAACAAGGAATGCAGAGATGATCATCCGTATGACATGGTAATATAGAAACTGCCATATATATACCAACGGTCATACACGTCATACATAGTTTAGTACAAGCTCAAGCTGAAGTACAACTAAGACGATAGACGTTACATCTCATCGGAGGCATTCCAAGCTCCTAAACATTATTTTTCTACACCTCCGGAATTGATACACACTAAGTCATATTCCACGGGTCACGCAGGACGGTGGACATACAACTGTTACAATACTAGCGAGACTACTACTAACTCAGGCGGTTCCGTAGAAGTCCTCATAGAAGTCACCACCCAGACCTGGAAGCGGAACATGGTCATCTGGGAACAGACGGTCCTGCGGTGCTTGTGGACCATAGGGACTTGGGTGCGGCCTCGGTCCAACAGATGGCGGTAGAAGAGGCCCACGAGGAGGGGTGATGCCTCCCACCTCACGCCATTCCATGAAGTCTGGCAGACTAGCCCGCACAGGGTACAAGTCTCTCGTGTCCATGTATCCGGCTTGCACAGCAGGTGCAAACCTCGTCAAGGTGGCCCAATGATCAGCACGAGCATTAAAGAGCTCCATACGCAAGGCCCGGTTTTCACGGTCCTTATCTTCCAACATCTCAGTAGTGGTGCAAAGGAGTGAGTCCTCATGGGATGCATCACTGTACATGCCCTGAAGGTAACCATGCGCCCCAGGGAGGGATGCTGGCATGTAGCGAAATTCAGTGTTGCTCAACAAGGCAGTTCTAGCTCGCATAATGGTCATCATCGAGTAGGCTGCATCTTGAACGGACATCCCAATAGTGATCCCGAGTCCATAAGAACAGTGGAGTGGTTCCGTGGCTCCGGGATAAGATGGATATATCCTGACCGTGCACAGATATTGGCTCTGGTTGAAATCTCTAAACTGCTCTTCGACGGTGTATTCAGGGTACCATCGGTAACCTGCCTCAACCATCACTCGAACCAACATGGCGGTATGACCACATACACCGATGCAACGGGTCACACAAACCACTTGGTTTTGGGGACGGGTAGCCATCTGAAAGCACAATTTAGTGCAAAGGCATTAGAATTTCTGGATGAATTTGGACAGCATAACGGCTGTAAATGCTCAGAAAAAGACTTGAGACATCCACAACAGTTTGCGAAACCACTCAACAACAACATATCAAGGTTCTGGTTCAATTGGCAACATACTAAACTTTAGTAGAACTGGACTGGGTTGTATCCAACAATCCTATAAGTTACTACGGATTTAGTAACACGTGAACCTGATAGAGAGAAAAGAGCCTAGTCCTTAACCCACGTAGAATGAGAAGAGAATGACTCAGAATAGAGGGCATAAGGTAAAGGAGTAAAAGAGCCTTACGTTCCCTCCCACAATCAATTCCCCTACATATAACTAAAGCATTTCTAGACTCGACATCGACCAGTTTGGCTTAGCGAACCTACAGGCAGTCCGGCTCTGATGCCAACGCTGTCAGGACCCCGATTCAAGGTCACATCGATCCAGCGTGTAACACATCATATCACTTTGCGGCCTCACGCACGGTACTCCCACGGGTGCCACCTTACCTGGCCCGGGACCGTTTGCGCCTTTTTGGCTCACGTATATGATAGTGTCGCTAGCATCCATATGACAGAGAACCCGGGCCGACATGGCTAGTCGTGAACCCAAGGCGGCGCTAGCCTATGAGGACAGGCATACATGAATCACTTCGAACATGTCGGTCATCAACGTATCTATTCGGGCTGTAGCACTGGGCTAACAGGACTCCGGTAACCCGGGCTGTAGCAGGCTAGGCAGGACTCCGAATATCAGCGCGTGACATTTCCCCTAAGGGACAGACATAGGAACGACGTGAAACACATGCCGGCCAGTCAAGTGTCCAAGCAGTAGTGCTGGGCTAGCAGGACTCCGGTGAACCGGCTGTAGCGGACTACTATCGCTCAGAAGCACAAGACTTACATTTCCCCATATGAAAGGCTGCCAAGGATAAACAACTAGATAGTCGGATCCCACTCATACCAAGCATTTCAATCATACACACAATATGCCCGATATGAGTAAATACAACATGGCAACACAACAGTACTCTACGACTCAAGTACTTTATTTAGAAGGCTCCGAGGAGCCATACATATCATTCATACAGATAGGGGTCACATGACCCAACACTCAAGTCATACAAACATACAAGCACATGCGGAAGCAAAGTAGTCTGAGTACAGACACTAGAAAGAAAGAAGGCTTGACGAAGCCTGTCTATCTACAAAGACCCTTCACAAGTCTTGGATCACCACCTGGGTGATAAGTCACTCGTCAACGTCGAGGTCTACATAGAACCCATCAGAGGGGTTGGTGCAGTCGTCTGAAAACATGATTAAAGCAACATGAGTACGGAGGTACTCAGCAAGTCTTACAACAGGAACCTACTATACATGCACATTCTCAAGAAGGTAGTGGGGTTATTGCAGCAAGCCAGCTTTGACTCTTGGCTAAGCTATCCTACGATAGACACCACTTGTAAAACATTTGTCGCACACGAGTCCACTAACACCAACACAATACTCCACCGTGGATCCTCTCTCGCCATCCCACGAGAGGGCCATCCGCGGTACTCACACTTATCTTGAGATTTTTAGTGGTATCCATTTAACTTGTCTATGAACTGATATAGGCAACCCAGAAGTCCATTACCGCGGACACGGCTATTCGAATAGATGATGTTAACCCTGCAGGGGTGTACTTCTTCACACACGCTCTCACCACTTATCGCCGTTTACATGACATGTACTCGGCAACCTTCAAGCGGAAGCCAGCGAGGGTGTCGGCCACGGCCTACCTAAACACTCAAGTCTCTAGTCCAGGTTTATCGCCTATTCGGGTTCCATCCGCAGGGAGTCCGGCCGAGGTTTCCACTAACGGCCCCAAACGATGTGAATAGGGTTCCCGAGACACCAAACGGGCGAGTCGGTACACCGTGCCACGTGCCTACCGCAACACAGCCCACCCCGATGGTCAGCACCGCGTGCGGCCCCCAGCATACTACAAACACCAGAAACTACTTTGCAACTCCTGGACAGAGGACAAGCGTGATCAAGAAGCCGAGAGAGTCAATTAAGGATCCCAATGTGTGGTAGTAACTGTATCATGGATCACAAACACAGAACTCAGTTCCTAAGGACGGCCTCAATGAAACAACCCACCATGTACTCCTACATGGCCTCTCATCGATTCCTTTACCAAATCGTGTTCAACACTTCACTCGTGTCACCGACACAAGCTTTCACTCCAGTTCACCATCCCGATGAGCCAGACCTGACACAACTCTAAGCATAGCAAGCATAGCATGGTAGGAACACACACACATGTAATGGCTCAATCAACTCCTACACATGCTAGTGGGTTTCATCTAGTTACTGTGGCAATGACAGGTCATGCAAAGGAAGTGGGTTCAACTACCGCGACACACAGCAGTTTGAAACGCGTTGTCTTAATGCAGTAAACGAGAGCAGAAGCGAGAACATGGGTTTGTATCGGAATGATCAATGAGTTGCTTGCCTGATGGAGTGGTAGTAGAGTACTGCCCTTCAGTTGGATACTCGTGAATATCCTCGGAGGCAGAACCTACCACGGAGAACACATCGAAACATAAACAACACATGACGATATGCAACAATATGATGCATGCTATGACATGGCAATATGGATGTGTTCTGACTAAATGCAAGTTAACCTAAAAAGGGATGAACTCATTTGAACCAAGGATTCAAATGATAGCTCATTTAATATAACCTAATAGTGCATAATCTTCATTTGATTAAACAGCAGGTTTAACTTGTTCTGACATGCATGAAACTAGCACCAATGGATAGATTGGATTTTTCTGATCATTTTTCATATATAAAACTTTGCATTTGGAGTTATAGATTAATTTCTATGAATTTTTGAAGTTTAAACTATTTTCTGGATTTTCCTGTATAAAAATTAATCCAGTAATTAGTTATTGCGTCAGCATGAGGTCATGCTGACCTCAGCAGGTCAACAGACCCGGTCCAGGTCAAACCTGACGCGTGGGTCCCGCGTGTCAGGGTTATTAGATTAAACAGATTAGATTAATCCTAATTCTGGATTAGTTAGCGGGCGGGGCCCACATGTCATAGACCCAGGGGGTCAACGGGTCAACTCCGCCGGCGTTGAGCCGCCGGCGACGTCCAGACGCGGCGGAGGAAGTGCAGATTCGTGCTCCGGCGACCAAATCGACGGCGGAGCACGTCTACGTGATGCGGAAGCTGACCCGCAACTCTTGGTGGAGTTGGTTGGGGTCGGGGTGGCCGGAGTTGGCGCCGGCGACGAGTTTGGCGGCGCCGGGGCTCGGGTGAAGGTGAAACCGGGGCTGCGGGGCACGGCGAGGTGCGTGCGGTAGTGCGTTGGCCTCCTGGGGTTGCGGTGAGGCCATTGGACACGGTGGGGTGGTTATTAGTTAGCCGGAGACACGTCGGCGATGAGCTCTGCGGCGGTGCGTGCGGGTGAGCATCGTGCAGTCGCTGTGGTGCACGAGAGGAGGAAAGGAGAGGATGGGGAGGTGGCTATGCTCACAGCGAACTCGCAGAGCCAGACGGCGTGGTCGGGGACGAGCTGGTGTGGCGACGGCGTTGAAGGGGATCTCCGGCGACGGTGGACTCAGGCGGGGTCGGTGCGGTGGCTTCGGGGCACGCGAGCGCTCGGGGCTCGTCTTGCTCGAAGGAGAAGAAGGTGGCGGAGCTCGTGGACACGGTCGGGTGGCACGGGGATGACGGCAGCTATGGCTACGGCGGCGGAGCGGCGACGATGGCGTCGGCCATGGCGGGGGAGAGTGAGGGAGAGAGGCAGGGGGGAAATGGACGTGTCCAGGGCGTCGGGGGTGTGACGTGGGGGTCGCCCAGCGTCCAGGCGCGCGAGGCGGCAAGCTGCTGGCGCCGTGGCGAGCTCGCGCTCGCCGGCGTCAGCTCCCTGCCTGCCTGGCGGGGACGAAGCAGCTGGCTGGCGCGGGCCAGCACAGTGCTGGGCCGCCAGGTGGGCCGACAGGTGGGTAGCGTCCAGGTTAGTTTTCCTCTGATTAACTGTTTTCTTTTTCTATTATTTCTGCAACTTTGTGGACTTATTTAAAATACTTAAACAACTCCAAAAATCCCCAAACTGCTCATGCATACTATTTAAAGTATAAACAACATGAAACATTTCTGTTTGAGATTATTTGAACATTTAAAATATTTTTATAAATTTTAAATGCCCAAATTCAAATACTTATGTGTTAATTCAATAACCTTCTGTTGGCCTAGAAAAATGTGCACTATTTTTGCCAGGGGGTTTAATCCAAGACAAAGAGGGTGAACATTTTAGAAGGGCATTTCAGGTTCATTGAAAAAGATTTTAGTAAACCCTAGTTATTTCCAGGGGGGGGGGAGTGTGTGTTGGGGGTTCTGGCATTTCCCAATTCAGAATTAATAAAATTTAAACATGATGCACACTCTAATGCATGGCCTAGCTAGGGATGTGACAAGGGGGTCCCGAACTGTGCGTCAAGGTCGGATGGTAACAGGAGACAAGGGACACTTTATTTTACCCAGGTTCGGGCCCTCTCGATGGAGGTAAAACCCTACTCCTGCTAGATTAATATTGATGATATGGGTAGTACAAGAGTGGATCTACCACGAGATCAAGGAGGCTAAACCCTAGAAGCTAGCCTATGGTATGATTATGTATGATGATGGTTGTCCTACGGACTACAACCCTCCGGTTTACATAGACACCGGATAGGGTTAGGGTTACACAGAGTCGGTTACAATGGTAGGAGATCTTGAATATCCGCACGCCTAGCTTGCCTTCCACGCCAAGAAAAGATCCTTCTGGACACGGGACGAAGTCTTCAATCTTGTATCTTCATAGTCCTGGAGTCCGGCTGAAGGTTTAGTCCGGCTACCCGAACACCCCCTAATCCAGGACTCCCTCAGTAGCCCCTGAACCAGGCTTCAATGACGACGAGTCCGGCGCGCAGATTGTCTTCGGCACTGCAAGGCGGGTTCCTCCTCCAAGTCCTTCAAGAAGATTATAAACACCAAAAATAGTGTCCGGCTCTGCAAAATAAGTTTCCACATATTGCCATATAGAGAATAATATTAACACAAATCAAATCTGCTGACGTATTCCGCAGTGCGTAATAACACTGCGACCAAGCCTCCTATATAAATTGTTGTCATTGTCCCACCTCTGCGCGCGTAGCGAGGCGGTTTCCTTGGCACGTCTTGTCAAAGCAGAGATCGTGTGCCCCTTCTAACGGGATTCTCATTAATACGGACGTGGGTAACCCAATCGTGCCCATTAGCACGTTTGCCTTAATTAAAGGCTAGTCCAAGATGGTTATGGGGAGGGCGCTTGATATTCTGCCTCTTATAAAGAGACCAAGGCCCTGTTCCCTGCTTCTATTCTCAAAACGAGTTCGCCTGTCGCCTCGAGTTCCAACACCCTAGGCTTCCAGATTCCGAGCACACCGGATCTTCGATAATGTCCGGCTCCGACCTCCAAGGCCGATGGATGCCCTCCTCTGTTACGGAGGAGGATGTATCAAGATTGAGGGAAGCTAGATTCCTAACCAGGGAGATTCCGCACAGGCTGCCTGTTCAAGGACATGTGATCCCTAGCCCTCAGCCCGGCGAGAGTGTGGTATTCATGTCCCACTTCCTTCGGGGATTAGGCTTCCCCGTGGATCCCTTTGTAAGGGGGCTGATGTTTTATTACGGGCTGGAATTCCACGACTTAGCTCTGGAGTCCATCCTCCATATCTCCTCGTTCATAGTTGTGTGCGAAGCGTTCCTCCGTGTTACCCCTCACTTCGGATTGTGGCTCAAGACCTTCAAAGTAGAACCAAAGACACTTGAAGGGCGTCACGCAGAGTGCGGAGGCACTGCTATAAAAAGAAATGCCGACGCTCCATGGCCTGAGGGCGCTTTTCAAGAGGAGCTTGGCTTATGGCAACAGGAGTGGTTCTACATCACCGCTCCTCGGGGCACCGCATGGGTGGCGCCTCCGGCCTTTCGCTCGGGTCCCCCGCCACGGTTAGCATCGTGGATTAACACAGGGTTAGATCGGGGCTTGCCCAAAGACGTTCCTCTGCTGCAGGGCCGCATTAAGGATCTCTTGAAGGGAGACCTCAACCTGGTCAAGGTGACACAAGTCATGCTGATTCGCCGGACACTGCCCGGCCAACGTCGTCCCCTTCGCTTGTGGGAATTCAATCCGGAGGGACCAAGAGCTCTCCGGAATTTTATGGGCATGACGCCTGTGGAGATGTATAAACTATTCTTCGAATCACAAGAAGTGAGTCCGGATTTGACCGAGGATGCTGGTTTAAGCCGCAATCGCCGGGATACTCAAGTAGGTGACCTTGCGACCGGACCTTCTATCCGCATAATTAACTTGCTTTTTAACATCACTCTTCCTTTTAAGCAGGAGTGGATAGCGAAGGCGAAGCTGATCCGGTGTCCGGCTCCCCTTCCCGAAACCAGGCTGGATCCTGTGCTAGTCAGGATGCTAGAGGTGGTGCCTTCGGAGGGAAATATTGGAGCAGACAAGGAGACCGTGGCCTCTTCGAAAGAGACCATTCCAGAGGAGGGAATCGACAATTCTCCTCCTAAGGGAAAGAAAAGGGCCGCCTCTGACCACCCGGAAACCATAGCTTCGAAGCGGGGGAAAGAATCCTTGTCAGAGGGCCTGACGCCAGGGAGCCCCTCGACCGAACTAAACCCTCAAAGGGAACAGCTCTCCAGCGAGCCGTAAGTAGAAGAAGAGTTATTCTTTTAAGAGAAATCCTTGATTTATATCTGAGAAGTTTTAACCGAAACTTTACTTTGTAGTTCGGACCTCAGCCCTTCTCAGCAGAACTCGTCTTCGGGGGATCTTCTTCCGGAGATGATGGAGAGTGGAACGCCTCCTCCTTCTGTATCGCCTAGCAAGGCGGGCGACGCTGAAGTGTCGTCGCGGGGGATTTCTCCGGATCCGCTAGGGGTGGATGGTGCAGCCCCCCGAGGTTCTCCGTGTCCGGCCTCTGAGGAAGGCCATGGGACGAGTCCGGCACCATCTGGTGTTCGGTCGGAGGAGCTAAAGATTCTGCTGGGGCGAGCCTCTGTCTCAGAGGAGCATCGTGCGTTAATGAGCACGGTGATTGAAAAGATTTCATCCGCAGAAAGCGGACTGCGCGAGGCCGTCAAGAGTTTAGTGGCAGGCCTTGAGGTACGTTTTAAATAACGTATATTTGCGCATAAATAAAGTGCGCCCTATGTAGATAGTAGCCCCTGAGACTCTGTGCGTCGTAAAGATGTACGACGCGCAGAGGATCTTAATCCCAGGTCCTTTAAGTGGCACCTTTATACGTAGGTGGCTAATTGTCCGGAGTCGAGCCAGACTCGTGAATATGCCGAATTAAAGCGACAACTGGATGAGGCAGAAGCCGACATCGTGCTTGTTAACAAGCGGCTTGATGGTGATCAAGGTATTGAAATCATTAGGCGATTGTGAGTAAGAGGAGCTTTATGTCAATATCTTACCGTTTGTGTGCTTGACGCAGATGGTGGGGCCGCCGTGGAAGGTCTTAGGGCCGAACTCGCCCGAGCGAAGGAACAAGCCAGAACAAGCGATGCGGCTGCCGTAAAAGCCCTTGAGGAGCTGAAAGCCGAACAGGTTGCCCATTGCCGAAGCAAGGAGGAGTTGGCTGATATGGCCAAAATGTTAAAAACTGCTACGGACCGTTGCAAGCTTCTTGAAGAAGAAGATCGGGCGAGGCAAACGAGCTTAGAGAAAGCTGTTACCGATGCCAAGGACGCCCGCTCTGTAATGAGAGCGACAAAGGAGGAGCTATGTCAAGCCGGACTAATTGCGGATGGAAAACCCTTCTTGCTGCGGAGAAAATTTTGCGACCCGAGGTTTGCCCCGTTGGACCGAGCGTGGAGTGTAGAGCACACCTATCTGGATTTGGCGGCTAGTGCTGCTGATGCGACCAAACACTTTCAAGATAAGAAGGGTCATGAAGTGGAGAAGCTCTTCTGGTCGCAGTTCATCAATCCAGAGCATCCACTTGCAGTGGACGATCACCTGGCCCAATGGGCGGAACTGAATAGGTTGTCCGAACTCGCCATGAAGTACGTCACGGATCATCTGTGTCCGGGGAGATCGGAGCCGAAGAGTTATTTCGGCTTGGTGCAGCAATTTCTCGACGTGGTGCCACGTATCGGTGCTATGAAGAGGTCAGCGTGCACGAAGGGAGCTCGGTTGGCTCTTGCCCGTGTCAAGACATACTGGGCAGATATGGAGCCCACCGTTGTTGCGTCCCAGGATTCAGATAAAAGCCGAACACCTTCTGAGCAATATTTTCAGGAAGTCCTCGAAGGTGCTCGCATAATAGAGACGCAGTGCTCGAAGGATGCTATGTTATGATTGCATGTTTAATCATGAAATAGTATTTTGATAAATTGTAGGGGCATATTTTTAGACTTGTGCCTTCAAGTATTAGGAACACCTCCTGTGCGGCCGTTTAAATATATAAATTCTGAAAGATTGTAGTCGTTGGCTTCAGCCCCCACGCACATAGTGTGGGGGTGCGCGCAGAAGACACATTTTCACACTTAACCCAACATCTTGGTCCTATAAAGGAGGTGATAGCGCAGCGGGCTAGGAAACCGGACTATAATGCTTTAACACTTTCACTTAGCCATAGGAGCTTGACAGTGGGACTCTTTAGGTAGCCCTTTAGTGGCGACTGCGCTTTGCCTGAGTTCGGAGCGCGTACGTGCCTAACCGGGAAACGACCCTTCATCAAAGAGGAGGAATTCGATAAATTCCTATGAGTCATCGAGTGGCGAGCAGTCTCGTGCTACATCATGACAGTCGGTTTTCGGCTTTCTCTACTGAGGTGCTCACCCGGCCGAACTGGGGCACAATCACAGTAGTTCTCCTGGTGCTACCTTAGCCGATAGAGCGGAACGTAAGGTACCCGAACTCAGGAGCCGGGCAACCCAACATATGACCAAAATCATGATTCAGAGCTGATGCATATAGTGCCAAAACTCGCGACGCCGAACACTCCCTGAGGTGTTCGGTCTTTGTGAGTGCGTGTGAAACAACACTCTTAAACAAAAGAGAAAAAAGCCCTTAGTGTCTAGGTATGAGCAAGAATTCTGGCGGGGCCACATGCCAAAACGCCAACCTCCTCCTTGGTTATATCAGAAAAGAAAAAACCAGGGGATGTATAGCAGCAAGAGACAGTAAAAAAGGTTTACGCAGGGTCTTAATCTAAAAAGAATCCTTTAGGACGGGTCCCTACTGCACGTCTGCGCCTGTGTCTCCGCTGTGCCGTGTCCTAGACGGGCGCCGCACGACGTTCATCTATAAAAGAGAAGAACTAATTTGAAAAATGAGTCGTGCGGAACAAAAAGGGATAATAAACAAGATATAAAGTAAAGAATATATAAGGTTGAGTTTTATTGTCTCTGCGTACAACCCCTGGTATGGGGGTATATGGCGTACTAAGCTTGCATTGATGATGGACTTGTGCCGAACTCGTTGAGTCCGGGTCCGTGGCCTTTGATGACTTATAAAAAAGTCTTTTGGCTGGCGAGGCCACTTTATTGTGCGGCTGTTTAAGCGGCCGCGCAATCCTCCATTTGGAGGAGGCGTATTTTAGTGCGCTCCCTTTAAAGAGATGATGCCTCGAGGACCGGGCATCTTAAGCATGAGAGATGCGTAATGCGGTATTGTGTTAAAGCGAGCTAAAGCTCCGCGTCCCATTAGTGCTTGATAGCGACTTGAAAACGGGACTACATGGAAGGTCAGCTTTTCGCGATGAAAGTTATTGGGAGAGCCAAATATGACCACAAGCCGGAGAAAACCCATACAATGGGTGTCCGGGCCTGGTGCTACCCCTTGAAAGGAGGTTTTGCTGTGGCGGATTCTTGCTGGGTTTATGCCCATGCGGTGGATTGTATCCTGATATATCAGGTTTAGTCCACTGCCGCCGTCCATAAGGACATTGGTAAACTGGAATCCATTGATTATTGGATCCAGTATCAGGGCAGTCCGGCCTGCGTTTTTGATATTTCTAGAATAATCTAGCTGATAAAAAATGATTGGCTTTAGTGACTAGTGGCGGGACTCCTGAGGGGAAAGTTTAATTGTGCGTACCTTTATGGGTGCCATACGTTTTATTACGTGAAGTAAGTTCACTGTTTTGACTTCTTGCGGGAAGTTCTTTTGTTTCCTGGTATTCTGCCTTTGGGGTTCGTCCTCTTCTTCGCTTGGTGTATCGAGCCCCTTGTGTTCGGCATTAAGTTGTCCGGATTGTTTAAAAACCCAGCAATCTCTGTGGGTGTGATTGGCAGGCATCCCAGGAGTACTGTGTATCTGACATATTCTGCCCAGGATTCTATTTAAGCTGGACGGATCATCCCTATTATCCTGAGGGGTTGGTTTTGTTTGATTTTGCCGCGAGCTTTTGAATCCAGCATTGACTGCCATGCTCTTCGGACCTTTTCCTTTGATTCTGCGACGATCCTTATTTCGCCGCGGTTTTCCGTTTCCATCTCTGATTTCTGATGTACTTGGGTCGCTGGGGCTGCATCGTGCCAAACAGCTGTCCTCTCCTGCACAAAAGCGGGTCATGAGGCTTGTGAGTGCGGCCATTGTTCTTGGCTTTTCCTGGCCGAGGTGTCTGGTGAGCCATTCGTCTCGGACATTATGCCTGAAAGCTGCTAGGGCTTCGGCGTCTGGACAATCCATTATCTGATTCTTTTTAGTGAGGAATCTGTTCCAGAACTGCCGAGCTGATTCTCCGGGCTGTTGAGTTATGTGACTGAGATCGTCTGCGTCCGGGGGGCGGACATAGGTGCCTTGAAAGTTTGCTCAGAAAGCATCCTCGAGCTCTTCCCAACTTCCAATTGTGTTTTCGGGAAGGCTTTTAAGCCAGTGCCGGGCTGGCCCTTTAAGCTTAAGAGGCAAATATTTTATGGCGTGGAGATCATCTCCTCTAGCCATGTGTATGTGGAGGATGTAATCCTCGATCCAGACTCCAGGGTCTATTGTTCCATCGTACGCCTCTATGTTAACGGGTTTGAATCCCTCTGGAAATTCATATTCCAAGACCTCATCGGTAAAACATACGGGGTGTGCGGCGCCCGTGTATTTGGGTGTGCCGGATTCTGATGATGGATTTTCTGCATTGCTTGTGAGAGCTTGCTTCCTTGGCCCGTAAATGGACCTGGCTGGGCCATGATGCGAGTCTTTAATTGGGTCGCATGCCGCCTTGAGTGCGGCGCCGCTTGCCGTTTTATGGTAGCCGTGGGGTCGTCTATCCAACCGTGTGGCTTTTTTATTTTTTAAGTGTGGGGGCTCTAGGGCCTCCTGGTCGAATTCGGGCAGTAGTTTTCTCTTCGGATAACTTTTAGTGCGGCGGCTGCCGCTATATTTATCCGCGGTCTTGATTACCTTGTTCCATCTTGTCCTGAGTGCATCTTCTGCCGTTTTTAGCTTCCACTTCTGCTTTTTCAGGCTGCGTGCTGTGGCAACGAGCCTTTCGTGGAGATTCTTCTGCTCCGTGGTTTTATCTGGCATGAGATCGTCCGGAGTTCTGTTATGGCCGGGGGAGGGCTGTCTGTCCTCTCCATCCGTGTTGCCCTGTTCGGACGGCCGCTCTGAGGCATGCTCGTCGTCTACCGGCTCATCCTGCTCTACGGCAGGGTCTTGATCGAGGCGGGGCTTGGCTTGGCGTCTCCGTCGCCGCTTTGACTGCTTTTCGGAGGGTTTACCCCTTTTTCCGCCCCCTTTTTCCTCGTTGTCGTTTATTGTAGGGGTATCCACCATGCATAAATCATTAGGTGGGGTGGAGGTCCAGTGCTCTATTGGTGCTGGTCCTAGTTCGTCTCTGTCTTCGTTGTCCATACCGTCGAAGTCTTCGGATCCGAAGTCAAGCATGTCGGTTAAATCGTCGACAGTGGCTATTAAGTGGGTGGTGGGTGGGTTTTGAATTTCTTTGTTGTCCGAATCCCAACCTCGCAGACCATAGTCCGGTCTGGGCTCTCCTGATAAAGAGAGAGACTTGAGAGAGTTTAGGATATCACCGAAAGGTGAGCACTGAAAGATGTCCGCGGCGGTGAACTCCATTACAGGCGCCCAATCAGATTCGATCGGCGGGGGCACGGAAGGCCCGGAGTTCGGAGAAGAGTCCGGCTCCTTGGAGTCCTAGGCCATTCGGAGTACGGGGCTGGCGTTCGGCCCGATCGCCTTTGAGATCGCAGCCCCCAGGGTGACGTCCAACCGTTCATCCTCGGAGAACGCAGCGGGCCCCGAGTCAAGGATCAAGGCCGGAGCGTGTGCGGCCTCCAGGGTACTATTCGGAGGCAGAGCTATATCATGCCCCTCGAAATAGTGCGGCGCGCTTGGCTGTGGCTCGAACCCGTTGAAGATCAAGTCTCTGCGGATATCAGCCGTGTAATTTAAGCTTCCAAACCTGACTTGATGGCCAGGGGCGTAGCTTTCGATCTGCTCCAGATGACCAAGCGAATTGGCCCGCAGAGCGAAGACGCCGAAGACGAAGATTTGTCCGGGGAGGAAAGTCTCACCCAAGACCTCATCGTTGTTGATGATCAAAGGAGCCATCGGGCCTAAAAGCGACGACACAGAGGAACTCTCAATGAAAGCACCAATGTCGGTGTCAAAACCGGCGGATCTCGGGTAGGGGGTCCCGAACTGTGCGTCAAGGTCGGATGGTAACAGGAGACAAGGGACACTTTATTTTACCCAGGTTTGGGCCCTCTCGATGGAGGTAAAACCCTACTCCTGCTAGATTAATATTGATGATATGGGTAGTACAAGAGTGGATCTACCACGAGATCAAGGAGGCTAAACCCTAGAAGCTAGCCTATGGTATGATTATGTATGATGATGGTTGCCTGCTTGCGGCCTGCGGCGTGGCTCGAATGGAGGCCCAGTACGGCTCGTCAGCATCAACACAAGACTCAAGACCCTCGCGAGGGGCCAAGCCTCGCGGGGAGGACGACGCAGTGCTTCCTCAGGCGCGGCCTCCTCAGGCTGGCTCATGAGGAGGCGGAGATATCAAGGCAGGGTACCTCGCGAGGTGCCCATGACGCAAGCCATGACAACCAAGGGTGCCAGGCGGGCCCCAGACCGCACAGTGTCCTCCCCTTTCCTCTTTGGTGCAAAGGGGGCAAGCGCAGGCGAGAGGATCAAGCAAAGGCATCCATTTCGGTGCAAGGAGACCAAGACCAGTCCAACGGTGGGAATGAGCTCATCGTGGAGCCCAGAGCGGCGTCACCACAGGGCCTTTGGCAGGCGAAGACCAACTTTGGTCAGGATAAGTGTACTGTATGTTCCCCTTCGAATTGGCCAATTGTTGGCACCCTTCCCGCTCAATATTTGGGGAGAGGCCCAAGGCCTTTTCCTATAAATAGGACTAGCCACCCCCAGGGTAGAGGTATCTGGTATCTAGAATTCGAGCAAGGAGAGGGAGAGAGAAGGGCGGCTGAACTTCCCTAGCAGTTCATCGTCCCAGCCAAGAATAGGCCCTCGCGAGGCAGTTCTCCTTTGTACTAATCATCATCTTCATCAGCCCCAGAGGCAATCCATCCACCCACAAAACTAGAGTAGGGTATTACACCACAACAGTGGCCCGAACTAGTATAAACTTTGTGTTCTTGGTGCTGTTCTTTCGGTAGTTTAGATCCTTGCGGGACAGAGAGGTAGTGGGCAGAATCTCCGCGCGCACCCCAGAGTTCGAACCTTAAGGGTCTGCCGGAACCCACGATCCGACATTTGGCGCGCCAGGTAGGGGTGCGCCGGAATCTGCCTTCTCACCGCTCCGCTGCTCGTCTCATCATCGTCACCATGTCCGGCGACCAGGCCAGCAACCAAGATCCATGGGCGGCGTGGCCCGCCTGTGCGGGGCCGCCCGCCCTAGGCGACCCCACGCCCCAAGCAGCGCGTGGTCTGTAGGGTGCTGTGGGCCGCGGGCGGCGCGGACAGACTTCAGCAACCCTTACGCCGTGACAGGCGCGGTCGGCGGCAAGGGCCTCCAATCATGCCGCGGCCACGACACCGTACACCCGCCGGGAACAGGCGAACTCGAGGGCCGCGCTCACGGTAGCCTGAGAGCTGCTGTAGTGTAGGCTACTGGAAGGCGGCCGGCGATGTGCTGCTGGAGCGGGTCGCCGAGCTCCTGGGCTTCGCCGCTTCGGGGGCTCACCCCTTCTGCGTCCAGCTTCCATCTCAAGCCCAGGGTGGCACGCGCGGGGGGCCCCGCGCGCTCCCGCGGGCCTCTGGGCTACCCCGACACCAGCGAATCTGTCGGCGCCGGATTGACAGTGGCGCTAGCCCTGCCCCCGGCGCGTGAGGGAGAAGGACTTGGTCCGGCCTACGGCGCCGGCGGGTAGCCGCGCTACCACGCCGCGGTGGGCGCGTCAAGCAACGACGCATGGCGCATGGAGCACTATAGCGCCGCCCTCGGGGTAGCGGCGCCAGAAGAATACGTGTCACGCATGATGGACCAAGGGCACGCTCATGAGGGGGAACAAGGCTCGCTTCTTAGACCAAGCTGGGGAGACGAGGCGCCAGAAGCCGAGCTCTTCCAGGAACCCCGGGGCGACCCCGCCAGCCACGCTGGAAGTGACACTTATCGGGTACCACTAATCCCTCAGGAGCAGGCATACGCTAATCATGGATCGCAGGAGGTGCAGGTCGCCGCAGCAAGTGTCTGCCCAGCTCCCGCGGTCTCCTACCCCTCGGGAGGAGGGCATAGGGGGCTGCAGGGGAGGGGCAGGGACCCCACATCACCACCGCGATGTTCGGAGCAAGGCGTTCTCAAGAGGTAGGCCCTCCGCTCGGGAGGCGCCTGAGGGCCTGCCCCTGGCGGAGGACCCGTGGTCGTCGGGGGAACCGCTGGCGACCGCTCTACCCCACCGGCGGCGTCCTGGTTTCCGGTCGTCGTTGGTGGCACTAGAGTGTGGCGCAAGGCAGGGCCCTCGTCTGGCGATATGAAGCAAGGCCGGTACCTGTGAAGAAGGCCTAGTGCCTGTGAAGCTCGCCGCCCCGTGACACTCTCACGTAATAATGAGTGGGGCTGTACACGCCCCGGAGTCTCAGGGGTGCCGGCCTCAGGCCCTGGGGCTCCCTCCCACGCCCAATGGACAACACTTAGCTCCGCGCTGGTGAGAAGACGTCCAAGACTAGATTAGGTGCCGGACGTGGCTTTTTGTCTGCCTTTATCGCCCTTTTCTTTTGGTTGTAACTTTTCCCTGCTGAATTTAAGTTGAATTCGAATTTGAGTTTTGCGTGTGTTCGGGGAGTGGTGCTTAATCTCGTTCGAACCATTTTCTCACGTTCTGGTCACCGCCTCACCACAGCTACCTCCCCTCGCGAGCCCCTCACGAGACGGGCCAGGCCTAGCTCGAGCGCAGCCCGGGCCGCTGGCGTTGCTTCCTTACGAGATTACCTTTTGGTGACTGCGGAGGTTGTCTTTTCCTAAAAAGGCCCAAAGCCTGTGAAGAAGGCGAATGCCTGTGAAGCTACCGCGTCCATAAAAAGGCCTAGAGCCTGTGAAGAAGGCGAATGCCTGTGAAGCTACCGCGTCCATAAAAAGGCCCAGAGCCTGTGAAGAAGGCGAATGCCTGTGAAGCTACCGCGTCCATAAAAAGGCCCAGAGCCTGTGAAGAAGGCGAATGCCTGTGAAGCTACCGCGTCCATAAAAAAGCCCAGAGCCTGTGAAGAAGGCGAATGCCTGTGAAGCTACCGCGTCCATAAAAAGGCCCAGAGCCTGTGAAGAAGGCGAATACCTGTGAAGCTACCGTGTCCATAAAAAGGCCCAGAGCCTGTGAAGAAGGCGAATGCGTGGGAAGCTACCGCATCGATAAAAAGGCCAGGAGCCTGTGAAGAAGGCGAATGCCTGTGAAGCTACCGCGTTTGTAAAAAGGCCCGGAGCCTGTGAAGAGGGCCAGCGCCTGTGAAGCCCCTCACTGACAGCGCTTGCGCATCTTATGATTTCAACTAAAAAACGCTTAGGACGCCATGAGCTGCCTCGAGGCCTGCGCGAAGCAAAGGTAAACCAACCAGCCGCCAGGCACGGATACTCGCACAATATAATAGCTGCTAGTACAATCTACACAAGTTTTACACGAGGGGCTCCCCCTCCCAAAATGCTCTCACGACCACCAGGCCAAACACCTGAGTTCTACCCATGCAGGACAAAAGGACAGGAGCAACACGCAGTCAGTCGGACAAATCCCCCAAGGCGTCCTCAGGAGGACCTCCCAAGCCGCCGCTGATGTCACCGGACTCGCCACCGCTGCCTGCATCGTCGTCAGCGGCGCCGGGACCGTCCACCACACCGCCTTCCTCGGCAGCCACGATCACGCCATTGTTACCCGAAGCAAAGGCCTGCACCAGAGCGTCCATGTTGTTTTCCACCCAGCTCGCCAGGTCGCCTCGGGCGACCTGGGGGACTGGGGCGATGACGACATCGAAGTCAAAGTGGGGATCCATGTCTTGAAGATGGCTGAAGATGCGGGAAAAAGCGCGCCCAAGCAGGGCACGACTCCTCTCCTCCACCAACCTGTCGGCCCTCGCCGACCGTGCCTCCAGCTGCGTCACCACGGCAGTGAAGAACTGCAGTTTGCCAGCATAGTTGACCGTATGCGGCTCGCCGATGGACTCCTCGCAGATGTTGCCCAAGGCTGCGTTGGCCCTGTCCCTGAGCGTAGCCAGCATGGGGCCGTGCACGTACTCCAGGACCTGCCGCTGGCGTATCTCATCGGCGTTCTGACGCTTGACAGCCTCGGACTCTTCCACCCGCTGACGAAGGCGGAGCACCTCGGCCTGGAGAGCAGCCGACTCCTTCCGCGCTGCCTCAAGGGCGGCCCGGGAGGCGTCGGCTCGCCGCGTCGCTTCGTCTTGTTGGGCCCTCAGAGCTGCGGTTCTCCCCTCAGCTTCAATCCGGATCAACTCCAGCTTCCTCTCGAACTCATGCTCGAGGCCTTGGCGCGCTGTCGCCACCCAGCGACCGACCTCCTCCAAGACATGCGCCTCCCGAGCAGCAACTTCATCTTCCGCCTGCGTCACCAGGCGCTCCCTCGTCTCCAGCCGCTCGTACTCACGGGTACGTTCGGCGGCCTCCAGCATCAGCGCCTCTTCACGCCTCTGGAGTCCGGCTGGGTCGCTAGAGGCCACCCTCATCGACGCAAGGGCCGCCCCGCGCAGCTCCACTTGCTCCTCCAGCAAGTGGCATCAGGCTAGGATCTCTCAAGCCCGCTCCTCCGCCGCCTCCCGCTGTCGGTCGGCCCCCAGGGCCTCTTCAACGGCCTGGGATCGGGCCACCCGGGAGGCCTCCAGTGACGCCTTCGCTTCTTCCTCCTCAAGGTCGCGCTAGCGGCGCGCGAGGGCGACAGCGGCCTCCAGCTCGCGCCTCTCCGCGGCAAGGCGCAGGCCCTCGACCTCCAGGCGCGCGTCTTCATCAGCGAGCTCCTCCCCAAGCAGGTCCACCGCGCCACTCGCTCTTCGAAGGAATTCACGGCGGCGAGCGCGGCGCTCCCAACCACGCTCGAGCACGTCTCCCACGCCCCCGTCTGCCCCAGGCAAGCGCCTGGGGGCACGGATCATCGCTCCCTCTCCGGACAGGGGGCTGGGGGCTGGCGCCCCCACGACGGCCGGGCGCGCCGTGCCGGAAGTTTGGCCTGGGGCCGGCACGTCTCCAGGTGAAGGGCGCGGGGGGCGCCTCAGCCAGCCGCAGCCCGCGACCAGATGAGAAGCCCACGGCAGGCTGGCCACGCCAAGAGAGGGCCCACGAAGAAAGAACGCAGGAAGAGAAGGGCTGCGAGGCACCTCAGGACGGTCCGCCTCCTCGTTCGTCCTCACCACAAGAGTCATGCTGCTCGGGACATCCAGGGGCGATGGGGGAGGTGGAGCCAAAGGAGGCGGCACCTCGTTGGCCTCCACGACCTCGTCAGGAAGGGGCCTGCAGAGCCAAAATCAGTAGGCGCAACAAGGGGATCAGGAGCCGGAAAAGGAGGAGGCTTACTCGTCGGTGGCGAAGTACTTCCGGCGCTTCAGCAAGCGACAAGGGGAGTCGTCACCTAGGGCCTCACTTTTCCTTCGGAGGGCCTCGAAGTCCACATGAAAGCGGCCCAGAAGGAGAGCGTGAGGATCAACCCGCGGTGGAGGCAAGGCAGCAGCACTATCCGCGTCAGGGACGCCGGCCTGGCGCGTGCTGCCAGACACCTCGGCAGAAGATGCAACCAGGGCCTCGGGAGCCACGGCCCCGGGCATCGGAGGCGGCTGCGCCACACTAACTGCCTCGGCAGCATGGGCCTCAGGAGCTGCCCCCTCGAGAGCACCGCCAGTTGCAATCGCCTCATCAGGAGCTTTCTCGGCCTCCGTCGTCTCCTGCCTCCCTGCTCCGCCACTTGAGGAGGATTCGCCTAAGCCGACCGGAAGGGCGGTCACCATCACAGGGTTCTTGCGAGGCCCTTGGGGGCCAGTAGGGCGTAGCCCCCACTCGTCGAAAGAGGGCATCTGCCTCACGAAATCATCCCTGTTCTGACAAAGGTACAACAGAGCCCAACCACGCTGGATGCTGCCCGGGTTGGGGTCGCCGGTCAAGACCAAGAGCACCGTCCTTAGTACTCCAGGCGTCAGGTCTTCCTCCTGAAGCCTCATGTGATCACCATGTCCACTAAAGGCCCACATCCGGCGAGAATGGCGCTGGAGAGGGGCAATGCGACGCAACAGAAATTCCTTCACCACCTTGGGCGCCATCACGCCAAGCGTTTTCAAGAACATAAAGCGGCGCCAGACGAAGGCGAGCCGGGGGCTCTCAAGCGTCTCCTGGCCCCAGCCAGAGTTGGGTACAGCAGGCGAAGTAGGCTTCACCAGTAGGGGGCTGGGCACCCCGACATCGACGTACAACCACCGCTCACGGAACCCAGCTGAAGGTGTGGGGATCTTGAAGTCAATACCAGAAGCTGCAGTCTCAGGCGCGGCGATGAAGCTCACGCATGCCGAGCATTGAGCGGGGTCGGCAAGACGCAGGGAGAAGAAGTGGCGCGGCAAGGCAACGGAAGGAGGGATGCCCATCAGCGCCTCACAGACAAAAGCAAAAACTGAAAGGAGGGCGATGGATTCAGGGCCCAGATGCATCATGTGGATCTGGTAATGGGTGAGGACGACGTTGAAGAAATCGGAGAAGGGGGGAACCAGACCCGCCCACAAGGCGTCAACAAAGTAATGAACCTCGGTGAGTATCCTGTCGGAGGGGAGGTGAGACGTAGGCCAGGCCGTCGTCCTCCCACACTCGTTGAAGACAGTGGCCAAGGCCGGGCTGAGCTTATCCAGGCACTCCAGATTGCGTATGATTGACTGGCCAACGGCGGGGGCCGCTGACGGCGGCGGATGGGAAGGAAGCACAGGCTTCTTCCCTTTCTCTTTCTTCGTCAGAGCCATGATTGAGGACGGGAGAAAGGAGATGTGAGATGGGATGAGAGGTAGGAGTCGGAGTTCGAAGGAAGGAAGAACAAGGGATAGTCGAGCAACAGGAAGAGGGGCGGCTGTGTGCAACTGTGGGGGAACCTAGCGCGGCGCAAAATAAGGGAGCGTGGGCAAACAGTGCCGCCCACGTCCAATCAACTGCCACACGGCACCTGAGGCAGCAGGCTGTTAGGGCCCACGGCGCTTCGCCCTTGCCCTTTCGCCTTTTGGCCCGGCCAAGTTCGGGCGCGCCTTGGGCCCGGGGGCTACTGTCGGCGTTTAGGGAACGGGGGTCCCCAGACTTGCCTGCTTGCGGCATGCAGCGTGGCTCGAATGGAGGCCCAGTACGGCCCGTCAGCATCAACACCAGACTCAAGACCCTCGCGAGGGGCCAAGCCTCGCGGGGAGGACGACGCAGTGCTTCCTCAGGCGCGGCCTCCACAGGCTGGCTCATGAGGAGGCGGAGATATCAAGGCAGGGTACCTCGCGAGGTGCCCATGACGCAAGCCATGACGACCAAGGGTGCCAGGCGGGCGCCATAACGCACAGTGTCCTCCCCTTTCCTCTTTGGTGCAAAGGGGGCAACCGCAGGCGAGAGGATCAAGCAAAGGCATCCATTTCGGTGCAACGAGACCAAGACCAGCCCAACGGTGGGAATGAGCTCATCGTGGAGCCCAGAGCGGCGTCACCACAGGGCCTTTGGCAGGCGAAGACCAACTTTGATCAGGATAAGTGTACTGTATGTTCCCCTTCGAATTGGCCAATTGTTGGCGCCCTTCCCGCTCAATATTTGGGGAGAGGCCCAAGGCCTTTGCCTATAAATAGGACTAGCCACCCCCAGGGTAGAGGTATCTGGTATCCATAATCCGAGCAAGGAGAGGGAGAGAGAAGGGCGGCTAAACTTCCCTAGCAATTCATCGTCCTAGCCAAGAACAGGCCCTCGCGAGGCAGTTCTCCTTTGTACTAATCATCATCTTCATCGGCCCCAGAGGCAATCCATCCACCCACAAAACTAGAGTAGGGTATTACACCACAACGGTGGCCCAAACTAGTATAAACTCTGTGTTCTTGGTGCTGTTCTTTTGGTAGTTTAGATCCTTGTGATACGGAGAGGTAGTGGGCAGAATCTCCTTGCGCACCCCAGAGTTCGAACCTTAAGGGTCTGCCGGAACCCATGATCCGACAGGAGCGCGTGCGTTCTGCCGCGCTCTCATCCCCCTATATATAGGCCAGCGGCGGCGGAGCCGAAGAGGCAAAACGTGGGGGCGTGGGATTAACTGCACCCACGCCCCGCACGACCCCGCATATCCCGTGCCTTCACGGCGCGTAGTTAATGAGCCTCAGAAGGGTAACCGCTTGCCTCGGCCGCAGCGGATCCGTGCGCGTGCCGAGGCCCTGTAGTGGCGAGCCCAGGCCTGTGGCGACGTCCCATCGTGCGCATGGGCTTGCAGGCCAGCCTTGTCTGCTGGCGCCTTGTGGCGAACTAGCAACGGGCGGCAAGCCTGTCACCCCGCTAGAGCGCCACCTGGCCTCTAACCGACGTTTCAAATTCACCAGTCGGCCGACCGCTCTTTGGCTGGCTCCTAATAGTCGGCGTCTCCAGAAGACGGACGAAGCAAGATTACCAGATCACTCGGAATAGGAAGCTACCGAGGCTCCTTGATTTCAGCCGTGGCGCCCACCTGCTTCGGGGACTACGGTCGGAGTAATTGACCACGGGTAGCCTCATCGGCACCCCATGGCATTTCAAGACATCGGGGCTAGCTGCGCCCCTCACACCTCCCGCCCGACCCTTTAGGCCGCCTGGTCCGACGGGCCGGCTGTCAGTTGGCGGCAGGCTCTCAAAAGGCGGCCACGAGGGGGCGACTCCTAGCAAGCGGCCCCTCGTCCCCGCAAAGTTTGCACCCATTCACTGCGACGAGACGGAGCATGGCTACAGTACAACCTGCCACCCCCGAATCTAGGGCGGAACATGGCCACAATGCGGGCGTACCAAGCAAACACCCCTCACCCGGCAGGGCACTTTTGGCACGCAGCCTGTCACCTATGTCAGGGGGAGCCATGATCCCACGATAAGCGGTCGGTATGGCCCGTAGGCAGCGGGCCCTACCTGTCCGCGAGCCGCTAGAAGGTGGCGAATCCCCTCAAAGTCTGTGCGCCATTAACCAGACAAGACGGGCTGTGGCTACGGTGAGCGCCCGCCAGGCGGCGGGACTGTAGCCACGCTCCCCCCGACAAAGCCTCTGTCATCAGGAGCAAGGCTACAGTATAAAGCTGTCAACATGGCCCGTAGGCGGCGGGCCCTACCTGTCGGCCGAGTTCACGTCAGCCGGCGGGACCCACCAAGCGGTGGGCCCCAGCAGCCGGTGGAGAAGCCGGCGCCTAGAGACACTGACAGCCGGGTCCTACACCCGGCCGGATTACCATTGTACCCCTAGGGGGTAGGCCAATATAAACCCCTAGGCTCACCCATGCAAAGGGTTCAGAACCCATGCTATCATACACACACCCATAGAGAGAAGTAGAGGAGCTAGCCTTGCCCTTCTTCTTCCTCTAGCCAAATAGCTCAAGGAGCACACTTGTAGCTACTCTATTGACGATAGTCATCATGCGGAGACCCTGCATAACAGGACTAGGTGTGTTATCTCCATGGAGAGCCCCGAACCTGGGTAAACCTCATAGGCGTTCGAGGTCTCGCTCACTCCCACTTCTAGAGCCCGGCGACGTACTCTTGTCCCTTTCCATGATAAGCCACCCCCCGGCATATCATGCTAGATATCGTCGACATTGGTGGCAGTGATTAAAGTGTTGGGGAATGTTGCAGAAAATTAAAATTTTTCCTACGGTTTCACCAAGATCCATCTATGAGTTCATCTAGCAACGAGTCATGGGAGAGAGAGATTGCATCTACATACCACTTTGTAGCTCGCGAGCGGAAGCGTTCAGCGAACGGGGATGAAGTAGTCGTACACACCGTGATCCAAATCACCGGAGATCCTAGCACCGAAAGCACGGCACCTCCGCGTTCAACACACGTACGGTCAGCGTAACGTCTCCTTCTTCTTGATCCAGCAAGGCAAAGGAGAGGTTGGGGAAGAAGACTCCAGCAGCAGCACGACGGCGTGGTGATGTTGGAGCCGCAGTACTCCGACAGGGCTTCGCCGAGCTCTTACGGAGGAGGAGGAGGTGTTGGAGAGGGAGAGGGAGGCGCCAGGGCATAGGGTGTTCAGCCCCCCTCCCCTCCCCTTTATATAACCCCTTGGGGGGGGCGCCAGCCCTAGGAGATGGAATCTCCTAGGGGGGGCGGCGGCCAGGGATGGGGGGCTTGCCCCCCAAGCAAGGCGGGCGCCCCCCTTTAGGGTTTCCCCCCCCCCCAACCCTAGGCGCATGGGCCCTTGGGGGGGGTAGGCGCACCAGCCCACTATGGGCTGGTTACCTCCCTCATACAGCCCATGGGGCCCTTCGGGATAGGTGGCCCCACCCGGTGGACCCCCCGGGACCCTCCGGTGGTCCCGGTACAATACCGATAACCCCGAAACTTGTCCCGATGTCCGTATGATGACTTTCCGTATATAAATCTTTACCTCTGGACCATTCCGAAACTCCTCGTGACGTCCGGGATCTCATCCGGGACTCCGAACAACATTCGGGTTACTGCATATACATATCTTCACAACCCTAGCATCACCGAACCTTAAGTGTGTAGACCCTACGGGTTCGGGAGACATGCAGACATGACCGAGACGGCTCTCGGGCAATAACCAAGAGCGGGATCTGGATACCCATGTTGGCTCCCACATGCTCGATGATGATCTCATTGGATGAACCACGATGTCGAGGATTCAATTAATCCCGTATACGATTCCCTTTGTCAATCGGTATTTTACTTGCCCGAGATTCGATCGTCGGTATCCCAATACCTCGTTCAATCTCGTTACCGGCAAGTCACTTTTCTCGTTCCGTAATGCATGATCCCGTGATCAAACACTTTGATCACATTGAGCTCATTGTGATGATGCATTACCGAGAGGTCCCGGTGATACCTCTCCGTCAAGCGGAGTGACAAATCCCAGTCTCGATCCATGTCAACCCAACAGACACTTTCAGAGATACCCGTAGTATACCTTTATAGTCACCCAGTTACGTTGTGACGTTTGGCACACCCAAAGCACTCCTACGGTATCCGGGAGTTACACGATCTCATGGTCTAAGGAAAGGATACTTGACATTGGAAAACTCTAGCAAACGAACTAAGCGATCTTATGCTATGTTTAGGATTGGGTCTTGTCCATCACATCATTCTCCTAATGATGTGATCCCGTTATCGATGACATCCAATGTCCATAGTCAGGAAACCATGACTATCTGTCGATCAACGAGCTAGTCAACTAGAGGCTCACTAGGGACATGTTTGTTGTCTGTTATTCACACATGTATTACGATTTCCGGATAACACAATTATAGCACGAATAAAGACAATTATCATGAATAAGGAAATATAATAATAATGCTTTTATTATTGCCTCTAGGGCATATTTCCAATAGTCTCCCACTTGCACTAGAGTCAATAATCTAGTTACATTGTGATGAATCGAACACCCATAGAGTTCTGGTGCTGATCATGTTTTGCCTTAGGGAGAGGTTTAGTCAACGGATCTGCGACATTCAGATCCGTGTGCACTTTACAAATTTCTATGTCTACATCTTGAACATTTTCACGAATGGAGTTGAAGCGACGCTTGATGTGCCTAGTCTTCTTGTGAAACCTGGGCTCCTTTGCAAGTGCAATAGCTCAAGTGTTATCACAGAAGAGCTTGATTGGCCCCGACGCATTGGGTATGACTCCGAGGTCGGTGATGAACTCCTTCACCCAAATTGCTTCATGTGCTGCCTCCGAGGCTGCCATGTACTCCGCTTCACATGTAGATCCCGCCACGACGCTTTGCTTGCAACTGCACCAGCTTACTGCCCCACCATTCAAAATATACACGTATCCGGTTTGTGACTTAGAGTCATCCAGATCTGTGTCGAAGCTAGCGTCGACGTAACCTTTTACGACGAGCTCTTCGTCACCTCCATAAACGAGAAACATTCCCTTGGTCCTTTTCAGGTACTTCAGGATATTCTTGACCGTTGTCCAGTGTTCCTTGCCGGGATTACTTTGGTACCTACTTACCAAACTTACGGCAAGGTTTACATCAGGTCTGGTACACAGCATGGCATACATAATAGAACCTATGGCTGAGGCATAGGGGATGACACTCATCTCTTCTATATCTTTTGCCGTGGTCGGACATTGAGCTGAGCTCAATTTCACACCTTGTAACACAGGTAAGAACCCTTTCTTAGGTTGATCCATATTGAACTTCTTCAATATTTTATCAAGGTATGTGCTTTGTGAAAGACCTATGAGGCGTCTCGATCTATCTCTATAGATCTTGATGCCTAATATATAAGCAGCTTCTCCAAGGTCCTTCATTAAAAAACTCTTATTCAAGTAGGCCTTAATGCTGTCCAAGAGTTCTATATCATTTCCCATCAAAAGTATGTCGTCTACATATAATATGAGAAATGCTACAGAGCTCCCACTCACTTTCTTGTAAACACAGGCTTCTCCATAAGTCTGTGTAAACCCAAACGCTTTGATCATCTCATCAAAGCGAATGTTCCAACTCCGAGATGCTTGCACCAGCCCATAAATCGAGCGTTGGAGCTTGCACACCTTGTCAACATTCTTAGGATCGACAAAACCTTCCGGCTGCATCATATACAATTCTTCCTTAAGGAAACCATTAAGGAATGCCGTTTTGACGTCCATTTGCCATATCTCATAATCATAGTATGCGGCAATTGCTAACATGATTCGGACGGACTTCAGCTTCGCTACCGGTGAGAAAGTCTCATCGTAGTCAATTCCTTGAACTTGTCGATAACCCTTAGCGACAAGCCGAGCTTTATAGATGGTCACATTACCATCCGTGTCTGTCTTCTTCTTAAAGATCCATTTATTTTCTATGGCTCGCCGCTCAACGGGCAAGTCAGTCAAAGTCCATACTTCGTTTTCATACATGGATCCTATCTCGGATTTCATGGCTTCCAGCCATTTGTCGGAATCCGGGCCCGCCATTGCTTCCTCATAGTTCGAAGGTTCACCGTTGTCTAACAACATGATTTCCAAGACAGGGTTGCCGTACCACTCTGGTGCGGAACGTGTCCTTGTGGACCTTCGAATTTCAGTAGGAGCTTGATTAGAAGTATCTTGATCATCATCATTAATTTCCTCTCTAGTCGGTGCAGGCACCTCAGAAACGTTTTCTTGAGTTTCGCCATTTTCCGGTTCAAGAGGTAACACTTCATCAAGTTCTACTTTCCTCCCACTTACTTCTTTCGAGAGAAACTCTTTCTCTAGAAAGGATCCATTCTTGGCAACAAAGATCTTGCCTTCGGATCTGAGGTAGAAGGTATACCCAACAGTTTCTTTAGGGTATCCTATGAAGACGCATTTTTCCGATTTGGGTTCGAGCTTTTCAGGTTGAAGTTTCTTGACATAAGCATCGCATCCCCAAACTTTTAGAAACGACAGCTTAGGTTTCTTCCCAAACCATAATTCATACGGTGTCGTCTCAACGGATTTCAACGGAGCCCTATTTAAAGTGAATGCGGCAGTCTCTAAAGCATAGCCCCAAAAAGATAGCGATAAGTCTGTAAGAGACATCATAGATCGCACCATATCTAATAGAGTGCGATTACGACGTTCGGACACACCATTACGCTGAGGTGTTCCAGGCGGCGTGAGTTGTGAAACTATTCCACATTTTCTTAAGTGTGTGCCAAATTCGTGACTCAAGTATTCTCCTCCACGATCTGATCGTAAAAACTTGATCTTTCTCTCACGTTGATTTTCAACCTCACTCTGAAATTCCTTGAACTTTTCAAAGGTCTCAGACTTGTGTTTCATTAAGTAGACATACCCATATCTACTCAAGTCATCAGTGAGGGTGAGAACATAACGATAGCCACCGCGATCCTCAACACTCATTGGACCGCACACATCGGTATGTATGATTTCCAATAAGTTGGTTGCTCGCTCCATTGTTCCTGAGAACGGAGTATTGGTCATTTTACCCATGAGGCATGGTTCGCACGTGTCAAATGATTCATAATCAAGAGAATCTAAAAGTCCATCTGCATGGAGCTTCTTCATGCGTTTGACACCTATGTGACCAAGGCGGCAGTGCCACAAATATGTGGGACTATTGTTATCAACTTTAACTCTTTTGGTATTCACACTATGAATATGTGTATCATCACGTACGAGATTCATTAAGAATAAACCATTAACCATCGGAGCATGACCATAAAACATATCTCTCATATAAATAGAACAACCAGTATTCTCGGATTTAAATGAGTAGCCATCTCGAATTAAACGAGATCCAGATACAATGTTCATGCTCAAACTTGGCACTAAATAACAATTATTGAGGTTTAAACTAATCCCATAGGTAAATGTAGAGGCAGCGTGCCGACGGCGATCACATCGACCTTGGAACCATTCCCGACGCGCATCGTCACCTCGTCCTTCGCCAGTCTCCGTTTATTCCGCAGCTCCTGCTTTGAGTTACAAATGTGAGCAACTGCACCGGTATCAAATACCCAAGAGCTACTACGAGTACTGGTAAGGTACACATCAATTACATGTATATCACATATACCTTTGGTTTTGCCGGCCTTCTTGTCCGCTAAGTATTTGGGGCAGTTCCGCTTCCAGTGACCACTTCCCTTGCAATAAAAACACTCAGTCTCGGGCTTGGGTCCATTCTTTGGCTTCTTCCCGGCAACTTGCTTACCAGGCGCGGCAACTTCCTTGCCGTCCTTCTTGAAGTTCTTTTTACCCTTGCCCTTCTTGAACTTAGTGGTTTTATTCACCATCAACACTTGATGCTCCTTCTTGATTTCTACCTCTGCTGATTTCAGCATAGCATATACCTCTGGAATGGTCTTTACCATCCCCTGCATATTGTAGTTCATCACAAAGCTCTTGTAGCTAGGTGGAAGCGACTGGAGGATTCTGTCAATGACCACTTCATCCGGGAGATTAACTTCCAGTTGAGTCAAGCGGTTGTGCAACCCAGACATTTTGAGTATGTGCTCACTGACAGAGCTATTTTCCTCCATCTTACAACTAAAGAATTTGTTGGAGATTTCATATCTCTCAACCCGGGCATGAGCTTGGAAAACCATTTTCAGCTCTTCAAACATCTCATATGCTCCATGTCTCTCAAAACGCTTTTGGAGCCCCGGCTCTAAGCTGTAAAGCATGCCGCACTGAACGAGGGAGTAATCATCGCAGCGTGACTGCCAAGCGTTCATAACGTCTTGTTGTGTAGGGAGAATAGGTGCGTCACCCAGCGGTGCTCGTAGGACATAATCTTTCTTGGCAGCTATGAGGATGATCCTCAGGTTCCGGACCCAGTCCGTATAGTTGCTACCATCGTCTTTCAGCTTGGTTTTCTCTAGGAACGCGTTGAAGTTGAGGACTACGTTGGCCATTTGATCTACAAGACATATTGTAAAATTTTTAGACTAAGTTCATGATAATAAAGTTCATTTAATCAAATTATTTAATGAACTCCCACTTAGATAGACATCCCTCTTCTAGTCATCTAAGTATTACATGATCCGAGTCAACTAGGCCGTGTCCGATCATCACGTGAGATGGACTAGTCAACATCGGTGAACATCTTCATGTTGATCGTATCTTCTATACGACTCATGCTCGACCTTTCGGTCTTCTGTGTTCCGAGGCCATGTCTGTACATGCTAGGCTCGTCAAGTCAACCTAAGTGTTTTGCGTGTGTAAATCTGTCTTACACCCGTTGTATGTGAACGTTAGAATCTATCACACCCGATCATCACGTGGTGCTTCGAAACAACGAACTGTCGCAACGGTGCACAGTTAGGGTGAACACTTTCTTGAAATTATTATGAGGGATCATCTTATTTACTACCGTCGTTCTAAGTAAACAAGATGCAAAACATGATAAACATCACATGCAAACAAATAATAAACGTGACATGATATGGCCAATATCACATAGCTCCTTTGATCTCCATCTTGGGGCTCCATGATCATCTTGTCACCGGCTTGACACCATGATCTTCATCATCATGATCTTCATCATCGTGTCTCCATGAAGTTGCTCGCCAACTATTACTTCTACTACTATGGCTAACGCGTTTAGCAATAAAGTAAAGTAATTTACATGGCGTTTCTCAATGACACGCAGGTCATAGAAAAAAATCAAGACAACTCCTATGGCTCCTGCCGGTTGTCATACTCATCGACATGCAAGTCGTGATTCCTATTACAATAGCATGAACATCTCATACATCACATATAGATCATTCATCATTCATCACAACTTTGGCCATATCATATCACAAAGCACTTGCTGCAAAAACAAGTTAGACGTCCTCTAATTGTTGTTGCAAGTTTTACGTGGCTGAATTAGGGTTCTAGCAAGAACGTTTTCTTACCTACATTAAAACCACAACGTGATTTGTCAACTTCTATTTACCCTTCATAAGGACCCTTTTCATCTAATCCGCTCCAACTAAAGTGGGAGAGACAGACACCCGCCAGCCACCTTATGCAACTAGTGCATGTTAGTCGGTGCAACCGGTCTCACGTAAGCGTACGTGTAAGGTTGGTCCGGGCCGCTTCATCCCACAATACCGCTGAAGCAAGATAAGACTAGTAGCGGCAAGAAGAGTTGACAACATCTACGCCCACAACAAATTGTGTTCTACTCGTGCAATAGAGAACTACGCATAAACCTGGCTCTGATGCCACTGTTGGGGAACGTTGCAGAAAATTAAAATTTTTCCTACGGTTTCACCAAGATCCATCTATGAGTTCATCTAGCAACGAGTCATGGGAGAGAGAGATTGCATCTACATACCACTTTGTAGATCGCGAGCGGAAGCGTTCAACGAACGGGGATGAAGTAGTCGTACACACCGTGATCAGAATCACCGGAGATCCTAGCACCGAAAGCACGGCACCTCCGCGTTCAACACACGTACGGTCAGCGTAACGTCTCCTTCTTCTTGATCCATCAAGGCAAAGGAGAGGTTGGGGAAGAAGACTCCAGCAGCAGCACGACGGCATGGTGATGTTGGAGCCGCAGTACTCCGACAGGGCTTCGCCGAGCTCTTACGGAGGAGGAGGAGGTGTTGGAGAGGGAGAGGGAGGCGCCAGGGCATAGGGTGTTCAGCCCCCCTCCCCTTTATATAACCCCTTGGGGGGGCGCCGGCCCTAGGAGATGGAATCTCCTGGGGGGGGCGGCGGCCAGGGATGGGGGGCTTGCCCCCCAAGCAAGGGGGCGCCCCCTTTAGGGTCCCCCCCAACCCTAGGCGCATGGGCCCTTGGGGGGAGGCGCACCAGCCCACTATGGGCTGGGTCCCTCCCTCATACAGCCCATGGGGCCCTCCGGGATAGGTGGCCCCACCCGGTGGACCCCCCGGGACCCTCCGGTGGTCCCGGTACAATACCGATAACCTCGAAACTTGTCCCGATGTCCGTATGATGACTTTCCATATATAAATCTTTACCTCCAGACCATTCCGAAACTCCTCGTGACGTCCGGGATCTCATCCGGGACTCCGAACAACATTCGGGTTATTGCATATACATATCTTCACAACCCTAGCGTCACCGAACCTTAAGTGTGTAGACCCTACGGGTTCGGGAGACATGCAGACATGACCGAGATGGCTCTCGGGCAATAACCAACAGCGGGATCTGGATACCCATGTTGGCTCCCACATGCTCCATGATGATCTCATCGGATGAACCACGATGTCGAGGATTCAATTAATCCCGTATACGATTCCCTTTGTCAATCGGTATTTTACTTGCCCGAGATTCGATCGTCGGTATCCCAATACCTCGTTCAATCTCGTTACCGGCAAGTCACTTTTCTCATTCCGTAATGCATGATCCCGTGATCAAACACTTTGATCACATTGAGCTCATTGTGATGATGCATTACCGAGAGGGCCCGGTGATACCTCTCCGTCAAGCGGAGTGACAAATCCCAGTCTCGATCCATGTCAACCCAACAGACACTTTCAGAGATACCCGTAGTATACCTTTATAGTCACCCAGTTACGTTGTGACGTTTGGCACACCCAAAGCACTCCTATGGTATCCGGGAGTTACACGATCTCATGGTCTAAGGAAAGGATACTTGACATTGGAAAACTCTAGCAAACGAACTAAGCGATCTTATGCTATGTTTAGGATTGGGTCTTGTCCATCACATCATTCTCCTAATGATGTGATCCCGTTATCGATGACATCCAATGTCCATAGTCAGGAAACCATGACTATCTGTCGATCAACGAGCTAGTCAACTAGAGGCTCACTAGGGACATGTTTGTTGTCTGTTATTCACACATGTATTACGATTTCCGGATAACACAATTATAGCACGAATAAAGACAATTATCATGAATAAGGAAATATAATAATAATGCTTTTATTATTGCCTCTAGGGCATATTTCCAACATAAAGAACTCTGTCAATAACACTATCAACTTGAAGTTCAACTCCCAGCTGAGTCAAGTGGTTATGATACCCAGACATTTTGAGTATATGTTCACTGACAGAACTGGTCTCCTCCATCTTGGAACTATAGAACTTGTTGGAGACTTCATATCTCTCAACCCGGGCATTTCTTAATATTAACTTCAACTCTTAGAACATCTCATATGCTCCATGAGGTTCAAAACATCTTTGAAGTCTCGGTTCTAAGCCTGAAAGCATGGCACACTGAACTATTGAGTAGTCATCAGATCGAGCTTGCTAGACGTTCATAACATCAGCTTTAGCTCCTGCAGCAGGCCTTTCAACTAGCGGTGCATCAAGGACATAATTATTCTGTGCAACAATGAGGATAATCCTCAAGTTACGGACCTAGTCCGTGTAGTTGCTACCATCATCTTTCAACTTAGCTTTATCTAGGAACGCATTAAAATTCAGGGGAACGGTAGCTCGGGCCATTGATCTATAACATAGATATGCAAAACTATAAGACCGAATTCATGATAAATTAAGTTCAATTAATCAAATTACTTAAGAACTCCCACTTAAATAAACATCTCTCAAGTTATCTAAGTGATACATGAACCAAATCAACTAAGCCATGTCTGATCATCACATGAGATAGGGTAGTCATCAATGGTGAACATCTCTATGTTGATCATATCTACTATATATATGACTCATCTTGAACTTTTTGGTCTCTAGTGTTCCGATACCATGTCTGTACATGCTAGGATTTTCAAGTTTAACCCAAATATTCTGCATCTGCAAAACTGTTTTACACCCGTTGTATGTGAACGTAGAGTCTATCGCACCCGATCATCACATGGTGTCTCGAAACGACGAACTGTAGCAACGGTGCATACTCAGGGAGAACACTTTTATCTTGAAATTAAGTGAAGGGAGCATCTTATAATGCTACCGCCGTTCTAAGCAAAATAAGATGCATAAAGGATAACCATCACATGCAATCAAAATATGTGACATGATATGGCCATCATCATCCTATGCTTTTGATCTCCATCTCCAAATCATCGTCATGATCTCCATCATCACCGGCTTGACACCTTGATCTCCATCGTAGCGTCTTGGCGTCGAGGTTGTCACGCCAAGTATTGCTTCTACAACTATTGCTAACGCATAGTGATAAAGTAAAGCAATTACATGGCGCTTGCACTTCATACAATAAAGATACAACTCTAAGGCTCCTGCCGGTTGTCGATATTACAAAACATGATCATCTCATACATCAACATATATCACATCATATCTTGACCATATCACATCACAACATACCCTGCCAAAACAAGTTAGACGTCCTCTACTTTGTTGTTGCAAGTTTTACATGGCTGCTATGGTTTTCTAGCAAGAACCGTTCTTAACGACGCAAAAACCACAACGGTGATTCATCAAATTTGTTGTTTTAACCTTCTTCAAGGACCTGCCCGATACGTCTCCAACGTATCTATAATTTTTTATTGTTCCATGCTGTTATATTATCATTCTTGGATGTTTTACAATCAATTTGTAGCAACTTTATATCATTTTTTGGGACTAACATATTGAAATAATGCCCAATGCCGGTTGTTGTTTTATGTTTGTTTTTTACTTCGCAGAAAATCAATACCAAACAGAGTCGAAACGCAGTGAAACTTTTTGGAGAATTTTTCTGGGCCAGAAGACACACGTTGGGCGAAAGAAGTACCAGAGGGGTGTCTCGAGGGGGCACAACCCACCTGGGCATGCCTGGGGGCCTAGGCGCGCCCTGGTGGATTGCGCCCATGTCGGTGGCCTCTCGCACCGCCTCTTTGCTCTATAAATACCCCAATATTCCACAAACCCTAAGGGAGTCGACGAAAATAAATTCCGGCCACCGCAAGTTCCAGAAACCACAGATCCAATCTAGTCACCATCACGGAGGGCTTCATCATCTTCATTGGTGCCTCTCCGATGATGCGTGAGTAGTTCATTGTAGACCTACAGGTCCGTAGTTAGTAGCTAGATGGCTTCCTCTCTCTCTTTTGATTCTCAATACAATGGTCTCTTGGAGATCTATTTGATGTAACTCTTTTTTGCGGTGTGTTTGTTGGGATCCGATGAACTTTGAGTTTATGATCAGATCTATGTTTTTATCCATGAAAGTTATTTGAGTCTTTTGATCTCTTATATGCATGATTACATATAGCCTCGTGTTTCTTCTTCGAATCTTTGGTTTAGCTAGGCCGACTAGATCGATTTTTCTTGCCATGGGAAGAGGTGCTTTGTGATGGGTTCGATCTTACGATGCTCGATCCTAGAGATTGAAGGGGAAACTACACGTATGTATTGTTGCTACTAAGGATAAAAAGATGGGGTCTATTCCTACATGAATAGATCTTGTCTACATCATGTCATCGTTCTTATTGCATTACTCCATTTCACCATGAACTTAATACACTACATGCATGCTGGATAGCGGTCGATTTGTGGAGTAATAAAAGTAGATGCATGCATGAGTCGGTCTACTAATCTTGGACGTGATGCCTATATAATGATCATTGCCTGGATATCGTCATGATTATTTGAAGTTCTACAATTGCCCAACAATAATTTGTTTACCCACCGTATGCTATTTTTATCGAGACAAGCCACTAGTGAAATCTACGCCCCCGGTCTCTTCTTTATTATATTTGCCTTCAAGATCTATTTTTATTTGCTTTTATTTTCAGATCTATTACTCCAAAAACCCAAAAATACCTTGCTTCAATATTTATTTATTTATTTTATCTCGCGTTCCCGCAAGATCTTTTTATCCAATCTACTACAATTTTTACTCCTCTTTTACGTCGGGTTGCAAGTATTTGTTCGTTGTGTGCAGGTGCCGTTCACGTAGTGTTGCATGGTTCTCCTACTGGTTTGATAACCTTGGTCTCATCACTGAGGGAAATACCTACCGTAGCTATGCTGCATCATCCCTTCCTCTTTGGGGAAATACCGACGTAGTTCAAGCCGCATCAAAAGGATTTTCTGGCGCCGTTGCCAGGAGACATCATCAACATCTACCAGGTTCCTAATGACAAATCTCATCTCCTTGGAATTTACATCATTTTCCATTTGCCTCTCATTTTCATCTCCCCCACTTCACAAAAGATTGCCGTTTTATTGCCCTCTTTTTTGTTCGCCGTTTTCTTGTTAGATCTGTTTTTGAGTGCAATCTTGTTGCATAGTACGATGACTCAAGAGAACACCAAGTTATGTGATTTCTCCAATACCAACAACAATGATGTTGTCAGCACTCCGATTGCTCCTCCCGCCACTAGTGCGGAGTCCTGTGATATTAATGCCGCTTTGTTGAATCTTGTCATGAAAGATCAATTTTCTGGTACTCCTAATGAGGATGCCGCGTCCCATCTTAACACATTCGTGGAATTATGCTATATGCAAAAGAAAAAAGATGTGGACAATGATATTGCGAAGTTGAAATTATTCCCGTTTTCTTTGTGAGATCATGCAAAAATTTGGTTTGCTTCTTTGTCTCGCAATAGTATCGATTCTTGGGATAAGTGAAAAGATGCTTTTATTACTAAATATTTTCCGCCCGTGAAATTATTTACCTTAGGAAAAAAATCATGAATTTTAATCAACTTGGGCATGAACATGTTGCGCAATCTTAAGAAAGAATGAAATTGATGCCCAGAAATTGTCCTACTCATGGTTTAAATCTTTGGATGATCATACAATTTTTTTATGCAGGATTGAATTTTGTTTCTAGAAATCTTTTAGATTCCGCCATGAGTGGTACTTCTGTAGAAATTACTTTGGGTGAAGCTACTAAATTGCTTGATTTTATTATGGCAAATTATTCACAATGGCATGCCGAAAGAGATCCTACTAGTAAAAAGTTAATTCGGTAGAAGAAATAAATTCTTTGAGTGAAAAAGTTGATGCTCTTAGGAAGTTGGTTTCTAATAAACATGCTCATATTGATCTTAATGATGTGCCTTTGTCTACTTTGATTGAGCAAAATAGTGATTCCGTAGATGTGAATTTTGTCTCATGAAACAATTTTAATAACAGTGCCTATAGAGTTAATTTTAACCCTAGACCTTTTCCGGAAAATTCCTCTAATAATTATGGTAGTTCCTATGGTAATCCTTCTGATAATAATAATAGGAACACCTCTGATCTTGTACTAAATAATTTATCAATGCTGAAAATAATTTTAATACCACGATAGAAGAAAAGTTGAGTAAGATTGATGATATGTCTAGAAGCATTGATAGAATTTCTCATGATGTAGAAAATCACAAGATCAAATTTTTTGTGCCTAAGGTTTAGGAATCAATTAAAGCTTTATATGTTTCTATGGATGAAAGTAAGAAAGGAACTGCTATGCTTAGAGCTAAAAGAGAATTTTTAGAAAAGGCGTTTTCTAATGATTGCTTTCTTAAAAATGATGAAGATCTTAAAATGTTTGGTGTTTCTTCTATTGATTCTTTGTTTAGTAAAATTAAATTTGATAAAAAAAGGGACTGAAGAAGAGTCAACTTTAGTTAGAAGGCGTCCCAATAATTTGGAGGGTGAAAATCTTGTTCAGAAAATTGATAAAAGTGGGTTTGGAGAGGTCAAAACTTTAAC
The DNA here is from genome assembly GCA_032464435.1 of Aegilops umbellulata. Classification (NCBI taxonomy): domain Eukaryota; kingdom Viridiplantae; phylum Streptophyta; class Magnoliopsida; order Poales; family Poaceae; genus Aegilops; species Aegilops umbellulata. The sequence goes on from CP136060.1 coordinate 95,808,904, forward strand.
TAGTGATGTGCCCACTCTATTGGATTAAAAAGACTTTAATTATGATAATTGCTCTTTGATTGATTGTATTCCTTTGTTGCAATCCATGGTTAATTCACCCCATGCTTATGAACAAAATAAAGCTTTTACTAAACATATTATTGATGCTATGATGAAAGCTGTGGAAGAAAAGTTGGAATTAGATATTTCAATTCCTAAAAAATTACATGATGAATGGGAACCTACTATCAAACTCAAGATTAAAAATTATGAGTGTCTTTATTTATGTGACTTGGGTGCTAGTGTTTCTACAATTCCGAAATCTTTATGTGATGTGCTTGGTCTTACCGATATTGAAGAATGTTCTTTAAATTTGCACTTGGCGGATTCTACTATTAAAAAGCCTTTGGGAAGAATTAATGATGTTATTACTCTTGCAAATAGGAATTATGTGCCCATATATTTTTTTGTTCTTGATATTGATTGCAATCCGTCTTGTCCTATTATACTTGGTAGACCGTTTTTACGTACCATTGGTGCTGTGATTGATATGAAAGAAGGCAATATAAAATTTTAATTTCCACTAAGGAAGGGTATGTAACACTTCCCTAGAACAAGAATTAAGCCACCATATGAATCAATCATGAGGGCATCTTATGGATCTAGAAACAAAGATGACAATACTTAGATCTTTGCATTATGCCTAGCTAGGGGCATAAAACAATAGCGCTTGTTGGGAGGCAACCAAATGAATAAATTTTATTTTGCTCTTTTTCTTTCTGTTCTTGAGTGTTTGCACAATTATGATTGTGTTTTTTATGTTTTAATTAGTGTTTGTGCCAAGCAAAGCCTTCACTACTGTAGGATGCTGCTAATGCGACACTACGATCAGAGACCCTTCGAGAAATTGTGTGTGATGCAATAATCACAAACGGTGATGTATGAAAACCGTCAGAAATGTGTAAAATATTTGCGATGACGGATGCATCAAACACAGTTCAGGTTTTAGTTGCGTGTGCGATCAAGGGCATACGGTTCAGTTCAATTAACTGTTTGCGATGAGGAGGAACAAAAGAAACGGGCAGCCAGATGAAGGCGTGTGCGATACCCAGCATACGGTTCACTCGGATGAACTGTTTGTGATCAGGCAACACAAAAGAAACGGTCAGCCAGATCAAGGTGTGTGCGATATATGGCATGCGGTTCACTCGGATGAACTGTTTGTGTTGAGACATGAGAACATAAACGGTTCAATTTAACAAGATGTGTGTGATACGCGACAAACAAGTCTGTAATCAGAAATGTGTGTGAAGACCGATAATAACACAGATGGTTGCTGCTAATAAGATGTGTGTGTTGTGCGATGGGATTGCATACAGAACAACAACATATATTGCAGAGGAGTTGTGATGAGCAGTTTGCCATCCACCGTGCAAAAGATCGGGAGCTACTCAGCGGCATGATCGACGACCCACCCGAAGAGCCCCCGTCACTAGTGCTCATCGAGAGCCTGATGCCCCGCAAGGAATGGGCAGAGGACCTCTGCAATTTAGTCAAGATAAATGCAGCCTATGGCTTCATCATTACCCGCGACGGCCGTGTCAACCGCGATCCCGATGATGTGGTGGCCAGACTCGAGCGTATCCTTGGTGGAGTTGACGTCCCCGACGAAGTAGAACATCGCCAACGTGATATCTTGAGGATGCAGGTGATCGACAAAATTTGCTACCAGGCCAGAGACATGGAAATGGAGCGGTTTCACGGAGTTGTCATGCACGCGATTGCACGCTGTCAAGCTCTTCTGGAAGAGGCCCAGCAGCCCTAAGAGCCTCCCAGCGCCAGCAGCTCCGTAGGCGGAGGCGGGTCGGGACACTCAGAGTGAACGGCCCCAAGGGTGTTATGCTGATCATAGAGTCCAAGAAGACCATCGTCGGAAGGCCGACAGCTCAGCCTTTTAGCTTATATTTTATTATAATTGTATGCATATGTAGGTCGTGAGTGTTTTGGGCCTTGCCGCATTTGGCATTTTAAATTATCCTGAATATGTAAGGCAATTATTAAGAATTGTTAACAGTTGCCATTGTAACTTTGCCTCAACGACAAGCAGAGCGCGCGCAGGGACGCCAGAGCGGAGCACGCCACGGCCGCCTCAACTGCAAGCAACCACGTGGTCAACCTTCTGCCATCAATAAATTTTGACCTTGTTTCTTGTCACATTGCTGATTACAACGCAATAAGTAGTTGCAATTATGTTCACACCTATCAAACTAATATGTGTTTACACTTAGCACCGGGCTATAAAAACTACCCAATCGAAAATTACTTCACAGTTCCTCTCCTCATCACCCACAAAACTGGTTTTCTCTGTCAAGTCATTCTGCCATGACCGGTAGGAGGAGTTTAGGGTGGACATATAACCAGGCAGCAAAGACCAAGGCCGCAGAAGCACTAGAGACGTCCCGCCGTGAAGCCGCAACCACAACAGAGATGTCCGGGCGCGCCGCGGAGCCCTCAAACGAGCTCTCACGGGCTCTCACAAGCGCATACGCGGCGTCGGCCATTGCGACAAGCCGGCGTTCCTGTAGTCCTTCGCAGGCGACGACAACATTCTTGCTGGCATCACTACGCAGCAGGAACTGGTCGACGGCTTGATGAAGCTGCTCAAGATCAGCGATGCCTCGGTTGAAAAGGAGACCGGCCTCGTCGAGAAACTCATGGATGACAATGCGAAGCTCCTCAAGTTGGTCGCCGAGAAAGAGGAGGAGGCTGCCGGCTGGAAGATGCTGCATGAGCAAAGCAGTGCCTCAGAGATGACGCTGAAAGTGGTCGTCGAGAAACTGATGGGTGGCTTGAGGAAGCTCCGGATCGAGTGCGAGCAGGAGGTGGAGGAATATGTGGTTGCTTTCAAGCAAAGTCGTGAGGAATTGAAGAAGGAGCTGGAGGATTTCGCCGCCTGGCGATCCGTCGACGAGTAGAGACAGTAGCGACCCAGATCGTTGTCTGCAATTTCCTTCTTCTCTTACCCCGTGTCTTCCGGGCTTTGCCGCATGTGGCATTTTAAATTATCCGGAATATGTAATACAATTATTATGTGTGCCATTGTAAATTTGTCGTCGTATTATCCGCTGCCATTTTATTTGTGGTCGTATTATCCGTTGCCCTATGTGGAAATTTAAATTAGGGAGGAATCCTAGTTGAGAACACGAACAAAGCAAATGCTGCGATGGGATCACAAGCAAACACCCTCCGTCCAAGTGCTTTAACCCATTAATGGAGAAGTTGTGAGAGAGGCGGGCGGCGGCTAGTGCATGGAGGACAAAGAGCTCGCTTCCCGGTGAGCACAGGCGGCCTTGCTGCTCGCATGTGTCCCATCGAGCCTGCACGGTGGACTGCTCGCACGCATCCCGTCGAACCTGTACAGCAGACTTCTCGCGCTCGTCCCGTCTAATCAAACAGCTGCACACACGCCATCGAGTATGGTTAAATTTTGACACGGTAAATATAATACAACCGTTGGTGATATTAACGTGTCACCTTTTTCTTTCAAAGGACTTCGTTGGCTACTAATGTGTGCGCCTCTTCTCAAACTGGACGATTTTTTTACCACGACATATATGTGCCATGTCATGAAACCATGCCAAGTTTCATGTTTTTTGGGTGACCTTTTTATTTACTGGGACTTAAAAACTGAGATTCTCATTGTTTCAGGATGACGACAAGTTTGTAATTCATTCTCATTCCTTAAACGAGACCTAAACATGCACCCAATGACACATGTACGATTTCCCACCCATTTTGCTTCACTGGAGCATGTGGTTGTAGTTCAAATTTGAATTATGGACTACATTAAATGCATAGAAAACTTAGTAATTAGTAATATATATATATATATATATATATATATATACAATGGCCAAACGAACCCTGAACAGTTTCAAATTTCAGCCAGACACTCCTGTTATTCTATGTTGCCTGTAGAAAACAAAGTTCAAGGCGAGAAGAGGCATCGATTATCGTTTCGCCCACAAAAGGGGCATGTTTCCCTATCGGAATCATGAGGGTTGCGACAGGCTCCGGTTTGTAAAAGGCTTGTAATATAGCTTCACTCAAATTGGACAATTATATATACCATGTAGTGACACCATGCCAAGTTTCATGATTTCCTGGTGAGTTTTGGATTTACAGACATTTGAAAACCGAGATTCGCAATGTTTGTGGCCAGGACAGGACGGCGAGATGGTTGAATTCGTTCCCATTCGTTCCCTAGGACCTAAACATGCACCCAAGGAAACATGTACATTTTTTCTAGCCATTTTGGTGCACTGGAGCATGTATTTGTAGTTCGGATTTGAATGATGGACATTAAATGCCTAGAAAACTTAATTAATGAATAAAAAGGTCAAACAAACCCTTAATAATTTCAAAGTTTAGCGCAAATCTCCAGTTGTTTTCTGTCGCGTGTATAAGCAAACACGAGGCTAGAAGAGGGAGTGATTATCGTTTGGCCCACAAGGGGACACGTTTCTCTATCGAAACCACGAGGGTTCTTGCGACAGGCTCTGTTTTGAAAGAGCTTTGTAATAAAGCTTGGCCCAAGTTAGCAATGTTTTTACCACGACATATATGTGCCATGACATGACACCTTGCCACCTTTGATGACTTTCTGGTGAGTTTAGGATTTATGGGGACATAAATCCGAGATTCGAAATGTTTGAGGAAGAGCCAGGACACCGGTACGGTTGTAGTTCGTTCCCATTACTGGCATGAGACCTAAACATGCACCCAAGGACACATGTATAATTTTTCTAGCCATTTTGGTGAACTGGAGCATGTATTTGTAGTTCAGATTTGAATTATGGACATAAATGCCTAGGAAACTCAATTAGTGTATAAAAAGGCCAAACAAACTCTGAATAAGTTTAAATTTCAGCATGGATATCCTGTGGTTCCATGTTGCCCGTGGAAAAAAATACAAGCAGAAAAGAGGCCGTGATTACATTTTGCCCACAAGGGGAACACGTTTCCCTATCAAAACCACCAGGCTTCTTTGAGAGAGGCTCCAGTTTCTATAAGAGGTTTATAATAAAGCTTGCCCCAAATTGGACAATGTTTTTACCACGACATATATGTGCCATGACGTGACACCATGCCACCTTTGATGACTTTCTGGTGAGTTTAGGATTTATGGGGACTTAAAAACCGAGATTCGAACTGTTTGAGTACGAGCCATGGCACTAGTACGGTTGTAATTCGTTCCCATTCCTGGCATGGGACCTAAACATGCACCCAAGGACACATGTATACTTTTTCTAGCCATTTTGGTGAACTGGAGCATCTATTTGTAGTTCAGATTTGAATTATGGACATTAAATGCCTAGGAAACTCAATTAGTGTATAAAAAGGCCAAACGAACCCTGAATAAGTTAAAATTTCAGCACGGATATCCTGTCGTTCCATGTTGCCCGTAGAAGAAAATACAAGGTGGAAAGAGGCAGTGATTATGTTTCGCCCACAAAGGGGACACATTTCCCTATCGGAACCATGAGGCTTCTTTGAGAGAAGCTTCGGTTTGTTAGAGGCTTATAATAAAACTTGCGCCACAATGGACGAAAAAATTCCTCGAGATATAAGTGCTATGTCGTGACACCATGGCAGGTTTCACGATTTTCAGCTTAGCTTTAGATTTACAGGGATTTAAAAACCGAGATTCTTCTCACGAAATGTTTTCAAATAGCACACGGTTCACTCACGAGAGCCGATATTCAATGAAAACTTCGTGGAAACCATATTTTAAAGTTTCATAAAAATCTGAAAAAAAAAATGTGGGATGTTAAGAAGGTGATGTTTTATTGCGACACAAAATTTCAAGTTGAAAAACATTACGAGATGTGAGCTATGAGAAAGACAAATTCCCCCTTAATAGTGACATTACTATTTGGCACTATTCAACATTGATTTTGTCTTTTTCATAGCTCACATCTCTTAATGTGTTTCAACTTGAAATTTTGTGTGCCAATAAAACATCATCCTCTTAACATCCCGTATTTTTTTGAATTTTGTTTTAAACTTCAAAACATCTTTTTTTTCATGGTTTTCACCGGTTTCCACCGAATGTTGGTTTCTGTATGATACCCCCCTGCTGCGTGATACGTCTCCAACGTATCTATACTTTTTGATTGCTCCATGCTATATTATCTACTGTTTTGGACTATATTGGGCTTTATTTTCCACTTTTATATTATTTTTGGGACTAACCTATTAACCGAAGGCCCAGCCTAGAATTGCTGTTTTTTTGACTATTTCAGAGTTTGTGAGAAACAGAATATCAAACGGAGTCCAAACGGAATAAAACCTTCGGGAACATGATTTTCTCACCGAACGTGATCCAGGAGACTTGGACCCTACTCCAAGGGACAAGAGAGGCGGTCACGAGGGTGGGGGGCGCCCCCCCTCCTAGGGCGCGCCCCCCTACCTCGTGGGCCCCCTGTTGCTCCAACGACGTAATCCTTCCTCCTATATATACCTACGTACCCCAAACGATCAGATACAGAGCCAAAAACCTAATTCCACCGCCGCAACTTTCTGTATCCATGAGATCCCATCTTGGGGCCTGTTCCGGAGCTCCGCCGGAGAAGGCCGTCATCACGGAGGGCTTCTACATCATCGTAGCCCCTCCGATGAAGTGTGAGTAGTTTACCTCAGACCTTCGGGTCCATAGTTAGTAGCTAGATTGCTTCTTCTCTCATTTTGGATCTCAATACAATGTTCTCCCCCTCTCTTGTGGAGATCTATTCGAGGTAATCTTCTTTTTGCGATGTGTTTGTTGAGACCGATGAATTGTGGGTTTATGATCAAGTCTATCTATGAATAATATTTGAAACTTCTCTGAATTCTTTTATGTATGATTGGTTATCTTTGCAAGTCTCTTCAAATTATCAGTTTGGTTTAGCCTACTAGATTGGTTTTTCTTGCCACGGGAGAAGTGCTTAGCTTTGGGTTTGATCTTGCGGTGTCCTTTCCCAGTGACAGAAGGGGCAGCAAGGCACGTATTGCATCGTTGCCATCAAGGATAACAAGATGGGGTTTTTATCATATTGCATGAAACTATCCCTCTACATCATGTCATCTTGCTTAAAGCGTTACTCTGTTTTTAACTTAATACTCTAGATGCATGTTGGATAGCGGTCGATGAGTGGAGTAATAGTAGTAGATGTAGGCAGGAGTCGGTCTACTTGTCTCGGACGTGATGTCTATATACATGATCATACCTAGATATTCTCATAACTATGCTCAATTCTGTCAATTGCTCAACAGTAATTTGTTCACCCACCGTAGAATACGCATGCTCTTGAGAGAAGCCACTAGTGAAACCTATGGCCCCCGGGTCTATTCTCATCATATCAATCTTCATCACTTTAATCTTGCTTTGATTTTTTACTTTGCCTTTTACTTTTTACTTTGCATCTCTATACCAAAAATACCAAAAATATTATCTATCATCTCTATCAGATCTCACTCTCGTAAGTGACCGTGAAGGGATTGACAACCCCTAATCGCGTTGGTTGCGAGTAGCCATCGTTTTGTGCAGGTACGAGGGACTTGAGCGTGGCCTCCTACTGGATTGATACCTTGGTTCTCAAAAACTGAGGGAAATACTTACGCTACTTTGCTGCATCATCCTCTCCTCTTCGGGGAAAACCAACGCAGTGCTCAAGAGGTAGCAAGAAGAATTTATGGCGCCGTTGCCGGGGAGTCTACGCAAAAAGTCAACATACCAAGTACCCATCACAATCCCTATCTCTCGCATTACATTAGTTGCCATTTGCCTCTCGTTTTCCTCTCCCCCACTTCACCCTTGCCGTTTTATTCGCCTTCTCTTTCCCAATCTCCTTCTCCCTCTCTTTTCCCGTTTGCCCTTTCTCGCTTGCCTTTTGTTTACCCGTGTGTTGGATCGCTTGTTTGTCTCTATGTCTAAAATTGGGGAAGTTATCGCCGATATGGGCGATAACAATATCATATAAAATTCTGATGCTCCTGCTGAAGAACCCCCTACCTATTATACAAAAATATTTTGTGTCGGTAGTGGTAATATTATTGGAAAAGGAGTTATTCAAGGTTTCTTTACTTGTGTCGGTGCTTTGCCTTCTATGGGTGGTTCTATTCTTCATAGAACTAGTAGTCTTGCGGACGCTATTGCCATGCTTATAGTTGAACTTGAAAGACAATTTATGCACATGCATCCTTGCATAGAACGAATCTTCTTAGAATTCTCTAATATTGAGCATTCTTCTGTTAAGCGTGCCGCCACTATCTTTTTGGCTCATGAGTTTAGATTTATAATAAAAGAGGCCAAATAAATCTTTGCGCATTATAGGGTATTGCTAGTCATCCTCCCATTGAAGCTATCCTTTTTAATCAAGAAGACATGATGCGTTTACAATCTTTAGATCATATTGCTTATAATGAAAATCTTAGGAAAAAGGTTCCTGCCAATGTTCTAGTTGATAAAATTTCCGAGCTTAATGATGATTTTGCTATTCAGAATAATGGACTAGGTTTTCCTCTTGAACGAAGGCTTGTAGCTTTTTGCCAAAAGAATGCTCTTAATGATGAATTGATTGTGCAATACAAAGGGCCTAGGGAGGAACCCATACCTCCCGAGATTAATCTTGGGGACTTTTGTCCCATTAAATTTAGCCCTTTTGATTATTTTTGCTTGCCTCAAAGAAAACTTGCTGCTGAACGTAGAGAATATGACAGAAGTTTTCATGATTTGCCATACCACTATTATGGCAATACCTAGATCTATCCTCGCTTTTATGCCTAGCTAGGGGCGTTAAACGATAGCGCTTGTTGGGAGGCAACCCAATTTTATTTTTAGCATTTTTATTTTTTGCTTCTGTTTAGGAATAAATAATCCATCTACCTTCTGCTTAGATGTGGTTTTGTGTTTTAGTTAGTGTTTGTGCCAAGTTAGACCTATAGGATCTACTTGGATGATAGTTATTTGATCTTGCTGTAATTTCTAGAATCTTTCTGTTCACGAAAACAATTGTTAAAAATCACCAGATCGTGATAAAATACTGCTTCTAATTGCTGATGATCAACAAACAAATTTTCTAGATCGTCCTATTTTGGTAGATTTTTTGGAGTTCCAGAAGTTTGCGTTAGTTACAGATTACTACAGACTGTTCTGTTTTTGACAGATTCTGTTTTTTGTGTGTTGTTTGCTTATTTTGATGAATCTATGGCTAGTAAAATAGTTTATAATCCATATAGAAGTTGGAATAAAGTAGGTTTAACACCAATATAAATAAATAATGAGTTCATTACAGTACCTTGAAGTGGTCTTTTGTTTTCTTTCTCTAACGGAGCTCACGAGATTTCTATTGAGTTTTGTGTTGTGAAGTTTTCAAGTTTTGGGTGAAATCTTTTGATGGATTATGGAACAAGGAGTGGAAAGAGCCTAAGCTTGGGGATGCCCATGGCACCCCCAAGATAATCCAAGGATACCAAAAAGTCAAAGCTTGGGGATGCCCCGGAAGGCATCCCCTCTTTCGTCTACTTCCATCGGTAATTTTACTTGGAGCTATATTTTTATTCACCGCATGATATGTGTTTTGCTTGGAGCGTCTTGTATTATTTGTGTCTTTGTTTGTTAGTGTGCCACAATCATCCTTGTTGTACACACCTTTTGAGAGAGCCATATATGAATTAAAATTTGATAGAATACTCTATGTGCTTCACTTATATCTTTTGAGCGTTGTAGTTTTGCTCTATGTGCTGCACTTATATCTTTTGAGCATTGTAGTTTTGCTCTATGTGCTTCACTTAGATCTTTTAGAACACGGTGGTGGATTTGTTTAAAGAAACTATTGATCTCTCATGCTTCACTTAGATCATTTTGAGAGTCTTAATAGCATGGTAAATTGCTTAATAATAATATGCTTGGTATTCAAGATATGTGAAACTTTCTTTTGAGTGCATTGAATACTAAGAAAATATTGAAGCATGATAATTGTTTTGAGATATGAAGATGTTGATATTAGAGTCATGCTAGTTGAGTAGTTGTGAACTTAAAGAATACTTGCGTTGAAGTTTGTGATTCCCGTAGCATGCACGTATGGTGAACCGTTATGTGATGAAGTCGGAGCATGATTTATTTATTGATTGTCTTCCTTATGAGTGGCAGTCGGGGACGAGCAATGGTCTTTTCCTACCAATCTATCCCCCTAGGAGCATGCCCGTAATACTTTGCTTTGATAACTTCTAAATTTTTGCAATAAGTATATGAGTTCTTTATGACGAATGTTGAGTCCATGGATTATATGCACTTTTTCCTTCCTTCCACCATTGCTAGACTCTCTAATACCGCGCACTTTTCGCCGGTATCATACACCCACCATATATCTTCCTCAAAACAGACACCATACCTACCTATCATGGCATTTCCATAGCCATTCCGAGATATATTGCCATGCAACTTTCCACCGTTCCGTTTATTATGACACGATCCATCATTGTCATATTGCTAGCATGATCATGTAGTTGACATCGTATTTGTGGCAAAGCCACCATTCGTAGTGCTTTCATACATGTCACTCTTGATTCATTACATATCCCGGTACACCGCCGGAGGCATTCATATAGAATCATATTTGTTCTAAGTATCGAGTTGTAATTGTTGAGTTGTAAGAAAAATAAAAGTGTGATGATCATCATTTTTAGAGCATTGTGACAAGTGAGGAAAGGATGATGGAGACTATGATTCCCCCATAAGTCGGGGTGAGACTCCGGACGAAAAAAAAGAGGCCATAAAAAAAAGGCCCAAATAAAAAATAAAAAAATAAAAATGAGAAAAAAGAGAGAAGGGACAATGTTACTATCCTTTTACCAGACTTGTGCTTCAAAGTAGCACCATGATCTTCATGATAGAGAGTCTCTCATTTTGTCACTTTCATATACTAGTGGGAATTTTCATTATAGAACTTGGCTTGTATATTCCAATGATGGGCTTCCTCAAATTGCCCTAGGTCTTCGTGAGCAAGCGAGTTGGATGCACACCCACTTAGTTTCTTTTTATGTCAACGTATAGCTCTAGTGCATCATATACTTATAGCTCTAGTGCATCCGTTGCATGGCAATCCCTACTCACTCACATTGATATCTATTAATGGGCATCTCCATAGCCCATTGATACGCCTAGTTGATGTGAGACTATCTTCCCCTCTTTTGTCTTCTCCACAACCACCACTCTATTCCACATATAGTGCTATATCCATGGCTCGCGCTCATGTGTTGCGTGAAGATTGAAAAACTTTTGAAAATGTTAAAGTATGAAACAATTGCTTGGCTTGTCATCGAGGTTGTGCATGATTTAAATACTTTGTGTGGTGAAGATAGAGCATAGCCAGACTATATGATTTTGTAGGAATAACTTTCTTTGGCCATGTTATTTTGAGAAGACATAATTGCTTTGTTAGTATGCTTGAAGTATTATTATTTTTATGTCAACGTAAACTTTTGTCTTGAATCTTTCGAATCTGAATATTCATACCACAATTAAGAAGATTTGCATTGAAATTATGCCAAGTAGCACTCCACATAAAAAATTCTCTTTTTATCATTTACCTACTCGAGGACGAGCAGGAATTAAGCTTGGGGATGCCTGATACGTCTCCAACGTATCTATAATTTTTTATTGCTCCATGCTATATTATCTACTATTTTGGACTATATTGGGCTTTATTTTCCACTTTTATATTATTTTTGGGACTAACCTATTAACCGGAGGCCCAGCCCAGAATTGCTGTTTTTTGCCTATTTCAGAGTTTCGGAGAAACAAAATATCAAACGGAGTACAAACAGAATAAAACCTTCGGGAACGTGATTTTCTCACCAAACGTGATCCAGGAGACTTGGACCCTACTCCAAGGGACAAGAGAGGCGGTCACGAGGGTGGGGGGCGCGCCCCCTGCCTCGTGGCCCCCTATTGCTCCACCGACGTACTCCTTCCTCCTATATATACCTACGTACCCCCAAACGATCAGATACGGAGCCAAAAACCTAATTCCACCGCCGCAACTTTCTGTATCCACGAGATCCCATCTTGGGGCCTGTTCCGGAGCTCCGCCAGAGAGGGCCGTCATCACGGAAGGCTTCTACATCATCTTAGCCCCTCCGATGAAGTGTGGGTAGTTTACCTCAGACCTTCGGGTCCATAGTTAGTAGCTAGATGGCTTCTTCTCTCTTTTTGGATCTCAATACAATGTTCTCCCCCTCTCTTGTGGAGATCTATTCGATGTAATCTTCTTTTTGCGGTGTGTTTGTTGAGGCCGATAAATTGTGGGTTTATGATCAAGTCTATCTATGAATAATATTTGAAACTTCTCTGAAATCTTTTATGTATGATTGGTTATCTTTGCAAGTCTCTTCGAATTATCAGTTTGGTTTGGCCTACTAGAAAGGTTTTTCTTGCCATGGGAGAAGTGCTTAGCTTTGGGTTCGATCTTGCGGTGTCCTTTCCCAGTGACAGAAGGGGTAGCAAGGCACGTATTGCATCGTTGCCATCGAGGATAACAAGATGGGTTTTTTATCATATTGCATGAAACTATCCCTCTATATCATGTCATCTTGCTTAAAGCGTTACTCTGTTTTTAACTTAATACTCTAGATGCATGTTGGATAGCGGTCGATGAGTGGAGTAATAGTAGTAGATGCAGCCAGGAGTCGGTCTACTTGTCTCGGATGTGATGCCTATATACATGATCATACCTAGATATTCTCATAACTATGCTCAATTCTGTTAATTGCTCAACAGTAATTTGTTCACCCACCGTAGAATACTTATGCTCTTGAGAGAAGCCACTAGTGAAACCTATGGCTCCCGAGTCTATTCTCATCATATCAATCTTCATCACTTTAATCTTGCTTTGCTTTTTACTTTGCCTTTTACTTTTTACTTTGCATCTCTATACCAAAAATACCAAAAATATTATCTATCATCTCTATCAGATCTCACTCTCGTAAGTGACCGTGAAGGGATTGACAACCCCTAATCGCGTTGGTTGCGAGTAGCTATCCTTTTGTACAGGTACGAGGGACTTGAGCGTGGCCTCCTACTGGATTGATACCTTGGTTCTCAAAAACTGAGGGAAATACTTACGCTACTTTGTTGTATCATCCTCTCCTCTTCGGGGAAAACAAACGCAGTGCTCAAGAGGTAGCACTGCGCGCGCGATCTGAGTCCTGCGTTCTGACTGGCCAGAACCCAAACCCCACGGATCGTACGTGTGCACCGTTGGATGCTCCTAGATCGAACAACAACCCTGAGACCTTTCGACAGCATATGGAGTACATAGGTAGGCACTGTGCGCATGCGTCGTGTAGCTCACGCTTCCTTCTCTACTAGGTTTTCATTCAAAACAGGCTACCATTTCTCGCCACTCCTCTCATCGGCTTCCCGCCTCTTCTCCCAAATATGCATGATGTAGATGTGTCGGTGTACTAAAGTAGGGGTACCTTAGTACCCCAGACTTGTGCACGGGCAGTTGTAGCACCCTGCGGCGAGGCCCGCCCAGGAAGCGCCAAGAGAAGACCAAGCATTCAAGACAAGGCCCCCGGCAAGAGGAGCTTGCCGGGCCGAGAAGACAGGACCCCGGCAAGAGGAGCTTGCCGGGCCAAGAAGACAAGACCCCGGCAAGAGGAGCTTGCCGGGACGACTAAGCCCGTGTAATACCATCCAAGAACAAAGTATACGGGACAGAAGATCGAGACCCCGACAAGAGGAGCTTGTCGGGAAGGCCGAACCCAGGCACCACAAGAGAAGCCCGCCACGGCGCGCCATGCGCCCCGGCAAGGCCTGATAGCCGGCAAGCTATCAGGCACAGGAAGACGACCCCCGCGGCAAGCCACTTGCCGCGGCAAATCGCCACCTCAGGACTGCGCTCCAGCTCGCCCGCCCACGCGTCGCTCCGGGGCTTCCCCCAAGGGCACGTGGCGGGACACCGCGCAGCCTGGGGTATGCGGTGGCATGCAGCCACTACCGTGGCGAGCGGTGGCGCACCTAACGGTCCGCCTCGGTGCTGTCCAGGCGACCGTGACGGGCATTTAATGCCCTTGTCCCCTACCGTCAGAAGTAGGTATGATAACACTGTGCCGCACTGTAGCGCCACTGTTCCCGCACTATTACAACTGCCACCCCTTTTACACTTTTACCCCTTTCTCTTACGTTGACACCTGTCGGTGACCCCTTTGCGCTATAAAAGGAGGCCCGTGTGCAACGTAGAGGGGGTTCCGGGGTTCGGGGATTCGGAATCCAGACAGCCATACGCTCGGTGCAGCTAGCTCTCCAAGCTCCCGAGCTCCCCAGTTCAATACAACCAAGCAGGAGTAGGGTTTTACGCGTCCATCGCGGCCCGAACCTGGGTAAACCGCCCGTGTGCTCGCCTCGATCTGCTCTCCGTGCTCCCTCCGCCCCCCTCACCGGACAACGAAAGGGGCTCCGGCCCCATAGGTGCTCGCGGGGGACTCTGTCCACCCCGACAAGATGTTCGTTTAATTCTTATAGTTCATACATGCAAAATCAATTAGTTTTGAAAAAAACTATTTTAAGATTCATGGAATTATGCATTGTAAAGGTAAAAACAAAAAGTGACAATTCATTTAGAAAAAAAGGTTTGGGCTATTAAATATGGAAGATTCTAGAGAACAAAGGAGAAGTGCTTGTGTTTAGAGGTTTGTGCATTATGCTTAAGTTCAACCATGGAGTCTTCTAGATTGTACATGTGGCAGAATCTGGTGGAATGTAGATGATATCCAACGGCCAGTAGTGCTCGGATTTGCCATCTCTGTACCATCAGATTGGCTTCATCCAACGAGCAACTTTCATAGTTATTCGCACACTATATATGTGTATATATATATAGATGTGTCCCATGCTAGACAAAATAAAGTTTGAGCACATGCGTGGGACGCCCCCCCCCCCCCCACTACAGCCTCGAAGTTGGGAAACTGACATCATAGGTTTTGAACCAGGCTTGGAGTCGGGTACGGTGTTCGGTTTGTAATGTACTTAGCATGGCCCATTGAAGTTGTGCATTTGGGATTTAAACATATCATACACCATCGTACCCATACATATTTTTAGGCTGCATGCAGTGTATACGGGGTCTTCTAATCGACGACGTCTCCCTTATGCGGTTTTTTGTGACGACACAGATATCTGTGGGCTCCCCGAGTGTATATATATCATCCCTTTGACCGATAATGAGGGGTGTGTGTTGGCCATGAATGGATTCCTCCTAGTTCAAGTTAGGGCCGGTCACCGTCAAATGTCGGTCAACCAAAGCTCAAGCTCATGCATTGTCAGGATTCCCTCCCAGATGCTCAGATTGCTGGGTTCGACCTACATCAAACCCTGCGTACGTATCTTTTCCTTAACTACCTTGCCTTCATGGTTGTTGTCTGTATCGAGAGGTAGGCACCACATCTAAATTTTACATTATTCTATATTGAAAACACACATCACCCCTTCCCAACGTACATCATTTTGGGCCGCATGCAAGAGGTGCTTGTTTTGTGGTCCCTCTCGTGAGATGTTTATGATGGTTCAATCTATTGGCCCAAGAGGTTTATCGACAACAACAACTGTCATTTGACCAAACAAAAGATTCATTGGTCCATCTTATGGTAGGTCATGGCGACATGCATGTATGACCAAAGTATCGATCATTACGTGCATCCGTCCCGCTGACACGAAGTGGGAGGTGGTGGGCCAAGCATCCTAGCTAGGTACGACATTATCTCATTATATATATCCTAGCTAGGTGGTTGTTAGGGTGCTTTCGGGTTTGCGAGGCAGGTGCCACCAAAGTTATGCATTGTGTATTTAAAGTTTTAAACATCCCCAATATTCGTACATATATTTGGCCACTTCCAGGTGGTTCTTGACTTCTGGCCCCTCTCATCGATCTTCAACGACGCGCCCGACCGTGGGCCTGCGGGGTCAAAGTTGTGCATTGGAATTTTGAATAGCACATACCACCCTTTTCACTCGTATATATTTGGGCCACATGCTGGTGTGGCTGTCTTTTGACCCTCCCTAACGTTATTTTTTGCTGCAAAGACTCTGATGATCCTCAACGGGCACGGGGTATAATATCTAAACTATGTGCGATACAAGTACGATGTGAATCACAATGATCGCGCAAGCGCGAGCAAATTAAGGTGGAGGTACTGGCTCAATCGTGTGCGATGCAAGTGCGCTGAAATCACGATGACCTCGCAAGCGCGAGCAAAGGGTGGAGGTAATGGCTCAACCGTGTGCGATGCAAGTGCGCTGAAATCACCACGGCCACGCAAGCGCGAGCAAAGGGTGGAGGTACTGGCTTAACCGTGGGCGATGCAAGTTTGCTGTAAAACCACCACCTGTGGAAGCTAAAGGCGGGTAAGTTTATTTGGAAATTAGGACGAACCGTGTGTGATAGACCAACTAGCTAGAAATATAAAAAACAAACTACCCGCCTTGAGCGTTGCAAAAATCGGCGGATCCGCGCTACTTTTCCTTATTATCATACACGCATATTGTTATTGGACCGTGCGCGATCTTGGGCACTCCCGCCCCGCATCAATTCCTTTACCCAAAGTTTAGTAGCCGCCGTACTTCAACCGTCGCCCACACTCCTCCAACACCGACCTTATAGTAAAATTTTAGCAGCCGAGGCATTTGAACCGTCGCCCTCCCACGTCCACCACCATCTCCACCCACCATTACTAAAATTTTCAGTAGCCGTGACGTATCCTCAAACGAATCCGAAAACATACCGATACTTGTTGAAGAAAGATGGGATGCCTTCTGGGGCATCCCCAAGCTTAGACGCTTGAGCCTCCTTGAATATTTACTTGGGGTGCCTTGGGCATCCCCAATCTTGAGCTCTTGCCTCTCCTAATTCTCCTCACATCGAGACATCCTCGATCCTCGAACACTTCATCCACACAAAACTCAACAGAAAGCTCGGTAAGATCCGTTAATATAATAAAGCAAATCACTACTCTAAGTACTGTTGCAAACCAATTAATATTTTGTTGTTTCATGGTAGCTACTGTAATATAACTTTTCCATGGCTTAATCCACTAAAAGAAATTGATAGATTCATCTAAACAACTAAACTATGAATAAAAAACAGAATCTGTCTTAAACAGGACGGTATGTAGTAATCTGAATATTCACCATACTTCTGGTACTACAAAAATTCTGAAACAATTAGGAAAAATAAACAATTTGTATAGAAAGACAGTGCAAAAAATTTCAGAACCGTTTGACGTTCCAGTAGAAAATGTAAAATCGCGCACTACAGCCAAAGTTTATGTTCTGCACCGCACAAACCAACAAGCAATGTAAACATCCTAAAGGCAAATCTTGGCACATTATTTTTATAATACAATGGAATTGTACAAGGGGATAATTATCTTTGTTGAAAAGATTCTGTAATCAAGATTCACAAAGTTTCTGTGAGCATGAATAAAGTTCAAGGAGCTCCCCCACTTCAACAATGCTTGTCTCTCACTTTCACTTTCCTTTTTGAAAATTTTTGGGTTCCCTTCTTTATTTTTTTGTTTTTAAACTATATAAAAGCACACAACAGAAATATATGGATCTCTAAAACTTCCAGGTTGTCTCCCTGGCAGCGCTTTTTTTAAAGCCATTAAGCTAGGCATATAGTGCTCAAGTAATGGATCCACCCGGATCCCAAGGTATATCAAAGCCAATTTTAATTAACAATGATTTGTGATTTAGTAGTGAGCACAAAGCAACATATATCAAGCAACGACAAAGTCTAACTCTCTTCCTATGCATCGGCATGTCATAAAAGAACAATTCATGCACACATAGTAAAGGCCAATGCATAGTATAAACAGTTTCTTGCGATTTTATCGTGTTGGAAAAATGGAGAGGCGGAGATGTAGTTCCTCTCTCATAATAATTGCAAGTAGGAGCAGCAAGCACATTCATATTATATCTATCAAAATCATCATGTGTAGTAGTGAAACGCAACCCATCAATATAATCCTTAATAACGGCAAACTTCTCTGATATAGTGTAGTCGGGAGAATTCAAAAAGATAATAGGACTATCATGCGTGGGTGCAATAGCAACAATTTTATGTTTAACATAAGGAACTATAGAAAGTTCATCTCCATAAGCATAATTCATATTTGCATCTTGGCCACAAGCATAGCAAGCATCATCAAAAAGGGATATTTCAAAAGAATCAATGGGATCATAACAATCATCATAGCAATCATCCTTCGGTAAGCACGAAGGGAAATTAAACAATGTATGAGTTGAAGAGTTACTCTCAATAGAAGGTGGGCACGGGTAGCTGATTCGCTCTTCCTCCTTTTGTTCTTCGCTCTCCTCATCATCTTTTTCAGCCAATGAGCTCACAGTTTCATCAACTTCTTCTTCCATAGACTCCTGCAAAATATTAGTCTCTTCTTGGATAGCGGAGGAGTCCTCAATATATGGTTTAATATAAGGATTAGAAGCATAATTATCATAGCAATATTTAAGTATGGCCAAATTTTCAGATTTGTAGAGAGTAGTACCACACTCTTTGAAAGTGCGTTATATCGACTAGAGGGAGGTGAATAGACGATTTTTATGGAATTCTTCACTGAGGAATTTGCCGGTGAGGAAATTCCTTAGCGAAGAACTACTAGCAGCAGAATAAGTACTCAGATGAAAACATAACAGAATCTAAGCATAGTCATCATGATGAAATGAAGACAAACACAGAGTACAGAAAGCGTAAACACAGGATAACACTAGAAGAAGACAAAACGGACTGAAGAAATTGAACTGAGGAAATTGAGAAAGTCTTCAGTCAAAGTCTTCAAACACAGATATGATAAACAAACAGCAGACTACTGAGGAAATGAAAGAGTTGAGGAAATGGAACCAGTAAGCTTGGTGAAGACAATGATTTGGTAGAACAGTTCCAACTGTTGTCTCAGTTGTACATCTGGTTGGAGCGGCTGAGTATTTAAACTCGAGGACACCTAGTCCTGGACACACAGCCCTCACTGTATTCTCCTTGAGCTAAGGACACACAGTCCTCGCCCAATCACTCGTGGTAAGTCTTCAGGTGACTTCCAAACCTTCACAGACTTGGTCACTCCGAGATCCACAATTCCTCTTGGATGCTCTAGACCATGACGCCTAACCGTCTGGAAGAAGCACAGTCTTCAAAGGTAATAAGCGTCGGATCCACGCAGGATCAATCTCTTCAGTGATGCTCAATCACTTTGGGTTCATAGGTGTTTGGGTTTGGGTTTTGGATTTTTCTCACTTGATGATTTTCGCTCAAAGTCCTCGGAGGATGGGTTGCTCTCAAATGACAAGTGTCAAGTTCTTGCGGAGCAGCCAACTAGCTAGTGATTGTAGGGGGCGGCTATTTATAGCCTAGGGAGCAGCCCGACATGATAAGACATAAATGCCCTGAAGGAAATATGCCCTAGAGGCAATAATAAAGTTATTATTTATTTCCTTATATCATGATAAATGTTTATTATTCATGCTAGAATTGTATTAACTGGAAACATAATACATGTGTGAATACATATACAAACAGAGTGTCACTAGTATGCCTCTACTTGACTAGCTCATTAATCAAAGATGGTTATGTTTCCTAGCCATGAACAAAGAGTTGTTATTTGATTAACGAGATCACATCATTAGTTGAATGATCTGATTGACATGACCCATTCCATTAGCATAGCACCCGATCGTTTAGTATGTTGCTATTGCTTTTATCCATGACTTATACATGTTCCTTTAACTATGAGACTATGCAACTCCCATTTACCGTAGGAACACTTTGTGTGCTACCAAACGTCACAACGTAACTGGGTGATTATAAAGGTGCTCTACAGGTGTCTCCGAAGGTACATGTTGAGTTGGCGTATTTCGAGATTAGGATTTGTCACTCCGATTGTCGGAGAGGTATCTCAGGGCCTTCTCGGTAATGCACATCACATAAAGCCTTGCAAGCATTGCAACCAATGAGTTAGTTGCGAGATGATGTATTACAGAACGAGAAAAGAGACTTGCCGGTAACGAGATTGAACTAGGTATTGGATACCGACGATCGAATCTCGGGCAAGTAACATACCGATGACAAAGGGAACAACGTATGTTGTTATGCGGTCTGACCGATAAAGATCTTCGTAGAATATGTAGGAGCCAATATGGGCATCCAGGTCCCGCTATTGGTTATTGACCGGAGACGTGTCTCGGTCATGTCTACATTGTTCTCGAACCGTAGGGTCCGCACGCTTAAGGTTTCGATGACAGTTATATTATGAGTTTATGATTTTTGATGTACCGAAGGAGTTCGGAGTCCCGGATGAGATCGGGGACATGACGAGGAGTCTCGAAATGGTCGAGACGTAAAGATCGATATATTGGACGACTATATTTGGACATCGGAAGGGTTCTGAGTGGTTCGGGTATTTTCGGAGGTACCGGGAAGTTACGGGATTACGGGAGAAGTAATGGGCCTTGATGGGCTTTAGTGGGAAGAGGAAAAGGCTGTTGCGCCCCCCCTCCCCTTTGGTCCGAATTAGACTAGGGAAAAGGGGGCCGGCCACCTTTCCTACTCCTCCTATTCCTTCTCCCTTCCTCCCCTCTTGGTGGACTCCTACTAGGACTTGGAGACCTAGTAGGACTCCACACCCAGGCGCGCCAAACCCTTGGCCGGCCTCCTCCTCCTCCATCCTTTATATACAGGGGCAGGGGGCACCCCATAGAGACACAAGTTGATCTACGGATCGTTCCTTAGCCGTGTGCGGTGCCCCCTTCCACCAAATTCCACCTCGATTATATCGTTGCAGTGCTTAGGCGAAGCCCTGCGCCGGTAACACATCAAGATCGTCACCACGCCGTCGTGCTGACGGAACTCTTCCCCGACGCTTTGCTGGATCGGAGCCCGGGGATCGTCATCGAGCTGAATGTGTGCCAAGAACTCGGAGGTGCCGGAGTAACGGTGCTGTGATCGGTTGGATCGCGAGGAGAACGTACGACTACTTCCTCTACGTTGTGTCAACGCTTCCGCTTCGGTCTACGAGGGTACGTAGACAAACACTCTCCCCTCTCGTTGCTATGCATCACCATGATCTTGCGTGTGCGTAGGAAATTTTTTGAAATTACTACGTTCCCCAACAGTGGCATCCGAGCCTAGGTTTTATGGTTTGATGTTATTTGCACGAGTAGAACACAAGTGAGTTGTGGACGATACAAGTCATACTGCCTACCAGCATGTCATACTTTGGTTCAGCGGTATTGTTGGACGAGACGATCCGGACCAACCTTACGCGTACGCTTACGCGAGACCGGTTCCCTCGACGTGCTTTGCACATAGATGGCTTGCGGAAGACTGTCTCTCCAACTTTAGTTGAACCGAGTGTGGCTACGCCCGGTCCTTGAGAAGGTTAAAACGGAGTCTATTTGACAGACTATCGTTGTGGTTTTGATGCGTAGGTAAGATGAGTTCTTGCTTAAAGCCCGTAGCAGCCACGTAAAAACTTGCAACAACAAAGTAGAGGACGTCTAACTTGTTTTTGCAGGGCATGTTGTGATGTGATATGGTCAAGACGTGATGCTAAATTTTATTGTATGAGATGATCATGTTTTGTAACCGAGTTATCGGCAACTGGCAGGAGCCATATGGTTGTCGCTTTATTGTATGCAATGCAATCGCGATGTAATGCTTTACTTTATTACTAAGCGGTAGTGATAGTCGTAGAAGCATAAGATTGGCGAGACGACAACGATGCTGCGATGAAGATCAAGGTGTCGCGCCGGTGACGATGGTGATCATGACGGTGCTTCGAAGATGGAGATCACAAGCACAAGATGATGATGGCCATATCATATCACTTATATTGATTGCATGTGATGTTTATCCTTTTATGCATCTTATCTTGCTTTGTTTGACGGTAGCATTATAAGATGATCTCTCACTAAATTATCAAGAAGTGTTCTCCCTGAGTATGCACCGTTGCGAAAGTTCTTCGTGCTGAGACACCACGTGATGATCGGGTGTGATAGGCTCTACGTTCAAATACAACGGGTGCAAAACAGTTGCACACGCGGAATACTCAGGTTTAACTTGACGAGCCTAGCATATACAGACATGGCCTCGGAACACAGAGACCGAAAGGTTGAGCGTGAATCATATAGTAGATATGATCAACATAGTGATGTTCACCATTGAAACTACTCCATCTCACGTGATGATCGGACATGGTTTAGTTGATTTGGATCACGTGATCACTTAGAGGATTAGAGAGATGTCTATCTAAGTGGGAGTTCTTAAGTAATATGATTAATTGAACTTTAATTTATCATGAACTTAGTCCTGGTAGTATTAGCATATCTATGTTGTAGATCAATAGCTCGCATTGTTGCTTCCCTGTGTTTATTTTGATATGTTCCTAGAGAAAATTGTGTTGAAAAATGTTAGTAGCAATGATGCGGATTGGATCCGTGATCTGAGGTTTATCCTCATTGCTGCACAGAAGAATTATGTCCTTGATGCACCGCTAGGTGACGGACCTATTGCAGGAGCAGATGCAGACGTTATGAACGTTATGCTAGCTCAATATGATGACTACTTAATAGTTTAGTGCACCATGCTTAAACGGCTTAGAATCGGGACTTCAAAGACGTTTTGAACGTCATGGACCATATGAGATGTTCCAGGAATTGAAGTTAATATTTCAAGCAAATACCCGAGTTGAGAGATATGAAGTCTCCGACAAGTTCTATAGCTAAAAGATGGAGGAGAATCGCTCAACTAGTGAGCATGTGCTCAGATTGTCTGGGTACTACAATCGCTTGAATCAAGTGGGAGTTAATCTTCCAGATAAGATAGTGATTGACAGAATTCTCTAGTCACCATCACCAAGTTAGTAGAACTTCGTAATGAACTATAATATGCAAGGGACAACGGAAATTATTCCCAAGCTCTTCGCGATGCTAAAATCAGCGAAGGTAGAAATCAAAGAAAAACATCAAGTGTTGATGGTTGACAAGATCACTAGTTTCAAGAAAAGGGCAAAAGGAAAGAAGGGGAACTTCAAGAAGAACGGCAAGCAAGTTGCTGCTCAAGTGAAAAAGCCCAAGTATGGTCCTAAGCCTGAGACTAAGTGCTTCTACTGCAAAGGGACTGGTCACTGGAAGCGGAACTACCCCAAGTGATTGGCGGATAAGAAGGATGGCAAAGTGAACATAAGTATATTTGATATACATGTTAATGATGTGTACTTTACTAGTGTTCATAGCAACCCCTCAGTATTTGGTACTAGTTCAAGTTGCTAAGATTAGTAACTCGAAACGGGAGTTGCAGAATGAACAAAGACTAGTTAAAGGGCAAGGTGACGATGTGTGTTGGAAGTGGTTCCAAGATTGATATGATCATCATCACACACTCCCTATACTTTCGGGATTAGTGTTGAAACTAAATAAGTGTTATTTGGTGTTTGCGTTGAGCATGAATATGATTTGATCATGTTAATTGCAATACAGTTATTCATTTAAATTAGAGAACAATTGTTGTTCTGTTTACATGAATAAAACCTTCTATGGTCATACACACCAATGAAAATAGTTCATTGGATCTCGATCGCAGTGATACACATATTCATGATATTGAAACCAAAAGGATGCGAAGTTAATAATGATAGTGCAACCTATTTGTGGCACTGCCGTTTAGGTCATATTGGTGTAAAGCGCATGAAGAAACTCCATGATGATGGGATTCTGGAATCACTTGATTATGAATCACTTGATGCTTGCGAACCATGCCTCTTGGGCAAGATGACTAAAAACGCCGTTCTCCGGAACAATGGAGCAAGCAACAGATTTGTTGGAAATCATACATACTGATGTATATGGTCCGATGAATATTAAGGCTCGCGACAAGTATCATTATTTTCTGACCTTCACAGATGATTTGAGCAGATATGGGTATATCTACTTGATGAAACATAAGTCTGAAACATTTGAAAAATTCAAAGAATTTCAGAGTGAAGTGGAAAATCATCGTGACAAGAAAAATAAAGTTTCTACGATCTGATCGCAGAGACGAATATTTGAGTTACGAGTTTGGTCTTCAATTAAAACAATGTGGAATAGTTTCACAAACTCATGCCACCTGGAACACCGCAGCATAATGGTGCGTCCGAACGTCATAACCGTACTTTATTAGATATAGTACAATCTATGATGTTTCTTACCGATTTACCAGTATCGTTTTGGGATCATGCATTAGAGACAGCTGCATTCACGTTAAAAGGGGCACCATCTAAATCCGTTGAGACGACACTGTATGAACTATGGTTTAGCAATAAACCTAAGATGTCGTTTCTTAAAGTTTGGGGCTGCGATGCTTATGTGAAAAAGCTTCAACCTGATAAGCTCGAACCCAAATCGGAGAAATGTGTCTTCATAGGATATCCAAAGGAAACTGTTGGATACACCATCTATCACAGATCCGAAGGCAAGATATTCGTTGCTGAGAATGGATCCTTTCTAGAGAAAGAGTTTCTTTCGAAAGAAGTGAGTGGGAGGAAAGTAGAAAACTTGATAAGGTAATTGTACCTTCTCCCTTATTGGAAAGTAGTTCATCACAGAAATCTGTTCTTGTGACTACTACACCAATTAGTAAGGAAGCTAATGATGATGATCATGTAACTTCAAGATCAAGTTACTACCGAATCTCGTAAGTAAACCAGAGTGAGATCCGCACCAGAGTGGTACGGTAATCCTGTTCTGGAAGTCATGTTACT
Organism: Aegilops umbellulata; assembly: GCA_032464435.1. NCBI lineage: Eukaryota > Viridiplantae > Streptophyta > Magnoliopsida > Poales > Poaceae > Aegilops > Aegilops umbellulata. The sequence continues at coordinate 95,833,735 of CP136060.1, forward strand.
AGACCATGACGAACTTGCGAACTATGAGGAAGCGATGATGAGCCCAGATTCCGCAAAATGGTTAGAGGCCATGAAATCTGAGATATGATCCATGTATGAGAACAAAGTATGGACTTTGAGGGATTTGCCCGATGATCGGCAAGCCAAAGAAAATAAATGGATCTTCAAGAGGAAGACGGACACTGATAGTAGTGTTACTATCTACAAAGCTAGAATTGTCGCAAAAGGTTTTCGACAAGTTCAAGGTGTTGACTACGATGAGAGTTTCTCACTCGTATCTATGCTTAAGTCTGTCCGAATCATGTTAGCAATTGTCGCATTTTATGAAATCCGGCAAATGGATAAACAAAACTACATTCCTTAATGGATTTATTAAAGAAGAGTTGTATACGATGCAACTAGAAGGTTTTGTCGATCCTGAAGGTGTTAACAAAATATGCAAGCTCCAGCGATCCATCTATGGACTGGTGCAAGCATCTCGGAGTTGGAATATACGCTTTGATAAGTTGATCAAAGCATATAGTTTTATACAGACTTGCGGTCAAGCCTGTATTTACAAGAAAGTGAGTGGGAGCACTACAGCATTTCTGATAAGTATATGTAAATGACATATTATTGATCGGAAATAATGTAGAATTATTCTGTAAAGCATAAAGGAGTATTTGAAAGGAGTTTTTCAAAGAAAGACCTCGGGGAAGCTACTTACATATTGAGCATCAAAATCTATAGAGATAGATCAAGACGCTTAATAAGTTTTTTCAATGAGTACATACCTTAACAAGATTTTGAAGTAGTTCAAAATGGAATAGTCAAAGAAAGAGTTCTTGCCTGTGTTACAAGGTGTGAAATTGAGTAAGACTCAAAGCCCGACCACGGCAGAAGATAGAAAGAGAATGAAAGTCATTCCCTATGCTTTGGCCATAGGTTCTATAAAGTATGCCATGCTGTGTACCAGACCTATTGTATACCCTACCCTGAGATTGGCACGGGAGTGCAATAGTGATCTAGGAGTAGATCACTGGACGGCGGTCAAAATTATCCTTAGTGGAATAAGGATATGTTTCTCGATTATGGAGGTGACAAAAAGGTTCGTCGTAAAAGGTTACGTCGATGCTAGTTTTGACACTAATCTAGATGACTCTAAGTCTCAATCTAGATACATATTGAAAGTGGGAGCAATTAGCTAAAGTAGCTCCGTGCAGAGCATTGTAGACATGGAAAATTGCAAAATACATAACGGATCTGAATGTGGCAGACCCGTTGACTAAAATTATCTCACAAGCAAAACATGATCGCACCTTAGTACTCTTTGGGTGTTAATCACATAAGCGATGTGAACTAGATTACTGACTCTAGTAAACCCTTTGGGTATTGGTCACATATCGATGTGAACTATGGGTGTTAATCACATGATGATGTGAACTATTGATGTTAATCACATGGTGATGTGATCTAGATTATTGACTCTAGTGCAAGTGGGAGACTGAAGGAAATATGCCCTAGAGGCAATAATAAAGTTATTATTTATTTCCTTATATCATGATAAATGTTTATTATTCATGCTAGAATTGTATTAACTGGAAACATAATACATGTGTGAATACATATACAAACAGAGTGTCACTAGTATGCCTCTACTTGACTAGCTCATTAATCAAAGATGGTTATGTTTCCTAGCCATGAACAAAGAGTTGTTATTTGATTAACGAGATCACATCATTAGTTGAATGATCTGATTGACATGACCCATTCCATTAGCATAGCACCCGATCGTTTAGTATGTTGCTATTGCTTTTATCCATGACTTATACATGTTCCTTTAACTATGAGACTATGCAACTCCCATTTACCGTAGGAACACTTTGTGTGCTACCAAACGTCACAACGTAACTGGGTGATTATAAAGGTGCTCTACAGGTGTCTCCGAAGGTACATGTTGAGTTGGCGTATTTCGAGATTAGGATTTGTCACTCCGATTGTCGGAGAGGTATCTCAGGGCCTTCTCGGTAATGCACATCACATAAAGCCTTGCAAGCATTGCAACCAATGAGTTAGTTGCGAGATGATGTATTACAGAACGAGAAAAGAGACTTGCCGGTAACGAGATTGAACTAGGTATTGGATACCGACGATCGAATCTCGGGCAAGTAACATACCGATGACAAAGGGAACAACGTATGTTGTTATGCGGTCTGACCGATAAAGATCTTCATAGAATATGTAGGAGCCAATATGGGCATCCAGGTCCCGCTATTGGTTATTGACCGGAGACGTGTCTCGGTCATGTCTACATTGTTCTCGAACCGTAGGGTCCGCACGCTTAAGGTTTCGATGACAGTTATATTATGAGTTTATGAGTTTTGATGTACCGAAGGAGTTCGGAGTCCCGGATGAGATCGGGGACATGACAAGGAGTCTCGAAATGGTCGAGACGTAAAGATCGATATATTGGACGACTATATTCGGACATCGGAAGGGTTCTGAGTGGTTCGGGTATTTTCGGAGGTACCGGGAAGTTACGGGATTACGGGAGAAGTAATGGGCCTTGATGGGCTTTAGTGGGAAGAGGAAAAGGCTGCTGCGCCCCCCCTCCCCTTTGGTCCGAATTGGACTAGGGAAAAGGGGGCCGGCCACCTTTCCTACTCCTCCTATTCCTTCTCCCTTCCTCCCCTCTTGGTGGACTCCTATTAGGACTTGGAGACCTAGTAGGACTCCACACCCAGGCGCGCCAAACCCTTGGCCGGCCTCCTCCTCCTCCATCCTTTATATACAGGGGCAGGGGGCACCCCATAGAGACACAAGTTGATCTACGGATCGTTCCTTAGCCGTGTGCGGTGCCCCCTTCCACCAAATTCCACCTCGATTATATCGTTGCAGTGCTTAGGCGAAGCCCTGCGCCGGTAACACATCAAGACCGTCACCACGCCGTCGTGCTGACGGAACTCTTCCCCGACGCTTTGCTGGATCGGAGCCCGGGGATCGTCATCGAGCTGAATGTGTGCCAAGAACTCGGAGGTGCCGGAGTAACGGTGCTGTGATCGGTTGGATCGCGAGGAGAACGTACGACTACTTCCTCTACGTTGTGTCAACGCTTCCGCTTCGGTCTACGAGGGTACGTAGACAAACACTCTCCCCTCTCGTTGCTATGCATCACCATGATCTTGCGTGTGTGTAGGAAATTTTTTGAAATTACTACGTTCCCCAACATGCCCTTCAATGATATGACCGTTGGATGGATAAGATATTTTGGGACAGCTGGCGCGTAGCACAGCAACGGTCGGAAATTTGAGGTACAAATTCATCAGGGCTATCATGTTCCTCACTGTGTAGGCAATTTGCACTGGCGAATTCCTAACTCCTCAGTCAGAGCAAAGTCCTCAGTGACCAGAGGAACTGCGTCTCTGTCATTGAAGAAATTGACTGAACTGTATGAGATTTCCAATGGCTTCACTTGAAGGGATTGGTAGGTGTAGGATTTGAGATGAGCATCACATGGAAATTTTCTCCTTAGTATTTCCTCGACCCCCTTTAATAGTACGGTGTTTCCTATGACTCAAGAAAGAGAAAATGAAACTACAAAAACAAAAGTCCTCACGCTTCATGTTCCTTGAATCAATACCAAGTCTTCAAGGTCACACCAATTTCTTCACTTTCAAAGTCTTCAGAAAGTCTTCAGAATATCAAAGTCTTCAGTCGAAGAACTTCATTTTTAGGGGTCGACTTTCTTTGTAAATATCAAACTCCTCATAGACTTATAGACCTGTGTACACTCATAAATGCATTAGATACTTAACCTATAAGTCTTCAATACACCAAAATCACTAAGGGGCACTAGATGCACTTACAATCTCCCCCTTTTTGGTGATTGATGACAACATAGGTTAAGTTTTCAACGAGGATAAATATGTGAAGTGTAAATACTGATATTGAGGAACTTGATTGCAAGATATAGAAGAACTCCCACTGAAGTTGTGCATAGTGAGGAATTTGCTTTTGAAGCAATGCACACTTGAAGAGTTGAATCATGGAGATCTCCCCCTATATCTTGTAATTCATACACGCATTTGATATATAATATGAAGAATTTGAAATGCATGATGAAATATGGTGCCTGATGAAATTCAGCATGCGTGCAATAATATTAACAAGGAATAAGCAAGCCGAATAGAGCATCAAAAGTATCAGAACCTAGTGCAATAAAAGTATCAGCGCACCATCGGGTTTAAGATTACAAATTGATCCAATAAAAGTTTCGGAAGAACGAGAGTTGTAACTTAGCAAAAAAATCGCCCTTATTATAGACCCGCTTGAAGACTAACTCAGATTTCTCCCCCTTTGTCATCGAGTGACCAAAAGGATCGAAACTGAGGACTAACGCCCCTGAAGATATTCAAGTTGATGAAGGAGCGCCAGCGTTGTTGGGGTCGGTTGTTGAAGTAGGGCCTGCCACAGTGTCGTCCAAGTCTTCATGTTCATCAGTGTCGCGCGATGAAGAATAGGAGCTGGCCACCAAGGAAGGAACTGGGACCTTCTTGTATTTCTTCGGAGGAGGTGCAGACCAGGTAAATTCTTCGTTGAGACCCATTTTCTTCAGATCATCAGCGCTGTAGACTTGAGATAAAACAACCCAGGTGCGGTTGAGGGTTTCATGAAGGTAGTAGTGGTTTTTCTTCATTGCATTATGTGTTGCAGTCATGTTGTGAAGAATTGAACCAAACTGACGCTTGACCCATTTGTGATTGCGATCAACCTTTTGATGAAGACTGAGGAGTAACTCACGATCAGTCATCACCCTGGGTGCTGTGGCTTGAGGATTTGGCTTGGCAGTGTTGGCGGCAGTGTCATGGGTGGCAGAGTCATCATTGGTGGAGTAAGATGCAGCCTTGCGAAATTGTCCATCCAATGGACGAATGCCTTCATCTATCACAGCAGTAGCTTTGCCCTTTTTTCAGCTGAGGAAAATGTCCTTTTGAGGACTTCAATGGGAGGCAAGTAGATGCAGTGGTTCAGAGTTTCAGCTTTGTAGTTGAGTGAAGACCTTGTCCTGATGAATCTCATAATCCAAGGTGCATAAGGCTTCAGCTCAAATGGTGACATAGCAATATTTGCCAAAGTCCTCATGAAGAAATCATGGAAGTTGATGGGAACGCCATGACAGATGTTGAAAAGCATGTTCTTCATGATGCCAATGACTTCTTCACCACTTGAGTCGTGGCCTTTGATGGGACTCATTGTCTTCGTCAGAATGCGAGAGACAGTCCTAGGCACATACAACAATTCCTTGACGAGGAATGTGGTTCGAGAGGCCTGCCCTGGCTGCAAAGGCTTCATGAGCACTTGCATATAGTGATTTGAGAGCTCAGGTTCGTTGTAAACACAACGTGCATCTTCAGTGGGTGGACTCAGAGGAAGGGCACGAAGCAATTCAGATGCTGGGGCCTTATAATGGGTGTTCTCAGTCATCCAGTCTACAACCCACGAATTGACATCTTCAGAGTTGCCGGCGATGTGCAATGTTGCATAGAACTGAAGAATGAGTTCTTCATTCCAATCGCATATGTCAGTGCAGAAATTGAGCAGCCCGACATCGTGAAGAACACTGAGGACTGGCGTGAAGCACGACATAGACTCCATATCCACGTGAGGAATATGTGCATGGTCGAAGACTTTGTCCTTGTTGAAAAGCACTAAGGAATAGAAATTTGCTTGACTAGCTGTCCAGAAACGCCTCTTCCTTATGCGAGCAGAGTCATAAGGGCTGCATTCAGTGAAGAACACGTGCTCGCCAAAGAAGTCTTCAGGCTTAAACTTTTGTTTCCTTGAGAACGGATCCTTTGGCTTGGGCAGAAGAGTGTCAGTGAGTTGCATCACTACCTCAGGAATCACGATCTCAGGTTCTTCAGGCTGAGGAATTTCAGGTTCTTCCTCAGGTGCAGTCACCTTTTCAGTATCAGCAGCAGTTTCTTCAGCACTAGTGGCTGGAATTTCTTCATTCACAGATGTAGTGGGATGAGTTTCTTCAGAGCCCATCGGAACAGTTGGTGCAGGGGAGTGAGGAATTTGCTTCAGTGGAGTGAAGAGTGGAGAACTGGGATGCTGACTTTCCCAAAAGTCGTCATTCATCACTGGAGTTACGCTTCCAATGTCCACATCTTCATCCTCTAATTCTTCAACACCAGCCTCTTCAGCAGTAAACTGAGGCAGTGGTGATGAGACCATTGGGGTTGAAGGGATTCCATCCACTTCAATTTCTTCATCAATCTGCTCTGAGGAAGCAGCAGACTGACTTTCTTCATCTGATCCACTTGGGATCACACACTCTTCACCAAAAGGAACAAGGTCCTTTGATGGTATGGTGGAAATTGGAACAACATCAATTGGATTGGCAAACGAGCTGGTCATGGGCTTCATCTTCTTTGGGACTGAAGATTCTGAAGCACTTGATGCTTTCCTTTTCTTCACTGCAGCTCGCTCTGCAGCCTTGGTCTTCTTCACATCCAATGCAGATGGAAGGATTGGAGTTGGTGTAGGCGCAGGTGGAGCTGAAGAATCTGGTTGATTTTCCTCACGCGCAACTGATGCAGTTGCCCTGATTTCTTCAGTTTCTTCAGGCGCACCACTAGTGGATGCCCTGGCAGTTTCTTCAGTAGCTGGAGTGGAGTCATCAGCCCTGGAACTAGCATTTTCTTCAGCAGCCTAAAAGTCATCAGCAGTGCTGGCATGTTCTTCAGTGGGCTGTGCGGAAGGTTTAGCTTGAGGAATTCCTTGTTGCGATGGGGCTGTAACATTTGTGAATTTCTCAGTCAGTTGTACAAACCTGACTTTTGCTCCTTTCCAGTCAACATAGTATGAATCAAAGTCATCGCTGAGGGCTTTGATGTCAGCCTGCATCTTGATGAGTTCTTCAGGCTTCATCGTGAGAACATTTTTCCTCAGCAGATTCTCTTTCCTGTACTGCGATTTCTTGATCTGCCTGGCCCTATCATATTTCCACTTCTCCTCTTGGATGAAGTGAGTCAGCATGTGACTTTGGCCAGGTGTCAGCTTGAAGTCAGGCATAGGTGTGTTGGGATCCTTATGCCAGAGATTGATGTAATCGAGGATCGCCCTTGGATCCAGCAGTAGGGGCACATGTGTGCCTTTGGCTTTAGCAGCCCTTTCTTGGCGGTCCCTGGTGATTTCAGCAAGTTCTTCTTCATCAGCTTCATCATCATCAGACGGTACAGTGAACACTACCTGCTTCTTCTTGGGACTTGGGCGAGTACCGCGTCCAGCAGTAGCCTTTTTCTTCAGCAAAGAGGGTCCAGCTGAGGAACTTGGTGCAGTTGAGGAACTAGCTGAGACACCAGAGGCAATAGGGATGCCTACAGTCCTTTGGCATGTGGCAGGATGCGCAGGTGCTGAGGACTTTGGAGGAGCAGGGGCAGCTTGAGGAATTAGCTTTGAAGACTTTGAAGTTTCAGGCCGTGAGGGCATAGCAGAGGAACTTGGCCGTGAGGGCATTGCTGGTGAAGCACTTGGCTTGCGAGCGGGCTTCTTAAGCATCGATTTCCTCGGCTTGACAGAGGCCTCAGCGGCAGCAGCAGCAGCAGCAGCAGAGTCTTCATTAAATTTCCTCACTGCTTCTCTAGATTGTCTTGCCAATTTAGCTTGGTGCTTGGCCCATTCCTCAGGAAAGTCCTCACCGCATTTGATGCTAGTGGGATCAGCCTCTTGGCCAGGTGCCAATGGGGCTCTTGGGCATGGAGGGCTCAATGCGAATTTCTTCATGTACTTTGGAGTGACGTATCTGTACTCCCTCCATTCACGTGCCCATCTCCGTTCAATCCTTTGAATGCGCACCTTGCACTGATTTTTATCTTCTTTGCCAAACTTGGCTTCATCAGGCGTGCAATAATCTTTATAAATATCCTCAGGGATTTCAAACGTAGTCATAACCTCAGCCTTCTTTCCTCCTTTCTGAGGCCTTTTACCTTCAACCATTTTCTTCAGTTGAGGAATTTGAACAATTGAATTCTCTGAAGAAGTATGCAACTTTTCTTCGAGGAACGCTGCAAATGAGTTAAGTTGATGAGAACCTAGTGATTCAGCAGCGGACATGTGTACCTGTGAACAGAATATAGTTGCGAGGAATTTGAAGAGGTCATATGCGTTCTCAGAGGGTTTTTCATAAAGACAAAGTTAGAGGAATTTGACCAGATGCCTCTTGAAGAATTTCACTAAGCGAGCTTTATCTTAGGTTCCAGAGTTGTATAGATCGAAGATCCACACAATTGAGGAATCTTGAAGAAAATGATGCTTAGGGAAATGAGTCAAGAACAGATAACTTGTGAGGTGTTTTGTGTGTGAGGATTTGAAGAATAAAACACCTTTGAAGATTTTGTAGAAAAGTTTCGAATCAAAGAGGGTAGTAAAAGTAACTTTTAATTACCCTGAACTAAGAACACGACGAACTGTGAGTTGAAACAGTGAAGTTCGTTGATGCAGATCTTCCACGCCCTAACTTGGCGGAGGAAGACGTCTACGGCGGTGGCGGAGGTGAAGATTTCCGCGGTCGGCGCGAGTATGACGGCGACAAGGTCGAGGCAGTGAAGCTCTTCCTCACTGGCGACGATGGAGTAGCGGCGGCGCTAGGGTTCGTAAGCTCGAGCGGGAGAGTGAGATCGAGCGGGGTAAAAGAAGTGAGGAAGGGGACAGGGGTATTTAGCCACGGTGAAAAACTGTTCGCCCGAAGATTTGGGACGAACGTGCCCCTGCCCGTTCTCCTTCTCACGACATGTGTCACCCACGTACTGTGTAGTGGAGATCGTGTAAGATCGTGGGTGAGTAAACTAATGCATCGTGGGATGCGGAACGGTTTGAGTGGCAAAACCGAAAGTTTGGATAAGATCCGTTCGCAATTTCTTCAGCTGACAAGGACACAGTGAAGATTTTGAACGAGTTTCAAAATAGAACGCACATGAAGAGTTTGTGAATAGATTGGATTGAGTATAGCATAGAGGGGAAGGATCTGATCACATTCACTTAGCAAAAGATCCAACTTGAAGAAATAGCTATAAGTGAATGTTGTAGAGGACATAAAATCATATATAAATATATAGCTAATGAAGAAAAACGACGACAAGAGTGAAGATTTTACAAGTTGAAGAATTTGAACAACTGAGGAATTTCAAAACTGAGGAAAAACTCAAATTGAAGATTTTCAACATTTGTGGTGGCGTGACCCACCGTATAAGAATGATGATTTCAGACACCGCGTACAATTGTCGTAGGGTTCTGAGAATCAAATTCTTCATTAATTTCTTCACACTTAGAGTGTTATTCTTCATTGATTGAAGAAAAACTTTTCTTTATGTGGTGCACATCTAAGTCATCAATTTTGCATAAGTGTTAGGATGAGTGCCTTTTCAAAGTACATTAGAAGATTCTAAGATATTTAGCTCACACGGCAACTTGCTAAATCTCTTCTCATCCAAGGGCTTAGTGAAGATATTGGCTAGCTGTTCTTCAGTCTTCACATGCTCAATAGAAGTGTCGCCCTTCAACACATGATCACGAAGAAAATGATGACGAATCTGAATGTGCTTTGTCTTCGAGTGCTGAACTGGGTTGTGAGCAATCTTGATGGCACTCTCATTGTCACATAGGAGAGGCACATTCTTCACGTTGATGCCATAGTCCTTGAGTGTTTGCTTCATCCATAGAAGTTGAGCACAGCAAGAACCAGCAGCAATGTACTCAGCTTCAGCAGTAGACAGTGATACGCAGTTCTGTTTCTTCGAGGACCAACAGACCAAGGATCGTCCGAGGAAATGACAAGTACCATATGTTGACTTGCGGTCCACACGGTCACCAGCATAGTCAGAGTCAGATCAAAATCTGAGCCCTTGGGATACCATAATCCTAGTGTTGGTGTGTGAGCTAGATATCGAAGAATATGCTTCACAGCCTTATGGTGTGATTCCTTTGGTGCAGCTTGAAATCGGGCACACATGCAAACACTAAGCATTACATATGGCCTAGATGCACATAAGTACAATAAAGAGCCAATCATGGAGCGGTATACCTTATGATCGAAGTCAATACCATTTTCATCAGTTCGTAGATGACCATTTGTGGGCATAGGAATTTTGATGCCTTTGCAATCTTGCATGCCGAATTTCTTCAGGACATCCTTGAGGTATTTCTCCTGAGATATGAATATGCCATTGCGTTGTTGACGAATTTGAAGACCTAAGAAGAATTTCAACTCTTCCATCATAGACATTTGATATTCTTCACTCATCATATAGGCAAATTCATCACTATAACGTTGGTCAGTACATCCAAAGATGATATCATCAACATATATTTGGCACACAAACAGTTCACCATCATAAGATTTAGTAAAGAGAGTGGGATCGAGTGAACCGGGTGTGAAGCCTTTCTTCATGAAGAATTCCTTCAATGTATCATACCACGCCCGTGGGGCCTGCTTGAGGCCATAGAGGGCCTTGTTAAGTCTGAAGACTTTGTCAGGATGTTTTGGATCTTCAAAACCTGGGGGTTGAGCAACATATACTTCTTCCTCAAGCTTACCTTTGAGGAATGCACTTTTCACATCCATTTGATATAAGATGATATCATGATGGTTAGCATAAGCAAGTAATATGCGAATAGCCTCAAGTCTAGCAACAGGTGCAAAAGTTTCATCGAAATCAATTCCTTCAACCTGTCTGTAGCCTTGAGCTACTAGTCGTGCATTATTCCTCACCACAACACCATTTTCATCTTGCTTGTTGCGGTAGATCCACTTTGTGCCAATGATGTTATGTTTGTGAGGATCGGGACGATTGACCGATTCCCAAACGTTGTTGAGTTTGAACTGATGTAATTCTTCTTGCATGGCCTGAATCCACTCAGGCTCCAGAAATGCTTCATCTACCTTAGCGGGCTCTGTGATAGAGACAAAAGCAAAGTGCCCAGAAAAGTTAGATAGATGTGAAGCTTTTGAGCGTGTGAGAGGACCTGGTGCTCTAATGTCATCGATGATCTTCTCCACTTGCACTTCTTTTGCAATGCGAGGATGAGCTGGTTGTCGTTGAGGAATTTGATCAGCATTTTCTTCAGCATCAATTTCCTCAGAATTTTCTTCAGGTGCATCAGCTCGACGTTTTTCACGTTCTGGAATGAATTCTTCAGCAGATTCTTCAGTAGGAATGACATCTTCAGTAGCCTTGTGTTTGATGGAATCCTCGGGTGTTGGTTCATCTAACATAGAAGGTAGGTGCTCTCTTTGCAAGCCATTAGTTTCATCGAACCGCACATCTACAGTTTCAACAATCTTGTGAAGAACATTGTTGAAGACTCTGTAGGTGTGCGAGTCCTTTTCGTAACCAAGCATAAAACCTTCATGTGCTTTAGGTGCAGATTTAGAGTTGTGATGAGGATCAATAATCCAGCATTTAGCATCGAAGACTTTGAAATAACTCACATTGGGTTTCTTGTCAGTGAGGAGTTCATAGGCAGTCTTTTTGAAGAATTTGTGAAGATATACTCTGTTGATGATGTGGCACACAGTATCAATTGCATCAACCCAGAGACGACGAGGGGTTTTGTATTCGTCAAGCATAGTGCGAGCCATCTCAGCAAGAGTCCTGTTCTTGCGCTCCACGACGCCATTCTGTTGAGGAGTATAAGGAGCAGATAACTCATGAGTAATACCAAGTTCATCAAGATATTCATTGAGACCCGAATTCTTGAACTCAGTGCCATTGTCACTTCTGACGTGCTTGATCTTCACACCAAAGTTGGTTGAAGCCCTCGAGGAGAATCGTTTGAAGACTTCCTGCACTTCATGTTTGTAAGAGACAAGGTGTACCCATGTGTAACGAGAGTAATCATCAACAATAACAAAGCCATATTGAGATGCTTCATTTGAAATAGAGGAATAGTGATTAGGACCGAAGAGATCCATGTGAAGCAATTCGAATGGTCGAGTAGTGGTCATGATTGTCTTTGCTGGATGCTTGGCCTTTGTCATCTTTCCAGCTTCACAGGCACCGCACAAGTGATCCTTGAGGAATTTGACATTTTCAATGCCAATGACATGCTTCTTCTTCGCAAGCGTGTGCAAATTCCTCATGCCTGCATGACCAAGTCGTCGATGCCATAGCCATCCTTCTGAAGCTTTTGCAAGTAGGCACATGGCTGGTTGTGAATCTGCAGAGAAATCAACAATATACAAGTCTCCTCTCCTAAAGCCTTCGAAGACTTTGGAATTGTCAGCTTCCATAATCACAACACAATGATACTTTCCAAAGACAACAACCATATCAAGATCACAAAGCATTGAGACAGACATAAGGTTGTATCCTAAGGACTCAACAAGCATGACTTTGTCCATGTGTCGATCCTTTGTGATAGCAACTTTACCTAGACCCAATACCTGACTTTTGCTTTTGTCAGCGAAGATGATATGCTTCATATGTGACGATGATAAGGGAGCATCCATCAAAAGATTCTTGTCACCAGTCATGTGATTTGTACATCCACTATCAAGTACCCATTCAGTGGCTTTGGGTTGATCATCCTGCAGATGAATTAGTGCAACTTACGACCTCATATACTTCAGCAATGAAGAATATGATATCACAATTCATCAGATCAATTTCATCAAGTAGTAAGACAGTTAAAACAGAGGGAGGACATGTGAAATGAAAGTTCATTTCATCATGGTTAGCCTGCGTCCTTTCAGGCAATTTGTCAGGTCCCCGACAAATTCTTCAGACGTTATAGTATGTCTGGAGACCTGACCCTGCATAAGAGATTAGTTCTTTTTCTTCACCACCCACATCTGAAGGGGTGGCAAAGAGTTCATCACTCTGCAAGCTCCATATGAGAATGGTGGCATAGCGGCCAAACCATTTCGTTTCACATAAGAGCGGTTAGGGTAAGCATATGAATAAGCAGAGAAATTCTTCGAGGACTTATGAACATAATAATTTGAAGAATAATGCTCATATTCATAGCCCTTGGCTCTTCCCTGCGAAACAGAGTTGTTAGCACGATGATGTTCATATGAGGACTTTGATCCATGTGAGGAATTTGATCCCCTTGAGGAATTTGGTCCGTATGAGGACTTGGATCCATATGAAGAGTTTGGTCCATATGGGGAATTTGATCTGGGGTTCCTTTTCTTCACAGGTGGTGTCATGAGGACATTCACCTGAAGACTTTCAAGGCACCTTTTGGGAACCCAGATTTTCTTCACAGGAGATCCATTCCTGCAGTTAGTGCCAACATATCTAGCAAATACTTCACCATTCTGATTTTTGAATAGTTTATAGTTGGAGTCAAATGACTCATCAGAAGAATGAGAAGATTCACATGTATAGCCAGATAAATTAGATGGATCAACTGGAGGTCCCTTTGCAGCAACCCATGAGGTTTTGGGGTACTGCTCAGGCTTCCAATATGTACCATCAGCATTGAGTTTCCTCTCAAAGGCAATACCCTCTTTCCTAGGGTTCCTGTTGAGGATCTGCTTTTTAAGCACATCACAAAGAGTCGGATGCCCTTTGAGGCTTTTGTACATGCCTGTCATGTACAATTCCTTCAGCCCTGCATCGTCAGTGATACTAGCAATGTCCTCAGATGAGGAATTAGTGATAGCAGAGACAGGTGAAGAATTTGTAACATTAGAAGCATTTGAACATTCAGGTGAGGAATTAGCAGATTCTCGTTCAATGCATTTCAAACAGGGAGGAATAAATTCTTCCTGAGCAGTGCTGATTTGTTGAGCAAGTAATGAATCGCGCTCCTTCTGAAGAACTTCATAACTCACTCTTATCTTCTCAAGATCGGTCAAGAGAGAGTTATGCTGATCTTGAAGGGAGTCATACTTAGAATGAAGTCTCTGAAGACTTTCAGCCAAGGCTTGTGACTGATCCATTTCTTCACTCAACATATCATTGCTCTTACTAAGCATGTTGTTAGCCCTTTCCAAAGCTCTTTGTTGTTTAGCAGCAAGTGAGGCAAGTTTGACATAACTGGGTCCAAATTCATCACCAGATTCATCATCACTGGATTCAGACAGATAGCATTCAGTTACCTGTTCACCATCTGCCATGAGGCATGGTGAGGAGGAGGATGATTCTGGTTCATATGTCATTGTCTTGAGAGATTTCTTGAAGTCCTCAAACCAAGGATCGTGACAGGTTCGATGGCCTTCATAAACATCAGAGATACGGTCCCAGATAAGCTTCGCCTGATCGAGATGCATGACGTTCCTGAACTGATTTCGAGACAGACTGGAGCAGATGACGGCCTTTGCTGTGAGGTTGAGGTGGGTGTACTTGCGAATGTCATCAGCTTCCGCCATCTTGCACAGATCGATAAGTCCAATCTCAGTGACGGTCCACAGCTCGCTGTTCATCGCCATGAGACGCTTTTTCATCATGGCCTTCCATTTGGGATACTCGTGACCGTCAAATATGGGGCATGTCACTTTCGTCATATCTACGGTCGACATAACTAAAACTCCAGGCGGTTAAACCAAAATCACACAGAACAAGGGAGTACCTTGCTCTGATACCAATTGAAAGTGCGTTATATCGACTAGAGGGGGGTGAATAGGCGATTTTTATGGAATTCTTCACTGAGGAATTTGCCGGTGAGGAAATTCCTTAGCGAAGAACTACTAGCAGCGGAATAAGTACTCAGATGAAAACATAACAGAATCTAAGCATAGTCATCATGATGAAATGAAGACAAACACAGAGTACAGAAAGCGTAAACAGAGGATTACACTAGAAGAAGACAAAATAGACTGAAGAAATTGAACTTAGGAAATTGAGAAAGTCTTCAGTCAAAGTATTCAAACACAGATATGATAAACAAACAGCACACTACTGAGGAAATGAAAGAGTTGAGGAAATGGAACCAGTAAGCTTGGTGAAGACAATGATTTGGTAGACCAGTTCCAACTGCTGTCTCAGTTGTACATCTGGTTGGAGCGGCTGAGTATTTAAACTCGAGGATACCTAGTCCCGGACACATAGTCCTCACCGTATTCTCCTTGAGCTAAGGACACACAGTCCTCGCCCAATCACTCGTGGTAAGTCTTCAGGTGACTTCCAAACCTTCACAGACTTGGTCACTCGGCGATCCACAATTCCTCTTGGATGCTCTAGACCATGACGCCTAACCGTCTGGAAGAAGCACAGTCTTCAAAGGTAACAAGCATCGAATCCACGCAGGATCAATCTCTTCAGTGATGCTCAATCACTTTGGGTTCGTAGGTGTTTGGGTTTGGGTTTTGGATTTTCCTCACTTGATGATTTTCGCTCAAAGTCCTCGGAGGATGGGTTGCTCTCAAATGACAAGTGTCAAGTTCTTGCGGAGCAGCCAACCAGCTAGTGGTTGTAGGGGGCGGCTATTTATAGCCTATGGAGCAGCCTGACATGATAAGACATAAATGCCCTTCAATGATATGACCGTTGGATGGATAAGATATTTTGGGACAACTGGCGCGTAGCACAGCAACGGTCGGAAATTTGAGGTACAAATTCCTCAGGGCTATCATGTTCCTCACTGTGTAGGCAATTCGCACTGGTGAATTCCTAACTCCTCAGTCAGAGCAAAGTCCTCAGTGACCAGAAGAACTGCATCTCTGTCACTGAAGAAATTGACTGAACTGTATGAGATTTCCAATGGCTTCACTTGAAGGGATTGGTAGGCGTAGGATTTGAGATGAGCATCACATGGAATTTTTCTCCTCAGTATTTCCTCGACCCCCTTTAACAGTACGGTGTTTCCTATGACTCAAGAAAGAGAAAATGAATCTATGAAAACAAAAGTCTTCACGCTTCATGTTCCTCGAATAAATACCAAGTCTTCAAGGTCACACCAATTTCTTCACTTTCAAAGTCTTCATAAACTCTGCAGAATATCAAAGTCTTCAGTCGAAGAACTTCATTTTTAGGGGTCGACTTTCTTTGTAAATATCAAACTCCTCATAGACTTATAGACCTGTGTACACTCATAAACGCATTAGATACTTAACCTATAAGTCTTCAATACACCAAAATCACTAAGGGGCACTAGATGCACTTACACTCTTCAATAAAAGAAGCAATTTCACAAGTACCCCTAAAAGCAACAAATTCTTCAATTTGTTGAACATCATAGTAATTATAAACATCCTTAGTATACGAACATAAGATTCCATTATCACTAAACTCACATTGATAAGGAAGGTGTTTCTTAGGGTCTTTAGAATAACAAGTACCATCATATATTTCACATAAATTCCAAGCATAGCACTACAAACGATGAATTTGATCCAGTAAAAGTTTCCCTTTTTTAGATATGTGGTGTCGCACATAACAAGCATGCTCCTCTAAAGATTTGCCCTCAACTAAGCTAGTTGGGGTTTCAGGACGAGCACATAGGGATCAAAGATGATCCAAGTAAAAAGCTTTAGGAGTGTGATAGATTTTGAGTGATTCTTCAACCATTGGTGTAGTAGGTACAACTATTTTTTTTGGTCTTTTGCGTTTCCTACCCATAACTAAATATAGAGAACACCTTAGAATAGCAAATAAAAATTACTTAGTGATAAAGCAAACAAGCACACACGAGAATATTCACCCCACGCTATTACTCCCCGGCAACGGCTCCAGAAAAAGGTCTTGATAACCCACTAGTATAGGGGATCAATTGTAGCCTCTTTCAATAAGTAAGAGTGTCGAACCCAACGAGGAGCTAAAGGTAGAACAAATATTCCCTCAAGTTCTATCGACCACCGATACAACTCTACACACGCTTGACGTTCGCTTTACCTAGAACAAGTATAAAACTAGAAGTTCTTTGCAGGTGTTGTTGGATAGGTTTGCAAGAATATAAAGAGCACATAAATAAAAACTAGGGGCTATTTTAAGTAAAGAAGCAATAAAGTTAGTATAGCGAGTGTGGAAAGTTGGTGGTAGGAGTTGCGAAACTGTCCCCAAGCAATTGACTACTTTACTAGACCGATAGCCAGTTTTATGTGGGAGAGGCCACTGCTAGCATGTCATCCCTGACTTGGAATTCTATGCACTTATGATTGGAACTATTGATATGTCTCCAATGTATCTATAATTCTTTATTGTTCCATGCTATTATATTATCCATCTAGGATGTTTTGTATGCATTATATGCATTTATATGCTATTTTATATGATTTTTGGGACTAACCTATTAACCTAGAGCCCAGTGCCAGTTTCTGCTTTTTTCCTTGTTTTTGAGTATCGCAAAAAAGGAAAATCAATCGGAGTCCAATTGACCTGAAACTTCATGGAACTTATTTTTGGACCAGAAGAAGGCCATCGAGCAAAAGAGTTGGGCCAGAAGAGTCCCGGGCTGCCAACGAGGGTGGGGGCGCGCCCACCCCCCTGGGCGCGCCTCCCTACCTCGTGGACAGCTCAGAGACCCCCTGACTTGTTCTCGACGCCAAAACCTCTTATATATACAGAAACCTCCAGAACATAACCTAGATCAGGAGTTCCGCCGCTGCATGCCTCTGTAACCACCGAAAACCAATCTAGACCCGTTCCGGCACCCTGCCGGAGGGGGGAATCCCTCTCCGGTGGCCATCTTCATCATCCTGGTGCTCTCCATGACGAGCAGGGAGTAGTTCACCCTCGGGGCTGAGGGTACGTACAAGTAGCTATGTGTTTGATCTCTCTCTCTCTCTCTCTCTCTCTCTCTCTCTCTCTCGTGTTCTTGATTTGGCACGATCTTGATGTATCGCGAGCTTTGCTATTATAGTTGGATATTATGATGTTTCTCGCCCTCTACTCTCTTTTATGGATTGAGTTTTCCCTTTGAAATTATCTTATCGGATTGAGTCTTTAAGGATTTGAGAACACTTGATGTATGTCTTGCATGTGCTTATCTGTGGTGACAATGGGATATCACGTGATTCACTTGATGTATGTTTTGGTGATCAACTTGGAGGTCCGCAACCTCGTGAACTTATGCATAGGGGTTGGCACACGTTTTCGTCTTTACTCTCCGGTAGAAACCTTTGGGCAGTCTTTGAAGTTCTTTGTGTTGGTTGAATAGATGAATTTGAGATTGTGTGATGCATATCGTATAATCATACCCACGGATACTTGAGGTGACATTGGAGTATCTAGGTGACATTAGGTTTTGGTTGATTTCTGTCTTAAGTTGTTATTCTAGTACGGACTCTATGATAGATCGAATGGAAAGAATAGCTTCGTGTTATTTTAGTACGAACTCTTGAATAGATCAATCAGAAAGGATAACTTTGAGGTGGTTTCGTACCCTACCATAATCTCTTCGTTTGTTCTCCACTATTAGTGACTTTGGAGTGAATCTTTGTTGCATGTTGAATGATAGTTATATGATCTAATTATGTTATTATTGTTGAGAGAACTTGCACTAGTTAAAGTATGAACCCTAGGCCTTGTTTCCTAGTATTGCAATACCCTTTACGCTCACTTTACCACTTGTTACCTTGCTGTTTTTATATTTTCAGATTACAAAAACATATATCTACCATCCATCTTGCACTTGTATCACCATCTCTTCGCCGAACTAGTGCACCTATACAATCTGCCATTGTATTGGGTGTGTTGGGGACACAAGAGACTCTTTGTTATTTCGATGCAGGGTTGTTTGAGAGAGACCATCTTCATCCTACGCCTCCCACGGATTGATAAACCTTAGGCCATCCACATGAGGGAAATTTGTTAATGTCCTACAAACCTCTGCACTTGGAGGCCCAACAATGTCTACAATAAGAAGGTTGTGTAGTAGACATCAAGCAGTTTCTGGCGCCGTTGCCGGGGAGGTGAGTGCTTGAAGGTACATCTTTAGATCTTGCAATCGAATCTTTTAGTTTCTTGTTTTTTCACTTGTTTAGTTTATAAAAGAAAACTAAAAAATGGAATTAAGGGTGCCTCATATGCTTCATCTTTTTAATATCTTTCATGAAAATAAGGATTCCGATAATTCTGCTCAGTTGCTAGAGGAAGAATGCATTAGAATGTTTGCCACTAAATCTTTGAATGATGAGCATGCTTGCAATGTTGTTAGTGCGAACTCTTTGAATATCCATAGTACTAATGATGATTGCCCTAGTCATGATGAAAATGTCTCTTATAAGCATGTTAATTTTTGTGGAGTGCATAGAGTTTGCAAGTACACACCAAATAGGTAAGATAGATTTTGTAAGAGTCGTAAGTATTTGGAAACAAAATGGTTGCAAGAAAGGCTAGATGATTGTGATGAAAGATTCAATATTTATCGCCACCCTTGTGAACTTTGCAATGAGCATGGTCATTTAAAGCTCCAATGCTATTTGTTTCATGATGAAATTGTGTCCAGAAATTGTGATAACTTGATTACCCTTGAGCATCATAAAGAGCTTAGTCTTCTTTCGGGGTATGAAGAAATGAAACGTATAACTGAGGGTATTCCAAAATTTAATCTTGATAGATTTCTTGATTTTGATCTAGAAGAAATTTTTATGTGTTGTGCGGTGAATTGCATTGAAAATCCTTATATTGACAATTACATAAAGACAAGAAAACAAATAGAAGATGAAGAAAATACTAATGAGAGGGAAGAGACTTCCCAATATCTTCCTGTTATTTCTTATGATGAATCAGGTAACGAGGATGAGCCTTCTATTTAACCAATCTCATTAATAAGGAGCTCGAAAAAGAGGATTAAACCCACACATGATGTGAAGAAGAAAAAGAAAAGACGGAGAAGCAAAGGTAACAAGGTAGTCCTCCCAAATGATGTTGCTCCTATTACTCATTGTGATGATGATAATTGCTATACTATTAGTGCTATCCATACTATTAATGATGATAGTGATTGTGCTTATGATATGAAAAGGCCCAAGCTTGGGGATGCTACGTTTGATGAGAATGACATGTTTGAGAATATATTTGCTGCAATTAATGTTTGTCCCAAGCTTGGGGATGCTATTTTTAATTAAGATGATATTTTTAGCCTCCCAAGTTTTGATGAGCAAATTTATTATGATGATAGCATGCCTCCTACTTATGATGATTATATTGATGAAAGTGGGTTTGGAAGAGTGTCAACTTCAGGAAGTAATGATCCCACTATTTTGGAGGATGTTGAATCTTATTGTGACAATTATGAAGGTGGATTTGGAGAGGTCATGACTTTATTTAGTAATGATTCCACTATCTTGGAAGGGGTTTCAATTGATTATGATGAGAACAAAGTTACTACTTATGATGATTATTGTGATGACACTTATGCTATAAAAAGTAGTGATGATTATATTTATAAAACTTGTCATGATTATGATTACCCTTTTTCTGAACATTACTCTTTTAATGTGGAAACAATTTATAGTATTCAAATTTCTTATGATACTCCCACTATTCCGAATGAGAACAATTTTGCTTATGTGGAGTGTAGTAAATATTCTATGCTTGTAGATCATGAAAAGAATGCTTTATGTGATGGTTATATGGTTGAATTCATTCATTATTTTACTGAAAATTATTATGAGGGAGGAACATATGCTTGTAGGAATTGCAATAATATCAAGTTTCCTCTCTATGTGCTTAAAGTTTTGAAGTTATGCTTGTTTTGCCTTCCTATGCTAGTTGATTATTGTTCCCATAAGTTGTTTGCTCAAAAATCCCTATGAATAGGAACTGGGTTAGAATTAAATGTGCTAGTCATATTCTTCATGATGCTCTCTTTATGTTTCAATTATTATCTTTTATGTGAGCATCATTGAAATCGTCATGCCTAGCTAGGGGCGTTAAACGTTAGCGCTTGTTGGGAGGCAACCCAATTTTATTTTTGTTTCTTTATTTTTGTTTATGTTTAGTAATAAATAATTCATCTAGCCTCTCTTTAGATGCAGTTTTATTGTTTTAATTAGTGTTTGTGCCAAGTAGAACCTTTGGGAAGACTTGGATGAAGTCTTTATGATCTTGCTGTAAAAAAATAGAAACTTTAGCGCTCACGAGATTAGCTACAAAGTTTTACTTGAGAGTGCTATTTAGTTGATTCTTTTTGCAGATTATTAATAGAAAAATTCCTCAGGTCCACCAATTTATTTCAGAATCTTTGGAGTTCCAGAAGTATATGTTTGATACAGATTACTACAGACTGTTCTGTTTTTGACAGATTCTGTTTTCATTGTGTTGTTTGCTTATTTTGATGAATCTATGAGTAGTATCGGAGGGTATGAACCATAGAGAAGTTGGAATACAGTAGATATTACACCAGTATGAATTTAGAATGAGTTCACAACAGTACCTAAGTGGTGATTTATTTTCCTACACTAACGGAGCTTACGAGTTTTCTGTTGAGTTTTGTGTTGTGAAGTTTTCATGTTTTTGGTAAAGATTCGATGGACTATGGAATAAGGAGTGGCAAGAGCCTAAGCTTGGGGATTCCCAAGGCACCCCAAGGTAATATTCAAGGACAACCAAGAGCCTAAGCTTGGGGATGCCCCGGATGGCATCCCCTCTTTAGTCTTCGTTCGTCGGTAACTTTACTTGCAGCTATATTTTTATTCACCACATGCTATGTGTTTTGCTTGGAACATCATTTTATTTTTGTTTTGCTTGCTGTTTGAATAAAATACCAAGATCTTAAATTCTTAAATGTTAGAGAGTCTTCACATAGTTGCATAATTATTCAACTACTCATTGATCTTCACTTATATCTTTCGGAGCAGTTTGTCGTTTGCTCTAGTGCTTCACTTATATCTTTTAGAGCACGACGGTGGTTTTATTTTGAAGAAATATATGAACTCTCATGATTCACTTATATTGTTTTGAGAGTCTTTTAGAACAATGGTAATTTTATTTTTTTATTAATTTAGTCCTAATATGATAGGCATCCAAGAGGGATATAATAAAAACTTTCATATAAAGTTCATTGAATACTAAGAGAAGTTTGATACTTGATAGTTTTTTTGAGATATAAAGGTGGTGATATTAGAGTCATGCTAGTTGGGTAATTATGAAATTGAGAAATACTTGTGTTGAGGTTGGCAAGTCCCGTAGCATGCACTTATGGTAAACGTTGTGTGACAAATTTGAAGCATGAAGTGTTCGTTGATTGCTTTCCTTATGAGTGGCGGTCGGGGACGAGCGATGGTCCTTTCCTATCAATCCATCCCCCTAGGGGCATGCATAGTAGTACTTTGCTTTGAGGGCTAATAAACTTTTGCAATAAGTATATGAGTTCTTCTCTAATTTCCAACTGCAATAAAGTAATTCTTTGTCTGGATGGTCTTGAGGAGTTAAGGCCTTTGACTGGGCCTGAGGAAAATTGTGAAGTTGCATTTGGAGGAAACTCTAAGGTTGCAATTTATCTACTAGAAGCAGAGATGTATCATTAGAAACATTAAAGTGGGAGAGGAAAACACCAAATTTTTCCATGCCATGGCCACTAAGAGATATAGGAATAACTCTATTTCTAGTATAACTTCTGATGATGGGCAAGTGACCTCTGATCATGCATCAATTGCTGGACTATTTTTGCAGGAGTTCAAGCAGAGGATGGGATGCACAAATAATACACAAATGGGTTTTCATATGCCAAATATTATCAAGAAGGTTCAGGGACTAGATGACTTGACCAAGCCCTTTTCTGAGCAAGAAATTGATTGTGTTATTAAGGAAATGCCTCCTGACAGAGCACCTGGGCCAGATGGTTTCACTAGCCTTTTTCTTAAGAAGTGTTGGCACATAATTAAAGATGACTTTCATCAACTGGTCAAAGAGTTTTCTGAGGGGCACCTTGATTTGGAGTGTATCAACAGTTCCCTCATAACCTTGATTCCAAAAAAGCTTTCACCTGAGGGTTTGAATGATTACAGGCCAATATCTTTGACAAATACCTGTTTGAAATTCCTCACTAAACTTCTGGCAAACAGGTTGCAGAAAGTTATTGTCGGGGCGGACGGGTGTCCCCCCGCGAGCACCTATGGGGCCGGAGCCCCTTTCGTTGTCCGGCGAGGGGGGCGGAGGGAGCGCGGAGGGTAGATCGAAGCGGGCACACGGGCGGTTTACCCAGGTTCGGGCCGCGATGGACGCGTAAAACCCTACTCCTGCTTAGTTGTATTGGACTGGGGAGCTCGGGAGCTTGGAGAGCTAGCTGCACCGAGCGTATGGCTGTCTGGATGCCGAGTCTCCGAATCCCGGAACCTCCGAACCCCCCCCTACGTTGCACACGGGCCTCCTTTTATAGCGCAAAGGGGTCACCGACAGGTGTCAACGTAAGAGAAAGGGGTAAAAGTGTAAAAGGGGTGGTAGCTGTAATAGTGCGGGAACGGTGGTGCCACAGTGCGGCACAGTGTTATCATACCTACTTCTGACGGTAGGGGACAAGGGCATTAAATGCCCGTCACGGTCGCCCGGACAGCACCGAGGCGGACCGTTAGGTGCGCCACCGTTCGCCACGATGGCGGCTGCATGCCACCGCATGCCCCAGGCTGCGCGGTGCCTCGCCACGTGCCCTCGGGGGGGGAAGCCCCGGAGCGACGCGTGGCGGGCGAGCTGGAGCGCAGTCTTGAGGTGGCGATCTTGCCGCGGCAAGTGGCTTGCCGCGGGGGTCGTCTTCCTGTGCCTGATAGCGTGCCAGCTATCAGGCCTTGCCGGGGCGCTTGGCGCGCCACGGCTGGCTTCTCTTGTGGTGCCTGGGTTCGGCCTTCCCGACAAGCTCCTCTTGTCGGGGGCTCGATCTTCTGTCTCGTTATACTTTGTTCTTGGATGGCCTTACATGGGCTCAGTCGTCCCGGCAAGCTCCTCTTGCCGGGGTCTTGTCTTCTTGGCCCGGCAAGCTCCTCTTGCCGGGGGCTTTGTCTTCTTGGCCCGGCAAGCTCCTCTTGCCGGGGGCCTTGTCTTGAATGCTTGGTCTTCTCTTGGCGCTTCCGGGGCGGGCCTTGCCGCAGGGTGCTACGACTGCCCGTGCACAAGTCTGGGGTACTAAGGTACCCCTACTTTAGTACACCGACAGGAGCCCCCGGGTCTGGGCCACACATGGTGCCGAGCGTTGTTGGGCCAGGCCCTAACGGTGCACGGGCACACATGGCCTTGGTCGCGCTGCTCCTTAACTCCGCATCCGCCGCGCCTTCCCCAGGCGGCGCGCGCTTACCGCGGCGTCGTGGGGGCGAAAACGCCCGTCCCCTCTTTAAGTGGAGGGAGGTGCGGAGGCGCGGCTCAATAAATGAACGGGGGTGGGGCGCGGTTTTCGAGGCGTCCGTTCCCCATAGTCACGGGATGGGGAGAGGTCGCCCCACCCGTCGCCTCGGTTCTGCGCGCCCACCACGCGGTCCTCATGCACTCGGAGTCGTGGCGGCGGAGGCAGGGAGTCGGGCCGGCGCGGGCCGATGCAGTGGGTCGGCCCCAGTCGCCTGCCCTTCCTCCGCTTCTATTGGAGGAGCGGGGCGGCCGCGGTCCCACTCCGCTCCTTTATAAGGAGCGAGAGGGGGCGACGGAGATACGCACTCCATCTCCTTCCTCCTTCTGCTTCTGGTTTCCTTCCCCCATCTGCGATGGAGGGGGGGAACCCTGGTTCTTCTTCGGTTGCCGCGAGGGTGTCTGCTCGGCAACGCGCCCCTCCTCCCCTTGCGCCCGCGGCGGCGGAGCCGATCGTCGGGGGAAGAGGGAGAGGGCGAGGTCGCGGACGAGGTCGTGGACGGGGCCGAGGCGCTCGGGGCGGACGGATCGGTGCGCCGCCCTCGCCCCCGCCAGCGGCTCCTTTCCTTCCCGCGGTCCATCTCGGGGACGACCCCTGTGAGTTCATTATCAGGCTGCGCCGGGCGCCTCGTCGCCACCTCCGGCTTCCCGCTCCATTCGCGAACGTGTTGGAGGTGGAGCAGCCTGAGACGCTAAACCTGCGCATGAGGGGCTGCGGGATCAGCGGGACGCGAGTCCACGTCGAGTCCCGAGCCCCCGGCGTGGTGTGTCTGGGCCGCGGGTGGAAGACGTTCGCCCGGATACATAGCTTGACGGAGGGGTTCACCCTCCACTTCAAGCTAGTGGGGGAGGACCTCCTCTCCGTCAAGGCCTTCTGGGGCTTCGGTATCCGGGCCCGGTGCTGCGAAGATAGCTCCTCCGACAGCGAAGGCTCCTCCTCGAGCGAGAGTGACGAGGAGGGGAGCGACAGCGACGACGAGGGGAGCAGCCGCCGGGATGACGGGTACGACTAGGCGTCGGCCGCAGCTCCGGGTGGCGCCGGCGGCCCCATCGACCGCGCCGGGCTTCGTGAACTCCCCGGGGTCGTCTCCTTGGGCGACTGGCGCAGGGGGGGCTGCTGAGGAGGACAGAGGGCGGACGTCGAAGGCCGCGAAGTCGGAGTACGGGCCGACTTCGACAGCTGGCTGACGCTCCGGCGCCTCGTGTTCCAGATGCGCCCCAGACGCCGTCATCGCCCTTGCTCTCGGTGACGACCACCGGGGTCTTCTCTTCGGCCCGGCAAGCTCCTCTTGCCGGGGGGGGCTTGATCTCCTCGGGCGGCCGGAGTGGCGAGGCTGCGGAAGAGGAAGAGGCTGGCGGCAAGGCCGCTGCCTCATCTTCCAGCTCTGCCTCCGGCGCCTCCGTCTTCTTCAGCCTCCGGAGACCCCCGGGCGGAGCCCCCGGATCTTCTCTTGGTGCCTTCTGCCACCCGTAGCTCATCTAGGCGCCCCTTTCGCCCTCTTCGCCTACTTGCCCTACCTCCTGAGGAGAGAGACAAGAAAGGGATTACGGGCACCTTATCTCTTTTCAGCTTGTAAGCCTTCGGGCCTTAGTTGCGTTTAAGCCTTGTAATCCCTCTTTTCATGTTTTTCATTCTCTCTGAACTGTACCTGAGTGGAATGTTTTTAATGAAAAGGGGATGTTTGCCGGATCATTTGTCTCGCGGGTGGAAACCGCGGTAAGGAACGAATCCTTTACATCGTTAAGATAGACAGTTCTCGCCCGGCAACAGGCCCAGCCGCTCCCCTGCACTGCTCGACCTTTCTCACGCCCTTGGCGGAGGCGGGGAGCAGGCGGGTTCCGGCCCCTCGCTTCCCTCCCTCTTGCTGCCGCGGCTGCTATCGAAACGGGCCCCAGGAACGCGCTCTGGGGCTTGCCGCTAAGAGAGCACGGTAGCTTTCCAGGAGGAAAGGAGGCTTTCAAATCCCACAGTCCATAAGAGAATGCATGATGAGGGATGCAAAAACTTATCTGAGGTTGCAGCCCCCGGCGACTCTGGCTCGCCGGGGCGTAGGTGTTGGCTCGTCCTTCTCCTCTTCCTTGTCCTCGAGCGCCCCGGCAAGGACATTCAATTCCTGCGAGCCAAAGGGAAAGGACGGGAAAAAGACGCGGACTCGACCTCTAAGTTAGGGGTTAGCGACAGTTAGGAACTGACAACCCTAACCAAGGACGAGACTCTGACTCAGCATGCATGCTAAAATCTAGGGCGCCAGCGCTTCTTTATCTTCGGCCAGGGGCTTCGCCTGGCTTTGTACGAGGGCTTAAATGCAACATCGGCAAGGCCTGCACAAACCGGTGGTTGCCGGAGCGGATCACGGCAACCGCGCCTTATGGGCGAGACTTGCGAAGGTGCTCTATGTTCCTAGGAGTTGCTCACTGGTAGGCCCTCTTCGGTCTTGAGGCGGACAGCGCCGGGCCTCGCGACTCGTCTCACCCGATAAGGGCCTTCCTGCTTCGGCGTCGACTTGTTATAATTCTTGGCCGACTGAACGTGCCTAAGAACAAGGTCGCCTAACAGGGCAACTTTATCTGGTGCCAGGGGCTTCGCCTGGCTTTGTACAAGGGGTTACATGCAGCAGCGGCAAGGCCTGTACAAACCGATGGTTGCCGGAGCGGATCACGGCAACCGCGCCTAGTGGGCGGAACTCGCGAAGATGCTCTGTATTCCCAGGAGTTGCTCGCTGGTAGGCCCTCTTCGGTCTTGAGGCGGACAGCGCCGGGCCTCGCGACTCGTTCCACCCGACAAGGGCCTTCCTGCTTCGGCGTCGACTTGTTATAATTCTTGGCCGACTGAACGTGCCTAAGAACAAGGTCGCCTAACAGGGCAACTCTATCTGGCGCCAGGGGCTTCGCCTGGCTTTGTACAAGGGGTTACATGCAGCAGCGGCAAGGCCTGTACAAACCGATGGTTGCCGGAGCGGGTCACGGCAACCGCGCCTTACGGGTGAAACTTGCGAAGATGCTCTATGTTCCAGGAGTTGCTCACTGGTACGCCTTCTTCGGTCTCGAGGCGGACAGCGCCAGGCCTCGTGACTTGCCTCACCCGATAAGGTCCTTCCCACTTTGGCGTCAACTTGTTGGAATTCTTGGCCGACTGAGCGCGCCGAAGAACAAGGTCGCCCTCTTCGAGACTCCTGGCCTTGACCTTGCGGCTGTGGTAGCGACGCAAGGCTTGCTGGTATCGAGCGGCTCGTACCGCAGGCTGGAGACGTCCTTCCTCAAGGAGCAGCGCGTCATCTTGGCGCAGCCGCTCTTGCTCGAGCTCATCATAAGCGAGCACCCGAGGAGATCCGTATACGAGTTCCGTGGGGATAACTGCCTCCGCTCCATAGACTAGAGCGAAAGGTGTCTGTCCGGTGGCTCGACTTGGTGTCGTCCTGATTGACCAAAGAGCCACCGGCAGCTCCTCAATCCAATTTCTTCCGCACTTGTGCAGCCTGTCGAAGGTCCTGGTCTTGAGTCCGCGCAGCACTTCAGCGTTGGCCCTTTCTGCTTGACCGTTGCTCCTGGGGTGAGCAACCGAAGCGAAACAGACCTTGGTGCCGAGATCCTGGGCGTATTGCATGAAGGCGCGACTTGTAAACTGTGTCCCGTTGTCGGTGATGACTCTGTTGGGGATTCCGAAACGGCAGACGATCGACCGGAAGAACTTGACTGCTGACTGCGCGGTCACCTTCCTCACTGGCTCCACTTCTGGCCACTTCGTGAACTTGTCGATTGCAACGTACAAGTACTCGAAGCCCCCGACGGCTCGGGGAAAAGGGCCGAGGATGTCGAGCCCCCAGACCGAGAAGGGCCAGGACAAAGGGATTGTTTGGAGAGCTTGAGCTGGCTGATGAATCTGTTTTGCATGGAACTGGCACGCTTCACACTTGGTTACTAATGCAGTTGCATCTTGGAGGGCTTCTTGCCAGAAGAACCCTTGCCGGAAGGCTTTCCCGACAAGTGCTCTTGCGCCAATGTGATGGCCGCATATGCCTCCGTGTATCTCTGCCAACAGCTTCTGTCCGTCTTCCCTGGAGATGCACTTCAATCTGACACCGTTGAGTCTCCTTCTGTACAGCTCGTTGTCCACGAACTGGTACATACTTGACTGCCTGGTGATCTTCTCCACCTCTTCTGGGTCGTCGGGAAGTTCTCCAGTTTGCAGAAAACGGACGATCTGCCGTGCCCATGCCGGAGCCTGGGGCTCGACGGCAAGGACTAAAGGCATGAAGGCCGCTGCGGGGACCCCGGCTTCTACGGCAAGAACCTCTGGTTCAGCCGGAGCCGGTGATCCCCCGGCAAGCTTGCCGGGGCAAAGCTTGTCGGGAACCTCTGCTTCCACTGGACGGACCCTCGGACCCGCAGGAGCGGACTGTTCCTCAGCGTTCGGATTGTTGATCCGCTCGCCGGAGCAAGGCTCATCGGGGACACCTGCTTCGACTGGACGGATCCTCGGATCCGCAGGAGCGGGCTGTCCCTCGTCGTTCAGGCTGCTGATCAGCTCGCTGGAGCGAGGCTTACCGGGGACATCGGCTTCGACCGGACGGATCCTGGGATCCGCAGGAGCGGGCTGTCCCCCGGCGTTCTGGTTGTTGATCTTGGGGACCTTGGCGGCGATCTCAGGGAGGTCCGCCTGCGAGTAGTCGCCGGAGACCAACTTCCTTTTCTTGGACTGCCCAACTGATGGTGTAACGGATGGTTGAGTCAGCTTGAGCAAGAAGGTCCCTGGTTCCACAGGTAACTTCAGCGAAGCACACTTCGAAAGGCCGTCTGCTATCTCATTCTGAGCTCTCGCGACGTGCTCCATTTGCAGCCCTTCAAAGTGTTCTTCCAGCTTCCTCACTTCATCGACGTAAGCTTCCATCAGAGGGCTCTGGTAGCTCTTGTTGACCTGCCGGACCACTAGTTGAGAATCTCCCCGCACGATCAGCTTTCTGATCCCAAGTTCGGCCGCAATCCTGAGGCCGGCGAGCAAGCCTTCATACTCAGCAGTATTGTTGGTAGCTTGCTCTCTTGGGAAGTGCATCTGGATAACGTATTTGAGGTGCTCTCCGGTGGGCGCGATGAGTACCACGCCAGCACCGGCGCCTTGCAGCGAAAAGGCACCATCGAAGTACATTACCCACTCGCTTGTTGCTCCTTGTACGGGCGCGCTTGTTTCTTGGCCTTCTCCATCTGGCGTCGGGGTCCACTCGGCTATGAATTCTGCCAAAGCCCGGCTCTGTATGGTTGAAGTACTTTCAAACTTGAGCCCAAAGCTCGACAACTCCAGTGCCCACTCGACGATCCTGCCTGTTGCCTCTGGATTGTGCAATATCCTCTTCAGCGGAAAGCGAGTGACTACTGTTATCTCATGCGCTTGGAAGTAATGGCGCAGCTTTCTCGAGGCCATGAGGAGGCCGAAAAGCAATTTCTGCACCCCGGAGTATCTTGATCTAGCCCCCTGCAAGAGGGAACTTACAAAATACACCGGGCGCTGCACCATCTTCTTCCGCGCTCCATCCTGTTCCTGCGCAGGGTGGCTCTTGTCGGGGCCAGAGCTTGCTGGAGCAGCCCCCCGCTCGTCGCTGGACTCGCTTGTAGGTGGTATAGGCTCCTCGTCGGCCTCCCTCTCCGCCACTAACGCAGCACTAACCACCTGGTTGGTTGCCGCTAGGTATAGCAACAACTTCTCCTGTGGTCTAGGTGCGACAAGTATTGGAGTGGAGGATAGGTACCTTTTCAAATCTCGCAGCGCCGCCTCCGCTTCTGGAGTCCACTGCATGGGGCCTGCATTCTTCAAGATTTTAAAGAAGGGCAGGGCGCGTTCTGCAGACCTTGAAATGAACCGACTGAGGGCGGCCACACAACCTGCAAGCTTTCTGACGTCCTTGACGCGCTTTGGGGCTTCGATCTGCTCGATGGCTTTGATCTTGTCGGGATTAGCTTCAATCCCCCTCTGTGACACAAAGAACCCGAGAAGCTTGCCGGAGGGGACTCCGAAAACGCACTTCTCGGGGTTCAGCTTGAGCTGTATCTTGCGCAAGTTCTGAAATGTCTCTTCCAGATCTTGGACCAGGGTTTCCTTGCTCCTGCTCTTCACCACGATATCATCCATGTAGGCCTCCACGTTCCTATGGATCTGCGGCTCGAAAGCAGAGTGCACTACCCTTGCAAACGTTGATCCCGCATTCTTCAGTCCAAACGGCATGCGTATGAAGCAATAGGTGCCGCACGGAGTGATAAATGCGGTCTTCTCTTCATCTTCCTTGGCCATAAAGACTTGGTGGTAGCCTGAATAGGCATCAAGAAAAGAGAGTAGCTCACATCCGGCGGTGGAGTCAACAATCTGGTCAATGCGCGGCAAGGGAAATGGATCTTTGGGACATGCTTTATTCACGTCGGTGAAGTCTATGCATAGTCTCCACTTCCCATTGGCTTTGCGCACGACGACCGGATTGGCCAGCCACGTTGGATGGATCACACCTCTCACTAGGCCTGCTGCCTCTAGCTTCTTGATCTCTTCGCTGATGAATTCCTGGCGCTCCACGGCTTGCTTTCTCACTTTCTGCTTGACGGGTCGCGCGTGAGGACAGACAGCGAGCTTGTGCTCAATCACCCTCCTGGGAACACCGGGGATGTCGGACGGTTGCCATGTAAACACGTCGTCATTCGCCCGCAGGAAGGCGACGAGCGCGCTTTCCTATTTGCTGTCAAGCGTGGCACTGATGGTGAAGGTACCGCCAGTGCCGTCCTCCTTGGCGGACACCTTCTTGGTTGCCGGAGGAGCGGTCATTCCCTTCCTGTACTTGCCGGCGGAGCTCGATGGAACGTCCTCGACGGCGGCGCAGCACTCCGAAGAGGTGCGGTTGCCGGAGTGGGCCCCAGAGCACTTACCGGGCTTGGTCTTTGTCTTCTTCCCTTCGGGGGCTTCTGCGGCGAGTGCGTCCTTCTCTGCCGCGGCTGCTACATCCCGGTAGATCT
Source organism: Aegilops umbellulata (assembly GCA_032464435.1). Lineage (NCBI taxonomy): Eukaryota > Viridiplantae > Streptophyta > Magnoliopsida > Poales > Poaceae > Aegilops > Aegilops umbellulata. Next base: position 95,864,925 of record CP136060.1, read on the forward strand.
TGTCGGCGCAGATAAGCGCATCCTTTTTGTCGCCATGGACAGTGATGACGCTTATCGGCCCCGGCATCTTGAGTACGTTGTAGGCGTGGTGGGAAGCCGCCATGAACTTGGCGAGAGCGGGACGGCCGAGGATCCCATTGTATGGTAACGGGATATCGGCGACGTCGAACGTGATACGCTCAGTCCTGAAGTTAAGCTCGCCGCCAAAGGTCACCGGCAGAGTAATCTTCCCCTTGGGCTTGCTCCTCCCCGGGTTGATTCCTTGGAAGGATCCGGTCTCTTCGAGCTCGCCGTCTGGGATCTGGAGTTTCTTGATCACAGCGGAGGAGATCAAGTTCAGCCCGGCCCCGCCGTCTACCAACATTTTGGTGACCTTGAGGTTGCGGATGGTGGGTGAGACCAGCATCGGCAAGCACCCGACCGCGGTTGTGCGGTCGGGGTGATCCTCAAGATCGAAAATGATGGGCGTGCTGGACCATTTGAGGAGCCTGCGCGACTCCACGGGCGGCTCTGTTGCGTTCACCTCTCGCGCCCACCGCTTAAGCTGGCGGTGGGAGGTGTGCAGAGAGGCGCCGCCGTCAACGCAAAGGACCTCCGTGGCCTTCTGGAACTCCTGCTCGCTGTTATCTTCGTCTTCCACGTCTTCGTCGTCGTCTTCTTCATCTTCGTCGCGGCCCCGGGGAGGCCAATCGCCTTGCCGCTGCTTGGCCTTGCCGCGGCGTCCTCCCCGGCCGACGGGCGGCCGCTTCTTGCCTGGTTCGCCACCCCCACCCTGGGCCTTCCCCTTGTCGCACCTCTCGTACTCAGCCTTCTGCTGCACGACGAGGTACTCGACGCTTTTGCAGTTGGAGAGATCGTGGCCCTTGGTGCGGTGGATCTTGCAGTATTGCTTGTCGGAGCCGTCCTGCTTGTCGGCGGCCGCCACGGGGGCAGGCTCCTTGCCGGAGCCGCCAGCCTGCGTTTGCTTGGCGGGAGCCTCCTTGCCGGACCCCTCGACGGCAAGCACCTCTTTCCTGTTCTTCCTCCTATTATTCCGCCGCTGGCTCCTCTTCGCCGGGGCGGTGTCGTCACTGTCGCTTTCTCCTGCGCCAGCATCCTCCCCGGGGAGTTTCCTCCCCTCCTCCGCGCGCGCGCACTTGTCAGCCAAGGCATATAGCTCGCTGACGTCCCGAATCTTGGTCATGGCCATCTCTTCACGCATGCGGCGGTTACGCACATTCTGGTGGAACGCGCTGATAACCGCGGCAGGGTGAACGTCGGGGATGTTGCGATGCACGCGGCTGAAACGCTGGATGTACTTGCGCAGGGGTTCTCCTTCCTTCTGGGCTAGGATGTGGAGGTCGCTATCCTGGCCATGAGGTTTGTGGCCGCCTGTGAAGGCGCCAACAAACTGATGGCAAAGATCCGCCCAGGAAGAGATGGAGCCTTCCGGCAAGTGCATAAGCCACGAACGGACGTTCGGCTTAAGCACGAGCGGGAAGTAGTTCGCCAATATCCTTTCGTCGCGCCCCCCGGCAGCTTGTACAGCGATTGTGTAGATGCTGAGAAACTCCGAGGGGTGTGTCCTGCCGTCGTACTTCTCCGGTACGTCGGGCTTGAAGTTCTTCGTGCTGGGCCACCGGACGCGTCGCAGCTCGCGGGTGAACGCAGGGCAACCTGCCGCGTACGGTAAGTCACCTGGTTCACCGGGCGCGTGCGCGTCGGCAGTGTTCCCAGCCCGCTGGTCTGATTGCCGCCGAGTTTCTCGGCGGCGCTCAATCCTTGTTCGAGCGTCTTCTTGCTGCCGCTCGTCGAGGACTTGGCGCTGGTCCCGGCGAGTCCGCGGGTCCGACGACGCTGTGGAGCCGTCGTCGGCGTTGTTCCAGCGGGGCGGCGTCTTCTGCTTCTGCGCCGGGGAGTGCATGGTGGTCGCACCTCCGGCGGTCTTGTCGCCGTCGGCCTTCGTCTTCTCGACCTGCCGGGGCCGTGAGGTCGCCGGCCGCTGCGGCGTGTCGTTGTTGGCGAAGGCGATCAGGCTCTGGATGGTGGCCCTCCAGCTTTCGGCCTTGCCAGCCGCTGGAGGGTAGTCGAGGAGCAGTTGCGCTCTCGCGAGCGCTTCTGCCGGAGTGGAGGGGAGCGGGGGCGAGTGGCGCGAGGAGCGGGATGCGCTCGGACTCCTAACAATGTTAGAAAGAGCGGGGTCCCTCCCCGGCGCCTTCGCCTTGCCCGCGTCCGGACGGGTGCCCGTGGCGTCCCGCGAACCTCCTGTTTGCCCTTGTTCCAGCAAGCGGATGCCACCTCCCGTGGCATGGCGCTGCTGGGTCGTCGTTTGAAGGGACGGATGCGGCGCGTCCTCGGAGGCCGAGGCTCGGTCGTCCGCCCTGTTCTTGGATTTGGTGGCACCGCGAGTGTTCTCGCCGGTGGCCACCACTCCGACGGCGTCTCCCCCGCCCACCGTCGGCTCCGGTAGCGGTGGGAGTGACGCGGACGGGCCCGCGGCCTCCGAAGCCTTCTTCTTCGGGGCCATGGTGTTGATGAAGCTAGCGAGTTCGGAGAAGCTGACGAAGAGCGCGCTCGCGCGAACGCAGGATCTGATCCGCACAACCTCGACGTCCCCCTACCTGGCGCGCCAAAGATGTCGGGGCGGACGGGTGTCCCCCCGCGAGCACCTATGGGGCCGGAGCCCCTTTCGTTGTCCGGCGAGGGGGGCGGAGGGAGCGCGGAGGGCAGATCGAAGCGGGCACACGGGCGGTTTACCCAGGTTCGGGCCGCGATGGACGCGTAAAACCCTACTCCTGCTTAGTTGTATTGGACTGGGGAGCTCGGGAGCTTGGAGAGCTAGCTGCACCGAGCGTATGGCTGTCTGGATGCCGAGTCTCCGAATCCCGGAACCTCCGAACCCCCCCCCTACGTTGCACACGGGCCTCCTTTTATAGCGCAAAGGGGTCACCGACAGGTGTCAACGTAAGAGAAAGGGGTAAAAGTGTAAAAGGGGTGGTAGCTGTAATAGTGCGGGAACGGTGGTGCCACAGTGCGGCACAGTGTTATCATACCTACTTCTGACGGTAGGGGACAAGGGCATTAAATGCCCGTCACGGTCGCCCGGACAGCACCGAGGCGGACCGTTAGGTGCGCCACCGTTCGCCACGATGGCGGCTGCATGCCACCGCATGCCCCAGGCTGCGCGGTGCCTCGCCACGTGCCCTCGGGGGGGAAGCCCCGGAGCGACGCGTGGCGGGCGAGCTGGAGCGCAGTCTTGAGGTGGCGATCTTGCCGCGGCAAGTGGCTTGCCGCGGGGGTCGTCTTCCTGTGCCTGATAGCGTGCCAGCTATCAGGCCTTGCCGGGGCGCTTGGCGCGCCACGGCTGGCTTCTCTTGTGGTGCCTGGGTTCGGCCTTCCCGACAAGCTCCTCTTGTCGGGGGCTCGATCTTCTGTCTCGTTATACTTTGTTCTTGGATGGCCTTACATGGGCTCAGTCGTCCCGGCAAGCTCCTCTTGCCGGGGTCTTGTCTTCTTGGCCCGGCAAGCTCCTCTTGCCGGGGGCTTTGTCTTCTTGGCCCGGCAAGCTCCTCTTGCCGGGGGCCTTGTCTTGAATGCTTGGTCTTCTCTTGGCGCTTCCGGGGCGGGCCTTGCCGCAGGGTGCTACGACTGCCCGTGCACAAGTCTGGGGTACTAAGGTACCCCTACTTTAGTACACCGACAGTTATTCTTTCCTGTATTCATAAAAACCAATATGGATTTATTAAATCCAGGTCTATTCAGGATTGTCTAGCTTGGTGCTTTGAGTACATCCACCAGTGTAATGCTTCAAAGAGACCAATAATACTGCTGAAATTGGATTTTACTAAAGCCTTTGACACTATTGAGCATGATGCCATTCTTAGAATCTTAAGATACAAGGGTTTTAATGACCAATGGATTTCCTGGATGCAAACTGTTTTGTCTTCTGGTTCTTCTTCTGTGCTTCTTAATGGTGTTCCTGGTAACCATTTTAAATGTAAGAGGGGAGTCAGGCAAGGAGACCCAATGTCACCTCTTCTTTTTGTCCTTGCTGCTGACCTGCTTCAGTCTGTTGTGAATGACATGTGCAGTAAAGGAATTCTGACTTTGCCAATCCCTTCTAACAGCCAGGATTATCCCATAGTTCAGTATGCTGATGATACACTAATTGTGTTGCCTGCTATTGATCACCAACTGCTTGCTCTTAAAGACATGCTTGATGTTTTTGCTGCCACAACAGGATTATCTGTGAATTTTGCAAAATCCCTTATAGTGCCTATGAACATGTCATCTGATGAAGCTAACAGGTTGGCCTCAATTCTTGGATGAAGTGTAGGAACCATGCCTTTTACCTACTTGGGTCTGCCCATGGGGACTACAAGGCCCTCAATCCAAGACCTCATGCCTCTTGTGCATAGGATTGAAAGAAGATTGTCTGCCACTTCATGCTTTCTGAATCAAGGTAGCAGGTTGCAGTTGCTACAGTCTGTTTTAACATCAATGCCCATATATTTCATGTGCACACTTGTCATCCCACCTGGAATTTTGAAGCAAATTGAAAGGATTCAGAGACAATGTCTATGGAGAGGAAACTCTGATACCCCAAGACAATCCTTGGCTGCTTGGGACTTGGTATGCTTACCAAAAAACAAAGGGGGTCTTGGTGTGCTTAATCTCAGGGTGCAGAATGAGGCCTTGCTTATGAAGTTCTTGCACAAATTTTATAATCATCATGACATCCCCTGGGTTGGCCTTATTTGGAATGCCTACTATGCCAACTCTGTCCCTCATACTAGCACACTCTGTGGATCCTTTTGGTGGCATGATGTGTTTAAATTGGCTAACAAATATTGTCAGATGGCTACTCCAATGTTGGGTGATGGCAGGTCCATTCTCTTTTGGTCTGACAGATGGATGGTTGAGCTTAAGGGTTCCTGCCTCAGTTAAAAATTTCCCAGGCTCTTCTCCTTTGTTATTAATGAGCAGCTTTCAGTGTCTGATGTGCTTTCCTAGGAGTTTTTGTCAAATTTGCATCTGCCCCTCTCTACACAAGCCTTTGCTGAGCTTGAATGTCTTCAACAGCTGACACATGCTTATTCTTGCTCTGCAACTCATGACACATGGATTTGGCCTTTTCATAAGGGTTGTTTCATACCCAAATCCTTTTATGTGTATGAGCATCAACATATTGTTGTAGATCCAATCTTCCAATGGATTTGAAAATCTTCATGTACATTGAAAATCAAAATGTTTGGATGGTTACTGCTGAGTGATCGTTTAAACACCAGAGACATGCTACTCAGGAGGCATTGGCATGTGGAAGATCATACTTGTGTCCTATGACCATATCTGATCCATGAAGATTGTGCACATTTGTTCTTCTCTTGTAATTTTAGCGTTAGAGTCTGGAATTACTTGCAGATTCTCTAGGACCCACAGCCTGGGATGACAACATACAACATGGCAGTAAAGGCTAGGAAGGATTTTGGGCATTCTTTCTTCACTGAAGTGGTCTTTACAGCAGCTTGGAACATTTGGATCTTGAGGAATGGCAAGGTTTTCAGGAATGAGACACCTTCTTTCGGAGCCTGGAGGCATAACTTTATCCATGACATAACCCTTCTTTCTCATAGGGTAAAATGTAAATACAAGGATAGCCTTCTAACTTGGATCTCTAACCTCCCTTAGGTAGTGTTTTTCTTTTACCCTGCTTGGGTTGTAAGTTTGTAAGTATTTCTGTCTTCTTCTTTTCTTTACTTGTATGGACTTGTAACAGGACTTTGTTACTTTGTTGTTTTCAATAAAGAGTTGTGCGGCTGTTGCCTTGCAGTACATATTCAAAAAAAAGTATATGAGTTCTTTATGACTAATGTGAGTCCATGGATATTACACACTCTCACCCTTCCATCATTGCTAGCCTCTTCGGTGTAGTGCATTGCCCTTTCTCACCTTGAGAGTTGGTGCACACTTCGCCGGTGCATCCAAACCCCATGATACGATATGCTCTATCAAACATAAACCTCCTTATATCTTCCTCAAAACAGCCACCATACCTACTTATTATGGCATTTCCATAGCCATTCCGAGATATATTGCCATGCAACTTTCCACCATTCCGTTTATTATGACACGCATCATCACTGTCATATTGCCTTGCATGATCATGTAGTTGACATCGTATTTGTGGCAAATCCACCATGCTAATTTTTCATACATGTCACTCTTGATTCATTGCATATCCCGGTACACCGTCGGAGGCATTCACATAGAGTCATATTTTGTTCTAAGTATCGAGTTGTAATTCTTGAGTTGTAAGTAAATAAAAGTGTGTTGATCATCATTATTAGAGCATTGTCCCATGTGAGGAAAGGATGATGGAGACTATGATTCCCCCACAAGTCGGGATGAGACTCCGGACGGAAGAAAAAAAAAGAAAAAGAGGCCAAAAAAAGAGATGGCCCAAATAAAAAAAAGAAAAAGAAAAAAATGAGAGAAGAAGAGAGAAGGGACAATGTTACTATCCTTTTTCCACACTTGTGATTCAAAGTAGCACCATGATCTTCATGATAGAGAGTCTCTTATTTTGTCACTTTCGTATACTAGTGGGAATTTTTCATTATAGAACTTGGCTTGTATATTCCAATGATGGGCTTCCTCTAAATGCCCTAGGTCTCCGTGAGCAAGCAAGTTGGATGCACACCCACTTAGTACATCCGTTGCATGGCAATCCCTACTCCTCGCATTGACATCAATTGATGGGAATCTCCATAGCCCGTTGATTAGCCGCGTCAATGTCAGACTTTCTTCTTCTTTTTGTCCTCTCACATAACCCCTATCATCATACTCTATTCCACACATAGTGCTATGTCCATGGCTTGCGCTCATGTATTGCGTGAGGATTGAAAAGGCTGAAGCGCGTTAAAAAGTATGAACCAATTGCTCGGCTTGTCATCAGGGTTGTGCATGATGGGAGCATTTTGTGTGATGAAAATGAAGCATGGCCAAACTATATGATTTTAAAGGGATAAGCTTTCTTTGGCTATGTTATTTTGATAAGACATAATTGCTTGGTTAGTATGCTTGAAGTATTATTATTTTTATGTCAATATTAAACTTTTGTCTTGAATCTTTCGGATATGAATATTCTTGCCACAATAAAGAAGATTACATTGACAGATATGTTAGGTAGCATTCCACATCAAAAATTCTGTTTTTATCATTTACCTACTCGAGGACGAGCAGGAATTAAGCTTGGGTATGCTTGATATGTCTCCAACGTATCTATAATTTTTTATTGTTCCATGCTATTATATTATCCATCTAGGATGTTTTATACGCTATTTTATATGATTTTTGGGACTAACCTATTAACCTAGAGCCCAGTGCTAGTTTTTGTTTTTTCCTTGTTTTTGAGTATCACAGAAAAGGAAAACCAAACGGAGTCAATTGACCTGAAACTTCACGGAACTTATTTTTGGACCAGAAGAAGGCCATGGAGCAAAAGAGATGGGCCAGAAGAGTCCCGGGCTGCCCACGACGGTTGGGGGCGCGCCCACCCCCTGGGCGCGCCTCCCTACCTCGTGGACAGCCCGGAAACCCCCTGACTTGCTCTCGACGCCAAAACCTCTTATATATACAGAAATCTCCAGAACATAACCTAGATCGGGAGTTCCGCCACCGCAAGCCTCTGTAGCCACCGAAAACCAATCTAGACCCGTTCCGGCACCCTGCCGGAGGGGGAATCCCTCTCCGGTGGCCATCTTCATTATCCCGTCGCTCTCCATGACGAGGAGGGAGTAGTTCACCCTTGGGGCTGAGGGTATGTACCAGTAGCTATGTGTTTGATCTCTCTCTCTCTCTCTCTCTCTCTCTCTCTCTCGTGTTCTTGATTTGGCACGATCTTGATGTATCACAAGCTTTGCTATTATAGTTGGATCTTATGATGTTTCTCCCCCTCTACTCTCTTGTAATGGATTGAGTTTTCCCTTTGTAGTTATCTTATCGGATTGAGTCTTTAAGGATTTGAGAACACTTGATGTATGTCTTGCATGTGCTTATCTGTGGTGACAATGGGATATCACGTGATTCACTTGATGTATGTTTTGGTGATCAACTTGTGGGTTCCGTGACCTCGTGAACTTATGCATACAGGTTGGCACACATTTTTGTCTTGACTCTCTGGTAGAAACTTTGGGGCACTCTTTGAAGTTCTTTGTGTTGGTTGAATGGATGAATCTGAGATTGTGTGATGCATATTGTATAATCATACCCACGGATACTTGAGGCGACATTGGAGTATCGAGGTGACATTAGGGTTTTGGTTGATTTGTGTCTTAAGGTGTTATTCTAGCACGAACTCTATGATAGATCGAATGGAAAGAATAGCTTCGTGTTATTTTACTACGGACTCTTGAATAGATCGATCAGAAAGGATAACTTTGAGGTGGTTTCGTACCCTACCATAATCTCTTCATTTCTCTCTCCACTATTAGTGACTTTGGAGTGACTCTTTGTTGCATGTTGAATGATAGTTATATGATCTAATTATGTTATTATTGTTGAGAGAACTTGCACTAGTTAAAGTATGAACCCTAGGCCTTGTTTCCTAGCATTGTAATACCGTTTACGCTCACTTCTACCACTTGTTACCTTGCTGTTTTTATATTTTCAGATTACAAAAACATATATGTACCATCCATATTGCACTTGTATCACCATCTCTTCGCCGAACTAGTGCACCTATACAATTTGCCATTCTATTGGGTGTGTTGGGGACACAAGAAACTCTTTGTTATTTGGTTGCAGGGTTGTTTGAGAGAGACCATCTTCATCCTACGCCTCCCACGGATTGATAAACCTTAGGTCATCCACTTGAGAGAAATTTGCTATTGTCCTACAAACCTCTGTACTTGGCGTCTACAAGAAGAAGGTTGTGTAGTAAACATCAACTATTAGCAAGCATCCGCAACTACTAACGTTCGTTAAATTAAAGAGCATTAAGATATATTGGTCTCTCTTCAATCCCGTATGCATCAATTTCTATGCTTGGTTGAAGCTTCTGTCACTCTTGCCCTCCAATACATAGTCCTATCAACATACAACTAACCCTATGGTGTGATCCACATGCGCGCTCATATCATGGGCACCAAAGGACAACAACATAACCACAAGCAAATTAAACCAACCATAACAATTCACCAACTACCGATAGGACAACGAAAATCTACTCAGACATCATAGGATGGCAACACATCATTGGATAATAATATGAAGCATAAAGCACCATGTTCAAGTAGAGGGTACAACGGGTTGCGGGAGAGTGGACTGCTGTAGATAGATGGGGGAAGGTGATGGAGATGTTGGTGAAGATGGCGGAGGTGTTGGTGTAGATTGCGGTGATGATGATGGCCCCGGCGACGTTTCGGCGCCACCGGAGAGAGGGGGAGAGAGCCCCCATTCTTCTTCTTCTTCCTTGACCTTCTCCCTAGATGGGAGAAGGGTTTTCCCTCTGGTCCATGGCCTCCATGGCAGCGGAGGGGCGAGAGCCCCTCCGAGATTGGATCTGTCTCTCTGTTTCTGCCTTCCAGATTCTGCCCTTTCACCGTTTCTTATATTCCCGGAGATCCGTAACTCTGATTGGGCTGAAATTTGAACTCGATTTCTATCCGGACATTGGCTATCTTGCCGCGAAAGAAGGGCACGAACCGCCTTACGAGGTATTCACGAGGGTCAGGGGCGCGCACATCCCCCTGGGGGGCACCCACCCCCTGGGGCACGCCCACTGCCTCGTGGACCCCTCGAGTATCGCCTCACGTTGATTCTTCCCAAAAATCACATATATTCCAAAAAAATCTTCGTCAGTTTTTATCCCGTTTGGACTCCATTTGATATGGATTTTCTGCGAAACAAAAAACATGCAACAAATAGGAACTGTCACTGGGCACTGGATCAATATGTTAGTCTAAAAAATAGTATAAAAAGTTGCCAAAAGTATATGAAAGTTGTATAATATTGGCATGGAACAATAAGATACGACGGAGACGTATCAGACGGCGTGGCGAACCCAATGTAATTCCTCCAGGCCTACGCGGAGGCCGTTTGGGCGGCCGGCGGCGACGACAAGGTCTTGGCGAACTGGCTCTCGATGGCTCTCACAGGCGCGCCTCGCTCCTGGTTGCTCAACCTGCCGGAGTCTTCGGTGGCCTCCTGGGAGAAGCTACGCGATTTATTTGTGGCATGCTTCACGGCTCCGGCACCTCATGCCGTCACGGCCATCCTTGGGAGATCGCAGACACCTGCCTCAAGCCGCCACGCCAAGCAGCTCTTCCGACAGGTGGAGGCCGCTCAGTTGCGGCGGGGGGCTCCTCCAGGCTGGGCGGCGCTCGGGGACGACCTTGTCTTCGACTCCAGGGATCACCCAATGACCACGGCCGGCGCTGGCGCACTCCCCATGCTTTGCACCCCCACCATCTGCAACGTAGCGCTCACTAGGACCCTCATCGATGGTGGCGCTGATGGAAGCTGCAACTACGTCGGTATTTCCCTGGAGAGGGAGGGCTGATGTAGCACAGCGACAGTAGGTATTCCCCTCATTTATGAAACCAAGGTATCGAACCAGTAGGAGAACCAAGCAACACTACGTAAATAGCACCTGCACACAAACAACATCACCTCGCAACCCGACGAGTTAAAGGGGTTGTCAATCCTTTCTGGGGTACGACGCCTCAAGATAGGCAAGCAGACGTGAGGTAAATGGTAGTAGATTGATAGATCGAACGTGAAATAAAATAAATAAAGATAAAATGCAGCAAGGTAGTTTTGTATTTTTTGGTTTAATAGATCTGAATAAAATGCAAAGGAAAAGTAGATCACAATGCAAATATATGAGAAAGAAGACCCAGGGGCCGTAGGTTTCACTAGTGGCTTCTCTCGAGAAAAATAGCAAACGGTGGGTAAACAAATTACTGTTGGGCAATTGATAGAACTTCAAATAATTATGATGATATCCAGGCAATGATCATTACATAGGCATCACATCCAAGATTAGTAGACCGACTCTTGCCTGCATCTACTACTATTACTCCACACATCGACCGCTACACAACATGCATCTAGTGTATTAAGTTCATGGAAAAACGGACTAATGCAATAAGAGCGATAACATGATGTAGACAAGATCCGTTTATCTATATGGCAATAGATATAGATATCATCTTTTTATCCTTAGTAGCAACGATACATACGTGTCGGTTCCCTTTCTGTCACTGGGATCAAGCACCTTAAGATCGAACCACTACCGGGCACCTCTTCCAATTGCAAGATAAATAGATCAAGTTGGCCAAACAAAACCCAAATATCGGAGAAGAAATATGAGGCTATAAGAGATCATGCATATAAGAGATCAAAGAAACTCAAATAACGTTCATGGTTATAAAAATATATAACTGATCATAAACTCGAAGTTCATCAGATCCCAACAAACACACTGCAAAAGAGTTATATCATATGGATCTCCAAGAGACCATTGTATTGAGAATTCAGCGAGATAGAGAAAGCCATCTAACTACTAACTACGGACCCGAAGGTCTACAAAGAACTTCTCACGCATCATCGGAGAGGCACCAATGCAAGCGGTGAACCCCTCCATGATGGTGTCTAGATTGGATCTGGTGGTTCTGGACGCTGTGGCGTCTGGATGAATATTTCGTCGACTCCCCTAGGGTTCTGGTATTTTTGGGGTATTTATAGAGCAAATAGGTGGTCCGGGGGCACCCGAGGTGGGCACAACCCAGGTGCAACTAGGGCCCATTGCCTTCCTTCTGGCCCATCAAAAATCATCGTGAACTTTCGTGGCATTTGGACTCCGTTTGATATTGATTTCCTGTGATGTAAAAAACATGGAAAAAAATAGCAACTGGCACTTGGCACTATGTCAATAGGTTAGTACCAAAAAATGATATAAAATGACTATCAAATGATTATAAAACATCCAAGATTGATAGTAAAATAGCATGGAACAATCAAAAATTATAGATACCTTGGAGACGTATCAGCATCCCCAAGCTTAACTCCTACTCGTCCTCGAGTAGGTAAGTGATAAAAACATAATGTTTTATGTGGAGTGCTGTTCATCAAGTCATATCATATTCTTTTCTTTATAGCATGGACATTTGGACTTTTATGTGATTCAAAGCAATAGTCTAGTTTTGACATAATAATTGAGATACTCAAGCATATCAACAAGCAACCATGTCCTTCAAAATATCAATGCTAAAACAAGTTATCCCTAGCCCATCATGCTCAAACATTGATCCATTTATGAAACACACTCGAATATTAAATACACACAATACTTGAGCATGATCATATTGCCTCCTAGTTGGTGCTTTTTATGAGAGAATATGGAGACTCAAATTTCAAAATAAAAATTGCATAAAGTAAAAGAAAGGCCCTTCGCAGAGGGAAGTAGGGATTTGTAGAGGTGCCAGAGCTCAAAGTGAAAAATTAGAGATAAAAACATTTTGGGAGGTGTATCCATCCCACCAACGAAAACGACGTAGAGTTCCCAACACTTTTCATGCTAGATATGCCATAGGCGGTTCCCAAACAGAAAATAAAATTTATTCCTTTTTCCACCATTCTTTCACTTTCCATGGCTAGCCATATCCACGGGTGCCCTCCATACCAACACTTTCCAATAAATTTATTATTTGAAAACATAAAGTACATTCATATTTTTGCATTTCGGGACTGGGCATTCCTAAGACCTTTGCCTTACTCCCGTGCATTGACAAGTGAATAAACACTCATCTTGAGAATAACACATCTAGCATGGAAAATATTAGCCACTTGTTACCGTTCCGTGAGCGAAACAAACACACAAAATAGAAGTTTATTTTGAAAATTAGAGATGGCACATGCAAATTTTCTTAGAACGGCAAAAGAATACCGCATATAGGTAGATATAGTGGACTCATGTGGCGAAGCTGGTTTAAAGGATTTTGGATGCACAAGTAGAGGTCATACTTAGTGCAAAATGAAGGCTAGCAAAAGATTGTGAAGCGACCAACCAAGAAACGAATAATCTCATAAGCAAGCATTAAGCATAATTAACACCGAATAATGCACCACAAGTAGGATATAATTTTCATTGCATGATTATTGACTTTCGTCCATGCATAGGGAATCACAAACCTTAACTCCAATATTCTTACTAGAGCCCAATTACTCATCAACATAACTCACGTATCACATCATCATATCTCAAAACTATTACTAAGAATCAAGTTTATTTTGTCCAATGATATTCATGCATTTTCTTTTACTTTATCCTTCTTGGATATCTATCACTTCGGGACTAATTTTCATGTGTTGCTTTTCATAAGCTCAAACAAATATAAGTGAAGATCATGAGCATATGAAATTTTCTTTCTTTCAAAATAATTTAAGTGAAGCAAGAGAGAATTTCTTCAAAATTTTACTAACTCTCAAATAAATCTAAGTGAATCAAGAGATCATTTCTTCAAAATTAACAAAGCACACCGTGCTAAAAAATATATAAGTGAAGCACTAGAGCAAGTCCTAGCTCATAAAAGATTTAAGTGAAGCATAGAGAGCAATTCTAACAAGTCATGATATAATTTTGGCTCTCTCAAAAAGGTGTGTCCCACAAGGATTGATGACTTAAAACACAAAATAAAACAAGCAAGGACACATATCATACAAGACGCTCCAAGCAAAACACGTATCATGTGACGAATAAAAATATAGCCTCGAGTAAAATACCGATAGTTGTTGGAAGAAAGCGGGGATGCCACTTGGGAGCATCCCCAAGCTTAGTTGGTTGCTCATTCTTGGATAATGGCTTGGGATGTCGGGTCATCCCCAATCTTAGGCTTTTACATCCTTCTTTCATCCATCGTAAGATAACCCAAAACTTGAAAACTTCAATCACACAAAACTCAACAAAACCTTCATGAGATCCGTTAGTGTAAGAAAAATAAACTAGTACTATAAGTGTGGTATCAAACCAATTATTATTATGTTTTTGTATTATATCTACTGTATTCCTACTTTTCTATGGCAAAAACTCATCAAAGAAAACCATAGAGCCATCAAAATAAGCACACAACACAAAGAAAACAGAATCTGTCAAAACAGAACAGTCTGTAGCAATCTGATTTAAACAAACTTCTGGAACTCCAAAAATTCTGAAACACTAGGACAACCTAGATAATTTGTAAAATGATCTTCTGCAAAAAGAATTAGCATTTTATCACGTTTGGGTGAATTTTGGCAATTATTTTCGTGAGCATGAAGTTTCTGCCTTTTTCAGCAAGATCAAGCAACTATCACCCAAGAAGATCCTATTGGTTCTACTTGGCACAAACACTAACTAAAACACAATCATAACAGTAGCATAATTGTTCTAACACTCAAGAACATAAAGGAAAAAGCAAAAAATAAATTTTATTCATTGGGTTGCCTCCCAACAAGCGCTATAGTTTTACGCCCTTAGCTTAGGCATAAACCAAGGATCTAAGTTTTGTCATCTTTGGTTCGAGATCCATAAGATGCCCTCATGATTGATACATAAGGTGGCTTAATTATTGTTCTAGGAAAGTGTTCCATACCCTTCCTCAAAGGAAATTGGAACTTAATGTTGCATTCTTTCATATCAATCACGGCACCAATAGTGCACAAAAACGGTCTACCAAGAATAATTGGACAAGACGGATTGCAATCAATATCAAGAACAATAAAATATATGGGCACTTAATTCCTATTTGCAATAATAAGAACATCATTAATTCTTCCCATAGGCTTTTTAATAGTAGAATCCGCCAAGTGCAAATTCAAGGAACATTCTTCAAGATTGGTAAGACCAAGCACATCACATAAAGATTTTGGAATTGTAGAAACACTAGCACCAAAGTCACACAAAGCAAAACACTCATAATTTTTAATCTTCACTTTGGTAGTAGATTCCCACTCATCATGCAATTTTCTAGGAATTGATACTTCTAATTCCATTTTTTCTTCAAGAGCTTTCATCATAGCATCAACAATATGTTTAATAAAAGCTTTATTTTATTCATAAACATGGGGTGAATTTATCAAGGATTGCAACAAACAAATACAATCAATCAAAGAGCAACTATCAGAATTAAAGTCTTTGTAATACAAAAGAGTGGGTACATCACTAGTTAAAGTTTTGACCTCTCCAAACCCACTTTTAGCAATTTTCTCAACAAGATTTTCACCCTCCGAAATACTGGGACGCCTTCTACCTAAAGTTGACTCTTCTCCAGTCCCCTTTTTCATCATTCTTAACTTTACTAAACAATGAATCAATAGAAGAAACACCAATTATTTAAGATCTTCATCATCTTTGCAAGAATAATCACTAGCAAAAGCTTTATCTAAAAATTCTCTTTTAGCTCTAAGCATAGAAGTTCTTTTCTTATTTTCATCCATAGAAACATAAAGAGCTTTAATAGATTCATCTACTTTAGGCACAAAATTTTTCATCTTGTGATTTTCCACATCATGAGCAACTCTATCAACACTTCTAGACAAATCATCAATCTTATTCAACTTTTCTTCCATGGAATGTTGAAAACCTTTTGTGTGTTGATAAATTCTTTAATATTACTCTCAAGATCAGAGGTGTTCCTATTATTATTTTAAGATTTATTTCCATAGGAATTACCATAATTGCTAGAGGAATTACTAGGAAAAGGCCTAGGATTAAAATTACCTTTATAAGCATTGTTGTTGAAATTATTTCTAGAGATAAAATTCACATCAATAGCATCACTATTTTTCTCAATCAAAGTAGACAAAGGCATACCATTAAAATCAATAGGAGCACTTTTGCTAGCAACCAATTTCATAAGAGCATCAACTTTATCACTCAAAGAAGAAATTTCTTCAACCGAATTAACTTTTTTACTAGTAGGAGCTCTTTCGGTATGCCATTGTGAATAATTTGCCATGATATTATCAAGCAATTTGGTGGCTTCTCCCAAAGTAATTTCCATAAAAGTACCACCCGCGGCAGAATCTAAAAGATTATGAGAAACAAAATTCAATCCCGCATAAAAGTTTTGTATGATCATCCAAAGATTTAACCCATGAGCTGGGCAATTCCTTAGCATCATTTTCATCCTTGCCCAAGATTGTGCAATATGCTCATGTTCAAGTTGCTTGAAATTCATGATCTGGGTTCCAAGGGAAATAATTTTTGCGGGTGGAAAATACTTAGTGATGAAAGCATCTTTGCACTTGTTCCAAGAATTGATACTATTGCGAGGCAAAGAAGAGAACCAATTTTTTTGTAGAATCACGCAAAGAGACGGAAATAATTTCATCTTGACCACATCATTGTCCACATATTTTTTCTTTTGCATATCACATAATTCCACAAAGGTATTAAGATGGGACACGGCATCCTCATTAGGAGTACCAGAAAATTGGTCTTTCATAACAAGATTCAGCAAAGCGGTATTAATATCACAAGTCTCCGCACTAGTGGCGGGAGGAGCAAGCGGAGTGCCAATAAAATTATTGTTGTTGGTATTTCAGAAATCACATAACTTGGTGTTCTCTTGAGTCATGATGACCACACAACAAGCTTTCACCCAAAAACAGATCCGACAAGAAAACGGCGAACGAAAAAAGAGAGGCGAATAAGACGGAAATGTTTTGTGAAGTGGGGGAGAGGAAAATGAGAGGCAAATGGCGAATAATGTAAATTGCAATGAGATGAGCTTTTGGATTAGGAACCTGGTTATGTTGAAGATCCTCCCCGGCAACGGCGCGAGAAATTCTCCTTGATGGTAGCTGCAACTACGTCGGTATTTCCCCGGAGAGGGCTGGATGATGTAGCATAGCGACGGTGGTATTTCCCTTAGTTATGAAACCAAGGTAT
The DNA here is from genome assembly GCA_032464435.1 of Aegilops umbellulata. Classification (NCBI taxonomy): domain Eukaryota; kingdom Viridiplantae; phylum Streptophyta; class Magnoliopsida; order Poales; family Poaceae; genus Aegilops; species Aegilops umbellulata. The sequence continues at coordinate 95,881,837 of CP136060.1, forward strand.
CGAACCAGTAGGGAACCAAGCTACACAACGTAAATAGCACCTGCACACAAACAACAACACCTCGCAACCCGACGAGTTAAAGGGGTTGTCAATCCCTTCCGGGGTACGGCGCCTCAAGATAGGCAAGCGAGCGTGAGGTAAGTTGTAGTAGACTGATAGATCGAACGCCAAATAAAATAAATAAACATAAAACACAACAAGGTATTTTTGTATTTTTTGGTTTAATAGATCTGAATAAAAATGCAAAGGAAAAGTAGATCGCAAGTCAAATATATGAGAAAGAAGACCCGCGGGCCATAGGTTTCACTAGTGGCTTCTCTCGAGAAAAATAGCAAACGGTGGGTAAACAAATTAATGTTGGGCAATTGATAGAACTTCAAATAAGTATGACAATATCCAGGCAATGATTACATAGGCATCACGTCCAAGATTAGTAGACCGACTCCTGCCTGCATCTACTACTATTACTCCACACATCAACCGCTATCCAGCTTGCATCTAGTGTATTAAGTTCATGGGGAAAAAAGTAATGCAATAAGAACGATGACATGATGTAGACAAGATCCATTTATCTATATGGAGGTAGATATAGATCTCATCTTTTTATCCTTAGTAGCAATGATACATACGTGTCGGTTCCCATTCTGTCACTGGGATCAAGCATCGTAAGATCGAACCCACTATCGGGTTCTAGTATTTTTGGGGTATTTATAGAGCAAAGAGGTAGTCTTGGGGGCACCCGAGGTGGGCACAACCCAGGTGCAACCAGGGCCCATTGCCTTCCTTCTGGCCCATAAAAAATCATCGTGAAGTTTTGTGGCATTTGGACTTCATTTGATATTGATTTCCTGTGATGTAAAAAACATGGAAAAAACAGCAATTGGCACTTGGCACTATGTCAATAGGTTAGTACCAAAAATGATATAAAATGATTATAAAACATCCAAGATTGATAGTAAAACAGCATGGAACAATAAAAAATTATAGATACGTTGGAGACGTATCTGGCGCCGGTCTCAATGTCCTCTCCGTGGAGGCCTTCGGCCTGCTTCATGTGCCCCACGGCCGGCTACTCCCCACCAACCCTTTCTTGGGGGACGTCGGCGGTTCAACCCTTCCTCTGGGGTAGATCCGCCTCCCTGTCACCTTTGGTACGTGCGACAACTACCGCATCGAGCTCATCGACTTCGACGTCGACCGCATCGGCCTCCCGTATAATGCCATTCTCGGGTATCCAGCCCTCGCCAAGTTCATGGCAGTGACTCACCCTGGATACAACGTCATGAAGATGCCGGGGAGCAGCGGAGTTCTCACCGTAGCGGGGGACACCAAGGACGCGCTCACGGCCCTCAAGCTCATTTTCAAGGCTATCGCGGCCGCGCGACCGGACGCAAAGGGAGCTCCGAAGACCCCGGAGGCTGCACCAGCAAAGAAGAAGAAGTTGTTCTCCCAAGACCAAGCCGAAACGAAGCAGGTGCCAGTCGACAGCGACGGGGGATCAGGCTCCACCTTCACCATAGGCACCGGCCTCTCTCCGGACCAGGAAGAGGCGCTGGTCGGCTTCCTCCGTGCAAACAAGGACATGTTTGCATTGGAGGCGACGGACTTGGTTGGTGTCCCGTGAAGGGTGATCGAGCACCACTTGATGGTGTGCCCCGACACGCGCCCAGTAAAGCAAAAAGCGCGGAGGTAGGCCCCGGAGAAGCAATCGTTCATCGTCCAGGAGGTTCACAAGCTGCAAGAGGCCGGTGTCATTCGAGAGGTGCGGCACCCAGATTGGTTGGCCAACCCAGTCATTGTCCCCAAGAAAGGTGGGAAGGAGCGCATGTGCATCGACTTCACGAGCCTCAACAAGGCTTGCCCTCAGGACCCTTTCCCTCTTCCACGCATTGACCAGATCGTCGACTCCACTACCGAGTGCAACTTGCTCTACTTCCTGGACGCTTTCTCGGGCTACCACCAAATCAAGATGGCGTTGCAGGATGTCGAGAAGACGACCTACCTGACCCCGTGCAGGGTGTACTGCTACACCTGCATGCCATTCGAGCTGCGCAATGCTGGCGCGACCTTCCAGCATTTGATGCAAATTGCCCTGGGCCGGCAGCTCGGGAGGAACCTCGAGGTGTACGTTGATGACATAGTGGTCAAGTCGCAGGAGGTGAGGTCCCTCGTCGAGGATTTGGAAGAAACATTCGCCAACCTGCGCAAGGTGAACATGCGGCTCAATCCGGAGAAGTGCGTGTTCAGCGTCCCGTCCGGTAAGCTACTGGGTTTCCTGGTGTCACATAGAGGGATCGATGCTAACCCAGAGAAGATCAAGGCGATAGAAAGGATGAGCCCGCCGCAGACCCTTGAGGAGATGCAGAAGCTCGCGGGCTACGTGACTTCATTGGAGCGCTTCACCTCCAAGTTAGGCGAGCACGCCCTCCCATTCTTCAAGCTGATGAAGAAGAAGGACCCATTCAAATGAACTACGGGGGCTGAGGCGGCCTTCCAGTACCTCAAGAGGTACCTCACCAGCCCACCGGTGATGGTGGCACCTCATCCTCTTGAGCCCCTGGTGCTTTACCTGGCCGCCATGCCCCACTCAGCTAGCGCGGCACTCGTGGCTGTCCGGGAAGAGCGCGCGAAGGCGGGTGCACGATGTAGCACCCCGCACCCGGCCGCGGCACTGCAGCCTCAGGACGGCACCCCTGAGGCCATGGCTGCCCCACCGGACAACAAGGCACATGAGGCTCTTCCGTCTCAGGAGGGGCAAGACTTCGTCGACGCCCCTCCCTCATCGAGCACCCCGTATACTTCGTCAATATGGTGTTGCGTGACGCGCGTGCACGCCACCCCATGCCATAGAAGCTCCTACTCGCGCTCCTCGTCGCTTCCAGGAAGCTGCGCCACTACTTCCAAGGCCATCCAATCAAGGTTGTCTCCACGTACCCCCTAGAGAAGGTGCTCCAGAGCCCCAATGTCGCAGGAAGGGTTGGTGAGTGGAACATCGAGCTGCAAGCGTTCCAGCTAGAGTTCAGCACCACCAAGGTCATCAAGGGCATGACCCTTGTTGACTTCGTGGTAGAATGGACCGACGCCCCTGACCGAAGGGTGGGCGAGGACCTCTCCCTCACGCCCGGAGATGAAGCACCAGATGGTTGGGTCATGTACTTCGACGACGCGTTCGCATGACAGGGCGCGAGGGCTAGAGCCATGCTCATCTCACCCACCCAGGACAAGCTCTACTACGCAGTGCAACTCTGCTTTCAGCAAGGCGAAAAGGTCTCCAACAACATCGCTGAGTACGAGGGCCTGATCGCTGGACTCAGGGCCACGGCGGCTCTAGGGGTCAGGCGCCTCACCATCAAAGGTGACTCCCAGCTCCTCGTCAACTTCTCCAATAAGGCGTACAAGCCAAAGGACGAGCACACGGAGGCATACCTTGAAGAGGTACGCAAAATTGAGAAACGATTCTTGGGCTTGGAATAGCAGCACGTACCGCGCGGCACAAACAAGGATGCGGACAACATCGCCAAGAAGGCGTCCTGGCGTGACCCCCAGAAACATGGCATCTTTGAAGAGCGGCTCTTCGAGCCATCGCCAGCTGCCCCCACTACAAGACCGGTGCTGCCTCGGGAGGATCCACCCATGGCAGCCACCTCGGGCGCCCCAGCCTGCGGCCCGACCTCAGGGGCCCGCCTGCTCCTCGTGATCGAACCTCGAGAGGGGTGTTGGACCGAGGATTTAAAGGCGTACCTGCTCCGAGGTGCCTTGCCAGATAAGGAAGAAGACATAGAACGCGTGGCCCGCCAAGACACCGCATACTGCATCCAGGACGGCGAGCTCTACCACAGGCGCCCAAATGATGTCTCTCTGTGATGCACTTCTGAAGAGCATGGGTGCGAGCTGTTGGTCGACATCCATAGCGGGGACTGCGGGCATCACTCCTCGTCGCGTACCCTCATGGGCAAGGCGTTCTGCAGTGGGTTCTACTGGCCCACAGTGCTCAACGACGCTTCCGAGCTCGTGAGGTCCTGCGAGGCATGTTAGTTCCATGCCAAACATATCCACCAACACGCTCAGGGCCTCCAAACCATCCCGCTTTCATGGCCGCTCGCGGTTTGGGGGCTGGATATCTTGGGCCCCTTTCCCTGAGCAGCTGGAGGCTACCGCTACCTCTACGTCGCCATCGACAAGTTCACCAAATGGGCGGAGGTGGAGCCCATGCGCACCATCTCGGCTGGGTTGGCTGTCAAATGCATCAAGGGCCTCGTGAGCCTCTTTGGGGTTCCCAGCCGTATCATCACTGAAAATGGCTCTCAGTTCACGAGCAACCTTTTGAAAACATATTGTCCTAATCTTGGAACGCAGATATGCTACGCTTCGGTGGCACACCCGTAGAGCAACAGCCAGGCCAAGCGCGCCAACGCGGAGGTCTTGAGGGGCCTCAAGGCAAGTGCTACCTCTTGAGCATGCGTTGGTTTTCCCTTGAAGAGGAAAGGGTGATGCAGCAAAGTAGCGTAAGTATTTCCCTCAGTTTTTCAGAACCAAGGTATCAATCGAGTAGGAGACTACACGCAAGTCCCTCGTACCTGCACAAACAAATAAGAACCTTGCAACCAACGCGATAAAGGGGTTGTCAATCCCTTCATGGCCACTTGCAAAAGTGAGATCTGATAGAGATAATAGGATAAATATTTTTGGTATTTTTGTTGTATAGATTGGAAAGTAAAGATTGCAAAATAAACGGCGGCAGAAATAGCAAATTGACAGGAAAATAATATGATGGAAGATAGATCCGGGGGCCATAGGTTTCACTAGTGGCTTCTCTCAAGATAGCATAAGTATTACGGTGGGTGAACGAATTACTGTCGAGCAATTGATAGAAAAGCGCATAGTTATGAGAATATCTAGGGATGATCATGTATATAGGCATCTCGTCCGCGAGAAGTAGACCGAAACGATTCTGCATCTACTACTATTACTCCACACATCGACCGCTATCCAGCATGCATCTAGAGTATTAAGTTCATAAGAACAGAGTAACGCATTAGGCAAGATGACATGATGTAGAGGGATAAACTCAAGCAATATGATATAAACCCCATATTTTTATCCCCGATGGCAACAATACAATACAATACGTGCCATGCTGCCCCTGCTGTCACTGGGAAAGGACACCGCAAGATTGAACCCAAAGCTAAGCACTTCTCCCATTGCAAGAAAGATAAATCTAGTAGGCCAAATCAAACCGATAATTCAAAGAGACTTGCAAAGATAATTAAATCATGCGTAAAAGAACTCAGAGAAGAATCAAATATTGTTCATAGATAATCTTGATCATAAACCCACATTTCATGGATCTCGACAAACACACCGCAAAAAGAATTACATCAAATAGATCTCCAAGAGAATCAAGGAGAACTTTGTATTGAGATCCAAAGAGAGAGAAGAAGCCATGCATCTAGCTAATAACTATGGACCCGAAGGTCTGTGGTAAACTACTCACACATCATCGGAGAGGCTATGGTGTTGATGTAGAAGCCCTCCATGATCGATTCCCCCTCCGGCGGAGCGCCGAAAAAGGCCCCAAGATGGGATCTCACGGTATAGATGGTTGCGACGGTGGAAATAGGGTTTCATGGTGCTCCTGGATGTTTTTAGGGTATATGAGTATATATAGGCGAAAGAAGTAGGTCGATGGAGCCACGAGGGGCCCACAAGGGTGGGGGGAGCGCCCTCCTACCTCGTGCCCGCCTCGTTTCTTCCTTGACGTCCACTCCAAGTCTCCTGGATTGCGTTTGTTGCAAAAATAACTCTCCCGAAGGTTTCATTCCGTTTGGACTCCGTTTGATATTCCTTTTCTGCGAAACAATGAAATAGGCAAAAAAACAACAATTTGCACTAGGCCTTTGGTTAGTAGGTTAGTCCCAAAAATAATATAAAAGTGCATAATAAAGCCCATTAAACATCCAAAAGAGATAATATAATAGCATGGAACAATCAAAAATTATAGATACGTTCGAGACGTATCAAGCATCCCCAAGCTTAATTCATGCTCGTCCTTGAGTATGTAAATGATAAAAACAGAATTTTTGATGTGGAATGATACCTAGCATAATTCTCAATGCATTTTTATTTATTGTGGCATGAATGTTCAGATCTGAAAGATTCAAGATAAAAGTTTTATATTGACATAAAGATAATAATACTTCAAGCATACTAACAAAGCAATCATGTCTTCTCAAAATAACAAGGCCAAAGAAGGTTATCCCTACAAAATCATATAGTCTGGCTATGCTCTATCTTCATCACACAAAGTATTTAATCATGCACAGCCCCGATGACAAGACAAGCAATTGTTTTATACTTTTGATGTTCTCAAACTTTTTCAATCTTCACGCAATACAGGAGCGTGAGCCATGGATATAGGACTATATGTGGAATAGAAGGGTGGTTGTGGAGAAAAAAAAGGAGAAGATAGCCTCACATCAACTAGGCGTATCAACGGTCTATGGAGATGCCCATCAATAGATATTAATGTAAGTGAGTAGGGATTGCCATGCAACGGATGCACTAGAGCTATAAGTGTATGAAAGCTCAACAAAAGAAACTAAGTGGGTGTGCATCCAACTTGCTTGCTCACGAAGACCTAGGGCATTTTGAGGAAGCCCATCTTTGGAATATACAATCCAAGTTCTATAATGTAAAAGTCCCACTAGTATATGAAAGTGACAACATAGGAGACTCTCTATCATGAAGATCATGGTGCTACTTTGAAGCACAAGTGTGGTAAAAGGATAGTAACATTGTCCCTTCTCTCTTTTTCTCTCTTTTTTATTGGGCCTTTCTCTTTTTTATGGCCTCTTTTCTCCCTTTTTTTCTTTTTCTTTTTCGTTCGGAGTCTCATCCCGACTTGTGGGGGAATCATAGTCTCCATCATCCTTTCCTCACTTGCGACAATGCTCTAATAATGATGATCATCACACTTTTATTTACTTACAACTCAAAATTACAACTCAATACTAGAAAAAATATGACTTTGTGTGAATGCCTCCAGCGGTGTACCGGGATATGCAATGAATCAAGAGTGACATGTATGAAAGAATTATAAAGGTGGCCTTGCCACAAATACGATGTCAACTACATGATCTTGCAAAGCAATATGACAACGATGAAACGTGTCATAACAAAGGGAACGGTGGTAAGTTGCATGGCAATATATCTCGGAATGGCTATGGAAATGCCATAATTGGTAGGTATGATGGCTGTTTTGAGGAAGGTATATGGTGGTTGAATGATACCGGCGAAAGGTGCGCGGTATTAGAAAGGCTAGCAATGGTGGAAGGATGAGAGTGCGTATAATCCATGGACTCAACATTAGTCATAAAGAACTCACATACTTCTTGCAAAAATTTACTAGTTATTGAAGCGAAGTACTACGCGCATGCTCCTAGGTGGATAGATTGGTAGGAAAAGACCATCGCTCGTCCCCGACCGCCACTCATAAGGAAGACAATCAATAAATAAATCATGCTCCGACTTCATCACATAACGGTTCACCATACGTGCATGCTACGGGAATCACAAACTTTAGAACAAGTATTTCTCAAATTCACAACTACTCAACTAGAATGACTCTAATATCACCATCTTCATATCTCAAAACAATTATCAAGTATCAAACTTCTCATAATATTCGATGCACTTTATATGATAGTTTTTATTATACCCATCTTGGATGCTCATCGTATTAGGACTAATTTTATAGCCAAAGCAAATTACCATGTTGTTCTATAAGACTCTAAAAATAATATAAGTGAAGCATGAGAGATCAATAATTTCTATAAAATAAAACCACCACCGTGCTCTAAAAGGATATAAGTGAAGCACTAGAGCAAAATTATCTAGCTCAAAAGATATAAGTAAAGCTCATAGAGTATTCTAATAAATTCCGATTCATGTGTGTCTCTCAAAAAGGTGTGTACAGCAACGATGATTGTGGTAAAATAAAAAGAAAGCACTCAAATCATACAAGACGCTCCAAGCAAAAGACATATCATGTGGTGAATAAAAATATAGCCTCAAGTGACGTTACCGATAGAAGAAGACGAAAGAGGGGATGCCTTCCGGGGCATCCCCAAGCTTAGGATTTTGGTTGTCCTTGAATTTTACCTTGGGGTGCCTTGGGAATCCCCAAGCTTAGGCTCTTTCCACTCCTTATTCCAAAATCCATCAAATCTTTACCCAAAACTTGAAAACTTCACAACACAAAACTCAACAGAAAAACTCATGAGCTCCGTTAGTATAAGAAAACAAATCACCACTCCAAATTACTGTAATGAACTCATTATTTATTTATATTGGTGTTAAACCTAATGTGTTCCAACTTCTCTATGGTTCATACTCCCCCCCCCCCCCGATACTAGCCATAGATTCATCAAAATAAGCAAACAACACACGAAAAACAGAATCTGTCAAAAACAGAACAGTCTGTAGTAATCTGTTTCAAACATATTATTCTGTAACTCCAAAAATTCTGAAATAAATTTGTGTACGTGAGTAATTTGTCTATTAATCACCTTAAAAAATAATCAACCTAAAATCACTCTCTAGTAAAAAAGTTGTAGCTAATATCGTGAGCACTAAAGTTTCTGTTTTTTACAGCAAGATCATAAAGACTTCACCCAAGTCTTCCCAAAGGTTCTACTTGGCACAAACACTGATTAAAAACATAAAAACACATCTTAACAGAAGCTAGATGAATTATTTATTACTAAGTAGAACCAAAAAGCAAGAAACAAAAATAAAATTGGGTTGCCTCCCAACAAGCGCTATCGTTTAACGCCCCTAGCTAGGCATAAAAGCAAGAATAGATCTGGTATTATCATCTTTGGTATGCAATCCATAAGTGGCTCTCATAATAGATTCATAAGGTAATTTAATTTTCTTCCTAGGAAAATGCTCCATCCCTTCCCTTAGCGGAAATTGGAATCTAATATTTCCTTCTTTCATATCAATAATTGCACCAATCATTCTAAGGAAAGGTCTACCAAGAATAATAGGTCATGTAGGATTGCAATCTATATCAAGAACAATGAAATCTACAGGCACATAATTCCTATTTTCAACAATAAGAACATCATTAATTCTTCCCATAGGTTTCTTAATAGTGGAATCCGCAAAATGCAAATTTAAAGAACAATCATCAAATTCACGGAAACCTAACACGTCACACAAAGTTTTTGGAATCATGGAAACACTAGCACCCAAATCACACAAAGCATAGCATTCATGATCTTTAATCTTAGTTTTAATAGTAGGTTCCCACTCATCATAAAGTTTTCTAGGGATAGAAACTTCCAATTCAAGCTTTTCTTCATAGGATTGCATTAAAGCATCAACGATATGTTTAGTAAATGCTTTATTTTGAGCATAAGCATGAGGAGAATTCAACACGGATTGCAACAAGGAAATACAACCTATCAAAGATAAATTATCATAATTAAATTCCATGAAGTTAAAAATAGTGGGTTCATTGCTATGTAAAGTTTTGACATCTTCAATCCCACTTTTACCAATTTTTGCATCAAGATCTAAAAACTCCGAATCATTGGGACGCCTTTTAACTAAAGTTGACTCATCTCCAGTCCCATCATTATCAAGATTCATATTGCAAAACAAAGATTTAATAGGAGACACATCAATCACTTTTAGATCTTCATCCTTATTATCATGAAAACTAGAAGAACACGATTTTATAAAGCAATCTTTTTTAGCATGCATCCTAGCGGTTCTTTATTTGCACTCGTCAATGGAGGTTCTCATAGATTTGAGAGACTCATTGATATCATGCTTAGGTGGAATAGATCTAAGTTTCAAAGAATCAACATCAAGAGAAATTCTATCCACGTTCCTAGCCAACTCATCAATCTTAGGTAATTTTTCTTCAAGCAAAGCATTGAAATTCTTTTGCGAAATCAAAAATTCTTTAACACTAGTCTCAAAATCAGAGGCATCTTATTAAAAATTCCATAAGAGTTGTTGTAGGAATTACCATAATTATTAAAGGAATTACTAGGAAACGGCCTAGGATTAAAGTTTCCTCTATACGCGTTGTTACCAAAATTATTCCTACCAACAAAATTCACATCCATAGATTCATTATTATTCTCAATCAAAGCAGACAAAGGCATATCATTAGGATCAGAAGAAACACTCTTATTAGCAAACAATTTCATAAGTTCATCCATCTTTCCACTTGTCGGTGTCAAAACCGGCGGATCTTGGGTAGGGGCTCCCGAACTGTGCATCTAAAGCGGATGGTAACACGAGGCAAGGGACACAATGTTTACCCAGGTTCGGGCCCTCACGATGGAGGTAATACCCTACTTCCTGCTTGATTGATCTTGATGATATGAGTAGTACAAGAGTTGATCTACCACGAGATCGTAGAGTCTAAACCCTAGAAGCTAGCCTATGGTATAATTGTTGTTGTCCTACGGACTAAACCCTCCAGTTTATATAGACACCGGAGGGGGCTAGGGTTACACAGAGTCAGTTACAATGGGAGGAGATCTACATATCCGTATTGCCAAGCTTGCCTTCCACGCCAAGGAGAGTCACATCCGGACACGAGACGAAGTCTTCAATCTTGTATCTTCATAGTCCAACAGTCCGGCCAAAGGATATAGTCTGGCTGTCCGGATACCCCCTAATCCAGGACTCCCTCAGTAGCCCCCGAACCAGGCTTCAATGATGATGAGTCCAGCGCGCAGATTGTCTTCGGCATTGCAAGGCGGGTTCTTCTCCAAATCCCGAATACCTGTTAAATATTGTCCGGCTTCTCATAAATACTTGCGCTTCTTGGCTTCCATGCCCAATAATGGCCATCTTCCACGTGTCAAATGAATGCGAGAAGCCAGGGCGTTTTTATATCTACCACCCTAGCTATGTGAATAAACTGCCTATTTAAAGAGACGAGGATTCTCAGATCCAAATGACACCATCTTCCTTCAGCGAGCATTCATCAGAGCGGGCCGAAAAACATCCATCCCAACATGGCCGGCCAGCGCAGCTCCTCCTCTCGCTCCCGTAGCCCCAAGCCCGGAGATTGGATGAAGTGTTCCGTCCTGCACAACCAATTAGTGAAGCTACAGACCCAGGGATTCCTCCCCTCAGCGTACATGGTCCCTGTTCGAGCCGGGCTCGCCACCTATAATGGCAGAGGGCAAGCGGAGAGCTTTCCCGACCCCTCCAAGGGGGAGCGGGTATGCCTCGTTCCTTATTTATTAAGGGGACTTGGATTTCCAATCCATCCGTTCCTACGAGGGCCCCTGGAGTTTTACGACCTCCAATTGCATAATCTCACCCCTGCCTCCATATTACACATCGCTGGTTATGTGGCCCTTTGCGAGTTGTTTCTGGGCTGCGAAGCTCATTTCGCGGTGTGGAAGAGGCTATTCTGCCTTGTGCCCTGTACATAGAGGGGCTCAATATATCAAGTGGGCGGAGCCGAAATATGGCACATCGCCGGGACCGGATACCTATCCGGTACCCCGAAGAAGACGTCCGAAGACTGGCCTTCAGAGTGGTTCTATATGGAGGACGTCCCCCTCACGGATCCTATTCGGATTGGCCTTCCTGAGTTCGATAATGCCCCTTTGAAGAAGCACCTAAGTTGGCGACCACAAAGCCCTCAGGAGGAAGAGGATAGAGATGTTTCTTACCTGATGGGCCGGATAAAGGTGATGGCTCTATTAGGACTGACTACAACCGAGGTTATGTCAATATGCATTATGCGAGGGGTGCAGCCACTTCAATATCGAGGCCACCCTATGTGGGATTTTAACAGGGAAGATGATGCCATCCGTTGCGGCCGTAAGGGGCCGGACTCAGTTGCCGCTCTGGCAAAAATTATGTCCGGTCTGTACAAGGGAGAGGAAGAGGAGTTCCTCCGCATCAAGCCGCGGGACGGATTCTCCATGTACAATCCTCCGAGCTAGGTAAGATGTCACTTTTTATACCCATCCTTTCTGCATTTTTGCAATAAAGATTTCATCTTGCCATTTCATCGCAGGACCTGCGTAAAGCTGTAGGGGAGATCAGTAGCCCACCTCCACAACCCGAGGATCCCGAACGGTCCCTCGACCCCGGCCTTAAAGAAGATCCGGACGTATTTGTGGAGCTGATTGACAGAATATTCTATCAATTAAGCTGTGATGAGGCCATGGTGGCTATCACAGTCGACTATCCCGGACTACTCCCTGCTTCGCGGGTAAGTGAGACCAGAGTCCCAACCTTTGACAAGAATCCCTTTGTACGCCCTTCACCTACCGTATATGTATTGTGTTTTACAGGGAAGGTCCTCGGGACACCATGTCGAGCCCGTGGCGAGTCACCAACGAGGGGTGCCGAAGCCGGGCAGGCTGAAAAGGAAAGCGGTTCGGACTGAGAAGCCGACACAGAGGTATGATACAAAACCTCGCTCCGTGGTTGTCATCTTTAAAAACATAATAACACCCATGTTTCCTAGAAGGAAAAACGCTCGTCGGACTATATCCGGAGAAATTGTCGATCACGCCTCCACTAGTCGGGCTCCAGGGCCGGACACGGAGGCGGAGCACGCATCGGGTTTTCCTCCTACAGAGGATGCGGATAAAATATCCGCTACAAATTCCGAAGGGGAGAGCGCCATGAATCACAGGCGTCGCGGGGCCGTACTCCATGACGCTTGTTTCTCCCAAGAGGCGTTTAATGCCTTCAACTCGGGAGACGCGTACATCCGTGCCGCTCAAAACGGTCTTGCCACAGCCATGGACCAGTATGTAAAGGATATACCAGTAAGAAAATTTGATGATTATATATATATCGGTAGCCCCTGAGACTTGAAGCAGTTGGCACAACTGATTTAAGGATCATTATTGATTCAGGTTCTTACAGCGAAGAATACCCAATTGTCTCAAGAGTTGGAAGAGTGCAAGGCCCATCTACGGGCCGCAATGGCCGCATTGAAGGAGTCCGAGAAGGCCCAATCTGGTAACACCTATTTTAAAGAATGATAGGTACCATATAGGATGCGGCATGCACGCAATTCTAACAACAAATATTGCAGACGACGCCGGAGTGAATCCGGATGAGCAACATGCCATACGGCAGCTAAAGGTTGGCGAGCGCGTGCTTACAAAAGTTAGTCAGGAGAAAAAAATCTCCAAGATGCCAATACCTAGCTGAGCGTGGAACTAAAGGATGTTCGCGCCCAGCTGTCGGACTCCGTGAAGGAGAATAAGGGGCTTCGACGCGGCATTTTCAGTAAGTGCTTGAGCGAACTTTTAGAAAGAGTTCGGCAAAGAAGCCAGCTAACAGAGTTATGTCTGTAGGTGTGCTGACGGGTCGTCCCGCGGATGAGATGCCCGGGTCTGCGGGTGATCTTCTACCAGAGCTCTCGCAACTGCACGAACAAGTGCGGCAGGTGATGCAAGATATTGCCCAGGCCTTGTGGCCATCCGTCTCCCTGCCTGAAGGCCTTGGAGAGCTTGCGAAGAAGCTCAACGGAGCATGGCGGCGCTTCCGATTATGGAAGGTATCGGCCTGCCGTCAAGGTGCCAGGGAAGCCTGGGCCATGGTGAAGACGAGGTATACCAAGGCTGACCCAAACCACAGGGCCGAGGTCAGACCCGTGGGGCCCGATGGGAACGAAATCCCTGTCAGTTTGGTGTATCACCAAGTAGAGTTAACCGCAAAGTATTCCCAACAGGATTGTAGGCTAGACAGCCTGTTGGATGGTATAGAAGAAGAATTTAGTCAGTCTAAGTGACCGTGTAATTTAAATGACATGTAGAATGTCGCTAGCCAGATTGCAATTCATTTGTCATGGCGGACCCTTTTGCTTCGAACTCGGGACCCAATAGTCCAGAGTGTATCCGAATACCCGCTCAGCTATGTAAAAACCGGGGTATGCGTGGAAACCAGGCGTAGGGGTCATAAGTGCTTGAACAGACAAGTACCCAACTAGTTATGTTATATTACATGGATAGTAAGAAACATCTTCCAGGGAGAATAGTTCCATTAAGGGTTCCTTTCCCTGGGTACGCATGCCCTAATGTGCATGTCCGGACTGCAAGAAGAGATGCAGGCAAAAAACATCTGGGGGCGTGTATCAAAAATAAATAAAAGTCATCTTTTGTTCACCGACCGAATATTCCCTTAAGAACGCTAGCTTTCGGCTTCACCTAGTCTGAGGTACACATCTGGCTGACCCGACAGTAACATTCGCAGAGGTGCTCCCCTTATGCCCTAGCCGAATTAACGGGAACGTAGGGCATAAATACAAGAGCCAGGCAACCCAGCTTGGCCAAAACTTAAGTCATATCGATGCATATAATGGCGAAAAAAGGTACATGCGGAAGAATAACACATGTGCAGGGCATGAGGCCCAGTAAAATAATTAAGCTTCTGTGTAAGAAGCCCCCAGGTATCATGAGCGCGGTTAGCGCGTCAAAATTGTGTAGTCAAAACACATTTTAGCCTATTAAGGCCTTGAAATAAAAAGGGGAAGAAAGAAAGAAAGAAAAGACAGATAATGAGTGTAAAAAAATTTGACAGAGGTAAGGAGACGAACACGGAGTCCGACACTAGGCGTAGAATCTTCGGAGTCTGGCTGCGTCCCATGGATTTGGCTCGAGTCGATTGTCCGATGCATCCGGCAGACGGTACGCTCCACCGGTCAGAACCTGGTCGACAACGAAGGGACCTTCCAATTTGGGCTTGAGCTTGTCCTTTTTCTTCTCCCGTAGGCGTAGAACGAGTTCGCCAACATTATAAGTTTTGGCCCGTACTTCTCTGCTTTGATACCTTCTAGACTATTGCTGATAGAATGCGGAACGGGCTTTTGCCACGTCACGCTCCTCCTCGAGGGCGTCCAAACTGTCTTGCGGATCGATCTCGGCCTCTCTTTATTCATACATGCGCACTCGAGGTGAGTCATGAATTATGTCGCAGGGCAGAACTGCCTCTGCGTCGTACACCATAAAGAATGATGTGTATCTGGTAGTGCGATTCGGCACGGTCCGCAGCCCCCAGAGTACGGAGTCGAGCTCCTCTACCCAGTGCATGTTAGATTCCTTTAAGGACCACACTAATCTGGGTTTGATGCCGCTCATGATAAGACCATTTGCTCGCTCGACTTGACCGTTAGTTTGTGGGTGATAGACAGAAGCATAATTGAGCTTGATGCCCATGTTGCTGCACCATAGTTTTACCTCGTCGGCAGTGAAGTTCGTGCCGTTGTCAGTGATGATGCTGTGGGGGACACCATAACCATGTACAACCCCGGATATGAAGTCTATCACCGATCCGGATTCGGCCGTTTTAAGGGGTTTGGCTTCTATACATTTGGTGAATTTATCCACCATGACCAGTAATTATTTTTTTCTTATGGGTTCCCCCTTTAAGGGGTCCAACCATGTCAAGCCCCCAGACCGCAAAAGGCCAGGTAATGGGGATTGTTTATAGGGAGACGGGCGGCATATGGCTTTGGTTTGCAAAAAGCTGGCAACCGACACAGCGTTGGACCAAGTCCTGTGCATCCGCCCGGGCCGTCGGCCAATAGAATCCTGTATGGAAGGCCTTACTTACGAGGGCCCGGGCTGCGGCGTGGTGGCTGCCGAGACCGGCGTGGATTTCTGCCAGAAGCTTCCGCCCTTCCTCTTCGGAGATGCACCTTTGAAGGACTCCGGTGGTGCTTTTCTTGTAAAGCTCTCCCTCATGGACCTTGTAGGCTTTAGATCACCGCACAATGCAACGTGCCTCGTTTTGGTCCTTGGGAAATTCCTGCCTAGTTAGGTAGGCCAGGAATGGTTCGGTCCATAGGGCGATGACGGCCATTATTACATGGGCTGAAGGCGTTATTTCGGTGGCGGAGCCTCTGATTATGTCAGAGTGTTCGGTATCTGGCATTGTAGGCGGGTCCGGACTATTGTTGCTGGTGTCCCCTCCCATACCGCGGATGGCTTGAATAGCCTTCCAAGAAGATGTTGGGTGGGACCGTATCGCGCTTAGCGCCGATACGGGCAAGGATATCCGCGCTTGGTTGTTTTCCCAAGCCACATGGTGGAATTTGAGCCCCTCAAACCGAGCTGACATCTTGAGGACAGTGTTGCGATAAGCCGCCATTTTCGGATCTTTGGCATCAAAGTCTCCATTTATTTGTGATATAGCGAGGTTCGAGTCCCCGCGCACCTCCAGGTGTCGGATGCCCATGGAGACTACCATCCGAAGATCGTGTAACAGGGCCTCGTATTCGGCTGCATTGTTGGAGTCTGTGTATAGTATTTGGAGTACATATTGGACTGTATCTTCGGTAGGGGACCTCAGAACGACGCCAGCCCCCAGACCAGCCAGCATTTTAGAGCCGTCGAAGTGCATAATCCAATTGGAGTACACGCCGTACTCTTTAGGGAGTTCGGCTTCTATCCATTCGGTGACAAAATCGGCCAATACCTGCGACTTGATGGCTCGCCGGGGTTTATATGTTATGTCGAATGGGAGGAGCTCAATGGCCCATTTGGCAATCCGGCCCGTGGTGTCACAGTTGTTTATTTTATCATTCAGTGGTACTTCCGAGGTCACTGTAATTGAACACTCTTGGAAGTAGTGTCGTAGTTTCCGGGATGCCATGAATACCGCATATGCTATCTTTTGATAGTGCGGGTACCGTGATTTGCATGGAGTGAGGACAGTGGATACATAGTATACCGGCTTTTGAAGGGGAAATTTTTGTCCATCCATCTCTCGTTCGACGACGAGCACTGCGCTTACAACTTGATGAGTTGCCGCTATATATAGCAGCATTGGTTCACCGATGCTTGGCGCGGCCAGGATTGAGTTTGTGGCTAGAATGGCCTTTATGTCTTCCAGTCCGGTCGTGGCTGCTTCCGTCCACTCAAAGTGTTCGGTGCGCCGAAGGAGGCGATAAAGCGGTAATGCATTTTCTCCTAAGCGGGAGATAAAGCGGCTTAGGGCCGCCATGCATCCAGTTAATTTCTGGATTTGCTTGAGGTCAGTTGGGATGGCCAACTGTGACAGGGCTCGGAGTTTAGCCGGATTTGCATCAATTCCTCTACTGGAGACGATAAAACCCAGGAGCTTTCCAGCGGGTACGCCGAAGACGCATTTTTCCGGATTGAGCTTAATGTCAAATGTTCAGAGATTGTCGAACATGAGCCTCAAGTCATTTATTAAGGAGTCGACGTGTCTAGTTTTAACGACCACATCGTCAACGTATGCCTCCACTCTTTTGCCGATCTGCTTTTCCAAACATGTTTGAATCATGCGCTGATACGTCGCACCGGTGTTTTTGAGCCCAAAAGGCATTGTATTGAAACAGAAGGGGCCGTACGGCGTGATGAATGTCATTGCGGCTTGGTCGGACTCCGCTATTTTTATTTGGTGGTAGCCGGAGTATGCGTCCAGGAAGCACAATGAGTCATGTCCTACGGTAGCATCAATAATTTGATCGATGTGGGGGAGGGGGAAGGGATCCTTTGGGAAAGCCTTGTTGAGGTCCTTGAAATCGACGCACAGGCACCAGGATTTGTCCTTCTTTGGTACCATCACCAGGTTTGCTAGCCAGTCCGGGTGTTTTATTTCTCTGATGAATCCGGCCTCCAATAACTTGGCTAGTTCCTCTCCCATAGCGTGTCTCTTAGATTCAGAGAAAAGCCGAAGAGTCTGTTTGACCGGCTTGAATCCTTTTAAAATGTTAAGGCTATGCTCGGCCAACCTGCATGGGATTCCTGGCCTATCTGAAGGATGCCAGGCGAATATGTCCCAATTCTCGGGCAGGAACTCTCGTAGTGCGGCGTCCACAGTGGGGTTTAACTGTGCCCTAATGGAGACTGTTTTTGTGGGGTCCGTTGGGTGGACTTGGAATTTGACTATCTCGTCCGCTAGTTTGAAAGAGGTGGACTTGGATATCTTGTCGAGTATCACGTTGTCCCTGTCCACGGTGGAGCGTAGCGCAGTTAACTCCTCTGCCGCGAGGGCTTCGGATAATGCCTCGAGGGCCAGTGCGGCTGTTTTGTTTTCGGCGTGGAGCGCTATGTCCGGATCACTAGCCAGGGTGATGATTCCATTGGGTCCGGGCATTTTGAGCTTCATGTACCCGTAATGGGGTATGGCTTGGAAGATCGTGAATGCCTCCCGCCCTAAAAGGGCGTGGTATCCGCTACTGAACGGGGCCACTTGGAATGTGATTTCTTCGGACCTATAATTCTCCAGCATGCCGAATACCACATCTAGTGTGATTTTCCCAACGCAACGTGCTTCCTGACTGGGGATGATTCCTCTGAAGGTTGTGCTGCTTTGCTTAATGCGGTTCTTGTCTATTTCCATTTTTTGAAGAGTTTCCTCATAAATGAGATTTAATCCGCACTTTAGTGAGCCGAAAACCGTCTACAATTGGACTAAGGACCAATGCGGTTGGTGCTCGGGTTGTTCGGAATTTAGGTTCGTCACAAGCATTGAAGGTGATGGCCGTGTCGCTCCATGGGTTTATTGTTGCCACCTGGCAGATTTCGGCAAATCTCCGGAGTGTTCGCTTGCGCCTGTTGTTTGAGGCGAATGTCTCGAAGACTGTTAATACCGTATTGTAATCCACGGGATGGTGCTCTGCGGTATTTTGAATGAGGAGATCCTCACATGCCGGAGTACCCAAAATGCTCTAAGGCTGTGTGTTGGTATGGTATCCGCTGTGTTGTGTATTTTGCAGGGTCCATTAAGCCATCCCTCCAATACGGTTCCATGCCCAGTTGTGGGCTTTTGCTTTTTGGTGATTGAATCGGGCGACTTATGATGATGCACCCTTTTAATTCAGACTAGGTGTTTAATCAGAGCCGGATTATCCCAAAATTTTGTTTCGGTTTTCCAGGCACTTTCCATCGCACAGTACTTCCGTACTATGCCCGCCAAGTCTGCGAAGTGTGCTATGTCACGGCGACTTATGGCATTAAGGATTCCCTTGTCCGTGCAATTATTGCAAAAGAATGAGATTGCGTCTTCCTCGCGACAGTCCCTGACCTTGTTCATTACAAGGAGGAATCTGGCCAGTAGTGATGTACTGTTTCCTGGGGCTCTTGCCTAATGTGGGAATATCGCTTATATCTGGGTGGGTGGGTAGACTTGAGTCCAAACCCTGACCCGATCTGAGACCCAGGGGCAGGGGAGTTTCCGATGTGGGAAGTTCGGGCTCCGGGATGTTGCCCGATAGGTTTGGACCACTGCCTGATTCTAGGTTCAAGGCTTGGGCGATGTCCTTCTGTAAACGGGTATCCGGCTCGGAGAGCTCTGGAATCCGGACATAGTTTGTCCTCAAGATAGAGGAACAATTGTCGCATTGTTCCTCCACCACCGCTATATGATGGGTGACCGGCGGAGAGTTAATCTCCCTTTGGTCGGGTTTAAGCCCGATCCGATCATAGTTTGTAGCGACTCCCAAAGCGGCGATGTGATCCAAGAGCTTGTTTAGGGAAGAGAGCTCCATCGGATCCATCTGCTCGGCAAGTTCCGAGCCGACATGGAGGCTGTTTCCGATGACCCGAGAAGTCATCGTCGGCGCAGCAGCCTAACAAGCGGTCATGACGAAACCGCCCAGTCGAAGAGTTTGGCCGACAGCCAGGGCTCCCCCAGAGGTGACGCTGTCCCTGACAACGAGACGAGGAATCCTTCCTTATGGTGGCGGCACAGTGGAACTCTCAATGAAAGCACCAATGTCGGTGTCAAAACCGGTGGATCTCGGGTAGGGGGTCCGAACTATGCGTCTAAGGCGGATGGTAACAGGAGGCAAGGGACACAATGTTTACCCAGGTTCGGGTCCTCGCGATGGAGGTAATACCCTACTTCCTGCTTGATTGATCTTGATGATATGAGTAGTACAAGAGTTGATCGACCACGAGATCGTAGAGGCTAAACCCTATGGTATGATTGTTGTTGTCCTACGGACTAAACCCTCCAGTTTATATAGACACTGGAGGGGGCTAGGGTTACACAGAGTCGGTTACAATGGTAGGAGATCTACATATCCGTATTGCCAAGCTTGCCTTCCATGCCAAGGAGAGTCCCATCTGGACACGAGACGAAGTCTTCAATCTTGTATCTTCATAGTCCAACAGTCCGGCCAAAGGATATAGTCCGGTTGTCTGGATACCCCCTAATCCACGACTCCCTCACCACTCAAAACATTAATTTCTTCTATAGCATGAACCTTTTTACTAGTAGATCTTTCGGTGTGCCATTGAGAATAATTAACCATAATATTATCTAGGAGTTTAGTAGCTTCTCCTAAAGTGATTTCCACAAAAGTGCCTCCCGCGGCCGAATCTAAAAGATTTCTAGAAGCAAAAGTCAATCCGGCATAATTTTTTTGTATAATCATCCATAAGTTCAAACCATGTGTAGGGCAATTACATATCATTAATTTCATTCTCTCCCAAGATTGTGCAACATGCTCATGATCAAGTTGCTTAAAATTCATAGTATCGCTTCTAAGAGAGATGATCTTAGCGGGAGGGAAATACTTAGAAATAAAAGCATCTTTCACTTATTCCAAGAATCAATACTATTTTTAGGCAAAGACGAAAACCAAGTTTTAGCACGATCTCCAAGCGAAAACAGAAATAGATTCAATTTAACAAGATCATTATCCACATCTTTCTTCTTTTGCATATCACACAAATCAACAAAGTTGTTTAGATGTGTAGAGGCATCTTCACTAGGAAGGCCGGAGAATTGATCTTTCATAACAAGATTCAGCAAAGCAGCATTAATTTCACAAGATTCAGCATCGGTAATAGGAGCAATCGGAGTGCTAAGAAAATCATTATTGTTGGTATTGGAAGAATTACACAATTTAGTATTGTCTTGAGCCATCGTGACAAACAATCCAACACACAAGCACACAAGAAGCAAGAAAAAGGGCGAACGAAAAAGAAAGCAAATAAAATGGCAAGGGTGAAGTGGGGGAGAGGAAAACGAGAGGCAAATGGCAAATAATGTAATGCGAGGGATAAGAGTTTGTGATGGATACTTCGTATGTCTTGACTTGAGCGTAGATCTCCCCGGCAACGGCGCCAGAAATCCTTCTTGCTACCTCTTGAGCATGCGTTGGTTTTCCCTTGAAGAGGAAAGGGTGATGCAACAAAGTAGCGTAAGTATTTTCCTCAGTTTTTGAGAACCAAGGTATCAATCCAGTAGGATACTACACGCAAGTCCCTCGTACCTGCACAAACAAAAAAGAAACTTGCAACCAACGGGATAAAGGGGTTGTTAATCCCTTCATGACCACTTACAAAAGTGAGATCTGATAGAGATAATAAGATAAATATTTTTGGTATTTTTGTTGTATAGATTTGTGGCGCCCCCGATTCAATCATACACTAATCATTCATGCAAACATGCATGATCAAGATCAGGGACTCACGGGAAGATATCACAACACAACTCTAAAAATAAAATAAGTCATACAGGCATCATAATACAAGCCAGGGGCCTCGAGGGCTCGAATACAAGTGCTCGATCATAGACGAGTCAGCGGAAGCAACAATATCTGAGTACAGACATAAGTTAAACAAGTTGCCATAAGATGGCTAGCACAAACTGGGATACAGATCGAAAGAGGCGCAGGCCTCCTTCCTGGGATCCTCCTAAACTACTCCTGGTCGTCGTCAGTGGCCTGCACGTAGCAGTAGGCACCTCCGGTGTAGTAGGAGTCATCGTTGACGGTGGCGTCTGGCTCCTGGGCTCCAGCATCTGGTTGCGACAACCAGGTAAGGGGGGAAAGAGGAGAAAAGCAACCGTGAGTACTCATCCAAAGTATTCTCAAGCAAGGATCTACACTACATATGCATGGTTATCTATGTAAATGGGCAATACCGGTGCACTGAACTACAGAATGCCAGAATAAGAGGGGGATAGCTAGTCCTGTCGAAGACTACGCTTCTGGCAGCCTCCATCTTGCAGCATGTAGAAGAGAGTAGATGGTAAGTTCACCAAGTATCATTGCATAGCATGATCCTACCCGGCGATCCCCTCCTCGTTGCCCTGTTAGAGAGCGATCACCGGGTTGTATCTGGCACTTGGAAGGGTGTGTTTTATTAAGTATTCGGTTCTAGTTGTCATAAGGTCAAGGTACAACTCCAAGTCGTCCTGTTACCGAAGATCACGGCTATCCGAATAGATAAACTTCCCTCCAGGGGTGCACCACATAACCCAACACGCTAGATCCCATTTGGCCGGACACACTTTCCTGGGTCATGCCCGGCCTCGGAAGATCAACACGTTGCAGCCCCACCTAGGCACAACAGAGAGGTCAGCACGCCGGTCTAACTCCTATGCGCGCAGGGGTCTGGACCCATCGCCCATTGCACACCTGCACGTTGTGTACCCGGCCAGTGAGCAGACCTAGCAACCTCCATTTCAAATGAAGTTGCGCTACACAGTCCAACCCGGCGCGCGACGCTCAGTCGGTGACGTCACAAAGGCTTCGGCTCATACCACGATGTTGAGTGCCCATAACTTTCCCACGTAGTTGGTTAGTGCGTATAGACCAAATGGCTAGACTCAGATCAAATACCAAGAACTCGTTAAGCGTATTATTTTGAAGTAACCACGGACGCCGACCAAGGCCAGGCCCATCTCTCTACTAGGTGGTCTCAACCTGCCCTGTCGCTCCGCCACAAAGTAATAGTCGGGAGCCATCACGAACCTAGGCCCACCTCTACCGAGATGGAGCCACCTGCCCCTTCAGCCCCCATCTCCGAACAGTATCATAAGTAATGTAATAGTATAAAGTATATAGCATATGCCCGAGATCACCTCCCGAAGTGATCACGGCCCAATAGTATAGCATGGCAGACGGACAAGAGTGTAGGGCCACTGATGAGAACACTAGCATCCTATACTAAGAAGTAGGATAGCAGGTAAGGGTAACAACTGTAGGAACAATGACAGGCTCTGCAGCAGAATAGGATTAACCGAAAGCAGTAACATGCTACACCACTCTAATGCAAGCAGTATAGAGAAGAATAGGCGATATCTGGTGATCAAGGGGGGGGCTTGCCTGGAAGCTCAGCCGAGAAGGAGGGGTCTTCAACACCGTAGTCGTACTGGGTAGCAGCGGCGTCGGTCTCAGTGTCTAATGAGAGAAGAGGGGGAAGAAACAATAAATATAATGCAAACATAAGCATGACGGTGCATGACAAGACAATGCGCGGCGTTAGGTGTGCCCTAACGCGGTAAGAGGTGATACCGACGAAGGGGGAAACATCCGGGAAAGTATCCCCGGTGTTTTGCGTTTTCGGACAGATGAACCGGAGGAGGAAAGTTGCATGCTTGCTATGCTAGGTATGTGTGGCGGATGAACGGGCTGCGTATCCGGATTCGTCTCGTCGTTCTAAGCAACTTTCATGTACAAACTTTTTCCATCCGAGCTACGGTTTATTTTATATGATTTTTCAATGTTCTAAATGATTTTCTAATATCTTGATTTAATTTAATTTAAAATATTAAATACAGAAACTGCTATGGGTACACGAAAGTGTACCCAGCAGTTTGTTCATGTGTATGACAGATGGACCCGTTAACTGATGAGTCAGCAGTCAGCAGTCCTAGTTGACTGGTCAAAGTGGGCCAGGGGACCCGCATGCCATTCACTTTTAGTCCTAATTCGGATTAGTTAGATTAAGTAGTTAATTAGTTTAACTAAACTTAATTAGTTTTATTTAACAAAATTAATTAACTAATTTAATTAATTAATAATTTCTTTATTTTAACTTTCTTTTGTTCTTCTTTTTTTTAAACGTTCATAGGGCGGGCCCCACTTGTCATTGGCCAGGGCTGCTTAGAGGGCAGACAAGTTACGGGCACACGGGCGCGAGGCGCAGCCCAAGCGAGTGCACGCCCAGGAAGCGCGCGGGTGAAAGTGCAACTATCCCTGGGTGGTTTTGGTAATTCCTAACAACATATAGCTCATTGAACTAACATTATTCCAAGATTAATATTTCAGGAAAAGCTCAATGAATGGCATGGCATGGATGAGGAAAGTGGATCCCTCAAAATCATAAGGACAAAAGATTGGCTCAAGCTTCAAGATCAAGACTCTACATTTTATATTTTAGTGATCCAAGATCACAATGAGGCTATAGGAAAAGCCAATACTATCAAGGAGGGATGAGGTGTTGCTTAATGAGCCTCTTGCTTCATGTGCTTAGTGATATGCTCCAAAAACCCTCAACTACTTTACCACATCCACATATGACCTAAACCAAAAATCAAATTCGGCCCCACCGATTCTTTCCATTCGGTGCCACCGAGTTCCAAATGTCATAGCCACTGCCACAAACCCTAGCCAAATCGGTTTCACCGATAGGGATCTCGGTCTCACCAAGATGGGATTGCAATCTCTCAGTTTCCCTTCGTAACGTTTCGGTCTAACCGAAGTGAGCGATCGGTCCCACCGAGATTGCAATGTAAATTCTCTGATTCCCTTTTGTAACATTTCGGTCTCACCGAGATGAGCGAATCGGTCCCACCGAGTTTACCTGACCAACTCTCTGGTTAGCTTATTACCAAAATCGGTCCCACCGAGTTTGTGTAATCGGTCACACCGAGATTACGTTATGCCCTAACCCTAACCATATCGGTCCTACCGAGTTGCATCTCAGTCCCACCGAAAATCCTAACGGTCACTAGGTTTGCTGAATCGGTCCGACCGAGTTTAACGATTCGGTCCCACCGAGTTTGGCAGATTATGTGTAACGGTTAAATTTTGTGTGGAGGCTATATATACCCCTCCACCGACTCTTCATTCATGGACAGAGCCATCAGAACACATCTACACTTCCAATACACATGTTCTGAGAGAGAACCACCTACACTTGTGTTGAGCTCAAGATATTCCATTCCAATCATATGAATCTTGATCTCTAGCCTTCCCAAGTTGCTTTCCACACAAATCTTCTTTCCACCAAATCCAAATCACGTGAGAGAGAGTTGAGTGTTGGGGAGACTATCATTTGAAGCACAAGAGCAAGGAGTTCATCATCAACACACCATTTGTTACTTTTTGGAGAGTGGTGTCTCCTAGATTGGCTAGGTGTCACTTGGGAGCCTCCGACAAGATTGTGGAGTTGAACCAAGGATTTTGTAAGGGCAAGGAGATTGCCTACTTCGTGAAGATCTACCGATAGTGAGGCAAGTCCTTCGTGGGCGATGGCCGTGATGGAATAGACAACATTGCTTCTTCGTGGGCCCTTCGTGGCTGGAGCCCTCCATGGACTCATGCAACCATTACCCTTCGTGGGTTGAAGTCTCCATCAACGTGGATGTACGATAGCACCACCTATCGGAACCACGCCAAAAACATTTGTGTCTCCAATTGCGTTTGAATCCTCCAAACCCTTCCCTTTACATTCTTGCAAGTTGCATGCTTTACTTTCCGCTGCTCATATACTCTTTTGCATGCTTGCTTGAATTGTGTGGAGATTGCTTGACTTGTGCTAAGATAACTAAAATCTGCCAAGAACTAAAATTGGGAAAAGGCTAGATTTTTATTTGGCCAAGTAGTCTAATCACCCCCCCCCCCTCTAGACATACTTCCGATCCTACAAGTGGTATTAGAGCTTTGGTCTCCATTTGCTTTGATTTCCATAGCTTTTGGTGGTCATAACCTTGGTTTCACAACCTAGGAGAGTATGGCGTCTAGCAAGGGAAATTATCACCGTAGAGGTCCTTACTTTGATGGAACTAATTTTGCTAGTTGGAAGCATAAGATGAAAATGCATATTCTTGGACATAACCCCGCCGTTTGGGCTATTGTGTGTATTGGTTTGCAAGGTGAATTCTTTGATGGGAAAGAACCGAACCGTGAAGCCACCACGGAAGAGTTGAAGATGCTGCAATACAACGCTCAAGCTTGTGATATCCTCTTCAACGGATTTTGCCCCGAAGAATTCAACAAAATCAGCCGTCTTGAGAATGCAAAGGAATTTTGGGATACCTTGATTTATATGCACGAAGGTACCGACTCCGTCAAGGAATCCAAATTGGATGTGCTTCAAAGTCAACTTGACAAGTTCAAAATGAAGGATGGTGAAGGTGTCGCTGAAATGTACTCTAGGCTTGCTCTCATCACAAATGAGATTGCCGGCTTAGGGAGTGAAGAGATGACCGATAGATTCATCATCAAGAAGATCCTAAGAGCCTTGGACGGAAAATATGATACCGTGTGCACATTGATCCAAATGATGCCCAATTACAAAGATCTCAAGCCAACGGAGGTCATTGGAAGAATTGTTGCTCATGAGATGTCACTCAAGGACAAAGAGGAACTTCACAACAAATCAAGTGGTGCTTACAAAGCCTCATGTGTAGCCCCCACATCATCAAGTGAGAAACAAAACTTCAACGAAGAATTGAGCTTAATGGTGAAGAACTTCAACAAGTTCTACAAGAGCAGAAGCAAAGATAGAAGCTCCAAGTCAAGGTCCTACAATGACAAAAGATCTTCTAATCGAGAGCGAAACTGCTACAATTGTGGAAGGCCCGGACACTATTCCAATGAGTGTACAACCCCCTACAAGAGAAGAGAAGATTCTCCCAAGAGAAGAAGTAGAAGAGAAGAATCACCATCTAGATAAAGAAGGAGTAGAGATGATCGTTATGAACGAAGATACTCACGGAGAAGCAAGGATTCGGAAAGAAAGGACAAGTCATCAAGGAGCTACACAAAACGAAGACATCAAGCTCATGTTGGTGAATGGGTATCTGGCTCCGACTCCGACAACCACTCCGAGAGAAGCTATCACTCCGATTCCGAATATACTCAAGATGAAGGTGTTGCCGGTCTAGCACTTGTGACAACCAACTCCTACAACATATTTGACTCACCAAATGAAGGAGTTGGAACATGCTTCATGGCTAAAGGCTCAAAGGTATCACATCCCGAGTATGTTGATTTCAATAGTGATGAAGATGACTTGTTAGGTGATGATGATTTACTTGTTTACAACTCTAGTGATGAATACTATGATGAAGCGTCAATTAATCATGCTAAAACGAATGACAATGATAAGGACAAAATTGAGTCTCTAACAAAAGAACTAAACACTCTTAAGTTAGCTCATGAAACTATCTTAGGAGATCATCAAGAACTTTGAAGGACTCATGAGAAATTACACTTTGAAAAGCTCAATCTTGAGCAAGAGCATGAGTTCTTAAAAGCAATCAATGATGATCTTCGTAAGAAAAGCTCTTCTTACATTGCCAAGCGTTTACTCTTATCCACTTACATGCCTCAAGTCAAGTCTAGTAACAAGAACAAGAAAAATTCTTCCTCTAGTAGTAACAATGATCATGCTAAATCCAATATTATTGCTTCTAGTAGTTCTCTTGATTCCACTAATGACTCTCTTAGCCAAGTTACACTTGAGCAAGAAAATAGCTTATTGAAGGGAGTCATAGAGAAAGGAGTTTACAAGAGCCTTGCCGGAAGTAAGCAATTCGAGGAAATTGTACGCAAGCAAGGAAGGCACCGGAAGAATCAAGGTGTTGGTTTTGAACGAAAGTTCAATGCCAATGGAGTTGAGTGGGAAGAAGATCAATACCCCAAGACGAAGTTTGTTCCTCAACAAGAGAAGTATGATCCAACTTATTTCAAAGGGACACAAGCTCAAGATGATCTTCCACCACAAGACTACAAACAAAAAGGCAAGGACAAGCTTCAAGAGGAAATTGATGCATTTGAAGAAGCTCCTAAGACCTTAGTCAAGTGGGTTCCCAAGACTACTTCAAGTTCCACTTCATCAAGTACAACTACAACACCAAGGATTCGCATCAAGATGGTGTGGATCCAGAAGAAGAAGAACTAGAGAGTTCTTGAGGGTGACTCCGCCAACATACTTCACTCTTATCATCTTGGCAAGAACAAGTGCAATCAACTTCCACATCTTGCACTAGTTCAAGGAGTCACAAACCCTCTTGTTGGTAAGACAAGAGACAAGGTATTGAAAGTGCAACTCACTCCAATGGACAGCTCCAAATGATCTACATCAACATTGAGCATCCACATCTTCAACATCTACATGAAGTCATCATCGACAAAACCCAAGGTTAGTTCATCCCTCTTAAGGGGGATCTCACATCTAGGGGGAGCTTTACTCTAAAAATTGAGCTAAAAGAAACTCTAATGGTGGGAACACAACAATGTTTTATGGAAAAGTGATAACCTCACTTGTGCTTAAACGATGAGTATGACCTATGATCAAATTTTCTCATTTGACTCCTAAGTCAATATACTCATATATAGATGACCTAGTCATCGCCAATTGCTTGATAGATGCTAGAATTGGTTGTGCATGCTTTGCCACATGTTTCAATTGCCATTTTATTGTGTTAGCATGTTGATTGCATATTTTACTCATTCAAGGACATCCACTTGTTGTTGATTGATTGGTTCCTTTCTTTTTCCAAGTGGATGGACAAGAATGCCTAAGAACCCTCTCTAGCTATCTATGATTTTCTCGTCTCAAACTCTGTTCATGCTACATCACAAAATTTGATCAAGTCGGATTCAGACCACTCTGTGTGAGGAGCACTCGGAGTCCCCGATTTGTCATAGACTGAAACTTCCAAAACTTCTTTGTGTATTTCGGTCTGACTGATTCCTCCATTTCGGTCACACCGAGATCACTAAGTCGATCTAGGTTTTCATCTCGGTGCCACCGATTTGAACTTTTCGGTCACACTGAGTTGCTGTAACTGTCAACAGTTATGCGTCTCGGTTCCACCGAGTTGTTAGATGTGTTTTAATTAGTGTTTGTTCCACCTTTGGGATGGCTTACAGTGACAGTTGATTTGATCTTGCTGAAAAACATAAACTTTTGTGCTCTCATTTTTAACAGAAGAGTGATAAAATACTAATTATTTTTGTAGAAGATTAATAAACAAATTTCTTAGGATGTCCTAATTTTTTAGAATTTTTGGAGTTACAGCGGTATTCGAGAGTTACAGATTACTACAAATTGTTCTATTTTTGGTAGATTATGTTTTCTATGTGTTGTTTGCTTATTTTGATGTATCTATGGGTAGTATCGGGGGTATGAACCATGGAAAAGTTGGAATACAGTAGATATTACACCAATATAAATAAAGAATGAGTTCACAATAGTACCAAAAGTGGTGATTTATTTTCTTATACTAACGGAGCTTATAAGATTTTCTGTTGAGTTTTGTGTTGTGAAGTTTCCAATTTTTGGGTAAGGATTTGATGGACTATGGAATAAGGAGTGGCAAGAGCCTAAGCTTGGGGATGCCCAAGGCACCCCAAGGTAATATTCAAGGACAACCAAGAGCCTAAGCTTGGGGATTCCCCGGAAGCCATCCCCTCTTCGTCTTCGTCTATCGGTAACTTTACTTGAGGCTATATTTTTATTCACCACATGATATGTGTTTTGCTTGGAGCGTCTTGTATGATATGAGTATTTGATTTTTAGTTTTCCACAATCATCCCTTCTGTACACACCTTTTGAGACGGACAGGCATGAATCATGATTTATTAGAATACTCTATGTGCTTCACTTATATCTTTTGAGCTAGGCAATTTTGCTCTAGTGCTTCACTTATATCTTTTTAGAGCACGGCGGTGGCTTTATTTCATAGAAATTATGGAACTCTCATGCTTCACTTATATTACTTTGAGAGTAGTCTCTAAAAATCATGGTAATTTGCTTTGGTTATAAAATTAGTCCTAATATGATAGGCATCCAAGAGGGATATAATAAAAACTTTCATATAAAGTGCATTGAATACTATGAGAAGTTTGATTCCTTACGATTGTTTTGAGATATAAAGATGGTGATATTAGAGTCATGCTAGTGAGTAATTGTGGATTGTAGAAATACTTGTGTTAAGGTTTGTGATTCCCGTAGCATGCATGTATGGTGAACCGTTATGTAAGGAAGTTGGAACATGAGATATTTTTTTATTGTCTTCCTTATGAGTGGCGGTCGGGAACGAGAAATGGTATTTTCCTACCAATCTATCCCCCTAGGAGCATGCTCGTAGTACTTCGTTTCAATAACTAATAGATTTTTGCAATAAGTAAGTGAGCTCTTTATGACTAATGTTGAGTCCATGGATTATACGCACTATCACCCTTCCACCATTGCTAGCCTCTCTAGTACCGCGCAACTTTCACTGGTACCATACACCCATCATATACCTTCCTCAAAATAGCCACCATACCTACCTATTATGGCATTTCCATAGCCACTCCGAGATATATTGCCATGCAACTCTCCACCGTTCCATTTATTATGACATGTTCGATCATTGTCATATTGCTTTGCATGATAATGTAGTTGACATCATATTTGTGGCAAAGCCACCTTTCATAATTCTTTCATACATGTCACTCTTAATTTATTGCACATCCCGGTACACTGGCAGAGGCATTCGTATAGTCATATTTTGTTCTAAGTATCGAGTTGTAATTTTTGAGTTGTAAGTAAATAAAAGTGTGATGATCTTCATTACTAGAGCATTGTCCCATGTGAGAAAAAAGCGGGAGGCCATGAAGCCAAACAGAAAAAAGAGAGAAGGGGCAATGTTACTATCCTTTTACCACACTTGTGCTTCAAAGTAGCACCATGATCTTCATGATAGAGAGTCTCCTATGTTGTCACTTTCATATGCTAGTGGGAATTTTTCATTATAGAACTTGTCTTGTATATTCCAACCATGGGCTTCCTCAAATTGCCCTAGTTCTCCATGAGCAAGCAAGTTGGATGCACACCCATTTAGTTTTCTTTTGAGCTTTCATAAACTTATAGCTCTATTGCATCTGTTGCATGGCAATCCCTACTCACTCACATTGATATCTATTGATGGGCATCTCCATAGCCCGTTGATACGCCTAGTTTATGTGAGACTATCTCCTTCTTTTTGCCTTCTCCACAACCACCATATTCTATTCCACCTATAGTGCTATGTCCATGGCTCACGCTCATGTATTGCGTGAAAGTTGAAAAGGTTTGAGAACATCAAAAGTAAGAAACAATTGCTTAGCTTGTCATCGGGGTTGTGCATGATTTGAAAATTTTGTGTGATGAAGATGGAGCATAGCTAGACTATATGATTTTGTAGAGATAAGCTTTCTTTGGCCATGTTATTTTGAGAAGACATAATTGCCTTGTTAGTATGCTTGAAGTATTATTGTTTTTATGTCAATATTAAACTTTTGTTTTGAATCTTATGGATCTGAACATTCATGCCACAATAAAGAAAAATTACATGGATAAATATGTTAGGTAGCATTCCACATCAAAAATTCTGTTTTTGTCATTTACCTACTCGAGG
Source organism: Aegilops umbellulata (assembly GCA_032464435.1). Classification (NCBI taxonomy): domain Eukaryota; kingdom Viridiplantae; phylum Streptophyta; class Magnoliopsida; order Poales; family Poaceae; genus Aegilops; species Aegilops umbellulata. The sequence goes on from CP136060.1 coordinate 95,913,229, forward strand.
ACGAGCAGGAATTAAGCTTGGGGATGCTTGATACGTCTCCAACGTATCTATAATTTTTTATTGTTCCATGCTATTATATTACCTGTTTTGGATGTTTTATATGCATTAATATGCAATTTTATACTGTTTTTCGGACTAACCTATTAACCTAGAGCGCGGTGCCAGTTTTTGTTTTTTCCTTGTTTTTTAGTTTCACAGAAAAGGAATACCAAACGGAGTCCAAATGGAATAAAACCTTCGCGATGATTTTTCTTGGACCAGAAGACACCCCAGAGACTTGGATATCAAGTCGGAAGAGTCACGAGGCGACAACAAGGGGGAGGGCGCGCCCCCTGCCTTGTGGGCCCCTCGTGACTCCCCTGACCTAATTATTCGGCCTATATATTCACATATATTCCCAAACCGCCAGAAGTATCCACGAAAACACTTTTCCACCGCCGCAACCTTCTGGTCCCGTGAGATCCCATCTTAGGGCCTTTTCCGGCATCCTGCCGGAGGGGGATTTGATCACGGAGGGTTTCTACATCAACTCTATTGCCCTTTTGATGAAGCATGAGTAGTTTACCACAAACCTACGGGTCCATAGCTAGTAGCTAGACGGATTCTTCTCTCTCTTTGATTCTCAATATCATGTTCTCCTCGATGCTCTTGGAGATCTATCCGATGTAACACTACTGCAGGATACTGCTAACACGACACTGCAATCAGAGACCCTTCAAGAAACTGTGTGCGATGCAATAATCGCAAACGGTGTTTGTATGAAAACCGTCAGAAATATGTAAAACGTTTGCGATGATGGATGCATCAAACACGGTTCAGGTTTTAGTTGCGTGTGCAATGAAGGGCATACGGTTCAGTTCAGTTAACTGTTTGCGATGAGGAGGAACAAAAGAAACGGGCAGCCAGATGAAGGCATGTGCGATACACAGCATGCGGTTCACTCGGATGAACTGTTTGTGATTAGGCAACACAAAAGAAACGGTCAGCCAGATCAAGGTGTGTGCGATATACGGCATGCGGTTCACTCGGATGAACTGTTTGCGTTGAGACATGAGAACAGAAACAGTTCAACTTGACAAGATGTGTGTGATACGCGGCAAACAGGTATGTAATCAGAAATGTCTGTGAAGACCGATAATAACACAGACGGTTGCTGCTAATAAGACGTGTGTGTTGTGCGATGGGATTGCATACAGAACAACAACATATATATACACACACACACTTATAAGGACATGCTTGCATAACCAAATTAAACATCCACTTACATAGGTGGATACTACACACATGACATTTCCACACACACCAATAAAGTAAACTATATATTACATGCATGATTAACTAGCATAAACGGTCATTTGATCATCATCTACTTCTTGTGACGCTTGCTTTGCTTGTGGCTCGATCCGGGCTCGTCGATTTGGGTAACGAGGCAGTTCCTCATGTCAACGATCTACCTTTGCATCTCGTAGCACGGGTACACGCTCTTGGCTGCAAACCTGAGGTGAGGTTCATCCAGTTGCCGCATCCAGGCCCCGTGCCAGGATACGGGACTTGTTCTCTGGGCATCCTGCTTCATATTTTCGTAGTAGGGGTCGATGATGGCCGAGGCGAGTTTGACTCGGGAATCCTGCTTCGTGCTGCCCCAGACCCTGTAGTGGTCACGGATTTCAACAAGGTTCTTGCAGGCCAAGCTCGTAACACTGAGTGCTTTTACATCGTCTTTGGTTTCCACCGTGGCGAACTTGTAGTCGGTGCTGTTGACAAACCTGTTGAAACGGTCGCAAGGCTCTGTGGCCATGAAGTAGTGGTAGATGAGGACATGATGGCGCATGCACAACTGGTCGACCGCAACCTTCTGATCTATGTCGGGACGACCGGCGGTGTACTGAAGGTCGATGCCGACCACCTTGTACTTGTCTCGAGCAAGCAACTGCTCAACGTTATTGATGTAGTCGTCCACCACGGCCGGATCGATGGTGTACACCACCGAGAGATCTGTCTCCCTCGCGTGGGTCTCCACTCTATGCTCGCCGAACTCCATTGGAGAGCCACTGGACATCCCCTCTCAATGTGTCGTCGTGGGTGTGCTTGTTGTGTTGTGGGGCACAATCGAAAGGTTGAAGAGACTAAGGTTATAATGGTCGCGGGAATTAAAGGGGAAGCCGGATGGCCAGGAATATTGGCAGGCCCTGATGGCAGTTCTAATTTGCAGCGCGTAACTCCATCGTGCCGCACGTAACTGCATCGCGTGGCTACACGCGCGGCGCAACCGCATGCATATGGGGCCCCCGACGTGATCGTGCGCATGCCCAACCGCTGGCAGAGCGCGCACGAAGGGACGCGTGCAGAGTGCTCCGCGGTCGCCTCAAGGAAAAGATGTCCACAAGCAGAGCGCGCAAATGGACGTGACAGAGCGTGTCGCTGCGCCTAACGGCGAGCACAACATGCTACGGCGCCTAACGGTGAGCAGAGATTGCCACGCGAGAAGAGGACGGCACATTCATATGTGGCAAATAAGACGAATTGTGCGAGCCATGCGGAGACATCTAGCACGAATTAGATTAGAGTTGCGTGTGCGATACGTGGCAGACAATTGATCCATTAGAGCTGTTTGTGATGGAATAAGCCATGTGTGTTCCGGGCAAACGCTTGCTGGTGTATAACCTTAAATTTAACCAAAAAAGTGTTAATGCATGTTACAAAAATTGTATAGCTGGAAACTATGTTCAAATACGACTCCAACGATATAATCTATGGCGACATGCATTCGTATTTTATTAGTTAAATCCTACTTATAAACCAGGACGGGGGTATAGTAGGTAATTAAATCGCAAATGTTTTTTTATTAACTGTATGTGTACGTGTCCTCTCATCCTCCTCTCACACGTCTTGTCACCCCGCTGCCGCAGACGACTTACAGCGCAAGCTTGCGCAGCGCGCGGGGGCGTTCTTTTGGCCAAACAGTGGCGCCAATGAATCGTCGGTGAGCCCATTCCCACGCAACCTCACAGGTTCCCGCGCAAGCTTCCCGCCCGACTCGGTGAAATCCCCCAAAATCCGAATGCTTGCCGGCCTGCTATAAAAACCTTCACGGTCGCTGAGTCCTACGTCGCATTTTCCCCTCCCTCCCTATAGCTTATCTCGTCTGCTTCTCCCACAATCGCCAATGGCACCAGTCCGTCGTCGTCGCTCAGCCACTCCACCGTCATCAGAGGACAGCTCCAGCTAGGAGGCTACACCGCGGCGGCGGCGCAGTCCCTGGCATAGTGTAGTGCGCGTGGCGTCCCTGTTGGGTGTGCGCGGAACACCCACCACACGCTCTGCCGCCACTGCCTATCGGCAGCTGTTGTCGGCCCCCGTTGCCGCCACACCACCGTCAAAATCCAAGGCCATCTCCCGCTCCGCCGTCGCGGCCCGAAGGCGGGAGGTGGCCGTCGTGGCCGCCACCCCACTGCCGGCCACCGTGGCCATTACCTGCTCCGCCACCGCGGCCCGAAGGAGGGAGGTGGTGGTCGTGGCCGCCACCCCATCATCGCCACCATTGCCGCCAGCCCACCGTCGCCTGCCGGGATCATCACCCGCTCTGCCACCACCGCCCGAAGGAGGGAGGCGGAGGTGGAGGTCTGCATGTGCGTCAACGACCTTGCACGCTACATCGAGTTCATGCGAGAGGAGGAGGAGTGCCTCGTCGAGCAGGCAAAGAGCCTTACCGCAGTCGTGGCGGCAGCACACACCGACACAGAGGCGAGGAATCAGGAGATTTACAAGCAGTCCAGCCGCTTTGAGAGGGATCGGTTGGAGCGGCAGTGGGCGTTCGAGCTGGCGAGTGTCGCTGAACGTGCAGCAGCGGTAGGCACCGTATTGCATTTGTCCAGCTCGTCGGTAGGCTCCTCCTCCTGCTCTGCCTCTTACTGAGCGTGCTCGGCAGAGGAGAGGCTGCCGGAAGTAGCACAAAGCCCCTCCGTGGTAGTAGTAGTATTTAGGGGCTATTTTGTTCAGTTCATCTGACTAGAGATGTGTGGTCGAACTGTACAATGTTTGGGGAGAAGTTTGGTCAGTTCAGCTGTCGAGTTGAACTGTTTGTATAAATTAAGAACGACTCCTTAATCTATGAATGAAATCTATGCTTAATTACTGAATTTTAGTTGCAAAAATTACATAATGCTAATGATTTGTAGCTGCATATTTTGACAAATCGCAGTGTTACAAGGATTGAAAAATGGCAACGTTACCAGATCAACAAATGTAAATCTTTCCAGTTTAACAAATGGCAACATACCCAATATGACATATGAAAATCTTACCAAATTGTTTGTACGTGGTTGCACATGGGTCCTCCAAAACAACCATTTGCGTTGAAGGGACGAACAAATCTTGCGCTGCTCTCACTTTGCATACGGGTGTTCAATCTAAATCGTTTGCGATCAAGAGCTGCAGAAATCCTGCGTGCCACATTTTCTCTTGGCTTCCTGGGGAAGTTGTCGGTTTGCATATGGGTGTTCTAACTAAAACGTTTGCGATGAGTATTTTATATTTAAAAAGCGAATTATACTGCGGCTTGGGCGCCATTAATGGAGAGGATGCAAGCAAGGTGGGCGGCCATGGAAGTCAAACGGCTCGCTTCCCAGTAAGCCTGCGCAGCATACAGCTCGCACGCTTCCCGGTGAACCTGTGCACTCGAGGATAGCTTGCACGCCTCTCAGTCAGCCTGCGCACCGGACGGCGCTCGCACGACTCCCGTTCAGTCAAGGTCAAGCAGTTGTCCGCACGGCACCTCCTACAGCCATTAAAACCAAGACACGTGGCGTCACGTCAATGGTTAACAGAATTTTGGATTTACTAGAATTTAAAAACCAGGCATCTCAATGTTTTGCCGGCAATCAACGGTGCCCTAGTGTTTGAAATTCATTCCCATTTCTTGCATGGGACCTAAGCATGCACCCAAGGACACAGATTTGATTTTTCAACCAATTTATATGCACTCGAGCATGTGCATGTAGTTCAAATTTAAATTATGCACATAAATGCATTGAAAACTCAGTTAATGCATAAAAATGTCCAAATGAACCCCGAAAATCACAAAAATTCACACAATACTCCTGTTGTTCTATGTTGACATGAGAAAAAAAATTGAAAGCAATAAGAGGCAATGGATATCGTTTCGTCCCCAAAGGTGGGACGTTCCCTACCGAAAACCATCATGCTTGTTGCGAGAAGCTCCGGTTTGTGAGAAGCATATACCCAAACCTGCCCCAAATGGGACAAAATTTGTACCACGGCATGTTGATACCGCTCCATGATAGCATGCCAAGTTTCATGAATTTCAGACGATTTTTGGATTTACTAGAATTTAAAAACCAGGCATCTCAATGCTTTGCCGACAATCAACGGTGCCCTGGTGTTTGAAATTCATTCCCATTTCTTGCATGGACCTAAGCATGCACCCAAGGACACAAATTTGATTTTTCAACCAATTATATGCACTAGAGCATGCGCATGTAGTTCAAATTTGAATTATGCACATAAATGCATTGAAAACTTAGTTAATGCATAAAAATGTCCAAACGAACCCTGAAAAATCACAAAAATTTACACAACACTCCTGTTGTTCTATATTGACATGAGAAAAAAAATTGAAAGCAATAAGAGGCAATGGATATTGTTTCGTCCCCTGATACATCTCCAACATATCTATAATTTTTGATTGCTCCATGCTATATTATCTACAGTTTTGGACCATGTTGGGCTTTATTTTCCACTTTTATATTATTTTTGGGACTAACCTATTAACCGGAGGCCCAGCCCAGAATTGCTGTTTTTTTGCCTATTTCGGTGTTTCGAAAAGACGGAATATCAAACAGAGTCCAAACGGAATGAAACCTTCGGGAACGTGATTTTCTCACCGAATATGATCCAGGAGACTTGGACCCTACGTCAAGAAAGCCACGAGGTCGGCACGAGGTAGGGGGCGCACCCACCCCCCTAGGGCATGCCCCCCGCCCTCGTGGGCCCCATGAAGCTCCACCGACGTACTTCTTCCTCCCATATATACCTACGTACCCCCAAACGGTCAGATATGGAGCCAAAAACCTAATTCCACTGCCGCAACCTTCTGTACCCACGAGATCCCATCTTGGGGCTTGTTCTGGCGCTCCGCCGGAGGGGGGAATCCACCACGGAGGGCTTCTACATCATCACCATAGTCCCTCCCATGAAGTGTGAGTAATTTACCTCAGACCTTCGGGTCCGTAGTTAGTAGCTAGATGGCTTCTTCTCTCTTTTTGGATCGCAATACAATGTTCTCCCCCTCTCTCGTGGAGATCTATTCAATGTAATCTTCTTTTTGCGGTGTGTTTGTTGAGACCGATGAATAGCGGGTTTATGATCAAGATTATCTATGAACAATATTTGAATCTTCTCTGAATTCTTTTATGTATGATTGGTTATCTTTGCAAGTCTCTTCGAATTATCAGTTTGGTTTGGCCTACTAGATTGGTTTTTCTTGCAATGGGAGAAGTGCTTAGCTTTGGGTTCAATCTTGCGGTGTCCTTTCCCAGTGACAGCAGGAGCAGCAAGGCACGTATTGTATTGTTGCCATCGAGGTTAACAAGATGGGGTTTTTATCATATTGCATGAATTTATCCCTCTACATCATGCCATCTTGCTTAAGGCGTTACTCTGTTTTCTTGAACTTAATACTCTAGATGCATGCTGGATAGCAATCGATGAGTGCAGTAATAGTAGTAGATGCAGGCAGGAGTCGGTCTACTTGTGTCGGACGTGATGCCTATATACATGATCATATCTAGATATTCTCATAACTATGCTCAATTCTGTCAATTGCTCAATAGTAATTTGTTCACCCACCGTAAAATACTTATGCTCTTGAGAGAAGCCACTAGTGAAATCTATGGCCCCCGGGTCTATCTTCATCATATTAATCTTCCATCACTTTATTACTGCTTTGCTTTTTTACTTTGCCTTTTATTTTACTTTGCATCTTTATACCAAAAATACCAAAAATATTATCTATCAGATCTCACTCTTGTAAGTGACCGTGAAGGCATTGACAACCCCTATTCGCGTTGGTTGCGAGGAGTTATTTGCAATGTGTAGGTACGAGGGACTCGCGCATAGCCTCCTACTGGATTGATACCTTGGTTCTCAAAAACTGAGGGAAATACTGATGCTACTTTGCTGCATCATCCTTTCCTCTTCGGGGAAATCCAACGCAGTGCTCAAGAGGTAGCAAGAAGAATTTCTGGCGCCGTTGCCGGGGAGTCTACGCAAAAGTCAACATACCAAGTACCCATCACAATCCCTCATCTCTCGCATTACATTATTTGCCATTTGCCTCTCGTTTTCCTCTCCCCCACTTCACCCTTGCCGTTTTATTCGCCCTCTCTTTTCCGTTTGCCTTTTTCTCGCTTGCCTTTTTGTTTGCTCGTGTGTTGGATTGCTTGTTTGTCACAATGGCTCAAGATAATACCAAATTGTGTGACTTTACCAATACCAACAATAATGATTTCCTTATCACTCCGATTGCTCCTCTTACCAACACTGAATCTTGTGAAATCAATACTGCTTTGTTGAATCTTGTTATGAAAGATCAATTCGCCGACCTTCCTAGTGAAGATGTCGCTACTCATATAAATAGCTTCGTTGATTTGTGTGATATGCAAAAGAAGAAAGATGTTGATAATGATATTGTTAAATTGAAGCTATTTCCTTTTTCGCTTAGAGATCGTGCTAAAGCTTAGTTTTCGTCTTTGCCTAAAAATAGTATTGATTCTTGGAACAAGTACAAAGATGCTTTTATCTCTAAGTATTTTCCTCCCGCTAAGATTATTTCTCTTAGAAACGACATTATGAATTTTAAGCAACTTGATCATGAACATGTTGCACAAGCTTGGGAGAGAATGAAATTAATGATACGTAATTGCCCTACTCATGGTTTGAACTTGTGGATGATTATACAAAAAAATTATGCCGGATTGAATTTTGCTTCTAGAAATCTTTTGGATTCGGCCGCGGGAGGCACTTTTATGGAAATCACTTTAGGATATGCTACTAAACTCCTACATAATATTATGGTTAATTATTCTCAATGGCACACTGAAAGATCTACTAACAAAAAAGTGCATGCGATAGAAGAGATTAATGTTTTGAGTGGAAAGATGGATGAACTTATGAAATTATTTGCTACTAAGAGTGTTTCTTCTGATCCTAATGATATGCCTTTGTCTACTTTGATTGAGAATAATAATGAATCTATGGATGTGAATTTTGTTGGTAGGAATAATTTTGCTAACAACGCGTATAGAGGGAACTTTAATCCTAGGCCTTATCCTAGTAATCCTTCTAATAATTATGTAAATTCCTACAACAACTCTTATGGAAATTTTAATAAGATGCCCTCTAAATTTGAGACTAGTGTTAAAGAGTTTATGAATTCACAAAAGAATTTTAATGCTTTGCTTGAAGAGAAATTGCTTAAAGTTGATGAATTGGCTAGGAACGTTGATAGAATTTCTCTTGATGTTGATTCTTTAAAGCTTAGATCTATTCCTTCTAAGCATGATATCAATGAGTCTCTCAAAGCCATGAGAATTTCCATTGGTGAGTGCAAGGAAAGAACCGCTAGGATGCGTGCTACGAAAGATGCCTTTATTAAAGTGTGTTCTTCCGATCCCTATGAAAATAAAGATGAAGATCTAAAAGCTATTGATGTGTCCCCTATTAAATCTTTGTTTTGTAATATGAATCTTGATAATTTCGGGGCTGAATATGATCCACCTTTACCTAGAAAGCGTTCCAAGAATTCGGAGTTTTTAGATCTTGATGATGAAATTGATAAAAGTGGGATTAAAGAAAGCAAAACCGTAGATGTTGCTAAACCCACTATGTTGGATTTCAAGGAATTTAATTATGAAATTTGCTCTTTAATTGATTGTATTTCCTTGTTGCAATCCGTGCTAAATTCTCCTCATGCTTATAGTCAAAACAAAGCCTTAACCAAACATATCGTTGATGCCTTAATGCAATCTTATGAAGAAAAACTTGAGTTGGAAGTATCTATTCTTAGAAAACTTTATGATGAGTGGGAACCAACTATTAAAATTAAGATTAAGGATCATGAATTTTATGCTTTATGTGATTTGGTGCTAGTGTTTCCACTATTCCCAAAAGTTTGTGTGATTTGCTAGATTTCCGTGATTTTGATGATTGCTCTCTAAACTTGCACCTTGCGGATTCCACTATTAAGAAACCTATGGGAAGAATTGATGATGTTCTTATTGTTGCAAATAGGAATTATGTGCCCGTAGATTTTATCGTTCTTGATATAGATTGCAATCCTTCTTGTCCTATTATTCTTTGTAGAACTTTCCTTAGAATGATTTGTGCAATTATTGATATGAAGGAAGGGAATATTAGATTCCAATTTCCATTAAAGAAAGGCATGAAACACTTCCCTAGAAAGAAAATAAAATTACCATATGAATCTATAATGTGAGCCACTTATGGATTGCCTACCACAGATGGCAATACCTAGATCTATCCTTGCTTTTATGCCTAGCTAGGGGCGTTAAACGATAGCGCTTGTTGGGAGGCAACCCCATTTTATTTTTAGTTTTTTTTTATTTTGCTTCTATTTAGGACTAAGTCTTTGATCTAGCCTCTGGTTAGATGTGTTTTTATGTTTTAATTAGTGTTTGTGCCAAGTTAAACCTATAGGATCTTCTTGGATGATAGTTATTTGATCTTGCTGTAATTTCAAGAAACTTTCTGTTCACGAAAACAATTGTTAAAAATCATCAGGACGTGATAAAATAGTGATTCCAATTACTACTGATCAATAAACAAATTGCCTAGGTCTTCCTATTTTGGCATAATTTTTGGAGTTCCAGAAGTTTGCGTTAGTTACAGATTACTACAGACTGTTCTGTTTTTTACAGATTCTGTTTTTCGTGTGTTGTTTGCTTATTTTGATGAATCTATGGCTAGTAAAATAGTTTATAAACCATAGAGAAGTTGGAATACAGTAGGTTTAACAACAATATAAATAAAGAATGAGTTCATTACAGTACCTTGAAGTGGTCTTTTATTTTCTTTCGCTAACGGAGCTCACGAGATTTCTGTTGAGTTTTGTGTTGTGAAGTTTTCAAATTTTGGGTGAAATCTTTTGATGGATTATGGAACAAGGAGTGGCAAGATCCTAAGCTTGGGGATGCCCATGGCACCCCCAATATAATCTAAGGACACCAAAAAGTCAAAGCTTGGGTATGCCCCGGAAGGCATCCCCTCTTTCGTCTACTTCCATCGGTAACTTTACTTGGAGCTATATTTTTATTCACCACATGATATGTGTTTTGCTTGGAGCATCTTGTATTATTTGAGTCTTTGCTTTTTAGTTTACCACAATAATCCTTGCTGTACACACCTTTTGAGAGAGCCATACATGATTTGGAATTTGTTAGAATACTCTATGTGCTTCACTTATATCTTTTGAGTTATATAGTTTTGCTCTAGTACTTCACTTATATCTTTTAGAGCATGGTGGTGGATTTGTTTTAAAGAAACTATTGATCTCTCATGCTTCACTTAGATTATTTTGAGAGTCTTAAATAGCATGGTAAATTTGCTTAATAATAATAATATGCTTGGTATTCAAGATTTGTAAAACTTTCTTTTGAGTGCGTTGAATACTAAGAAAAGTTTGATGCTTGATAATTGTTTTGAGATATGAAGATGGTGATATTAAAGTTATGCTAGTTGAGTAGTTGTGAATTTGAGAAATACTAGTGTTAAAGTTTGTGATTCTCGTAGCATGCACGTATGGTGAACTGTTATGTGATGAATTCGGAGCATGATTTATTTATTGATTGTCTTCCTTATGAGTGGCGGTCGGAGACGAGCGATGGTCTTTTCCTACCAATCTATCCCCCTAGGAGCATGCGCGTAATACTTTTCTTTGATAACTTGTAGATTTTTGCAATAAGTATATGAGTTTTCATGACTAATGTTGAGTACATGGATTATACGCACTTTTCTTCCTTCCACCATTGCTAGCCTCTCTAATACCGCGCACTTTTCGCCGGTATCATACACCCACCATATACCTTCCTCAAAACAGCCGCCATACCTACCTATCATGGCATTTCCCTAGCCATTCTGAGACATATTGCCATGCAACTTTCCTCCATTCCGTTTATTATGACACGCTCCATCATTGTCATATTGCTAGCATGATCATGTAGTTGACATCGTATTTGTGGCAAAGCCACCGTTCATAATTCTTTCATACATGTCACTCTTGATTCATTGCATATCCCGGTACACCGCCGGAGGCACTCATATAGAGTCATAATTTGTTCTAAGTATCGAGTTGTAATTGTTGAGTTGTAAGAAAATAAAAGTGTGATGATCATCATTTTTAGAGCATTGTCCCAAGTGAGGAAAGGATGATGGAGACTATGATTCCCCCACAAGTCAGGATGAGACTCCGGACGAAAAAAAGAGGCCATAAATAAATGTGAAAAGGCCCAAAAAATGAGAGAAAAAGAGAGAAGGGACAATGTTACTATCCTTTTACCACACTTGTGCTTGAAAGTAGCACGAAGATCTTCATGATAGAGAGTCTCTCATTTTATCACTTTCATTTACTAGTGGGAATTTTTCATTATAGAACTTGGCTTGTATATTCCAATGATGGGCTTCCTCAAAGTGCCCTAGGTCTTCGTGAGCAAGCGAGTTGGATGCACACCCACTTAGTTTCTTTTGTTGAGCTTTCATATACTTATAGCTCTAGTGCATCCGTTGCATGGCAATCCCTAATCACTCACATTGATATCTATTGATGGGCATCTCCATAACCCGTTGATACGCCTAGTTGATGTGAGACTATCTTCCCCTCTTTTTATCCTCTCCACAACCACCATTCTATTCCACATATAGTGCTATATCCATGGCTCATGCTCATGTATTGCGTGAAGATTGAAAAAGTATTGAGAATGTCAAAAGTATGAAACAATTGCTTGGCTTGTCATCGGGGTTGTGCATGATTTAAATACTTTGTGTGGTGAAGATAGAGCATAGCCAGACTATATGATTTTGTAGGGATAACTTTCTTTGGCCATGTTATTTTGAGAAGACATGATTGCTTTGTTAGTATGCTTGAAGTATTATTATTTTTATGTCAATATGAACTTTTTTCTTGAATCTTTAGGATCTGAATATTCATACCACAATTTAAGAAGAATTACATTGAAATTATGCCAAGTAGCACACTGCATAAAAAATTCTCTTTTTATCATTTATCTACTCGAGGACGAGCAGGAATTAATCTTGGGGATGCATGATACGTCTCCAACGTATCTATAATTTTTGATTGCTCCATCCTATATTATCTACTGTTTTGGACCATATTGGGCTTTATTTTCCACTTTTATATTATTTTTGGGACTAACCTATTAACCGGAGGCCCAGCCCAGAATTGCTGTTTTTTGCCTGTTTCAGTGTTTCGAAGAAACGGAATATGAAACGGAGTCCAGACGGAATGAAACCTTCGGGAACGTGATTTTCTCACCGAATATGATCCAGGAGACTTGGACCCTACGTCAAGAAAGCCACGAGGTGGGCACGAGGTAGGGGGACGTGCCCACCCCCCTAGGGCACGCCCCCCACCCTCGTGGGCCCCATGAAGGTCCACCGACGTACTTCTTCCTCCTATATATACCTACGTACCCCCAAACGATCAAATACGGAGCCAAAAACCTAATTCCACTGCCGCAACCTTCTGTACCCACGAGATCCCATCTTGGGGCCTGTTCCGGAGCTCCGCCGGAGGGGGAATCCACCATGAAGGGCTTCTACATCATCACCATAGCCCCTCCGATGAAGTGTGAGTAGTTTACCTCAGACCTTCGGGTCCATAGTTAGTAGCAAGATGGCTTCTTCTCTCTTTTTAGATCTCAATACAATGTTCTCCCCCTCTCTCGTGGAGATCTATTCGATGTAATATTCTTTTGCGGTGTGTTTGTTGAGACCGATGAATTGTGGGTTTATGATCAAGATTATCTATGAACAATATTTGTATCTTCTCCTAATTCTGTTATGTATTATTGGTTATCTTTGCAAGTCTCTTCGAATTGTCTGTTTGGTTTGGCCTACTAGATTGGTTTTTCTTGCAATGGGAGAAGTGCTTAGCTTTGGGTTCAATCTTGCGGTGTCCTTTCCCAGTGACAGTAGGGGCAGAAAGGCACGTATTGTATTGTTGCCATCGAGGATAACAAGATGGGGTTTTTATCATATTGCATGAATTTATCCCTCTACATCATGTCATCTTGCTTAAGACGTTACTCTGTTTTCTTGAACTTAATACTCTAGATGCATGCTGGATAGCGGTCGATGAGTGGAGTAATAGTAGTAGATGCAGGCAGGAGTCGGTCTACTTGTCTCGGACGTGATGCCTATATACATGATCATACCTAGATATTCTCATAACTATGCTCAGTTCTGTCAATTGCTCAACAGTAATTTGTTCACCCACCATAAAATACTTATGCTCTTGAGAGAAGCCACTAGTGAAATCTATGGCCCCCGGGTCTATCTTCATCATATTAATCTTCCATCACTTTATTAGTGCTTTGCTTTTTTACTTTCTCTTTTATTTTACTTTGCATCTTTATACCAAATATACCAAGAATATTGTCTATCATATCTATCAGATCTCACTCTCGTAAGTGACCGTGAAGGATTGACAACCCCTATTCGCGTTGGTTGCGAGGAGTTATTTGCTTTGTGTAGGTACGAGGGACTCGCGCATAGCCTCCTACTGGATTGATACCTTGGTTCTCAAAAAATGAGGGAAATACTTATGCTACTTTGCTGCATCATCCTTTGCTCTTCGGGGAAATCCAACGCAGTGCTCAAGAGGTAGCATCCCCAAAGGTCGGACGTTCCCTACCGAAAACCATCATGCTTGTTGTGAGAAGCTCCGGTTTGTGAGAAGCATATACCCAAACCTGCCCCAAATGGGACAAAATTTGTACCGCGGCATGTTGATGCCGCTCCATGATAGCATGCCAAGTTTCATGAATTTCAGACAATTTTTGGATTTACTAGAATTTAAAAAACAGGCATCTCAATGTTTTGCCGGCAATCAACGGTGCCCTGGTGTTTGAAATTCATTCCCATTTCATGCATGGGACCTAAGCATGCACCCAAGGACACAAATTTGATTTTTTCAACCAATTTATATGCACTGGAGCATGTGCATGTAGTTCAAATTTGAATTATGCACATAAATGCATTGAAAACTCAGTTAATGCATAAAAATGTCGAAACGAACCCCGAAAAATCACAGAAATTCACACAACACTCCTATTGTTTTATCTTGACACGAGAAAAAAAATTGAAAGCAATAAGAGGCAATGGATATCGTTTCGTCCCCAAAGGTGGGACGTTCCCTACCGAAAATCATCATGCTTGTTGTGAGACGCTTCGGTTTGTGAGAAGCATATACCCATCCTCCTCCTCCTCCTTCCACATCCCACATGCCCTGACCACCGGTGCGAGCGCGACAGCTTCCACCCAAATCACCGACCCCTCCACCAAATAAGCGTCGGCCTAAGCCATGGTGCACTGTAACGCCCCGGATGTAATTTGCCATATTTGTAATCCAACTCTTGCCATTTTCGGCATTGTGATATAATATTTCCTCCGTGGTTGGGTTTCCCTTCGTTTTGTATTTTGTTCATGTCATGCATTTCTTATCATGTTATCATGCGCATCGCATTCGCATACATGTTCGTCTCATGAATCCGAGCATTTTCCCCGTTGTCCGTTGTGCAATCCGGCGCTCCTATGTTCCCCGGCGTCTCCTTTTACATTTCTTCGTGAGCGGGTATTAAAATTTCTCGGATTGGATCGAGGTTTGTCAAGCGGCCTCGGTATAGCACCGGTAGACCGCCTGTCAAGTTTCGGGTCAATCGGAGGTCGTTTGGTACTCCAACGGTTAACCGGGTAACCGTGAAGGCCTCGTGTGTGTTGCAGCCCAAAAGCCCTTCAAACAGCCCAATAACCCATCTAAGACACTCCCATGTCCACCGTCGTTCGATCACGATCGCGTGGCCGAAAACCGCACTCCATTTGGAGCCTCCTAGCTCCTCCTACCTATAAATATGTGCACCCCTCCTCCATTTCGGGTCCAAAACCCTAGCCCCGCACCCCGCCGCCACCGGACGTGTCCGGTCCGCGCCGGACACGCCCGCGCCGCCGCCCGCGCCCAATCAGGGCGCGCCACCTGTCGCGCCGCCGCCCGTACCGCGCAGGCCCGCCGGGGCCCGTGGCCGGCCCCCGCGGCCCACGTCCTCCCGCCGCCGCCCGCTTCCTCCCGAGCGCCCGCGCCCGCCGGCGCCCCTCGCTGCCGCCTCCGCCGTGGCTGCCCGCTGGCGTCGCCGCGCCGACGACCGCCGCTCGCAATCGCCCGGAGTTCTCCGCCCCGCCACCCGACGCCTCCGCGTCGCCCGTCGCCGGCCGACTCCGCCGGACCTCCTCCGTCGCGGCCCCCGCCGGATCCGCCCGACCCCGCATCCACGCCGCTCGCCGGCGACGTCCCGGCCGCCCCGCGCCCCGAACTCCGGCGAGCTCGCCAGATCCGATCGGGAGCCCGCGGGTTGACTTTCGTCCCCTCTCAATTTCTCTAAGTCCCAGATTGTTTGCATATTTATCACATGTTCATCATGCCATATCCTTGCATCTGTAGCTCCGTTTTGTGCATGTTATATGTCAAATTGTTCGTCTCGAAGAGTAGATCATTCCATTCCATTGCATCATTTTCATTTGAGGTCATCTTGATGCCCGAAATGCTGCTAGAAGAGGGCTATGTGATGTTAGTTCCTGATTCTTATCAGAACATGCACTTTTGTCATTTTTGCCATGATTGATGTGTGCACCCTATGAAGTTGCGTCCTACATGAGTTTTGTAATATGCCATGTTACCTTTCCAGAGAATTATGCCATGTATTTTTGTGACCTCTGTGGTGACTAGCACAAGCATGCAAACTAGGGTACTTGATGTTGCTGATTTCAAGGACTTGGTAATTTCACTAAGTCCCTGCCTGCTGTTATTTTTATGCCAAGTGTTCATGTTGTTTCCGAGAGATCTATGCATATTTTGAGCATGATCAGTAAGGGTGTTTTGAGCATATGGATTTGCTATATCCATCCATGTCTTTTTTTGTATTTATGGAGTGCCATAGCTTGAGTCAATCGAGCTCTACTTTTGCTATAAAATGTTGCTGGCAGATTGTTTACATGTTATTCAATTTTGCCAAGCTTGTTGTAGTTGATCCTTGCATGATATGATGTTATTCTTGCCATTTCTGGCTTCTATGCCATGTCTTCTTGATGTATGTATGCTTGGTTTATCATGTAATGCTCTGTGGTGAGTGCATCGAGCTCACGAACATGCCTACTTGTTATCTGTTTTTGACATGTCCAGTTTTCTGCTAAGTCTGAAACCTGTAACGAAAACTTGCTTAATTGACATGGGTGTTATCATATTTTCTGTTCCTTTTTGGCTTATGGTCAGTAAGGGATTTTTGTTAAGTGCCTTGAGTAGATTCATGCCATGCCTTACTTTGCTATGTCCTGATCCTGTAGCATGTTGTTTCATTGTTCTAAACATGTCATCCTGATGTTAATTTCTGGCATGTTGCTATTTTCACAAAGTCTGTGAACCTGTTATCTTTTGCACTTTTGCCATGCTTGTTTGAACCTGTTATGGTATGATTTAGCCGTAGCTCAGTGTTCATCTCTTGTCAAGCATCTTGAGTAGATTACTGTTATATGCCTTGTTGCTATGTTTGGGTGCAGTAGCTTAATTTTTTGTTGCTTGCTAAGTATCATCATGCTGTTATTGGAAGATTATTGTCATTCTTGTATTGTTTGTCATTTGCAAACCGTGCGTCCGATCCCGGTGATCTTTACATCGATTTCAACCGAAATCACCTCACCTATCCAGTGGCATACTTGGTTTGCCAAGATTATGCCTTGTTCATCCTTGTCCTTCCGGAGCATGCATATGCATTGCATATCACATCTCGCATATCATGCCATGTTTTGCATCATGTTGCTTGCGCATTGCATCGTGATTGATATTTGTCCTCTTTGCTTGTGTTCTTGTTGTGGGTAGAGCCGGGAGACGAGTACGTGAACGAGGAACCTGTTGAGAACGCTTACGAGGACCAAGCTTTCGACAACTCTGAGAACCTTGCAGGCAAGATGACCATACCCTCGAAATCACTTCTATCTTTGCTTGCTAGATGCTCGCTCTTTTGCTATGCCTATGCTACGGTACCTACCACTTGCTATATCTTGCCACCCATATTGCCATGTCAGCCTCTAACCATCCATGTCCTAGCAAACCGTTGATTGGCTATGTTACCGCTTCGCTCAGCCCCTCTTATAGCGTTGCTAGTTGCAGGTGAAGATGAAGTTTGTTCCTTGTTGGAACATGGACTTGTTGTTCCTTGTTGGAACATATTTACTTGTTGGGATATCACAATACCTCTTATTTAATTAATGCATCTATATACTTGGTAAAGGGTGGAAGGCTCGGCCTTATGCCTGGTGTTTTGTTCCACTCTTGCCACCCTAGTTTCCGTCATACCGGTGTTATGTTCCCGGATTTTGCGTTCCTTACACGGTTGGGTGATTTATGGGACCCCCTTGACAGTTCGCTTTGAATAAGACTTTTCCAGCAAGGCCCAACATTGGTTTTACCATTTGCCACCTAAGCCTTTTTCCCTTGGGTTCTGCAGACTCAAGGGTCATCTTCATTTTAAACCCCCGGGCCAGTTCTCCTTTGATTGCTGGTCCAAACTAGAGCGTTGTGCAGCGCCCCCTCAACGAAACTTGAGGCTTGGTTTTAGTTGTACGGACAGCTCATCCGGATGTGCCCTGAGACCGAGATATGTGCAGCTCCTATCAGGATTTGTCGGCACAATCGGGCAGCTTTGCTGGACTTGTTTTATTACTGTCGAAAGGTCTTGTAGTCCGGGATTCCAAGACTGATCGGGTCTTCCCGGTAGAAGGAATATCCTTCGTTGACCGTGAGAGCTTATAATGGGTTAAGTTGGGACACCCCTGCAGGGTATTATCTTTCGAAAGCCGTGCCCGCGGTTATGAGGCAGATGGGAATTTGTTAATGTCCGGTTGTAGAAAACCCGAAGTTGACCTTATCTAAAACACATCAACCGCGTGTGTAACCGTGATGGTCTCTTCTCGGCGGGGTCCGGGAAGTGAACACGGTGTTGGAGTTATGTTTGACGTAGGTTGTTCTAGGATCACTTCTTGATCACTTCTAGTTTCACGACCATGCTTTGCTTCTCTTCTCGCTCTCTTTTGCGTTGATGGACACCATATATGCTAGTCGCTTGCTGCAGCTCCACCTCACAACCCCTTTCCTACCTATAAGCTTAAATAGTCTTGATCTCGCGGGTGTGAGATTGCTGAGTCCCCGTGACTCACAGATTCTACCACAACAGTTGCAGGTACCAACGATGCCAGTGCAGATGACGCAAACGAGCTCACTTGGGAGTTCGACGAGGAACATGGCCGTTACTATGTTTCTTTTCCAGATGATCAGTAGTGGATCCCAGTTGGGGTGATCCGGGGATCTATGTAACATTTGGGGTAGTCTTCTTTCATTTTGGTACCGTAGTCGGACCCTGAGTGTACTCTGTATGATGGATGTTTATTTATGTATTGTGTGAAGTGGCGACTGTAAGCCAACTATGTAACTTTTCCCTTATGTATTACATGGGTTGTGTGAAGATTACCTCACTTGCGACATTGCTTTCAATGCGGTTATGCCTCTAAGTCGTGCCTCGACACGTGGGAGATATAGCCGCATCGAGGGTGTTTACATGCACGCAGTATAGCCAGGACCTCAAGGAGCATTTGGAAGCGGAGAATCACATTGCGGACGCACGCGCGGATGAGGTCGCGATGGCTACCATTTGTGCCGACCCCCATATCTTGAAGGAGCACCTTGCCATTTTCTAGCTATGCCGGTTAAGCATGCTCGGTTTACCCGTTGCGTGTGATGCTCCTGCCTTTCCTTCACAAATTCTAGTGAATTGTGCTATCTAATTTTACCATGCAATCTGTTGCTCTAGTCTATATGTTCTATATGTAGTGCAGTGTGGTGCTCACTTATTAACTGTTTTGTTAATTAGTTGTCGTCTTCAGTTAACTGTTTGGTTCAATTCTGCAAATGTGATGTTCAATTCTTCATGCTGCCATTTTGTATTGTCTTCCATGTGAGAAATAAATCAAATTCATCTTTACAAAATTGTGGGTGCATTCTGTTATTGTATACCATGTGAGGAATAAATTGAATTTGGCTGTAGTAAATACATGAGAAACAAATACAATTGCTACAATTGGTTGTAGTTAACTATTTGGTTACTGTCTAATCTTATATTAGGAGTATGTTATATTGTGCAATGTGGTGCTCAGTTAATGTTTGGTTCATTTGTTGTGGTGTTTAGTTAACTGCTTGGTTCAATTCTTCAATGTGATGTCCAATTGTCGTGGGTAGAATTTTGTATTGTTGTGCATGTGAGGAATAAATCAAATTTGGCTGCACTTAATACATGAGAAACATATACAAATGCTATATTTCCTAGTTCTTAATCATGCTTGGTTTGGATAAATGGGTTTTCCATGTGGCTTCATTTAATCTGAGGAATCTACAATGTGATTATTTTTCATCAACATATTTTACTGATAGCATGTGAACCCTTACTTAACCTGGTGACTAACTACCTTATATGTGTTGCAGGGAAACAATGGGAAGCACTGAGGTTTACAATCAAGGTTAGCACGTGCATGGTCCGTTGTCTAATAGCACATTATTGTGCAATTGCAGGAACCATTCTAATATTTAGGTTTTTAACAATTTGGTCTTGCACATGTAGGTCCTTCTGTCAGAGGTTTTGACCCACTGTTCGACCCTTTTTGCATATGGGGAAATGAGTTGTCCATGAATACCAGTCAAGTCAAGAAACTCAGAAAGATTGTTAGGATAAAGAAATTAGCGACAAAAAACAACAAGATCTCTGTCTGCACAATGAAGAAGACATCAATTCACTACAGGATGGTACTAACTATTATACCTTGACTTTTTTATTCCTTTGTCCCATTTCCAATATAGAGAAGATATTTATGCACATCCTTGTTTTCAGGCCTTTCCAAAGCAGTTCACTGATGATTACCTCTCAAACCACCTGTATGGTCAGGAGGCAAGGAAGGTATTCATACAACACCCACGGTTCAATATTGAAGTGTTACTGAAGAGAACAAAGGATGGACGGTCAATCATCCACATGCATTGGCTTAAAGTTACAAAGACCTTCAACATCAATGAAGGCTCAATATTCGCCTTCTGCTTCCAGATGAGATACATCTGTCTACGTACCGTCTATGATGCTAATTTCAAAAGGTTATAGATGTTGCATGTGAAACTTGGTCCTGGTGTAGTTGTGTAATGGGGTAGATGAGTGTTGAAGCTATATGATGTTGTACTCTGATGTACTTCAATTATGAAAGTGAAATATATTGTGTGCTTAATATGAACTGTCAATTAGATTAGTAAATGGATTATGAATAATCGGATGATTAGCCTCCTAATTGGGTTTTGCCATTGCAAACGGTTGTTGAAAAAATACCGTGGGCGATGACCTCAGGCAACGCACACAGTTTCTAGGAATAAACCGTGCTGGATCAATGAACAATCACACATGAATTTCTCTTGAACACTGTTTGCGTTAGGCCACCATGCGCAAACGTTTACCACATGAAAATTGTGTGTGATGGACAGCCTTTGCCACGTAGTTTGTTCCACGGACCGTGTGTTATATATTCAATAACGCAAGCGATTTAACAGGAAAATTGTGTGTGATGTACCTGTGAACGAAAACGTTTTCCTTGGAGTGACTGTGTCGGTGTACTAAGGTAGGGGTACCTTAGTACCCCGAACTTGTG
The DNA here is from genome assembly GCA_032464435.1 of Aegilops umbellulata. Taxonomy (NCBI): domain Eukaryota; kingdom Viridiplantae; phylum Streptophyta; class Magnoliopsida; order Poales; family Poaceae; genus Aegilops; species Aegilops umbellulata. The sequence goes on from CP136060.1 coordinate 95,934,286, forward strand.
CACGGGCAGTCGTAGCACCCCGTGGCAAGGCTTGCCAGGTGATCGCCAAAACTCTCCATGATCCCTTCTCGGGCCATCCAAGAACAAAGTATTTGAGCCAAGGCCCCGGCAGGAGGAGCTTGCCGGGGAGGCCACCCGAAGAGAGCAAGGCCCCGGCAAGAGGAGCTTGCCGGGACGACCGCTCGAAGCACAAGGCCCCGGCAAGAGGAGCTTGTCGGGAAGGCCGACCGAGGCACGACAAGAGACTTGCTGCGACGCGCCACGCATCCCGGCAAGGACCGGTGAGCGACAAGCTCCCGGGTGCGACAAGGCATCAACCGCGGCAAGGCGCTTGCCGCGGCAAGTCACCACCCCGCGCCTGCTTCCAGCTCATCCACCCACGCGTCGCTCTGGGGCCATTCCAAGCGTACGTGGCGAGAAGCTGCGCAGCCAGGGGCATGCGGTGGCGAAGCAACGCTAACAGGGTAGCCGTCGTGGCAAACGGTGGCGCCCCTGATGGTCCCTTTTCTGCACTGTTTGGGTGACTTAGACGGGCATTTAATGCCCTTGTCCCCTGTCGTTAGAGTTAGGTATGATAGCACTGTGCAAACAGCTGTACCCAACACAGCGTTTTCCAGTTTTGCCCCCGCCTACGTTGCCACCTGTGGGTAACCCCTTGCACATATAAAAGGAGGCCCCATGCGCAACGGGGGGGAGGCCACTCACGCTCGGTCTGATTAGTTGCCTGAGGGTACTGTAGCACTCAGCGCTGCCGAAACAAGAACACAATACAAACCACAAAGCAGCAGTAGGGTTTTACGCATCTGTGCGGCCCGAAGCTGGGTAAACCCCTTGTGTGCATTCGCCTCGATCCGCTCTTCGCGCGACCTTCGCCCCCCGCCGAACCAAGAAAGGTGCTCGGTCCCCATATGTGTTCGTGGAGGCAGATTTCCCCCGACGGACTGTGTGGGATGTACATACGAATGGAAACGTTTAGCGGGGACTGACTATGTGGGATGTACTTGCGACCGGAAACAACTTTGCCATATAATTGTTATTTAGCTCTACTGTATGTATTTCCGTATATGAGCGCTCGTCGGTCGCACACGACCTCATTTTGCCGAACATGTGTGCCAGGAGGGCATATCCCCAACGGTTTATGGGTCGTGTGGGAAGGACCCCCCCCTATCGCCCACACTCACTTGGCGACGGTTCCAAATGTCGTCGCGGAAAGGGGTTAAAAACCGTTTGGTTAGGAGCTCGCTGTACTAGTGTAATCTTCTTTTGTGGTGTGTTTGTCGAGATCCGATGAATTGTTGATTTATGATCATCTTATCTATGAATATTATTTGAATCTTCTCTGAATTCTTTTATGCATGATTTGGTATCTTTGTAATTCTCTTCGAATTATCGGTTTGGTTTGGCCAACTAGATTGGTTTTTCTTGCAATGGGAGAAGTGCTTAGCTTTGGGTTCAATCTTGCGGTGTCCTTTCCTAGTGACAGTAGGGGTAGCAAGGCGCGTATTGTATTGTTGCCATTGAGGATAAAAAGATGGGGTTTACATCATATTGCTTGAGTTTATTCCTCTACATCATGTCATCTTACTTAATGCGTTACTCTGTTCTTCATGAACTTAATACTCTAGATGCAGGCAGGAGTCGGTCGATGTGTGGAGTAATAGTAGTAGCTGCAGAACCGTTTCGGTCTACTTGACATGGACGTGATGCCTATATTTCATAATCATTGCCTTAGATATCGTCATAACTTTGCGCTTTTCTATCAATTGCTCGATGGTAATTTGTTCACCCACCGTATTATTTGCTATCTTGAGAGAAGTCTCTAGTGAAACCAATGGCCCCGGGGTCTATTTTCCATCATATAAGTTTCTGATCTACTATTTTGCAATCTTTTACTTTCCGATCTATAAACCAAAAACCCAAAAATATTTACTTTATCATTTTTTAGTTTCATCTATCTCTATCAGATCTCACTTTTGCAAGTAACCATGAAGGGATTGACAACCCCTTTATCGTGTTGGGTGCAAGTTGTTTGATTGTTTATGCAGGTATTGGTGATTTGTGCGTTGTCTCCTACTGGATTGGTACCTTGGTTCTCTAACTGAGGGAAATATTTATCTCTACTTTGCTGCATCACCCTTTCCTCTTCAAGTAAAAAACCAACACAAGCTCAAGAAGTAGCACGACACAGGTGCCATAGTTCATTACATGCCCCCGACAGGACTTTCTACTTTTTTCAGTGCAGGGGAATTAAAGAAACAAAAGCAAACAACGTGACTACAGCGGCTCTCGAGGCCCGGTGCCAGCGATGCTCAAGCTCAGTCGGAGCCCTCCTCCTGCTTCACCGGGGTGCGGCAGTGACACGGCTCGTCATCATCCCCAGACCGAGCCCGGCGGGGCGGCGGCTCACCGTGGTCGCCGTCGCTTGTGCTCTCCCCGGAGGAGGAGCCACCGCTACTCGAGGCGGCGCGACCGTCGCCAAGGGCTGATATGTCTCCAATGTATCTATAATTTTTTATTGTTCCATGTTGTTATATTATCATTCTTGGATGTTTTAGAATCATTTTATATCATTTTTGGTACTAACCAGTTGACATAGTGCCCAGTGCCAGTTGTTGTTTTCTGCATGTTTTTTACACCGCAGGAAATCAATATCAAACGGAGTCCAAATGCAGCAAAACTTTTTGTGGATTTTTTTTGGACCCGAAGACATCCGCTGGGCCAAAGAAGTACCGAAGAGGGAGCCCGAGGTGAGCACAAGACACCAGGGCACGCCTGGAGGCACAGGCGCGCCCTAGTGGGTTGTGCCCACCTCAGTGGCCTCCCGCACCGCCTCTTTGCTCTACAAATACCACAATATTCCAAAAACCCTAGGGGAGTCGACGAAAATCAATTCCAGCCGCCGCAAGGTCCAGAACCACCAGATCCAATCTAGACACCATCACAGAGGGGTTCATCATGTCCATTGGTGCCTCTCCGATGATGCGTGAGTAGTCTTTTGTAGACGTACGGGTCCGTAGTTAGTAGCTAGATGGCTTCCTCTCTCTCTTTTGACAATACAATGGTCTTTTGGAGATCCATATGATGTAACTCTTTTTGCGGTGTGTTTGTTGGGATCCGATGAACTTTGAGTTTATGATCAGATCTATCTTTTTATCCATGAAAGTTATTTGAGTCTTCTTTGATCTCTTATATGCATGATTGCTTATAGCCTCATATTTCTTCTCTGATATTTGGGTTTTGTTTGGCCAACTTGATCTGTTTATATTGCAATGGGAAGAGGTGCTTTGTAATGGGTTCGATCTTACGGTGCTTGATCCCAATGACAGAAGGGGAACCGACACGTATGTATTGTTGCTATTAAGGATAACAAGATGGGGTCTATTTCTACATAAATAGATCTTGTCTACATCATGTCATCGTTCTTATTGCATTACTCCGTTTCTCCGTGAACTTAATACACTAGATGCATGCTGGATAGTGGTTGATGTGTGGACTATAGTAGTAGATGCAGGCAGGAGTCGGTCTACTAATCTTGGACGTGATGCCTATATAATGATCATTGCCTGGATATCGTCATGATTATTTGAAGTTCTATTTTGCCCAATAGTAATTCATTTACCCACCGTTTGCTATTTTTCTAGAGAGAAGCCACTAGTGAAATCTACGGGCCCCGGGTCTCTTCTTTATTATATTTGCTTTGGCGATCTATTTTTATTTGCTTTTATTTTCAGAACTATATTATCCAAAAACCCAAAAATATCTCATTGAATTTTATTTGCTTTTATTTGCATATATCAATCTATCACAATTTTTATCCTGTCTACTTGCCATATTCTGGCGTTGTTGCCCGAAAGGGATTGACAACCCCTTTAATACGTTGGGTTGCGAGTATTTGTTATTTGTGTGCAGGTGTCGTTCACGTAGTGTTGCGTGGTTCTCCTACTGGTTTTATAACCTTGGTCTCATCACTAAGGGAACTACCAACCGTTGTTGTGCTGCATCATCCCTTCCTCTTTGGGGAATTACCGACATAGTCCAAGCCAACATCAAGGGCAAACTCACCTCTAGTGATGGTGTCGCCCCTCCTGCTGTCGTCGTCGTCATCGTTGTCGCTCTCCGGGTAGCACCCCAAGTGCCGACCGTCTTCCCCGAAGACCCTGACGTAGAGGGTCCTGGCGTCGTCGTACCTGAAGTGGAGGGTGCACCTCCCATGCAAGTCGCGCGCGTGGGCAAACGACTGCTGATACGTCTCCGTCGTATCTATAATTTTTTATTGTTCCATGCCAATATTATACAACTTTCATATACTTTTGGCAACTTTTTATACTACTTTTGGGACTAACATATTGATCCAGTGCCCAGTGCTAGTTCCTGTTTGTTGCATGTTTTTGGTTTCGCAGAATATCCATATCAAACGGAATCCAAACGGGATAAAAACGGACGGAGAATATTTTTGGAATATTTGGAGAATTCCGGAAGAAAAATCCACGTGAGACGGTGCCCGCGGGAGGCACGTGGCAAGGGGGCGCGCCCCTGGCCCTCGTGGGCTCCCCGCAAGAAAGCTAATTTTTGGTAAAAAAATCACGGCGAAAGTTTCAGTCCAATCGGAGTTACGGATCTCCAGATATAAAAGAAACAGTGTCAGGGCAGAATCCCAGAACGCAGAAACAGAGAGAGACAGAGAGACAGATCCAATCTCGGAGGGGCTCTCGCCCCTCCCATGCATGGAGACCAAGGACCAGAGGGGAAACCCTTCTCCCATCTAGGGAGGAGGTCAAGGAAGAAGAAGACGAAGGGGCCCCTCTCCCCTTCTCTCCCGGTGGCGCCGGAACTCTGTCGTGGCCATCATCATCACCGCAATCTTCACCAACAACTTCACCGCCATCATCACCAACTCTTCCCCCCTCTATGCAGCGGTGTAACCTCTCTCTTACCCACTGTAATCTCTACTTAAACATGGTGCTCAACGCTATATATTATTTTCCAATGATGTATGGCTATCCTATGATGTTTGAGTAGATCCATTTTGTCCTATGGGTTATTTGATGATCAAGATTGGTTTGAGTTTCATGTTTTATTATTGGTGTTGTCCTATTATGCTCTCCGTGTCGCGCAAGCATGAGGGATTCCCGCTGTAGGGTTTGGAATATGTTCATGATTTTCTTATGGTGGGTGGCGTGAGTGACAGAAGCACAGACCAGAGTAAGTAGGTTGTTTGCGTATGGGATAAAGGGGACTTGATACTTTAATGCTATGGTTGGGTTTTACCTTAATGATCTTTAGTAGTTTTGGATGCTTGCTAGAGTTCCAATCATAAGTGCATATGACCCAAGTAGAGAAAGTATGTTAGCTTATGCCTCTCCCTCAAATAAAATTGCAATAATGATTACCGGTCTAGTTATCGATTGCCTAGGGACAAATAACTTTCTCGTGACAACAAGCTCTCTACTAAAACTAATTTAGTTGTGTATTCATCTAAACAGCCCCTAGCTTTTATTTACGCTCTCTTTATATTCTTGCAAACATATCCAACAACACCTACAAAGTACTTCTAGTTTCATACTTGTTCTAGGTAAAGCGAACGTTAAGCGTGCGTAGAGTTGTATCGGTGGTCGATAGAACTTGAGGGAATATTTGTTCTACCTTTAGCTCCTCGTTGGGTTCGACACTCTTACTTATCGAAATAGGCTACAATTGATCCCCTATACTTGTGGGTTATCAAGACCTTTTTCTGGCGTCGTTGCCGGGGAGCAATAGCGTGGGGTGAATATTCTCGTGTGTGCTTGTTTGCTTTATCACTAACTAATTTTTATTTGCTGTTCTTAGTTGTTATTTATCTTTAGTTATGGATATGGAACATGAAATACCAAAAATATTAGGTGTACTTGCTACTCATGGAGATGAGGAACCTCCTAAAACCCTCGATGCTGGTTATGTGAAAGATATTATGTACTACTTTGATAATCCTGAGAAAACCCCATTCAATTATGTTATGGGAGACACGTTGGATCAACGTGAATACTTTAGGGATTATCGCTTGACTCAAAAAGGGAAACTATTGTGGGATCAAATTTATATGTTGAAGTGGTATGCTAGGCAACTATGCTTGAGATATGATCATACTTGTTGCTCTAGGATGAAGTCTCCACACCTTCCCTTTTCATGCAAATTTAATGATGATAAAACCTTGGCTTCTTATGCTAATGGTATATATGATTACTATGATGTGGAACAAATAGAAGAATTTGTTGCTTTTAAGGGTGCTTATGAAATTGAATCTTTGTTTGAAAAGTATGAAGCTTTTGATGATGATGTTTATAGGCCTGAAATTTTTTGCTATATTGAAATATTGCTATGATAATTATGAATATAATTCCTATATTGATGCGCTTATTGAGAAAGTCTCCGCTGTCCAAGAAGAGACTAATATTTTGCAGGAATCTATGGAAGAAGAAATTGATGAAACTGTGAGCTCAATGGATGAAAAAGATGATGAGGAGAGTGAAGAACAAAAGGAGGAAGAGCGGATTAGCTACCCGTGCCCACCTCCTAATGAGAGTAACTCTTCAACTCATACATTGTTTAATTTCCCTTCGTGCTTACCGAAGGATGATTGCTACGATGATTGTTATGATCCCGTTGATTCTTTTGAAATATCCCTTTTTGATGATGCTTGCTATGCTTGTGGCCATGATGCCAATATGAATGATGCTTATGGAGATCAACTTGTTATAGTTCCTTACGTTAAACATGAAATTGTTGCTATTGCACCCATGCATGATAGTCCTATTATCTTTTTGAATTCTCCCAACTACACTATATCGGAGAAGTTTGCACTTATTAAGGATTATATTTATGGGTTGCCTTTTACCGTTGCACATGATGACTTTGATGAATATAATATGCAAGTGCTTGCTTCTCCTACTTGCAATTATTATGAGAGAGGAACTATATCTCCACCTCTCTATGTTTCCAACACGATAAAATTGCAAGAAACTGTTTATACTATGCATTGGCCTTTACTTTGTGTGCATGAATTGTTCTTTTATGACATGCCGATGCATAAGAAGAGAGTTATACTTCGTCATTACATGATATATATTACTTTGTTCTCACTACTAAATTACAAATCATTGCTAATTAAAATTGGCTTTGATATACCTTGGGATCCGGGTGGATTCACTACTTGAGCACCATATGCCTAGCTTAATGGCTTTAAAGAAAGCGCTGCCAGGGAGACAACCCGGAAGTTTTAGAGAGTTATTTATTTCTGTTGAGTGCATTCATATAGTTTAAAAACAACAAAAATAAAGAGGGGAACCAAAAACTTTTTCAAAAAGGAAAGTGAAAGTGAGAGAGACAAGCATTGTTGAAGTGGGAGCTAGCCTTGAACTTTGTTCATGCTCACGGAAACTTTGTTAATCTTGATTAAGAAACTTTTCAATGAAAATAATTATCCCCTTGTACAATTCCATTGTATTATAAAAATAATGTGCCAAGGTTTGCCTTTAGGATGTTTACAATGCTTGCTGGTTTGTGCGGTGTAGGACAGAAACTTTGGTTGTAGTGCACGATTTTTAATTTTTTGCTGGAACGTCAAATGGTTCTGATTCTTTTTGCACTGTCTTTCTATACAAATTTTTTTCCTAATTTTGGAAGAATTTTTCAAGTATCATAAGTATGGTGAATGTTCAGATTATTACAGAATGTTCTGTTTTAGACAGATTCTGTTTTTGATGCATAGTTTGCTTGTTTTGATGAAACTATCAATTTATATCAGTGGATTAAGAAATGAAAAAGTTATATTACAGTAGACAGAATGCAAAAACAAAATATGAATTGGTTTGCAACAGTACTTATAGTAGTGATTTGCTTTATTATACTAACAGATCTTACCGAGTTTTATGTTGAAGTTTTGTGTGGATGAAGTGTTCAATGATCGAGAAGGTTTCGTTGTGAGAAGAAGGAAGGGAGGCAAGAGCTCAAGCTTGGGGATGCCCGAGGCACCCCAAGTAAATATTCAAGGAGACTCAAGCGTCTAAGCTTTGGGGATGCCCCGGAAGGTATCCCCTCTTTCTTCAACAAGTATCGGTTTGTTTTCGGATTCGTTTCGTTCATACGATATGTGCAATCTTGGAGCGTCTTTTGCATTTAGTTTTCATTTTTTTTATGCACCATGCTGGTATGAGATGGTCCTTGGTTGATTTATATAATGCTCTTTGCACTTCACTTATATCTTTTGAGTATGGTTTTATAGAATGCTTCATGTGCTTCACTTATATCATTTGAAGTTTGGATTGCCTGTTTCTCTTCACTTAGACAACCGCCATTTGTAGAATGCTCTTTTGCTTCACTTATATTTGTTAGAGCGTGGGCATATCTTTTGTAGATATAATTAAATTCTCTTGCTTCACTTATATCTATTTAGAGAGATGACAGGAACTGGTCATTCACATGGTTAGTCATAAAATCCTACATAAAACTTGTAGATCACTGAATATGATATGTTTGATTCCTTGCAATAGTTTTGCGATATAAAGATGGTGATATTAGAGCCGTGCTAGTGGGTGGTTGTGGATTGTAGAAATACTTGTTGAGGTTTTTGATTCCCGTAGCATGCACATATGGTGAACCGTTATGTAACGAAGTCGGAGCATGAGGTATTTATTGATTGTCTTCCTTATGAGTGGCGGTCGGAGACGAGTGATGGTCTTTTCCTACCAATCTATCCCCCTAGGAGCATGCGCGTAGTACTTTGTTTCGATGACTAATAGATTTTTGCAATAAGTATGTGAGTTCTTTATGACTAATGTTGAGTCCAAGGATTATACGCACTCTCACCCTTCCATCATTGCTAGCCTCTTCGGTACCGTGCATTGCCCTTTCTCACCTCGAGACTTGGTGCAAACTTCGTCGGTGCATCCAAACCCCGTGATATGATATGCTCTATCACACATAAACCTCCTTATATCCTCCTCAAAACAGCCATCATACCTACCTATCATGGCATTTCCATAGCCATTCCGAGATATATTGCCATGCAACTTCCATCATCATCATATACATGACTTGGGCATTTATTGTCATATTGCTTTGCATGATCGTAAGATAGCTAGCATGATGTTTTCATGGCTTGTATGTTTTTTATGTCATTGCTACGCTAGATCATTGCACATCCCGGTACACCGCCGGAGGCATTCATATAGTCATATCTTTGTTCTAGTATCGAGTTGTAATATTGAGTTGTAAGTAAATAAAAGTGTGATGATCATCATTATTAGAGCATTGCACCAGTGAGGAAAGCATGATCGAGACTATGATTCCCCCACAAGTCGGGATGAGACTCCGGACGAAAAAAAAGAAAAAGACCAAAAAAAAGAGAAGGCCCAAAAACAAAAAAACAAAAAAATGAGAGAAAAAGAGAGAAGGGGCAATGTTACTATCCTTTTACCACACTTGTGCTTCAGAGTAGCACCATGTTCTTCATGTAGAGAGTCTCTTGAGTTATCACTTTCATATACTAGTGGGAATTTTCATTATAGAACTTGGCTTGTATATTCCGATGATGGGCTTCCTCAAATGCCCGAGGTCTTCATGAGCAAGCAAGTTGGATGCACACCCACTTAGTTTCAGTTTGAGCTTTCATACACTTATAGCTCTAGTGCATCCGTTGCATGGCAATCCTTTCTCCTCACATTGACATCAATTGATGGGCATCTCCATAGCCCGTTGATTAGCCGTGTTGATGTGAGACTCTCTCCTTTTTATCTTCTCCACACAACCTCCACCATCAAATTCTATTCCACCTATAGTGTTATGTCCATGGCTCGCGCTCATGTATTGCGTGAAAGTTGAAAAGGTTTGAGAACGTCAAAAGTATGAAACAATTGCTTGGCTTGTCATCGGGGTTGTGCATGATTTGAATATTTTGTGTGGTGAAGATGGAGCATAGCCAGACTATATGATTTTGTAGGCATAACTTTCTTTGGCCATGTTATTTTGAAAAGACATGATTACTTTATTAGTAGGTTGAAGTGTTGTTGTTTTTATGTCAAATGATAGACTATTGCTTTGAATCACTCGTGTCTTAATATTCATGCCCTGATTAGATACATGATCAAGATTATGCTACGTAGCATTCCACATCAAAAATTATCTTTTTTATCATTTACCTACTCGAGAACGAGCAGGAATTAAGCTTGGGGATGCTGATACGTCTCCGTCGTATCTATAATTTTTGATTGTTCCATGCCAATATTATACAACTTTCATATACTTTTGGCAACTTTTTATACTATTTTTGGGACTAACATATTGATCCAGTGCCCAGTGCCAGTTCCTGTTTCCTGCATGTTTTTGGTTTCGCAGAATATCCATATCAAACGGAATCCAAATGGGATAAAAACAGACGGAGAATATTTTTGGAATATTTGGAGAATTCCGGAAGAAAAATCCACGCGAGACGGTGCCCGAGGGAGGCACGAGGCAAGGGGTGCGCCCCACCCCCTGGGCGCGCCCCTGACCCTCGTGGGCTCCCCGTAAGGCGGTTGATGCCCTTCTTCGGCCGCAAGAAAGCTATTTTTTGGTAAAAAAATCATGGTGAAGGTTTCAGTCCAATAGGAGTTAAGGATCTCCAGATATAAAAGAAACGGTGCCAGGGCAGAATCCCAAAACGCAGAAACAGAGAGAGACAGAGAGACAGATCCAATCTCGGAGGGGCTCTCGCCCCTCCCATGCCATGGAGACCAAGGACTAGAGGGGAAACCCTTCTCCCATCTAGGGAGGAGGTTAAGGAAGAAGAAGACGAAGGGGGGCCCTCTCTCCTTCTCTTCCGGTGGCGCCGGAACACTGCCTTGGCCATCATCATCACCGCAATCTTCACCAACAACTTCACTGCCATCATCACCAACTCTTCCCCCCTCTATGCAGCGGTATAACCTCTCTCTTACCCGTTGTAATCTCTACTTAAACATGGTGCTCAACGCTATATATTATTTCGCAATGATGTATGGCTATCCTATGATGTTTGAGTAGATCCGTTTTGTCCTATGGGTTATTTGATGATCAAGATTGGTTTGAGTTGCATGTTTTATTATTGGTGCTGTCCTATGGTGCTCTCCGTGTCGCGCAAGCGTGAGGGATTCCCGCTGTAGGGTTTGCAATATGTTCATGATTTGCTTATGGTGGGTGGTGTGAGTTACAGAAGCACATACCAGAGTAAGTAGGTTGTTTGCGTATGGGATAAAGAGGACTTTATACTTTAATGCTATGGTTGGGTTTTACCTTAATGATCTTTAGTAGTTGCGGATGCTTGCTAGAGTTCCAATCATAAGTGCATATGATCCAAGTAGAGAAAGTATGTCAGCTTATGCCTCTCCCTCAAATAAAATTGCAATAATGATTACCGGTCTAGTTATCGATTGCCTAGGGACAAATAACTTTCTCGTGACAACAAGCTCTCTACTAAAACTAATTTAGTTGTGTCTTCATCTAAACAGCCCCTAGCTTTTATTTACGCTCTCTTTATATTCTTGCAAACATATCCAACAACACCTACAAAGTACTTCTAGTTTCATACTTGTTCTAGCTAAAGCAAACGTTAAGCGTGCGTAGAGTTGTATCAGTGGTCGCTAGAACTTGAGGGAATACTTGTTCTACCTTTAGCTCCTCGTTGGGTTCGACACTCTTACTTATCGAAAGAGGCTACAATTGATCCCCTATACTTGTGGGTTATCAACTGCCACCCGCGGTTCAGGAACATGTTGCTAGCGGCTGTGGCCTCGACCTCCACCCATGAGGCCTTGTTGCAGCAGTCGTGTGCCTACAGACAGAGGCTGCCAGGTCCCATGGCCAGCAGCGCGCCCGCGAAGAAGCGCAGAAGCTAGAACTAGATGCCTGCGGGCCTCTCCGACCACACCATGAACCCCCAGGACGTGTCGGCCGAGTGGGAGCAAGGGCGCAACGGCCGAACGGCTGCCGCATGCCTTCCCCCATCGCTAGGGCTGCCCCGGACGCGGCAACTCCCGCCGAGGGAATAAGCACCTCCGCAGCTTCTGGAGGCGGCGCCCGTCTTCGAAGGGGTGTGTCCGTGCCCTCGAGGAGCCACCGCCGGCGTCGTCACATGCTTGCGAGGGCGCCTGCGGCCTCTCTTGGGCGGTGGCGAGCCTGGCCCCTCCTTGGGGGACTTTCCCTTTTTCCGCAGCGGAAAGTCTCCTCACTGGCGACATGGATGCTTTGGCAAGACCGCGGGACAGAGAGGAAGAAGAAGGAGCAAGCAACGAGAAGATGAAGATGAGTTGGGGGCTCCACCACCTCTCCCATTTATAGCCAGAGGGAGGCAAACCACCATCCTCCCACGATTTCGAGTAATGATGGTTTTTGCTGCATGCAACAGGTAGTTGTCAAGTCGGGCAGTTGCTAAGGCGGCATGGAGAAGTGGAGACGCCCACGTCCCATCAAGCGCTACGTGTCAGTTGGTCCCGCAGGCAATTGGGGCCTGCAGCGCTTCGCCTTTGCCCGTTGGCTTTGCCTCGAAGCCAAGTCCGAGCGCGCCTTGGGCCCGGGGGCTACGGTCGGCATTCTGGGAACCAAGGTACCCAGACTTGCCTGTCGGCGGCCCTTGGCGTGGCTCCTTCAACGGCCTGGTACGGCCATCTTCAACACCTTCAGTACAAGACCCTCGCGAGGCGGACGACATCAAGACCCATGAAGGGAGCGGCCTTGATAACCCACAAGTATAAGGGATCGCAACAGTTTTCGAGGGTAGAGTATTCAACCCAAATTTATAGATTCGACACAAGGGCAGCCAAAGAATATTCGCAAGTATTAGCAACTGAGTTGTCAACTCAGTCACACCTGGAGATTAATTATCTGCAGGAAAGTGATCAGTAGCATAGTAATATGACAGTTTTGATAGTAGTAGCAATAGCAATAGCAACGGTAACAGTGATAGCAGTAATTTTGTAGCAAGTGCAACAGTAACAATAGCAGTAGTTGTCGGTGTACTAAAGTAGGGGTACCTTAGTACCCCGAACTTGTGCACGGGCAGTCGTAGCACCCCGTGGCAAGGCTTGCCAGGTGATCGCCAAAACTCTCCATGGTCCCTTTTTGGGCCATCCAAGAACAAAGTATTTGAGCCAAGGCCCCGGCGGGAGGAGCTTGCCGGGAAGGCCACCCGAAGAGAGCAAGGCCCCGGCAAGAGGAGCTTGCCGGGACGACCGCTCGAAGCACAAGGCCCCGGCAAGAGGAGCTTGCCGGGAAGGCCGACCAGGGCACGACAAGAGACTTGCTGCGACGCGCCACGCGTCCCGGCAAGGACCGGTGAGCGACAAGCTCCCGGGCGCGACAAGGCATCAACCGCGGCAAGGCGCCTGCCGCGGCAAGTCACCACCCCGCGCCTGCGTCCCAGCTCATCCACCCACGCGTCGCTCCGGGCCATTCCAGGCGTACGTGGCGAGAGGCTGCGCAGCCAGGGGCATGCGGTGGCGAAGCAACGCTGACAGGGTAGCCGTCGTGGCAAACGGTGGCGCCCCTGACGGTCCCTTTTCTGCACTGTTTGGGCGACCTAGACGGGCATTTAATGCCCTTGTCCCCTGCCGTCAGAGTTAGGTATGATAGCACTGTGCAAACAGCTGTACCCAACACAGCGTTTTCCAGTTTTGCCCCCGCCTATGTTGCCACCTGTGGGTAACCCCTTGAGCATATAAAAGGAGGCCCCATGAGCAACGAGGAGGAGGAGAAAGAAGGCCACTCATGCTCGGTCTGATTAGTTGCCTGAGTGTACTGTAGCACTCAGCGCTCCCGAAACAAAAACACAATACAAACCACAAAGCAGCAGTAGGGTTTTACGCATCCGTGCGGCCCAAAGCTGGGTAAACCCCTTGTGTGCATCGCCTCGATCCGCTCTTCGCGCGACCTCCGCCCCCCGCCGAACCAAGAAAGGGGCTCGGTCCCCATAGGTGTTCGTGGAGGCAGATTTCCCCCGACAGTAGTACTTAGCAAGAACAGTATAATAGAAATTTGTAGGCATTGGATCGGTGATTTGTTGGATGATATTCATCATGTGAAAATCATAACCTAGGGCGATACGACACTAGCACCAGTTCATAAATATAATGTAGGCATGTATTCCGTAAATAGTCATACGTGCTTATGGAAAGAACTTGCATGACATCTTTTGTCCTACCATCCCGTGGCAGCGGGGTCCAATTGGAAACTAAGGGATATTAAGGCATCCTTTTAATAGAGAACCAGAACAAAGCATTAACACACGGTGAATACATGAACTACTCAAACTACGGTCATCACTGGGAGTGGTCCCGACTATTGTCACTCCGGGGTCGCCGGATCATAACACGTAGTAGGTGACTATAACTTGCAAGATCGGATCTAGCACATTGATATAATGGTGATAACATAAACGGTTCAGATCTGAAATCATGGCACCCGGGCCCAAAGTGACAATCATTAAGCATGGCAAAGTCATAGCAACATCAATCTCAGAACATAGTGGATACTAGGGATCAAGCCCTAACAAAACTAACTAGATTACATGCTGAATATCATCCAGCTCCTCACCGACTAGCGAGCCTACGAAGGAATTACTCACTCCCGGTGGGGAGCATCATGGAATTGGCGATGGAAGGGTTGGTGATGACGAAGATAGAAGATCCCCCTCTCCGGAGCCCTAAATGGACTCCAGATCTGGCCTTCCAATGAAGAACAAGAGGTGACGGTGGCTCCGTCTCGTGGAACGTGATAATTCTTTCTCCCTGTTTTTTTACTGGAAAAAATAGGATTTTATAGCGTCGGTTTCAGGGTCTGCGGGGCCACCAGGTTGGGACAACCCACCTGGGCGCACCTGGAGGGGGCACCCTGGTGGGTTGTGCCCACCCAGGTGCCCTCCTTCGGTGGTCCTTGGCTCCAGAAATTCTCTTTTGTTGTATAAAATCCTCGAGTTTCGTTCCATTCCGAGAACTTTTATTTCTGCACAAAAACAACACCATGGTAGTTCTGCTGAAAACAGCGTCAGACCGGGGTTAGTTTCATTCAAATCATGCAAATTAGAGTCCAAAACAAGAGGAAAAGCGTTAGGAAAAGTAGATACGTTGGAGACGTATAAACTCCCCCAAGCTTAAACCTTTTCTTGTCCTCAAGCAATTCCGTTGATAAACTGAAAGTGAAAAAGAAAAACTTTTACGAACTCTTTTGCTCTTGTTTTCATAAATAATCTTAAACAGCACCCAGGTTTTCAGCCAACATTATAACTAACCATGCCTACAGTAACTCTTAAAAATTATATGAACTCATATCAATGACATAATCAGCTAGAGAGCAATAATAAGATATCTCAAACAGCAACATGTTGTGAAAACAACCATGATATAATATGACAATAGTGGTATCTCGCTAGCCCTTTCTGAGACCGCAAAACATAAATGGAGAGCACCTCCAAAGTTCAAGCAGCGACTAAACATTGTAATTCATGGTAGAAAAGATCCAGTCATGATGCACCCAACATTAGCTACACACAATGCATCAGCATGACAGTAGTGCTCTCAGGTTTTGGCACTTATTTTAGAAGGTGATGAAACAACATAAAAGTAAATAGATAGTCCCTTCGCAGAGGGAAGCAGTGATTTGCAGAGGTGCCAGAGCTCAAGTTTTTAAAACAGAGGTAAATGATATTTTGAGACATGCACCCTTCTTGTTTACTTCACGACCATCAGTTATCTATATCTTCCATGCTAAACACGCTAGTGGTGGTCCCCAAGCGATAAAGTAAAGGTTATGACTTTGTATGAGTTTTTGTTTGATTATTTGTAAGCTTTTCTGTTTGCAGTTTGGGACTGGGAATCCCTATTACCGCCCTTTTCTCATGCAATGGCGAGTGAATAAACACTCAACCTGAGAATAACCCACTTAGCATGGATGATATCGACTACCTCCTGTCGCTCCATGAATGATCCAGGCACACAAAAAGGATATTTATTTGATTTTTTTAGAGGTGGCACATGCAAATTTACTTAGGACGGCAGGGTAATGGCGCATATAGGTAGGTATGGTGGACTCATCTAGAATAACTTGGGTTCAAGGTTTGGGATGTACAAGCAGAGTTCCCACTTAGTACAGGCGAAGGCTAGCAAATAGGTTCAGATGCGGCCAGCTAGAGAGCAACAACGGCCATGAACATGCATTATGCATAAGTAACATTGGACACTAGCATGAGTAGGATATGAACACCATGAACATAAATATCATAGAGGCTATGTTGGTTTTGATTCAACTACATGCATGAACATGTGCCAAGTCAAGCCACTCGAACATTCAGAGGACGATACCATATCATCATACTACATCACAATCATTTTAACGCAATGTTGACATCCAAGTTAAATCATTATCCACTCTTAGCTACTTATGCATGGCATGAGGAACTATCTCTAATTGTCATTGCAAACATGTTTAATCATAATGGGCTGAATCATGGATACTAGGTTAAACATATTTACAAAAACAGAACAAGTCAAGTTCATACCCGTTTCTCTCTGCCACGGCCAGTTCATCGAATATCGTCATTATTGCCTTTCACTTGCACGACTGAACGATATGAAAATAATAATAGTGCAAGAGTGTCGTGGACTAAGCTGGAATCTGCAAACATTTTATTCAACAGGAGAAGACAAGGTAATAAGGGCTCTTTGTTAGATCAACAATTATGCATATGAGAGCCACTCAATATTTTCATCATGGTCTTCTCCTTGGTACGACTCAATTAAAAAGAAAAGAAAAACAGAGAAACACACTGAAATATTTTTTGAGTTTTTGGTTTTCTTGAACAAGCAAATAAAAGGGAAAAGCAAAAACAAGAAAAACTATTCACATGGGAAAACTCCCAACAAGCAAAATAAGAACAAGGAAATCTTTTTGGGTTTTCTTTTTAGTGCTACAACTAACTAATCTAGAAATAAAAATAAAAAAGAAGCAGGAAATATTTTTGTATTTTCTCAAGATTTTTCAAACACACAAGAAGAAAATGAGAAAATAAGTTTAACATGGATAGTACAATGAAAGAGTGTGGACACCGACAAATGAAATATGTGAACATGAATGTAAGGTCGGTGGAAATACGTACTCCCCAAGCTTAGTCTTTTGGCCTAGCTTGGTAATCAGTCAGTAGCATGCGTAGTAGTCAGGGTGGTAGCTCAAGGAGGCTCTCGGTGCGGATGCCTCAGCTTGTCGTGCGGCCACAACCGCCGTGTTAGGAGCTCGGGCCTTGCTCACAAGAACAAAGTATCTTCCCCTGCTGTGATAATCAAAGAGAGCAGGCGCAGGAAAATATGTGTGCACAACAGAGTCTTGATTAAACAACAATTTATAGGCGAAATTATGGGGTTCACCTATAAGGATCTTATGGCGTTTCATAGCATCAAAGTCTAAATACTACGTGGGTAAAATAGGGTCATAGGGCAAATGTGGAACACCTAGCTCTCGTGTTAAATGTGTGGCATAAATGCCACCATAGAAATAACCACTATTAGTGTTGTATTGCAACCTGCGTGCAACAATCGCTCAAAGATTATAACTTCTGTCATCGATGAGAGCGGTGCGTATGAGGCTCAAGTCTGGAACACAAAGTGTACTACAATCTTGTTTGCCTACAATACAGTTTCCATTAAATAATGTGAAGTACTGAATTGCGGGAAAATGAATGCTCTTTATTCTAGCTTGCGTCACTCCCCTAGTTACCGTAGCAAAGACTAGTCAGGAACGCTTGAAACTCATACCTTGGTGGTTCGTCTAGCGAATCCTAGAATGGGATTTTTCAATGTTGAGCAAGTCTTTCTAGTGATATGGTAAAAAGATTTTCATACAGTTTAAATGACACCCTGGACTCACGGGGATGGAATTTAAATCCTTTGACAAATGATTCAGTGAGAGTGTGGTGTTGATTGCACTTATCTGAAATGTAGGGACCGAGGTCGGCATTGTGAACATATTGCTCAAATTCCTCCTTGATGCCCACACTCACCATATAATCCTCGCATTGCCATAGGCATGTTTTGGTGGCGGCATCTCGTATGGAACTTTCACTTGGTTCAACATAAGACCGACAAGCGGAGTTGTCACTAGAAGATGCCCCCGAGGATCTTCTCCTTGAAGAACTCCTTCCAAAAAGGTTCATCATGTTCGCGTACAATTTTCTGAAAAAAAGAAATTTTCGGGTGACAAAAATTTATCAACAACTTATGCATGGCATGAGGAACTATAATCTCTAATTGTCGTTGCAAACATGTTTAATCATAATGGGCTGAATCATGGATACTAGGTTAAACATATTTACAAAAACAGAACAAGTAAAGTTCATACACGTTTCTCTTTGCCACGACCAGTTCATCGAATATCGTCATTATTGCGTTTCACTTGCATGACCGAACGATATGAAAATAATAATAGTGCAAGAGTGTCGTGGACTAAGCTGGAATCTGCAAACATTTTATTCAACAGGAGAAGACAAGGTAATAAGGGCTCTTTGTTAGATCAACAATTATGCATATGAGAGCCACTCAACATTTCATCGTGGTCTTCTCCTTGGTACGACTCAATTAAAAAGAAAAGAAACTCAGAGAAACACACTTAAATATTTTTGGAGTTTTTGGTTTTCTTGAACAAGCAAATAAAGGGAAAAGCAAAAACGAGAAAAACTATTTACAAGGGAAAACTCCCAACAAGCAAAAGAAGAACAAGGAAATATTTTGGGGTTTTCTTTTTAGTGCTACAACTAGCTAATCTAAAAAGAAAAAGAAAAAAGAAGCAGGAAATATTTTTGTATTTTCTCAAGGTTTTTCAAACACACAAGAAGAAAATGAGAAAATAAGTTTAACATGGATAGTACAATGAAGGAGTGTGGACACCGACAAATGAAATATGTGAACATGAATGTAAGGTCGGTGGAAATACGTACTCCCCCAAGCTTAGGCTTTTGGCCTAGCTTGGTAATCAGTTAGTAGCATGCGTAGTAGTCGGGGTGGTAGCTCAAGGAGGCTCTCAGTGCGGATGCCTCAGCCTGTCGTGCGGCCACAACCGCCACGTTATGAGCTCGGACCTCGCTCTCAAGACCAAAGTATCTTCCCCTGCTGTGATAATCACAGAGAGCAGGCGCGGGCAAATATGTGTGCACAACAGAGTCTTGATTAAACAACAATTTATAGGTGAAATTATGGGGTTCACCTTTAAGGATCTTATGGCGTTTCATAGCGTCAAAGTCTAAATACTGCATGGGTAAAATAGGGTCATAGGGCAAAGGTGGAACACCCAGCTCTCATGCTAAATGTGTGGCATAAATGCCACCATTGAAATAACCACTATTAGTGTTGTGTTGCAACCTGCGTGCAATAATCGCTCCAAGATTATAACTTCTGTCACCGATGAGAGGGGTGCGTATGAGGCTCAAGTCTGGAGCACAAAGTTTACTACAATCTTGTTTGCCTACAATACAGTTTCCATTAAATAATGTGAAGTACTGAATTGCGGGAAAATGAATGCTCTTTATTCTAGCTTGCGTCACTCCCCTAGTTACCGTAGCAAAGACTAGTCAGGAACGCTTGAAACTAAGACCTTGGTGGTTCGTCTAGCGAACCCTAGAATGGGATTTTGCAATGTTGAGCAAATCTTTCTAGTGATATGGTAAAAGGATTTTCATAGAGTTTAAATGACACCCTAGACTCACGGGGATGGAATTTAAATCCTTTGACAAATGACCTAGTGAGAGTGTGTTGTTGATTGCACTTATCTAAAATGTAGGGACCGAGGTCGGCATTGTGAACATATTGCTCAAATTCCTCCTTGATGCCCACACTCACCATATAATCATCGCATTGTTATAGGCATGTTTTGGTGGCGGCATCTCGTATGGAACTTTCACTTGGTTCATCATAAGACTGACGAGCGGAGTTGTCACTAGAAGATGCCCCCGAGGATCTTCTCCTCGAAGAACTCCTTCCAAAAAGGTTCATCATGTTCGCGTACAATTTTATGAAAAAAAAGACATTTTCGGGTGACAAAAATTTATCAACAAAACTTTACAGGATTGATAGTAACTACTCATAGGGATACATAGAGGCCATAGCAAGCATTCAAACTACTTAGAAATCTAAGAATTCCACATGCAAGCTCATCTACAGCAGCACCAAGAGTAGCTATTTATTCAAAATATAAACCACTAAAGAAGAAACTGATTGGAAAAACGGAAGAGTCACATACCAAGCAACAATCCCCCAAAAAAGTTTCAGAAACGGAGCTTCGAGCAAAGAGATCAAAATCCGCGGGTTTGAGAGCAAGAACAAGAGAGAGAGAGAGAGAGAGAGAGGGAGAGAGATAGAGAGAGAGAGAGCAATGGTGATGATGTGGTATGAAGAGATAAGTGAGGGGCCCATGTTGGGACCACAACACACCATGGCGCGCCTGGGGGTCCTGGCGCGCCCAGGTGAGTTGTGCCCATCTGGCGCACCTCCCTCTGATGTTATTTGCACCAAACATTCTTAAATATTCAGGAAAAAATCGTATTAAATTTTCAGAGCATTCTGAGAACTTTTATTTTGGGTCAATTTTTATTGCAAGGGAAATTCAGAAAACAGACAAAACATGACGTTTTATTTTATTTAACTAATAAAAACAGAAAACAAAAGATAGGGACAAAAGGTGGTGCTCACTAAATTCGTCAACTTCATACCTCACAAAAGTGATCCGTTAATAAGGTTGATCAGGTCTTATTAACAACCACTTTTGATTAGCATGAAACCGAAGAACTTTCGTAAACCACTAAGTTACCTCAACGGGGATATGAATGTCCCCAACAATAAGCATTTCATATTTATTTTTGGCGGTAGGTACAGGTAGTTGAAGACTTCCAATAGTGATTGTCAGAGATTTTTCTATAACATTATTACCATTCACTTGGAATTGTTTCTTCGGAAAGTGCACTGTATGCTCATTACCATTGATATGGGAAGTGACCTTGCTTTTATTGCAATCAATAACAGCCCCTACAGTATTCAAGAAGGGTCTACCAAGGATAATTGACATGTTGTCATCCTCGGGCATCCCAAGTATAACAAAGTCAGTCAAAATAGTAACATTAGCAACAACAACGGGCACATCCTCACAAATAATGAAGGTATGGTAGTAGATTTGTCAGCCATTTGTAATGATATTTCAGTAGGTGTGAGTTTATTCAAATCAAGTCTTTTACATAAAGAGAAAGGCATAACACTAACACCAGCTCCCAAATCACATAAAGCAATTTTCACATAATTTCTTTTGATGGAGCAAGGTATAGTTGGTATTCCCGGATCTCCAAGTTTCTTAGGTATTCCATCTTTAAAAGTATATTTAGCAAGCATTGTGGAGATTTGAGCTTCTGGTATTTT
This sequence comes from Aegilops umbellulata, assembly GCA_032464435.1. Taxonomy (NCBI): domain Eukaryota; kingdom Viridiplantae; phylum Streptophyta; class Magnoliopsida; order Poales; family Poaceae; genus Aegilops; species Aegilops umbellulata. The sequence continues at coordinate 95,955,714 of CP136060.1, forward strand.
TCTCTTATTGGTGATGATGTCTTTCATGTACTTTGCATAAGGAGACATTTTAAGGATATCAGTCAAGCGAGTACACAAAAAGACTGGCCTCGGCATTTCAGCAAAGCGTTCAAATTCTTCATCATCTTTCTTTTTAGTTGACTTCAGTGGAAACGGCATAGGTTTTTGAACCCCTGGTTCTCTTTCCTTATCGTGTTTTCTAGCAACAAAGTCTCTTTTATCATATCTTTTATTCTTGGGTTGTGGGTTATCAAGATCAACTGCAGGTTCTATCTCAACATCATTGTCTGGTTCTTTATTATTTGTTTGAGTGTACTCATGAACCTCATCATTATCTTTTTCATTATCATAAGGTGAGTGTTCACTAACAGGTTGAGTTTCGGCATCAGATATAGAGACTTCATTATCAGGAGGTTTTTCTACTTCAGGTTCACTAGAGGCATGCAAAGTCCTATCATTTTTCCTCTTCGTATTTTTCTTTTTCTTTTTAGAAGGACTAAGTGCATCAGTGTTAGCTCTTTGAGAGTCTTGTTCAATTCTTTTTGGGTGTCCCTCAGGATAAAGTGGTTCCTGAGTCACTTTACCCCCTCTAGTTGCTACTCTAACAGCAAAGTCATGTATGTTATTGTTCATTTCATCTAGCAACTCTCTTTGAGATTTAGCAACTTGTTCTAATTGGGTTTGAACCATAGAAGCATGTTTTCCCACACCTCTAACATCATTTGAGATTCTAAATAACAAGTCACTCAAGCGAGCAATCATATCAAAATTGTATTTCAATTGTTTCATAGCATTTGCATTGAAGTGATCTTGTTTTCTAATATAATTTTCAAACTCATACATGCATTGGCTAGGGTGCATATTGTGAGGATTGTCATTATCATTGAATTTCATTAGAGAATTTACCTCTACCACCTTAGGAGGTGGTGATGTATCAAGCCCGTGTATTTCTTCAATAGGAGGTAAATTTTTGAAATCCTCGGCTTTAATACCTTTTTCCTTCATAGATTTATTTGCCTCTTGCATATCTTCAGGACTGAGATATAAGATACCCCTCTTCTTCGGAGTGGGTTTAGTAGGTGGTTCAGGGAGAGTCCAATCATCATAATTTTTTAATATGTTATTCAAGAATTTTTGAGCTTGCCCAATAGTTCGTTCCCTGAAAACACAACCAGCACAACTATCTAGGAAATCTCTAGAAGTATCGGTTAGTCCACTATAGAAGATATCAAGTATTTCATTTTTCTTAAGAGGATGATCAGGCAAAGCATTAAGAAATTGGAGAAGCCTCCGCCAAGCTTGTGGGAGACTCTCTTCTTCAATTTGCACAAAGTTAAATATTTCCTACAAGGCAGTTTGTTTCTTATGAGCGGGGAAATATTTTTCAGAGAAGTAATAAATCATATCCTGGGGACTATGCACACAACCAGGAGAAAGAGTATTGTACCAAGCTTTAGCATCACCCTTTAATGAGAACGAAAATAATTTGAGAATATAGTAATAGCGAGTTTTCTCATCATGAGTAAAAAGGGTGGCTATGTCATTCAACTTAGTAAGGTGTGCCACAACAGTTTTAGATTTAACCAAAGTAATCAACTCTAGGTCGACAGAGAATTCATAATCCTTATCATCAATAAATATAGGTGAAGTAGCAAACTTAGGATCATATTGCATTCTAGCATTCAAGGATTTTTCTTTATACTTGCATAATAATTTCTCTAGATCATCTCTATCCTTACAAGCAAGAATGACTCTATTTGTCTCCTCATTCATAACAAAACCTTCCGGTACCTTAGGTAATTCATATCTAGGAGGGCTAGTTCTAGTAGGTGTTTCAAGATTTTCATTTTCAAGCTCATCATCAGTTTCAACAATATCATGCTCTCTTACTCTAGCAATTTGTTCATCAAGAAATTCACCTAGTGGCACATCATCATCAAGCAAGGTACTAGCATCATCATAAGTATCATTCATAGCAGAAGTAGCATCATCAACAACTTGCGACATATCAGGATTAATAGCATGTGGTGGTGGTGCAAATTTACTTATAATAGAAGGTGAATCTAAAGTAGAGCTAGATGGCAGTTCCTTACCTCCCCTCGTCTTAGAGGGAAATATCTTGGTCTTAGCATCCTTCAGATTCTTCATAGTGATAAACTGATAATAATCTCAAGTGACTCAACAAATATAGCTATGCTCCCCGGCAACGGCGCCAGAAAAAGGTCTTGATAACCCACAAGTATAGGGGATCACAACAGTTTTCGAGGGTAGAGTATTGAACCCAAATTTATAGATTCGACACAAGGTGAGCCAAAGAATATTTACAAGTATTAGAAACTGAGTTAGCAATTCAGTCACACTTGGAGATTAATTATCTGTAGCAAAGTGATCAATAGCACAGTAATCTGATAGTTTTGATAGTATTAGCAATAGCATTAGCAACGGTAACAGTGATAGTAGTAATTTTGTAGCAAGTGCAACAGTAACGATAGCATTAGTACTTAGCAAGAACAATATAATAGAAATTCGTAGGCATTCGATCGGCGATTTGTTGGATGATATTCATCATGTGACAGTCATAACCTAGGGCGATACGGCACTAGCTCCAGTTCATAAATATAATGTAGGCATGTATTCCATAAATAGTCATATGTGCTTATGGAAAGAACTTGCATGACATCTTTTGCCCTACCCTCCCGTGGCAGCGGGATCCAATTGGAAACTAAGGGATATTAAGGCCTCCTTTTAATAGAGAACCAGAACAAAGCATTAACACACCGTGAATACATGAACTCCTAAAACTACGGTCATCACCGGGAGTGGTCCCGACTATTGTCACTCTGGGGTTGTCGGATCATAACACGTAGTAGGTGACTATAAATTGCAAGTTCGGATCTAGAACATGGATATAATGGTGATAACATAAACGGTTCAGATCTAAAATAATGGCACCCAGGCCCAAAGTGACAAGCATTAAGCATGGCAAGGTCATAGCAACATCAATCTCAGAACATAGTGGATACTAGGGATCAAACCCTAACAAAACTAACTAGATTACATGACGAATCTCATCCAACTCCTCACCGACCAGCGAGCCTATGAAGGAATTACTCACTCCCGGTGGGGAGCATCATGGAATTGGCGATGGAGAAGGGTTAGTGATGACGAAGATCGAAGATCCCCCTCTCTGGAGCCCCAAATGGACTCTAGATCTGGCCTCCCGATGAGGAACAAGAGGTGACGGTGGCTCCGTCTCGTGGAACGCGATAATTCTTACTCCCTGATTTTTTTCTAGAAAAATAGGATTTTATAGCATCGATTTCACGGTCTGCGGCGCCACCAGGTGGAGACAACCCACCTAGGCACGCCTGGAGGGGGGCGTGCCCACCCAGGTGCCTCCTTCCGGTGGTTCTTGGCTCCAGAAATTCTCTTTTATTGTATAAAATTCCTCGCAAAGTTTCGTTCCATTCCAAAAACTTTTATTTCTGCACAAAAACAACACCATGATAGTTCTGCTAAAAACAACATCAGTCCGCGGTTAGTTTCATTTAAATCGTGCAAATTAGAGTACAAAACAAGAGGAAAACGTTAGGAAAAGTAGATACGTTGGAGACGTATCAGGCCTCCTCAGGTTGGCTCCCGAGGAGCGGAGATTTCTAGGCGGGCTCCCACCTCATGAGGTCGAGGTGATGCCAGCCATGACGACTAAGTCCAGGCGGGCGCCAGCAGGCGTAGAGAAGCAGGTTTCCTCTTTGGTGCTAAGGAGGCAAGCGCAGGCGCGGGGTCCCGAGGAATCACCCAAAGGTTTCAATTCCCGTGCAACAAGACCAAGGCCGCCAGGACGGCAGGACGGATGTCATCACCGAGCCCACCGCGGTGTCACGACCAGAAGCTTTGAAGGCGAAGACCACCGACGTCAGGATAGGATGTACTTCTTGCCCCCCTTCAAAATTGGCCATTGTGGGGTCCCTTCCCGCCTTCGTTTGGAGGAAGAGGACCAAGGTCACTGATATAGCTTAGCCACCACCGTAGAAGGGGCGAGGCCTCTCTAGCTCACACTGGCACTTGAACAGACCTCGTGAGGTTGTTCTTCCTCTATACTTGTTCATCCTCACTCCCTCGCGAGGCTAATCCACCACAAAGCAAGAGTAGGGTCTTGCACCACAAGGTGGCCCGAACCTGGGTAAACTATTGTGTATGTTTTCTTGTTCATCGAGCTAGGCCATGGGGGCAACGAACTGGTTGGCTGGAGAGGTTGAGTTCTTCGCACACGCCCCAAAGTTCAAACCTTTCTTGGGCCTGCGAAGCCTTGAATACGACAGCTAGGGAGGCTCAAGTTGATCTCAACAATAGCATCCTTGTCGGTGTCAAAACCGGCGGATCTCGGGTAGGGGGTCCCGAACTGTGCGTCTAGGCGGATGGTAACAGGAGACAAGGGACACGATGTTTTTACCCAGGTTCGGGCCCTCTCGATGGAGGTAAAACCCTACTCCTGCTTGATTAATATTGATGATATGGGTAGTACAAGAGTAGATCTACCACAAGATCAGAGAGGCTAAACCCTAGAAGCTAGCCTATGGTATGATTGTTGTTCGTCCTATGGACTAAAACCCTCCGGTTTATATAGACACCGGAGAGGGTTAGAGTTACACAGAGTCGGTTACAACGGAAGGAGATCTACATATCCGTATCGCCAAGCTTGCCTTCCACGCCAAGGAAAGTCCCATCCGGACACGGGACGAAGTCTTCAATCTTGTATCTTCATAGTCCAGGAGTCCGGCCAAAGGTCATAGTCCGGCTTCCCGGACACCCCCTAATCCAGGACTCCCTCAGTAGCCCCCGAACCAGGCTTCAATGACGAAGAGTCCGGCGCACAAGTTGTCTTCGGCATTGCAAGGCGGGTTCCTCTCCAAATTCCGTGTACTTGTTGAATAGTGTTCGGCTTCTTGTGAATATTGCGCTTCTTGGCTTCCACGCCCAATAATGGCCTTCTTCCACGTGTCAAATGAATGCGAAAAGCCAGGGTGTTTTTACATTTACCCCCCTAGCTGCGTAAATGAGCCGCCTATTAAAGAGGTGAGGATTTAGATCCAAATCACACCATCTTTCCTCCGCGAGCATTCATCGGAGCGTATTCGACAGAGATCCATTCCATCATGGCTGGTCGCTGCAGCTCCTCCTCTTGCCTTCCCAGTTCTCAATCTGGAGATTGGGAGAGATGTTCCATCCCGCACAGCGAGCTGGTGACGCTTCAAACCAAAGGGTTCCTTCCCCCAGCCTATATGGTCCCAGTTCGAGCCGGGCTTGCCACCTATAATGGCGGAAAGCAAGAGGAGAGCGTCCCCAATCCCTCTAAAGGAGAGCGGGTATGCCTTGTCTCTTACTTGATAAGAGGGCTCGGATTTCCAATTCATCCGTTTCTCCGGGGGTTGCTGGAGTTCTATGGCCTCCAGCTGCACAACCTTACGCCAGCCTCCATATTGCATATCGTGGGCTTCGTAGCCCTTTGCGAGCTATTTTTGGGCTGTGAAGCTCATTTCGCTTTGTAGAAGAAGTTGTTCTGCCTCGTTCCCCGTTCTCAGGAGGGGTCGATATATCAAGTGGGCGGAGCCGAAGTATGGCGCATCGTTGGGACCGGATATCTATCCGGAACCCCAAAGAAGGCGTCTGAAGACTGGCCTTTAGAATGGTTTTATATAGAAGATGTCCCCCTGCCGGATCCTATTCGGATCGGCCTCCCTGAGTTCGATAATGCTCCCTTAAAGAAGCACCTAAGTTGGCGTCCACGGAGCCCTCAGAAGGAGAATGACAAGGACGTCCTTTACCTGATGGGCCGGATAAGGTTATTGGCTCATTCCGGACTGACCATGATCGAGGTCATGGCCACATGCATTATGCGGGGGGTGCAGCCGCTTCAGTATAGGGGCCACCCCATGTGGGATTTCAACGGGGAGGACGATGCCACCCGCTGCGGCCGTAAGGGGCCGGAATCGGTTGTCGCTCTGACGAAGATCTTGTTCGCATTGTACAAGGGAGAAGAAGAGGAATTTCTCCGCATCAATCCACAGGGCGGATTCTCCATGTACAATCCTCCAAACTAGGTAAGCGGACACTTCTTTTTTGCCCATCCGTTCCATATTCCCATAGTTAAGTATCTCATTTTGTGATTTCGACGCAGGAACTGCGCCAGGCCGTAAAGGAGATGAACAGCCCTCCTCCACAACCCGAGGATCCAGAACGGTACCTCGACCCAGCCTCCCAAGAGGATCCGGACATATCTATGGAGCTGATCGATGGGGTATTTTACCAACTGAGCATCGACAATGCCTTGGTGGCCATTACGGCCGATTATCCTGGACTGATCCCAGCCTCACAGGTAATTGAGACCGAAGTCCCAATATCTCGAAAATAATCCGTCCGTGCTTATTTTTTGACCATCATATACCAATGGTGTTTCGCAGGGGAGGATCCCAAGGCAGAACGCCGAGCCTGCGGCGACTAGCCAACAAGGGACCGCGAGGGCGGGCAGGTTGAAAAGACCCGCAGTCCGGATCGAGACACCGGCGCAGTAGTAAGGCGCGCCGTTTTTATACCAATGTATTGTCCTTACGATGCAAGTTAACGCCCGTGTTCTTTTTAGGAAAAAGAGGGCTCGTCGGACTATATCAAGAGAGGTTGCCAAACACGCCTCCACTAGCCAGGCTCCAAAACCAGGTCCAGAAGCAGAGGCGAACATGAGGCGCGCATCAGATGTTCCTCCGACAGAGGATGCGGACAGGCTGTCTGCCACCAATTCCGAGGTGGAGAGTGCCATGAACCACAGGCGTCGCCGAACAGTTTTTTGCGATGCTTGTCTATCCCGTGAGGCATTGGAGGCCTTTAACTCGGGAGACACGTATCTCCGTGCTGCTCAAGATGGTCTAACCAGAGCCGCGGAGCAGTATGTAAAGGATATACGGGTAAGAAAATTTTGGTGATTATATATATACCAGTAGCCCCCGAGACTTGAAATGGTTAGAATAACTGATTTAAGGATCATTTGTTATGCAGGTTCTTACAGAGAAGAATACCCTACTGTCCCAGGAGCTGGAAGAGTGCAGGGCCCAACTTCAGGCCGCACCAGCCGCAGCTGGGGAGCCCAAGAAGACCCCCTCTGGTATTATACGCCTCAATTGATAAGTATCATGTAGAGTGCGGCGTGTATACAAGTCTGACAATAAAATTGCAGATGGCGCCGGATTAGATCCGGATAAGCAGCAACTCCTACGCCAGCTAAAGGCTGGTGAGAGCGTGCTTACGAAGGTGAGGCAGGAGAAGAACGATCTCCAGGATGCCAACACCCAGCTGGGCGTGGAACTAAAGGATGTTCGTGCCCAACTGTCAGACTCCGTTAAGGAGAATCGGCGGCTTCGACGCGGAATATTTAGTAAGTGCTTGAACGAACTTTGAAAAAGAGTTTGGCGAGGAAATCGACTAACAGAGTTATGTCTGTAGGTATGCTAACAGGTCGTCCTGCGGAGGAAATGCCCGGTTCTATGGGTGACCTTCTTCCCGAGCTCTCGCAATTACACGAAAGAGTTTGGCAGGTGATGCACGGCGTCGCCCAGGCCTTGTGGCCCTCCGTCTCCATGTCCGAAGGCCTTGGAGAGCTTGCAGAGAAGCTGAAGGGAGCACGGCGGCGCTTCTGATTATGGAAGATATCAGCCTGCCGTCAAGGCGTCGGGGAGGCCTGGGCCATGGTGAATACGCGGTACACGAAGGCTGACCCAAACCACATGGCCGAGGTCGGACCTGTGGGGCCCGATGGGAAGGAGATCCCTGTTAGCTTAGTGTACGGCCAGGTAGAGTTGGCCGCCAAATATTCCCAACAGGACTGTAAACTAGACAGCCTGTTGGATGGTATTGAAGACGAATTTACCCAGTCAAATTGACTATGTAATTTAAGATGACATGTAAAATGCCTTCTAGCCGGATTGTAGATCGTTTGCCATGGCGGACCTTTTCGCTTCAACCTCGGGACCCGATAGTCCGGAGTGTGTCCTAATACCCTCTCGGTTATGTAAGAACCGGGGCATGCATGGAGACCAGGCGTAGGGGTCATTAGTGCTTGAATAGACAAGTGCCCAACTAGTTATGTTATATTACATGGTTAGTAAGAAACATCTTCCAGGGAGAATAGTTCTGTTAGGGGTTCCTTTCCCTGGGAGGCATGCCCTAAAGTGCATGTCCAGACTGCAAAAAAAGCAGAAAAGCATCTGGGAGCAGATAAATAACCAAGTGGAAAATCGTCTTTTAGTTCACCGACCGAATATTCCCTTAAGAACGCTAGCTTTCGGCTTCACCCAGTCTGAGGTACACATCCAGCTGACCCGGCAGTAACAATCGCAGAGGTGCTCCCTTTACCTCCTAGCCGAACAATCGGGAACGTAGGGATAAGCACAGGAGCCAGGCAACCCAGCTTGGCCAAAACTTAAGTCATATCGATGCATATAATGGTGAATAAAAGGTACATGCGGAAGTGTGACACATGTGTTGGGCATGAAGCCCGTATAAAAAAGCTTCTTTTAAAGAAGCCCCCGGGTATAATGAGCGCGGATAGCGCGTCAATTGTGTGCGAACAAGGCACGAACGAGCCCTTAAAGGCTATAAGAAAAAGAGAGGGGAGAAGGAGAGAAATATAAGACAGCTAGTGTAAAAAAATGGACAGAGGAAGGAGACGAACATAGAGTCCGGCACTAGGCGTAGAACCTTCGAAGACGGGCTGCGTTCCATGGGTTCGGCTCGAGTCGGTTATCCGATGCGTCTCGCAGACGGTATGCTCCACCAGTCAGGACCTGGTCGATAATAAAGGGACCTTCCCATTTGGGCTTGAGCTTGTCCTTTTTCTTGTCCGGCAGGCGTAGAACTAATTCGCCAACATTGTAGGTTTTGGCCCGTACTTCTCTGCTTTGGTATCTTTGAGCCTGCTGTTGATAGAATGCGGAACGGGCTTTTGCCACGTCACGCTCCTCCTCCAAGGCGTCCAAACTATCCTGCCGATCGAGTTCGGCTTCTCTTTCTTCGTACATGTGCACGCGAGGTGAGTCATGAACTATGTCGCAGGGCAGAACCGCCTCTGCGCCGTATACCATAAAGAATGGTGTGTATCCGGTGGTGCGATTCGGCGTGGTCCGCAGCCCCCAGAGTACGGAGTCGAGCTCCTCTACCCAGTGCGTGTTAGATTCCTTGAGGGACCGCACTAATCTGGGTTTGATGCCGCTCATGATTACATTTGCTCGTTCGACTTAACCGTTAGTTTGTGGGTGATAGACTGAAGCATAGTCGAGCTTGATGCCCATGTTTTTGCACCAGAGTTTGACCTCGTCAGCCGTGAAGTTCGTGTCGTTATCAGTGATGATGCTGTGGGGGACACCGTAACGGTGTACGACCCCGGATATGAAGTCTATCACCGGTCCGGATTCGGCCGTTTTAACAGGCTTGGCCTCTATCCATTTGGTGAACTTGTCCACCATGACCAGTAGGTATTTTTGCTTGTGGGTTCCTCCTTTAAGGGGTCCAACCATGTCAAGGCCCCAAACCGCAAAGGGCCAGGTGATGGGTATAGTTTTGGAGGGCGGTGGGTGGCATATGGCTTTGGTTAGCAAAGAGCTGGCAACCAACGCATCGTTGGACTAAGTCCTGGGCATCTGCCCGGGCCGTTGGCCAATAAAATCCTGTGCTTACAAGGGCCCGGGGGTTCAACGTGGTGCCCGACGAGTCCGGCATGAGTTTCAGCCAGAAGATTCCGCCCTTCCTCTTCGGAGATACACCTTTGACGGACACCGGTGGTGCTTTTCTTATAAAGCTCTCCCTCATGGACTTTATAGGCTTTAGATCGCCGCACTATGCAACGTGCCTCGTTTTGGTCCTCGGGAAGTTCCTGCCTGGTTAGGTAGGCTAGGAATGGTTCTGTCCACGGGGCAATGACTGCCATTAGTACGTGGACTGAGGATGTTACTTCGTTGGCAGAGCCTCCAATTGTGTCAGAGTGTTCGGTGTCGGGCAATGCGGTTGGGTCCGGGCTGTTATTTCCGGGTTCCCCTTCCCATACTACGGATGGCTTGAACAGCCTTTCCAAGAAGATGTTGGGGGGGATGGCATCGCGCTTTGCACCGATGCGTGCCAGGACGTCTGCTGCCTGGTTGTTTTCCCGGGCTATATGGTGAAATTCGAGCCCCTCGAACCGAGCTGACATTTTTAGGACGGCGTTGCGATAAGCTGCCATTTTTGGATCCTTGGCATCAAAGTCTCCATTTATTTGGGATATCGCGAGGTTCGAATCCCCGCGCACCTCTAGGCGTTGAATGCCCATGGATACTGCCATCCGGAGACCATGTAAAAGGGCCTCGTATTCGGCTGCGTTGTTGGAGTCCGTATACATTATCTGGAGTACGTATTGAACTGTATCTCCTGTTGGGGACGTCAGAACGACGCCAGCCCCCAGACCAGCCAACATTTTGGAGCCGTCGAAGTGCATGATCCAGTTGGAATATGTCCCGTACTCTTTAGGGAGTTCGGCTTCAGTCCATTCGGCGACGAAGTCGGCCAAAACTTGCGACTTGATAGCTCGTCGTGGCTTGTATGTTATGTCGAACGGGAGGAGCTCAATGGCCCATTTGGCAATCCGGCCCATCGCGTCGTGGTTGTTTATAATATCGTTAAGTGGCACTTTCGAGGCTACTGTTATCGAACACTCTTGAAAGTAGTGTCGCAGCTTCCGGGACGCCATGAATACCGCGTACGCTATCTTTTGATAATGCGGGTACCGTGACTTGCATGGAGTGAGGACCGTGGACACATAGTAAACCGGCTTTTGAAGGGGGAATTTGTGTTCGTCCGTTTCTCGTTTGACGATGAGTACTGCGCTCACAACTTGGTGAGTTGCCGCAATGTACAATAGCATTGGTTCGCCAGTGTTTGGCGCGGCCAGGACCGGGTTTGTTGCTAATATGGCTTTTATTTCGTCGAGTCCGGCCGTGGCGGCATCCGTCCACTCGAAGTGTTCGGTGCGCCGGAGGAGGCGATAAAGGGGTAATGCCTTTTCTCCTAAGCGGGAGATAAAGCGGCTTAGAGCCGCCACACATCCAGTCAATTTTTGTATTTGTTTGAGGTCCTTTGGGATATCCAGTTGTGACAGAGCTTGGATCTTGGCTGGATTTGCTTCAATTCCTCTACCGGATATAATGAAGCCCAAGAGCTTTCCGGCCGGTACGCCGAAAACACATTTTTCCGGGTTGAGCTTGATGTCGTATGTTCGGAGGTTATCGAATGTGAGCCTCAAGTCGTCTACTAGAGATTCGACATGCTTGGTTTTGACGACCATGTCATCTACGTATGCCTCCACTGTTTTGCCGATCTGGTTTGCCAGACATGTCTGAATCATGCGCTGATATGTTGCGCCGGCGTTTTTTAGCCCGAAGGGCATTGTGTTGAAGCAGAATGGGCCGTATGGTGTGATGAATGCTGTTGCGGCTTGATCTGACTCTGCCATCTTAATTTGATGGTAGCCAGAATATGCGTCGAGGAAACACAATGAATCGTGTCGTGCGGTAGCGTCGATAATTTGATCGATGCGGGAGAGAGGGAAAGGATCCTTTGGGCAAGCTTTGTTGAGGTCCTTAAAATCGGCGCACAAGCGCCAGGATTTATCCTTCTTTGGTACCATCACCAGGTTTGCTAGCCAGTCCGGATGTTTTATGTCTCTGATGAATCCGGCCTCCAATAGCTTGGCTAGTTCCTCTCCCATGGCTTGTCTCTTAGGTTCGAAGAAACGCCGAAGAGCCTGTTTGACTAGCTTGAATCCTTTTAGGATATTTAGGCTATGCTCGCCCAGCCTGCGTGGGATTCCTGGCATGTCTGAAGGGTGCCAGGCAAAAATGTCCCAGTTCTCGCGTAGGAACTCTCGCAGTGCGGCGTCTACATCGGGGTTTAATTGTGCCCCGATGGAAGCTGTTTTTGTAGGGTCCGTTGGATGGACTTGGAATTTGACTATTTCGTCCGCTAGTTTAAAAGAGGTGGACTTGGATCTTTTGTCGAGTATCACGTCATCCCTGTTCACCGTGGAGTGCAGCGCAGTCAGTTCCTCAGCCGCTAGGGCTTCGGATAGTGCCTCGAGGGCTAGTGCGGCTGTCTTATTTTCGGCGTGGAGTGCTGTGTCCAGATCACTAGCGAGAGTGATGATTCCGTTGGGCCTGGGCATTTTGAGCTTCATGTACCCATAATGGGGTATGGCTTGAAAGATTGTAAACGCCTCCCGCCCTAATAGGGCGTGGTATCCGCTGCTGAACGGGGCCACTTGGAATGTGACCTCTTCGGACCTATAATTGTCCGGCGTGCCGAACACCACATCTAGTGTGATTTTTCCTGTACAGCGCGCTTCCCGACTGGGAATTATTCCTCTAAAGGTTGTGCTGCTTTGCTCAATGCGGTTCCAGTCTATTTCCATTTTTTGAAGGGTTTCCTCATAAATGAAGTTCAATCCGCTGCCGTCGTCCATGAGTACCTTGGTGATTCGAAAGCCGTCCACGATTGGACTGAGGACCAATGCGGCTGGTGCTCGGGCTGTTCGGAATTTAGGTTCATCACTGGCATTGAAAGTAATAGCCGTGTCACTCCATGGGTTTATTGTGGCCACATGGTAGACTTCGTCAAGGCTGCGGAGTGTTCGTTTTCGCATATTGTTTGATGCGAAAGTCTCGAAGACTGTTAATACCATGCTTGTATCTTTTGGCTGGTGCTCTGTGGCTTCTGGGATTAGAAGATCTTCGCCACTTTTGGCCACCTGCCGGCGTATCCAACATGCTCTAAGGCTATGAGTTGGTGTGACGCCCTCTGTACTGTGAATTTTACAGGGTCCATTGAGCCACCCCTCCAGCACGGTTCCATGCCTTGTAGAGGGTTTTTCCTTTTTGGTGTTTAACCCAGGTATCTGGCGATAATTCACCCTTTTATTTCGGACTGGGTTTGTATTCAGGGCCGGATTGTCCCAAAATTTTACTTTGGTTTTCCAGGCGCTTTCCATCGCACAGTACTTTCGTACTATGGACGCCAAGTCAGCGAAGCGTGTAATTTCACGGCGACTTATGGCGTTGAGGATTCCCTTGTCCATGCAATTGTTGCAGAAGAATGAAATTGCATCCTCCTCGCGGCAGTCCTTTATCCTGTTCATGACCAGGAGGAATCTGGCCCATTAATGGTGTACTGTTTCTTCGGGCTCTTGCCGAATTTGGGATAGATCGCTTATGTTTGGGTGGGTGGGTGGAATTAAATCCGGAACCTCACCCAATCTAAGACTCAGGGGCCAAGGAGTTTCCGAACTCGGAAGCTTGGGTTCTTGGATGTTGTCCAATGAATCTAGCCCACTGCCTTACTTTAGGTTCAGGGCCTGAGTGACGTCCTCCCCTCCGCGGGTATCCGGCTTGGAGGGATCGGGAATCCGGACATAACTAGTCCTTAAGATAGATGAAGGGTCGCCGCATTGTTCCTCCACCACTGCAACGTGATGGGTGACCTGGGGAGAGTTCATCTCTCTCAGATCAGGTTTAAGCCCAATCTGATCGTAGTCTGTAGCGACTCCCAGGGCGGCGATGCGATCCAAGAGCTCATTTAGGGAAGAGAGCTCCATCGGATCTAACTGCTCGGCGAGTTCCGAGTTGACGTGAAGATTGCTTTCGATGACCCGAGAAGTCATCGTCGGCGCGGCGGCCGAACAAGCGGTCACAAGGAAACCACTCAGCCGGAGAGTTTGGCCGATAGCCAAAGCTCCTTTAGCAACAGTGCCGTTTTTAAAAATGGGATGCGGCATCCTTCCTGATGGCGACGACACAGAGGAACTCTCAATGAAAGCACCAATGTCGGTGTCAAAACCGGCGGATCTCGGGTAGGGGGTCCCGAACTGTGCGTCTAGGCGGATGGTAACAGGAGACAAGGGACACGATGTTTTTACCCAGGTTCGGGCCCTCTCGATGGAGGTAAAACCCTACTCCTGCTTGATTAATATTGATGATATGGGTAGTACAAGAGTAGATCTACCACGAGATCATAGAGGCTAAACCCTAGAAGCTAGCCTATGGTATGATTGTTGTTCGTCCTATGGACTAAAACCCTCCGATTTATATAGACACCGGAGAGGGTTAGGTTTACACAGAGTCGGTTACAACGGAAGGAGATCTACATATCCGTATCACCAAGCTTGCCTTCCACGCCAAGGGAAGTCCCATCCGGACACGGGACGAAGTCTTCAATCTTGTATCTTCATAGTCCAGGAGTCCGGCCAAAGGTCATAGTCCGGCTTCCCGGACACCCCATAATCCAGGACTCCCTCAATCCTCAATTTCAATCCTAGTATAGGAGTAGACCATGCTCCAACAAGATGACTGGACCTATTTAAAAATATGAAAGTGTCGATCTTGTCGGTGTACAATGACCTTCACAATAACTTCACCATACACACTCCTACTAATCTTGATTGCGACTAGTTACAAACGAGACCCCTACTATTATGTTGTCTTAGTGAAAACAACAATGAATATCATTGAATGTTGACCCAAGGTTGGGACAAGTGATATGAGAATTAGGGAAAGTGCATTCTAGAAGATATGGGTTGTATTGGTGATCTTTTCACTTGGAGGAGAGACGGGATTAGGGGGAGACTTGATAGTGCGGTTTTTAACGTGGAGTGGGTGAATAAATTCCCTCAAGCTACAATCATTAATGAAGAACATGTACACTTTGACCTTCGACCTCTCGTCCTGGACACTGAATATTATGATGGTAACATGTTTAACCAACCAGGAAACCAAGTGAAACTATTTGAAGCTCAATGGCTCAAAGAAGAAACAGTGGTAGAAATTGTACGACAACATGGGACAAAGCGAAGATATTGGGTATTGGACCATTTCTCACAGAGCATACAAGGGCGGTGCATGCAGATTTGCATATTTGGGACCGTGATATACCGAGGGGACCAAAAAGAATAATTAATAAACTAAAAATGATTTAGAAAAGCTGCGAAGGGGCCTATGAATGCGGAAAACTCAAGCGCGACAAAAGGAGACCCTAGTCCTTATTGAAAATCTTTTGAGCAAGAGGAGATTTACTGGGTACGGCGGGGTCGTACAAACTGGGTATTACATGGTGATCGAGACACCTCCTTTTTTCATAATGCGGCAACAGCTAGAATGAAGAGAAATCAAATTAAAAAATGCTTGATGAGAATAGTGTTTGGTTCAAGACACGGGGATGAAAAAACACATTATGGGATATTTTTCAAATCTTTTCACCTCAGAAGTTGCCCAAGCGAATCCGGAGGTTCTATCTCTTTTCAAAAGGAAAGTGACTGATGAAATAAATAATGCACTTCTCGCCCCCCCTCCTATACATCAGAGGAGGTTCAGAAGGCTCTATTTGACATTGGATACTTACAAGCACCAGGTCCGGATGGTCTACACGCTATTTTTTATTAAAAAAATTGGTCTATGTTCGGGGATGACCTGACCGAAGAGGTGCTCCAGGCGGTGAATACTTGTTCTATACTTATGGGTGGAATGATACTACAATTGCAATGGTCCAAGATGTTAATTCTCCAGAAAAGGTAACTCATTTTAGACCAATAATTCTGTGCAATATGGTGTATAAGGTTATTTAAAAATGATCGCTGCTCACTTGAAGATAATCCTACCAGATATTATTAGCATGACTCGGAGTGCGTTTGTGCCCGGACATATGATTATTGACAATATTTTAGTGGCATATGAGTGCTTCCATATAATAAATAAAAAAAGAATGGTAAAGAAGGCATATGTGCTATCAAATTGGACATGCACAAAGCATATGACCAAGTAGAGTGGTCTTTTTTGAAGGAAATTATGCTGAAACAGGGGTTTCAATAGAATTAGGTAAATTCAATTATGCAATATGTATCCTCTGTTGAATACCGGGTATTTTAATATGGAAGAAACAGAGAGTTTTAAACCTACTAGAGGATTGAGGCAAGGAGATCCTCTCTCTCCACACTTATTTTTGTCATGTATAGAGGGACTGACTGCCCTCTTAGCAAATGCGAAGGAGAATGGAAATATTTCTGGAGTAAAGGTTAGTAGAGATGCATCATCGGTTGCGAACCTTCTCTTTGTTGACGATTCTCTGATCCTTACGAAAGAAAATACTACGAATGCGGAGGCATTGAAATCTGTTTCGGATTCATATTGTGCCGCCTCAGGCAAATGGTAAGCGTTAAAAAGTCTAGTATATTTTTTAGTCCCAATACAAAGGTCGAAGACAAGTTGCAAATTTATACAATTCTGAATATTATGACTGGAACCCTCAATGATAAATATTTGGGTTTGCCTGCAAATGTGGGTACGGAAAAAGTGATTGTTTCCAATTCCTGATTGATCGAAATATTATGAAAATAAGTGGATGAAAAAAAAATGTTATCCGCAGGAGGAAAGGAAATTTTGCTCAAATATGTTGTTCAAGCTACCCCAGCTTATGCCATGTCTGTCTTTAAAATTTATAAAAAATTGTAAAGGAATCATTAATGCGATGTCGCAATTTTGGTGGGTGACGAGGACAACCATTAGAGGATGCATTGGATGGCATGGTGGAAGATGTGTGTCTCAAAAAATCAAGGAGGTATGGGTTTCAATCTAGCTTTGTTATCCAAACAAGCGTGGCGTCTGCTTGATAATCCGGAGTCCTTATGTGCTTCTATCTTGAGAGCTAAATACTTCCCGGAAGGTGATTTAATGAATGCAAGTCTAAAAAAGGGTTTCTCTTTTACTTGGCAAAGTATTGTGGCGGGAGTGAATTCTCTAACAAATGGTTACATTAGCGAGTTGGAAATGGACAAAATATTGATATTTGAAGAGATGCATGGATCCCGAATTGTGCGACTAGGAAAATCATTACTCCTGGAATGGGGCATCTTCTGTCAAAGGTTTCTAATCTTATTAATCCAGTCACGAGTTCTTGGGATGAAGATTTGGTAACACAACGTTGTGGCCAGTTGATGCTCAAAGGGTTCTCGAGATTCCCCTTCTGATGCATAATATGTCAGATTTCATTGCTTGAAGCTATACACAAAATGGTATTTTCACTTACAAGCGGCTTATTTGGAGGAATGAAACAAAACAACATGGGACAAAATTGCAACATTCAAATGGTATGGGAATAACCAATGTTAATCCTATTTGGGGTAAGATTTAGAAATTATCTTGTCCGACGAAGGTAAAAAATTCATTTGGCGTATTTTGCATGGAACCCTACTGTGTCGTGTTATGCTTGCTAATAGGCACATGTAAGCTTCGCCCACTTGCCCATCATGCTCAAATGGAGCAGAAGATACAAAACACGTCTTTGTTTCTGTGTTAGAAGGCGAAAGAGGTTTGGGGCAAGTTAGGATTGCACGAGGTGATCAATAAAGCTTGTGCTGTTGATCATGCGGGAGAGGCGGCACTTGAATGCTTGTTATGCCAAACCTAGAATTAGCTACAGTGGATTCTCAAAATGCATGTGAGTTGATTGCTATAACTACTTGGTATTTATGGTGGGATAGACGTAAACTGGTTCATGAAGGAAAGTTTCAAGATGCACACAAAACTTCCATGGATGCTCGTGATGCAACGGCAAATTATGTTAATGCACACTCCCCTAAGGCAACTACCAAAACAAGACGATGGAGCAAACCTCCTATGGGTTTTGTTAAGTTGAATGTTGATGCCTCTTTTAATCATAATTTGCTTATGGGCACGGTTGGGGCTGTCCTCAGAGATGATAAAGGGAGGTTCATTGTCGGTCGAAACTGGAGGACTGACTGGTGCGGTCATGTATTAGCAGCAGAAGTATTGGCTCTAAGGTTCGGCCTAGTTCTTGCACAAAAGGCGGGTTGCAATCATCTTGTCGTCAACTCTGACAATATGGGAGTGATTGACACAATGAAGAATGGAGGACAATTGGTGGGAGCAGCGACAACAGTGTTTGATGATTGCTATTTCATGGCTTGTGATTTTTCTTCTGTTAGGTTTGAACATTGTAATGGGGAAGTAAATAAAGTGGTTCATGAACTTGCTAGGCTAGCGAAATTTTCCATCACTAGGGATTGATTTGAGAACCCTATGAATGATATTGTACCTTTACTTATTGACGATGTAACAACTATTTCTAATTAATAAAGTTGATGTTTATTTAAAGAAAAAGTGACATGAGAATTGTAAATAGAAATCAGGAGATATATGAGATGGTTGTCATTGCGGTGGATTACATCTGTTTTTGCTTATTTTAGTGTTTCTTTGACCCCATTTGCTCCTTCTGTGACTAATTATGTAGAGGAAACTATATAACACAACAGATAGAGATTTAATACAATTCCGAACAAACAAAAATTCAGGAGATATTTGCATCTTGGCATTTGAATTCAGTTGTGGTGAATGAAGCTGGAGAAGGTACGTAGATTGAAGGGGAGTCGTACCTCCGGTGGACTCATTTGGTTTAGGTTACGGCCAAGCCCCCCAGACATTTGCAAAGAAGCATCCTCTGCCCATATATAGATTCAAGCACAATTCCTCCAAGTCTTCTCTTTCTCCGATCGCTTTTTCATCCGCCGCACATGACTCGTCGCGCCTCCGTCACCATGGTACAACTGGAGTCGCAGGACGCGGCGACGATGGAGGTGGCCTCTGCGAAGCACGTCACGGCCACCGTGGCGCTGCGTGTCGGGGCCGCCGTCGCGTCGCTGGCCGCCGCCGTCCTCGTCGTCACCAACCGGCAGGAGCGCTGGGGGGTCGAGGTCAACTTCACCATGTTCGACGTCTGGGTGTACGTATCTCTCGCCATGCAGCTAGTGCATGCCCCTTCCTTCGTTGATTCGTTAATTAGATCGATCGATCTCGATCTCCCGTCTGCTTCTGCAACCAGCGAATCGATGTCTGACCTGTTCTTGTTTCGTGGGTGAGCAGGGCATTCGTGGCGACCAACTTCTTCTGCACAGCCTACTCGCTGCTCACGGCGATCTTCGTCAAGAAGCTCCTCGGCAAGCGCTGGCTGCACACCGTGGACCAGGTAACGTTACGTACGGCAAGAAGGAAAAATAAATATATCCATCTAAGCTAGTAGTAGACCATACGTCCATGCTCGTCCATGCATCTGTGTTCGTGCACACACATTGATCTCGACTGACGGACGGCATCGTCGTTCTCTGCTTTGTTGTGTGCAGCTGGTGGTGAACCTACAGACGGCGGCAACAGCGGGCGCAGGGGCCATCGGGTCGGTGGCCATGTGGGGGAACAAGACCAGCGGGTGGTACCCGGTGTGCCGCCTCTACCGGAGGTATTGCGACGTCGGCGCCGTCGCACTCGCGCTCTCCTTTGCCGCCTTCCTGTCTCTCGGCAGTGCCTGCGCACTCTCCCGTTACCCCAGGACGCCGGCCAGACACTGATCAATCAGTTAGGAGTAAGAGCAGCACCTTGATATGTTCCAAAGACATTATCATCAGATCATGTAAAGTTCTTAGGAGTAAATTGTTTGTCGATTTGGAACCCAATTACTAGTTGGTGGGTTAAGCAGCAGTATCCATTCATGAAATCATGAGCATGAAAGATGAGACGCACATATGCACCGTATATACCATACTGTAAAATTAAGCTGGCTATTTATGTGTTCTGAGGAGAAAAGGAGAGGTCTATTACAAAAAAACACACCGTGAATATGATCCTCTGGATCACGATGCTGAAAATGATGACGACACAAAAAATAGCTGAGCAAATCATGCTTAGGTGCGGCGCAGGATGCCAACTTCGTGCTGCGAGCAAGGAAGAAGGCTAGCTCGCTCATCCGCCATTGCTGCCGGCATTGAGCGCTTCATTCGACTTGACAAAACGGCCTTTCACCCGCTTCCGGGTATCCGCCCTCAGCTTCCGGGACTCATACCGGATGTGCTTCTCGTACCTGCAGGGAGCACCAGAAACGCATGAGAAAATTACAACCGTCTATGAGGAGTGATGAAGACAGGTTATCTATCTGTTCATCGGTTCATGCCTGCGGTTCTTCCTCTTCTCTTTGTACCGCTGCATCGCGCTGTCCCTGTTTAGCGCGAGCGTCTCGCTGTCGATCCTCGCGGCAGGCCTCTCGGCTCCAGTCGGGACGATTGTTTGATCACCGAAGGAGATCTCCCTAGTGGGAGCTGCTCCTCTGTCATGGGAAGAGCTCCCCAAGGCCCCTGAAGCAGGCACATGGCTCCCAGAGGTTGTTGGGCCATCCATCGTCGAGGTGCATGAGCTTACCTTCATTCGCTTGTTGCTCGCTGTGCTAACCTGCAAATGAAAAAAAGGACAAGAACTATATCAAACAAACATATCACAATTGCAAGAGCAGACACAGAAATCCTCATTGATGGAGACTCTACTTCTCTACAATGGTGCAAAACAAATAACACGCGGTGGGCCTTTACATACAGCGAATTATCAGGGCTGACAAAATTGCCCCTTAGTGTTTCATAAAGAAACAAGATGACCCATGAATTGGTGGACCAAAGGAGCATGGAACAAGGATCTGTACGGTGGCCTATAACTATCACCGTGATTGAGAGCACCTAAAAGCGTTCACACTAAATGGGACCATATAGCCAACTTTCACAAGAGCAGCCACTTCAAAGATGAGATTTTTCGCCTCCCCAAAAAAACAAGATAAGACTGAATTAGGAACACAGCAGCCTGAACACACTGAAGAGGAAGTGGCACATCAACATCAGTGAAAGATCTGTTACATTGTCAACTGGAAAGTTAATAGCTAAGAGGAACGACAGTGCGCGGATAGGATGTCAGTATCCCCATGAATATGCACATTTTCAACAGGTTCAGGCCGAGCAGTTCCTTTCAGTATCTTGTCAACATTGAATTTTGATCAACAGCTTGCTTACAAAGGAATAAAAACCAATAACCACTGACTACAAACTAGAGGACTCCTTGCATTTGTAAACAAGGCATATCCTAGCAGAGCATTCATGTTTAGACTTTGCTGCTAGGTATGAGGTTATAGCACTGCGTACAAAATATTTAAAATTTGCATGATGCATGTGAGATCTTGTCGATGCAAATGTGCGGGCTATTAACACCATCATGGGGTGTTACATTGTGCACTTTATGCCGTGGATTTTTTTTAAAAAAAAGAGGGCGAACACCCTTGGCCCTCTGCACACTGAATGTAGTGGATAGACGTAGGGAGGAATAACTTACATTTTTGGATGGCACTTGGCAAATATTTGTTGACATGATATCTTCAGCAGCTGCGCCATATCCTGAGTCATAAATATCTTCCAGATCTTTCATTGTCCCACAAGAAATCTCCTTGAGCATGTCACTGTAACTCTTGATCATAAAGCCTCCATTGTTTGAACCAAATCCAATCTCATGTGCAGATTTTTCATTGTGGTTCCTCGATCTTCCTAAATTGAAATCCCATATCTGCAGATAGCAAGCAGTGAACTGTCAGGGCTTTCCACAATAAGCACATTCCAGAATAAGATTGACGAAAGTCAGAAGATTTTGAAGCATATCCAATTATAAGGAAGTGATTCCTACAAACCTATCCTTTTGCCGATGCAAACTCTACAAGCAAACACAGGCATACCGAATACTATTATTGGGTGCATGAGAACTGTATAGATAGCAATGTCGATGTAGTCAGCAGATAGCAATGTCGAAACACAGGCATACATTACTGTTCGCCATCAGGCGATGTATTCCATGTTCAAAAAGTCAAATACTCAAAAGAATCTAGTAACGTGCCAAATCATACAAGGTACACTTCTTCATATCGCGATAGCAACACGCCAACACCAGCTCAGAAAATTCCAGTCTAATTTGCACTGTTGGTAGAGGAGAATACACCATTCATTATCAGCCAACCTGCGCATTCAGTGTCCTAAAACAACCCGATCCATGAGACTCCAGGGCAACTGCATTCTACTCCCCATTCAAGTTGAAAGACCCATGCCATAAATGGTGAGTGAATAAAAGGGCAAATTTATCTCTACTCAAAACTAGTGAAACCAATCACTTCTCTGGCTGACAAAATCTAGGACAAAACTAGAGCCTGATTTTCCGTGAGAACCACAGGAGAGGAGACCATCAGGTCATGTAGTACAAAGGAATGGACGCTAAACTCTGATGACTTTGGAACTGGCACCTTGTTATTCATCTGAACGCCAATAGGTTTTCCATGACCTACCAGAGATCATAAATTCATGATTGCATTCCATGATCTGAATGATCAATGGATTAACCGGGAACTGCACAAAGTGGCAACGACCATGTAGCCTTCAACAAACCTGTTTGATGATCTATTGTTGTTTGCTCAGAAAATTAAGATCAGAACATTTCTCGTGACCGAGTACTGTTAATGCTTCCCTACAAAACATGCGATGTTAATGTGTGTTTGGCTACCACGATGCGGCTACCTGAAGGCAATGTAACTAATTTAGTCACTCATAAAGACGCCATCAAAACATTTGATTAGTAGTACAATTGACATGTAAATAGTCTGAACACCAACAATTGATTGATTTGTTTGCATAATATTATTCTCATGTTTTTTACCTGGGTGGGTGGCACTGATGAGGGTGGGGCGAACTCCCATCGAAGTTGCTCTTCGTCGTCATCACGGAGGCGGTCGTTGCCGATAAGCTCGGCGCAGTGAGCTGACGGCATCATCAGCAGGGACGTGTACGGACACGGCACCTCCGGAGCAGGAGGCAGCGGTTGGGGAGCCTGCTTGTCAGGCAAGCGCCCGCTAGCCCCGGCGGAGGACCGGCGAGGAGTCCTGGGGCTCAGATCCGAGTACCCCTGCGTCTGCGACGTCTCCGTCTCTCGCCGCGCCATCTCCGCGAGCTGGTGGCACAGCGCCTCCCCCTTGAGGGGCCGACCGCCGCCTGCCGAGACGGCCACCTCCGGCGGGTTGCAGGGCACGTAGAGGTCGCGCATCTCGGGGTCAACCAGCATGGAGTAGTCCAAGGACGAGAAGAAGAAGGCGTCCTCATCCTCTTGGTCGCCGCCGCCGCCGAGGCCGCAACCGAACGCGGCGCCGCCGCCGCCGCCAGGGAGGAGGTCGACGCCCCAGGACGCGGCGAGCTCGGACGCCGCGGGGCAGCCCGCGAAGCCCTCCACGGGCTCGCGCGCCGCGTCTTCGCACCCGCCGTCGCAGTCAGCGCAGAGGAACGCCGGCTCGCCTCCCCCGGCCGCCACGCGCGCCGCGGCCGGGCGGGCCGCGCACCCGGCGCAGAGCGGCGCGCGCACGTGCTTCCGCGAGAGCGCGTTGGCGGCGTGCACGTGGCGGTCGCACGCCACGCAGAGCCGCGCCGCGTCGGCCCGGCAGTGCAGCGCCGCCGCCGCCTCCCCGCAGTAGTCGCACGGCCAGTGCTGCCTCGCACCTCCGTTGTCCTTCATGGCCAGCGCCCGGCACGCCACACCACCCGAGCCGAGCAGAGGACCCCGCGATGCCGGAGGGAGGGAGGAGGGGCGGCGGAGGTGGGTCAAAAGGCGGGAGAGCGAGAGGGTCTGCCGCTTCTTATCGCCGCGCGCTTTAGCTTATGCAATCCGAAGCGGGGCTGCGACTGCGAGGGTATGGGAGAAAGCGAGGGAGAGGAGGAGGAGGAGGCCCATCCGCTGCGCCATGCCGAACACCGAGGGCACGGCATTCTCTTTCCACGTGCCGCGCTATGATTTTGCTGAGGTGGCGGGGCCGCGGGCGTGGGACCGGTTAGGCAGTGAGTTAGCGGTGTCGGAAAATATCTAGCGGAGCTCGCTGAGGTGGCGGGTTGGGGAGGGGGCTGGGAGGCTGACACGGTGGGGCATGAGTAGTGGGTCCCAATAAGGAGGAAAGAACTACGTAGGACTCGTAAACTGCTGAGAAAAATCACGGTTTTATTTTCGGGAGAAAATGGCGATTAAAGCAAGCTCGCATGGAGCTTATGATCTCGAGCTCACGTGCAGCCTTATGAGTAGTAAAAAAACTCTGAATGTCTTTGATAACAAATACTAGTACTGTTGAATGTTCTATGTAGTGCAAATGTTCGTGAAAAATAGCATTAGGAATGTTTTTCCTTCATTAAAATTTGCACGTATGTAGGAGTAGAACATTCAACAATATTTATTGTATTCCCTAAAAAAATATTTGTTGTAAAGAAGTTCAGAATTTTTTTTTTTGCCTGCAAAAAAAAAGTTTAGAATTTCTAAAAAATTACCTTTTTACGATCAGAAGAGCACATTCGTGCATGCTTTTTTTTAAGACTTGTAAAATGGTAACTTGATGCTGAGGAGCAGTAAAGATAAATCAGAAGAAAATAATATGTTTTCTCTTTATTAAGAAATGGTCTTTTCGAAATAATATCTCATCATATATGTAGAAATATCTACTCCCTCCGTTCTAAAATAGATGACCCAACTTTGTATTAAAGGTAGTACAAAGTTAAGTCATTTATTTTGAAACGGAGGGAGTAGTTACTAGTAAGACTAAGTGCATATGGACAGGGAAGGTAATATCTGGCGTGACTTCCTAAGGATTCGCATTAACCATGATGTTGATGAACCCCTCTGTAGCACTCTCTGTAGCACTTTAGAGTCTCATGATTTTGCTGAAAATGAGGTGTTCTTCCTAGATGTCAAGTATGAGAGGGTACCCCGTTTCTGTAGTTTTTGTGGCTTCCTTGGTCATAGCCAGCGCGATTGTAAGCTGCCCGTAGACCTCCAAAAGATGAGGTTCTCGGCAGCGTTGCGTGCCTCTCCTTTTAAACACAGTAATGGTAGGGATAGCTTTGCAAACCCTGGCACCAGCAACGTACGCCGACTCCTGCACTTCAGCTCGGAGGCCGGGTGTGAGGCAAGAGCAGACCCAGAGAGGCGTGCAACAATGACCAGGGTAGACATACCTGAGGAGGTGCTGATGGACCCGATGGTGCAGGACGCAATTGCAGCTGTGAGTGCAATCAAGCTTAGGCCTGGGGAAAACAGGTTGGAGGAGGCGCCTTCATCAAAGCTGGGTCTGGAGGAAGAAGGGTCGAACACCAACAAAACCCCTGCATCGGACCACAGCCCTGCTGCGATCGATGTGGGGGTCTTCAACAACAATTCCCCCCCACCATCGCCCTCTGATGATCATGCAACAAACAATGGTCAGGGATCCAGGGTTCGAGCTTAGAAGCCCCTCCGGGCTTTGGGCCTGTCCCACTATATCATTCTAGGCTGGTGGCTGCCCCTGCACCACCTCAGGCGCCGCCAGCATCCCAGACGCCGCCAGCATCCCAGACCGGTCCAGCGTTGTCCGACCCCTCGACCATGGGGGGGACTGACGGGGCACCTGCAGAAGAAATACTTGTCAGCGGAGCTGAAGTTCAGATGCAGAACAGAAGAGAGGACGTGGTTCAGGCCAAGGCTCTGGAGGAGGAAACAGGAGAGAGGGGTACGGTATTAGGCAAACGTACTGATCGTGAAACAAGGGATGGGAAAATACTCGAGAGCAACGGTGAGATGAAAAAGAAAGCAAGAGGTGGATCAAGTGATGCAGGCGATGGTGGCACCGGAGAGTATGGTGGACAGGAAGCAACCGGCCAAGGGGCTGCGGTACACTGACGGGCGCTAAAGGCGGTGCCCGTCAGGGGCCATGACGGTGTTAAGTTGGAACTGCCGGGGTCTTGGGCAGCCCCGGACAGTTCAGGAGCTCGTGTGCCTTGTGCACACGTACAAGCCAAAGCTTGTGTTCCTCTCTGAAACGCGGCAGAGCAATGCGTACGTCAATAAGCTAAGATGGAGGCTGGGCCTCAAACATTGTATTGCACAACCCGGTAAAGGTAAAAGTGCCGGTATTGCGCTCTTCTATGATGATAGTGTTGAGATAATAAAGCTTGCCGTTGGCCTGAGGTATATTGATGTGTTAGTCCGCTTGACTCCAAATGGTGTGCAGTGGAGGGGTACCTTTGTCTACGGAGAACCGAAAGCTCATGAAAGATACCTTATGTGGGAACTGTTGCGAAGAATAAAAGATAACTCAAAGGCCCCGTGGTTGATGATAGGGGATTTTAATGAAACAATGTGGCAATCCGAGCACCTTTCAGCTACTAAACGATCGGAAAGATATATGGAAAATTTTAGGAAAGTTCTCTCTAACTGCAGTTTGTTTGATCTTGGATTCAAAGGGCCAGTTTGGACTTATAACAATAAACAAGAGGGGAGGAAGAATGTGCGTGCGAGATTAGACAGAGGGGTTGCTTCAGCAAGTTGGTGAGACCACTTCAGAAATGCTACAGTCGAACACATTTGTTCGAGTCGTTCTGATCACCTGCCGGTCCTCATCAGATGTGGGAAGAGGAAAGAGTGGAGACCTGTAGGTTCATTACCTTCCTGTCCCTTCCGCTACGAACATATGTGGGAACGACTGGAGTCGCTGCAGAAAACGATCGAGGAGGCGTGGAGAGGCTCAGGCGAAGTTATAAACCTGCAGGATGTGGGCACAAAAATCAGTATATGCAGCAAGTACTGAGGACGTGGGCGGAGAGGGACTTTGGTTCAGTTTTTAAGAAAACTGCTGAATACAGAAGGAAGTTGAGCATCTTGTGGAACTCTCCTAGTTCGGCAGAGAATCAACTGAAGATCAAGAGGTGTGAGGCAGAACTGGACGAAATTCTTTTGAGGGAAGAAATGATGTGGAGACAACGATCACGGGCAACTTACTTGCGCGAAGGGGATCGCAATACCAAATGGTTTCAAAGGAAAGCAACTTGGAGGATGAAGAAAAACGAGATAAGCAGGCTGCTAGACAGTAATGGAGTGTGGATAGAGGACAAAGAGGGGATATAAGATATCACTCGAAGTTTCTTTCAGAACCTATATAAAAGGAACAAGGGGTAAGGCCACAGGCTGTGTTAAATTTGGTAGAATCAAAGGTAACAGAGGAGATGAATTCAGCTCTAACACAACCCTTTACTGAGAAAGAAGTGAGTGACTCATTGTTTCAGATAGGACCTTTGAAAGCTCCAGGCCAGGATGGTTTACCAGCTAGGTTCTATCAGAGAAATTGGGAAGTCATGCGAGGGGATGTGGTCAGAGGCGTTCTCAGTTTCTTCGAGAATGGAGCCATGCCTGAGGGTATCAATGATACTATGATCGTGCTTATTCCTAAAGGCAAGGACCCCAAGTCACTCAAGGACTATCGACCTATCAGCTTATGCAACGTAATTTACAAGGTGATTTCAAAGTGCCTAGTCAACCGCTTACGACCATTTTTGGACGAGATTATTTCTGAAACTCAAAGTGCTTTCGTTCCCGGTCGCATGATCACAGACAATGCCACTATTGCATTCGAGTGCTTCCATAAGATTCAGTATAGCAAAAATAAACACGACACATATTGCGCGTACAAGTTTTACTTGGCAAAAGCATATGACAGGGTTGATTGGAATTTTCTTGAAGGGGTCCTGTTAAAGTTGGGTTTCAATCAGAGGTGGACAGCCTGGGTTATGGAGTGTGTACGCTCAGTGAAATATTCAGTCAGATGTAACGGAGAGCTTTTGGAACAATTCATACCAACTAGAGGGCTTCGTCAGGGTGATCCGCTCAGCCCATATCTATTCCTTTTCGTAGCTGATGGTCTGGTTGCCCTCATGAACAAGAAGATAAGAGATGGCATGCTGACACCTGTTAAAATTGCAAGGAACAGCCCGGGAATATCAAATCTCCTTTTCATGAATGATAGTTTGATTTTCTTCAAGGCCACATTGGAGCAGGCACGAACTATGAAAGAGGTGCTAGTTACCTTCCAGAATGGCATAGGGCAACTGTTGAGCGAGAGTAAATGCTCTTTACTCTTTAGTGAACAATGCTCGGAAGGGACTAGAGAGGAAATTAAGAGTATATTGGGAGTGATATCTGCTTCGTTTGAGAGTAAGTATTTGGGACTACCGACGCCGGAAGGAAGAATGAAGGATGAAAATTTCCAGCCGATCTTGGATAGATTTGTAAAGAGATGTAGTGACTGGTCAGGGAGGTTCATGGCCTATGTCGCAAAGGAAGTACATGTCAAATCTGTCGTACAAGCCCTGCCATGCTTCACTATGGGTGTTTTCCTTCTGTCGAAGGGTTTTTGTGAGAAATATGAGAAGTTGATTCGTGGCTTCTGGTGGGGGGACGAAGAGGGCCATCGGAAAGTGCATTGGATGTCGTGGGAGCGCATGATCCGACCAAAGAGAGCGGGTGGAATTGGTTTTAGGGACATGCATCTTTTCAACCTCGCGTTGCTCGCGAAACAGAGTTGGAGGCTCCTCCAGAACCCTGACAGTTTGTGTGCTAGGGTGCTCAAATCTAAATATTTCCCACATGGTAACCTGCTAGATACGGTGTTTACGTCAGACGCCTCACCGGTGTGGAAGGGAATTGAGGCTGATTTGGAGCTTCTCAAGAAAGGGATCATTTGGCGTGTGGGGGATGGAAAGAGCATTCAAATACAAAGAGACCAATGGATCCTTTGTAAGGAAGGACTGAAAACTGCTGCCTTGGTTAGGAGGTCTAGATTACGCTGGGTAAATCAGCTTATGCTCCCGTCCAGCAAAGAATGGAATGTTGAGCTCGTGAAACTAATTTTCCATCCTTTCGATGTGGAAGAAATCTGCAAAATTCCCATCCCAAAGTGTAATGCAGAAGACCGAGTTGCTTGGCACTATGAGCGGAGTGGAATCTTTACTGTCAGAAGTGCGTATAGACTGGCTGCTTCAATCCAAGGACAGACCCAACTAATCCCGTCGAGCTCTTCTAGTGAACCAAACTCCAGGAGCATTTGGGATCTGATCTGGAAAGCAAAGGTCCCACCAAAAGTGAGAATCTTTGGGTGGCGTGCTGCTACAAATACGCTGGCCACTAAGAGGAATAAGTGGAAGAGGACTCTGGAGGTGGATGCTACATGCGGTATATGTGGCTGTGAAGAGGAAGAGGAATTCCATGCGGTGGTTGCTTGCACAAAGAGTAGAGCACTAAGATATGAAATGAGAAAGGAGTGGGATCTTCCCCCGGAATGCGCCTTCCAGAAAACTGGTCCAGACTGGCTGCAGGTACTCCTAGATAAAATCCCGGAAGACATGCGTGCAAGGGTGATCATGCTGCTGTGGTGAGGATGGCACTTGCGCGACAATTGTGTCCATGGGAAAGGCAATGAAACTATCAGACAATCTGTACTCTTTCTTCTAAAGTACGAGGAGGAGTTCCGTCTACCTCAAACTACACCGGCAGTGCCTGAGTCAGGGAAAGACGTGTGGCCCGGGACAAACCTTGAGTCGCGTCGATCAGAGCAGGAATCAATGAGGTGGGCCGCCCCGGTTCAGGGGACAGTGAAAGTCAATTCTGACGCCTCATACCTGTCGGACAGTGGGCAATGCTGGGCGGGAGCGGTCGCAAGGGATCATAGAGGGCTGGTGTTGGTGTCAGTGTGCAAACGGATTGGTTTTGCAGGGAGTGTGGAAGATGCAGAGGCTCGGGCGGCTTTGGTTGGTTTGGAGGCTCTAGCAGAAGTGTACAGAGGACCAATTGTGCTTGAGATGGATTGTATGGTGATAGTCAGCGAGTTAATTAGAGAGACACGGAGTTATCACCATACTATGGAGTGGTATGGGACACCCTGAATGCCCTAGGGGCTTTTTCAAACTTCAGTGTAAGGCATGTGAGCAGGAAACACAATATGCTGGCCCATGAGCTTGCAGCGGAGGCAAGGATGCATGGCGATCTTCAGCTCGTTGCTAGGGTGCCGGACAGGCTGATGAATATGATGCAGGATGAGTGTACTCCCACCACTTGAGTATTCTGTATACTCGAGTATCTCAAAAAAAAAGACTAAGAGATGACTAATTGTTCATCATATTGTTATTGTTATGTCTAGATTGCATGGCAGGTTTAAGATAAGACCTTATTAAGCACTATATATAAATGCCATAATAGGCATGTTAAGCTACTGCAGCTCGTCGTTTTCTTAAAACAATTGTAGCGGATGTGCCTTATTTGCAGCCTCAAAAAATCGTTTTGGAGTGTGCTCCATAATTTGTAGAGGTTGTGAAGGTTGTGCGCAAACAGAGAGTCCCATGACTCAAAATCAATATTTTGCGGATCCATCCATCAGTGTCTATGTTTGTTCTGCACATAAAGAAATTGGACATTGCATTGAAAATTATATTGCGTCGTTGAACATCACATGGAAATCGAAATTGACCTGGACCGACAAATAAAAATTAAACTAGAATGACTAATCATAATTAACAGAGCAACTTGAAACATGATTTTATTTCATCGGCTTCCTCCTCTGTTTGGAAGTGTCCTCACGTTAG
The DNA here is from genome assembly GCA_032464435.1 of Aegilops umbellulata. Taxonomy (NCBI): domain Eukaryota; kingdom Viridiplantae; phylum Streptophyta; class Magnoliopsida; order Poales; family Poaceae; genus Aegilops; species Aegilops umbellulata. The sequence continues at coordinate 95,986,102 of CP136060.1, forward strand.
GACGAGGCTTCGAGTGCTTCCACATGTGCTTTGATGTGGTCGAGGTACCATTAGGCTTCTTGGATGCAGGCGAGGGACACGGTCTTGTAGCCATAGTGATTGTGGCTTCTACTTCTTCAAAGATGTCTTCCATCACACGGGAGAGATACCGGCGGGGAGCAGGGAGACGCTTGGCCCCAACGCCTAATTCAGTCTCTCGGAACACGGTGGCTTGGACCCACTCATAGTAATTCTTGGAACTTTCCTTCGATGCGTCCTCTTCGATCTCGTTGAGGAAGGTCCATGAGGAGGGTCTGAGCGCGACATATCACAAGCAAGGTGTAGAGTAATATAGTCAGTAGGAAAGGGAAAGATGATTGAATGTGGCGGCGAGTGGAGAGTATCGGTTTATATAGCCATGCTCTGGCAGAAAAATTACCTGAAAAGGGCGCACCCTGGCAAGAAACAAGGCAAGGAAGGCGTGTCGATAGGCAGCAACCATTAATGGGTGCTTTTACTGGTGGAAACCGGTACCACGGGAGTCGTACGAATGACTGACATTGGCAGGAGAGCAAGAAAATGGATGAAATTTCACCCTCATGTGGACGGTTTGATATGGAGTGCGCTCCATATCAATGTCCCCATTCCATAAATATGAAGACTCCCACCCACTATTTGGAGCTTGCTCCAAAAATTATGGAGGCAGAGAGCGATATGGTGAATCAGGTAGATCCTTTTCTTGGGCCCGAACGCCATACTGGTAGTTATTGTGGTGATGTAGCCATTTTGACAACTCTAGTAGAGCCACTATTAGGATGCAACTAGGGGAAAGACGCATTTTACCGGCGGCCACACTAATTTTACATCCATTTCAGTTGTGGCAAAAGTAAATAGAGATTTTGAAAAGCTCCAAGGGAAAAAAGGAAGGCACACAAAGTTTAGAAGAAGACAGCTGTATAGAGTTTTGACATCTACTACTCCTTCACATGCCCTGCGTCAACATCTCGACCAGTGGAAACCCAACTCAATCATGAATGCTTATAACAGGTCTAGCTGTAGGAAGGCGAGGCAGCTGCGGCTCCCTAAAGATGGAATAAGGTCCTTACCATCTAGCCTCCCTCCCGGCAATGCGTCTAGCATCGCCGAAGGGGGTGTGGAGGTGTGTCTGATGAGGACATCAATACCATTGTTACACCCACAGCCCCTACTGTTACATATAATGGACCAATTACTAGAGCTCGCGCACGCCAATTAAATTACCAGGTACTTTTGTTTCTTGGTAATGATTCTAATGTTCATGAGAATATGATGCTGCCTAAATTGGATACATTTGTTTTGCTTACAAATGAAGGGCCTAGCTTGGAGAAGGATGAACATTGGAGCAAGAACAAGCATGGAGTTGATGGCATGCGCAAGGGGAACAAGAACGGAGTTATGAGTGATGATTTCAGGACTTTTAAGCCACCATAAGGAGTGAATGAAGCCTTGGACGAAATATACAAGATGCCACTTCATAAATTTCGTCCAGAGGCTATTCTAGGTGCTGCGTCACCTTATTATTGGGCCAGGCCCATGTAATTTCGAAATACATAAGTATAGGTTGTTTTTAGAGTCCGTATGTGTGCGAAAACAAGAGATAGGGTTGGTTTCGGACCCCTTCCCCAAGGGCCGCGAAATTTCCCCCTCTTCCTCCATATATACAGCCCTTAGGGCACCGTTTAGACTTTGGGTTTTGTTTAGATTAAAAGTTCGCCATAGCTGCAACTTCACGTACTTCGTTTGTGTTCAATGACCAGACCAAGGCGTCACAGAACCCCACCTTGATCAATAAAGCTTTCCTCTTATATTCGCAATATCCAGATTGCAATCTTAGTTTCTTGCTTGTTCTCCGTTTGCCTGCAGGAAACAGACCTTCGTGGTCAGGTTGATCGTGCTCCGGCGTGGTCAATAACCTCTCAGAGTTGGTTTAGCGATTGCTAAGGCGCGACGTCCTCGCACGTTCGTAGTCAGATCGTCAAAGTCGACTTCGTCCGAAACGATAACCACCATCTCGTCGAAAGACGAGACACCTTTGCCTCTATCAAGTGGTATCAGATTTCCAGGTTGCTCAGTGAGATTTTATAGTTTTTCGTAGTTTAGATCGAGTCTGTTCTTCATACCTATAGTCCACGAAAAAGCCAAAAAAAATTAGTGTTAGTTCATCTTATCCGAACCAATTTAAGCCTTTGCATAATGTTTTCTGTATTTGCTTTGTTGAATTTGAGGTTGCATCATCGTGTCAAGTTGCTGGTCTTAGCGTCTAGTCCTTTAGAGTTTCGAGTTATGTTCACAGGTTGTCACGTCGCCGCTGCCATATATCACCACCGCATCATCATCATCACCGTTGCCATATACCACCACCACATATTCACCGCCAATCCGAGTCCAGTATTTTGTTACTCTGTTTTGGATTTCCAGATCACGCCATACTCTGAGTCGTGACAGAAAAGGACTCCCCAACATCTGTGCTACTCGCAGTAGAAAAATAGTTCCAAACTTAAAAAATTAAGTCTGGAAAATTCTGGCTAGGCAGTTTTTAGGACATTTGTAGACTTTTTCGGAAAAAATTGTTGCGGAGCAAAAAAAAGAAAAAAATCAGAGTGTGCTCCTCCCTTGTTTACGTGCAGCGCTGTGATTTTGTTAGTGTTCTAGGCTCACGTCTCTAGTATGGTCTAGCCTAGGACCAGCACAGTACCGTCGTTGAGCGTTTATTCAACTTTGCATCTCTGAATTGATTATTGCTGACCCTTTTTGCTACCATATTATAAGCCTTCCTAGCTCCACATACATCTACGTCATGCGTTTGACTCTCCCTGGTAATCGCTCTATCCAAGCTTTGAGAGTTTTGACTACGACGGTTGCCGATCATCGCCTGCTGCTGGGTAAGAACTGGTAAGAATTTGAGATTTGCTTGACCGATTTGTGACTGTCCACCACACCACCACCACCACTTCCTAGTAGTCTGTAGAATCATATTCTTGTGTGTTTCTATTGCTGCTAACCATGGCAGGATCACAAGCCGACGAGACTGACTGAGAGAACATGACAAACAAAGAGTTACATGATAAATTTCAGCAAATGATGAGTGGACAGGTGGAAGATGTGCTAAATAGATTTGAAGAGGCCATGGAGAAGATAGATGGCATTGAGAAGGCGTTCGAAACAAAGCTCGATAACAAGTTTAATGAATTGCTCGCGCGTCTTCCACCACCACCACCGGCTGCACCAAACGCACCTCTACAACAACAACAACAACAACAACAACAACAACAACAACAACAACAACAACAACAACAACAACAACAACAACAACGACGACGACTACCTCCAAGTCGCGAAACAGCCCTCCGCCGAGCGAGCCGTGTCCCTCTTCAGCCTGGCCAAGCTGCTGGTGCTGCTATTGATACTTCTGTGGCTCCTGCTGCTGATGTGGAGGAGGATGATTATGTGGGAGATTACGAGGATGAGGTTGATCAACATCAGAACTACGTGCAACCACCAGCACCACAACCACCAGGTTGTCCACATGCAAATAATGGCAATGTTAGGGCTCCCCCTCAGGTACGAGATCATGACCATCTCCCTAAACTGAAATTGAATATTCCATCATTTGAGGGTAGATATGTTCCTGATATATATCTTACTTGGGAGTTAGAAACTGAACAACGATTTACATGTTTACAATATCCTAAGGAGAGACGTGTTCCTGGTGTTGTTTGTGCTTTCACTAGCTTTGCATGTGTTTGGTGGTCTGAACATTGTAGATTATATCCTGTTCCAGCTACTTGGGCTGCTTTGAAAACTGATATGCGTACTCGTTAAGTTCCACCATATTATCAACGTGAATTACTTCAAAAATTGCAGCGCTTAAGACAAGGAAAAAATTCGGTAGAAGAATATTATCAGGAATTAAAAACTGGCTTGATTAGATGTGGTATTGTTGAGGAGAATGAAGCTATGCTTGCACGTTTTCTGGGTGGATTAAATAGAGAGATTCAAACCATTCTAGACTATAAGGATTATAATAATATCACTCGTTTATTCCATCTTGCTTGTAAAGATGAACGTGAAGTGCAGGATCGACAGGCATTGACGCGAACTAACTTTTCTGCAGGTCGACCCTCATCATGGACACCACGTGCATCATCTACTTCCACACGTTCTGCTACACCGGCACCTCCGTCAGCTGCCACCTCCAACCGTGATACAATAAAGCAGGCACAATCACCAATATCTGCCAAGAGCACACCTTCTGGGCCTGCAAAGAGCTCTTCTTCATCCATGGCATCAACAGGGCAAACACATGATATTATTTGTCGACGTTGCAAGGGTGGAGGTCATTATGCGAGAGAATGCCCATCTAAGCGTGTGATGATTGCTAATGAGGATGGTGGGTATGAGTCCGCTAGTGACTATGATGAGGAGACTTTGGCTCTTATTACACATGAAGAACACGGTGGCGATGATTCTGATCATGAGACGCAATACATGGCTACTGAAGATGCTGACAGGTATGAATGTTTAGTTGCTCAACGTGTTTTGAGTGTGCAGGTCACGCAAGCTGAGAAGAATTAGAGGCATAATTTGTTCCATACAAAGGGAGTTGTGAAGGAATGTTCTGTTGACGTCATCATAGATGGAGGGAGCTGCAACAACTTGGCTAGCATGGAGATGGTGGAGAAGCTATCTCTCACCACAAGACCACATCCACATCCTTACTACATCCAATGGTTCAACAACAGCGGCAAGGTTAAGGTAACACGTACTGTCCGGGTGCATTTTAGTAGCTCTACATATGCTGATTATGTTGATTGTGATGTGGTACCTATGCAAGCATGTTCCTTATTACTTGGTAGACCATGGCAATTTGATAAAAATTCTGTACACCATGGTAGAAACAATCAGTATACTCTTGTTCATAAGGATACGAATATTACTTTGCTTCCTATGACTCCTGATTCCATTTTGAAAGATGATATTCATAGAACTAATAAAGCAAAACAGAAGAAAAATAAGAGTGAAAATTAGATTGTGGCAAAAGAATTTGAGCAACAAATGAAGCCTAATAATAAACCATCTAGTGTTGCTTCTGAAATTAAATTGAAAAGTGCATGTTTACTTGCCACCAAATTTGATATTGATGAGCTAGATTTTAGCAAATCTGTTTGCTATGCTTTTGTGTGCAAAGAGGCATTATTTTCATTCGAGGACGTGCCTTCCTCTTTGCCCCCTGCTGTCACTAACATTTTGCAGGAGTTCGCTGACGTCTTCCCACAAGACGTGCCACCGGGATTACCACCTATTCGAGGGATTGAGCATCAAATTGACTTAATTCCCGGTGCATCGCTACCCAATCGTGCACCATACCATACCAATCCAGAGGAGACGAAGGAGATTATGCGTCAAGTACAGGAGCTGCTCGACAAAGGTTATATACGTGAATCTCTTAGTCCTTGTGCTGTTCCTATTATACTAGTGCCTAAAAAGGATGGTACGTCACGTATGTGTGTTGATTGTAGAGGCATTAATAATATTACTATTTGTTATCATCCTATTCCTAGGCTAGATGATATGCTTGATGAATTGAGTGGCTCTACAATATTCTCCAAAGTTGATTTGCATAGTGGATACCATCAAATTCATATGAAATTGGGAGATGAATGGAAAACAGCATTTAAAACTAAGTTTGGATTATATGAGTGGTTAGTCATGCCTTTTGGGTTAACTAATGCACCTAGTACTTTCATGAGACTAATGAACGAAGTTTTACGTGCTTTCATTGGACGTTTTGTGGTAGTCTATTTTGATGATATACTGATTTATAGCAAATCTTTGGAAGAACATTTGGACCATTTACGTGCGGTTTTTAATGCTCTACGTGATGCACGTTTGTTTGGTAACCTTGGGAAGTGCACCTTTTGCACCGACCGAGTATCTTTTCTTGGCTATGTTGTTACTCCACAGGGAATTGAAGTTGACAAAGCCAAGATTGAAGCTATTGAGAGTTGGCCGCAGCCCAAAACGGTCACACAAGTGAGGAGTTTTCTTGGACTCGCTGGTTTCTATAGACGTTTTGTGAGAGATTTTAGCACCATTGTTGTACCTCTCAATGAGCTTACAAAGAAGGATGTGCCTTTTGTTTGGGGTACCGCATAGGAAGAAGCCTTCACGGTATTGAAAGATAAGTTGACACATGCTCCTTTACTCCAACTCCCTGATTTTAATAAGACTTTTGAGCTTGAATGTGATGCTAGTGGAATTGGATTAGGAGGTGTGTTATTACAAGATGGCAAACCTGTTGCATACTTTTCTGAAAAATTGAGTGGGCCTAGTCTGAACTATTCTACTTATGATAAAGAATTATATGCTCTTGTTCGGACATTAGAGACATGGCAACATTACTAATGGCCCAAAGAATTTGTTATACATTCTGATCATGAATCTTTGAAACATATTAAAAGTCAAGCTAAACTGAATCGTAGACATGCTAAATGAGTTGAATTCATTGAGACTTTCCCTTATGTCATTAAACACAAGAAGGGTAAAGAAAATGATATTATTGATGCTTTGTCTCGTCGCTATACTATGCTTTCACAACTTGACTTCAAAATATTTGGTTTGGAGACCATCAAAGATCAATATGTGCATGATGCTGATTTTAAAGATGTAATGCAGAGTTGTAAAGAAGGAAGAACATGGAACACGTTCGTTATCAATGATGGCTTTGTGTTCCGTGCTAACAAGCTATGCCTTCCTGCTAGCTCTGTTCGTCTTTTGTTGTTGCAGGAGGCGCATGGAGGAGGATTAATGGGACACTTTGGCGTGAAGAAGACGGAGGACGTACTTGATACACATTTCTTTTGGCCAAAGATGAGACGGGATGTTGAGCGTTTTGTTGCTCGCTGCACTACATGTCAAAAAGCTAAGTCACGACTCAATCCTCATGGTTTATATATGCATTTGCCTGTACCTAGTGTTCCTTGGGAAGATATATCTATGGACTTTGTTTTAGGGTTACCTCGAACAAAGAAGGGGAGGGATAGCATATTTGTTGTCGTGGATAGATTCTCGAAAATGGCACACTTTATACCATGTCATAAAAGGGATGATGATGTTAATGTTGCTGATTTGTTCTTTCGGGAAATTATTCGCTTGCATGGTGTGCCAAATACTATTGTTTCAGATCGTGATACTAAATTCCTTAGCCACTTTTGGAGATGTTTATGGGCAAAGTTGGGGACTAAACTGCTTTTTAGTACTACTTGTCACGCCCAAACTGATGGACAAACTGAAGTAGTCAATAGAACATTGTCTACTATGCTTAGGGCTGTTTTGAAGAATAATAAGAAAATGTGGGAAGAATGCTTGCCTCATATTGAATTTTCTTATAATCGTTCATTGCATTCTACTACTAAGATGTGCCCTTTTGAAATTGTGTATGGTTTCCTACCTCATGCACCCATTGATTTGTTGCCTCTTCCATCTTCGGAGAAGGTTAATTTTGATGCTAAACAACGTGTTGAATTGATCTTAAAAATGCATGAGTTAACTAAGGAAAACATTGAGCGTATGAACGCTAAATATAAACTTGCTGGAGATAAGGGTAGAAAACATGTTGTCTTTGCACCTGGAGATCTTGTTTGGTTACATTTGCGTAAGGATAGGTTTCCTAATTTGCGCAAATCAAAGCTAATGCCACGTGCTGATGGTCCTTTTAAGGTGTTAGAGAAAATAAATGATAATGCATATAAACTTGAGCTGCCTGCAGATTTTGGGGTTAGTCCCACTTTTAACATTGCAGATTTGAAGCCTTATTTGGGTGAGGAAGATGAGCTTCCGTCGAGGACGACTTCATTTCAAGAAGGGGAGGATGATGAGGACATCAATACCATTGTTACACCCACTACCCCTACTGTTACATATAATGGACCAATTACTAGAGCTCGCGCATGCCAATTAAATTACCAGGTACTTTCGTTTCTTGGTAATGATTCTAATGTTCATGAGAATATGATGCTGCCTAAATTGGATACATTTGTTTTGCTTACAAATGAAGGGCCTAGCTTGGAGAAGGATGAACATTGGAGCAAGAACAAGCATGGAGTTGATGGCATGCGCAAGGGGAACAAGAACGGAGTTACAAGTGATGATTTCAGGACTTTGAAGCCACCATAAGGAGTGAATGAAGCCTTGGACGAAATATACAAGATGTCACTTCATAAATTTCATCCAGAGGCTATTCTAGGTGCTGCGCCACCTTATTATTGGGCCAGGCCCATGTAATTTCAAAATACATAAGTATAGGCTGTTTTTAGAGTCCGTATGTGTAGGGAAACAAGAGATAGGGTTGGTTTCGGACCCCTTCCCCAAGGGCCACGAAATTTCCCCCTCTTTCTCCATATATACAGCCCTTAGGGCACCGTTTAGACTTTGGGTTTTGTTTAGATTAAAAGTTCGCCATAGCTACAATTTCGCGTACTTCGTTTGTATTCAACGACCAGACCAAGGCGTCACAGAACCCCACCTTGATCAATAAAGCTTTCCTCTTATATTCGCAATATCCAGATTGCAATCTTAGTTTCTTGCTTGTTCTTCGTTTGCCTGCAGGAAACAGACCTTCGTGGTCAGGTTGATCGTGCTCCGGCGTGGTCAATAACCTCTCAGAGTTGGTTTAGCGATTGCTAAGGCGCGACGTCCTCGCACGTTCGTAGTCGGGTCGTCAAAGTCGACTTCGTCCGAAATGATAACCACCATCTCATTGAAAGACGGGACACCTTTGCCTCTATCAGTGTCTCCCGTGGATCTCGTGGTATTCAGTTTGTGTTGGTCTTTAGTAGATCCCCATATATCAAGTCTTCATTCGTTTGTCTATATGTTTCATCCTTTCGATCTACACTTCTCTTCATCGGTGGTAGTTGTTGGTGCGCTGAACCCGTGGGGCCTTAGCACGACAACCTCCAGACTATCTGCTACAACAAGTTTGGCCCCGCCCGAGGGAGGGAGATGACAAAGGTGTGCCTTAGGCTCACTCTAGTGCTTGTAGTTGGCGCTAAGAGGTCTACAAACCTAGGTGTAATATATTTATTCCTGGTGTTCCTTTTACTGTCATGACAGATGATGAATTGGTCACAAGTTTTACATGCAAAAAATAGGTCTTGCAAAAAGTATTAGCTTCCCTTCATAATTCTTTCTTGCAAAAGTAAACCTAGTCTATTATAAAGTTCAAGAAGAAATACAAAGCATCTCAAACATAATAAAATTTACATCGAGGCTGATGGACTACCAAACCGCAACCAGAACGAGCCACTGATTTGCCATTGTCGTAGGGAGTTGCCCTAAACTTCTCAATGATTGTTGTAAATCTTCGTGCAAGTGCCCCTAAGGACCAACGTTCAGAAGGTGAAATCGTTGTTGGTGAACCATTAAATCACGTCACCGTCTACGCACGACAAAAAGCCCTAACCTTATCGCCTCGAGTAGTAGGAAGAAATTTATGTTGGAGCTCTTTCTAATTTGTTTTGACATATGAACTCAAAAAGGCTCATGGCCCAGAAGACCTACTCGAAGACAACACTCTACCATCCGCCCGAACACCGTACATGTGAGGACTAAACCCTAACATATCTACTGTCTAGAGCAGAGGCACCATAATTCCCCTCCCCTCATCGGAGCGGCGGGAAGGTTGCAGGCGAATCCACATAATCGACGATGAAGATCAAGGATAGAAATGTAAAGTCGTAGAAGCGTTACGAGAGTGGAAACAAAGAGTCACATATCTTCTTTATTTTATAAACGTACCATTGGATCAACTCCATCCTCTAATTTTGACACGACCTCTAGAAATATTTGAGCACTCAGGACAACTTCAACGGAGGGACGCATTTCGCTCGTTCGGGTTGGCACAGACAAAAATCACGGCCCAACATGTCGATGTCAATGGACATGCGTCCATTTTCTTGTCCGCTACGGCCCATTTTCGGCCCAAATTTGGGCCAAGTTTGCGTCCACGCGGACGCCCGCGGTTCCCTCCTCTTGTCTCCCTAGCCCGTCCGTCTGTGCCACAACGGCCATTGTTGACCCTCCCTCCTCCACACTAACTCCCCGGTCTCGTCGCCCTCGCCACCGCCAACCATTTCCAGCTAATTCAACACCACCCTAGGCCCTGCGGGCGCATCCACTGAACGCCCCACCATCGCTGCTTGCCACGGCAACCACCAACATTGTGGCTCTTTTCCCGCCGCCATCCGATTACTACCATACACGCCTTCCCCGGGGTCCCTGACATCCCTCAGCACACCCTCTCTTCTTCCACGGATAATGCCGGAGGGCATGTGCTCGAACAAGCTTGCTGCGATGGTCCAAGGACGGTACCGACGTTAGCCTCCGGTGCCGCTCACAAGGTGTTCGATCATTTTCCCAGCCGAGGCCCCTCCATGCCCACATATGGTACATATTCATCACTCCGAGGGAGCAATGGTCGATAACTCGGATGAGTTTTTTTAACATCCTATGTTCATTGTCCGACAATGAGTCCAGGAGGTATTGATGGGGTGTGCTAATTACTTCAAATGCAAGTAGGATGCCCTTGGAAAGGTTGGCTTCTCCTCTTATCAGAAATGTATTATAGTTGTTCGGATGCTTGCATATGCCCAGTGATCTTGTGGATGAGTATGTACACATGAGTGACTCCATGTGCCTTGAGGCATTGGGCATGTTCTGCAAAGCTGTGGTTGGAGTATTTGGCCCGGAGTACTTGAGAGGACCAAATGTTGCGGATACAACTCGTTGTTAGCAATCAATGAATTGAGGTGCTTTCCACTGATACTTGGAAGCATGGATTGTATGCGCTGGGAGTGGAAGAACTACCTATTTGCTTGGTAGGGGCAATAATCTTGCATGGTCATACTTGAAGTCGTGGCATCACAAGATCTCTAGATTTGGCACTCTTTTTCTGCATGGCAGGTCAATGACATCAACGTGCTTCAGCGCTCTCTGGTGTTCGCTAGGCTTTCAGAATTTCAATCTCCAAATGTCAACTTTGACGTCAATGGGCCCCAATACAATAAGGGATACTACTTAGCTGATGGTACCTATCCTCAGTTGTCTACGGTTGTCAAGACAATCTTCGATCCCATTGGGGGATAGAAGGCTAGGTTTTGCCAATAACATGAGAGTGCTAGGAAGGATTTGGACCATGCTTTGGTGTGCTCTAGTCATGATGGGCTATTGTTCGGCACCCTATTATAACATGGAGCCCCCAGAAGATGTGGGAGGTGATGATATGCTGTGTGATCATGCACAACATGAACGTAGAGGATGAGCTTGATGACAACCTCTTTGACCAAGGGTGGGATTACCTAGGTGAAAATGTTGAGCTTGAGTATGGATCAACAATATATGCATAGTTGACCCAAATTTATCAAGAAATGTGTGATTGGACGATTTACATTCAACTTCAAGATGATTTGGTTGAGCATATGTGGACTCACATAGGAAACCAATGGATGTATTTGCTCTTTTTCTTTCAATATATTTGCTACAATTTTGAATTCATTTGGTTGTAACCATGCCATGTTTATTTGTTGTGTTGTGGAAAACTATGTGACTATTTGTTTAATCATGTCAATGGTTAATTTTTATTTGTTCATTGGATTTATATGTATAGAATGTCATTTGAGAAAATTTGGCAAAAACAATGGCCGAGGGGACCAAATGGGTGTTTGGGTGTGTCGCCTAGATTGGCGTGAACATGAGCGGACAACGGCCAAACTGGCAACCTAAACAGACAAACCCGCGTCCGTTTGCGTCCCTGCGTTGGAGTGGCCCTAAACTCATCTGCGTGTGTAATGGTTAGCAACATGCGTACACGGAATAATTGTACAGCGGAGAATGATGCTATGATGACAATGGAGCACCTCAAAACCTAGAGGTCCCACAAAGACATCTACTATTTTTGTTGTTGAGAAAATGCCAAAAACTATATATTAAACAACACATATTCTTATATTTTTTTTCACAAAAATTAAAAGATACATCCAAATCCTCGGAGCGCCGAAGTCTTCTTACATCCAATTCCGATGCGCCGAAGTTTGTTGCACCCGAGCTTTGCTACACGTACAGGGTGTTACAGGAATGAGGGGATTACAGAGTGTTGTGGTAGTTTTTAATTGGTTATTTGAAGAGGCATGGGCCCACCCCCATTGAAATCGGAGGGGATGTGTTTAGAAAGTTTGAAAGGAGCCTGTAAAAGCCTGTACGTCTAGCATTTTTGGTTGCACCCATGAGCAGCGCGTTTTGAACAAAGCTGTTGCCGCTTCTAAGTCTCCACAGGAGTTGCTACATGTTAAGTTGTGCTGGTCATTTGTGATGACTCAGCGGTCAGCGCCAAGGTCCTGAGTCCTGACACAGAACTAGTGATAATTTAAGTGATCGATACATTAGAAAACAGGAAAAAAATCTCAGAAAGATAAGATATGCCCTGGGAAAAAGGAACACATACTGTGTATATGCGCTACAACATGACCCCGTACGAATGCAAGCGATGATCAACAGGAAGCTTAACTTTCCACGTAAATCGCGATGCTTGAAGCACCACCCTGCCTAAGTTACCTACGAGTTGACTTCATCAATGGAGAAACAATGAAACCGGGCGATAGTGCATTATGCCGACAAGCAGCCTTATAGGGCGTGATGTTGCCCACATATCACTGTCGACGACGCTGTCTACATCCTATCGGACGATTCATTGCACCTCCTAACTTCCGTGGCGTGTTATATTCTCAAAGAAAACGTGTATTACTCGATTCGTGCTTTGTTAGACTCCTCATATTTAGTGTCGAATTTTGGCCGTAAAATTACTAATAAAAAATATATTATATGATGAGAATCCTTTCTCAAATACAAATAAAATGATATTTTGTGACACCCCCGATTCAATCGTACACTAATCATACACGCAAATGTGTACGATTAAGATTAAGGACTCACGGAAAGATATCACAACACAACTCTATAAATAAAAATAAGTCATACAAGCATCATAATACAAGCCAGGGGCCTCGAGGGCTCGGATACAAGTGCTCGATCATAGACGAGTCACCGGAAGCAACAATATCTGAGTACAGACATAAGTTAAACAAGTTTGCCTTAAGAAGGCTAGCACAAACTGGGATACAGATCGAACGAGGCGCAGGCCTCCTGCCTGGGATCCTCCTAACTACTCCTGGTCGTCGTCAGTGGGCTGCACGTAGTAGTAGGCACCTCCAGAGTAGTAGGAGTCGTCGTCGAAGGTGGCGTCCGGATCCTGGGCTCCAGCATCTGGTTGCGGCAACCGGGTAGAAGGGAAAGGGGGAAAAGGGGGAGAAAAGCAACCGTGAGTACTTATCCAAAGTACTCGCAAGCAAGGAGCTACACTACATATGCAGGGGTATATGTGTAAAGGGCCATATCAGTGGACTGAACTGCAGAATGCCAGAATAAGAGGGGGATAGCTAGTCTTATCAAAGACTACGCTTCTGGTCGCCTCCGTCTTGCAGCATATAGAAGAGAGTAGACTGAAGTCCTCCAAGTAGCATCGTATAGCATAATCCTACCCGGCGATCCCCTCCTCGATGCCCTGTTAGAGAGCGATCACCGGGTTGTATCTGGCACTTGGAAGGGTGTGTTTTATTAAGTATCCGGTTCTAGATGTCATAAGGTCGAGGTACAACTCCGGATCGTCCTTTTACCGAGGGACACGGCTATTCGAATAGATAAACTTCCCTGCAGGGGTGCACCACATAGCCCAACACGCTTGATCCCATTTGGCCGGACACACTTTCCTGGGTCATGCCCGGCCTCGGAAGATCAACACGTCGCAGCCCCACCTAGGCACAACAGAGAGGCCAGCACGCCGGTCTAAACCTAAGCGCGCAGGGGTCTAGGCCCATCGCCCTGAGCACACCTGCATGTTGCGTACGCGGCCGGAGAGCAGACCTAGCAACCTCCATTTCAAAGGAAGTCACGTTACGCGGTCCAACCCAGCGCGCGCCGCTCAGTCGCTGACGTCACGAAGTGCTTCGGCTGATACCACGACGTCGGGATACCCATAACTACTCCCGCGTAGGTGGTTAGTGCGTATAGACCAAATGACCAGACTCGGATGAAATACCCAGATCTCGTTAAGCGTGTTAAGTATCGCGAACGCCGACTAGGGCCAGGCCCACCTCTCTCCTAGGTGGTCTGAACCTGCCCTGTCGCTCCGCCTCAAAGTAACAGCCGGGGGCCGTCGGGAACCCAGGCCCACCTCTACCGGGATGGAGCCACCTGCCCCTTCAGCCCCCATCTCTGAACAGTATCACATGTAATGTAACAGTGTAAAGTATATAGTATGCCCGAGATCACCTCCCGAAGTGATCACGACCCAGTAGTATAGCATGGCAGACGAACAAGAGTGTAGGGCCACTGATGGAACACTAGCATCCTATACTAAGCAAGTAGGATTGCAGGTAAGGTATCAACGGCAGTATCAAAGACAGGCTATGCATCAGGATAGGAATAACGAAAGCAGTAACAAGCTACACTACTCTAATGCAAGCAGTATAGAGGAGAGTAGGCGATATCTGGTGATCAAGGGGGGGCCTTGCCTGGTTGCTCTGGCAAGAGAGAGGGGTCGTCAACTCCGTAGTCGTACTGGGTAGCAGCAGCGTCGGTCTCGGTGTCTAGCGAGAGAAGATGGGGGAGAAACAATAAATATTTAAGCAAACAGATGCATAGCGATGCATGACGTGACAAGTAACGGCGTTAGAGGTGCCCTAACGCGGTATGGGATGATACCGGTGAAGGGGGGAAACATCCGGAAAAATATCCCCGGTGTTTCGCGTTTTCGGGCAAAGGAGCCAGAGGGGGAAAGTTGCGAGTTCGATAGGTTAGGGGGTGTGGCGGACGAACGGGTTGCGTATCCGGAAGCGTCTCGTCGTTCTGAGCAACTTTCATGTTGAAAATATTTTAATCCGAGTTACGGATTAAAAGATATGATTTTCTAAAGGTTTTATTAATTTCTGGAATTTAATTAATTAATTAATTCGAAATTAGATTTATGACATCAGCATGATGTCATGCTGACGTCAGCACTCAACAGAGTTGACTGGGTCAAACTGACATGTGGGTCCAGTGGGACCCACCTGTCATTCCCTGATTAGGTTAATTAGGGTTAACTAACTAATTAATGTTTTGATTAAACTAACAGTTAATTAGGTTAAACTAATTATGATTAATTAACTTAATTAATTAATTAATATTTTAATTATTATATTTATTATTTACTTTTTTATTTTTAATTTTTTTATTTAAAAAAAACGTTCCAGGGGCTGGGCCCCGTTTGTCTGTGGCACAGAGGCCAATCGGATCGGGCGTGCGAGCACGCGGGCATGAGCGATGGCTAACGGGGCGGCGCTGGATGCGGCGCACGGGCGCGTGCCCGAGCGGGCGCATGCCCAGGTGCGGCGGACCGGCAGGGCGCCGGAGCAGGGGAGGTCGATGGTCTAGGGGCCGGCGATGCGGGGCTGGGCGCGGCCTCTGCAGGACGGGGAGGCAGCGGGCAGAGGAAGCCCGAGCGGCGCTACAGAGAAGGAGCAACAGCGACGGCAATGGTTGCGGCGGCAGGGTAGGAGCGGCGGAGCCGTGCAGCAGCAGGAGCGGGGGGATGCGCGGCCGGGCGCGTGGCCTGGACGCGCGAGGGGCGCGCGGCGCGCGCCGACGGGCGTGGCGACCGCCGTGCGAGGCCGCGGCTGGGTGAAGGCGGAGATGGCCTCGGGGCGAGGCGCGAGCGGGCGCGGGCTCGCGCGCGCGCGTGGCGCGTAGGGGCGGCGAGGCCGGGAGCACGGCGAGCGTGGGCGCACGCGGTGATGGGCGCGAAGGGGCGCCGGTGACCGCGGCGAGGGGAAAGGAAGAGGAGGGAGGCGCTCACAAAGGGGGGGGTAGGGTCTCGACAACGATGGTCGAGGAGGGGGGTTGGGGACGGCGTGCGACGAGGAGGCAGGCCGGTGGGGAAGTCCGGCAGGCGACGACGGCGACGGAGTCCGGGCGTCGAGGAGCGGGGCGGCGTCGTGCTGGGAAGAGGACGAGGACGGTCCGGCGACGGGACGTCTACGGGCGGCAAAGGCGCGGGCGTCCCTGGTGGGGATCCCGGGCGACGGCGGCGAATGCCCCGATCCGATTTGGATCGGGGAGGGGGACAGAGGAGGAGTGGGCGAGAATGGGGGCGACGTGGGGTGGGGGTTAGGGTTCCAGGGGGGATAAGGAGAAATGGGTGGGCCGGCCTGTTAGCGGCCAGGTGGGCCAAACGGCCCATGGGGAGGGGGTCCTTTTACCTTTTTTTTATTCTTTCTTTTTATTTATTTCTTTCCTTTTCTGTTTTATTTAATTTAGGGCATTTAAGTATTTTCTAAACATGTGCTTTCTTCACTATAATTACCTATGTATTATTTGGCAACCACCGAACAATTTTGTTTTAATTTTTGGAAACTTTTATTGTTATCAATAATTTGAATTTGAATTTCAAACGGTTTTCGAATTTTTGCAAGGATAGCAACAGTAACCGAGGTGTCATGGCACGATTAGCGTGGGATTACTGTAGCATGATTATCCGGGCGTTACAAATCTCCTCCACTACAAGAAATCTCGTCCCGAGATTTAGGAGGTAGAAGGAAACAGTGCGGGGTATTCATCACGCAGGCGATCCTCGCGTTCCCAGGTGGCTTCATCTTTAGAATGGTGCGACCACTGGACTTTGAGGAACTTGATCGCCTTCTGGCGTGTGCGGCGTTCAGCTTGGTCGAGAATGCGGACCGGATGCTCTTTATAGGAGAGGTCCTGTTGCAATTCGAGCACTTCATGGTCCACGGCTCGGATTGGGTCCTTGAAGCAGCGACGGAGTTGTGACACGTGGGACACATCGTGAACCTCAGAAAGGTTCGGCGCAAGCTCCAGTTGATATGCCACTTTTCCACGCCTCTCGAGAATAGTGAAAGGACCAATATAGCGGGGAGCTAGCTTTCCTTTGATCCCGAAGCGGTGTGCACCCTTCATTGGTGTAACCCGAAGATAGGCCTTTTCGCCAGGTTGATAGACCATGTCTTCATGATGACGGTCATAATTACTCTTTTGGCGTGACTGAGCAGTCTTGAGATTCTCGCGAATAATGTGGACTTGTTCTTCGGCATGTTGGATAATATCCGGACCAAAGAGTGGACGTTCCCCAGTTTCTGACCAGTTCAGAGGGGTTCGACACTTTCGTCCATATAACACTTCGAAGGGGGCCATCTTCAGACTAGCTTGATAGCTATCATTATAAGAGAACTCAGCATACGGGAGAGATTCCTCCCATTTCTTACCGAAGGAAACAACACAAGCTCGAAGCATATCTTTGAGAACTTGGTTGACACGTTCAACTTGCCCTTGTGACTGCGGATGAAACGCAGTACTGAAAGATAAGTGAGTCCCCATAGCTTCTTGGAAACTTGCCCAGAATCTTGAAGTGAATAAGCTGCCACGGTCCGAACTGATAACCAGTGGAATACCGTGAAGTGAAACAATTCTGGACATATAGAGAGTTGCAAGCTGACTAGCAGTGATAGTTTCCTTGACTGCCAGAAAATGTGCAACTTTAGAAAGCCGGTCAATGACGACAAGAATAGCATCATTACCTTTCTGCGATTTGGGAAATCCAATGACGAAGTCCATTTCAACATGGTCCCATTTCCATTCAGGAATAGAGATAGGTTGCAGAGTTCCAGCAGGCCTTTGATGTTCTGCTTTGATACGACGGCAAACGTCACACTCGGCAACATAGCGAGCAATGTCTTGCTTCATATTAGACCACCAGAATCTTTGACGAATGTCCTGCTACATCTTAGTACTACCAGGATGGATACATAGAGGTGTATCATGAGCTTTTTTCATAACTTTCCGAGTCATATTCAGGTTTTCCTTCTTACACGGCACCACTAGGCGGCCTTTGAAGTACAAGGCGCCATCACCAGCAATAGTGAAGTATGAGGGCTTTCCTTCCTTGAGGTCGCGCTTAATCTTGTGGACTTCAGAGTCGTATCCCTGTATTGTCTTGATGGAGCTCACGAGATCGGGTTCGACAGCCAGGGTATAGAGGGAACCCTGGGGAATAACACAGAGGTTCATTTTCTGAAACTCCTCAGGAGGGGGAGCGAGTGCACCCGGAGGAACAATATGGAGGTTCAGCTTTCTGAATTCTTCAACAAGCGAGGGCTGAACTTTATGAACCTGGAGGTGGTTGCAGTAAGACTTGCGGCTCAAGGCATCTGCCATTACATTAGCCTTTCCTGGTGTATAGGAAATACCCAAATCAAAGTCTGCTACCGTCTCCATCCATCTCTGCTGACGGAGGTTCAGGTCTGGCTGAGTAAACAGATACTTCAGACTTTGATGGTCGGTGAAGATCTCACAACGATTACCGAGAAGGTAATGTCACCACTGCTTCAGTGCATGAATGACAGCAGCAAGCTCGAGGTCGTGAACTGGGTAGTTCTCTTCATGAGGGCGCAATTGACGAGAGGCATAGGCAATCACTCTGCGCTCTTACATTAGGACACAGCCTAATCCTTGACGGGAAGCGTCGCAATAAATGACGAAGTCCTTCTTTGTATCAGGTGGAGCTAGCACTGGGGCAGAAGTCAACTTGTCTTTAAGTGCCTGGAAGCTTTCCTGACATTTGTCGGTCCATTGGAACTTGACGCCCTTATGCAACAGATTAGTCAGAGGCCTGGCAATCTTGGAGAAGTTCTCGACGAATCGACGGCAATAGCTGGCGAGACCGAGAAAACTTCTGACTTGCTTGACATTCTTCGGAGGAGTCCAATCAAGAATAGCCTGAACTCGTTCAGGGTTAATGGCAATACCATCCTTATAGATGACATGTCCAAGATAGGTTACTTCAGGAAGCCAGAATTCACATTTAGAGAACTTGGCATACAGCTGATGCTCTCGTAGCTTTTCCAGCACAAGACGAAGATGTTCAGCATGCTCTTCTTCGTTCTTGGAAAATACCAGGATATCATCCAGATAAACCACGACGAACTTGTCGAGGTAATCCATGAATATATAGTTCATCAGGCGAGAGAAGGTGGCTGGGGCATTGGTTAAGCCGAAGGACATGACAGTGTACTCGTATGAACCATAACGAGTCACAAAGGCGGTCTTTGGGATATCCTCTTCACAAACACGGATCTGGTGGTAACCCAATCTCAAGTTGAGTTTAGAGAACACTGATGAACCAGCCAGTTGATCATACAGATCATTGATCCGAGGAAGAGGATACTTGTTCTGAATGGTAGCTTGGTTAATAGGACGGTAGTCTTGGACTAGTCGGTTTGTCCCATCCTTCTTCTTGACAAAGAGAGAAGGTGCTCCCCAAGGAGAGCAACTTGGGCGAATGAAACCATTTTGAAGAGATTTGTCGATTTCCTCCTTAAGCTCAAGAAGTTCATGCGGCGGCATCTTGTAGGGTCGCTTGGCAATAGGAGTGGTGCCTGGTTTCAAGTCGATGACGAACTCGACAGCTCTAGCAGGGGAAATCTCTGGAAGTTCTTCAGGAAAAACGTCGAGGAAGTCACGCACGACGGGGATGTTTTCAATGCCCTCGAGTGGTGCAGAATTCAATGCATTCAAGGCATAAAGCCTTGCCTCGGCATTTTGCACCAGGCGAGCGTGGTATGTAACTATTTCATCTGAAGTATGTAGCAGATGGACGGTCTTAGTGGCGCAAACTATGGAAGCAGTATGCGCTTTCAACCAATCCATCCCCAGAATGAGGTCGATGTTAGACGTCTTCAGGATAATGGGCGAGGCATAGAATTCCAGCCCTTCGATTTCCACGGGGACGTCGACGCCAACCATGGAGGTTTGACATTGTCCCACGGGGGTTTTTACCACTACCGAAGTGTTCATCGCCTCGCACTTAACGTCGTGCTTGTATGCAAATTCTTCTGACATGAATGAATGCAATGCTCCTGTATCAAATAAAACAGATGCAGGTACTGAATTTAGGAGGAGTGTACCCATCACAGTAGCAGGCTGGTCTTGAGCTTCGTTCAGATCAACGTGGTTGGCATGAACTCGACCATAAGACTTGGCATTGTTGTTGCGGTTCTGGTTGTTCCCACGACCAGCTGCAGGAAGGGCCAGCTGATTCTGATTCTGATTCTGATAGCAGTTCCTGGCAAGGTGACCTGGTTGACCACACTTGTAGCACAGACCATTATTGGGAGTGGGGACCGGAGCTTGGGGTGGTGGAGCTGGAAGTTTTGGCTGCCTAGCAGGAGCATTAGGCAGACGAGGTGCAGCATAGGACTGCCTTGGGGCAGGTGCATTCGGCTGGTACATGCTGTTGGGAATCCATATCCTGCGCTTCTGGGAAGACGGGCCCGACGATGAGCCCGTGTCACGGCTGCGCCTGTGAGAGCTCTGGTATTCCTGCAGACCAGTTTCGACATTGATGGCCTTGTTCACCAAGGTGGCGAAATCAGCAAAGTCGTGCACTAGAAGTGCGAGCTTGATGTCAGCTTGAAGGCCGTCACGGAACTTCTCCTGTCTGCGTGCATCGGTTGCAATGTCTTCTTCAGCATAGCGAGACAAGTCCAAAAATTCTCGCTGATAAGCTTCAACAGTTTTGTTGCCTTGGATGAGGTTGCGGAACTCACGCTTCTTCCGGTCCATGACTCCCTGAGGAATGAAGCGGGCACGGAAAGCAGCTTGGAAGTCTGGCCAGGTGATGATTGTTCCAACTGGCAGAGTACGCCTGTGGCTGTCCCACCATTGAGCTGCGGGTCCCTTCAGGAAGAAGGAAGCAAACGTGACGTAGCTGGCAGGGGCTACATCAGCAGACCCCATCTCATAGGTGATGTCACGGAGCTAGTCATCAGCGTCCAGAGGCTGAGTTGAGCTGCGGTACATAGTTGGGTTCAGGCGCATGAAATCCTGCAGAGTTACTGTGTTTGGCTGCTGGTTCATATTGGGGCGAGGAAACTGAGCCATCATGTTCTCCATGAACTGGCGATTCATCTCAAGCTGTTGGATCATACCAGCCATGTACTCAGGCGGTGGTGGGAAGTTGCCACCCCGACCACGACCACCTGGTCTAACCATCCTGCTAATATATAACAGGGGTAGTTCAGCATTTGAGAATATTTGCAAAGACAAGAATCATTCAAGATGAAACATGCATAATGAAAGCAGCACGATAGATACCACATAATAGTCGGCACGTCTTACAAAAGAGATCATGCAAAGTGTTCGGTACACAGAGTTCAGTACACAGAGTTCAGTACATAGACTAAGACATCATGGGCGGCACGCAGGCTCGCGGTGAATGCATCTAACATAAGCAGGCAAGCCTACATCAGTCCCACACGACACTACGGAGGTAGGTGTAGCCTGAAAGCTGGTAGTGTGGCAACAGGTACACCACGTCGGCAACCTGGGGTCCGCGGGTGCTCTGGTGCTGAACCCGACGCTCAAGTGGCAGAAGAAGGCCAAGTGCGGGAGAGTAGCCTCCCACCTCTGGCCAACCGACACCCTGAGGCATCACGGTCCTGGCTGGGTAGATTGCAGAACGCGGCAGCTCCCTAGATCCAACAAAGGGGTGCAACATCGTCAAAGCACGGTAGAGGTGCTGACGAGTGGTGTACAACTCGTGGCGAAGAGCTCGGTTAGCTCGATCCAGCCCATCAGCATGCAGAACAAAGTTCTGATGGTGGAAGGTCTCGCGGGTGACAGTGGAGTAGGCAGCAGTGTAGTAACCCTCCGCACCAATATCAGATGCGATAGCAATGTGCCTGAAGGGGGAGGTGTCCAACTCCCGGTACTCCCTACGAAGGCGTGTCAGAGCAGCGTAGGCAGCATCGTGAACTGCCATATCAATGGTCACTCCCACACCATAAGCGGTGTGCAGCACTGTAGTGGAGTCATACTCCCGAGAGTAGAGGTGGACGGTGGCACGGTACTGCTCCTGGTTAAAGTCCTGGTACTCCTCGGTGACGGTGTACTCGGGGTGCCAGCGATAACCCAGATAGGTCATCATCTCAGCTAGCACGGCCGGTGATCCCGAGGCGCCAATGGCCGCCGTGTGGCGCACGACCTGCCTCGTGGGTTCCATCTGAAAACAAAGATGTTTCAAAGGAGTCAAATGACAGTGTGGAAATTGTGCAAAACACTATACCAAGGAATAACTATGGCTTTTATCCAACTTTGGGGTGAATGTCGTCGCGGAATCCTAGTGTCAGAGTTAGTAAATTCATTTAACCCGAGTAGAAGAGAGTTTAGAGTCCCAGAGTAAGGGTCGAGGAGTAAAAGATCCTAGTACCACCCGATGGCGACGTGGGCCCGTAAGGCACACAGCCAAGTTAGTAAAAGTTTTTGTAATGTCTAGACTCAACTTCGGCCAAGGAGTGTGGAAGGGGGATTCCTACAGGCAGTCGGCTCTGATACCAACTTGTGACACCCCCGATTCAATCGTACACTAATCATGCACGCAAATATGTACGATCAAGACCAGGGACTCACGGGAAGATATCACAACACAACTCTACAAATAAAAATAAGTCATACAAGCATCATAATACAAGCCAGGGGCCTCGAGGGCTCGAATACAAGTGCTCGATCATAGACGAGTCAGCGGAAGCAACAATATCTGAGTACAGACATAAGTTAAACAAGTTTGCCTTAAGAAGGCTAGCACAAACTGGGATACAGATCGAACGAGGCGCAGGCCTCCTGCCTGGGATCCTCCTAACTACTCCTGGTCGTTGTCAGCGGGTTGCACGTAGTAGTAGGCACCTCCAGAGTAGTAGGAGTCATCGTCGAAGGTGGCGTCTGGATCCTGGGCTCCAGCATTTGGTTGCGGCAACCGGGTAGAAGGGAAAGGGGGAAAAGGGGGAGAAAAGCAACCGTGAGTACTCATCCAAAGTACTCGCAAGCAAGGAGCTACACTACATATGCAGGGGTATATGTGTACAGGGCCATATCAGTGGACTGAACTGCAGAATGCCAGAATAAGAGGGGGATAACTAGTCTTATCGAAGACTACGCTTCTGGTCGCCTCCGTCTTGCAGCATATAGAAGAGAGTAGACTGAAGTCCTCCAAGTAGCATCGTATAGCATAATCCTACCCGGTGATCCCCTCCTCGATGTTCTGTTAGAGAGCGATCACCGGGTTGTATCTGGCACTTGGAAGGGTGTGTTTTATTAAGTATCCGGTTCTAGTTGTCATAAGGTCGAGGTACAACTCCGGGTCGTCCTTTTATCGAGGGACACGGCTATTCGAATAGATAAACTTCCCTGTAGCGGTGCACCACATAGCCCAACACGCTTGATCCCATTTGGCCGGACACACTTTCCTGGGTCATGCCCGGCCTCGGAAGATCAACACGTCGCAGCCCCACCTAGGCACAACAGAGAGGCCAGCACGCCGGTCTAAACCTAAGCGCGCAGGGGTCTGGGCCCATCGCTCTGAGCACACCTGCACGTTGCGTACGCGGCCGGAGAGCAGATCTAGCAACCTCCATTTCAAAGGAAGTCACGTTAGCGGTCCAACCCGGCGCGCGCCGCTCAGTCGCTGACGTCATGAAGTGCTTCGGCTGATACCACGACGTCGGGATACCCATAACTACTCCCGCGTATGTGGTTAGTGCGTATAGACCAAATGGCCAGACTCAGATCAAATACCCAGATCTCGTTAAGCGTGTTAAGTATCACGAACGCCGACTAGGGCCAGGCCCACCTCTCTCCTAGTTGGTCTGAACCTGCCCTGTCACTCCGCCTCAAAGTAACAGTCGGGGGCCGTCGGGAACCCAGGCCCACCTCTACCGGGATGGAGCCACCTGCCCCTTCAGCCCCCATCTCCGAACAGTATCACATGTAATGTAACAGTGTAAAGTATATAGTATGCCCGTGATCACCTTCCGAAGTGATCACGACCCAGTAGTATAGCATGGCAGACGGACAAGAGTGTAGGGCCACTGATGGAACACTAGCATCCTATACTAAGCAAGTAGGATTGCAGGTAAGGTATCAACGGCAGTATCAAAGACAGGCTATGCATCAGGATAGGAATAACGAAAGCAGTAACAAGCTACACTACTCTAATGCAAGCAGTATAGAGGAGAGTAGGCAATATCTGGTGATCAAGGGGGGGGCTTGCCTGGTTGCTCTGGCAAGAGAGAGGGGTCGTCAACTCCGTAGTCGTACTGGATAGCAGCAGCGTCGGTCTCGGTGTCTAGCGAGAGAAGAGGGGGGAGAAACAATAAATATTTAAGCAAACAGATGCATAGCGATGCATGACATGACAAGTAACGGTGTTAGAGGTGCCCTAACGCGGTATGGGATGATACCGGTGAAGGGGGGAAACATCCGGGAAAATATCCCCGGTGTTTTGCGTTTTCGGGCAAAGGAGCCGGAGGGGGAAAGTTGCGAGTTTGATAGGTTAGGGGGGTGTGGCGGACGAACGGGTTGCGTATCCGGAAGCGTCTCGTCGTTCTGAGCAACTTTCATGTTGAAAATATTTTAATCCGAGTTACGGATTAAAAGATATGATTTTATGTTTTATTAATTTCTGGAATTTAATTAATTAATTAATTCGAAATTAGATTTATGACATCAGCATGATGTCATGCTGACAGGTGGGTCCAGTGGGACCCACCTGTCATTCCCTGATTAGGTTAATTAGGGTTAACTAACTAATTAATGTTTAGATTAAACTAACAGTTAATTAGGTTAAACTAATTATGATTAATTAACTTAGTTAATTAATTAATTAATATCTTAATTAATATATTATTTATTTATTTATTTTTTATTTTTTTTATTTAAAAAAACGTTACAGGGGCTGGGCCCCGTTTGTCTGTGGCACAGAGGCCAATCGGATCGGGCGTGCGAGCACGAGCGGTGGCTAACGGGGCGGCGCTGGATGCGGCGCATGGGCGCGTGCCCGAGCGGGCGCATGCCCAGGTGCGGCGGACCGGCAGGGCGCCGGAGCAGGGGAGGTCGATGGTCTAGGGGCCGGCGATGCGGGGCTGGGCGCGGCCTCTGCAGGACGGGGAGGCAGCGGGCAGAGGAAGCACGAGCGGCGCTACAGAGAAGGAGCAACAGCGGCGGCAATGGTTGCGGCGGCAGGGGAGGAGCGGCGGAGCCATGCAACAGCAGGAGCGGGGGGGAGGCGCGGCCGGGCGCGTGGCCTGGACACGCGAGGGGCGCGCGGCGCGCGCCGACGGGCGTGGCGACCGCCGTGCGAGGCCGCGGCTGGGTGAAGGCGGAGATGGCCTCGGGGCGAGGCGCGAGCGGGCGCGGGCTCGCGCGCGCGTGGCGCGTAGGCGCGGCGAGGCCGGGAGCACAGCGAGCGTGGGCGCACGCGGTGATGGGCGCGAAGGGGCGCCGGTGACCGCGGCGAGGGGAGAGGGAGAGGAGGGAGGCGCTCACATAGGGGGGGTAGGGTCTCGGCAACGGTGGTCGAGGAGGGGGGTTGGGGACGGCGTGCGACGAGGAGGCAGGCCGGTGGGGAAGTCCGGCAGGCGGCAACTGCGACGGAGTCCGGGCGTCGAGGAGCGGGGCGGCGTCGGGCGTCGAGGAGTGGGGCGGCGTCGTGCGGGGAAGAGGACGAGGACGGTCCGGCGACGGGACGGCTACGGGCGGCAAAGGCGCGGGCGTCCCTGGTGGGGATCCCGGGCGGCGGCGGCGAACGCCCCGATCCGATCTGGATCGGGGAGGGGGACAGAGGAGTAGTGGGCGAGAATGGGGGCGACGTGGGGTGGGGGTTAGGGTTTCAGGGGGGATAAGGAGAAATGGGTGGGCCGGCCTGTTAGCGGCCAGGTGGGCCAAACGGCCCAGGGGGAGGGGGTCCTTTTACCTTTTTTTTAGTCTTTCTTTTTATTTATTTCTTTCCTTTTCTGTTTTATTTAATTTAGGGCATTTAAGTATTTTCTAAACATGTGCTTTCTTCACTATAATTACCTATGTATTATTTGGCAACCACCGAACAATTTTGTTTTAATTTTTGGAAACTTTTATTGTTATCAATAATTTGAATTTGAATTTCAAACGGTTTTCGAATTTTGGCGAGGATAGCAACAGTAACCGAGGTGTCATGACACGATTAGCGTGGGATTACTGTAGCATGATTATCCGGGCGTTACATATTTTCTAGATATAAAAATTACATGTTATTAATTATATAGATGATCAGATTTTTTATTTTTTAGAAAATAGATAATGAAAATTTGATCTAAAGAGAGGAGCGAATAAACCCGGAGGGAGCAAGTACGAATGATACGTTGTAAATTTGTATCCCAGTTCGTAGCTTTTAGGTAAGTATACATGCATATTCAGTTCAAAAAAGTTCTAGGCATGCATATTAGGGCTCATTTGATTCACGGGATTCTGAAAATAGGGGTATAGAAAAAGTATAGGATTGAAGTGACATACTCATTTGAATACTATGGGATTAGTGTTGCCGTAGAAAAAGAAAAAAATTGTAAAAAACGGTTGGAATGGATGTTAAATTTCTTATGAAATGTAATAAAGTCCAATAAGAAAAATTTCTATGGGATCAGTCCCTATTAACCAAAAGGATCAATGTAAGAAAAATTCTTAAGGATTTAAATGCTCCAAAAACTTTATAGAATTCCTTTGAATCAAAGGAGCTCTTAGTCTTGTGACTTTGCTATTTCTAAGCTTAGTCGTGTGAGGAATAGGCTAACGCGCAGAAATCAATTCTGCCGGTACATATGGAGAACGCTTTTTGAGTAGATTGATCACGTGCTGGTTTGTTTCTCGCTCTAGTCTGGTGGGGTTGGAGGTTGGACGCTTTCATTGTCGACACTTGCACCAATCAGTATGGCGCCGGATCTCTTGTTATTGCACAAGATATGCCATAGACACCAGTGGCAATGGTCCTCTCGCTCACGAGATATCCATAGGCTGGACTGGTCCCTTCTCTCTCAAAAAAAAATTATATATATATATGAAATGTGACATGTCATACGGCCAGTGGCAATGTTAATTCTAATCAAACAAGGTACGACATGTAAACGTTTTTCCTCGACATAAAAGAGGACGATATCTGTATATGTTTGACGTGCAACAATACGTGCTAACTACTGTGTGCGTTGTGGAGCATGACGGTCTTTAGAGATTAATCACCCACGCCTCGCAAAAGAAAAGAGAACAGTCACCCATGGCAACTTCCGGGAGTCAACGAGGTTTTTTTTAAACACAGTACAGACGCAAGCGCTCATATAAACGCGCATACACTCATCCCTACGAATGCACACACGCACACCTTGCCCCTATGAGCACGTCCGAAAGACAGAGCTGATATGTCATCTTGAAATTTATGAAGCCACCATAGACACCTCGTCGTCGACGGAAACGTCTCATCCCACTAAATGCGCATCATCAGAAATACTGAAATAATTTTAAAAATAAATACAAGCACCAGAACTTGAACTTTAGTGGGCTGGGATACCACGGTCCTTCTAACCAGTGGCGTAGCCAGGCCCAGGCTACCTGGCCGTGGACTGGGGCGTGGAATGGAAAACCTTCGATGAATGTAGCTACAGTAAACACGGTAGCAACAAAGCCAGCCCTGCCCGTGGAAATATTCTAGCTATTGCTTCTAACCATCCAATTATAGAGTGGTTCGCGGGAGTCAACGAGGTTGAAGTCAAACGAACAGCCCAAAGACCAACACGTACACCTAAATCTGCAGTGCAGCACCCTGAAAATGGAAAGTTACCGTCAGAGTACGTACAGCTTTCCAAAAATGCCGCATGGGTCTACCTCTCGGGTCTCGGCACGAGTAGCAGCGCATAGGATCCAGACAAAATACCGACCGTGCATGCGCCATGCATGGGGCCGCGCTGAGCTGGCGCAGGCAGCCTCTCGAAGCGTCTCGGCTCTTCCGTACGGCCCCTATTAATCTAATGGTACTCCGGTGCTAGAACAAAACTAGCTTTGCCGCTTTAGACAGACAGCCAGACTTTGATTATACAGTACTGCAACCACATCTCCGGATTGACATGTTCGCCACTAAACAATTGCACGTGCCCACTAACTGCTACTCATACCTAGGGTTCACATGCAGGTCGCCTACTAGTTCGTCTCGTATCGCACATGGACGCACGGGCGTCCAGGAGGCTTTTAAGCGGAAGTTAAACATCCGATTGCTCCGCTCAGGTAGCCGTCGAGCGGTGCCTACGGTCTACCAAATGCGCATGTAGCCCACTTTTGTTTATTTCGACGTGCAACCAGGACTCAGCGCTTCACAATCCGAGACTAAGTTGTGAAATTTCTGAATGACCTCGTATTAAATCATGAAACTGAGGATATCGGGGTGTTCCGTAGGATGCCTATAAGCGCGTGCAATCCATGTATAATAGTGCTCCGTTAGAAATGTGTTTTTTTTCGAGAGCACGCAAATCGCGTGCCTTACTTTTATAGAAAAGAGCAAGCAAAATTTACAAGAGAGTCTTACGAGCGCAAAGCACCCGAAGACAACACACGCACATCACCACTCCTACAAGAAACCAATAGCTAATCTCTCACAAAACGTTGCAAGCTTCCACCTCCCTAAATCACCATCTTCCAATCTTTGAGCTCCTCAAGGATCTTCTTCGCGAGTTCTTGTGCGTCTATTTGTTGCTCCGCTCTGTTGAACACTCTGGCGTTCCTTTGCTTCCAAAGAGACCATGACGTGCAAATGACCATGGTGTCGAACCCACGCTTGTCTTCCTTCGCAAAAGCCGATTGTTGCGACATCCACCATTCCACGAAGGTGTCCGTGCTCACTGGGCTAGAGATCTGGATGCCTAACTTGTTGAAACAACCCATCCAAGTGGCTCGCGCGTAACCACATTGCATCAGGATGTGGTCAACAGTGTCTTCGTCCTGTAAGCAAGTAAAGCAGGCCGAGGTGTGATCTTGCAACCCATGACGAGTGCGTCGATCCGCCGTCCATAAGCGAAGTTGGCAAGCCAGCCAAGCAAATATCTTACATTTTAGAGGAGCAATGCTTCGCCAGATGGCTACGGCGTAAGGGCAGCTCGGCAGCCCCTCCCAGAGAAGAGAGTAGGTGGATTTCGCCGAGTAAGCCATGGAGGAAGCGCAAGGCCATAGAAAACTGTCAGGCGCCTGATCATCACGCTGCACCGAAGCGATGGCGTGCCTCAAATGCATGAGCTGAATAAGAGCCATGTGCGAGGAGATGAAGGGGATATCCAGAGACCACTGCTCCTCCTCGAGTGCCCATTGCACTGTCCTGGTGTTGATGCGGCGCGTGTCGGCCATCTCGAAGATGAGGGGCGCGATGTCTAGCACAGAGTGGCCGTGTATCCAGCGATCCTTCCAAAAGAGGACTCTATCTCCACGTCCCACCTCAATGCACACCAAGCAATCGAAAAAGGCACGAGCTTCCGGATCAATCATCATGCCGAGACCTTGCCAGGGCTGCTCGGGCTCAGTTCGCCTCAACCATTCCCATCTGATTCGCAGGGCGAGTGCTTGAACTCTCAAGTTTTTTATGCCAAGCCCTCCATATTTCAATGGGCGGCAGATTTTGTCCCAGGCAACCAAGCACTGCTCGCCATGGACCTTGTCCTTTCCGGCCGAGAAAAACGACCGCATCCAGCTGTTAATGTCTTCAAGAACCCACGCGGGCGGCTGCAGCACCAAGAGCTGATGGATTGGCTGGGCGGAGATGACTGACTTCGCAAGGACCAGCCTTCCCGCTCTCTGGACAAGCCCTATATGCCAAGCCGGCATACATTTTCTCACCAAGTCAAGCATCGGCTGCCAGTCTTGCTTCGTTAGCTATTTAACAGCTAGTTGCAATCCCAAGTACCGACAGGGAAACTCCGCAAGGTTGCAATACAGGATATCAACAACACGCTCTTTATCCTCGAGGTCACCATGGATGATAGTAGCAGAGGATTTCATGTAATTAACCTTGAGGCCAGAAGCTTCACCGAACCTTGAGGCCAGAAGCTTCACCGAACATGATCTTGAGGCTATATTTACCGAAGATGAGGTTTGGGGCGTCATCAAAGATCTTCACCCAGACAGAGCCCCGGGACCGGGCGGATTCATCGGTGCTTTCTATCAAAAGGCCTGGTCGATCATCAAACATGACATTATGGCCGTCCTATTGAAGCTTTATGTGGGCGACAACCACGACTTCGGCAAATTGAACCGTGCCCTTATTGTGCTTCTGCCTAAGAAGCCGGATGCTAAAAGAGTGGGCGACTACCACCCTATCAGCTTGCCGCATAGCATGGCCAAGATCTTCGCGAAGCTACTTGCCACTAGAGTGCGCCCGAACATGAAAAACGTGGTCACCATCAACCAATCGGCATTCATTAGAGGTAGAAATCTGCACGATAACTTCCTCTTGGTTCGTCAAGTGGCCAGGAAGCTTGCGGCAAGGAGAAGTAAAGGAGTCTTCCTGAAGCTGGACATATCGAGAGCTTTCGACTCTATCTCTTGGCCTTTCTCTTCGAGGTCTTAAAAGCTAAAGGGTTTGGCAACAAATGGATCCGGTGGGTCTCGATTCTACTCCAAACTGCTACCACCAAGATTCTTATCAATGGAGTGCCGGGAAGAAGTATTGCGCATGCTTGTGGTCTTTGACAAGGTGATCCCGTCTCTCCACTCCTCTTTGTGATTGCTATGGACGCACTTACCATGATCTTTGGCAAGGCTTTAGAGCAGAGAGTGCTGGCGGCATACAGAGGTATCTCAGCTTGGCAAAGGGTGTCCATCTATGCGGACGATGTGGCGCTTTTGGTTCATCCTTCTACCACCGATCCGTTAGAAATGTCATCCATATAACTAATGGACGTGTTATCTTTTCTTAGCTAAGATGATCTTTTAAAGCATGTTCAATCCAAGATTTTAGGGCATTAGTAGGTTCCCCATTTCTTTAATCACTCATCATATTCCTCACCTTTAATTCCTCATATTGTGAGAGATTAAACCTTTTTTCATCTAGTCGATCCCTCAAACGAACTTGATCTCACATGAAGGCTCTCTTCATCATATTTTCCATTTTCCTTCTTTTTCATTCTATGCCGCCAACGAACGACTTCTCCCCACTATATGATGTTCATGAGCTAGTTAGGACCTAGGATAAACAATCCGTAGAAATAATTTGACAGTGTTCACCGAACATGATATACACATGTGGAAAAGGTGTCGAGAAAGTAGATGAAATTTGCCTCCATGGTCCATGGTTTGGATAACTTACGTAGTAATGGATTTTAACCCTACTTAAGGTGCCAACCCCTATCCTGCGTGGAGTACCACATCACCGGTCAATGCCAGTCAAAGGAAGAAGACCACGTAAAAAAAGAAGTCAAGAAAGAAGATTTTTTTTGAAACTATGATGATTTTTATAGCAAATTCGGAAACTATACGTCCTAATGCATAAAAATCAAAACTATGACCCCGTCAGCCTTCTGTTGGCTGAATAGGGACTTTTTGGCCTACCGTTGGCCGAAGTGGGCGGCCTCCCGTTGGCCGAAATGTATCAGGGGCACTCTTCGGCTTCCCGTTGGCCAAAAAGTGTCAGGGGCACAAAATACAATTAAGACGGCCTCAAATGAAAAAGTTATCAACATAAAAAATCTTTGTCTCGTCGAAACGATTGATTTTGATATAACAATCGTCTTAATCTGACGTCTTATGCAACCTGTAGAGCCAAAACAAGGTCAGGGGCAAAAGCTGCAGAGTTACTTCGGACAGACCGAATGGATGTTAGAAAATTTGTCACCGGACATCCGGTGCACTCTGTGAGACCGTGTGAAATATAGAAGAGTACACAAGTTTGGTCACGTTCACTCTGGTGAGACCAAACCAAACCACTCGGAGGCTCCGAAAAATTGCCAAAGATTTTTGGATAGAATTTTAGTCCTTTTATTGTACGGGAAGTCCACCCGCCTCATAAATCGATGTGGGCATTGTTCGTCTGCACCGGGAAAACACATGCCGGCATTGAAGATATGTCTATATTGCGATGGCAGGAATTGTGACCAAAACTTTCGGCGGTGGCGTCATCCACCATGCAAAGTAGAGGCAATTGTCACCTCTTAGGCCCGTCACCGTGTACCCTCGACGCTGGGGGTGATGCACACAAAAACGTCACCGTGTACCCTCGACGCTGGGGTGATGCATCATAGCTCACGTCGAAGGAGACCCGACCGGAAGCGCGGTAAGCAAGCAGTCTTCCCGGTGCAGACGAACAATTTTTCGGATAAAAAAATCCTAACTTTAACTCGGAAAGGAATCTTTGGCAATTTTTCGGATCCATTCGGAGCCTCCGAGTGGTTTGGTTTGGTCTCACCAGAGTGAACGTGACCAAACTTGTGTACTCTTCTATATTTCACACGGTCTCACCGGGTGCACCGGGTGTCCCGTGACAAATTTCTGACATCCATTCGGTTTGTCCGAAGTAAATATGCAGCTTCTGCCTGACCTTGTTTTAACTCTATAGGTTGCATACGACGTCGGATTAAGACGATTTTTATATCAAAATCAACCGTTTCGATGAGAAGAAGATTTTTCATGCTGATAACTTTTTCATTTGAGGTCACCTTAATTATGTTTTCTGCCCCTGACACTTTTCGGCCAACGGGAAGCCGAATAGTGCTCTTCGGCCAACGGGAAGCCAAAGATACTATCTTCGGCCCAGCTGGGCACTCTTCGGCCAACGGGAGGCTGAAGAGCCCACTTCGGCCAATGGTAGGCCGAAAAGTCCCTCTTCGGCCAACAGAAGGCCAATAGGGTCATAGTTTCGATTTTTATGCATTAGGGCGTATAGTTTCTGAATTTGCTATAAAAATCATCATAGTTTCAAAAAAAATCAATAAGATAATGAAGCAAAGAGTCCCAATCCCAAGCAACTAGGTCTCCCCTAGTGCAGGGATTTTCCCTCTAATGGGCAACATCCCACCTCCTAGCATAATAAGGAGCACATGAGCTAAAGGATGGAAAATTAACTAGTTTTA
Source organism: Aegilops umbellulata (assembly GCA_032464435.1). Lineage (NCBI taxonomy): Eukaryota > Viridiplantae > Streptophyta > Magnoliopsida > Poales > Poaceae > Aegilops > Aegilops umbellulata. Next base: position 96,019,179 of record CP136060.1, read on the forward strand.
TCCTCCCACCTCCTTAATTCAAGGGTAGCCTTGGTCATTTGTCAAGGACCCCTAGGCTATATAAAGCCCCCATGGGCTGACGGGCATATAACCAAGTCACTCTCACTTGAATACACAAAAGTGGAGGATCACTCTTCTCTTCCAAGCCCCTCCGGGAGGGCAAACGAATGCCGAGAGTTCGGAGTCCAAGGGAGGCTCGGACTAGTCGGGAGTCGTGGGACGCCGGAAACGGCCGCACTCTAAGTCCCCCATGCGCAGGCACCCCTCTCGACGACCCTCCCATAGGACGTAGGTTGCGCTCCCACGAGGCAATTGAACCTATTTAGAAAACATCGTCGTGCCAGTTTGTCCAGTGTGCGACGACCTTTGATATAAGGTCAACATACCCTCCCCCCTCTCCCCACGTGCGCGCTAATTTGTGACCACACTACTATGAGTACCTTCTAGTCGAAAGTTAGTTCTTGGACATCAACATACTCTTTCATCAGAATGGGTTATTATCATCTTCCTTCTCCTGGTGACACGATGGAATGGTGCAAAACGCAATGAATCATCAAAATCGGAGATGGCGGCCGTCTGCCATGTTTCTTTGTTCAAAAGAAATGTACATGATGTTTATCCTGTGTAGGTGCTCATACGGTCATGATCCCGCTCTTCGCATAGTCGGGGATGTCCGGGAGAAGTGCCCCTGAGGCAGGAGACAACGAAGAAGACATAAAAATGAAAAAGGATAGTTCACTTGAATGTCGCTGCAAACTGTGGGGGAAGGAGTTGGGGCTGAGGGGTGGTGCCAACGGGCGACGGGCTGGGCAGAAGGGTGACCAATGAGAGGTAGGTGGCGACGATAGTGTCCACAGGTGACAATGTTCATTCCTTACTTTTACTGTGAAGTGCCTCTTCTAGGGAAAATATGGGCTAGTGAGGTGAAAAAATGGGTGAGGGAAGGGGGCAAGCTAAATATGTTGCATTAAAGGAAATGGGGCATGGGCTACGGTGAGTCGGGAGACTTTTTTTAGTGGTTGCCTATATTGAAGGCTGGAATAGGGAAATAATCTGTCTCCCGACTTGCCACCTCTCCAAGGAGTCAAGGCCACTCTACATCCACCAACTAGCACCGAGCTCACGAGATTCTCCTCCCCCACATGCCACCATGGGACGTTATGCATCCCACCCTGCAACATGCTTGTCTTCTTCACATGGTGCCCCACCATGAACACTGATGCGCCTCACCCCTGCTGAAGTCAATAGACATGTGGAGATGATGTCAAGGGAGAGAGGGTTACGATAGAGTTCGAGAAAGGGGAGGCTTTGGGTGTGGTTTCAAGGGAGGGCGTCGGGTGGTCACATGAGGGGCATAGAAAGGCTTGGAGGTGATGCGAGAAGGAGAGAGGAGATAAATAGATGATGTAGACACTAGTGTAGAGACGTCCTATACAAGCAGTTTTTACCCCCTTTCGGCGACGAAGTTTTAAACCGCCGCATTTCCTGTGTGCGCGATAAGGGGGGTGCTTCCCACATGACCCAGAAACGATCGGTGATAGGTCCTCTAGTCACACACGCGGGGCAAAAAGAGCTCATGTGCGATCGGGCGAGCCATCATAGACAATTATACAGGCCTAATCATTCCCGTTCATATGTACATCCCACACAATGAATCCCAGACAAACGTTTTCGTTCGTTTGTAAATCACACACAAATTTTATGTGGAAACATTTGTGCAAGGTGGCCTAACACAAACATTTGTCGGGCGAAAGTCGTGTGTGTTTGTTCATTGATCCAACACGCTTACTTTCTAGAAACTGTGCGGGTTGTTTGAGTTCATCGCCCAAGGTGTTTTTTGAGAAACCATCTGCTATAGAAAAACCCAATAAGCAGGCTAATTGGCCTATTATTGATAATCCATTTAGTAATCAAATTGACATTTCATATCAAACACACCTTATATTTCATATATGCATTACAACAACCAGGATTTCATAATTGAATTTCATCAGAGTACAACATCAGATAGCTTCAGCACTCAGCTTCATCATAGTACAACGTCAGATAGCTTCATCACTCAGTTACACCATAAGGCATATAGCTAGCTATGCCATTACACAACAACACCAAGTTTCACATGCAACATTTAAAACCTTTGGAAAGTAACATCATAAACGGTAAATAGACAGATGAATCTCATCTGGAAAACTGTTGAAGCTGAAGGCGAATATTGAGCCTTCAGTGATGTTGAATCTCCTTGCAACTTTAGGCCAGTGGCTGTGGATAATTGCCCCAAACCTTCGTCCTCTTGAGGAGGCCTCAATATTGCACCATGGGTTTTGAATGAATACCTTCCTCGCTTTTGACCATGCAGGTGGTCAGAGAGGTAATCATCGATGAACAACTTTGGAAAGGACTGAAAACAAAGATATGCATAAATATTTGTTCTAAATTTTAAAATGGCGCAAAGAAAAAAAGGTAAAAGAGTTAGTACCATCCTATAGTGAGTGATGTCTTCTTCATTGTGCAAAGAAACATCTTGCTATTATTCATCGCTAGTTTCTTTATCCTAACAATCTTTCTAAGTTTCTTGACTTGACTGATATTCATGGACACCTCATTTCCACATATGCAAACTGGATCGAACAGTGGGTCTAAACCTCTCACAACAGGACCTACATGTGGAAGACCAAATTGTTAAAAGCCTAAATATTAGAATGGTTCCTGCAATTGCACAATAATGTGCTATTAGCCAAAGGACCATGCATGTGCAAACCTCAATGGTAAACCTCAGTGCCTCTCATTGTTTCCGTGCAACACATATAAGGCAGCTATTGATCAGGTTAACTAAGAGTTGGCATACTATCGGTAGAATATGTTCATGAAAAATAAAAAAATTGTCGATCCAACAGATTAATTCGAACCGCATGAAAAACCCAGTTAACCAAGCCAATCATGCTAAACAACTTGAAAACATAGCAATTGTTTATGTTTCTCATGTATTTAGTACAATCAAATTTGATTTATTTCTCACATGAATAACAATACAAAATTGTACCCACAATACATGAACACCACATTACAGAATTGAACCAGACGGTTAACTAGACACCACAACAAATGAACCAAACTGTTAACTGAGCATCACATTGTAGAATAGAACATATAGTAGAAGATCGGATAGTTAACCAAACCAAGCATGCTTCAGAACTACTAGGAAATATAGAAATTTATGAACGAAACTATTAACTAAACATCCATTTCAAAAGATCAGATTGCATATTAATATTACATAGGACAATTCACTAGAAGGCATCGGCGGTGGCCTCAAGAAAATACCACAAACTGTCGTTTAAAGCAGCCAATCGCGTGGCGGCGTCCGCATGAGAGGCATCGACAGTGGACTCGACGATGAGGTGCTCCTCCAAGATCTAGCGGTCGGCATGCATGGCAGCCATCACGACCTCATCAATGTGTGCGGCCACGATTTGCTTCTCCGCTGCCAGATGCTCCTTGAGCTCCTGGCTATACTACATGCAAAATGGCTATGGGCGACGCTTATTTGGAGTATGGAGTAGTGATTTGGGTGAAAGGTGTCGCACCGGTGGTCAGGGTAGTGGGATAGAGCAGGGGGAGGAGGATGGGGGTTGGACATGGATTACCTGACTATATTGACAAGGCCGTGCAACATGAAGGAGCGTCGCCGGCGAGGAGGCGGTGCTGGAAGCATGCAGTGAAGATTTGAACTAGGAAAGGAAGGAGGAAACAGTGAAAATGTGGCTTTTGGTCGGGGCGGGGGGCGGGGAGCTAGATATTTCCGTGGTTGCCAATTTTTTTCTTGGGGCAGAGAAAAATTGGGGCGTGAGTGTAGTTGACGCGCGAACGGTGGACTGTAGCTGATGAAGCTTCGGCGTAAGTCATACATGAGGTTGCCCCAAGATATTTTATACTACATCACACATGATTCTAGCTAATAAACTGTTTGTGGTGTACTTGGTATTTTCATTCTGATTTGAAAGACAAAATGGGGTTTACGGCGAGAAAGGACGGTGTTTGAATTGCTAGAACATTTATCTGCAGTGAACGTGCAACTATAGGAGTGTCGTATTAAAATATGGAATTGTTTAGGGTTCATTTGGCCTTTTTTATACATTAATTGAGTTTATAGGCAGTTAATGTGCATAATTCAAATTTGAACTACATGCACATGCTCCAAGGCACAAAAATGGGTAAAAAAATCATATGTGTCATTGGGCTAATGTTTAGGTCCCATGCAAGAAATGAGAAAGATTGTTAAATATTTGGGTATCGTGGCTCGGCTGGAAACATTGAGAAACTTGGTTTTAAAATTCCTATAAATCCAAAACATGCTGGAAAATCATGAAACCTGGCATGGTGTTATGACATGGAACCAACATGCTGTGTTAAAAAATTTATCCGATTTGGGACAAGTTTCGATATAAGCTTCTTACAGACTCGAGCTTCTCTTAAGAAGCCTCGTGGTTCCGAGAGGGGACGTGTCACCTCTGTGTGCGAAACAACATACGCTACCTCTTCTCGCATTGTTTTTTTACAGAGGCAACATAGACCAATAGGAGTGTCGTGCTAAAATTTGGAATTATTTCGGTTTCGTTTGGCCTTTTTAATACATTAATTGAGTTTTGTAGGCATTTAATGTGCATAATTAAAATTTGAACTACAGGCACATGGTTCAGTGCACCAAAATGGGTTTAAAAATCATATATGTGTCCTTGGGTTAATGTTTCGGTTCCATGCGATAAATGGGAATGATTTTCAAACATCTGGGCGTCGTGGCTCGGCCGGAAACGTTGACAAACCTGGTTTTAAAATTCCTGTAAATCCAAAACTCGCCTGAAAATCATGAAACTTGGCATGGTGTCATGACATGGCACCAACATGCTATGGTAAAAAGTTTGTCTGATTTGGACAAGTTTCAGCATAAGCTTCTTACAAAACAGAGCTTCTCTGAAGATGCCTCATGGTTCCGAGAGAAAACGTGTCACCTTTGTGGGCAAAACGACATATGCTGCCTCTTCTTGCACTACAAAAAAAGACACATCCGTGACATTTTGGGCCGAACGGTTTTTTTTGTCATGCTTATGACACTTCTATGACGATAATTGTGACAAAACCCGGCTCCTACTTCTATGACAAAAAATCATGACAGAAAATGGGCTTTTCGTCCTGGATGGGCTGGAGACACAGCTGCATGACATTCTGTGGGCCGTCCATGACGGAAAAAACCATGGTAGAAGCTGATACGTCTCCAACGTATCTATAATTTTTTATTGCTCCATGCTATATTATATTCTGTTTTGGACATTATTGGGATTTATTATTCACTTTTATATTATTTTTGGGACTAACCTATTAACCGAAGGCCCAACCCAGAATTGCCGTTTTTTTTCCTATTTCAGAGTTTCACAGAAAAAGAATATCAAACGGAGTCCAAACGGAATGAAACCTTCGGGAATGTGATTTTCGGAGCGAACATGATCCAGAGGACTTGGACCCTACGTCAAGAAACAAAAAAGGAGGCCACGAGGTAGGGGGAGCGCCTACCCCCCAGGCGCGCCCTCCACCCTTGTGGGCCCCCTGTTGCTCTCCCCCCCAGGCGCGCCCTCCACCCTCCCGGGCCCCCTGTTGCTCCACCGGCGTACTCCTTCCTCCTATATATACCTACGTACCCCCAAACGATCAGAAACGGAGCCAAAAACCTAATTCCACCGCCGCAACCTTCTTTACCCATGAGATCCCATCTTAGGGCCTGTTCCGGAGCTCCGCCGGAGGGGGCATCGATCATGGAGGGCTTCTACGTCAACACCATAGCCTCTCCGATGATGTGTGAGTAGTTTACCTCAGGCCTTCGAGTCCATAGTTATTAGTTAGATGGCTTCTTCTCTCTTTTTGGATCTCAATACAATGTTCTCCCCCCTCTCATGGATATCTATTCGTTGTAATCTTCTTTTGCGGTGTGTTTGTTGAGACCGATGAATTGTGGGTTTATGATCAAGTTTATCTATGAACAATATTTGAATCTTCTCTGAATTCTTTTATGTATGATTGGTTATCTTTGCAAGTCTCTTCGAATTATCAGTTTGGTTTGGCCTACTAGATTGGTTTTTCTTGCAATGGGAGAAGTGCTTAGCTTTGGGTTCAATCTTGCGATGTCCTTTCCCAGTGACAGCAGGGGCAGCAAGGCACGTATTGTATTGTTGCCATCAAGGATAACAAGATGGTTTTTTTTATCATATTGCATGAATTTATCCCTCTACATCATGTCATCTTGCTTAAGGCGTTACTCTGTTCTTATGAACTTAATACTCTAGATGCATGCTGGATAGAGGTCGATATGTGGAGTAATAGTAGTAGATGCAGGCAGGAGTCGGTCTACTTGTCTTTGACGTGATGCCTATATACATGATCATACCTAGATATTCTCATAACTATGCTCAATTCTGTCAATTGCTCAACAGTAATTCGTTCACCCACCGTAAAATACTTATGCTCTTGAGAGAAGCCACTAGTGAAACTTATGGCCCCCGGGTCTATCTTCATCATATTAATCTTCGAACACTTAGTTATTTCCCATTGCCTTTTACTTTTCTTTTATTTTACTTTGCATCTTTATCATAAAAATACCAAAAATATTATCCTATCATATCTACCAGATCTCACTCTCGTAAGTGACCGTGTAGGGATTGACAACCCCTTATTGCATTGGTTGCGAGGATTTATTTGTTTTGTGTAGGTGCAAGGGACTCGCGCATAGCCTCCTACTGGATTGCTACCTTGGTTCTCAAAAACTGAGGGAAATACTTACGCTACTTTGCTGCATCACCCTTTCCTCTTCAAGGGAAAACCAACACAGTGCTCAAGAGGTAGCAAGAAGGATTTCAGGCGCCGTTGCCGGGAAGGTCTACGCAAAAGTCAACATACCAAGTACCCATCACAAACCCTTATCTCCCGCATTACATTATTTGCCATTTGCCTCTCGTTTTCCTCTCGCCCACTTCACCCTTGCCGTTTTATTCGCCCTATCTTTTTCGTTCGCCTCTTTTTTCGTTTGCTTGTCATTATGGCTAGTCCTTCATCTTCTCCGTTGTCTCCCGAAAATGAAGTTCTCAATTTTAAACAAAGGGAGGGAGAAAATTTGGAAGACGCTTGGTATAGAATTTGCAATGCTCAAAATAGATCTACCAGGAAGCAATCTACTTCTGTTCTTCTCCGCAATTTTTATGTAGGCGCTAATCCTTGGTATAGATATATTCTTGATACCATTACCGGAGGGAATTTCTTGGGTAGCCATACTTTTGACTCTTATAATGCTATGATAGATTTGTTTGGCTCACCACCTCTTTTGGTTAATGGAACTATGTTAACTTTGGAGCATGTAATGCAAAGATGCTTTTATCTCTAAGTATTTTCCTCCTGCTAAGATTATCTCTCTTAGAAACGATATCATGAATTTTAAGCAACTTGATCATGAACATGTTGCACAAGCTTGGGAGAGGATGAAATTAATGATACGTAATTGTCCTACAAATGGTTTGAATTTGTGGATGATTATACAAATTTTTTATGCCGGATTGAATTTTGCTTCTAGACATCTTTTAGATTCGGCCGCGGGAGGGACTTTTATGGAAATCACTTTAGGAGAAGCTACTGCTCTAGATTCGGCCGCGGCCGTTGTGGCATCCCTTCCTGCTCAATATTTGGGGAGAGGACCAGGGCCTCTATAAATAGGGCTAGCCGACTCATCTGGGGACGGATCATTCAGATCATCCTCATCCACACACACACCAAGCACAAGAGCACCTCCCCTCAAGAGGTTGTTCTTCCCATTGTACTAGTTCATCCTTAGCCCAAGAGGCAATCCACCACACCACACTAGAGTAGGGTATTACACCACATCGGTGGCCCGAACCAGTATAAACTCTCGTGTCTCCCTTTCTGTGGGTTCGACGCGCTAAGCTTTGAGATCGCGGTGAGGGTGAGGGCGTGATTAGGTAGGGAGAAATCTGCGTGCGCACCCCAGTGTTCGAACCTCAAGGGTTTTGCCGGAACCTGAAATCCGACACACTACTATTTATGTTTTCCTGCTTCTCAGATATTATACACAATCACATTGAATATCAGAATCCGCGCATCAGAAGAATATTGTGGAACACTTCAATGACTTACAAAATTGGCACCAAGGTATTGAGTCCCATTCTGCATGCAATGAAACTCATACGCTCCCCACCTGTAGATTCTTGTTAAGAATATGATCCTAATGACTATTCTGACTGCTGGGGAAATCTGGCTCCTCGAGCACCTATGGGGACGGAGCCCCTTCTGGTTCGGCGGGGGGCGGAGGTCGCACGAAGAGCGGATCGAGGCGAGGCACGCGAGGGGTTTTACCCAACTTCGGAGCTCTCCGGAGAGATAATACTCTTACTGCTGCTTTGTGGATTGTATTGAGTTCTTGCTCGGGAGCGCTGAGTGCTACAGTACACACCAGCAGCTAACGAGACCGAGCGGAGTGTTCTACTGTTCGTCCTCCTGGGGGCGATCCCCCCCTACATTGTGCATGGGCCTCCTTTTATATGCTCAAGGGGTCTCCAACAGGTGGCAACGTAGGCAAGGGCAAAAATGGAAAGGTGCTGCGGTAGGTACAGCTACCTACACAGTGAATCATACCTAACCCTGACGGCAGGGGACAAAGGCATTAAATGCCTATCTACGTCGCCCAGACAGTGCAGAAAAGGGACCGTCAGGGGTGCCTCCGCTTGCCACGATGGCGATCTTGTCAGCGCTGCATGCCACAGTGTACCCCTGGCTGCACAGCCTCCCGCCACGTACGCCTGGAAGGGTCCCAGAGCGGCACGTAGGTGGGTGAGCTGGAGCGCAGGCACAGAGTGGTTGCTTGCCGCGACAAGCGCCTTGCCGCAGCCGTTGTCTTGCCGCGTCCGGAAGCTTGTCGCTCACCGAGTCCTGCCGAGACGCGTGGCGCGTCGCGGCAAGTTCCTTGAAATGCCTTGGTTGTCCTTCCCGGCAAGCTCCTCTTGCCGGGGTCTTGTGCCTTGAGTGGCCTTCCCGGCAAGCTCCTCTTGCCGGGGACTTGTCTCCTTGGCTTAAATACTTTGTTCTTGAGTGGCTCCAAAGGAACCATAGGGGGCCTTGGTGATCACCTGGCAAGCCTTGCCGCGGGGTGCTGCGACTGCCCGTGCACAAGTTCGGGATACTAGGGTACCCCTAGTCTAGTACACCGACAGGAGCCCCCGGGCCTGGGCCATACACGATGCCGAGCGCTGTTGGGCCAGGCCCAAAACAGGGCACGGGAGCGCGCGGCCTGGGTCACGTCGTGCCTTACTCCGCATCCACCGCACCCTCCCCGAACGGCACGCGTCGATTGCGGCATCGTGGGAGAGGTCGTGGGTGGTTCTTTATTCGGAAAGACGGACCGTCTGCCCCCTCCCTCCTTATAAGCGGGGGGAACAGGGGCAGTTCGCCCGTCTGCCTGTTGCTATTTCCTCCTCGAGAATCTCCGCCACTCCCCTTCTTCCCAAAGCCGAAGGATAGCAGCGCCCCGCCCCCATCGCCACCAGCACCACCAACGCCGTCGTCCTCCCTCACCATTCCCGCCATGGTTCCGAAAGCCGAGAAGGTGAAGTCGGCCGAGGCGCAGCGGCTCGCGGCGCTGCAAAAGGAGCGGGCAATCTTCCCTCCGAGGCTCGAGGCGGCAGAGCTGAAGGAGGACTTCTACCTCTTCTGGTCGACGGGGACGCGAGCGCATCCGCGCACGAAGGTACTCCCAGCCACTGCTTGGGATAAGTATCCCACCGGGTATCCCTTCTTCGCCTTGTTCTTCTACTGCGGGCTCTGCCCGCCCTTTTCTGAATTCTTTTGTGATATCATGAACACCTACGGGCTCCACCTCCTTGACTTCACCCCCAATGCTGTCCTGACCATGGCAGTTTTCGCACATCTCTGCGAAAACTTTGTCGGGATCCATCCAAACGTAGCCCTTTTCCGCCATTTCTTTTCGCCTCGGGTTGAGAAAGGAGAGCCTTTATCCGGCGGAATCGCCTGGATCTCGAAAGCCGGCAAGAAGGATGCTTATCTGGAAGGAGAGTTCCGCAGCAAGTGGGAGGAGTGGAGGGCGGACTGGTGCCTGATTGTCGAGGAGAATCCGCAGCCGTTTACTGCTCTACGCGAAACCCCAGTAGTGCGCGGCAGTGATTGAAGTAGCCTGGCCCCGGGAGACGACAGACTGAAGATTGCCGTCGCCCGAATCCTACGCCTCAGGCTTGCCGGGCTTACTGTAGGAGCGGTTGGCGCAGATTTCCTCTGCCGCCACATCGCCCCCCTGCAGGAGAGGAGGAGACCTGCCTGGGAGTTCCAGAATGCGGCGGACATCATGAGGTTGCGGCCGGGCCTCGACTTCAACTTCACTGTCCTGGAGCTCAACGCGATGCTCTAGGAGCTGTTCAAGCACGACCCACAGCATCCCGAAGTGTTCAGGTTGCCGAGGGGCGTCGTTCCGTTGTGCAACAACTCCGCGCTCGACCGCATCCGTGCAATGATGCCACTGTGCGACTCGCATGGAATTGATCCAGCCTGGATAGAGCCTGCAGATGATGTCGTGCGAGCGTTCTTCGACAACTTGATAGAAGTGTCGATCGACGCCGATGAGAAAAGGGGCCTCACCCGGGACACCACCGACGATGAGCTCAAGCGCATCGCCACCAGGCTGGAGGAGGCGGCGGCAGCCGCAGCTGCGGGCGAGTTTGGGTTCACCGTGGAGGAGGCAGATGCAGCAGAGGCGGCAAGCCTTGCGGACCGAGAGGAGCTTGCCGGCGATAAGAGGTCCGCCGGGCATGACGTCGGGCCGAGCGGGCCCGCCGAGGATACGAGCGGCTCATTGGAGATCGGCTCCTCTTCCTCTTCATCTTCGGACAGCTTGCCGCAAGCAGAGCCCCCGGCTCCTCAAGCAGAGCCCCCGGCTCCACAAGCAGAGCCCTCGGTTCCGCCAACAGAGCCCCCGGCCCCAAGAAGGCGTCTTCGCAAGGCCAGGGACGTAGCGGAGCGGCGGACGAGTCAACCCCCGCCGCGCCGCATGACACGCTCCACCGCGGCAAGTTCCGTCGCCGCGGAAGCACCTCACGCTGCAGCGGCAACTGGAGCGGGGTCCTCCCGATCCGCCGCTCCAGCGCCCGCCAAACGGCCAAGGGATCCTACTCCTCCGCCTCCTCGCGCCGGAGGTGGGCCAGGCTTTGACTTCTCCGCGCTCAACTCCGACGAGGAAGAAGAAGAGTAAGATCCTTGTTGTACTTGCATGTCTTCAATACTTGCTGTCTTGTCTTGTATCTCATTTGCTTTACTCTGAACTTATTCCTTTTTAGGACTCTGGCCCAGAGAATGGCAAAGAGAGCCAAAGTCCCGGTGATTGTCATCGAGGATGATCCCACCGTGCCAGCAGGGGGTGCGCCCGAGACAAACTCGCCGGACCCGACAGCTGTTCTTCAGAGCAGCCCCCAGCGCAGCCCCCAGCGTAAGTATATGGTTTACTTACCGCTGTTAGGCGCGCATGGATACTCTTTGCTTGCTGATATCTGACTGTTGGCTTGTGTAGGAGCAGAGCAGCCCCACCAAGAGCGTCCGGACGCCGCCCCTGACATGCCATCTGCTTCGACTACGCCGCCAAGGGAGGGTTCTCCGGCAAAGGAGAATACTCCGGCAAGGGAGAGTTCCCCGGCAAGGGAGAAGTCTCCGATAAGGGAGAGCTCCCCGGAAAGGGAGAAGTCTCCGACGAGGGAGAGCTCCCCGGCAAGGAAGAAGTCTCCGGCAAGGGACAATACCAGCGACCCCCCGGCAGCGGAGATCCCAACTACCGAGCCTGGTACAGGTACTCCTTGCTTCTAAACTTCCCTTGGGTTTTTCTTTTTGGATATTTGTTTGACTTTTCTTCCTTTTCCGGCCGTCAGATCCATCTACTGTGGAGCCGATGGAGACCGAGGTTGCTGTTGACGATGCCGCCGCCACCGAAGAAGCGGCCGGCGCTGATGATCCCGCCGGCGAAGAGGCCGCCAGGGCTGCCGCCGCAGCAGCCGACGAGGGGTCCAACGATCGTACTGATGACCCTGAGGCCGCAAGAGCGGCAGGCGCTACACCGACCGCCGATCCTCCCGCCGCTGCCGGAGCGCCAGGCTCCGAAGAGCCCCAGCTAGGCGTCTACCTAAAGGCCGGCGACGGCGTCTTCATCAACCTCCCCTGGGCGTCAACGTCCAGGGCGCCGGTCGAGGGAGAAAGCTTTGACGTGGATGTGCTCGCCTCTGCTGGGCTGACACTGGTCGACGCTCTAGGCAGTAGCAGCGACGATCCTGAGGAGGAGCGACGCTGCGGAAGCTGGTGTCGCTCTACCGCGCTCGACAGGCCAAACTGGAGTCCCGCGAAGCGCTCGTCGCGAAGGCGGGAGTGGACATGGAGAAGCGCGCGGAGGAGCTCCGGGGTCTCAACCAGGAAGCTCTCCAGTCGCTGGCGGCGGAGCGTGTGCAGCTTGATGAGGCACAGAAGGCCTTCATCCTCGAGAAGGCAGAAGTTGCAGAGCAACAGCGACTTGCCGCCGAGGAGATATCTGCGCGGGAGGGCGAATTGGTGCAGCTGAAAGCCAGCCTGAACAGTCACGAAGAGGAGCTTGCTGCGTGCGAGCAATCACTCAGCGGAGCTCTCAAGGAAACAAAGGACGCTGCCGCAGCTGCCGAGGCCGCCAAGAAGGAGCTGGAGACGAAGGTGGCGCAGCTGGAGGCTGATCTTAAGGTGAGCGGTGAAGCGCTTGCCGCGCTCAAGCATGAGCGCTATAAGGACGCCTACACTTTTGGCGAGCTGCAGGGTCGTCTCGCCGAGAAGATCAAGGAGCTTAGCGCCGCCAAGGATTCCAACGCCGATCTTGAGCTGAAGCTGGCTGCCTTGACCAAGATGCTGGACGGCGCCAGGGAGCAGGAGGCGTCCCTGAAGAAGGAGGTCAAGGCCGACAAGGCGCTGCTGGAGAGCATAGCCGCCACCCAGAATGATTTTAGAGAGACTGTGGAGCAGTGGACGGAGAGTCTTGTGAATGTTGCCGCAGACATCGACAAGGAGCTGGCGCAGCTGGGGATGGGGGATCTCGGGTATCCCTCCGATGAGACCCTCCCATCCAGCGCCAAGCTCACTCTGTTCTTCAAAGGCGTGGCGACGGCCCTCCAGTGACTCCGGGAGAGGATCCCAAAGCAGCTGGCAGACGAGTCACGCAAGATCTGCGCGGGAGCTCTTCAGAAGGTGTTGGCGAAGGTAGCCTTCCGCAACCCGGGCCTCAACCTCACCAATGTCCTCAGATCCCTGCCGGCGGAAGCTGATCTGGAGGCGCTCAAGGACCTTGTCGCACCCATTGTGGACAAGGTGAGCGGGATCAAGAGGGTTGAGGGCGATCGCGTGGACTAGGCCGCCCATTTTCTTCTTTTCTTGTCGCTGTTAATCATGTTATGAAAGCAGTCTATTAGAACCGCGACAAGCTATCTTGTAATATATAACTTTATTCTGGGTAGCTATTGCAATGTTATTTCCTTTACTTGATTCCCTCCTTTTTATGTTTTTGCCCTACGCTTTTAGGGAACTTGCCGGCGCGGTCACTCTTGCCGCGAGCGCTGAGTGCGGGACATCAGCAGCCTGCTGGCAGTGCCGTTGTCAACAAGAAACCTTTTTGTAACTAGTCGCAGCTCGCTTAAGTTGTTGAGCGGGCTCGAAACAAAGTAAGGGTGCGACTCTAGTCGCAGCACACTTAAACTTTTGAGCGAACTCGAAACAAAGTAAGGGCGCAACTAGCCACGAGCCGGTTCCTTCGCGCACAGGTTTTCCATACAAAGCGTGGTCGTTCAAGGAAGATAACTTTAGAAAATTTAAAGATATCTGATTGCTCAAGCTTTGGCAACTTAGCTTTTCTGTCGTTTGCTTCCCGGCAAGGCGAAACTTTCTTGAACGACGCCTGGTCCATACCATTATCTTCACGAGCACTGAGTGCTACAGTACACACCAGCAACTAACGAGACCGAGCGGGAGTGTTCTACTGTTCGTCCTCCTGGGGGCGACCCCCCTACGTTGTGCATGGGCCTCCTTTTATATGCTCAAGGGGTCTCCAATAGGTGGCAACGTAGGCAAGGGCAAAAATGGAAAGGTGCTGCGGTAGGTACAGCTACCTACACAGTGAATCATACCTAACCTTGACGGCAGGGGACAAAGGCATTAAATGCCTATCTACGTCGCCCAGACAGTGCAGAAAAGGGACCGTCAGGGGCACCTCCGCTCGCCACGATGGCGATCTTGTCAGCGCCGCATGCCACAGTGTACCCCTGGCTGCACAGCCTCCCGCCACGTACGCCAGGAAGGGTCCCAGAGCGACACGTGGGTGGGTGTGCTGGAGCGCAGGTACAGAGTGGTGGCTTGCCGCGGCAAATGCCTTGCCGCGGCCGTTGTCTTGGCGCGTCCGGGAGCTTGTCGCTCGCCGGGTCCTGCCGGGACGCGTGGCGCGTCGCGGCAAGTTCCTTGAGATGCCTTGGTTGGCTTTCCCGGCAAGCTCCTCTTGCCGGGGTCTTGTGCCTTGAGTGGCCTTCCCGGCAAGCTCCTCTTGCCGAGGACTTGTCTCCTTGGATTAGAATACTTTGTTCTTGAGTGGCTCCAAAGGAACCATAGGGGGCCTTGGTGATCACCTGGCAAGCCTTGCCGCGGGGTGCTGCGACTGCCCGTGCACAAGTTCGGGATACTAGGGTACCCCTACTCTAGTACACCGACAGGAGCCCCCGGGCCTGGGCCATACACGGTGCCGAGCGCTGTTGGGTCAGGCCCAAAACAGGGCACGGGCACGCGCGGCCTGGGTCACGTCGTGCCTTACTCCGCATCCACCGCACCCTCCCCGAACGGCACGCGTCGATTGCGGCGTCGTGGGAGAGGTCGTGGGTGGTTCTTTATTCGGGAAAGTGAAACGCTCGCCTCCTGGTGGTTCGTATCTTCCCCATAAACGGAGGGAGGCGTGGAGGCGTGGTCTTCGAGGCGTCCACTCCCCACGATCACGGGGTGGGGGAGAGGTCGCCTCATCCATCGCCTCAGCTCTGTACGCCTGCCACGCGGCCTCCATGCGCTTGGAGTGGCGAACGGTGGAGGCGGGAAACCGAGCCGTCACGGGTCGAGGCAGAGGGTCGGGCCTAGTTCCCTGCTCCTTCCGTGTCTCGATTGGCTGAGCGGGGCGGCCGAGCCCCCACCTCGCTCCTTTATAAGGAGCGGGATGGGGGGGGGGACGGAAGCCCGTATTCTTTCATCTCCTCCTTCCTTCAGCTTCTGCTCCCCTCTCTCTCATTCGCCATGGAGAAAGGGAACCCTGGTCCTTCAACGGTGGCGACGAGGGTCGCCGCTAGACAGCGCGTCCCTCCCTCTCCCGCACCCGTGGTGGCAGAGCCAGCCGCAA
Organism: Aegilops umbellulata; assembly: GCA_032464435.1. Lineage (NCBI taxonomy): Eukaryota > Viridiplantae > Streptophyta > Magnoliopsida > Poales > Poaceae > Aegilops > Aegilops umbellulata. The sequence continues at coordinate 96,034,657 of CP136060.1, forward strand.
GGGGAAGAGGGAGGGGGCGAGGCCGCGGGCGAGGTCGAGGGCGAGGCCGAGGCGCTCGGGGAAGAGGTGGACGGGGCAGTTCGCCGGCCTCGCCTCCGCCAGCGGTTCCTCTTCCTGTGGTGGACCATATCGAGGACGACCCTTGCGAGTTCTTCGTCAGGCTGCGTCGGCCGCCTCGTAGTCGTCTCCGTCTCCCGACTCCATTTGCGAGCGAGATGGAGCTGGATCCGCCCGAGACACTGAGGTTGCACATGAGGGGCTGCGGAATCAGCGGTACGCGAGTCCGCGTTGATTTCCCGGCCCCTAATGTGATGTATCTTGGTCGAGGGTGGAAGACGTTCACCCGCATCCACAGCTTGACGGCGGGGCTCACCCTCCATTTTAAGCTGATGGAGGGCGGTCTCCTCTCCGTCAAGGTCTTCGGGTGCTTCGGGACTCGGGCAAGGTGCTGCGTGGAGAGCTCCTCCGTTAGCGAAGACTCCTCCTCGGGCGGGAGTGATGAGGAGGACAGCGACAACGACGACGAGGGTGGCGGGCGGCAGGATGACGGGTCTGACTAGGTGTCGGGCGCCACTCCGTGTGGCACCGGCGACCCCATCATCCGCGTCGCCGGCTCCTGGAGCTTCTCGGGGCCGTCTCCTTGGGCGGCTGGCGTAGGGAGGCTGCGGAAGAGGAAGAGGGCAGGCGGCGAGGCCGTCAACTCGGACTACGAGGGCACGACGCCCTCGACAGCGTGCTGACGTCCTGCCGCCTCGTCTTCGAGCCCTGCCTCCGGCGCCGCCATCACCATCCAGCCTCTGGACGACCACCGAGACGTTCTCTTGGTGTCTTCTGCCACCCGTAGCTCGTCTAGGCGCCCCTTTTGCCCTTTTCGCCTCCTTGTCCTACCTCCTGAAGATAGGGACAGGAAAAGGATTACGGGCACCTTATCTCTTTTTAATTTGTAAGCCCTCGGGCCTTAGCTGCATTTAAAGTTTGTAATCCCATTATTCATGTTTTTCATTCTCTTATGAACTGTACCTGAGTGAAATGCTCTTTAATGAAAAGGGGATGCTTGCCGGGTCACTTGTCTTGTGGGTGGAACCTACGCCAAGGAGCAAATCCTTAATATCTTTAAGATAGACACTTTTTTCCCGGCGGCAGGCCCCGCCGTCTTCCCACGTCGCTCGACCTTTCTCATGATTTTGGCAGATGCATGGAGGAGGCGGGTTCAGGCTCCTCGTTTCGTCCCTTTGCTGCCGCGACTACGACCAAATCTGGCCCCGGGAACGAGCCCCAGGGCCTAGAGTTAAGGGAGCACGGTAGCTTTTAGGAAGAAATGAGGTTTCGCATACCTCAGTCCATAAGAGAATGCATGATAAGGGATGAAAAACTTATCTGAGATTGCAGCCCCCGGCAACTCTGGTTCGCCGTGGGTTAATCTTTGTACTTGCAGCCCCCGGCAACACTGGCTTGCCGGGGTCTTGCAGCCCCCGGCAACACTGGCTTGCCGGGGTCTAGATGTTGGTCCTTCCTTCTTCTCCTTTTCGTCCTCAAGTGGTCTCGTCAGGATATGCGAGCCCTGCGAACCAAGGGAAACGAAAAGAACGGCAAAGGGACGCACACTCAACCTCTAAGTTAGGGGTTAGCCGCAACTAAGCACTGTCAACCCTAACCAAGGGCGAGACTCGACTCAACATGCATGCTAAAACTCAGGGCGCCAGCGCTTTATCTTCGTTCAGGGTCTGCGCCTGACTTTGTACAAAGGATTACATGCAACAGCGGCAAGACTTGTACAAAATGGTGGTTGCCGGACAGGGTCCGACAACCGCGCCTTACGGGTAAAACTTACGAAGATGCTCGATGTTCCAGGAGTTGCTCACCGGAAAGCCATCTTCGGTCTCAAGGCGGACAGCGCCAGGCCTAGTGACTCGTTTCACCCGGTAAGGGCCTTCCCACTTCGGCGTCAACTTGTTGGAATTCTTGGCGGAATGAACGCGCGGAAGAACAAGGTCGCCTTCCTCGAGACTTCTGGCTTTAACTTTGCGGCTATGGTAGCGGCGCAAAGCTTGCTGGTAGCGAGCAGCTCGCACAGCAGCCTGAAGACGATCTTCCTCAAGGAGCAGCGCGTCATCTTGCCGCAGCTGCTCTTGCTCAAGATCATCATAAGCGAGCACTCGAGATGACCCGTATACGAGTTCCGTGGGGATAACTGCCTCTGCTCCATAGACTAGAGCGAAAGGTGTCTGGCCAGTGGCTCGATTTGGCGTCGTCCTGATCGACCAAAGAACCACCGGCAGCTCCTCGATCCAGTTTCTTCCGCACTTGTGCAGCCTGTCGAAAGTCCTGGTCTTGAGTCCACGCAACACTTCAGCATTTGCCCTCTCCGCTTGACCGTTGCTCCTGGGGTGAGCAACAGAAGCGAAGCAGACCTTGGCGCCAAGATCTTGGACGTACTGCATGAAGGTGCGACTCGTGAATTGAGTACCGTTGTCGGTGATGATCCTGTTAGGAATCCCGAAGCGGCAAACAATCGACCTGAAGAACTTGACTGTTGACTATGCTGTCACCTTCCTCACTGGTTCCACTTCCGGCCACTTTGTGAACTTGTTGATTGCGACGTACAAGTACTCAAAGCCCCCGACTGCTCGGGGGAAGGGGCCGAGGATGTCGAGCCCCCAGACCGAAAATGGCTAGGATAAAGGGATCGTCTGGAGAGCTTGAGCTGGCTGGTGTATCTGCTTGGAATGGAACTGGCACGCTTCACACTTGGTTACTTGTGCAGTTGCATCCTGGAGGGCTGTCAGCCAAAAGAAACCTTGCCGGAAAGCTTTGCCGACAAGTGCTCTTGCGCCAATGTGGTGACCACATATGCCTCCATGTATCTCTGCCAACAGCTTCTGTCCATCTTCACGGGGAATACACTTCAATTTCACACCGTTGAGTCTTCTTCTCTACAGTGCGTTGTCGACGAACTGGTACATACTAGACTGCCGGGCTACTCTTTCCGCTTCTTCTGGCTCTTCGGGAAGTTCTCCTGTCTGGAGGAAACGGACGATCCGCTGTGCCCATGCTGGAGCCTATGGCTCGACAACAAGGACTAAAGGCATATCTGCTGCTGCGGGAACATCCGCTTCTACGGCGAGAACATGCGGCTCAGCCGGAGCTTGACGTTCCCCGGCAAGCTTGCGGAGCAAAACTTGTCGGGAGCGTCTGCTACAACGAAACAAACCCCAGGGCTTGTCGGAGCAGACTGCTCCTCAGCACTCTTGGTGTTGATCTTGGGGACCTTCTTAGCGGCGGCTTCGGGAAGCTCTGCCGGAAGATAGTCACTAGAAATCAACCTCCTCTTCTTGCTCTGTCTAGCTGATGGTGTCACAGATGGTTGAGTCAGCTTGAGCACAAAGATCCCTGGTTCCACAGGTAACTTAAGTGCTGCGCACTTTGACAGGCCATCAGCAATGTCGTTCTGAGCTCTTGGAACATGTTCCATCTGTAGGCCGACAAAGCGCTCTTCTAGCTTTCTCACCTCATCAACGTAAGCTTCCATCAACGGACTATGATAATTCTTGTTCACTTGGCGGACGACAAGCTGCGAGTCACCCCTGACGATGAGCTGCTTGATCCCAAGGTCTGCTGCTTGCTCCTTGGGAAAGTGCATCCTGAGACCGGCGAGTAATCCTTCATACTCTGCAATATTGTTTGTTGCTTGCTCCTTGGGAAAGTGCATCTGGACCACGTACTTGAGGTGCTCTCTGGTGGGTGCGACAAGCAGCACGCTAGCACCGGCGCCTTGCAGCGAGAAAGCACCATCAAAGTACATCAGCCACTCTTTGCTTGCTTCCTTGACGGGGATGCTCGTCTCTGGAATTTCTTCGTCTGGTGTTGGCGTCCATTCTCCTATGAATTCTGCCAATGCTCTGCTTTGGATAGTTGAAGTGCTCTCAAACTTGAGGCCAAAGCTTGACAGCTCCAGTGCCCACTCAACAATCCTGCCTGTTGCTTCTGGATTCTGCAGTATCCTCTTCAGCGGAAAGCGAGTGACAACTGTGATCTCATGTGCTTGGAAGTAATGGCGCAGCTTTCTCGAGGCCATGAGAAGGCCGAAAAGCAATTACTGCACACCAGAGTACCTTGACCTAGCCCCTGTAGAAGGGAACTGACAAAGTAGACTGGGCGCTGCACCATTCTCTTCCGCTGTATCTCAAAGATGCCGGGGAAATCTGGCTCCTCGAGCACCTATGGGGACGGAGCCCCTTCTGGTTCGGCAGGGGGCGGAGGTCGCACGAAGAGCGGATCGAGGCGAGGCACGCGAGGGGTTTTACCCAGCTTCGGAGCTCTCCAGAGAGATAATACTCCTACTGCTGCTTTGTGGATTGTACTGAGTTCTTGCTCGGGAGCGCTGAGTGCTACAGTACACACCAGCAGCTAACGAGACCGAGCGGGAGTGTTCTACTGTTCGTCCTCCTGGGGGCGATTCCCACCTACGTTGTGCATGGGCCTCCTTTTATATGCTCAAGGGGTCTCCAACAGGTGGCAACGTAGGCAAGGGCAAAAATGGAAAGGTGCTGCGGTAGGTACAGCTACCTACACATTGAATCATACCTAACCCTGACGGCAGGGGACAAAGGCATTAAATGCCTATCTACGTCGCCCAGACAGTGCAGAAAAGGGACCATCAGGGGTGCCTCCGCTTGCCACGATGGCGATCTTGTCAGCGCTGCATGCCATAGTGTACCCCTGGCTGCACAGCCTCCCGCCACGTACGCCTGGAAGGGTCCGAGAGCGACACGTAGGTGGGTGAGCTAGAGCGCAGGCACAGAGTGGTTGCTTGCCGCGGCCGTTGTCTTGCCGCGTCCGGAAGCTTGTCGCTCACTGGGTCCTGCCGGGACGCGTGGCGCGTCGCGGCAAGTTCCTTGAAATGCCTTGGTTGGCCTTCCCGGTAAGCTCCTCTTGCCGGGGTCTTGTGCCTTGAGTGGCCTTCCTGGCAAGCTCCTCTTGCCGGGGACTTGTCTCCTTGGCTTAAATACTTTGTTCTTGAGTGGCTCCAAAGGAACCATAGGGGGCCTTGGTGATCACCTGGCAAGCCTTGCCGCGGGGTGCTGCGACTGCCCGTGCACAAGTTCGGGATACTAGGGTACCCCTACTCTAGTACACCGACACTGACCCCGAGGAGTCAAAGGCAGATGGCCTGTCTTGTTCACCCATCAAGGTGCCTATTATAACTTGGCAAGGTTTTATTAATTGCGCGTATCTTGCATAAGTTGTCTTGCATTTCTTCTACTTTGTTGCACCACCATCTTCTTAGTTTACTCATCATATATGTCAAGATGCCATGCCCATCCATTATCAATACATATTCCATTTGTCATCATACCATGTTTTTTCACTCAAATGTTGTTCTTGTGCATCAGACATCAAAAAGGAAGAGGGTGATTGCCGAACCTGAAGGAGCACCAGTAAAGTCCTTGAAAAACGTGGTGGTGCCGGAGCAATCAGACATCACCCCACTTATATTGGCTCTACAACCAGTGACACAAAACGTAGGACCGACTCGATCAGACTGTATCCATACTCCACTGGCCCCACCACTAGCCCCACCACACAGGACTTGCACTCTAGCAAAACGTATGCCGATTTCAGTTGCCATAGCACCAGCCGTACCACAGAAAAATCCCATTCTAGCAAAAACTACAGCAAGTCCAACGGCCGAAGACCTAACCCAACTGCAGAGATGGCCAATTCCTGCAAATTGGAACTGCATTCCAGTTATTCCTAGTTTAAAAGACAATGCTTTCAATGTTGTTAGGGCCTATGTGCATATATTCCCATCATGGGAAGATTATAGTGAAGACAAACACCATTTTCACATCTTCCTGTCTCACTTACGTGTAAGTGCTATTATTCATGGTGGTTATTTTCCTGTTTTCTGTTGATTGAACACATCAATGATTTACATTACATTATTGTAAGTAGGCGAGGTTCAATCTGGATAGTCATGACGATAAAAGCTTGCTTGCGCTTTTCAAGGAAGCATTGCAGCAGTATCGGTGTTACCTGAGGAAATCACACTTTGATGGCAAGTCTATAAACGAATTTCCGATGAAGTCTCCTGTGCTAAATTTAGAAGACATTGAATGGAAAAACCTTGTTATGCACTGGTCTCGTTCCCAGGATGAGGTTCTGTCTATGATATCACATGCCAACTTGAGCTTCTACTTTTCCGCATGTGCCTTAGGGATCTCTTTTGCAGGAATCCTGCTCGAAGAAGAACTCCGGTTTGAAAAGGACGACAGGATATCGCAAATATGCTGCCCGCTGCTTTGCTCTTTGAAAGGATCGATATAGTTGAATAGAGGGGGGGGGGTGAATAGGCAACTAACAATTTTTAGCTTTTCTTTACCAAATTAATCTTTGCATGAAAGTAGGTTGTCTAGATATGCAACTAGGTGAGCAACCTATATGATGCAACAACAACAAGCACACAAGCAAGCAAGGGATACAACACAATCTAAGCTTGCACAAGCAAAGGTAAGAGATAACCAAGAGTGTAGCCGGTGGAGATGAGGATGTGTTAGCGAAGTTCCTTCCCTTTGAGAGGAAGTACGTCTCCGTTGGAGCGGTGTGGAGGCACAATGCTCCCCAAGAAGCCACTAGGGCCACCGTATTCTCCTCACGCCCTCACACAATGCAATATGACGTGATTCGACTATTGGTGCTCTTGGAGGCGGATATCGAACCTTTACAACCAAGGTTGGGGCAATCTCCACAACTTAATTGGATGTTCCCAACGACAGCACGAAGCTTCACCACAATGGAATGTGGCTCCGCAGTGACCTCAACCGTCTAGGGTGCTCAAACACCCAAGAGTAACAAGATCCGCAAGGGATTAGTGGGGGAATCAAATTTCTCTTGGTGGAAGTGTAGATCGGGGCCTTCTCAACCAATCCCTAGAAAATCAACAAGTTTGATTGGCTAGGGAGAGAGATCGGGCGAAAACGGAGCTATGAGCAACAATGGAGCTTGGGGAGGGAAGAGATGGTCAAGTTGGGGAAGAAGACCCACCTTATATAGTGAGAGGAAAGATCCAACCGTTACCCACTTACTCAACCCGCGACATGCGGTACTACCGCACGTACTCACGGTACTACCGCACAGGCATGCGGTACTACCGCTCGGAAGTGCGGTACTACCGCTCGTGCGGCAGGCGCCAGATGAGGCCCTGTTGCACATGGTAACGAGCGGTAGAACCGCCGGAGCGGTACTACCGCGCGCCCTTGCGGTGCTACTGCAAGGCATGGCTCATTCTGGGCTGGGAAGGCACGGACTAATAAAATTACATCCATGGCTACTTCCGCTGAGTTTCGGTCTGTGCAAAAATTCGGCACAGTACTACAGCTCACAGGGAGCGGTACTACCACGTAGGGTGCGGAAGTAAAAAATTACTTCCGCCCCTAATTCCGCGCATGCCACCATTCTGGGCTAGAGGCCACGGTACTACCGCGTGCTAGGATACTACCACACTCGTGGTACTACCGTGGGCAGCTGCGGTACTACTGCTGCCTTGAGCAGTACTACCGCACATCACAGAATAGTAGCACTTGGAAGACTTCATCTTCGCAACGACAAGGGAAACGACCGATGCTCCAATGAAGTAAAGGAAAGGTGGTGCAAAGGAATAGATGTGTACGTGTTGATTCCACGCCAACCTTTATGAAGTGGACCCCCTCTTAATAGTATGGCTTTCCTACGACTCAAATCCACCGAAATGAGACATAGAGAAATGCCGTCTTCGATAGGCTCCAAGGGGCACCGAATCGTCTTGTGCCTAGACATGAGATATCTGAAATGCTCGATGCACACGATTAGTCCACAAATGCATTGTCATCAATCACCAAAACCACTTAGGGAGAAATATGCCCTTACAATCTCCCCCTTTTTGGTGGATTGATGACAATACGGGATTTGCACATAGGGATATAAAATGAAACATAAGCAAACCCAACATCTATAAAATATAGACAGGCTCCCCCTAGATGTGTGCACTCTAGAAATGCTTTGGACTGCACGGCATAGATACTAGGATCAACACTGCCCCTATATTTTATAAACAAGGCAATCCTTGCAACAATATGAATGACACTAAGCATGGAGGCAAGGTATAGAAATGAGCATGAAGTACAGGGCACATGACATAATAAGCTCATAATCTACTAAACATACTAGACAATAGGATAAGACAATAAGATAAGCTGAGGACATATGTCTTATACCATATGATAGTCTCCGGGACTCACATGAACACAACCACAAACCAACAATCCAAAGCAAACGAAGGTTCAACAGAACAAAAGCAAAGCGAAACAAGACTCAACACAGGACTCACAAATCCTACACTCTCTCCCCCTTTGGCATAGAGACACCAAAAAGGCAGAAAGGACACCTACGATACAGGTGATGTCAGAACTCCAAGGCATCACCAGTCATGTTCCTCCTACTCAGACTCCTCAGCAGCACGGGATGTAGATGGAATTCTAGTCCCCTCCTCTGACTCACTCCACCGGCAGTGCTGTCTGGTCCACTGCTCCTCATCTGTGATCCTCTCCTCAGAGCCATCCTAGACCTCAAGGCCAACCTGCCTCATAATAGCCTTGTCGTGACGACGAGCCATCTTGGTGTTCACATGAGCCCGGTACTGACCCTTGGCCTGTATGCAGAACAGAGCCTTCATCTTGGCCTTGAGCTTCTTACCCCAAGTGGGCTCAATAGAGGGAGGAGTGTATCCCTCAGAACTATCCTCAGCCGCTTCCTCCTCCTCAAGCTCATCCTCATCCACATCCATCCTAGCAGCCTCTGCCTCAGCCTGGGTAGTGGTGTTAGCCCACTTGCTCTTGATGCATAGCTTGATAGGCTCATGGCGAATCCAGTTGGGAGCAACAAACTCTTCATTGGGAAAGAGCTTCTCCCAAGTCTTCGAGATCAATAGAAACATGTAAGGTCCATAGATGGGCACCTTACGGTTGAACACAGCAAACTGCAGCTCACACCACATGATCTGTGAGACATCTAGTGGTTCCGTCTGTTGGATACACGCCTTCTCACAGAGGAGCATCATGTCCACAAGATAAGCATGCACCTTATCCTTGTCGCCCATGCGAGGAAAAAGTGTGTTCCGGAAGACCCGGTGCATGATGTTAAGGAATGGATTCATCACCCAAGTCTTCTTGTCATTGGCTAGCTTCTTCTCAACAAGGTAGGGTTGAAGGTTGTTCTTGTTGGCCTACTCGGGGTTGCCATGAGGGAGGGCACCAACGGGCACATTGAGCCCCTCATCACGAACGTGTAACATCGCCATGAACTCCTTCCACTTAGCAGACATCCTCTTCCCATTAGTCATCCAAGTCATGGTCCGCTGCTCATCCGCATGGAAGTGGACCGAAGCAAAGAACTGAGCCACAATCTCTGGGTCAAAGTCCATGTGGAATGTGAGCAACTCCTCAATGCCAAACTGCTCCACCAGATCCAGAGTCTCACCAAAATATGCCCGGTTGCTGTCCTTCCTCATATGAACCATGTCAATCCAGTGCACTGGCACATAGGTGTTTAGCTTGGCCTTGATCACATCTAGGAAGATAAGATTCTGCTGCTTGGTCCAAAACAAGTCATTGCATCTCTTGTGATTTCCCTAGGGTTGACGTAAGGGTTGAGCTTCCTTTGTACCAGAAACTCCGCTTGAGGTATCTCATCCATGCCAAGAGTTGGCTCCTTGGTCTTGATAGCGGTGGACTTGGTTCTTCGTTGTGGGGCTCTGGAGCCTCTTGGTTGAGAAGGCGCTTCGAGCTTGTGTCGCGGCTGGGATTCGAGCGCCGGACATTGGAACCAGAGCCACCACCTATGACACACAACACAAACACGAGAAAAGCGAGAGGGATTATTGCAAAGACTAGGGCCAAAGACCAAATGTAACATGTAAAAATGTGATTGGGAGGACAAAACAATGTAATTGTTAACTCCACGGTAGTACCGGGCTAGGGTGCAGAAGTAAAAGTTTACAGCCGCTCTAGCCACGGTAGTACTATGCCGAGGTGGCACGGTAGTACCGTGCCTGGAGCGGAAGTAAAATTTTACTTCCGCGCCCCGGGCGGTAGTACCACATGAGGAGGGTTCTCGCGCGAGCGAGCGGTAGTACCGCACGGATTCAAATCCCTCAAGAATAACATCTCTGGATCTAAAAATATCCGCAAAATTAGATTGGTAATATCGTTGATCAAAACTACACTATTGTATCACACCAAATAGCATATCTACTGCACAAGCACTCTCCTACAATCTCATCTTGCAAAGATATAGCCGAAAATCACACGAACTACACATGCATCTCCCCAAGACCTAGAAGCACAAGGACGGAACAAAAAGAGAGGGACTAGGGTAGATACCGGGGTCCTTGGCAAGAGGGCGAGGTGGGGAACGATCCCACCGGTCGGAATGCGAGGAGAGCGGCCGGAGACGGAGATCCGGCGAGGTCCTCTGGCGCCGTTCTTGGGCAGGAGAGAGAGAGAGAGACAGAATGGGGAAAAGAGATGAATGGGTATGGGGGAGTTGGAACTCCCCCTGCCCGCTCTTAACCCCCACGCGCTCGTGACTGCGCGATAGTACCGCGGGTCATCGCAGTAGTACCGCCCGGGCGGAAGTACCGCACACAGGGCGGTAGTACCGCTCTTCCAGCGGCAGTAAAAATTTACTGCCACGATGGAAGCGGTAGTACCGTGCCTGGGATGCAGCTGTGCATGCACAGGGTAACCCATTTCCTGTTGTAGTACCGTGGCTTGCCACGGTAGTACCGTAAACCCAAGAAAGTGCAAGTTTCAACAAAAACAGAAAACATGGCCTTTGCAATGCAACCTTCAAGTAACCGGACACACAAAAGAGCACACACTCGAGGCAACTCAAACACAAACGCGGCTCAAAGGGAAGGCAAACGACAACAAGGACCAAACATGAAACACAACCTCTCCAAAGAGAGAGCGGTGGCCGGAGCCACCTATGTTTGAGTCAATTGGCATGGCACCGCGAAGAATTATCCTTGGGCCCATGACCAAAACTCGTCTTTGAAGCACAAGTACCATAAAAAATGGCTAATGTGAAAGAGTTGATCAATTTGTGCATAATGGGGGGAGGGGGAGTTCATTGAGAGAACAACACTCCCCCTATGTTCATGCCTACACCTAAATAAGACATCAAGATGAGTATGGTGGGGTGTGCAAGGGTTCAAGCCACATTGCTCGAATCAATGATATTTAGCTCATGCCTTAACTCGCGAAATCTTGGTTCATCCAAGGGATTTGTGAAGATATCTGCATGGTTATCATGAGTGTTTACATAGTTGATCTTGATCTCCCCTCGCCTAATGTGATCCCAGATGAAGTGATACCGGATCTCAATATGCTTCGTCTTGAAATGTTGCACTGGGTTGAGAGAGATCTTGATGGGCTTTTATTGTCACACCAAAGAGGCACTTTGTCGCAAATGACATTGTAATCCTTTAAAGTTTGCCTCATCCAAAGAAGTTGAGCACAACAACTACCAGCGGCCACATACTCCGCTTCGGTGGACGAGAGAGACACACAACTTTGCTTCTTAGAAGACCAACTCGCCAAAGAGCAACTAAGAAATTGGCACCCTCCGAAAGTTGACTTCCTATCCACTTTTTCTCCCGCCCAATCCGAGTCCGAAAAGCCCACAAGGTTGAAGTAAGCTCCTCTTGGGTACCATAAGCGAAAGTTTGGGGTATGACCAAATATCAAAAGATTCGCTTGACCGCAACATAGTGGCTTTCCTTAGGTGCAACTTGAAACCGTGCACAAATTCCCACACTCAACATGATATCTGGTCTAGATGCACAAAGGTAAAGCAAGGAGCCAATCATGGAGCGATATACCTTTTGATCCGCCGCTTTACCATTGGGATCTATGTCAAGTTGGCATTTGATGGGCATTGGAGTGGAAGCCGACTTGACATCACTTAGCTTGAATCTCTTGAGCATGTCTTGAGTGTATTCGGCTTGGTTGATGAAGGTTCCTTCTCTTCTTGGCCTGATTTCGAACCCAAGAAAGAACTTCAACTCTCCCATCATGGACATCATGAACTTTGAGGTCATGAGAGAGGCAAATTCCTCATTGAAAGCTTTTTTAGGGGAACCAAAGATAATATCATCAACATATAGTTCGCATACAAACAACTCCCCTTTGACCTTCTTAGTAAAAAGAGTGGGGTCGATTTTCCCAATTTCAAACCCACGATCTTGCAACAACTCGGTAAGGTGCTCATACCACGCATGTGGGGCTTGTTTAAGGCCATAGAGTGCCTTATAGAGTTGGTACACATGATTGGGGAACTCGGGATCCTCAAACCCCGGGGATTGTTTGACATACACCAACTGATTAATAGGACCATTAAGAAAAGCATTCTTCACATCCATTTGTTGCAACTTGAAGTTATGATGAGAATCATAAGCAATAAACAAACGAATAGATTCAAGGCGAGCAACGGGAGCAAAGGTTTCACCATAGTCAATACCCTTGACTTGGGAGTAGCCTTGTGCTACCAAACGAGCCTTGCTGCGAACGATAATTTTGTGAGTGATACGTCTCCAACGTATCTATAATTTTTTTATTGTTCCATGCTATTATATTATCTCTTTTGGATGCTTATGGGCTTTATTATGCACTTTTATATTACTTTTGGGACTAACCTATTGACCCAGAGCCCAGTGCCAGTTCCTGTTTTCCCCTAGTTTCAGTGTTTCGAAGAAAAGGTATATCAAACGGAGTCGAAACGAAATGAAACCTTCTGCAGAAGTTATTTTTGGAAGGAAAGCAACCAGATGGACTTGGAGTGCATGTTAGGAAAGAAACAAGGGAGCCACGAGGTAGGGGGGCGCGCCCACCCCCCTAGGGCATGCCCTCCACCCTCGCGGGCCCATCGTGGCTCCTCTGACTTATTTCTTCCGCCTATATATATCCATATACCCTAAAACGATCGAAGAACATAATAGATCGGGAGTTCCGCCGCCGCAAGCCTCTGTAGCCACCAAAAACCAATCGGGACCCTGTTCCGGCACCTTGCCGGAGGGGGGAACCCCCACCGGTGGCCATCTTCATCATCACGGCACTCTCCATGGCGAGGAAGGAGTAGTTCACCCTCGGTGCTGAGGGTATGTACCAGTAGCTATGTGTTTGATCTCTCTCTCTCTCTCTCTCTCTCGTGTTCTTGATTTGGCACGATCTTGATGTATCGCGAGCTTTGCTATTATAGTTGGACCTTATGTTGCTTCTCCCCCTCTACTCTCTTGTAATGGATTGAGTTTTCCCCTTGAAGTAATCTTATCGGATTGAGTCTTTAATGATTTGAGAACACTTGATGTATGTCTTGCCGTGCGTATCTGTGGTGACAATGGGAAATCACGTGATTCATTTGATGTATGTTTTGGTGATCAACTTGCGGGTTCTGCCCATGAACTTATGCATAGGGGTTGGCACACGTTTTCGTCTTGATTCTCCTGTAGAAACTTTGGGGCACTCTTTGAGGTTCTATGTGTTGGTTGAATAGATGAATTTGAGATTGTGTGACGCATGTCATATAATCATACCCACGGATACTTGAGGTGACATTGGAGTATCTAGGTGACATTAGGGTTTTGGTTGATTTGTGTCTTAAGGTGTTATTCTAGTACGAACTCTAGGGTTGTTTGTGACACTTATAGGAATAGCCCAACGGATTGATTGGAAAGAATAACTTTGAGGCGGTTTCATACCCTACCATAATCTCTTTGTTTGTTCTCCGCTATTAGTGACTTTGGAGTGACTCTTTGTTGCATGTTGAGGGATAGTTATATGATCCAACTATGTTATTATTGTTGAGAGAACTTGCACTAGTGAAAGTATGAACCCTAGGCCTTGTTTACTAGCATTGCAATAGCGTTTACGCTCACTTTTATCATTAGTTACCTTGCTGTTTATATATTTTTCAGATTACAAAAACCCATATCTACCATCCATATTGCACTTGTATCACCATCTCTTTGCCGAACTAGTGCACCTATAGAATTTACCATTGTATTGGGTGTGTTGGGGACACAAGAGACTCTCTGTTATTTGGTTGCAGGGTTGCTTGAGAGAGACCATCTTCATCCTACGCCTCCCACGGATTGATAAACCTTAGGTCATCCACTTGAGGGAAATTTGCTACTGTCCTACAAACCTCTGCACTTGGAGGCCCAACAACGTTTACAAGAAGAAGGTTGTGTAGTAGACATCAAGCAGTTTCTGGCACCGTTGCCAGGGAGGTGAGTGCTTGAAGGTATATCTTTAGATCTTGCAATCAAATCTTTTAGTTTCTTTTTTATCACTAGTTTAGTTTATAAAAGAAAACTACAAAAAATGGAATTGAGTTTGTCTCATACGCTTCATCTTTTTAATATCTTTCGTGAGAATGCTGGAAAGGAAAATTGTGCCAAAGTGTTAGAAGAAGAATGCATTAAAATGTTTGGCACTAAATCTTTGAATGATGAGCATGATTGCAATGTTGTTAGTACGAATTCCTTGAATATCCATGATGCTAATGATATGCAAAGCCACAAGCTCGGGGAAGCTATGTTTGGTGAAGATGATATTTTTTGTCCCCCAAGTTTTGATGAGCAAATTTATTATGATGATAGCATGCCTTCTATCTATGATGATTATATTGATGAAATTGGGTTTGAAAGAGTGTCAACTTTAGGAAGTAATGATCCCGCTATTTTGGAGGGTGTTGAATCTTATTGTGATAATTATGAAAGTGGATTTGGAGAGGTCGTGACTTTATTTAGTGATGATTCCACTATTTTAGAAGAGGTTCCAATTGATTATGAGAACAAAGTTGCTATCTATGATGATTATTGTGATGACACGTATGCTATAAAGAATAATGATAACCATGAAACTTGTCATCATGATTTTAATTTTCAATTTGATTATGCTTCACATGATAGTTATTTTGTTAAGTTTGCTCCCACTACTATTCATGAGAAGAAATTTGCTTATGTGGAGAGTAATAAAATTTCTATGCTTGTGCATCATGAAAAGAATGCTTTAGGTGTTGGTTATTATATTGTTGAATTCATTCATGATGCTACTGAAAATTATTATGAGAGAGGATCATATGCTTCTACATATTGCAATAATATCAAGTTTCCTCTCTATGTGCTTAAAGTTTTGAAGTTATGCTTGTTTTTCCTTCCTATGCTAGATGATTCTTGCTCCAATAAGTTGTTTGTTCACAAAATACCTATGAATAAGAAGTGGGTTAGACTTAAATGTGCTAGTCATATTCTTCATGATGCTCTCTTTATGTTTCAATTCTTATCTCTTATGTGAGCATCATTGAAATCATCATGCCTAGCTGGGGGCGTTAAACGATAGCGCTTGTTGGGAGGCAACCCAATTTTATTTTAGTTTCTTGCTTTTTGGTTCTGTTTAGGAATAAATAATCCATCTAGCTTCTGGTTAGATGTGGTTTTATGTTTTAATTAGTGTTTGTGCCAGGTTAAACCTATAGAATCTTCTTGGATGATAGTTATTTGATCTTGCTGAAAATTCTAGAAACTTTCTGTTCACGAAAACAATTGTTAAAAATCACCAGAACATGATAAAATACTGATTCCAGTTGCAGAAGATCAATAAACAAATTGTCTAGGACGTCCTATTTTGGTAGAATTTTTGGAGTTCCAGAAGTTTGCGTTAGTTACAGATTACTACAGACTGTTCTGTTTTTGACAGATTCTGTTTTGCGTGTGTTGTTTGCTTATTTTGATGAATTTATGGCTAGTAAAATAGTTTATAAACCATAGATAAGTTGGAATACAGTAGGTTTAACACCAATATAAATGAATAATGAGTTCATTACAGTACCTTGAAGTGGTGTTTTGTTTTCTTTCGCTAACGGAGCTTACGAGTTTTCTGCTGAGTTTTGTGTTGTGAAGTTTTCAAGTTTTGGGTAAAGATTCGATGGACTATGGAATAAGGAGTGGCAAGAGACTAAGCTTGGGGATTCCCAAGGCACCCCAAGGTAATATCCAAGTATAACCAAGAGCCTAAGCTTGGGGATGCCCCGGAAGGCACCCCTCTTTCGTCTACTTCCATCGGTAACTTTACTTGGAGCTATATTTTTATTCACCACATGATATGTGTTTTGCTTGGAGCGTCATTTTATTTTATTTTGCTTTGCTTGCTATTTTAATAAAATATCAATATCTGAAATTCTGAAATGTTAGAGAGTCTTCACATAGTTGCATAATTATTCGACTACTCATTAATCTTCACTTATATCTTTCGGAGTAGTTTGTTGTTTGCTCTAGTGCTTCACTTATACCCTTTTAGGGCACGGCGGTGGTTTTATTTTGAAGAAATAGATGAACTCTCATGCTTCACTTATATTATTTTGAGAGTCTTTAGAACAGCATGGTAATTTGCTTTGGTTATGAATTTAGTCCTAATATGATGGGCATCCAAGATGGGTATAATAAAAACTTTCATATAAAGTGCATTGAATACTAAGAGAAGTTTGATACTTGATGATTGTTTTGAGATATGAAGATGGTGATATTAGAGTCATGCTAGAGGAGTAGTTGTGAATTTGAGGTATACTTGTGTTAAAGTTTGTGATTCCCGTAGCATGCACATATGGTGAACCGTTATGTGATAAAGTCGGAGCATGATTTATTTATTGATTGTCCTCCTTATGAGTGGCGGTCGGGGACAAGCGATGGTCTTTTCCTACCAATCTATCCCCCTAGGAACATGCGCGTAGTACTTCGTTTCGATAACTAATAGATTTTTGCAATAAGTATATGAGTTCTTTATGACTAATGTTGAGTCCATGGATTATACGCACTTTCACCCTTCCACCATTGCTAGCCTCTCTTGTGTCGCGCAACTTTCGCCAATACCATACACCCAACATATACCTTCCTCAAAATAGCCACCATACCTACCTATTATGGCATTTCCATAGCCATTCCGAGATATATTGCCATGCAACTTACCACCGTTCCGTTTATTATGACACGCTCCATCATTGTCATATTGCTTTTGCATGATCATGTAGTTGACATCATATTTCTGGCAAAGCCACCGTTCATAATTCCTTCATACATATCACTCTTGATTCATTGCATATCCCGGTACTCCGCCGGAGGCATTCATATAGAGTCATATTTTGTTCTAGTATTGAGTTGTAATTCTTGTGTTGTAAGTAAATAAAAGTGTGATGATCATCATTATTAGAGCATTGTCCCAGTGAGGAAAGGATGATGGAGACTATGATTCCCCCACAAGTCGGGATGAGACTCCGGACGAAAAAGAAAAAAAAGAAAAAAAGAGGCAAAAAAAAGAGAGAAAAGGCCCAAATAAAAAAATAATAAAAATGAGAGAAAAAGAGAGAAGGGACAATGCTACTATCCTTTTACCACACTTGTGCTTCAAAGTAGCACCATAATCTTCATTATAGAGAGTCTCCTATGTTGTCACTTTCATATACAAGTGGGAATTTTACATTATAGAACTTGGCTTGTATATTCCAATGATGGCCTTCCTCAAAATGCCCTAGGTCTTCGTGAGAAAGCGAGTTGGATGCACACCCACTTAGTTTCTTTTGTTGAGCTTTCATATGCTTATAGCTATAGTGCATCCGTTGCATGGCAATCCCTACTCACTCACATTGATATCTATTGATGGGCATCTCCATAGCCCGTTCATACGCCTAGTTGATGTGAGACTATCTTCTCCCTTTTTTGTCTTCCCCACAACCACCATTCTATTCCACCTATGTCCATGGATACTACCTCTTGAGCTTGCATTGGTTTTCCCCGAAGAGGAGAGGATGATGCAGCAGAGTAGCGTAAGTATTTCCCTCAGTTTTTGAGAACCAAGGTATCAATCTAGTAGGAGTCCACGCTCAAGTCCCTTGTACCTGCACAAAACGATAGCTACTCGCAACCAACGCGATTAGGGGTTGTCAATCCCTTCACGGTCACTTATGAAAGTGAGAACTGATAGATAATGTTTTTGGTATTTTCGATATAGAGATGCAAAGTGAAAAGTAAAAGGTAAAGTAAAAAAGAAAAGCAAGATTAAAGTGATGGAGATTGATATGATGAGAATAGAACCGGGGGCCATAGGTTTCACTAGTGGCTTCTCTCAAGAGCATAAGTATTCTACGGTGGGTGAACAAATTACTGTTGAGCAATTGACAGAACTGAGCATAGTTATGAGAATATCTAGGCATGATCATGTATATAGGCATCACGTCCGTGACAAGTAGACCGAAACGATTCTGCATCTACTGCTATTACTCCACTCATCGACCGCTATCCAGCATGCATCTAGAGTATTAAGTTAGAAACAGAGTAACGCTTTAAGCAAGATGACATGATGTAGAGAGATAAATTCATGCAATTTGAAATAAACCCCATCTTGTTATCCTCGATGACAATGATGCAATACGTGCCTTGATGCCCCTTATGTTACTGGGAAAGGACACCGCAAGATCGAACCCAAAGCTAAGCACTTCTCCCATGGCAAGAAAAACCAATCTAGTAGGCCAAACCAAACTGATAATTCGAAGAGACTTGCAAAGATAACCAATCATACATAAAAGAATTCAGAGAAGATTCAAATATTATTCATAGATAGACTTGATCATAAACCCACAATTCATCGGTCTCAACAAACACACCGCAAAAAGAAGATTACATTGAGTAGATCTCCACGAGAGAGGGGAAGAACTTTGTATTGAGATCCAAAAAGAGAGAAGAAGCCATCTAGCTACTAACTATGGACCCGAAGGTCTGAGGTGAACTACTCACACTTCATCGGAGAGGCTATGATGATGTAGAAGCCCTCCGTGATGACGGCCCTCTCCGGCGGAGCTCCGGAATAGGCCCCAAGATGGGATCTCGTGGATACAGAAAGTTGCGGCGGTGGAATTAGGTTTTTGGCTCCTGTTCTGATCGTTTGGGGGTACGTAGGTATATATAGGAGGAAGGAGTACGTCGATGGAGCTTTGAGGGGCCCACATGGCAGGGGGCACGCCCTAAGGGGGGGGGGGCGCCCCCACCCTCGTGACCGCCTCTCTGATGCCTTGGCGTAGGGTCCAAGTCCGCTGGATCACGTTCGGTGAGAAAATCACGTTCGAAGATTTTATTCCGTTTAGACTCCGTTTGATATTCTCTTTCTCCGAAACTCTGAAATAGGCAAAAAAACATCAATTCTGGGCTGGGCCTCTGGTTAATAGGTTAGTCCCAAAGATAATATAAAGTGTAAAATAAAGCCCAATATAGTCCAAAACAGTAGATAATATAGCATGGAGCAATCAAAAATTATAGATACGTTGGAGACGTATCAGGCATCCCCAAGCTTAATTCCTGCTCGTCCTCGAGTAGGTAAATGATAAAAAGAGAATTTTTGATGCGGAGTGCTACTTGGCATAATTTCAATGCAAATCTTCTTAATTGTGGTATGAATATTCAGATTCGAAAGATTCAAGACAAAAGTTTATGTTGACATAAAAATAATAATACTTCAAGCATACTAATAAAGCAATTATGTCTTCTCAAAATAACATGGCCAAAGAAAGTTATCCCTACAAAATCATATAGTCTAGCTATGCTCCATCTTCACCACACAAAGTATTTAAATCATGCACAACCCCGATGACAAGCCAAGCAATTGTTTCATACTTTAACATTTTCAAAACTTTTTCAATCTTCACGCAATACATGAGCATGAGCCATGGATATAGCACTATATGTGGAATAGAATGGTGGTTGTGGAGAATACAAAAAGAGGCGAAGATAGTCTCACATCAACTAGGCGTATCAACGGGCTATGGAGATGCCCATTAATAGATATCAATGTGAGTGAGTAGGGATTGCCATGCAACGGATGCACTAGAGCTATAAGTATATGAAAGCTCAACAAAAGAAACTAAGTGGGTGTGCATACAACTCGCTTGCTCACGAAGACCTAGGGCAATTTGAGGAAGCCCATCATTGGAATATACAAGCCAAGTTCTATAATGAAAAATTCCCACTAGTATATGAAAGTAATATCATAGGAGACTCTCTATCATGAAGATCTTGGTGCTACTTTGAAGCACAAGTGTGGTAAAAGGATAGTAACATTGTCCCTTCTCTCTTTTTCTCTCATTTTTTTATTTGGGCCTTTTCTTTCTTTTTTTATGGCCTCTTTTTTTCTTTTTTTATTTTTCATCCGGAGTCTCATCCCGAATTGTGGAGGAATCATAGTCTCCATCATTCTTTCCTCACTTGGGACAATGCTTTAAAAATAATGATCATCACACTTTTATTTTTCTTACAACTCAACAATTACAACTCGATACTTAGAACAAGATATGACTCTATATGAATGCCTTCGGCGGTGTACCGGGATATGCAATGAATCAAGAGTGACATGTATGAAAGAATTATGAATGGTGGCTTTGCCACAAATACGATGTCAACTACATGATCATGCTAGCAATATGACAATGATGGAGCGTGTCATAATAAACGGAACGGTGGAAAGTTGCATGGCAATATATCTCGGAATGGCTATGGAAATGCCATGATAGGTAGGTATGGTGGCTGTTTTGAGGAAGGTATATGGTGGGTGTATGATACCGGCGAAAAGTGTGCGGTATTAGAGAGGCTAGCAATAGTGGAAGGATGGGAAAAAGTGCATATAATCCATGGACTCAACATTAGTCATAAATCTAGAAGTTATCAAAGCAAAGTATTACGCGCATGCTCCTAGGGGGATAGATTGGTAGGAAAAGACCATCGCTCCTCCCCGACCGCCACTCATAAGGAAGACAATCAATAAACACCTCATGCTCCGACTTTGTTTCATAACGGTTCACCATACGTGCATGCTACGGGAATCACAAACTTCAATGCAAGTATTCTTTAAATTCACAACTACTCAACTAGCATGACTATAATATTATCACCTCCATATCTCAAAACAATTATCATGCTTCAATCTTCTTTTAGTATTCAACGCACTCAAAAAGAAAGTTTCACAAATCTTCAATACCAAGCATATTATTATTAAGCGATTTATCATGCTATTAAGACTCTCAAAATGATATAAGTGAAGCATGAGAGATTAATAGTTTCTTTAAAACAAATCTACCACCGTGCTCTAAAAGATCTAAGTGAAGCACATAGAGCCAAACTACATAGGTCAAAAGATATAAGTGAAGCACAAAGAGTATTCTATCAAATTTTAATTCATAAATGGCTCTCTCAAAGGTGTGTACAGAAAGGATGATTGTGGCACACTAACAAACAAAGACACAAATAATACAAGACGCTCCAAGCAAAACACATATCATGTTGGTGAATAAAAATATAGCTCTAAGTAAAATACCGATGGAAGTAGACGAAAGAGGGGATGCCTTCCGGGGCATCCCCAAGCTTTGACTTTTTGGTGTCCTTGGATTATATTGGGGTGCCATGGGCATCCCCAAGCTTAGGCTCTTGCCACTCCTTGTTCCATAATCCATCAAAATATTTCACCCAAAATTTGAAAACTTCACAACACAAAACTGAATAGAAATCTCGTGAGCTCCATTAGAGAAAGAAAACATAAAACCACTTCAAGGTACTGTAATGAACTCATTCTTTATTTATATTGGTGTTAAACCTGCTGTATTCCAACTTCTCTATGGATAAACTATTTTACTAGCCATAGATTCATCAAAATAAGCAAACAACACACGAAAAACAGAATCTGTCAAGAACAGAATAGTCTGTAGTAATCTGTAACTAATGCAAACTTATGGAACTCCCAAAAATCTACCAAAATTGGAAGACCTAGACAATTTATTATTGATCAGCAGAAATTGGAATCAGTATTTTATCACGTTCTGGTGATTTTTAATAATTCGGGCACTGAGCACAAAGTTTCTGGAAATTACAGCAAGATCAAATAACTATCATCCAAGAAGATCCAATAGGTCTAGCTTGGCACAAACACTAATTAAAACACAAAACCACATCCAAACAGAAGGTAGATGGGTTATTTATTCCCTAACAGAAGAAAAACACACAAAAAACTAAAAATAAAATTGGGTTGCCTCCCAACAAGCGCTATCGTTTAACGCCCCTAGCTAGGCATAAAAGCGAGGATAGATTTAGGTATTGCCATCTTTGGCAGTAGGAAAGAAAAGAGCAAATTTCCTTTCTATGGCATTCATTCTCCTATTTTGGGAAAACACATGGCCATTAATGGATGAAGTAAGATTAAGCACATTACAGAAATTTGCATCTAAACTAGATTTCATCTCCTTGATAATTTCGTTTTGATAAAAGCATAAGAGGGTGGTAGATTCAACCTTATCATTCATGGGGTGCCCAAATATAGTTTTCATTCTTTCATAGGTATCTATAGCATCCCCTTCAAGAAAACCCTCTTCAAAAAATAGAATCTAGCACTTGTTTGAAAGAGGCAGGTAATCCAATATAGAAACCTTTTAAGTAAACCTCAATTTGATATTGTGGTATGTAGCTAGCCCTAATCCTCAATAACCTATCCCAAGCATCTTTTAAAGACTCATCAATTAAATAACGAAAAATTCCAGAGTCATCTTCATCAAGATCATTTAAACTCTCATTGGTAACCCCGGTGGGTCTTTCAATAGCATCATTATTTTTGAGCTTAGAGAGGATAGAGGGGTCATCCAAGGTACCAAGACCCTGGAAAGGACCCTTTATTCTTTTTGATTCTGCCATGGCAACGGGAAGGCAAACGGAAAAGGAGAAGGAGAAGGAGAAAGAGAGGGTGAATAAAACGGCAAGGGTGAAGTGGGGGAGAGGAAAACGAGAGGCAAATGGCAACTAATGTAATGTGGGAGATAGGGATTGTGATGGGTACTTGGTATGTTGACTTTTTGTGTAGACTCCCCGGCAACGGCGCCACAAATTCTTCTTGCTACCTCTTGAGCTTGCGTTGGTTTTCCCCGAAGAGGAGAGGATGATGCAGGAGAGTAGCGTAAGTATTTCCCTCAGTTTTTGAGAACCAAGGTATCAATCCAGTAGGAGGCCACGCTCAAGTCCCTCGTACCTACACAAAACGATAGCTACTCGCAACCAACGCGATTAGGGGTTATCAATCCCTTCACGATCACTTACGAAAGTGAGAACTGATAGGTAATGTTTTTGGTATTTTTGATATAGAGATGCAAAGTGAAAAGTAAAAGGCAAAGTAAAAAGCAAAGCAAGATTAAAGTGATGGAGATTGATATGATGAGAATAGACCCGGGGGCCATAGGTTTCACTAGTGGCTTCTCTCAAGAGCATAAGTATTCTACGGTGGGTGAACAAATTACTGTTGAGCAATTGACAGAATTGAGCATAGTTATGAGAATATCTAGGCATGATCATGTATATAGGTATCACGTCCGTGACAAGTAGACCGAAACGATTCTGCATCTACTACTATTACTCCACTCATCGACCGCTATCCAGCATGCATCTAGAGTATTAAGTTAGAAACAGAGTAATGCTTTAAGCAAGATGACATGATGTAGAGAGATAAATTCATGCAATATGAAATAAACCCCATCTTGTTATCCTCGATGGCAACGATGCAATACGTGCCTTGCTTCCCCTTCTGTCACTGGGAAAGGACACCGCAAGATCGAACCCAAAGCTAAGCAGTTCTCCCATGGCAAGAAAAACCAGTCTAGTAGGCCAAACCAAACTGATAATTCGAAGAGACTTGCAAAGATAACCAATCATACATAAAATAATTCAGAGAAGATTCAAATATTATTCATAGGTTGACTTGATCATAGACACACAATTCATCGGTCTAAACAAACACACCGCAAAAATAAGATTACATCGAATAGATCTCCACGAGAGAGGGGGAGAACTTTGTATTGAGATCCAAAAAGAGAGAAGAAGCCATCTAGCTACTAACTGTGGAACCGAAGGTCTGAGTTAACTACTCACACTTCATTGGAGAGGCTATGATGATGTAGAAGCCCTCCGTGATGACGGCCCTCTCCGGCGGAGCTCCAGAACAGGCCCCAAGATGGGATCTCGTGGATACAGAAAGTTGCGGCGGTGGAATTAGGTTTTTGGCTCCTGTTCTGATCGTTTGGGGGTACGTAGGTATATATAGGAGGTAGGAGTACGTCGGTGGAGCTTCGAGGGGCTCACGAGGCAGGGGGCGCGCCCTAAGGGGGGTGCCCCCCACCCTCGTGACCGCCTCTCTGATGCCTTGGCGTAGGGTCCAAGTCCCCTGGATCACGTTCGGTGAGAAAATCACGTCCTCGAAGATTTTATTCCGTTTGGACTCCGTATGATATTCTGTTTCTCCGAAACTCTGAAATAGGCAAAAAACAGCAATTCTGGGCTGGGCCTCCGGTTAATAGGTTAGTCCCAAAAATAATATAAAAGTGGAAAATAAAGCCCAATATAGTCCAAAACAGTAGATAGTATAGCATGGAGCAATCAAAAATTATAGATACGTTGGAGACGTATCCATGGCTCATGCTCATGTATTGCGTGATGATTGAAAAAGTTTGAGAACATCAAAAGTATGAAACAATTGCTTGGCTTGTCACCGGGGTTGTGCATGATTTAAATATTTTGTGTGATGAAGATAGAGCATAGCCAGACTATATGATTTTGTAGGGATAGCTTTCTTTGGCCATGTTATTTTCAGAAGACATGATTGCTTTGTTAGTATGCTTGAACTTATTGTTTTCATGTTAATATTAAAGTTTTGTCTTGAATATTATGGATCTGAATATTCTTGCCATAAAAAAGAGATTACATTGATAAATATGTTAGGTAGCATTCCAGATCAAAAATTCTGTTTTTATCATTTACCTACTCGAGGACGAGCATGAATTAAGCTTAAGGATGCTAATACGTCTCCAACATATCTATAATTTTTGATTGTTCCATGCTATTATATTATCTGTTTTGGATGTTTATGAGCTTTATTATGCACTTTTATATTACTTTTGGGACTAACCTATTGACCCAGAGCCCAGTGCCAGTTCCAGTTTTGTCCCTTGTTTCAGTGTTTCGAAGAAAAGGAATATCAAACGGAGTCGAAACGGAATGAAACCTTCTGGAGAAGTTATTTCTGGAAGGAAAGCAACCAGATAGACTTAGAGTGCACGTAAGGAAAGAAACGAGGGAGCCACAAGGTAGGGGGGCGCCCCCACCCCCCTAGGGCGCGCCCTCCACCCTCGTGGGCCCCTCGTGGCTTCCCTGACGTATTTCTTCCGCCTATATATATCCATATACCCTAAAACGATCGAAGAACAGAATAGATTGGGAGTTCCGCCGCCGCAAGCCTCTGTAGCCACCAAAAACCAATCGGGACCCTGTTCCGGCACCCTGCCGGGGGGGGAACCCTCACCGGTGGACATCTTCATCATCCCGGCGCTCTCCATGACAAGGAGGGAGTAGTTCACCCTCGCGGGGCTGAGGGTATGTACCAGTAGCTATGTGTTCGATCTCTCTCTCTCTCGTGTTCCTAATTTTTCACGATCTTGATGTATCGCGAGCTGTGCTATTATAGTTGGATCTTATGTTGCTTCTCCCCCTCTACTCTATTGTAATGGATTGAGTTTTCCCCTTGAAGTAATCTTATCGGATTGAGTCTTTAATGATTTGAGAACACTTGATGTATGTCTTGCCATGTGTATCTGTGGTGACAATTTGATATCACGTGATTCACTTGATTTATGTTTTGGTGATCAACTTGCAGGTCCCGCCCATGAACTTATGCATAGGGGTTGGCACACATTTTCGTCTTGATTCTCCGGTAGAAACTTTGGGGCACTCTTTGAGGTTCTATGTGTTGGTTGAATAGATGAATTTGAGATTGTGTGAAGCATATCGTATAATCATACCCACAGATACTTGCAGTGACATTGGAGTATCTAGGTCACATTAGGGTTTTGGTTGATTTGTGTCTTAAGGTGTTATTCTAGTACGAACTCTAGGGCTGTTGTGACACTTATAGGAATAACCCAACGGATTGATTGGAAAGAATAACTTTGAGGTGGTTTCGTACCCTGCCATAATCTCTTCGTTTGTTCTCTGCTATTAGTGACTTTGGAGTGACTCTTTGTTGCATGTTGAGGGATAGTTATATGATCCAACTATGTTATTATTGTTGAGAGAACTTGCACTAGTGAAAGTATGAACCCTAGGCCTTGTTTCCTAGCATTGCAACACCGTTTACGCTCGCTTTTATCATTAGTTACCTTGCTGTTTTTATATTTTAAGATTACAAAAACCCATATCTACCATCCATATTGCACTTGTATCACCATCTCTTCGCTGAACTATTGCACCTATACAGTTTACCATTGTATTGGGTGTGTTGGGGACACAAGAGACTCTCTGTTATTTGGTTGCAGGGTTGCTCACTACAAAAAAATACACTTCCGTGATGATACGTGTTTGTCATAGTAGGTCGCGTTTTTTGTCATGCATGTACATCCATGACAAATTTATGACAGAATCAAGATAGTCATACCTGTGCTGTCGTAGAAGTGTTCCATGACATTACCAAAATTATCATCACGGAAGTGTCCACTTCCATGACGATAAATCGCGCGTCACAGAAGTGCTTTCGTCAAGGGTGACCGACACGTGGCATCCACCGTAACGGAACGCTGTTAAGCTATCGGGTCGGGTTTTGGATCCGATAACCCGTTAACAGCCCCGACCAATGGGAAATTTCCACGTGTAAAATTCTTATTGGCCGACGAAACACGTGTCAGCTCGTCAGTGGGTCAGATAGGCGCCTATGATACGTCGACACGTGGCACGGACCAACAGAGGCCCATTCCTGTGAAAAGGCCGGTCCGTTTGACTTGGTCAAAAGGTGGCAGGCCGGCCCATAGAAAGCCTGTTAACGGCCTGTTCGCATATAGCCCATTTACAGCCCGCTAACCCAAGGCCCGTTACGCCCTATCCGAATTAGGCCTAGTAGCGTCATCTGGGCCATCCAATATGATTCCAGCCTGTTTTCACTTCTGGGCCATGTATGGCCCATGACGTCTTTCGGCCCGTATGAGGCCCTATGTAACTCTTGGCCTATTAACGGCCCGTGGTGAAACTGGCCCCTAATGAACAGTGTATCACTTTACACCCATTAACGGCCCGTGGTGAAACTGGCCCTTAATGAACAGTGTATCACTTTATACCCATTAACGGCCCGTTATTCCGTTGGGCTATCTCCAGCCCATGTTATCTTTCAGCCTTCTCAGAGCCCATTTATTCTTGGGCTCATTTCCAGCATTCGTTTACTTACGGCCCATTACTGTCATTTTCTGCTTGTGGGCCAAATTCAGCCTGTGGTTACAGTCGGCCCGTTTGTGGTCCGTTAATAGGTTGGGCCGTTTTCATAGCATCATCAAATACGGCCTATTAACGATGGCCCGTTATGGTCGGCCCATGAACGGACGATTCCAACTCTAGCTCATTTACGGCCACAATGCAGTCTGTTTGGCGCATGTTTGGCCAATCGATCATACGGCCCATATAAGGCCCATTGATGATACGACCCGTAGAAGGCCCATTGTTTCTACGGCCCGTAGAAGGCCCACTGTTTATACGGCCCGTTGAAGGCCCACTGTTTATACGGCCCGTTGAAGTCCCACAGTTTCTACGGCCCGTAGGAGGCCCAGTGTCACTACAGTAAATATTAGCCCATGGTTATTGTGGCCTAGTTTTAAAAAATAGGTTAATGTAGCCACTAGCAAACCGCAGAAAAAGAACTGCACTGACTACAAGCAAACAAATAAACAAGACAACAAGGAAATAAATAAGCAAGCAACTTACACTAGGCTATCACGGCTATTACACATATTACATCCACTGGGCATCAAAGTTTGCCACCAGTGCAAATATAGGGAACACAACAACATATAAACGCTGCAGCAAAACAAGTCCAGAACTGAAACCACTTCAGAAGAGCTCAAGAAACAATATCCTGGGTACCCATAATCCTGGCAAGATGCTTAGCAAGCTTATTAACTTTCTCTTCTTTGGAGCTTAAGTCCTCCAGCGCTTGCTGTTGCACCAGAAACTATGCATCTGAATTCTGCAGGGACTTCCTCGGTCCTTCGGCTTCCTGTCGCATAACATCTGATCGATGTCTTTCAACTTGAAGTTGAGACTTAAGAAGCCGAACTGATTCAGGCAATGAGTTCGAAGAGCTGGTGCCAGCAGTGGTAGCCAGTAACTCGAACACTACATCAAGACATGACTTTGGGGTTGTCTCAGTGTCTTCAGTATAGTTTTTATCAGCTTTCTTGGAGACCAACAGGGATGTCTCACTATCTTGAACCTTATCTGCATTAATTCCTTTACCATTGCATAACAGGGTACTCTTCTCCAATATTTTATCCGCGTTCTTAAAGAGAAACAAACAAACACATCTCAGGTTTACAATGTAGTATATGAAACTTTGGTAAACCAGTTCAGTAGTAAGGTGGACAGGATAACAGCATGAAACAAACATATATCTATGTAGTATGGTCACTGTATGGTCTATATCATTCTAGTTTATGTTGCCAAATCAAGATAGATACAGTTCGAATCATATCTATTTAAGATAAAGCAGCATAGACAGAATATAAGTGTGGGAAACTACATAGCAATAACAACACTTGTAATGTGCATGGCATGAGAACATAACTGTTTATTCAATTGAAACTGAAATCAACATAGAGCAAGTTACAACAGCAAACAGCCAAACACGTTGAAGAAACAGGTTTAAAACATACCTGTTACGCCATTGGAGTTTCAATTGCATTCTTCAAATTTGAAATTAGTTGGTATCAGTAAATACAGTGATGCAAGAGCAAAGTAGTATGAACCATAGCTACGGAACCTGACCTCAGAACAATTCTTCTTCTGCTTTAAGCGTTGACTTTGGGTTCAGAGTGGTGGTCCTCGTGATTTGGGCACTGCAGTTGCCTTACTAACTGCTCGTGTTTGGGTGCTCTGTGGTGGAGACGGTGTTGTGTCAACGGGATCTGGGTGTCTATCTGTTGGGGTTGGGGTTAGAAGGGGTGTAGCTGGTTCCCTGTCCAACTAGGTAGGGGTACAATATGCATGAGTGTGGGTTATGTGTGGTGGGGCTGGTTCTTGGGCAAGTACAACCGTGGTTCTATCTGCACCGACAGGTAGCACGATCTTTTCTAAAGACCGTGTTTTTACTCCCACAGATACTGCCATCACTCCCTCCAATTGAAATGGCTGATAAACAAGAAAAGTACTTGAATGTACAGACATTGTAAGATAGAGAGGTGCAATGGATAGTAGGGAAGAAAACAGGGCATGAAATAATTCACATTTATGTTATCTAAGCAAACAAAATAGCAGGACATAATTTCACATATATGATGGCTAATTAAACAGGATAGCATGACACAATTTCACATGTATGATGGCTAACTAAACAAGATAGAATGACATACTTCAAAATATGATGACTATGTAAACAGGATGACGTGATATAACTATACGATGTGTCTATTAAAGTGGTTGGCATGCCATAAATCACAAACATGCCGTCGATGGAAACATGATGGCATGATATAATTCACGGATAGAATGACATAATTTAAATATGATGACTATGTAAACAGGATGAGATGATATAACTATATTATGTCTTTAGAAAATGGGTTGGCATGCCATAATTCAGATACATGCTGTCTATGTAAACATCATGGCATGACATAATTCAAATATATGATTTATATACTAAGGAAGTGAGCAGAGGGCAATCGCATATATGATGTGTCAACTAAGGAGATGGCATTCAATATTGTGTATATGATGTAAAAACTAAGCATTGCAATACAACATATGCATTATATGAGTAATATAACCCTGCCAAGTTTGAGCATACACCTCAGGGGGATAATAGGACTGGTCATCTGCCTCTGAATCCTCCTCTGAAGAGCTATCTGTAACCAGCAAGATATCTGCTTCAGCAGGTAGCATTGTCTGCTCTGAAGACCTTGTTTTCACTCCAGATTTCTCCATCACCAATTCAAATGGCTGATGCACAGGAAGAGCAGTTGAATATACAAACATTGTCGACAAAAGCAATGAGAAATACAAAAAAAGGACGGCATGATATAATTCACATGTATGACGCTTGCCTAAACAGCATGGCATAGCCTAATTCACATACATAATGCCTTGCAACAAGATAACATTGCATAATTCACATATATAATGTCTTGCAACAAGATGGCATTGCATAATTCACATATATGGTAATTAGACACTAAACAGGTGGCATTCACACAAAGCATGTCTAAACTAAGCAAATGACATAGCAATGCAAGATACCATACACACGATATGAGCAACATAACCCTGCCAAGTTAGGGCATGCACCTCGGGGGGGGGGGGGATATGACTGGTCATGTGTCTCTGAATCCTCCTCTGAGGAGCTATCGGTAACCAGAAAGACATGCGCTTCGTCAGATAACATTGTCTGCTCTGAAGACCTTGTTTCCACTCCAGATTTTTTCATGACCGTGCCAAATGGCTGATGCACAGGAACAGTAATTGAATGTACTAAAATTGTTGACAAATTTAACACGTAATAAAAAATGATGGCATGATATAATTCACATATAAGATGACTGGCTAACCAGGGTTGCATTGCAAAATTCACATATATGATGCCTGGCTAGACAAGTTGGCATTGCATGATTTACATATACGATAAAGAAACTAAACAAATGGCATTGACACAAAGCATGTCTAAACTAAGCAGATGACATCTTTAATGTATACAGTAAGCAATGCAAGGCACCATATGCATGATATTACCAACATCAGCATGCCAAGTTAGAGCGAAGACCTCATGGGGTAAATAGGAGTGGTCTTCTCCTTCTAAATCCCCCTCATAACAGTTATCTTCCTCTTGATTATGATCCGAAATGGGTGGAGGGGGGCTGCCTTTGCGCCCACCATGGAACGACGTCTGCATGAAATTTTATTGCCACGCAAGGCTCGTCTCTTTTGCTCTACATGATCAGTTCCATTGTGTACAATAACTGGCATGCATAGGAATAAAACATAGTGAGATTATGTAAGGAGTGCATGCACAAATCCAGAGTGATGGTAGCAAACTGTGGATAGACCCAAAACCAATGATAGCAGGCATATAATAGCTTTAGTTAAAAAATACAGATAATGGCTCCTTTAATGTTTGTTTGCACCCAACATGAAACTCATAGTAGACACCGGAGATTAACCAGATAGTAGACATATAGTACTAATTGCTGCCCCAATATGTACCCAACAACCATTTAAAAATTCAAGTTTCAGCATTAGTTTGGACCTGACTCGGAGTCTAATAGGTGAACACGACGATAATGTAGCATGTCATCATATTAAGCGACACATAACGTAAGCAGACACGGAAGAGTGCGACCTCTCTTGCGGACCCGTGTAGTCCTCAAGGTCATCTGCTCAGTTTACGATGGTAATGCAGTTGCCGTGGCTGCCGGCAGCGGGGAAGAAGATCTGAGGCGGCGAAAGACAGTCTGGAGAGCAGATCCCTGCTGTGGTGAACCCTTCCGTCGTTGGAGCAGCTTTGCTGGGGTGGAACACAGTGCCGCAGGAGCAGGACAAACCACACAAGGTTTTCTTTGACACATATCTGTAACATAAGTAATTGAGTAAGGGCTTGTTTGAATTTGAGGATTCTAACAATGCAGGGATAGGAAATAGACAGGAATAGGATAGGAATGCACGTGCAAAACAGAGAATTTAAAAACACAGGATTTCTGCCAATCTGGGTGTTTGATTCACAACAATTGGAAGATCACAGGATGCAAAAAATCATGGTGAGATTAAGTCAAACCACAATAAAATGTACGGTTATAATTTGCACTATCTCTTAGTCTTGTGCTTGATGAATAGGAATATGAAAAGGAGGAGAAGTGGAAATTAGAATTCCTACGGTTTTTCTTTCAAGGAGACACTAAAGGAACAAATCCTACAGTTTTCCTTTGCTCCATTCCTTTGCACCAAATTCATGAAAAGTAGTACCATAGGAAACTTTCCAATTACGATGTTTTTCATTCACTTTTCCTTTCAAGCCCTGGCGATTCTAGTAGGTAGGCTTGAGCAAGGAAAATCCTACACTAAAAAATGTTTTTGTGCTACTTCTATTACTTTGGACCCAGGCCACTGCCATACTAGCTCAACTCCCAGGCCCATCGACAAATGCACAGCTGAAACGCGCAGAGATAAATAATGATGGCATTCAAGATAGTCCTTCACAGATAGCTAAGTTGCCTGGTACCTCACTGCTTGTCATATAGTAGGATAAAATAATCGTATTTCCCGTTACTACGAGTGCTCAGTGGACAATATATATAACATGTAGAGTAAAAAAGAGATGCAACAAGTGTACAACCTCTTTGGCGAAGCCATGTCGATCTCAGCGTGATTGGGTTGGCCGGTGAGGATGCTCCGGCTGACTTGGCTGTTGGAGGTGGGGAAGAAGATCTTAGGCGTCTGGAGATGGAGCCCGAGGTACTGCTCCGCTGTGATGGAGGGTTTTGTCATTGGAGCAGCTCCGGTGAGTTGTACGACGCGAGGCTGAAGCAGGACAAGAGAGACAACAAACAACGTTAACCTGAGTGGAACTCTAATAGCATCTCCAATACATGATGTAAAATACATAACCACAAAGTGCTAGATGTAAAATACATCAGCCGCTCATCTCTGAACTTAACTGTCGAAACTGAATTTAACTGTCGAAACTGAACTTAACTGTCGAAACTGAACTTAACTATCGAAACTGAATTTTGCTGTCGAAACTGAACGCACTAGCAAGGTGAGGCTACACGTCGGTCGACTGACTTTTTCATCTCTGATCAGTCGACTTTGCAGCCGTTGGATAAGAAATCAAGGGCCTGTGGTTCATCTTCAACCTCCATCCCCCTGAGCCGGCCAAACAGCAGCCCCCCGCCGCCCGCGGCCGGCGGTGCGCCGCCCCGCCCGCCCCAAAAACACTCCCCACCGCCGGTCCGCCGCCGCCGCGACCATCCCTCTAGGCCCCCCCCGTGCCGAGATTTTTCTCCGGCGATCCCCACGCCACCGCCCCGCCACCGCCCCGCCACCGTCGGCGACCACCGCCCCATCCTGAACCCTAAGATAGATAGTGGGGTACCTCTCCGGTGAGCCCCCCTCCCCGCTGCAGCTGGTTCTTCCTTCACCCCGGAGAGCCCCTCCACCCCTTGAAAATCGGCTGACCCAAAAGTCGATTCAGTCGAGTGAAGTGTAGCTAAATTGGAGCAGCATCACAAGCAAGAGCAAGAGCGAGAGCAGCAGCACGAGCAAGAGCAGACCAGGCAGGGGACCGAGAGCAAGAGCAGAGCAGCAGCGCGAGCGAGAGCTAAAGCAGCAGCAGGTCCTACTGATGGGGACGTCGCCGCCGAGGGAGCGATGCCGTGGAGGAAGTGGCCGGCGACGCCACCGTGTCGGCTCGGGACCGAGCGCCGGCAGCACCATGAGATCGAATCAAGAAGAAAATGCGGTGATTAGTGTACAACCTCTTTGGTGGCGCCGATTAGGACGCAACTTCATCCGAGGAAATGGTGATGATGATGCTCTTTCGGTGGTGCAGGTGAAGACGGCGGTGTGGGAATGGAGGTGGCGCGAAAGACGAGGGGAATGTCGGGGAAGCTCCTTGGAGGTGGAGGACGGGGTGGCTGAACCGGCGGGACGATGAGATCGACGACGGATGCTCATCCGGTACGGTGGATGAGGGACGTCGAGGTGTTGTTGTGCATGAAGTCATCGGGGAAGAGGCTCCGGCTGGGTGGCGGACGGAGCAGGGTGTGGAGTTTCGTCGCGGGTTTTCGCAGCCTCGGTGTACGAATGGGTGGGCAGATCGGATGGCAGTGGGGAACCATGGCTTAGAGACGCGCTTGCCCGAAATGTGGGGTAAGTTATGAAAGTACCCCCACCGATTTGAGGCGGTTCTTTCGGTTCAGGGGTACCACGGGCATTTCGCGTGTCGGGATATCACAGGAGGTGGGAGTTTTCGCGCGCGTTGTAATTTCGGAATAGCAAGGCGCGGGTGGGAGTTGTCGGAGCACAACGAGACAAAGATATATCTTAAATATTTCAGGCTAACAAGGCGCGGGTTGAAGAGGCGGGAGTTTCGCAGCACGATAGACAGAGACGCTAGCTTGAATTTTCGGCATAACAAGGCGCGTCTTGAAATTTCGGAAGAACAAGCTTAACGTGTACCAAAAAAAGACAATTTGCACCTCAACACGCACAACACACACACAAACAACATTTAGACTAGAGTAAGGTACACATGCATTGCACGCATAAGATTTGGCAACCAAATTATGAATAAATACCACATTATAGCATGCACGCTTTGAGTCCTATATGCATGATGTAGATGTTCGTTTAATTCTTATAGTTCATTTCATTCAAAAGCATCTAGTTTTTATAAGAAAGCTAATCTATTTTAAGATTCATGGAATTGTGCGTCGTAAGACATAAAGTAAAAACAAATAATGGCAAATCATGTAGAAAAACATTTGGGCAATTCTGATACGGAAGATTCTAGAACAAATAAGAAGTGCTTGTGTTTTGATGTTTGTGCATTATGCTTAAGTTCAACCATGGATTCTTCTAGATTATACATGTGGCGAAATCTGGTGGAATCTAGATGATATCCAACGGCCAGTAGTGCTCAAATTTGCCATCTTTGGACCATCGGATTCGCCTCATCCAACGACCATCTTTCAAAGTTAAAGTTACCCGCACACAATATTAAAAAAATATAAAAATATATATATATAGGGGTATAGATATAGATGTGACGCAAAAGCCGCCCATCATCTCCAATTAGAATAGTGTGTCCATGCACGGATGCGACGTGGCCAAATGATGTCTGCCATCGGTATCTCAAATTCAAATCAGTCTGACCTTGTTCAATGTGTATACATTACAACATGCTCGTTTCCAAACCACACGGCGCAGATCTCCGTTATATTCGTGCATGCATGGGTTTCAAACATCAGGATCTCTTATTCAAATATTTGAATTCAACTTTACATTGATTGTGACCTCACCTATTCAGCTATTCTTTTACACCCACACAATAGTCTTCTCTTTATAATTGTACCACTAACTTTCTCTCGTGCATGCATGCACACACACTACCAGTAGGCATTATCCATCACACGCATGCAATCTTTTTCTTCAGGTCGGTCTCCCATGAAGGCACACACCAACACACATCCCCCTCTCCATCATATCGGGCATTCTTTATCTCTCACGCGTGCATGCGCAACGATCGATGTTCCTCTATGTATGTGTGTATATAGCTAGGTCTTTCATAGTTTTCCACACAAATCGATCAATCGATATATCCAGTGAGGTCTCACCCTCTTTCCCACGTCCACATCGATCAATCTATACCTCTCTATATAGCATTAACATATATAGCTAATACACCCACATTAATTATGTATCCAACGTCCCCCTCTCATCATCCATGCCTTCCGCTTCATCTCTCAGACGCGTGCACAATGGCGAAGACAGGGGGCAGTACTCCCCCTAACATCACTATATATCAAGGCTAATATGAATGTGATCATTAGACAATTGCTGCTAAAAATGGTTTAAGTTCATGAATTGACCCTCCTCGTAAAGGATTAGCAATGCTTGGCCCCCTAGCTCATTTATTTTTCATGGCTCCACCACTGCGCGCATCAGCGCACGTGTTAGCCCCCTCTCTCTAAATATCAATCTCGCACTTGTGCATTCCTTCATAGTCTCCCTCCACTCGGCCCCTCGCACCATCTTCTAGCCCCCCACCAGATTTTTTCACATGTACAATCTAGCAGTCTCCATGGTTGAACTTAAGCATAATGCACAAAACTCAAAACAACAGTGGTTCTCTTTTGTTCTAGAATCTTCCGTATCATAACTGTCCAAACTTTTTTTCTAGTTGAATTGCCATTATTTGTTTTTACTTTATGCTTTACAACGCACAATTCCATGAATCATAAAATAGATTAAGGGCTTCTTTAATTCAAAGGATTCTCAAAGGAGTTTTGGAGGATTCTAATCATTAGGAATTTTTCCTATCTTGGTTGTTTGATTCGTAGGATTGTAAACCATTGGAATTTTTCCATATGATTCATTTGCACTAGATTTCATAGGAAACATCCCATCCACTCAAACCTCTTTGAAAGAATTTTGCATTTTTTCTATGCACAATCAAAGACTTGTACAATCATGTAGGATTCAAGACGACATTCCACTATAATCCCATGTTTTTCCTATTCCCGCGTTCTTAGCTTTTTTACAAAAACTAATTGATTTTGAATGAGATGAACTATAAGAATTAAACGAAGGGCTACATTAGGCATATATGACTCAGAGCTTACATGCTATAGTGTGGTATTTATTTATAATTTGGTGCAAAATCTGATGTGTGCAATGCACGTGTACCTTACTAGTACTTCGAGTTTGTGCAAAACACGTAAATTAGAATACCAATGGCACGCCACGTGTCTCTCTTACAGTTCATGAAGCCACGTGGCACATGTGAGGCGTTGTCGCGACCTCCATGCGTGGTTTGATCACAACGACGTGCTGCTGGTTCCAGAAGAATGTACTCATCCTCCGTGAGCCATACTGGCGGTACATGCACGAAGCAAAGATGTGCACGCACGCCATGCACGCACTCATTCCTCGCACGCACACGCGGGTACATGGGCGGACGCAATTTTGTACCAAGATCCACCCCATGTGATAATTTGACGCGTGTAAAGTCATTCACTTCATTGATGGTCAATTAATACAGCGCATGCAAATTGAGTGGACGTGAGGGCGGAAGAAAGACATTATTACTCCAATGCGCGCATGCGAGTAGTTAAATCGTGGCTTGCTAGTAGTACTTCCATTGGTCTCCTTTGTATTTTGTGCCAATTTTTGATAGTAACAAAATATTTACGCATTTGAGCAGTGTAGTACTTGAAATTTATGTTCCGCTAAACTCACCGGGAGCCGTTTCGGGCCTCGAAACCAAAACCATCAATTAATCTTTACCATGTTCCCATCACATTCGAAAGCCTGCTCACACCTACTAGTAGCACGTACCATACCTGAACGTGTTCCCACTATGCAGGTATTAGTACTAGTGCTAGTACTTAGGTTATAAAAAGGGGAACTACCTAACCGAAAATCACTCTACCTTTCCTCCTCATAAGTGCTTCTTCTTCATCCATTGCCATGGCCGGTGAATAGAGCTCCAGGTCAAGAACTACTCGTAACAAGGGAGCGGCAACCAAGGCTGCGAAAAAAAAGAGGGATCGCCGCCATGCAGAGACCTCAAAAGATCTCTCATGGGCAGGCGATGGCTCCCAGGAGCGCCCTAGCCGCGGAGGTGAACATGCCGAGCCGGCGGAGCTGGAGTCGTTATCCCTCGACGGCATGCCCGATCAGCTCAATAAGCAGAAGGAGTTCATCCTAGGCTTGATGGAGTTGCTGAAGGAGAGTCTCGATGACATGCCCGCTGAGCTCAATCAGCAGGGGGAGTTGACCGCCGGCTTGGTGATGCTGCTGAAGAAGAGCATTGCCTCGGAGAAGAAGGCGACCGGCGAAATCCTGCGACTTCGGGAGGACAATGCGAAGCTCTGCCACAAGATCGACCTGTTGAAGGAGAAGAACGCCGGCTGGAAGAAGCTGTATGAGAATAGTAGTTACTCGATGAAGATGCTGCAGGCCCTCGCCATGGAACAGAAGGAAGAGTTGGCGAAGCTCCACATCGAGAACCCGGATGCTGTCAAGGTACGTAATATGGCCGTGGAACAGATGATGAAGGCTCGCGTCGAGAAATGCCGTGTCATGGACACAATGATGAAGCTGGCGGAGGAGACGCGCAAGGAGATGGAGGTCGTGGAGGCGATGAAGAAGCAGTTACGACTCCACGGCGAATTAGATCATTTGGGGTGATAATCTTCCTTCTTCTTTTACTCCTGTGTTTCATCTTTTGCTTTGGGTGTTTCGCCGCACGTGTCACGTTCTCTGCGAGGCATGAATAGAACAATGTTTTTTAAGGGAATGAATAGAACAATGCTAACAATGGGATGACTAGCAAATTAGATCATTTTTTATCGCCATATGGCACTGGGCTGCCGTGTTTCGTGCTCCTCCGTCGCAGTACTACTCTAGTGGAAAACTTGAGTATACCGCACGGTTCTTTGCTCCTCCTCGATCAGGTCGTCAGCGCATTTATACGAGCAGTCAAATCACAAGGCCCCGCCTTCCAGCAGTAATGAGCCGTCAAATCACAAAGGCCCTCGCCTCTCGTGAAACCGACCAAGCTAGACTGCCCCACCCTCTAGCCTTTTAAAAAATGTATACTTTTGTACAATAGTAGTATCGATGGATTGCGCCATGGAGCAAAACTTGAAATTAAAAAAAAGGTGGTACATATAGAGAGCGCTCGTCGCCAAATTATGCATATAGTACTATTAAAAAGGCTAGTCACAATAATGGTGTCCAGCACAACCCACCCCTCAAATAAAACTAAGAGGGTGCTTGGATACGTTTTAGTCCCATGACTCAAAATAGTGGGACTAAAACATGCTAGCCTCACCCATGCTTGGATCCAAATACTAAAAAGGCTAAAATCAAGTTAATGAGCATTTATTATCCTCCAAACCCTCCAATCCAGAACTCGCCTGTGTTAAAGGAGAGGAGTTAAATGAGTAGAGAGAGGACTAATCCACATTTTAGTAGGGGTACCCCTGACTAAAATTTTTTAGTCTCAAGACTAGTTTTAGCCCCTCTTTACTCAGGGGTGCTTGGAACATTAGCCTCTTAAAGAGACTATTTTTAGTCAGACTAAAATAAGTCCCTTGGATCCAAGCACCCTCTAAGCATCCTGGAATTCTTTGACAAAACTAAGCACCTTGAAATTCTTTGACAACTAAACTGCTGGCTATATGATGTTGGCCATATATATTGTACATATATAATGTGAAGAAATGAGTGGTAGTACTATACCAACTAAAAGATGAAATGTAAGAAATACTAGTATGTACGCGCTGAAGAGTTAAAGTAACGACAAGAAACATAACATAATTCTGCTGGGGGCTCAGCACAATACACCCCTCAAATTAAATCAAGCACACCTGAAATTAAACTTTGCAACTATTCGGGTAGACACTGCATTAGAACCACCATCAGCAACAACACTGCCACCTTACTCGGAGTTCTCGTCCATGTCCTCGACTTCGTCCTTGTCCCTCTTCCTCTTGGCCGATACTTTTTTGCTTGAACCGCACACTTGGTTGTTGCTCTTCATCCAACCCTTGTAGATATTGAAGCAAAGGTAGCCATCCATTGCAACATAGTGGATGTGGTCTATATCTAGTACATTTCGCTGCCATGCATGACGATGAAACGTGTATGGAGGTTTCTCTAGTTTACGGTACGAAGGATGAACCATGGCTCCTGCCAGGGTCAGCATTGAAGGGTGAAGAGAGGACACCAGCCGATTCTTCTGGAGGTCGAAGATGTTGCCTACAACGAGGCCTACCCGACGCAGGACTTCTTTGTCGTTACCAAAGTCTACAGTAACGAATTTGACTATGTTGCTCCCGAGGAAGTCCTTAAAATCCTGGCACTCAACGTCGGCATGGCATATGTGGTAGACCAAGCATAAGTCATGCACACAAACCTGGATCACGGCGGGCTTCTTCCTCTCTTCGTCCTTTAGATCCTTCTCTCATCCCAGGACTATGGTGTACTCAACATCTAGCCCAGCGACCCACTCATCATCTGAGTTTTCGAACACGCGTCTGAAGCGAGAAAGGCATCCTTTCACCGTCGCGGAAGAACGGGTGTAGATGACGTCGAAATCATCGCCGGTGATGGTTCTAACCTTGTACTCACCACCGATCATGGAGATTTGGGACGCCATGGATTTGGGAGGAGGGTTAGGATTAGTGGAACTGCCATAATGTGAATGGACGGGACGACTAGGAGCGAACAGCCGTAGTATTGAAGGACGTGCGAGGACGAGTAGGAGCGAACTGCCAGCGTGCGAACGGCAGTGTAGTGGCTTTCCATTATCCCGTGATACAGGCTTCCGAGAGCCCTTGGATCTGAGATCGAACGGTTGCATGGCGTGATTCTAGACCTATGGGTGAATATCCTATCCTGGAGGGTTATTCTGCAAATTTTCAGCAACTTAGCATGCGACCGTTTGATCTCAGATCCAAGGGCTGCTAGCAGCCTGTATCATGGTTGCGCCTACCACGACCGTCGTCTCGCTCGCGCGGTCGCGCCCTTGGAGATTTAACACGGTGCGTTAGGCTATCTGATGTTGGCATGTCATACATAGTCATCACTTAGTCACTCATACTACAACAATGTTGGCTGTAAGTGTATTTTTTTACTCCTCTCTATCTCTTTCTTCGTACTCAAGGAAGAAACGATGCTAGTAAGAGCGTGTATTTATTGCATTTGCCAAGGAGTGACCTCTCCCAATGAAATGGTGTTGCTAAGTTTGCTTCATTTAATTAGCTATAGACTCAAAATTGTCTTTTCACCTAGGTACATGCGCTTAGCACCGTTTCTTCCTTGGGCCACCAAACTAGTCTTTCTCTTCTTGATTAACTTGCCACATCAGAATTTATGCCTATGTGGCAAGCTTAAGCACCTGTAGGACCAAGTAAAAGTAAGTACAATAGTGTGTTTTACATGGCATTTTTGCATATGTGGAGGAAAGAGAGGCAAGGAGAAAGTGGAGAAGTGGGCTCTCATTCAAGAGCCAGCCTCTACTACATGGTGGAGCTTTGGGAGAGGCACCTGTATGGAGGTGGTCAGGAATCTGGGAGACTCACGCCGGTCGTAGCGCCGCAGTTAAAATGATAATGGAAAGTCAAATCACGGGGCCCCACCTGTCCAACAATAACTCGCTGTCAAATGACACAGCCCTACGTTTGCAGCAGCCTACTCCCTCGTCTTCTCGCGTCTCTGTCGAACCGACTATGCAGAACTGCCCCGCCGCCTACCGTGCAGGAAAAGCCCCGCCCTCGACTTTTAAATAGTATACAGTATATTAATTTTGTATCCATGGATTGCGCCCGCGCCATGGAGCAAAGCGTCTAGAAAACGGAGGAGAGACGGTGGTCTTGCAATAGAGAAGAGGGAGAGGCAAGACGGTGGTTTTGGAATGGAGATGATGGAGAGGAGAGGAGGTGGTTTTGCAATGGAGAAGAGGGAGAGGAGCGTGCAGCAGCGATTTAGGATTGGACGAGAGGGTCGGCGCTCTGACTGGATCAAAATCAAAATCAATTTACCCTTCAATTAAGAAAGCGACCCCACATTAACTAGTCTCCCTTTTATTCTGGGTCATTATTGACCATGATTTTCGCACATAAAATATATGTTATACGTTGTATACAAGGCCACTATCAAAATTATAATTTGCAACTATACAAGGCCACTAACATTAATCGAGGCAAAATTGATGGCGTTTGCCTCGCACTAGCACCCGAGGACATTAATATCCCTTGTGTGCATGCGGGAGTGAGAAGGTTAGCTTGCATTCCCAACATTAATCAACCAATGAGGAGTAAGAGGGTTGGCTTGTTGTGCTTGGGAGAGAAAAACCACATTAATTAACACGACAATCAAGGTGACAAGCTAGCTTGCAACATTGACTTAAACATAGCATTGATTTTTACCTTGGTACCTGTAATATGAGTATGTGGCCTTCTATACAAAAATGGAGGGAGTATAATTTGAAAGTACATTCAGATACGAACCAAACGATATAATTTTTTGTGACATGCATTCACATTTTGCTTGTCAAATACAGTACGTGGTCAAACTTTGACCCAAAATACGTGAAACAACAAAAAAATACTTCCAAGACCAGCGCCGCTCTTCCGCTCTTCTCCTCTTAAACCGCCGCCGCTCCTCTCCTGATCCAATCTAAATGCAGCGCCGCTCCTCTCCTCTTCCATTTCAAAACCACTGCCCCTCTTCTCCTGTTCCAGTCCAAAACCAGCGTCGCTCCTCTCCCGTTCTAATCCAAAACCAGCGCTGCTCCTCTCCTCTTCCATTCATAAACCACCACCGGCGAGTGAAGGTGCTGTGGAGAAGTAGATCAATGGAGGAGTACAACCGATACGTGAGGATCGCAAACGGCGACCCTGTGAAGCTAGCTAGGATGTTGGAGATACAGTCTTGGTTTGACAACAAGGACCAACTAGCGGCGACGGCAACATCCATGGCCAAATATCTGCAACAGAGCGAAAAGGCGGCGATACTCCCGGAGGGAGTCGCGCCGGAGTACATAGAGATGCACCTCTGGGCCATGGAGCAAATAGATTCACCGAATCCGATCGTGAGGGAGCGGTGGTGGGAGTATCGATCCCAGATGGAGCATCCACCAGAGATTGAAGGACCGAGCATCTACAGGGTGCCGTTTGTGAGGGTGTCCTGCCAGAGCGAGCCGGTGGAGTCTTTGTCGACCGAACCCAACTGGAAGAGGAGAAAAGCAGTTGGCCCGGCGACGCTTCCCCGCCATCGTCTACCTCGCTGAGGGAGTCCTGGATTAGGGGGTGTTCAGATTGCTGGACTATACCTTCAGCCGGACTCCAGGACTATGAAGATACAAGATTGAAAACTCCGTCCCGTGTCCGGAAGGACCTTTTCTTGGCGTGGAAGGCAAGCTAGGCGTGCAGATATTCAAGATCTCCTACCATTGTAACCGACTCTGTGTAACCCTAACCCTATCCGGTGTCTATATAAACCGGAGGGTTGTAGTCCGTAGGACAACCATCATCATACACAATCATACCATAGGCTAGCTTCTAGGGTTTAACCTCCTTGATCTCGTGGTAGATCCACTCTTGTACTACCCATATCATCAATATTAATCTAGCAGGAGTAGGGTTTTACCTCCATCGAGAAGGCCCGAACCTGGGTAAAATAAAGTGTCCCTCGTCTCATGTTACCATCCGACCTTGACGCACAGTTCGGGACCCCCTACCCGAGATCCACCGGTTTTGACACCGACATTGGTGCTTTCATTGAGAGTTCCTCT
Source organism: Aegilops umbellulata (assembly GCA_032464435.1). Classification (NCBI taxonomy): domain Eukaryota; kingdom Viridiplantae; phylum Streptophyta; class Magnoliopsida; order Poales; family Poaceae; genus Aegilops; species Aegilops umbellulata. The sequence continues at coordinate 96,077,862 of CP136060.1, forward strand.
GTGTCATCGCTTTTAGGCCCGATGGCTTCTTTGATCATCAACAACGATGAGTTCCAGGGTGAGACTTTCCTCCCTGGACAAATCTTCGTCTTCGGTGGCTTCGCTCTGCGGGCCAATTTGCTTGGTCATCTGGAGCAGATCGAATGCTATGCCCCTGGCCATCAAGTCAGGTTTGGAAGCTTAAACTACAAGGCAGATATCCGCGGAGACTTGATCTTCAACGGGTTCGAGCCACAGCCAAGCGCGCCGCACTATTTCGAGGGGCATGATATGGCTCTGCCTCCGAATAGTACCCTGGAGGCCGCACACGCTCCGCCCCCGATCCTTGACTCGGAGCCCGCTGCGTTCTTCGAGGATGAATGGTTGGACGTCACCTCGGGGGCTATGATCTCAAAGGCGATCGAACCGAACGCCAGCCCCGCACTCCACACGGCCCATGACTCCAAGAATTCGGATTCTTCTCCGAACTCCGGGCCTTTCGTGCCCCCGCCGATCGAATCTGATTGGGCGCCTGTAATGGAGTTCACCACCGCGGACATCTTTCAATGCTCACCTTTCGGTGACATCCTGAATTCTCTCAAGTCTCTCTCCTTATCAGGAGAGCCCAGGCCGGACTATGGTCTGCGAGGTTGGGATTCAGACGACGAAGAAATTCAAAGCCCACCCACCACCCACTTAATAGCCACTGTCGATGATTTAACCGACATACTTGACTTCGGATCCGAAGACTTCGACGGTATGGACGACAAAGACGGAGAAGAACTAGGACTAGCACCTATAGGGCACTGGACCTCCACCCCACCTAACGATGTATTCATGGTGGATACCCCTACAGGAAACGACAACGAGGAAAAAGGGGGCGAAAAAAGGGGTAAACCCTCCGAAAAGCAGTCAAAGCGACGACGTAGACGCCGAGCCAAGCCCCGCCTCGATCAAGACCCAGCCGTAGAGCAGGATGAGCCGGTAGACGACGAGCATGCCTCAGAGAAGCCGTCCGAATTGGGCGACACGGATAGAGAGGACAGACAAACCTCCCACGGCCATAACAGAATTCCGGACGATCTCACGCCGGATAAAACCACGGAGCAGAAGAATCTCCACGAAAGGCTCGTTGCCACAGCACGCAGCCTGAAAAAGCAGAAGCGGAAGCTAAAGACGGCAGAAGATGCACTCAGAACAAGATGGAGCAAGGTAATCAAGACCGCAGACAAATACGGCGGCAACCACCGCACTAAAAGCCATCCGAAGAGAAAACTACTGCCCGAATTCGACCAGGAGGCCCTAGAGCCCCCACATTTAAAAAAATAAAAAAGCCACACGGTCGGATAGACGACCCCACGGCCACCATAAAATGGCAAGCGGCGCCACACTCAATGCGGCATGCGATCCAATTAAAGACTCGCATCATGGCCCAGCCAGGTCCATTTACGGGCCAAGAAAGCAAGCTTTCACAAGCAATGCAAAAAATCCATCATCAGAATCCGGCACACCCAAATACAGGGGCGCCGCACACCCCCTATGTTTCACCGATGAGGTCTTGGAATATGAATTTCCAGAGGGATTCAAACCCGTCAACATAGAGGCGTACGATGGAACAACAGACCCTGGAGTCTGGATCGAGTATTATATCCTCCACATACATATGGCTAGAGGAGATGATCTCCACGCCATAAAATATTTACCCCTTAAGCTTAAAGGGCCAGCTCGGCACTGGCTTAAAAGCCTTCCCGAAAACACAATTGGAAGTTGGGAAGAGCTCGAGGATGCTTTCCGAGCAAATTTTCAAGGGACCTATGTCTGCCCCCGGACGCAGACGATCTCAGTCACATAACTCAGCAGCCCGAAGAATCAGCTCGACAGTTCTGGAACAGATTCCTCACTAAAAATAATCAGATAATGGATTGTCCGGACGCCGAAGCCCTAGCAGCTTTCAAGCATAATGTCCGAGACTAATGGCTCGCCAGACACCTCGGCCAGGAAAACCCAAGAACAATGGCCGCACTCACAAGCCTCATGACCTGCTTTTGCGCAGGAGAAGACAGCTGGTTGGCATGATGTAGCCCCAGCGACCCAAGTACATCAGAAATCAGGGATGGAAACGGAAAACCGCGGCGAAACAAGGACCGTCGCCGAATCAAAGGAAAAAGTCCGAAGAGCATGGCAGTCAATGCCGGATTCAAAAGCTCACGACAAAATCAGACAAAACCACCCCTTCAGGATAATAGGGATGATCCGTCCAGCTTAAATAGAATCCTGGACAGAATATGTCAGATACACAGTACTCCTGGGAAGCCTGCCAATCACACCCACAGAGACTGTTGGGTTTTTAAACAATCCGGAAAGCTTAACGCCGAACACAAGGGGCTCGATACACCAAGTGAAGAAGAGGACGAACCCCAAAGGCAGAACACCAGGAAACAAAAGAACTTCCCGCAAGAAGTCAAAACAGTGAACTTACTTCACGTAACAAAATGTGTGGCACCCATAAAGGTACGCACAATCAAACCTACCCCTCAGGAGTCCCGCCACTGGTCACTAAAGCCAATCATTTTTTATCAGCTAGATTATTCCAGAAATATCAAAAACGCAGGCCGGACTGCCCTGATACTGGATCCAATAATCGATGGATTCCAGTTTACCAATGTCCTTATGGACGGTGGCAGTGGACTAAACCTGATATATCAGGATACAATCCACCGCATGGGCATAAACCCAGCAAGAATTCGCCATAGCAAAACCTCCTTTCAAGGGGTAGCACCAGGCCCGGACACCCATTGCATGGGTTTTCTCCGGCTTGTAGTCATATTTGGCTCTGCCAATAACCTTCGTCGCGAAAAGCTAACCTTCCATGTAGTCCCGTTTTCAAGTCGCTATCAAGCACTAATGGGATGCGGAGCCTTCGCTAGCTTTAACGCAAAACCGCATTATGCATCTCTCACGCTTAAGATGCTCAGTCCTCGAGGCATCATCTCTTTAAAGGGAGCGCACTAAAATACGCCTCCTGCAAACGGAGGATTGCACGGCCGCTTAAACAGTCGCACAATAAAGTGGCCTCGCCAGCCAAAGGACTTTCTCGATATAAGTCATTAAAGGCCACGGACCCGGACTCAACGAGTTCGGCACAAGTCCATCATCAACGCAGGCTTAGTACGCCATATACCCCCATAGCAGGGGCTGTACGCACAGACAATAAAGCTCAACCTTATGTATTTTCACTTTATATTTTGTTTATTATCCTTTTTGCTCCGCACGACCCATTTTCAATTTAGTCCCTCTCTTTTACAGATGAACGTCGTGCGGCGCCCGTCCAGGACACGGCACAGCGGAGACACAGGCGCAGACGTGCAGTAGGGACCCGTCCTAAAGGATTCTTTTTAGATTAAGACCCTGCGTAAACCTTTTTTACTGTCTCTTGCTGCTATACATCCCCTGGTTTTTTCTGCTATAACCAAGGAGGAGGCTGGCGTTTTGGCATGTGGCCACGCCAGAATTCTTGCTCGTACTTGGACACTAGGGGCTCTTTTCTTTTGTTTAAGGGTGTTGTTTCACACGCACTCACAAAGACCGAACACCTTAGGGAGTGTTCGGCGTCGCGAGTTTTGGCACTATATGCATCAGCTCCGAATCATGTCTTTGGTCAAATGTTGGGTTGCCTGGCTCCTGAGTTCGGCTACCTTACGTTCCGCTTTATCGGCTGAGGTAGCACCAGGAGAACTACTGCGATTGTGCCCCGGTTCGGCCGGGCGAGCACTTTATTTATGCGCAATTAATACAAATATATGTTATTTACAACGTACCTCAAGGCCTGCCAGTAAACTCTTACGGCCTTGTGCAGTCCGCTTTCTGCGGATGAAATCTTTTCAATCACCGTGCTCATTAACGCGCGATGCTCCTCTGAGACAGAGGCTCGCCCCAGCAGAATCCTTAGCTCCTCCGGCCGAATACCAGATTGTGTCGGACTCATCCCATGGCCTTCCTCAAAGGCCGGACACGGAGAACCTCGGGGGGCTGCATGGCCGCCAATCGCCCCTAGCGGATCCGGAGAAATCCCCCGCGATGACACTTCAGCATCGCCCGCCTTGCTAGGCGATACAGAAGGAGGAGGCGTTCCGCTCTCCATCATCTCCGGAAGAAGATCCCCCGAGGACGAGTTCTGCTGAGAAGGACTGAGGTTCGAAATACAAAGTAAAGTTTCGGTTAAAACTTCTCGGATATAAATCAAGTATTTCTCTTAAAAGAATAACTCTTGTTCTACTTACGGCTCGCTGGAGGGCTGTTCCCTTTGAGGGTTTAGTTCGGCCGAGGGGCTCCCCGGCGTCGGGCCCTCTGACAAGGATTCTTTCCCCCGCTTTGAAGCTATGGTTTCCAGGTCGTCAGAGGCGGCCCTTTTCTTTCCCTTAGGAGGGGAATTATCGATTCCCCCCTTCGGGATGGTCTCTTTTGAAGAGGCCACGGTCTCCTTGTCTGCCCCCTTATTTCCCTCCAAAGGCACTACCTCTAGCATCCTGACTAGCACAGGATCCAGCCTGGTTTCGGGAAGGGGGGCCGGACACCGGATCAGCTTCGCCTTCGCTATCCACTCCTGCTTAAAAGGAGAAGTGCTGTTAAAAAGCAAGTTAATTATGCGGATAGAAGGTCCGGGCGCAAGGTCACCTACTTGAGTATCTGGGCGATTGCGGCTTAAACCAGCATCCTCGGTCAAATCCGAACTCACTTCTTGTGATCCGAAGAACAGTTTATACATCTCCATAGGCGTCACGCCCATAAAATTCCGGAGAGCTCGCGGTCCCTCTGGATTGAATTCCCACAAGCGAAGGGGGCGACGTTGGCCGGGCAGTGTCCGGCGAATCAGCATGACTTGTGTCACCTTGACCAGGTTGAAGTCTCCCTTCAGGAGATCCTTAATGCGGCCCTGCAGCAGAGGAACATCTTTGGGCAAGCCCCGATCTAACCCTGTGTTGATCCACGATGCTAACCGTGGTGGGGGACCAGAGCGAAAGGCCGGGGGCGCCACCCATGCCGTGCCCCGAGGAGCGGTGATGTAGAACCACTCCTGTTGCCATAAGCCAAGCTCCTCTTGAAAAGCGCCCTCGGGACATGGAGCGTCGGCATTTCTTTTTATAGCAGCGTCTCCGCACTCTGCGTGGCGCCCCTCGATTATCTTCGGTTCTACTTTGAAGGTCTTGAGCCATAATCCGAAGTGAGGGGTAACACGAAGGAACGCTTCGGACACAACTATGAACGAGGAGATATGGAGGATGGACTCCGGAGCTAGGTCATGGAATTCCAGCCCATAATAAAACATCAGCCCCCTTACAAAGGGATCCATTGGGAAGCCTAATCCCTGAAGGAAGTGGGATATGAATACCACGCTCTCACCGGGCTGAGGGCTAGGGATCACCTGTCCTTGAACAGGCAGCCTGTGCGGAATCTCACTGGACAGGAACCTAGCTTCCCTCAACCTCGAAACGTCCTCCTCCGTAATAGAGGAGGGCATCCATTGGCCTTGGAGGTCGGAGTCGGACATTGTCAAAGATCCGGTGCGCCCGGAATCTGGAAGCCTAGGGTGTTGGAACTCGAGGCGACGGGCGATCTCGTTTTGAGAATAGAAGCGGGGAACAGGGCCTTGGTCTCTTTACAAGAGGCAGAATACCAAGAGCCCTCCCGTAGCCATCTTGGACTATCCTTTAATTAAGGCAAGACGTGCTAACGGGCACGATTGGGTTATCCACGTCCGTATTAATGAGAATCCCGTTGAAAGGGGCACACGATCTCTGCTTTGACAAGACGTGCCAAGGAAACCGCCTCGCTAAACGCGCTAAGGTGGAACAACGAAAATAATTTATATAGAAGGCTTGGTCGCAGTGTTATGACGCACTGCGGGATACATCAGCAGATTTGATTTGTGTTAATAGTATTCTCTATATGGCAATATGTGGAAACTTATTTTGCAGAGCCGGACACTATTTTTTGGTGTTTGTAATCTTCTTGAAGAACTTGGAGGAGGAACCCGCCTTGCAATGCCGAAGACGATTTGCGCGCCGGACTCGTCGTCATTGAAGCCTGGTTCAGGGGCTACTAAGGGAGTCCTGGATTAGGGGGTGTTCGGATTGCCGGACTATACCTTCAACCGGACTCCAGGACTATGAAGATACAAGATTGAAGACTTCGTCCCGTGTCCGGAAGGATCTTTTCTTGGCGTGGAAGGCAAGCTAGGCGTGCGGATATTCAAGATCTCCTACCATTGTAACCGACTCTGTGTAACCCTAACCCTATCCGGTGTCTATATAAACCGGAGGGTTGTAGTCCGTAGGACAACCATCATCATACACAATCATACCATAGGCTAGCTTCTAGGGTTTAACCTCCTTGATCTCGTGGTAGATCCACTCTTGTACTACCCATATCATCAATATTAATCTAGCAGGAGTTGGGTTTTACCTCCATCGAGAGGGCCCGAACCTGGGTAAAATAAAGTGTCCCTCGTCTCCTGTTACCATCCGACCTTGACGCACAGCTCGGGACCCCCTACCCGAGATCCGCCGGTTTTGACACCGACACTCGCCGTTCACATCGTCTCACGGGGCGGCTGTCTGCCGCCGAGGAATAGGAGGGGGCTGCCCCCCCAGCCCAATAGTCGGGCAGGTTGTGAATTGTCAGGAGGAGCTTAGGGTTGTCAGTATTTGCAGGCTGTGAATTGTGTTTTGTGTTGTGTATTTTGAGAGTACTTTCAGATATGAATGTCTTTTGAATTTCAGATTTGTAGTATTGAGCATATAAAGTATTTTATGAATTCTAGAGATCTATTTTTAGCACTTAAAAAATGTAGTTTCATAGGAGTATAGAAGTGCAGACAATGTGATTCTCAGAGAAGAAACTGCAAGTTTCAGTTTCAGATAAGAAACTGCAAGTTCAGTTTCAGATAAGAAACTGCAACTTTCAGAGGCAGAGCATTTATATTAACACGACCTTTTCAAACAGGGTTAACACCATGTTGGAAGTTTTATTCATGGTCGAAAATGGAACTCCAACCAGTTAACATCATGCTGATCAACATTCATGCATAGCACATCTTCATATGATGCACAGTCAAAATGCCCACACAATGTCGAGTGTGCGAAACATAGAGAAAACGAGGGACGAAGTTTTGGCAAGTGTTGGACGTGGTTTTGGAGGTCCATAGGCCTGTTTGTATTTTCTTAGGGACGTCATGTATCGACCGGCCTATGGACCTCCCATCCGAGGTTTTATTTTTGGCAGCCCAATTTATGTATTTTTTTGAAGAAAACGCAGAGGTCTGTTCTATTTTTCTATATAAAAACAGGAACACCAGGTCCAACTTATGTTTCCCTTCTAACTATATTATATATATTTAAATTATTTTATATGTTGGTTGTTTAGTTGACATACTCCCTCCTTTTCGGTTTATAGGGCTTATCTCAAAATTTTAGTTTTTCCATTTTATAAGGCTCAATTTGGTTGTTTTCCATCACATGTTCAGATTCCAAGGTGCATTAAATCATTGCATGCAAGTATTAAGAGAAAATTGACCAATGCATGTACTTTATGCATGCATGCATTACAATTTATGCATCGATAAACATAATTTTTTGAGGAAAACAAGTGCATTAATTAGGTGCTTTTGCAAACTACAAAAAGTACTCCACCATTCATCATCTACCTTGGTTGGTGAGATTTTTGAATTGAGCCCTATAAACCGAAAAGGAGGGAGTAATTGGCAAATAGATCTCGCCGCCACCCCCCGCCTCCTGACTCCGGGCGCGCCTGCCGCCCTCAGCAAGTCCGCTCGCGCGCCCCATGGAGTCGCTGGCCATATCCACGGGGGAATGGCTGGAAGACAGGGAGATGTACAAGATGCATCTCCCACATGTCTACAAAGCATTCACGCGGATGCTCCAGCAGCTCGACTCCGTCGCGCCGGCGGTGTTGCGGGAGACTCGAGGGAGGAGATGGAGGGAGCGGGCGATGCGGATCCATGACGATGCTCTCTCCTGGACCCAGTGCACGTGCAAATGGGGGGAAGCAGAGGAGGAAGCTGCGAGGGAGGAAGCTGAGGAGGGACCGAATCCGTTCTCTCACTCGCGCAGGTATGCTCGGATGTGCAAGGATCATGTGGATTGGGAGCTGCTGAATCTAGCCCTGCGGATCTACTTCGAAGGAGATTTCTCGGAGAAGCACAGGATGCCCCACCCAAGTGAGCCGCCGATTGCGTTCGTTCGATGGACGAAAGGAGAAGTGAATTAAGGAGATCCATGCCGTGCTGCGAGATGGGAATGCTTGACTGGACTCCTTCCCACCAGCACGGCACCGGAGCCGGAGCAGGTGGATCCCCTACCTTACCTCTCCTCCAAACCTGCAGAAGATTGAAATTAGGCTTGCAATCTGCTTCAATTGAGTTGTATGGTGGTTATTTCTGCTTCCTGAGAGGCAACATCTGGCTGGAGGATGAGAAGGAACCAGGAACTCCGATGAATTTCCCGTATCACAATGGGGGGGAGCGCCGGTTGGGCAGTGGTACGGCCCACCTTCGCCCCACATGGGGGCACAATCTGGGCAGGCTCCTGTAATTGCCCAAGATCAATCTGCTGGTGGTTCTGACTCTCAGATCAGTGGGAGATCTCAAGGCAAGAATCAGCAAAAGAAGAGATAGGACATCCAGAAAACTGCTCCTGCCCCTGCTTCGGGCCTTATGGCATACTCTAAGGTGATCTGCTACAACTGTGGGGAACCAGGGCATCATTTGGATAAATGTGTCAAGCCCAAGAGTTGTTTTATCTGCAAAATGGTTACCCATAAAGTTGAGAATTGCCCTGTCAGAAGGAAAACCCACAGTTCTGCTAGATATGTTGGAAGTGCTGCTCCAGGATTATGTCCACCATTGACTGAATTTTCTGTGACACATAATTAGATAGTTTCTTTCCCTTTTCTAGTTGTAGAGCTCTGCCCAGATGTGGTAGTGACCACACTTCTTTGCTCTGGGACTCTGGTCTTAACCAAACTCCAAAGAGCAGTAGTTTTACATTTGAAAAGTGGTGGTTGCTTAGAGAAGATTTTACTGACATAGTCAGGAAAATCTGGAATGAGCCTACTGGGAGCAGCTGCCCCCTAGAAAATCGACAGATCAAAATCAGGAGATTTAGAAGAACTACCAAAGGGTGGAACTCCAATGAGGAAGCTAATCTTAGAAGATACAAAAGGCTTCTCCTCCTTGAGTATGATTCTCTAGATATTAAGGCAGAAACCACTGACCTCTCTGAGGCTGAGACTAATAGATTAAACTTTGTCCATGGAGGGCTCAAGAAAATTTGGCTTCAAAAATAAATCAAAGCCAAACAAAGGTCTAGAGATAGGAACATTAAGGAGGGTGATAGAAATACTGCTTACTTCCATGCAGTAGCTAACCAGAGGAGGAGGAAAACCCTCATTCACTCCCTTGATGGCCCTAATGGCCCTGTTACTGAGGTAGATGAGATGCTGAAAGTGGCTAGTGACTTCTACAAAGACCTGTTTAAGAAAGAAAACCCTTCTGGGTTCTCTCTACAAAACAATTTTTTCTCTGCTTCTGAAAAAGTGTCTCCTGCTGAAAATGAGCTGCTAGAAGCCCCTTTTTCAGAGACAGAGGTGAAGGAAGCCATTTTTAGCTCTTATCCTGATGGGGCTCCTGGTCCTGATGTGATTCCCTTCTTGTTTTACCAACATTTTTGGGACTTGGTGAAAAATGATCTCTTAGATCTTTTCCAAGCCTTTCATAGAGGAGAGTTGGATCCAGCAACTTACTCATGGGGGGTCTGTTGGGGTCAAGTTAAATAACTGTGAAAGTGATTTTTTTCCTTGCTAGTAAAGGCCTTAGGCAAGGTGACCCCATCTCCCCGCTTTTGTTTAATTTAGTAGTGGACGTTCTTACTAAAATGCTGAGCAAAGCTACTGATCATAGTCTGATTACAGGGCTCTGTCCTGAGGTCTGCCCTGGTGGCATCATCTGCCTTCAATATGCAGATGATACCATCCTTTTCTTAGACAATGAATCCACACGTGCTAGCAATCTGAAAACTGTTCTAACCTGGTTTGAACAAGTCTCAGGCATGAGAATCAACTACTCTAAAAGTGAACTCATCCCTATCAACATGGATGATTAGGAGTTAGCTGACTTCCTCTCTATTCTAGTCTGTAATAAAGGTAACTTCCCCATTAAGTACCTAGGTATCCCTCTCCACTATGATAAACTGAGGAGAGAGGATATCCAACCCCTTCTGGATAAAATCATTAAAAGGATTGCTGGGTGGAGGGGCAAACTTCTCTCTTACAGAGGTAGATTGATCCTCATACAAGCTTGTTTGGCTAGCATTCCAGTGTATCTCCTCTCCTTCTTCAAGTTCCCTAAATGGGCAGTGAACCTCATCAATTCTCAGATGTATCATTGTTTGTGGAATGATTTTGAGGGAAATAGGAAGCTACACCTTGCTAATTGGGCCCTAGTCTTTATGAAAAAAGATTTTGGAGGCCTAGGCATACCTAACCTCCAAGAAATTAACATCTGTCTTCTAGGGTCTTGGGTTAAAAGATTCTATGAGGAAGACCTGAAACCTTGGATGCTTCTTATTGCCCATAAATACCTAGGAAATAAACCTAATATTTTTTCCCTTCCTCCAACCCTAAGACCTCTAGATTCTGGAAAGCATTAAAATCTATTATGCATGCTGTGAAACTTGGCTACAGATCGAACATAGGGGATGGGAGCAGAACCAGGTTTTGGGAAGATAGTTGGTTTGGCACATCCACCCTAGCAGTCCAATTTTGGCCTATTTACTCATTCCGCAATGAGCTTAACAAAGGTTTCAATGAACTTTGGGACGGTCAATGCCTAAAACTCTCTTTAACAAAAGCATTACCTTTACTGCCGAGCCGGATGCCCTGATTTGGCAGTTGGACAATAAGGGGAAGTATTCCTCCAGCTCCCTCTATCATGTTATCAACTTTAGAGGGGTTCAACCCATGTTTATCCCTGCTGTCTGGAAATTGAGAGTTCCCCCTAAAATTCATGTATTTCTCTGGCTTCTCTCCAAAAACAAATTGATGACTAGGGATAACCTTAGGAAGAGACACATCATCAAACCCCTTGATTGTGTTTACTGCTTGGAACAAGAGTCTTGTTCTCACCTATTTTTTGAATGTATAGTTGCTAAACATCTCTGGGCCCACATCGAGGAATATTCCTCTAGTCAGATTGGCTCATCCTTCGAATCTGTCGCCAGATTCTGGATTGCTACCAAAAAGTGCTTAGTTTTGAACACTGTTAGCTCAGCTGTCCTTTGGTGCCTCTGGAAATATAGAAATGCTATGATTTTCAGTAACACCTCCTGCATTTCCATTCCACAGGTCTTGAGGTTGATCAGGAACATGGTGAGGAACTGGGCGATTCTCTCCTCCGGATCGGACAAGGACAAGTTGATGAGCTTCATGGAAACCCTAACAAGATCCCTCCAGAAACCGTTGGCGATCACTTGTGGCTGAACAAGGCTCGACCTGCTCTGGGGCTGGACCCGTGGGCTCATCTCAAGATCTCTGATGAAGATGATGGGCACCTGGCGCCGAAAAAGAGGGACATCCACCATGCTATGCCTTCCAGCCCGGTGTCTCCGCTTGCTTACTGGTCGCCGCAGGCTGACACGACCCCTCGGCTGAAGACCATGAAGGCTTCGCTAGACCCTCCTTGTGTCATTTGAGTGTCTATCCGCTCTGCCTTTGGCACCGCTCGGGTGATTTGTGTTATTCAGAGAACTTGTTCATCCACCCCCCTAGTTTGTAGCTTTTCTACCTTTGCTTTCGAACTGCTCTTTGAGCTGTTGTATCAGAATATGTTGTGGTTTCGTTCTCAGCAATGGAACCGGGGAGATGCTCCCTGTTTTTCTAAAAAAAATATTTCATATGTTATTATATATTATTTTTATTGTCATCATATATTTAACAGATACTTACATATGTAAGAAAACAATATCCCACATCTTATTAACTTATAAAAATAATTTCTTAACAAATAAAATCCTGAATTGTTTTGGCACGAAAATCCTAGTGATTGTGTACAAAAGCTTGGTACGATTTAAGGACGAATGTAATAATATCACTTATTATTTAAATATATTTATAACAAAATGCTCAGCCCCTTTTTATTTTTTGATAACATTGCTGGCCCAACCCAACATTATAATTAGAATCATCCCAGCAAAATCGTGTATTTCGAGAAAGTGCAAATGGCCAGTAATTTTTTAGGAAATAAAATAAACGGGCCGCATGGACGCTACATTATTTGTTCACCCAGCCCAGCTAATGGCTGTAATTCAAAAAAAAGATCAAATTGACTATTAATTCTACCGCGCAAAAAAAAGACTGTAAATTCTGAAAAATGGGTTGAATACGTGCCACATTTTTGGAGGCCGAAATGTGGGCCAATAGGTCGAAGCCAATGCAAGTCGTTGTCAATTTAGTCAACAAATGATTCTGACATGTTAGCCGTTGGATTTACATCCAACGACCGGCATCCATCTTCAATCTCTCGTCTTCTTCCTCCAGCACCGCCGGGACCACCTCCCGCCTCCTGCTGCTAGCAGCTCTGCTTAGCATGCTTTGCTATGAAGCGCTACTCCACCGTTGGCCAAGCCATCCCTCCACCCCTCCACACCTCCTGTTCTTCCCCACCGACTGCCGAACCACACCGCACTAGAACCAGTTAACCCTCGTACACCTCTCATTCTGCGTCTCTACTCCCGCGTCTTCCCATCTCCGGCTCGTTGCTGTCCGGGGCCTCGCCGTCGTCCACCACCTTGGATGCGCTCGGCGCGACGTGGTCACCGTGGTCAATGAACGACACCATCGGAAGTAGACTGTGCATGGAGAGGCTGACAGCTGGGTCCACGACCGCACACAAGGAAATGCCTCCTTTTTATGCGCAAAATAATGATTCCTCCACCTAACATCTGGGACCCACCAGAAGGGCCTCTGTATTTCGCGAAATAAAGTGCCCCCCGCTGACATGTCGGACCCACCAGCTATCTTCGCACGCAAGGAAGTGCCTCCTTATTACGCACAAAAAAATGAATATTCCCCCTGACAGCTGGAACCCAGCATAGTGGGAGGCTGACTTGTGGGCCTACCAAGTTGACGGGGACGGAGGGCTTTGTCAACTTAGTCAATATGAATGATTCTAGCTCCTGTTACCGTACGATGTTCATCCAATGGCCGTAGTGCTTCTTCAACCTCTGGTCTTCTTGCTCCTGCCGCCCAAACCAGCGCCGGTCGTGCCGCGTGCTCCTGCCTCCCATGGCCGACTATGATGCCGCGGAGGCCTCACCGCCCCCTACTACTCCCACCGCTGGTCAGGCCATCCCTCTACTCACCCACACCCCCTGTTATTCTGCGGCGACAGCAGCCTCACAACGCAGCCGAACCAGTGAACCCTCATACTCCTCTTCGCGTGGGCATCCACTGCTGCGTTTTCCCCGGCTCCGAGCCGTCCACTTCCTAGTCCTCGTCGTCGTCCACTGCCCTGGTGCTCTCGGCGCGGCGTGGTCAACGTGGTCAACGACCGACTTCCATCGGAAGAGTACTGTACGTGGAGAGGCTGACAGCTGGGTCCACGACAGCCGCAAGGAAGTGCCTCCTTATTATGCGGAAAATAATTATTCCTCCACCTGACAGCAGGGACCCACCGGACGGGCCACCAGTATTTTGCGAAAAAAATCGTTTCCCCCTGACTGCTTGGACCCATCGGACGGGCCACCGTATTTCACGAAAAAACGTTCCCCCCGCTGTCAGCTCGGACCCACCGGAAGTGCCTCCTTATTACGCAAAAAAATGAATACTCCCCCGGCTAGCTGGGACCCACCTTGCTGGGAGGCTGACTTGTGGGCCTACTAAGTTGACGGGGACGAAGGGCTTTGTCAACTTAGTCAATATGAACGATTCTAGCTCCAGTGACCGTACGATGTCCATCCAACGGCCGTAGTGCTTCTTCAACCTCTGGTCTTCTTGCTCCAGCCGCCCAAAGCAGCACTAGTCGTGCCGCATGCTCCTGCCTCTCGTGGCCAGCTGTGCTGCCGCAGAGGCCTCACCGCCCCTACTATTCCCACCATTGGCCAGGCCCTGCGGCGACGGCAGCCTCACACCGCAGCCGAACCAATGAACCCTCATAGTCCTCTCCACACGGGCTTCCACTGCCGCATCGTCCACTTCCTAGGCCTCGCCGTCGTCCACTGCTGTGGTGCTCTCCGCGCGTCATGGTCAACGTGGTCAAGGAACGACTTCCATCGGAAGAGTACTATACGTGGAGAGGCTTGTCAGGCCTGTTGGGCTGCAAATCTTTCAAGATTAGGAGAGCTTTCATTCGGCTGGCCGAGAAAATGGCCCATCAGTAATGAGAAATGGGTTGTACATTTTTAAAACACATCAAACCGGCAATTAGTTTCAAATATCTTTTTTTCATTTCAAGATTTTTTTGACTTTATTCATTTCAAGATTTTAAATTACATTAATTTTTATGCGTGGAGAATTTGTTGGATTTTATATTGATATACCTTTATTTTTAAAATTAGTTTGAATGTGAGTCGAAATTTCGGGATTAAAAACAGTTTGGACCGCACTGAAATATGCAAAATTTCGTATAATTTTTTAACCGTTGCCACAATATGGGCTGCAATGCTAACAAAAAGAATTTGGGCTCCAAAAAAACCTTAAGAATTAGCAAATGGGCTGTAAATTATTAGAAATAATGGCAGATGGGTTGTATGTTGTTTTCCACAGATTTGAGGCTTTCCTAAAAAAGGTTGACGCACAAGCACTGACTGTTGGATGTCCATCCAACGGCCGTCGTGCTTCTTCAACAAGTGTCGGCGGGGCTGCCTGCTCCCTCCTCCTCGCGGCTGGCTGTGCTACCGCGCAGGCCTCACTGCCCGACCGTACTCCCATCGCTGGCCTAGTCATCCCTCTACTCACCCACACCTGCTGTTATTCTCCGGCGACGGCAGACGAACCAGTAAACCCTCATACAGTCGTACTCCCCTCCGCGTGGGAAACAACTGCCGATTCTTCCCTGCCTCCGTGTCGTCCCCTTCCTAGGCCTCGCCGTCGTCCACCGCCCTGGAGCTCTCGGCGCGGCGTGGTCAACGTGGTCAAGGACCGACTTCCATCGGACGTGGACTGTACGTGGAGAGGCTGACAGCTGGGTCCACGGCCGCAGCAAGGAAGTGCCTCCTTATTACGCGGAAAATAATGTTTCCTCCACCTGACAGCTGGGACCCACCGGATGGGCCACTTATTTCACGAACGTGTACGTACATACTGGTCGATGTACAGGCGCGGACGTGTCATAGTAGAGGCGCACACGTAGCATGTACACGTACGTACAGTGGCCAGGGTGCAAGAAAGAAAATACGTCCACGTATGTGTACATACGGGCGGGGTCTCGAATGCCTACTCGCGCATACGTACGGCGAGGGCTCGTGTACAGGGCTGGGTCGGAACGGAGAAACAGTGTCTTCGTCGTGTTCATGGGGAGGCAACGGAATGCGTGGTAGTGTTCATCGGGAGGGCTAGGACGGAACAGGCGATGGAAACAAGGCCTGGCGTACCGCAAAACGGAGGAAACAGACCTCCTACGTTCAGAACGGGGTCCTGTTGATCGGGAAGGGTCTGGCGTACCGCAAAACGGAGGAAACGGACCTCCTACGGTCGAAACGGGGGTCCTGTTGATCGGGAGGGGTGTGGCGTACCGCAAAACGGAGGAAACAGACTTGTGTTGGAGTGTTCATCGGGAGGGGTGCGGCGTACCGCAAAACGGGACTCCACGGGATATTGTTCATCTCCACCGTCGACCCCCTCCAGCCTCCACGAGCTACTATTCATCCACCGTCGACCACCTCCAGCCTCCACCTGCGACTGTTCATCCACGGGCTCCTGTTCATCCAGCCTCCACCGCGCGCTACTCCACCGGCTACTGTTCAACTACCCCTCCACCGTCTACTGTTCATCCAGCCCTCCACACCATGGGGTCCTGTTCAACCACCCCTCCACGGGCACCCCTCCACCGTCTACTGTTCATCCAGCCCTCCACACCACGGGGTCCTGTTCAACCACCCCTCCACCGTCTACTATTCATCCAGCCCTCCACACCACGGGGTCCTGTTCATCCACCCCTCCACCATCTACTGTTCATCCAGCCCTCCACCACACCACGGGGTCCTGTTCATCCAGAGGCAACGCCACCGCTCACTGTTCATCCAACTCCCCCCCCCCCGCAACGCTCACCGTTCATCCCATGGATCGGCTTCAGTTAGCAGTAGTAGAGAAGGAATCGCTCGATCGGGTTCAGTTAATAGCCATCGATCGATCGCGCGGGTTCGGTAACGCATAGCCTGTAGTGCAACCGCTCGGGTTCAGTTAGAGCCCAACGCCTCGCTCGGATTCAGTTAGAGCCAATGCCTCGCACACGCGCGCGTAGGTGTACGAGAGAAACGCGCATCGCTCGGCCCCGACCTCCCACCGTAACCGGGAACTCCCCGAAATTTTCCTCCCCCTCGCTTCTACCACGGTTTTTTCTGTCATGGACGGCCCAAAGAATGTCATGTAGCTGCGTCTCTGGCCCATCCAGGATGAAAAGCCCATTTTCTGTCATGATTTTTTGTCATAGAAGTAGGAGCCCACCACATCTATGATGATACCGGGTTTTGTCAGAATTATCGGCATAGAAGTGTCATATGTATGACAGAAAAAAATTTCGTTCGGCCCAAAATGTCACGGATGTGTCTTTTTTTTGTAGTGGCTTGAGAGAGACCATCTTCATCCTACGCCTCCCACGGATTGATAAACCTTAGGTCATCCACTTGAGGGAAATTCGCTATAGTCCTATGTAAGTGCATCTAGTGCCCCTTAGTGATTTTGGTGTATTGAAGACTTATAGGTTAAGGATCTAATGTGTTTATGAGTGTACACAGGTCTATAAGTCTATGAGGAGTTTGATATTTACAGAGAAAGTCGCCCCCTAAAAATGAAGTTCTTCGACTGAAGACTTTGACTTTCTGAAGACTTTGAAAGTGAAGAAATTGGTGTGACCTTGAAGACTTGGTTATCATTTGAGGAACATGAAGCGTGAAGACTTTTGTTTTCGTAGTTTAATTTTCTCTTTCTTGAGTCATAGGAAACACTGTACTGTTAAAGGGGGTCGAGGAAATACTAAGGAGAAAATTTCCACGTGATGCTCAACTCAAATCCTACACCTACCAATCCCTTCGAGTGAAGCCATTGGAAATCTCATACAGTCCAGTCAATTTCTTCAGTGACAGAGATGCAGTTCTTCTGGTCACTGAGGACTTTGCTCTGACTGAGGAGTTAGGAATTCGCTAGTGTGAATTGCCTACACAGTGAGGAACATGATAGCCCTGAGGAATTTGTACCTCAAATTTCCGACCGTTGCAGTGCTACGCGCCAGCTGTCCCAAAATATCTTATCCATCCAACGGCCATAACATTGAAGGGCATTTATGTCTTATCATGTCGGGCTGCTCCCTAGGCTATAAATAGCCGCCCCCTACAACCACTAGTTGGTTGGTTGCTCCGTGAGAACTTGACACTTGTCATTTGAGAGCAACCCATCCTCCGAGGACTTTGAGCGAAAATCATCAAGTGAGGAAAATTCAAACCCAAACCCAAAACACCTACAAACCCAAAGTGATTGAGCATCACTGAAGAGATTGATCCTGCGTGGATCCGATGCTTGTTACCTTTGAAGACCGTGCTTCTTCCAGACGGTTAGGCGTCATGGTCTAGAGCATCCAAGAGGAATTGTGGATCGCCGAGTGACCGAGTTTGTGAAGGTTTGGAAGTCACCTGAAGACTTACCACGAGTGATTGGGCGAGGACTGTGTGTCCTTAGCTCAAGGAGAATACGGCAAGGACTGTGTGTCCGGGACTGGGTGTCCTCGAGTTTAAATACTCAGCCACTCCAACCAGACGTACAACTGAGACAGCAGTTGGAACTGGTCTACCAAATCATTGTCTTCACCAAGCCAACTGATTTTTATTTCCTCAACACTTTCATTTCCTCATTACTGTGTTGCATGTTTTTTCATATCTGTGTTTGAAGACTTTGACTGAAGACTTTCTCAATTTCCTCAGTTCAATTTCTTCAGTCTGTTTGTCTTCATCTTGTGCTATCCTGTGTTTACGCTTTCTGTACTCTGTGTTTGTCTTCATTTCTTCATGATGACCATGCATGTATTCTGTTATGTTTACTTCTGAGTACTTATTCCGCTGCTAGTAGTTTTTCGCTAAGGAATTTCCTCACTAGCAAATTCCTCAGTGAAGAATTTCATAAAAATCGCCTATTCACCCCCCCTCTAGTCGATATAACGCACTTTCAATTGGTATCAGAGCAAGGTACTCCCTTGTTATGTGTGATTTTGGTTTAACCGCCTGGAGTTTTAGTTATGTCGACCGCAGGTATGATCAAGGTCTCTGCTGGGTGTCCTACCTTTGATGGGACGGACTACCCCTACTGGAAGAACAAGATGCGCATGCATCTTGAGGCAATTGATAACGATCTCTGGTACGTTGTGGAAAATGGTATTCCCTCCATCTCACCCTCACTGAACGCTACCGATGCGAAGAGATTCAAGCAACTCGATTCCCAAGCGAAGAATATCATATGTGGCCATCTCAGTAAAGTACAGTATGGTAGAGTGAGTGCTTTGGAAACTGCTAAGCTTATCTTGGATAGGTTGTCCAAGGTCAATGAAGGAGTTTCAACTCAGCGTGACTCTCGAGTTGATGTTCTTCGCAATCTCTTCAACCGCTTCAAAAGACTCGACAATGAAAATGTTCAGCAAACCTTCGATCGCCTCACTGACATCTCAAATGAGCTTCAAGCACTTGGTGCCACTGACATCACCGACCATGAGGTGGTGAAGAAATTGCTGAGATCGCTTGATTCCTCATTTGATACTCTAGCACTGATGATACAAGAGTGTGCTGATTACAAGTCACTTGACCCCGCTGATATCCTCGAGAGGCTAAACACTCATGAGTTCCAGCTTGTTGAAATGAGAGATCTCTATGGTTCGAGCTATGGCAGATCACGTGCACTGAAGGCCAAGGCAGTATCAGAATCCGAAGATGAAGACTCTGGTAGCAGCCTTGGTGACCCCGAAGAACTGAGTCATGATCTAGCACTGCTAGTGAAGAAATTCTAGAAGTTCTCAAGACGTGGTCTCTTTGGAAAACCCTCCAGGAGCAATGATTCCTCATCAAGTGACTACAAGAAGAGGCTTTGTCACAAGTGAAAGAAACCAGGACATTACATTCAAGATTGTCCTCAGTGGGAAAAGGAATCAAAGAAGAAGAAATACAAGGATTACAGTTCTGATGATGCGAAGAAAAAGAAGAGGTCCTCAAAATCTTCATCATCAAAATCCTCAAAGTCTTCATCTCACAAGAAGAGAAGCTCCAAGAAGGCTCGGGCATTCATTGGCAAAGATATGGACTCTGAAGCTGAATCTGAGGAACAAGAAGAAGAGGAGGCTTCTAAGGACTCTGAGTCTGGTGTGGCAAGCCTAGCCCTCGCTACTGCATTCGTCAGCAAGTCTATCTTCAACTCTGAAGAAAATGACCTCACCAACAAGGCTAATGAAGGCAACGATAACTATGCTCCCACCTATTGCTTCAAGGCTGGCGGTGTCAAAACCGGCGGATCTCGGGTAGGGGGTCCCGAACTATGCGTCTAGGCGGATGGTAACAGGAGACAAGGGACACAATGTTTTACCCAGGTTCGGGCCCTCTTGATGGAGGTAAAACCCTACATCCTGCTTGATTAATACTGATGATATGGGTAGTACAAGAGTAGATCTACCACGAGATCAGAGAGGCTAAACCCTAGAAGCTAGCCTATGGTATGATTGTTGTATGATGGAGTTCTCCTAGGACTAAAACCCTCCGGTTTATATAGACACCGGATAGGTTTAGGGTTACACAAAGTCGGTTACAATGGTAGGAGATCTTGAATATCCGCATCGCCAAGCTTGCCTTCCACGCCAAGGAAAGTCCCATCCGGACACAGGACGAAGTCTTCAATCTTGTATCTTCATAGTCCAGGAGTCCGGCTGAAGGTATAGTTCGGCTATCCGAACACCCCCTAATCCAGGACTCCCTCAGTAGCCCCCAAACCATGCTTCAATGACGACGGGTCTGGTGTGCAGATTGTCTTCGGCATTGCAAGGCGGGTTCTTCTCCAAATTCTGTGTACTTGTCAAAATAATGTCCGATTTTTGTAATGTAGCGCTCCTTGGCTTCCACGCCCAATAATGGTCGTCTTCCACGTGTCAAACGAATGCGGAAAGTCGGGGTGCTCCATACCCCTAGCCGTATAAACGAGCCACCTATTTAACGGGATGGGGATTCAGATCCAAACCACACCTTCTCCTCCCCGCGAGTAATCATCAGAGCGCCTCCAGCAAAGGTCCATTCCAACATGGCCAGCCGTCGCAGCTCCTCTTCTCGCCCTTCCAGTCCTAGACCTGGAGACTGGGAGAGGTGCTCCATCCCGCAGCGAGTTAGTGTCACTTCAGGCCAAGGGATTTCTCCCTCAGGCCTATATGGTCCCGGTCCGAGCCGGACTCGCCACCTATAATGGCGGAAAACAAGCGGAGAGCACCCTCAATCCTTCCAAAGGAGAGCGGGTGTGCCTTGTCCCTTATCTAATAAGGGGACTAGGATTTCCAATTCATCCATTCCTCCGTGGGCTTCTGGAGTTCCACGGCCTCCAGCTGCACAATCTCACGCCCGCCTCTATATTGCATATCGCGGGCTTCGTCCCCCTTTGCGAGCTATTCCTAGGCATCGAGGCTCATTTCGCGCTGTGGAACAGGATATTCTGCCTGGTGCCTCGTTCTCAAGAGGGGTCTATATATCAAGTGGGCGGAGCCGAAGTGTGGTGCATCGCCGGGACCGGATACCTATTCGGAACCCCAAAAAAGGCGTCCGAGGAGTGGCCTTCGGAATGGTTTTATATAGATGATGTCCCGCTACCGGATCCTATCTGGGTCGGTCTCCCCGAGTTCAACAGTGCTCCATTAAAGAAACGCTTAAGCTGGCGTCCGCGGAGCTCTCAAAGGGAAAGCGACAGGGACGTCCTTTACCTGATGGGCCGGATAAGACTATTGGCTCATTCCGGACTAACCATGATTGGAGTCATGGCCGCATGCATTATGCGGGGGGTGCAGCCGCTTCAATATAGAGGCCACCCCATGTGGAATTTTAACGGGGAGGACGATGCCACCCGTTACGGTCGCAAGGGGCCGGCTTCGGCTGCCGCTCTAGTAAAGATCTTATCCTGTTTGTACAAGGGAGAAGAGGAGGAATTCCTCTGCGTCGACCCGCAGGGTGGATTTACTATGTATAACCCTCCGAGTTGGGTAAGTGGACGATTTTGCTCGCCCATCCGCTTTATACTCCCATGATTAAATATGTAGTCTAACGACTTTGATGCAGGAACTGCGTCAGGAAGTAAAGGATATAAGCAGCCGTCCTCCACAGCCCGAGGATCCAGAACGGTCCCTCGATCCTTACTCTGAAGAGGATCCGGACATATCGGTGGAGCTAATTGACGGGGTGTTTCATCAGCTAAGCAAGGATAATACCTTGGTGGCCATTACGGTCGATTACCCAGGGTTAATCCCGGCCTCCCAGGTGACAGAGACCGAAGCCTCATTCCCTTGAGAAGGATTCCATTCTCACGCATTTCAGTTTTTCTGACGACAACCGTGTTTTGCAGGGAAGGTTTCCGAGGCGGGAGGCCGAACCTGCGGCGGATAGCCAACGAGGGGCCGCGGGGCCCCGTGAGGTAAAAAGAAATGTAGTCCGGACTGAGACGCCGGCGCAAAGTTATAGCGCACCATCTATTTTTCTCGTGTTATCCCTTCAGGGCATACTAACGCTCGTGCTCTCTTTAGGACGAAGAGACCTCGCCGGACTATATCCGGGGAGGTTGCCAATCGCGCCTCCACCAGCCAGGCTCCAACGCCTGGCCCGGAAGCGGCGGCGAACACAAGGCGCGCACGGGACGCTCCTCCGACAGAGGATGCGGACAGGCTGCCTGCCACCAATTCCGAAGTGGAGAGTGCCATGAACCACAGGCGTCGCCGGGCAGTTCTCCGCGACGCTTGTTTCTTCAAGAGGCATTGAATGCCTTTAATTCAGGAGATACGTACCTCCTTGCCGCTCAAAATGGTTTAGCCAGAGCCACGGAGCAATATGTAAAAGACATACGGGTAAGAAAATTTTGGTAAAGATATGTTTATACCAGTAGCCCCCGAGACTTTAAACAGTTGGAACAACTGATTTAAGGATCATTTGTTATGCAGGTTCCTACAGAAAAGAATACCCTACTGTCCCAGGAGCTGGAAGAGTGCAAAGCCCAACTTGAGGCCGCACTAGCCGTGGCAGGGGAGCTCGAAGAGACCCCCTCTGGTAATCCATGCTTCAAAAGATAAATATGTTGCGAAGTGCGACGTGGGTGCAAATCTGACAAAGAAAATTGCAGATGGCACCGGATAAAATCCGGACAAGCAACAACTCCTACGCCAGCTGAAGGCTGGTGAGAGCATGCTGATAAGGGTGAGGCGGGAGAAGAATGATCTCCAAGATGCCAACACCCAGCTGGGCGTTGAACTGAAGGATGTTCGGGCCCAGCTGTCGGACTCCACTAAGGAGAATCAACGGCTTCGCCGCAGCATATATAGTAAGTGCTTAAACGAACTCTGTAAAGGGAGTTCGGCAGGGAAGTCGACTAACAGAGTTATGTCTGTAGGTATGCTAACAGGTCGTCCTGCAGAGGAGATGCCTGGTTCAACGAATGACCTTCTTCCCGAGCTCTCGCAACTGCACGAGCGAGTTCGGCAGGCGATGCAGGGCGTTGCCCAAGCCTTATGGCCATCCCTCCCCAGGCTCGAGGGCCTTGGAGAGCTTGCGGAGAAGCTGAAGGGAGCACGGCGGCGCTTCCGGTTGTGGAAGATTTCGGCCTGCCGCCAAGGTGCTAGGGAGGCCTGGGCCATGGTGAAGACGCGGTACACAAAGGCTGACCCAAACCACATGGCCGAGGTCGGACCTGTGGGGCCTGATGGGAAGGAGATCCCTGTAAGCTTAGTATACGGCCAAGTAGAATTGGCCGCAAAGTATTCCCAGCAGGACTGTAAATTAGACAGCCTATTAGATGGTATAGAAGAGGAATACAATCAGTCAGAGTGACTATGTAATTTTTAATTGACATGTGTAATCCCTTCTAGCCGGATTGTAGATCGTTTGTCATTGCCGACCTTTTCGCTTTGACCACGGGACCTGACGGTCCGGAGTGTGTCCGAATACCCTACCGGTTATATACGAACCGGGTATGCAAGGAGACCAGGCGTAGGGGTCATTAGTGCTTTATCAGACAAGTGCCCAACTAGTTATGTTATATTACATGGTTAGTAAGAAACATCTTCGAGAGAGAATAGTTCCGTTAGGGGTTCCTTTCTCTGGGAGGCATGCCCTAAAGTGCATGTCCGGACTGCAAATGCAGGAAAATCATCTGGGGGCATGTGTATAAATAAGTAAAAAAGGTCATCTTTTAGTTCACCGACTGAATATTCCCTTAAGAACGCTACCTTTCGGCTTCACCCAGTCTGAGCTACACATCCGGCTGATCAGGCAGTAACAATCGCAGAGGTGCTCCCTTTACCGCCTAGCCGAACAATCGGGAACGTAGGGGTAAGCACAGGAGCCAGGCAACCTAGCTTGGCCAAAACTTAAGTCATATCGATGCATATAATGGTGAAGAAAAGGTACATGCAAAAGTTTGACGCATGTGTTCGGCGTGAAGCCCGTATAAATAAGCTTATGTTTTGAAGAAGCCCCCAGGTTTAATGAGCGCGGATAGCGCGTCGCTTGATGAGCTTTTAAGGGCTATAAGAGAAAAGAGGGGAAGGAGATAAATGTAAGACAGAGAATATAAAAAATGGATAGAGGAAGGAGACAAACACAGAGTCCGGCGCTAGGCATAGAATCTTCGGAGACGGGCGGCGTTCCATGGGTTCGGCTCGAGTCGGTTATCCGACCATCTCGCAGGCGGTATGCTCCACCAGTCAGGACTTGGTCGATTATGAAGGGATCTTCCCACTTGGGCTTGAGTTTGTCCTTTTTCTTATCCGGCAGGCGTAGAACTAGTTCGCCAACATTGTAATTTTTGGCCAGTACTTCTCTGCTTTGATATCTTCGAGCCTACTGTTGATAGAATGCGGAACGGGATTTTGCCACGTCACGCTCCTCCTCCAAAGCATCCAAGTTGTCCTGCCGATCGAGCTTGGCTTCTCTTTCTTCGTACATGCGCACTCGAGGTGAGTCATGAATTATGTCGCAAGGCAGAACTGCCTCTGCACCGTACACCATAAAGAATGGTGTGTATCCGGTGGTGCGATTCGGCGTGGTCCGTAGCCCCCAGAGTACAGAGTCGAGCTCCTCTACCCAGTGCGTGTTAGATTCCTTGAGGGACCGCACTAGTCTGGGTTTAATGCCACTCATGATAAGACCATTTGCACGTTCGACCTGGCCGTTAGTCTGTGGGTGATAGACAGAAGCATAATCGAGCTTGATGCCCATGTTTTTGCACCAGAGTTTTTCCTCGTCGGTAGTAAAATTTGTGCCGTTATCAGTGATGATGCTGTGGGGGATGCCGTAACGGTGTACAACCCCGGATATGAAGTCTATCACAGGTCCAGATTCGGCCATCTTAACAGGCTTGGCTTCTATCCATTTGGTGAATTTATCCACCATGACCAGTAAGTATTTTTTCTTGTGGGTTCCGCCTTTAAGGGGTCCGACCATGTCAAGCCCCCAGGCCGCGAAAGGCCAAGTGATGGGGATAGTTCGGAGGGCGGTGGGCGGCATATGGCTTTGGTTTGCAAAAAGCTGGCAACCGACGCATCGTTGGACCAAGTCCTGAGCGTCTGCCCGGGCCGTCGGCCAGTAAAAGCCTGTACGGAAAGCCTTGCTTACAAGGGACCAAGCTGCAGCGTGGTGGCCACCGAGTCGACATGAATTTCAGCCAGCAGGTTCCGCCCTTCCTCTTCAGAGATGCACCTTTGAAGGACTCCAGTAGTGCTTTTCTTATAAAGCTCTCCCTCGTGGACTTTATAGGCTTTAGCTCGCCGCACTATGCAGCATGCCTCTTTTTGGTCCTCTGGGAGTTTCTGCCTAGTAAGGTAGGCTAGGAATGGTTCTGTCCACGGGACGATGACCGCCATTATTACGTGGGCTGAAGTTGTAATCTCAGTGGCAAAGCCTCCAATTATGTCAGATTGTTCGGCGTCGAGTGGTGCGGGTAGGTCCGGGCTGTTATCTGCGGGTTCCCCCTCCCATGCTACGGATGGCCTGAACAGTCTTTCTAAAAAGATGTTGGGGGGGGGACTGCATCGCGTTTTGCTCCAATGCGTGCCAGGACATCCGCTGCCTGATTGTTTTCTCGGGCTATATGATGAAACTCCAGCCCTTCGAACCGAGCTGACATTTTTAGGACGGCGTTGCGGTAAGCTGCCATTTTTGGATCCTTGGCGTCGAAGTCTCCATTTATTTGGGATATCGCAAGGTTCGAATCCCCGCGTACCTCTAGGCGCTGAATGCCCATGGATACTGCCATCTGGAGACCGTGAAGGAGGGCCTCATATTCGGCTCCATTGTTGGAGTCCGTGTACATGATCTGGAGCACATATTGAACTGTGTCTCCTGTGGGGGACGTCAAGACGATGCCAGCCCCTAATCCAACCAACATTTTGGAGCCGTCGAAATGCATGATCCAGTTGGAATATGTGTCGTACTATTTAGGGAGCTCGGCCTCCGTCCATTCTGCGACGAAGTCGGCCAAAACTTGCGATTTAATAGCTCGTCGTGGCTTATAGATTATATCGAACGGGAGGAGCTCAATGGCCCATTTTGCGATCCGGCCCGTTGCGTCGTGGTTGTTGAAAATATCGTTGAGTGGTACTTCCAAGGCTACTGTTATCGAACACTCTTGAAAGTAGTGTCGTAGCTTCCGGGATGCCATGAATACGGTGTATGCAATCTTTTGATAATGCGGGTACCGTGATTTGGATGGAGTGAGGATAGTGGACACGTAGTAGACCGGCCTTTGAAGGGAGAATCTGTGTCCGTCCGTTTCCCGCTCGACGACGAGCACTGCGCTGACAACTTGATGGGTTGCTGCAATGTACAATAGCATTGGTTCGCCGGTGTTTGGCGCGGCCAGGACTGGGTTTGTTGCCAATATGGCTTTTATTTCATTGAGTCCGGGCGTGGCAGCATCCGTCCACTCGAAGTGTTCGGTGCGTCGAAGGAGGCGATAAAGGGGCAGTGCCTTTTCTCCCAAGCGGGATATAAAGCGGCTTAAAGCCGCCACGCATCCGGTTAATTTTTGTATTTGTTTGAGGTCCTTTGGGATATCCAATTGCGACAAGGCTCGGATCTTAGCTGGATTTGCTTCAATTCCTCTACCGGATACAATGAATCCCAAGAGCGTTCCGGCTGGAATGCCGAAAATGCATTTTTCTGGGTTGAGCTTGATGTCGTATTTTCGGAGGTTATTGAATGTTAGCCCCAAGTCGTCTACTAGAGATTCAACATGTCTTGTTTTGACGACCACATCATCCACGTACGCCTCCACTGTCTTGCCGATCTGGTTTGCCAGACATGTCTGAATCATGTGCTGATAAGTTGCGCCGGCGTTTTTCAGCCCGAAGGGCATTGTGTTGAAGCAGAATGGGTCGTATGGTGTGATGAATGCCGTTGCGGCTTGGTCTGATTCCGCCATCTTTATTTGATGGTAACCGGAGTATGCGTCGAGGAAACACAACGAATCGTGCCCTGCGGTGGCATCGATAATTTGATCGATACGGGGGAGGGGGAAGGGATCCTTGGGGCAAGCCTTGTTAAGGTCTTTAAAATCAACACACAGGCGCCATGATTTGTCCTTTTTTGGTACCATCACAAGGTTTGCGAGCCAGTCCGGATGTTTTATGTCTCTAATGAATCTGGCCTCCAATAGCTTGGCTAGCTCCTCTCCCATGGCCTGTCTTTTGGGTTCGGAAAAACGCCGAAGGGCTTTTTTGACAGGTTTGAATCCTTTTAGGATATTTAAGCTGTGTTCGGCCAGCCTGCGTGGGATTCCTGGCATGTCTGAAGGTGTCGGCGTTCTGGGAACGGGGGTCCCCTGACTTTCCTGCCTGCGGCCTACGGCGTGGCTCAAAGGGGGCCCAGCACGGCCCATCTTCATCAACACAGAACCAAGACCGTCGCGAGGGGCCAATCCTCGCGGGGGGGACGACACTGAGCTTACTCAGGCACGGCCTCATCAGGCTGGCTCGCGAGGAGGCGGAGAGATCAAGCTGGGGTACCTCACAAGGTGTCCATGATGCAAGCCATGACGAGCAAGGGCGCCAGGTGGGCGCCAGCCCGCGCAGTGTCCTCCCTTTCCTCTTTGGTGCAAAGGGAGCAAGCGCAGGTGGGAGGATCAAGCAAAGGCACCCGTTTCGGTGCAACAAGACCAAGACCAGTCCAACGGAAGGAAGGAAGTCATTGTGGAGCCCAAGCCAGCGTCACCACCAGAGCCTTTGGCAGGCGAGGACCAACTTTAGTCAGGATAAGTGTACCAGATGTTCCCCTTCAAAATGGTCAATTGTTGGCGCCCTTCCCGCTCAATATTTGGGAAGAGGCCCAGGGCCTTTGCCTATAAATAGGACTAGCCACTCCCAGGGTAGAGGCATCGAGAAATCTAATCAGCTAGGATCCAGAGAGAGAGAGAGAGAAAGGCGACTGAGCTCCTCCTTGCAGTTCATCGCCCCGGCCAAGAACAGACCCTCACGAGGCTGCTCTTCCTTGTATTGTTCATCATCAGCCCAAGAGGCAATCCACCACACCACCACACTGGAGTAGGGTATTACACCACATCGGTGGCCCGAACCGGTATAAACCCTGTGTCTCTTGTGTTATTCTTCTCGTAGCTTAGATCCTTGCGAGGCGGAGGGGTACAGGTAGGTAGGAAGCGTAATCTCCGCGCGCACCCCAAAGTTCGAACCTCAAGAGTCTGCCGGAACCCGAAATCCGACATTTGGCGCGCCAGGTAGGGGTGCGCCGGAATTTGTCTTCCACCGCCCGTTTCTCCTCCGACCACCGCGTCCATGTCTGACGCTCGCTAGGCCCGCGCCGAGCGCCGAGCCGCTCTCGCTTCCTGCATCGTCCAGACAGCCCCTGTCGGCGGGCGTCCCCGCCGTTCCCCGTCGCCTGCCATCAACGCCGCCACCGGCCCAGCGGGGAACGAGCAGCAAGCATCGTCTCAGCATCCTTCCGTGCGGCAAGACGGCCGCACCGCTACTCCCTCGCTCACCCCAGCTGGTTCTTCGTCCCGCACACTCCGCGCACCCATGGAGGCTCGAGCTGCGCTCATCGCAGCAAACGAGCTCCTGCGCTACTGTCCCGTCGACGACGTCTACGAAGAGTGGCTCGACCGCGTCGCCGAGCTCGTCCGCGCCGCGGGGGGCTCTCCTGCGTCGTCCGTCCCGCTGCACCAGCCACCTCCTCACCAAGAAGACGCCCCGGCCGCAAGGCGCGTGGCCCCTGGCTGGAACCCACTCCGCCAGGCACCAGCGCGGCAAGAGCAGAGCTGCCAAGAAGTCCCTCGCCCGCAAGAAGCCGCCTGGGCGTTCCATGCTCCGGCACGTCGAGGCCACGCTCCTGCTCCCGCACGTCAAGACCCAGCACTGCTCCCAGCTGCGGCACGCGGGGACCTGCAAGACCAAGCTCTCCGTCACCCAAGGCCTCCCGTGGCCACGGCGGGCTGCCGCGCTGTAACGCCCCGGATCTGATGCGCCAGGTGTCCGCCAGTTATTCGCCGTCCTTGCCATTTCATGTGCTTGCGTGTTGCACTTTGTCATGTCATCATCTGCATTTCATATCATGTATCATGTGCATCGCATTCGCATACGTGTTCGTCTCATGCATCCGAGCATTTTCCCCGTTGTCCGTTTTGCAATCCGGCGCTCCTATGTTCCCCGGCGTCCCCTTTTACCTTTTTCCGTGTGCGGGTAATAAACCTTCTCGGAATGGACCGAGACTTGACATGTGGCCTTGGTATAACACCAGTAGACCGCCTGTCAAGTTTCGGGTCAATCGGAGGTCGTTTGATACTCCAACGGTTAACCGGGTATCCGCTAAGGCCTCTTTCTCTTTGCAGCCCAACACCCCTATCAAAGTGGCCCAAAACCCACCTAAGTTTCCCCCATCCTCTCGGTCGTTCGATCACGATCACGTGGTCGAAAACCGCACTCCATTTGGAGCTTCCTAGCTCCTGCTACCTATAAATATGTGCTCCCCTCCTCATTTTCGGGCAAACCCTAGTCCATTTCGTCCCCGCCGCCGCCGGACGAAATCCCCGCCGCCGCCGGACGAAATCCCCGCCGCCGGACGCGTCCAGCCGCCACCTCGCCGCGGCCAATCGGAGGCCGCCATGTCAGCGCCGCCACCTCCTTCCTCCACTCACGGCGCGCCACCTCACCCCGCCTCTCTCTCCTTCCGCCGCGGCCCGCGGGACCCGGATCGGGCCCGCGCGAGCCCGCGCGCCGCCGCCGCCGTCCGCCCGCTCGGGCCCCGTGAGGCCCGCCACCGCCCGCGCCGCCCCGCTGCTCCCGCCGGCCGCCGCCGCCGCGGAGCCTGCCCCGCCGCCTTGCGCCGCCTCCACTGCGTCGCGCCCCGCGCCCGCTGCTCCCCGCCGCGCGCCGCCTTGTGCCGCTCTCCCGCCGCGCCGCCCGCCGTGAGCTCCGCCCCGCGTCTCCGGCGACCAGGCCGCGCCCTCGCCGGCGCCTCCTCTTCGCCCCGCCGCCGGGCGCCGTCCCCGGGCCGGATCCGGCGAGATCCGGCCGCGGGAGGGCCAGATCCGGCCACCCCGGCGCTCTCCGGCGAGCCCCGCCTCCTTCCCCATCTTCCCCGGCCACAACTCCGGCGATCCTCGAAATCCGTGCCCGCGGGTTGACTTTCTTCCCCCTCTAATTTTCACTAAGTCCCCGACATTCTATCATTATCATCACCTGTTCGTCATGCCATAACTTTGCATCCTTATTTCCGTTTT
Organism: Aegilops umbellulata; assembly: GCA_032464435.1. NCBI lineage: Eukaryota > Viridiplantae > Streptophyta > Magnoliopsida > Poales > Poaceae > Aegilops > Aegilops umbellulata. The sequence goes on from CP136060.1 coordinate 96,108,066, forward strand.
GGACGTGTAATATGTCAAATTGTTCGCCTCGAAGAGTAAACCATTTCATTCCATTGCATCATTTTCATTTGAGCTCATCTTGGTGCCCGAAATGCTGTTAGAAGAGGGCTATGTGATGTTAGTTTCTGATTCTTATCAGAACATGCACTTTTGCCATTTTTGCCATGATTGATGTGTGCATCCTATGCGGTTGAGTCCTACATGTGTTTTGTAATATGCCATGTTACCTTTCCAGAGATTTATGCCGTGTATTTTTGTGATCTATGTGGTGGCTAGCAAAAACATGCAAACTAGGTAACTTGATGTTGCTGATTTCAGAGACTTCGTGATTTCACCAAGTCCCTGACTGCTGTTATTTTCATGCCATGTATTCATGTTGTTTCTGAGAGATCTATGCATAATTTGAGCATGAGCAGTAAGAGAGTTTTGGACTTGAGTATTTTCTCTATCCATCCATGCCTTTGTTTGCATTTATGGAGTGCCATAGCTTGAGTCAATCGAGCTCTACTTTTGCTTCAAAATGTTGCTGGCAGATTGTTTACGTGTTATTCGATTTTGCCAAGCTTGGTGTAGTTGATCCTTGCATGATACGATGTTATTATTGCCATGTATTGTTATTATGCCATGTCTTCTTGATGTATGTATGCTTAGTTTATCATGCAATGCTCTGTAGTGAGTGCATCGAGCTCACGAACATGCGCTAGTCGTTATTAATTTCTGCCATGCCCAGTTTTCGGCTAAGTCTGAAACCTGTAACGAAACTTGCTTAATTGACATGGATGTAATCATATTTTATAGTCCTTTTTGGCTTATGGTCAGTAAGGGATTTTGTTAAGTGCTTCGAGTAGATTCATGTCATGCCTTACTTTGCTATGTCATGATCCTGTAGCATGTTGTTTCATTGCTCTGAACATGTCGTCCTGATGTTAGTTTCTGCTATGTTGTTAATTTCACTAAGTCTGAGAACTTGTTATCGTTTGCACTTTTGCCATGATTGTTTGGACCTGTTATGATGTGAATTAGCCGTAGCTCAGTGTTCATCTTTTGCCGTGCATCTTGTGTAGATTATTGCCATATGCTTTTTTGCCATGTTTGGGTGCAGTAGCTTAATTAGTTGTTGATTGCTAAGTAGCATCATGCTGTTAATGGCAGATTATTGTCATTCTTGTATTGCTTGCCATTTGCAAACCGTGCATCCGATTCCGGTGATCTTTATATCGATTTCAACCGAAATCACCTCACCTTTCCAGTGGCATACTTGGTTTGCCAAGATTATGCCTTGTTCATCTTCTCCCTTCCGTGCATGCATATGCATTGCATACCATATCTCGCATATCATGCCATGTTTGTGTGTTGGTTGTTTACTATGTTGTGTGCTTCTTTCCGGTGTTGCTTCTTCGGGTTGATTCCGTTATCATCGCGGTTGTGAGGATCCGTTCGTCTACGTCCGTTTGTCTTCTTCATGGACTCGTTCTTCTTCCTTGCGGGATTTCAGGCAAGATGACCGTACCCTCGAAATCACTTCTATCTTTGCTTGCTAGTTTGCTCGCTCTTTTGCTATGCCTATGCTGCGATACCTACCACTTGCTTGTAATGCCTCCCATATTTTTAAACCAAGCCTCTAACCCACCTTGTCCTAGCAAACCGTTGTTTGGCTATGTTACCGCTTTGCTCAGCCCCTCTTATAGCGTTGTTAGTTGCAGGTGAAGATGAAGTTTGTTCCTTGTTGGAACATGGAGATGTTGTTCCTTGTTGGAACATGTTTATTTGTTGGGATATCACAATATATCTTATTTATTTAATGCATCTATATACTTGGTAAAGGGTGGAAGGCTCGGCCTTATGCCTGGTGTTTTGTTCCACTCTTGCCGCCCTAGTTTCCGTCATATCGGTGTTATGTTCCCGGATTTTGCGTCCCTAACGCGGTCGGGTGATTTATGGGACCCCCTTGACAGTTCGCTTTGAATAAGACTTTTCCAGCAAGGCCCAACCTTGGTTTTACCATTTGCCTACCACCTGTCCTTTTCCCTTGGGTCTGATCAACCCGAGGGTCATCTTTATTCAGCCCCCCCCCCCGGGCCAATGCTTGTCTAAGTGTTGGTCCGAACTAGAGCCCTTTGCAGTGCCACCTCAAGGAAACTTGAGGGCTGGTTTTAGCTGTACGGAGTGTTCATCCGGTGTTGCCCTGAGAACGAGATATGTGCAGCTCCTATCAGGATGTCGGCGCATCGGGCGGTTTTGCTGGACTTGTTTTATTGCTGTCGAAATGTCTTGTAGCCGGGATTCCGAGACTGATCGGGTCTTCCCGGGGAGAAGGAATATCCTTCGTTGATCGCGAGAGCTTATCATGGGTTAAGTTGGGACACCCCTGCAGGGTTTTGAACTTTCGAAAGCCGTGCCCGTAGTTATGGGCAGATGGGAATTTGTTAATGTCCGGTTGTAGAAAACCCGAAGTTGACCTTAACTAAAATACACCAACCGCGTGTGTAACCGTGATGGTCTCTTCTCGGTAGGGTCCGGGAAGTGAACACGGTTGTTGGAGTTATGCTTGACGTAAGTAGTTCAGGATCACTTATTGATCATAGTTGTTCGACCATGCTTTGCCTTCTCTTCTCGCTCTCTTTTGCGTATGTTTAGCCACCATATTTGCTAGTCGCTTGCTGCAGCTCCACCTCATACCTTTTACCCTACCTTTAAGCTTAAGTAGTCTTGATCTCGCGGGTGTGAGATTGCTGAGTCCTCGTGACTCACCAGATACTTCCAAACCAGTTTGCAGGTGCCGATGAGTCCGTGCAGGTGACGCACCCGAACTCAAGGAGGAGTTCAATGAAGATCTTGTCCTTTATGTTGTTCCGTTCTAGTCGATCAGTAGTGGAGCCCAGTTGGGGTCGATCTTGGTCCTTTGTCGCTTTTGAGGTTCTTCTTTTATTTTGGCTCCGTAGTCGGGCCCTGTTTGTAGCTGTATGATGTATTGTTTTATTCATGTAATTGTGTGAAGTGGCGATTGTAAGCCAACTATGTATCTTTTTCCCTTATGTATTACATGGTTTGTGTGAAGATTATCTCACTTGCGACATTGCTTTCAATGCGGTTATGCCTCTAAGTCGTGCTTCGACACGTGGGAGATATAGCCGCATCGAGGGCGTTACACGCGCCTTCACCACCGAGCAGCGCAGCGTCACGTGGCCCGGCAAGTTCAAGCCAGACTTGCCTCCTCGCTACGACGGCACGGCCGACCCTGCGGAGTTCCTCCAGCTCTATGAGCTGGGCATCGAAGCTGCCAACGGAGATGAGAAGGTCATGGCGAACTGGTTTCCCATGGCGCTCAAGGACGGAGCCCGCACCTGGCTCCTGAACCTGGCCCCAGGCACGATCTCCTTCTAGGACGAGATGCGCACCCGCTTCATCGCTAACTTCCAAGGTACTCGCGACCGACCACCCGCCATGCGCGACATGCCCCGCATCAAGCAGCAGCCCGGAGAGACCCTGCAAAAGTACATCCAGCGCTTCAACAACGCACGCCTCAAGATTCCCAGGGTGTCCGAGGAGGCCATCATCTCAGCCTTCTCCGACGGCGTGCGCGACGTCAAGATGAAGGAGGAGCTGGCGATGCATGAAGACCTGTGCACTTCCTTGGAGCTGTTCAACTTGGCGACCAAGTGCGCCAGGGCTGAGGAAGGGCGTCTCTCCCTCCTCGAGCTGCCTGCCGCAGACCCAGAAGAGAAGAAGTCCAAGGCCAAGGATGTGAAGCGCAAGGGGGCTGTCGTGCTCGCGGCAGAACCGGACACCAAGCGGGGCAGAGATCAGCCCGAGTCTTCCAAGGGCAGTCGGTACTGTATGTACCATGACCTCCACACCCACAACACCAACGAATGCCAAGAGCTCTGACCGTGCGGGATGGAAGGATCGGCCGCCGCCCCGATCGTGCCGACCGGGGCTACGGCCGAGGAGGAGGAAGGAACGCAGGACGCTGGGAAGACCGCGGCCCACGCCAAGGGTGGCACGATCGACCTCGCGAGGACCGCTGGCAAGACCTGCCTCGCAAGGGAGACTGGAGGGACCAGCCTCGCGAGGATCGCCCGCAAGGTAACGCAGGCCTCCCTCCGCTGCCGCCGCATCCAAGAAGAAACGAAGACCGCCACCAGGACGAGGGGGCTGGGGGCTTCCAGGAGCCACGCGCAATTGCCTGCATCCTGGGCGGAGCTCAAGCCCCAACCTCTCAGCGTATCTTCAAGCAGTTCGCCCACGAAGTGAATGCAGTCCTCCCCAAGCTCGAAGCCACACGTCCTCTCAGGTGGTCATCGTGCGCCATCACGTTCAGCTCAGCGGATCAGCACAAGTGTGCCGCCACAGCCGGAGTCCTCCCGATGCTTTGTTCCCCAATCATCAGCAACGTGGTGGTCACCAGGACCCTCATCGATGGCGGGGCAGGGCTCAACGTCCTGTCCGTGGAAACATTCAACAATCTCCGAGTGCCCTACAATCAGCTTCAGCCAACCAAGCCTTTCTCTGGAGTCACTGACGGCTCCATGGTCCCGATCGGGCAGGTCCGCCTCCCTGTCACCTTCGGAGCACGCGACAACTACCACACCGAGCTCATCGACTTCGACGTCGCTCACATTCGCCTGCCGTACAATGCCATCCTTGGGTACCCGGCGCTGGCCAAGTTCATGGCCATGACTCACCATGGCTACAATGTCCTCAAGATGCCAGGGAGTGGCGGAGTCATCACGGTGCCCTGTGAAGAGAAAGATGCGGTGTGTTCCCTGGAACGAGCTTTTCAGGACGCATCATTGGAAGACCCGGATCGTGGAAGCAGGAGGCTCTCCGAGACCACCCCCAAGAAGAAGAAGACGTCGTCTGGCCCGGTCCCTCAGGAGGCAGGCCCCTCAGGGCCCGTGCCTGCCCAGGGGGAACCTCCTTCCATCACATAGGAAAGCACGCCCGGTGCCCTCCTCGGTAGGGCTCGGGGGCTCTCCCCTGGAGGGCCACCGACCTGACTAAGGTCACGAGGGAGGCACTTGGGCACCATGTGGAGGCGTGTTTTGAAGCACGTTTCCCTCAAGAAGGAGGAAGGCAAGGGGAGCCAGACCCTCAGGAGTTCGTCAGCAAGGTCATTCAAGAGCTACAAGAGTCAAGAGTCATGAGAGGCGGCCGCCGCCTACCAGCTGTGGCTCCCCATCCAGGCGAGGATGGTGGGCTGCGCGTCTGCGTCGACGTACCAGGGCTCAATAGAGTCGCCTCGCTGGAGCGCCTCTGGCCCTCACAAATGGGGCGCAACGAGGGTCCACCCCACAGCTACGTTCTCATGCCTTACAGCTTGCCGAACGCGGCTGCCACGTACCAGCGCCTCATGAGGGGCACCATGGAAGCTCAAGAGGCCAGGCGTTCCGCAGCCCTGGTGGAGATGGAGATGGTCCGCGAGGAGCCACCAGCGCCTCCGGAGCCTCCCGAGGCCCCAGGGCCTGGGGGCTCATGAGGATCGGCTTCTGCAGCCCACCGAGTCTGCTGCACCAACACCGCTTCGTCCTCAACATCATCAGGTGACATCTTTCAAGCTTCGTTTCCAGCTGGGAGCGCCCCACAGGGCTGCATTATTCCTAGGCCGCGTGGGTCCGTCCCTGCGGCATGTATCCCTCTTATTTCGTGTCGTTAGCTTACTTTGTTGGGGGCGCCCCTCGGGCTGCATCATCCCCAAGTCGCTCGGGCTAGACCCAGCGGCATGTACCCCTTTCGCGTTTATTTCTGGTTATGCATTCAACCCACCATGCTTGATTATTTGGTGCCGGTCCACGACACCTCTTCTTCTCCATGCCGACCACTTGCGCGTTAAAGGGGCGGTACCTGAGCATCGCGACTCAGGGCTCTTACTGGCTCTCCAGCCCTCACCCTCTGGCCTTGTCCATGGCATCACGACCTGGCATACCAGCGACGGCTGAGACCAGCTCGAGGGCCGGGACCCGAGGACGTAGAGTGCAGGCATCTAACCCAATTTGCAGAACACACCACAAGATAAGTCCCAGTGCCAGGCGCAACCCGCCTAGAGGTAGGGCCCCGTGAGTCCTGTGCTGGCTCACGGGTGCCCAGATACACCTCACCAGGCCCTACCGTGCTAGCCACGTGTCAGGGCGGGGCTGTACACGCCCCGGGGGCTCCTCCCGGAGGGGATCCCCCTCCCACGTACCAGTGGAAGCACCATGCTCCGCACTGGCTGACGACACTGCCGAGGAGCGGCTATGCCCGTACACATACGGAAGCGCTATGCTCCGCGCTGGTGATAAATAACTGAGGGTGGCCCCCGGGCCGCATCAACCTCAGGGAGCCCAGAGCTCAGTGTCTAGCCTCATCATAACGCCTCCCCTCGGGAGTGCCGCGCGAGGGGGCTGGGCACGGGGGCTGCACCTGGGTCACGCCCAGACGCACGCCACCCAGCCAGGCCCCCCGGGCCTGGTTCGACGCGCATCTCTCCCCGAGCGGAGTCAAGGTACGAAGGCCGTTTGAGCGTCAAGGGGGCTCTTGAGCATCGCGACTCAGGAGCCTAACTGGTCCCGTAGCCCCTCACTCCTTAGTTCCGAAAGGCTAACTCTGGGTGAGGTACGCATGGGGCCGGGCTCTGCAGACGTAGAACGGTAGATCCCGCCACATCTCACCTCCCTACTTGCTGTTCGCGCGCCAAGGGGGACTCCTGAGCATCGCGACTCAGGAGCCTAACTGGTCCTGTAGCCCCTCACTCCTTAGTTCCGAAAGGCTAATGCTAGGTGAGGTACACGCAGGGCCGGGCCCTGCCGGCGTAGAACATAAGCAAGTAGGAAGGAAAAGCGTAAACTTCAAGGATCGCCTCCCTAGTTGCTGTTCGTGCGCCAAGGGGGACTCCTAAGCATCGCGACTCAGGAGCCTAACTTGTCACGTAGCCCCTCACTCCCTGGTCCCGTCCTGGTTTCCGGTCGGGGCTAGTGCCGGGTGAGGTACGCACGGGGTCGGGCTCTGCCGGCGTAGAACATAAGCAAGTAGGAAGGAATAGCGTAAAATTCAAGGAAGTCAGAAGCAAATATTACAGTCCACACTGTTATCCCAACGCCAAACGCAAGTTTAAACGCCTCCCCGGGGCATGATACATGTGCAGGAATTGAAAAAAGGACAGGAGCCACGACGGAATCGCCCGACGACGGTGGAGCAGCGTGGAGTTGGTTCGCCTCATGGGTCAGCAGGGTCGGCAGTGCCATGCTTCGGCTTGGTGCTGAAGGCCCGGAACTTCCCCAGCAGAGCTTCCGCGCGACCCTTCACGGCCTCGGCAGCAGCAGCAGCACGCTCGCCGCCTGCTGTCTCCAGCAGGCTGTCGAGGTCGACGCTGGGGTCGCGAAGGTAGATGTGGGTGAAGAACCGCGTCAGCGCTACAGAAGAGAGGACACGCGCCTCGGCCTCGGCCGTGGGGCCAAGGCCAAGGGCGACATCTTCAAGAGCGCGAACCAGGAAGGGAAGCAGCTTGGCGGGGCCGTCCTCGGCGCCGGCCAGCGGGCTCTCCAGGCCGCTCTCGTAAAGCATCTTCAGCGAGGAGCGAGCCTTCTTCTCCATCTCCGCAAAGGCCACGCGATCCTCGGCAAGAACCCGAGCCTTGTCGTCCAGCTCGACCTTCCTCGCCCCCAACTCCTGCTCCAGCACGCCTAGGCGGTCGCGGCGTTTCTTTAGCTTGGCCTCCCGGACCTCGACGGCCACCTCGTGAACCTTCAAGCCCTCTTCTTTCTCTTGGCGAAGGCGGGCCTCTTTTGCGAGCTGGTCCCGCAGGCCTTGCAGCTCGTCCTCCAGCACCTTGCAGCGACCACGGACGCCAGCCGCCTCCCCCTGGGCTGCGTCACGAGCAGCCTTCGCCTCAAGGGCGGCCTGCTTCTCCTCATCACAAGCCGTTCAGGCTTGGACCAGCGCCGCCCGAACCGAAGCGTCGGAGCGAATCCATCCTGAAGCCAGCTCCAAGCGCCCGGCCACCAAGCGAGGGTCGGTGCCAAGAAGATCCTGCCAGAGCCGGTCAAGCTCGGTAGCAACACGATCCAGAACAGCGGGAGGAGTCGGAGAGACAGCAGTCGGTGGGGTAGGAGGAGAAGGCGGCGGCACGACTACAACACCCTAAGGTGGAGCCTGCTGCGCCCCGATGGCTGTGGTGGCGGCCGCAGGCTAGGGCACCTCGGGAGTCACTTGGGCCATGGGGGCTGGGCTCGCCCCAGCCAGCTCGGCCAGACCTCGCGAGGACGACCGGGCAGGAGAGGCCCGTGCGTCGCGGTCACCTTCCTTCGCGGGCAGAGGCACTGCCCCGCAAGGAACCTTAGGAGCCCCCTTCGGCTTCTTTGCAGCAGGTGCCAGCCTATCCAAGAGACGCGGATGTAAAGCCTCAGCAGCAGAACAAGAAACAAAGACAAGAGTCAAGCACTTACGGGTCGTCACCGGTGAGCTCAGGCAGCCTCCGGCCAAACTTGAAGCCTGACAGCCGGCTGGAAGGGTCAACCTCGGAGGCGGAAGGCGCGTCTGCGGACCACCCCGGGGCCGGGGCAGACCCGCGGGAGATCAGCCCATTCCTGTCCTTCTTCGGGATCGGGGGCGAGCTCCCGCTGCCCAGCACGTCGTCATCCTCGTCGTCGTCGCTCGGAGAGAGGCGGAGAGCGCGGGACCTGCGCCGAGAGAGGGGAGCCCTCGACTCTCCGTTAGTCGCCTCGGAGTCAGGCCCTTTCCCCCGCTCCTCTCTGTCCTCCTCTTCGTTGGAGTCGTCGGAGGACACATCCACCGGCTCCCCCGGAGCCTCCGTGGGCACGGGCCCGTCCCCGTTGAAGACAGGCATGGACTCCACCACCTGTTCCCAGTCGTCGCGGAGGAACAAGGGCGTAGGAGCGCCCTCCAACCTCGCCACATCGACCCCGACCAGAGATTGGAGGACTGCAGCCAGATCTTCGCAGGCCAAGACCGCGGGGCTCGGATGAGGCCTCCACATCGGAAGTGGGTACTGCCGAAGCGGAGCCAGCTGGTGCTCTAGGAATTCCCTCAGCAGCTACGCGCCGGTCAGCTTCGCCGTCGTCGTGTTGGCCGGCCTCAGATCCGCGTCCATCTTCTCCAACACCGGCTTCGCGCGGGGGTCCGTGAGCTCTGCTCGACCCCAATCGCTGGAGCTCGCAGGTTGCTCCGTGGGCAAGATCAGCCGAGGGTGGATGGGCCCAGCATCTGCCAAGACCCACTTACTCCTGAAGCCCTCAATCCTTTTCTCGTGGCTCGAAATGGCAATGGCATCACCGTACGCGACGAAGCTCGCGCACGCGGAAGCAGGACCACGAGAGGTCTAGAGGGAGAAGTAGTGGCGCAGCAAGGCCACCGAGGGCTGCACCCCTACATGAGCCTCGCAGTAATAGGCAAAGATTGCCAGGAGAAGGACGGAGTTGGGATGGAGATGCAGAGCCTGTAGCTTGTAATGGCGGAGAACAGAGAGGAAGAACTCGGAGAAGGGAGGCACCAGGCCAGTAGCAATGGAGCATACGAAGAGCGGATAAAAGGTGCTCCCTCGACCCTCAGGGGTGGCGGAGCCGGCCTTGAACACCTTCGCCCCGTCGATGCCATGCGCCTTCGCCATCCGGCGCAACTGGGCGAGGCTCGCCTCCGACACGTTTGGCGACTCCAAGGCAGACGAGTACCAAGCTCCGGCTGGGGACTGACGAGGCGCCATGGCTTCTAGGTCACGCGGTCGAAGTAGATCTGGGATTTAGAGGAAGGAAGGAGAGGCGCAAGAAAGGGGATCTGAGCAGCAACCGGAGAAAGCGAAAAAAGCAAAACCTGGGCAGATGTCGCTCCTTTATCAACTCGCGCGGTTGCGGAGACGCCCACGTCCAATACCGCCACGTGGCGCCCAAAGCCGCGGGCTGTTAGGGCCCGCGGCGCTTCGCCCTTGCCCTTTCGCCTCCCTGCACGGCCAAGCCCGGGCGCGCCTTGGGCCCGGGGGCTACTGTCGGCATTCTAGGAACGGGGGTCCCCAGACTTGCCTACCTGCGGCCTGTGGTGTGGCTCAAAGGGGGCCCAGCACGGCCCATCTTCATCAACACAGACCCAAGACCCTCGCAAGGGGCGAAGCCTCGCGGGGGGGACGACACGGAGCTTCCTCAGGCGCGGCCTCATCAGGCTAGCTCGCGAGGAGGCAGAGAGATCAAGGCGGGGTACCTCACGAGGTGTCCATGACGCAAGCCATGACGACCAAGGGCGCCAGGCGGGCGCCAGCCCGCGCAGTGTCCTCCCTTTCCTCTTTGGTGCAAAGGGAGCAAGCGCAGGCGGGAGGATCAAGCAAAGGCACCCGTTTCGGTGCAACGAGACCAAGACCAGTCCAACGGAAGGAAGGAAGTCATTGTGGAGCCCAAGCCAGCGTCACCACCAGAGCCTTTGGCAGGCGAGGACCAATTTTAGTCAGGATAAGTGTACCAAATGTTCCCCTTCAAAATGGCCAATTGTTGGCGCCCTTCCCGCTCAATATTTGGGAAGAGGCCCAAGGCCTTTGCCTATAAATAGGACTAGCCACCCCCAGGGTAGAGGCATCGAGAAATCTAATCAGCTAGGATCCAGAGAGAGAGAGAGAAAGGCGACTGAGCTCCTCCTTGCAGTTCATCGCCCCGGTCAAGAACAGACCCTCGCGAGGCTGTTCTTCCTTGTATTGTTCATGATCAGCCCAAGAGGCAATCCACCACACCACCACACTTGAGTAGGGTATTACACCACATCGGTGGCCCGAACCGGTATAAACCTTGTGTCTCTTGTGTTGTTCTTCTCGTACCTTAGATCCTTGCGAGGCGGAGGGGTACAGGTAGGTAGGAAGCGTAATCTCCGCGTGCACCCCAGAGTTCGAACCTCATGGGTCTGCCGGAACCCGAAATCCGACAGAAGGGTGCCAGGCGAAGATGTCCCAATTTTCGCGTAGAAATTCTCGCAGTGCGGCGTCCACATCAGGGTTTAATCGTGCCCTGATGGAAGCTGTTTTATTTGGGTCTGTTGGATGGACCTGGAATTTGATTATTTCGTCCGCTGGTTTGAAGGATGTGGTCTTGGATCTCTTGTCGAGTATCACATCATCCCTGTTAGCCGTGGAGCGCAGCGCAGTCAGTTCCTCAGCCGCTAAGGCTTTGGATAGTGCCTCAAGGGCCAATGCGGCTGTCTTGTTTTCGGCGCGGAGCGCTATGTCCGGATCACTAGCGAGAGTGATAATTCCGTTCGGCCCGGGCATCTTGAGCTTCATGTACCCGTAATGGGGTATTGCTTGGAAGATTGTAAATGCTTCCGCCCTTGTAGTGCGTGATATCCGCTACTGAACGGGGCCACCTGAAACGTGACCTCTTTGGACCTGTAATTATCCGGCATGCCGAACACCACATCTAGTGTGATTTTTCCTGTGCAGCGCGCTTCCCGACTGGGGATTATTCCTCTAAAGGTTGTGCTGCTTCGCTCGATGCGGTTCCAGTCTAATCCCATTTTTGAAGGGTTTCCTCGTAAATGAGGTTCAATCCGCTGCCTCCATCCATGAGTACCTTGGTGGGGCGAAAGTCGTCCACTATTGGACTGAGGACCAACGCGGCTAGTGCTCGGGCTGTTTGAAATTTAGGTTCATCGCTTGAGTTGAAGGTAATAGCTGTGTCGCTCCATGGGTTTATTGTTGCTACTTGATAGACTTCGGCAAGGCTGCGGAGTGTTCTTTTTCGCATATTATTTGATGTGAAAGTCTCGAAGACTGTGAGAACGGTACTGGTGTCCCCGGGATGGCTTTCTGCGGCCTCCAAAATTAAGAGGTCCTCGCCAATTTTGGCCACCTGCCGGAGTATCCAACATGCTCTAAGGCTGTGCGTTGGTGTGGCGTCCTCTGTACTATGAATTTTACAGGGTCCATCAAGCCATCTTTCCAGTACGGTTCCATGCTCTGTAGAGGATTTTGGTTTTTTGGTGTTTAACCCGGGCGTCTTACAATGATGCACCCTCTTAGTTCGAACGAGATTGCTATTCAGGGCCGGATTATCCCAAAATTTTATTTCGGTTTTCCAGGCGCTTTCCATCGCACAATACTTTTGTAATATGGACGCCAAGTCAGCGAAGCGTGTAATATCACGATGACTTAGGGCGTTAAGGATTCCCTCGTCCGTGCAATTACTGCAGAAGATTGAGATTGCGTCTCCCTCGCGGCAGTCCTTTATCCTGTTCATAACCAGGAGGAATCTGGCCCAGTAATGATGTACTGTTTCCTCGGGCTTTTGCCTGATTTGGGAGAGATCGCTTATGTTCGGGTGGGTGGGTGGTGTTGAATCTGAAACCTCACCCAATCTAAGATTCAGAGGCCGAAGAGCTTCCGAACTCTGAAGTTCAGATTCTTGGATGTTGTCCAATGAGTCTAGCCTGTTGCCTGATTCTATGCTCAGGTCTTGAGTTACAACCTCCCCTCCGCGGGTTTCCGGCTTGGAGGGGTCGGGAATTCGGACGTAGCTAGTCCTTAAAATAGATGAAGGGTCGCCGCACTGCGCCTCTACCACGGCGACGTGGTGGGTGACTTGGGGAGAGTTAATTTCTCTTAGATCGGGTTTAAGCCCAACCTGGTTGTAATCCGTGGCGACCCCCAGGGCGGCGATGCGATCCAAGAGCTCGTTTACGGAAGTGAGCTCCATCGGATCTAGCTGCTCGACAAGTTCCGAGCTGACGTGAAGGTTGCTTTTGATGACCCGAGAGGTCACCGTCGGAGCAACGGCCGAATAGGCGGTCATGAGGAAACCACCTAGCTGGAGAGTTTGGCCGACAGCCAAGGCTCCCTTAACGATGGTGTCGTCTTTAAAGACAGGAGGAGGCATCCTTCCTGATTGCGACGGCACAGTGGAACTCTCAATGAAAGCACCAATGTCGGTGTCAAATCCGGCGGATCTCGGGTAGGGGGTCCCGAACTGTGCGTCTAGGCGGATGGTAACAGGAGACAAGGGACACAATGTTTTACCCAGGTTCGGGCCCTCTTGATGGAGGTAAACCCTACGTCCTGCTTGATCAATACTGATGATATGGGTAGTACAAGAGTAGACCTACCATGAGATCAGAGAGGCTAAAACCTAGAAGCTAGCCTATGGTATGATTGTTGTATGATGGAGTTCTCCTACGGACTAAAACCCTCCGGTTTATATAGACACCGGATAGGTTTAGGGTTACACAAAGTCGGTTACAATGGTAGGAGATCTTGAATATCCGCATCGCCAAGCTTGCCTTCCACGCCAAGGAAAGTCCCATCTGGACACGGGACGAAGTCTTCAATCTTGTATCTTCATAGTCCAGGAGTCCGGCTGAAGGTATAGTTCGGCTATCCGAACACCCCCTAATCCAGGACTCCCTCACGGCACAAGGGGAGGGGCACCATCACGGCATGCCCAAAACACGGCCTAAACCAATGTCGGTGTCAAAACCGGTGGATCTCGGGTAGGGGGTCCCGAACTGTGCGTCTAGGCGGATGGTAACAGGAGACAAGGGACACAATGTTTTACCCAGGTTCGGGCCCTCTTGATGGAGGTAAAACCCTACGTCTTGCTTGATTAATATTGATGATATGGGTACTACAAGAGTAGATCTACCACGAGATCAAGGAGACTAAACCCTAGAAGCTAGCCTACTGTATGATTGTTGTATGATGGAGTTGTTGTCCTACGGACTAAAACCCTCCGGTTTATATAGACACCGGATAGGGTTAGGGTTACACAAAGTCGGTTACCATGGTAGGAGATCTTGAATATCCGCGCCGCCAAGCTTGCCTTCCACGCCAAGGAAAGTCCCATCCGGACACGGGACGAAGTCTTCAATCTTGTATCTTCATAGTCCAGGAGTCCGGCTCAAGGTATAGTTCGGCTATCCGAACACCCCCTAACCCAGGACTCCCTCAGTAGCCCCTGAACCAGGCTTCAATGACGAGGGTCCGGCGCGCAGATTGTCTTCGGCATTGCAAGGCGGGTTCCTCCTCCAAGTTCTTCATAAAAGATTGTAAACACCAAGAGTAGTGTCCGGCTCTGCAAAATAAGTTTCCACATATTGCCATAGAGAGAATAATATTAACACAAATCTAATCTGCTGACGTATTCCATAGCGTGATATCACACTACGGCCAAGCCCTTATTCGAATCGTTTTCACTTGTCCACCTCAGCGCGTTTTGCGAGGCAGTTTCCTTGGCACGTCTTGTCAAAGCAGAGATCGTGTCCCCCATTTACGGGATTCTCATCAATATGGATGTGGGTAACCCAACCGCACCATTTATCACGGCGCTTGGGAGGCAATCGGGTTTTACTAGGCTGGTGGGGACGCGCAGCCACATCTGCCCATATAATGGTATAAGGATCCGCCTTTTTACCTGCGCCTTCTCCCTCCTTTGCCTATCCATCTTCTGCGCACCCGAGCTCCAGCGCCCAAGCCCGGACTTCCCACCTCAATCTTCTCCAGCAATGTCCGGAGCGGGAGGCAAGTGGATGGTCTCCTCCGTCATGGAGGTCCATGTCAAAAAGCTAAGGAAGGTCGGATACTTGTCCAAAGACATCGCGCACCGGCTTCCCGAGGAGGGGCAGCTTCTCCCCACCCCAAGGCCCCATGAGAGGGTAGAATTCCTTCCCCACTTTGGAGAAACGCCAACAAGGCTGATGAAGGCAACGATGACTATGCTCCCACCTATTGCTTCATGGCAAAGGGTGCCAAGGTACCTAAATATACCTCCTCTGAGTCTAGTGAAGATGAATCTGATGAAAATCTTAAGCCCAGCTACACAAAACTTGCTAAGATTGTTGTGAAACAACAAAAGGCTTTTGAAAAGGTTCAAAACATGCTAGACAAAAGTGATGATATGTTGGGTGAAGAAATGGATCGCACTAAAGCCTTGACTGAAAATCTTCAGAGACTTCAGACCAGGTTTGATAACCTTCAAGGTCATCATAACACTCTCTTATCTGATCATGAGAAGCTTTCTTATGAATTTCTTCAAAGAAAGCAAGATCTTGAGGAGCTAAGAGTGGGTTATGAAGATCTTCAGAAGGAGCGCGATTCATTGCTTGCTCAACAAATCAGCACTGCTCAGGAAGAATTTATTCCTCCATGTTTAAAATGCATTGAACGAGAATCTGCTAATTCTTCACCTGAATGTTCAAATGCTTCTAATGTTACAAATTCTTCACCTGTCTCTGCTATCACTAATTCCTCATCTGAGGACATTGCTAGTATCACTGACGATGTAGAGCTGAAGGAATTGTACATGACAGGCATGTACAAAAGCCTCAAAGGGCATCAGACTCTTTGTGATGTGCTTAAAAAGAAGATCCTCAACAGGAACCCTAGGGAAGAGGGTATTGCCTTTGAGAGGAAACTCAATGCTGATGGTACATATTGGAAGCCTGAGCAGTACCCCAAAACCTCATGGCTTGCTACAAAGGGACCTCCAGTAGATCCATCTAATTTATCTGGTTATACATGTGAATCTTCTCATTCTTCTGATGAGTCATTTGACTCCAACTATAAACTGTTCAGAAATCAGAATGGTGAAGTATTTGCTAGATATGTTGGCACTAACTGCAGGAATGGTTCCCCTATGAAGAAGATCTGGGTTTCCAAAAGGTGCCTTGAAAGTCTTCAGGTGAATGTCCTCATGACACCACCAGTGAAGAATAGGAACCCTAGATCAAATTCTTCATATGGACCAAATTTTTCATATGGATCCAAGTCCTCATACGGACCAAATTCCTCAAGGGGATCAAATTCCTCACATGGATCAAAGTCCTCATATGAACATCATCGTGCTAACAACTCTGCTTCGCAGGGAAGAGCCAAGGGCTACGAATATGAGCATTATTCTTCAAATTATTATGTTCATAAGTCCTCGAAGAATTTCTCTGCTTATTCATATGCTTACCCTAACCCCTCTTATGTGAAACGTAATGGTTTGGCCGCTATGCCACCATTCTCATATGGAGCTCGCAGAATGATGAACTCTTTGCCACCCCTTCAGATGTGGGTGGTGAAGAAAAAGAACTAATCTCTTATGCAGGGTCAGGTCTCCAGACGTACTGTAACGTCTGAAGAATTTGCTGGGGACCTGACAAAATACCTGAAAGGACACAGGCTAACCATGATGAAATGAACTTTCATTTCATACGTCCTCCCTCTGCTTTATCTGTCCTACTGCTTGATGAAATTGATCTGATGAATTGTGATATCATATTCTTCACTGCTGAAGTATATGAGTTCGTAAGTTGCACTAATTCATCTGTAGGATGATCAACCCAAAGCCACTGAGTGGGTACTTGATAGTGGATGTACAAATCACATGACTGGTGACATGAATCTGTTGATGGATGCTCCCTTATCGTCATCACATCTCAAGCATATCATCTTCGCTGATAAAAGCAAAAGTCAGGTATTGGGTCTAGGTAAGGTTGCTATCACAAAGGATCGACACATGGACAAAGTCATGCTTATTGAGTCCTTAGGATACAACCTTATGTCTGTCTCAATGCTTTGTGATCTTGATATGGTTGTTGTCTTTGGCAAGTATCGTTGTGTTGTGATTATGGAAGCTGACAATTCCAAAGTCTTCGAAGGCTTTAGGAGAGGAGACTTGTATATTGTTGATTTCTCTGCAGATTCACAACCAGACGTGTGCCTACTTGCAAAAGCTTCAGAAGGATGGCTATGGCATCGACGACTTGATCATGCAGGCATGAGGAATTTGCACACGCTTGCGAATAAGAAGCATGTTACAGGCATTGAGAATGTCAAATTCCACAAGGATCACTTATGCGGTGCCTGTGAAGCTGGAAAGATGACCAAGGCCAAGCATCCAGCAAAGACCATCATGACCAGTACTCGACCATTCGAATTGCTTCACATGGATCTCTTCGGTCCTAATCACTATTCCTCTTTTTCAAATGAAGCATCTCAATATGGCTTTGTTATTGTTGATGATTACTCTTGTTACACATGGGTACACCTTGTCTCTTACAAACATGAAGTGTAGGAAGTCTTCAAACGATTTTCCTCGAGGGCTTCAACCAGCTTTGGTGTGAAGATCAAGCACATCAGAAGTGACAATGGCACTGAGTTCAAGAATTCGGGTCTCAATGAATATCTTGATGAACTTGGTATTACTCATGAGTTATCTGCTCCTTATACTCCTCAACAGAATGGCGTCGTGGAGCGCAAGAACAGGACTCTTGCTGAGATGGCTCGCACTATGCTCGATGAGTACAAAACCCCTCGTCGTTTCTGGGTTGATGCAATTGATACTGCGTGCCATATCATCAACAGAGTATATCTTCACAAATTCTTCAAGAAGACTGCCTATGAACTCCTCAATGACAAGAAACCAAATGTGAGTTATTTCAAAGTCTTCGGTGCTAAATGCTGGATTAGAGATCCTCATCACAACTCTAAATTTGCACCGAAAGCACATGAAGGTTTTATGCTTGGTTATGGAAAGGACTCGCACACCTACAGAGTCTTCAACAATGTTCTTCACAAGATTGTTGAAACTGTAGATGTGCGGTTCGATGAAACTAATGGCTCGCAAAGAGAGCACCTACCTTCTGTGTTAGACGAACCAACACCCGAGGATTCTATCAAACACAAGGCTACTGAAGATGTCATTCCTACTAAAGAATCTGCTGAAGAATTCATTCCAGAACGTGAAGAACGTCGAGCTGATGCACCTGAAGAAAATGCCGAGGAAATTGATTTTGAAGAAAATGCTGATCAAATTCCTAACGACAACCAGCTCATCCTCGCGTTGCAAAAGAAGTGCAAGTGGAGAAGATCATCGATGACATTAGAGCACCAGGTCCTCTCACACGGTCAAAAGCTTCACACTTATATAACTTTTGTGGGCACTTTGCTTTTGTCTCTATCACAGAGCCCACTAAGGTAGATGAAGCATTTCTGGAGCCTGAATGGATTCAGGCCATGCAAGAATAATTACATCAGTTCAAGCTCAACAACGTTTGGGAACTAGTCAATTGTCCCGATCCTCGCAAGCATAACATCATTGGCACAAAGTGGATCTACCGCAACAAGCAAGATGAAAATGGTGTTGTGGTGAGGAATAAGGTACGACTAGTAGCTCAAGGCTACACAGGTTGAAGGAGTTGATTTCTATGAAACTTTTGCACATGTTTCTAGACTTGAGGCTATTCGCATATTGCTTGCTTATGCTAACCATCATGATATCATCTTATATCAAAAATGGATGTGAAAAGTGCATTCCTCAATGGTAAGCTTGAGGAAGAAGTATATGTTGCTCAACCCCCAGGTTTTGAAGATCCAAAACATCCTGATAAAGTCTTCAGACTTAACAAGGCCCTCTATGGCCTCAAGAAGGCCCCACGAGCGTGGTATGATACTTTGAAGGAATTCTTCATGAAGAAAGGCTTCACACCCGGTTCACTCGATCCTACTCTCTTTACTAAGTCTTATGATGGTGAACTGTTTGTGTGCCAAATATATGTTGATGATATTATCTTTGGCTGTACTGACCAACGTTATAGTGATGAATTTGCCTATATGATGAGTGAAGAATATCAAATTTCTATGATGGGAGAGTTGAAATTCTTCTTAGGTCTTCAAATTCGTCAACAGCGCAATGGCATATTCATATCTCAGGAGAAATACCTCAAGGACGTCCTGAAGAAATTCGGCATGCAAGATTGCAAAGGCATCAAAATTCCTATGCCCACAAATGGTCATCTATGCACTGATGAAAATGGTATTGACTTCGATCATAAGGTATACCGCTCCATGATTGGCTCTTTATTGTACTTATGTGCATCTAGGCCAGATATAATGCTTAGTGTTTGCATGTGTGCCCGATTTCAAGCTGCACCGAAGGAATCACACCATAAGGCCGTGAAGCATATTCTTCGATATCTAGCTCACACACCAACACTAGGATTATGGTATCCCAAGGGCTCGAATTTTGATCTCATTGGATATTCTGACTCTGACTATGTTGGTGACCGTGTGGACCGCAAGTCAACATCTGGTACTTGTCATTTCCTCGGACGATCCTTGGTCTGTTGGTCCTCGAAGAAACAGAACTGCGTATCACTGTCTACTGCTGAAGCTGAGTACATTGTTGCTGGTTCTTGCTATGCTCAACTGCTATGGATGAAGCAAACACTCAAGGACTATGGCGTCAACGTGAAGAATGTGCCTCTCCTCTATGACAATGAGAGTGCCATCAAGATTGCTCACAACCCAGTTCAGCACTCGAAGACAAAGCACATTCAGATTCGTCATCATTTTCTTCATAATCCTAGTGTTGAAGGGCGACATTTCTATTGAGCATGTGAAGACTGAAGAACAGCTAGCCGATATCTTCACTAAGCCCTTGGATGAGAAGAGATTTAGCAAGTTGCGGTGTGAGCTAAATATCTTAGAGTCTTCGAATGTACTCTGAAAAGCCACTCATCCTAACACTTATGCAAAATTGATGACTTAGATGTGCAACACATGAAGAAACGTTTTTCTTCAATCAATGAAGAATAACACTCTAAGTGTGAAGAAATTAATGAAGAATTTGATTCTCAGAACCCTACGACAATTGTACGCGGTGTCTGAAATCATCATTCTTATACGGTGGGTCACGCCACCACAAAAGTTGAAAATCTTCAATTTGAGTTTTTCCTCAGTTTTGAAATTCCTCAGTTGTTCAAATCCTTCAACTTGCAAAATCTTCACTTGTGCCGTCGTTTTTCTTCATTGGCTATATATATATATATATATATATATATATATATATATATATATATATATATATATATATATATATATATATATGAGTTTATTTCCTCTACAGCATTCACTTATAGCTATTTCTTCAAGTTGATTTTTCTGCTAAGTGAATGTGATCGGACCCTTCCCCTCTATGCTATACTCAATCCAATCTATTCACAAATTCTTCATGTGCGTTCTATTTGAAACTCGTTCAAAATCTTCACTGTGTCCTTGTCAGCTGAAGAAATTGCGAACGGAACGTTAAAACTAATCTTATCCAAATTTTCGGTTTTGCCGCTCAAACCGTTCCGCATCCCACGATGCATTATTCTATTCACCCACGATCTTACACGATCTTCACTACACAGTGCGTGGGTGACACATGTCATGAGAAGGAGAATGGTCAGGGGCACGTTCGTCCTAAATCTTTGGGCGAACAGTTTTTCACTGCCTCTATAAATACCCCTCGCCCCTTCCTCACTTCTTTTACTCCGCTCGATCTCTCTCTCCCGCTCGAGCTTCTCAAACCCTAGCGCCGCCGCTACTCCATCGTTGCCGGTGAGGAAGAGCTTCACTGCCTCGACCTCGCCGCCGTCGTACTCGCGCCGACCGCGGAAATCTTCACCTCCGCCGCCGCCGTAGACGTCTTCCTCCGCCAAGTTAGGGCGTGGAAGATCTACGTCGACGAACTTCACTGTTTCACCTCTCTGTTCGTCGTGTTCTTCATTCAGGGTAATAAAAAGTTACTTTTACTGCCCTCTTTGATTCGAAATTTTTCTACAAAATCTTTAAAGGTGTTTTATTCTCCAAATACTCACACACAAAACACCTCACATGTCATATGTTCTTGATTCATTTCCCTAAGCATCATTTTCTTCAAGATTCCTCAGTTGTGTGGATCTTCGATCTATACAACTCTGGAACCTAAGATATAGCGCGCTTAGTGAAATTCTTCAAGACGCATCTGGTCAAATTCCTCAAACTTGTTCTTTTTGAAAAAACCCTCTGAGAACGCATATGACCTCTCCAAATTCCTCGCAACTATACTGTGTTGACAAGTACACATGTCCGCTGCTGAATCATTAGGTTCTCATCAACTTAACTCGTTTGCAGCGTTCCTCGAAGAAAAACTGCATACTTCTTCAGAGAATTCGATTGTTCAAATTCCTCAACTGAAGAAAATGGCTGAAGGTAAAAGGCCACAGAAAGGAGGAAAGAAGCCTGAGGTCATGACTGCCTTTGAAATCCCTGAGGATATATATAAAGATTACTGCACGCCTGATGAAGCCAAGTTTGGCAAAGAAGATAAAAATCAGCGCAAGGTGCGCATTCAGAGGATAGAACAGAGATGGGCACGTGAATGGAGGGAGTACAGATACGTCACTCCAAAGTACATGAAGAAATTCGCACTGAATCTTCCATGCCCAAGAGCCCCATTGGCACCTGGCCAAGTGGCTGATCCCACTAGCGTCAAACGCCTTGAGGATTTTCCTGAAGAATGGGCCAAGCGCCAAGCCAAATTGGCAAGACAAGCCAGAGAAGCAGTGAGGAAATTCAATGAAGATTCTACTTCTTCTGCTGCTGCTCCCACTGAGGCCTCTGTCAAGCCGAGGAAATATGGCAAAGAAGCCTGCTCGTAAGCCAAGTGCTTCACCAACAATGCCCTCACGGCCAAGTTACTTAGCTGCGCCCTCACGGCCAGAAACTTCAAAATCTTCAAGACAAATTCCTCAAGCTGCCCCTGCTCCTCCGAAATCCTCAGCACCTCCACCAAAGTCCTCCGCTGTTCCGACAAAGTCCTCAGCACCTATGCATCTGGCCTCGTGCCAAAGAAATGTAGGCATCTCTATTGCCTCTGGTGTCTCAGCAAGTTCCTCAGCTGCGCCAAATTCTTCAACTGGCCCAACTCTGCTGAAGACTAAAGCAACTGCTGGACGAGGTACTCGCCCAAGTCCGAAGAAGAAACAGGTCGCCTTCCAAGAGCCACCTGAGGATGATGAGGCTGATGATGATGAACTTGCAGAAATCATCAGAGACCGACAAGTTAGGGCCGCAAGAGCCAAAGGCACACTTGTGCCACTGCTACTGGATCCAAGGGCGATCCTCAATTACATTGATCTCTGGCATAAGGATCCCAACACACCTATGCCTGATTTCAAGTTGACACCTGGCCAAAGTCACATGCTGACTCATTTCATCCAAGAGGAGAAATGGAAATATGATAGGGCCAGAGAGATCAAGAAATCGCAGTACAGAAAAGAGAAACTGCTGAAGAAAAATGTTGTCAAGATGACAACTCAAGAACTTGTCAAGATGCAGGCTGACATCAAAGCCCTCAGCGACAAATTTGACTCCTACTATGCTGATTGGAAGGGAGCCAAAGTCAGGTTTGTGAGACTGACTGAAAATTTCACCAATGTTGCAGCTCCAACGCAACAAGAAGTTCCTCAAGCTGAAGCTTCTGCTCAGCCAACTGAAGAACATGCCAGCACCGCTGATGATTTTTAGGCTGCTGAAGAAAATGCTAGTTCCAGGGCTGATGACTCCATTCCAGCCGCTGAAGAAATTGCCAGGGCATCCACTAGTGGTGTGCCTGAAGAAACTGAAGAAATCAGGGCAACTGCAACAGTTGCGCCTGAGGAAATTCAACCAGATTCCTCAGCTCCACCTGCGCCTACACCAACTCCTATCCTTCCATCTGCATCAGATGTGAAGAAGACCAAGGCTGTAGAGCGAGCTGCAGTGAAGAAAAGGAAAGCATCAAAAGCTTCAGAATCTTCAGCTCCAAAGAAGATGAAGCCGATGATCAGCTCGTTTGACAATCCTATTGATGATGTTCTGATCTCACCCATGCCATCAAAGGACCTTGTTCCTTTTGATGAAGAATATGTGATCCCAAGCGGATCTGATGAAGAAACTCAATCTGCTGCTTCGTCAGAGCAGATTGATGAAGAAATTGAAGTGGATGCAATCCCTTCAACCCCAGTGGTTTCATCACCAATGCCTTAGTTTACTGCTGAAGAGGCTGGTGTTGAAGAAATTGATGATGAAGATGTGGACATTGGAAGCACAACTCCAGTGATGAATGACAACTTTTGGGAAAGTCAGCATCCCAATTCTCCACTCTTCACCCCACTGCAGCAAATCCCTCACTCTCCTGCACCAACAGTTCAATTGGGCTCTGAAGAAACTCATACCACTACATCTGTGCATGAAGAAATTCCAGCCAGTAGTGTTGAAGAAACTGCTGCTGCTGAAAATGTGACTGCACCTGAGGAGGAACCAGAAATTCCTCAGCCTGAAGAACCTGAGATCGCAATTCCTGAGGTAGTGATGCAACTCACTAACACTCCTCTGCCAAAGACAAAGGATCCGTTCTCAAGGAAACAAAAGTTCAAGGCTGAATACTTCTTTGGCGAGCATTTATTCTTCACAGATTACAACCCTTATGACTCTGCTCGCATAAGGAAGAGGCGTTTCTGGACAGCTAGTCAAGCCAACTTCTATTCCTCGGTGTTGTTCAACAAAGACAAAGTCTTCGACCATGCACATATTCCTCACGTGGATATGGAGTCTCTGTCGTGCTTCACGCCAGTCCCCAGTGTTCTTCACGACGCTGGGCTACTCAATTTCTGCACTGACATCTGTGATTGGAATGAAGAACTCATTCTTCAGTTCTACGCAACGATGCACATCACCGGCAACTCTGAAGATGTGAATTCATGGGTTCTGGACTGGATGACTGAGAACACACATTACAAGGCACCAGCGTCTGAATTGCTTCGTGCCCTTCCTCTAAGTCCTCCCCTTGAAGATGCACGTTGTGTTTACAACGAACCTGAGCTTTCAAATCACTATATGCAAGTGCTGATGAAGCCTTTGAAGCCAGGGCAGGCCCCTTGAACCAAATTCCTCGGCAAAGAATTGTTGTATGTGCCTCGGACTGTCTATCGCATTCTGACGAAGACAATGAGTCCTATCAAAGGCCACGACACTAATGATGAAGAAGTCGTTGGCATCATGAAGAATATGCTTTTCAACATCTGTCATGGTGTTCTCGTCAACTTCCATGATTTCTTCATGAGGACTCTGGCCAATATTGCCATGTCACCGTTTGAGCTGAAGCCTTATGCGCCATGGATTATGAGATTCATCAGGACAAGGTCTTCACTCAATTACAAAGCTGACACTTTGAACCACTGCAGCTACTTGCCTCCAATTGAAGTCCTCAAAAGGACATTTTCCTCAGTTGATCAAAAGGGCAAGGCAACTGTTGTGATAGATGAAGGCATTCGTCCATTGGATGGTCAATTTCGCAAGGCTGCATCCTACTCCACCAATGATGACTCTGCCACACACGACTCTGCCGCCAACAATGCCAAGCCAAATCCTCAAGCCACAACACCCAAGGTGATGACTGATCGTGAGTTACTCCTCAGTCTTCATCAGAAGGTTGATCGCAATCACAAATGGGTCAAGCGTCAGTTTGGTTCAATTCTTCACAACATGACTTCAACACACAATGCAGTGAAGAAAAACCACTACTACCTTCATGAAACCCTCAACCGCACCTCGGCTGTTCTGTCTCAAGTTTACAGCGCTGAAGATTTGAAGAACATGGGTCTCAAAGAAGCATTTGACTGGTTTGCACCTCCTCCGAAGAAATTCAAGAAGGTCAAGGTTCCTTCTTTGGTGGCCAGCTCATATTCTTCATCGCGTGAGACTGATGAAAATGAAGACTTGGACGACACTGCGGCAGGACCTACTTCAACAACCGACCCCAACAACGCTGGCGCTCCTTCATCATCATGATTATCCTCAGAGCGTTAGTCCTCAGTTTCGATCCTTTTGGTCATCTGATGACAAAGGGGGAGAAATTTGAGTTAGTCTTCAAGCGGGTCTATTATATCGTTTTTTTGCTAAGTTACAACTCTCGTTCTTGTGAAACTTTATTGGATCGAGTTGTAATCTTAAACCCGATGGTGCTCTGATACTTTCGTTGCACTGTGCTCTGATACTTTTGATGCACTATTCGGCATGCTTATTCCTCGTTAATATTATTGCACGCATGCTGAATTACATCAGGCACCATATTTCATCATGCATTTCAAATTCTTCATATTATATATCAAATGCGTGTATGAATTACAAGATATAGGGGGAGATCTCCATGATTCAACTCTTCAAGTGTGCATTGCTTCAAAAGCAAATTCCTCACTATGCACATCTTCAGGGGGAGTTCTTCTATATCTTGTAATCAAATTCCTCAATATCAGTATTTACACTTCATATATTTATCCCCGTTGAAAACTTAACCTATATTGTCATCAATCACCAAAAAGGGGGAGATTGTAAGTGCATCTAGTGCCCCTTAGTGATTTTGGTGTATTGAAGACTTATAGGTTAAGGATCCAATGTGTTTATGAGTGTACACAGGTCTATAAGTCTATGAGGAGTTTGATATTTACAGAGAAAGTCGAGCCCTAAAAATGAAGTTCTTCGACTGAAGACTTTGACTTTCTGAAGACTTTGAAAGTGAAGAAATTGGTGTGACCTTGAAGACTTGGTTATCATTTGAGGAACATGAAGCATGAAGACTTTTTTTTCGTAGTTTCATTTTCTCTTTCTTGAGTCATAGGAAACATCGTACTGTTAAAGGGGTCGAGGAAATACTAAGGAGAAAATTTCCACGTGATGCTCAACTCAAATCCTACACCTACCAATCCCTTCGACTGAAGCCATTGGAAATCTCATACAGTCCAGTCAATTTCTTCAGTGACAGAGACGCAGTTCTTCTGGTCACTGAGGACTTTGCTCTGACTAAGGAGTTAGGAATTCGCCAGTGTGAATTGCCTACAGAGTGAGGAACATGATAGCCCTCAGGAATTTGTACCTCAAATTTCCGACCGTTGCAGTGCTACGCGCCAGCTGTCCCAAAATATCTTATCCATCCAACGGCCATATCATTGAAGGGCATTTATGTCTTATCATGTCGGGCTGCTCCCTAGGCTATAAATAGCCGCCCCCTACAACCACTAGTTGGTTGGCTGCTCCGCGAGAACTTGACACTTGTCATTTGAGAGCAACCCATCCTCCGAGGACTTTGAGAGAAAATCATCAAGTGAGGAAAATTCAAACCCAAACCCAAAACACCTACAAACCCAAAGTAATTGAGCATCACTGAAGAGATTGATCCTGCGTGGATCTGACACTTGTTACCTTTGAAGACCGTGCTTCTTACAGACGGTTAGGCGTCATGGTCTAGAGCATCCAAGAGGAATTGTGGATCGCCGAGTGACCGAGTTTGTGAAGGTTTGGAAGTCACCTGAAGACTTACCATGAGTGATTGGGCGAGGACTGTGTGTCCTTAGCTCAAGGAGAATACGGCGAGGACTGTGTGTCCAGGACTGGGTGTCCTCGAGTTTAAATACTCAGTCGCTCCAACCAGACGTACAACTGAGACAGCAGTTGGAACTGGTCTACCAAATCATTGTCTTCACCAAGCCAACTGGTTCTATTTCCTCAACACTTTCATTTCCTCATTACTGTGTTGCATGTTTGTTCATATATGTGTTTGAAGACTTTGACTGAAGACTTTCTCAATTTCCTCAGTTCAATTTCTTCAGTCTGTTTGTCTTCATCTTGTGCTATCCTGTGTTTACACTTTCTGTACTCTGTGTTTGTCTTCATTTCTTCATGATGACCATGCATGTATTCTGTTATGTTTACTTCTGAGTACTTATTCCGCTGCTAGTAGTTCTTCACTAAGGAATTTCCTCACAAGCAAATTCCTCAGTGAAGAATTTCATAAAAATCGCCTATTCACCCCACCTCTAGTCGATATAACGCACTTTCATCCTACAAACCTCTGCACTTGGAGGCCCAACAACATCTACAAGAAGAAGGTTGTGTAGTAGACATCAGTGAGCATCTTGCTTGTTCTTGAATATCCACATGGTTCCAATGACATTATGGTTCCCCGTTGGCCTTGGCACCAATCTCCACACCTTGTTATGCTCAAAGTTGTTGAGTTCTTCATGCATGGCATTGAGCCAATCCGGATCCTCGAGCGCCTCATAGACCTTTTCGGGTTCAACACAAGAGACAAACGCGTGATGTTCACAATAGTTTGCTAATTGTCTACGAGTGCTTACCCCCTTTCTTAAGCTTCCAAGCACATTCTTCATGAGATGATCTTTGGTAGTGAGCTTGGAGGCAATCTTGGCGGCACGACCCTCCAATTCCTCCTCAAGAGAGAGTTGAGGAGCGATAACTTGATCATCTTGAGCGTCGCCTTGAGCATGTTCTTGATCTTGAGCTCGCTCTTGATCTTGAACTTGCTCGGTGGTGAGAACTTGACCTTGGGAATCAGTTGGTGGTTCACCACCATCTTGAAGTTGATCTTTCCCTTGATTTTGTTCATTTGGTTGAGGGACTTAACTTTGTTCTTCGGAAGCGTGTGGGTCTTGGGTTGGTGATAGTTCCACATGAGTGAAACATTGTCCTTCTCCTTCGTCCACAAGGGGTTCCTCAATGGGTAGGATATGACCAACACCCATTCTTCTTATGGCTTGGGGAGGAATTTCATCACCTACATCATAAGTACCACTTTGCTCCACTTGGGAGCCGTTATTCTCATCAAACTCCACATTACACATCTCCTCAATGAGTCCGGTGAACTTGTTAAGGACACGATAAGCATGAGAGTTTGTAGCATAACCAACAAATATGCCCTCATGAGCTCTAGCCTCAAATTTAGACAAACGAACACCTTTCTTGAAAATGAAACACTTACACCCAAACACCCGAAAGTACTTGAGGTTGGGCTTGTTGCCGGTGAGTATCTCATAAGGAGTCTTGTTCAAGCCTTTGCGGAGATAGAGCCGATTGGATGCATGACAAGCCATGTTGATGACTTCGGCCCAAAAGTTGTAAGGAGACTTCAACTCCGCCATCATGGTCCTTGCCGCATCCATCAACGTCCCGTTCTTCCTCTCCTCTACACCATTTTGTTGAGGGGTGTAAGGTGCAAAATATTGATGCTTGATCCCCTCATCACTAAGAAACTCATCCAAGGTGTAGTACTTGAACTCGGTGCCATTGTCACTTCTTATCGTCAAGATCTTTGCATTGTGTTGGCGTTCAGCTTCATTTGCAAAGTCGATGACGGTTTGTTGGGTATCACTCTTCCTCTTGAAGAAATATACCCATGTGTATCTTGAATAATCATCCACAATCACCAAGCAATACTTTCTACCCCCAAGACTATGAAAGGACTAAGGTCCAAAGAGATCCAAGTGAAGGAGCTCCAAGGGCCTCTTCGAGTCGATGATAGTCGTGGGAGGGTGAGCCTTCTCATGTAGCTTTCCTTCTATACAAGCACTGCAAGCACGATCTTTGGCAAAGCTAACATTTGTTAGTCCAAGGACATGGTCCCCCTTGAGAAGACTTTGCAAAGATCTCATATTGACATGGGCTAAGTGGCGATGCCAAAGCCATCCCACATCAACTTTAGCCATTAGGCATGTCGTGGTCTTAGTGGGTCGCTCCAAAAGGTTAATCACATAAAGACCATTCTCGACATGCCCAACAAAGGCTACTTTAATAGTCTTGCTCCACAAGAGGGCTACGGTATCAATATCAAAGAAAGTGGCAAAGCCCATGAGTGCAAGTTGACGAACGGAAAGTAAATTGTATGCAAGGGACTCAACAAGCATGACTTTCTCGATTGTGAGATCATGAGAAATGACAACCTTGCCAAGACCCAATACCTTAGAAGACGAGACATCACCCCACTCGACATTGGTGGGCATAGATGAAATCTTGTTCACATCCACCACCAAGTCCTTGCTTCCGGTCATATGATTTGTGGCTCCACTATCGAGCAACCATGATCCCCCACCGGAAGCAAACACCTACTAGAGATCAATGCTTGGTTTTAGGTACCCATTTTGTATGGTTCCTTTGATGTTTGTAACAAGGGTCTTAGCAACCCAAATAGAGCATTCAATGTACTCATAAGGAGAACCAACAAATTTAGCATAAACATGCCCATCATTAGCACGACATAACACATAAGAAGGGCTAAATTCGCCGGCTTTGTTGGAAGGGGTGGCATTGCCCTTCTTGACACCACCACCCTTCTCATTGTTCTTCTTCTCCTTAGAAGCACTCTCTCCCTCCTTCACAAAAGTTTGCTTGAGAGGAGGAGGTCGTTTGGCCTTGTCATTCTTCTTCGTGTTCTTGGACTTGGGTGCAAACCCAATTCGCTCCTTGCCCACAACTTCCTTTTGATTGCTCAAAAGGTCGTTGAGGTCCTTCTCACCTTGTATGCAAGACACAAGGCCTTTCTCAAGTTGCTCCTTCAACTTTGCATTCTCCTCCACAAGATGCACATGCTCACAACATGGGTTAGTAGCATTTGCATTATCAATTAAAACCATATGAGGCAAAGTGGCTTTTTCCTTGGTTAGCTTCACTTCGGAGTTGATCATGAGACTCTTTGAGGCTAGCATGAGCACCCTTCAAGACCTTATGAGCCTTGTCAAGTATATCAAACTCCTCCTTGTGTCTAGCAAGATCAACCCAAGTTTGGCCTTCTCGGAATTGAGCACACGAGATACAACAAGAGCATGATCAAGATATTTCTTTAATTTAGCATGATCATCGTTGTGTGACTCCTCAAGAGCTAAACCATGACCACACTCTTCCTCAAGCGCATTAGAGAGATCTGATATCTCATCGGCATAGTCATGAATATGCCCCTCCATCTTAGAGATGGTGTCTTCGTGGGCCTCGATCATGTCATTGGCTTCACCAAGTTGTTCCAAGAGAGCAACAAAGTGCTTCTTGGATTTACCCTTGAGCTTACTTATAAAAGACTCAAATTCATTTTCTTCCTCATTAGACCCCTCACTTTCATCAATGCAATCTGTCAAAGAGGGATTAGTAGTGATGGTGGTTTTGATGTTGGAGGTTACCTTGTTGGTGGCTTTGGCCATGAGGCACTTGGCGGCGATGTTCTCGTTAGGTGAGTCGAAGAGGGACACCCGTGGAGTTGTTGCAATGGCAACAGAGGCCATGGCAACCGTCTCACCGTCTTCATCATCGTCATCATCCTCATTGTACTCTTCTTGTGCCACCAACCCCTTGGGAGGAGTCTTCTTGGTGAAGGTTTTCTTGTTGGGGAAGGACTTGACCTTGTCTTTTCGGATGAGCTTGCCACCATTGTCTTCCCTCTTATCATATGGGCACTCCTTAACAAAATGGCTCATATTGCCACAATTATAGCATGTCCTCACATGTTGCTTTCCCTTGGCACCACTTGAGTTATTCTTGTTGAAGTTGGGTCTTGAGTTCTTCTTGCTCCAAAATTGCCTTGAAGCAAGAGCCATGTGCTCATGATAAACATACTTTGTATCTTCGGGGTTACTCTCCTCTTTTTCCTCTTCATCCTCTTCTTCCACACTAGCCTTGGCCTTCAAGGCAAGGTTGGGCTTCTTTGCTCGTTGAGAACGCAACACCGCATTGTCGGCGGTCTTGTCCAAGATCCTCATTTCCACAAACTCATCCAACACTTCACTTGAGGACAAGGTGTGAAAGTCCGGCCTTTGACGGATGACGGAGGACATGGCCTTATGGTAAGGCATCATGGCCTTGAGAAACTTGCCCTTGATCCAATTGTCATATGTATCCTTGCTCCCATTATCTTGGAGTGAGACCGCGAGAGTGGTTAATCTCCGGTAAAGCTCACGAGGTTCTTCATCTTCATTCATTGCAAACTCATCGGCTTCATCTTGCACCACTTCATAGTTGGAGCGTTGAATGCTTGCGCTTCCCTTGTAAATGGAAACAACATGTTGCCATGCTTCCTGTCGGTGTACTAAAGTAGGGGTACCTTAGTACCCCGAACTTGTGCACGGGCAGTAGTAGCGTCCCGCGGCAAGGCTTGCCAGGGGAGCGACAAGAGTCTCCACGGCCCTTTCTGGGCCGGACGAAGGCCAAGTGATCGAGCCAAGAAGATCAAGCCCCGGCAAGAGGAGCTTGCCGGGCCAAGAAGGCGAGGTCCGGCAAGAGGAGCTTGCCGGGCCAAGGCGACATCTTGCCGGGACGACTAAGCCGAAGCACCAAGGCCCCGGCGGGGGGAGCTCGCCGGGACGGCCAAACCAAGGCACTCCAGGAGAAGCCCGCCGCGGCGCGCCGCGCGCCCCGGCAAGGCCTGACGAGCGGCAAGCTCTCAGGTGCGGCAAGACAATCACCGCGGCAAGCCACTTGCCGCGGCGAACCACCACCTCAGGCATGCGCTCCAGCTCACCTGCCCACGCGTCACTCTGGAGCTTCCCCAGAGACACGTGGCGGGGCGCCGCGCAACCTGGGGCGCGCGCATGGCATGCGACGTTGGCAGAGTCGCCCCCGTGGCAAGCGGAGGCGCCCCTAACGGTCCGCCTCGGCACTGTTCAGGCGATCCAGACGGGCATTTAATGCCTTTGTCCCCCACCGTCAGAGTTAGGTGCAATAGCACTGTGCGGCCACTGTTCGCACAGCTTCTTGCCATTTTTGCCCTCACCTGCGTTGCTACCTGTGGGAAACCCCTTAGCATATAAAAGGAGGCCCATGCGCACGTAGGGGGGAGGGGGAGGAGGAACCCTAAGAGGGAAGGGATCCAGACCGGAAAAAGGACACCCAGTAGACCCTCGTCTACATCCAGCTCCAACTTACTATAGCTTCTTGCGCTCCAGAGCAAGAACTCTAATCAACCAGACAAGCAGCAGTAGGGTTTTACGCATCCATGCGGCCCGAAGCTGGGTAAAATCGTTGTGTATGTGTGTCGCCTCGATCTGCTCTTTGTGCAACCTCCGCCCCCCGCCGAACCGACAAGGGGCTCCGTCCCCATAGGTGCTCGTGGAGGCAGATTCCCCCCGACATCTTTGGCGCGCCAGGTAGGGGGCGCGTCGAGGTCGTGCGAACCAGATTTGGCGACCACAGGTAAGCTCAGGTATGGCCAGGTACCTTTCCGCTCCGACCCGCGGAGCGGAGGCATTCCTCCTCACGGACCCGCGCACGGCCCTCCTCGAGTACCCACTCACGCAGAGTCCGGGCAAGAGCAGCTGCTCCTTGAGGAGGACCGCCTTCCGGTCGCTGAGCGAGTTTCTCGCCTCCAGCAAACTCTGCGCCGCTCCCGTAGCCGCAGGAGTTAGCGCCGGAAGTTGCGGGAAAGGCGACCTCGTTCTTCGGCGCGCCCAGGCCGCCAAGATCCAAACGGGTCGATGCCGACCGTGGGAGGGACCTTGCCAGCGCGGCAGTCGGAACCCGTTCCGTCGGCCATCCTCTCTGTCCAAGTCTTGCTGCAGTTGCATGTAATCCTTGGTACAGAGACGGGCGCAGATCCCAAGCTTAGCTTGTGTGCCCCGCACATCTTGTCGATTTCGCGCCTCTCCGCTTGGCGCGTGCATTATTTGACACGATTGTGCAGAACTCGACTCCGGCAGGCGATGGCGGGCCGCGAAGCCCCGAGCCTTCGTTATTCCCTTACCTCGAGAAGGGGGGATGACAGGATAGGCTGGGCGTCGCCCGAGGAAGCTGCGCCTTGCCGGACTGCGAACGACAGAAAAGCTAAGTTGCCAAAGTTTGAGCGATTAAGCTCCTTTTTATCCTTAAGTTATCTTCCTCGAACGGCCGAGCTTCGTATGGGAAACCTGTGCGCGGAGGGGCCGGCTCGTGGCTGGTTGCGCCCTTATTTCGTTTCGAGTCCGCTCAACGACTTAAGTGTGCTACATCCTGAGTGGCGTCCTTACTTTGTTTCGAGCTTGCTCGGCAGCTTGAGCGTGCCGCCACTGCAGTCGCCGCGCTTACCTCGCCCTGAGCCTGCTCAACATTTTAAGTGAGTTGCGCCAGCCGCGGCAAGGTTTCTTGCCGGTGGAGGCTCCGCCAGCGGGTCGCTGATGTCCCGCACTCGGCACCCGTGGCAAGGCGGAGGCTTGCGCCGACAAGTTCCCGGGAGCGTAGGGCGTGAACGTACGAAGCACAAAGTCGAACGAGGGAGATAACAGCGCAATGAACTGCCTAAGATAAAAGTTATATTCCAAAATGACTTGCCGCTGCTCTAATCAGCTGTTTCTATGGCATGCTCAGCAGCGACAAGGGAAGAAAAGAAAGAGGTGGGCGGCCTAATCCGCGCGGTCGCCCTCGACCCTCCTGATCCCGGCCACCCTTTCCACAATGGGGGTGACGAGGGCCCTGATCTCCGTCAGGTCGGCGTCTTCCGGCAGGTGCCTAAGGACGTTGGTAAGCCTGATGGTGGGGTTGCGGAAGACGATCTTCACCAGCACCCTCTCGAGGGCCCCAGAGACGGCTTCCCGCGTCTCCTCGGCCAGCTGCTCTGGGATCGTTTCCCGGAGATGCTGGAGCACCCCCACCAAGCCCTTGAAGAAGGAAGTGAGCTTGACGCTCGGCGGGACGTTCTCGCCGGAGGGGTACTCGTGGCCCTCCATCCCCAGCAGCTTCAGCTCCTTGTCGATGGTGGTGGCGATGTCGATGAGGCCTTCGGTCCACCGCTCCACCGTCTCCTGGAAGGCGTTCTGGGAAACGGCGGCGCGCTTCAATAGCTCCTCGTTGCCAGCAACCTCCTTCCGCAAGGTCGCCTCCTGCCCCTTGGCGCTCTCCAGCGCCTTGGCCAGGGTGTCTAGCTTCAGCTCGAGGTCAGCCTTGGAATCCTTGGCGGCGTCGAGCTCCTGGATCTTCTCGGCGAAGTGGCCCTGCAGCTCGCCAAGGGTGTGAGCGCCCTTCTCGCGCTCCTGCTTGAGCGCGGCAAGCTCCTCGCCGCTCGCCTTGAGGTCGCTGACGAGCTGCGCCACCCTCGACTCCAACTCCCCCTTGGCGACCTCGGCGGCCGCGCCAGCGTCCTGCGCTTCCCGCAGGGCCCCGCCAAGCGCCTGCTCGCGCGCGGCAACCTCCTCCTCGTGGCTGGCGAGGCTGGCCTTCTGTTGCACCAGTTCGCTTTCCCGCGCGGATAGCCCCGCAGCGGCAAGCCTCTGCTGCTCTTCGGCCTCTGCCTTCTCGAGGAGAAAGGCCGTCCGCGCCTCGTCGAGCAGCCTCCGCTCCTTCGCCAAAGACCGGAGAGCCTCCTGGTTGAGCTCCCGGAGCTCCCCGGAACGCTTCTCCATGTCCGCGCCGGCCCTCGCGACGAGCGCCTCCTGGCGCTCCACCTTAGCCTGCCGGGCGCGGTAGAGCGACACAAGCTTCCAGAGCAGCCTCTCCTCCTCGGGCTCGCCGCTGCTGGTGCTTGGCGCGTCGACCACTGCCAGCCCGACGGAGGCGAGCACTTCTCCGTCCAAGGCCTCCCCCTCGACCGGCGCCCTGGAGCTAGGCTCCCAGGGGAGCCTGATGAAGACGCCATCGCCGGCCTGCAGGTAGGCACCTGCCGGGGGCTCCTCAGGGCCCGACGCGGTGGCAGCAGCGGGATCGCCGGACGGCGGAGTGCTTGACGCCCCTGCCTCCCCGGGGCCGTCGGCACGGTCGCCTGTCCCCTCGCCGTCTGCCGCCGCGGCGGCCTTGGCAGCTTCGGCCTCCCCGCCGCCTGCGGGGTCGTCGGTGCCGTCCGCCTCTTCGATGACGATGACGTCGTCGGCGTTGCCGCGTGCGCCCTCCCCGACGACGACCTCGATCTCCATCGGGTCTGCGGTGGGCAGGTCTGATGGCCGGAAGAGGGGAGAAGAGTCAACCGTGCAACCGACAAAAAGCTCATAAGGAAAGATAGCCAGGGGAAGTTTTCCGTGCAGGGGGGCTTACCGGTGGCAGGGTCCGTGGCCGCGGCCTCCGTTGCCGGGGGATCGCTGGCCGCGTCCCTCGCCGTAGGTCCCTCCCTTGCCGGAGAGGTCTTCCTTGCCGGGGGCTCCTCCCTTGCCGGGGGCTCCTCCCTTGCCGGGGAGGTCTCCCCTGCCGGGGGCTCCTCCCTTGCCGGAGATTTCTCCCTAGGCGGGGTGGTCAACGCAGACGGCGCGGCAGGAGTGCCCCCCGGGGTCGCCTGCTGGGGCTGCTCTGCTCCTACCCAACAACAACAACAGCCACGTGTCAACAAAGAGAAGGGGAGCTCACGCGCGCGCCAAACAGCAAGAGCTAGCCGTGCACTCACCCTGGAGGCTGCGCTGTGGGCTGCCCTGCGGACCCGTTGTCAAGTCCGGCAAGGTCGCCTCCGGCACCTCCCCAGTTGTCGGGGGAGATTTGCCCTCGAGGACGACCAGCGGGACCTTGGCCCTCTTCGCCCTCATCTGGGCCAGGCTCCTGAAAGGGAACGGTTTCGGGGGAGGATGAGTGGGCTGCGAAGCAAGACGAAGCAACAGAAATCAAGAAGATACGAGCTCTACCAGGAACTTACTCTTCGTCCTCCTCTTCATCGTCGGAGCTAAGCGCGGAATAGTCAAAAACCGGCTTGCTCCAGGCGCGAGGAGACAGGGGAGTGGGTTCCCGGGACCGCTTGGCGGGGACGGTGGACGACCCCGCCCCCGTTGCCGCCGCGGTACGGGGAGCGGCAGGAGCAGAAGCCATGGCCCGTGAGGACCCCGCTCCCGCTGCTTCGGAGGCGCGTGTCACGCGGGGCTGCGGTTGCTGGTCGGCCTGCCGCACCACCTCTCCGGCCCTGCGGAGACGCCTCCTCGGCTAGGCAGGGGGCTCCGCCTGCAACGAGCTGCCCGGGAGCGGCGAGGAGGGCGCGTCAGCCTCCGGCAAGCCGCTCGCGTCCTGGGCGGGCTCGCCCGCGCCACCGTGCCCGGCTGGTTCCTCCGCGCCGGCGAGCTCCATTTGGTCGGCGAGGCTCTCCGCCTCCGCCGCGTCTGCTTCGGCCAGGGTGAAGCCAGACTCGCCCGCGGCCGCGGCGGCCGCCGCCTCCTCCATCCTGGAGGCGATGTAGGCCAGCTCCTCGGGGGTGGTGTCCCGCGTGAGGCCCCTCTTCTCGTTGGGGTCGACCGGCACCTCCTCCAAGTTGTCGAAGAAGGCCTGCATGACGTCGTCCGCCGGCTCCTGCCAGGTCGCGTCGATCCCGTGCGAGTCGCACAGCGGCATCATCGCGAGGATGCGGCTGAGCGCCGAATTGTTGCACAGGGGGACGACGCCCGGCGGCAACCTGAACCATTCTGGGTGCTCGGAGTCGTACTTGAACAGCTCCTTCAACACTCCGACGAGCTCCAGAACGGTGAAGTTGTAGTTAAGGCCCGGGCGCAGCCTCATGATGTCCGCCGCGTTTTGGAATTCCCAAGCCAGTTTCCCCCTCTCCTGCAGGGGGGCGATACGCCGGCGAAGGAAATCCGCGCCGACGGCACCGACGGTGAGCCCGGCAAACCTGAGGCGCAGGATTCGGGTGGCGGCAATCTTCAGCTTGGCGTCGTCCGGGGCTAGGTCGCTCCAGTCACGGCCGCGCACCACTGGAGTTCGCCGCACGGCGGTGAACGGCGGTGGATTCTCCTCGACGATCAGGCTCCACTCGGCCCTCCACTCCTCCCATCTGCCATGGAGTTCCCCCTCCAAGTAGACCTCTTTCTTGCCGGTCCTGGAAACCCAGGCGACTCCGCCGGACAGCGGCTCTCCTTTCTCCACCCGAGGAGTAAAGAAGTGGCGGAAGAGGGCTACGTTGGGGCGGACTCCGACAAAGTTCTCGCAAAGGTGTGCGAAAACCGCCATTGTCAGAACGGCGTTGGGGGTGAAGTCAAGGAGGTGGAGGTTGTAGGTGTGCATGATGTCGCAAAAGAACTCGGAAAAAGGCGGGCAGAGCCCGCAATAGAAGAACACGGCGAAGAAAGGGTACCCGGTCGGGTACAGCTTCTGGGCGATGGCGGGAAGAACTCGCGTGCGCGGGTGCGCTCGCGTCGCCGTCGACCAGAAGAGGCGGTATCCGTTCTTCAGCCTCAGCGCGTCGAGCTGAGGGGGGAACGTCGCCGTCTCCTTCCGAAGCGCTTCCAGCCGCAGCGCCTCGGCCGACTTCACGACCTTCCCCTTCGCCTTGTCGCTCTTCGGGGCCATGGCAGAAACGGGGAGGGGGAGTTGTCGGCGTTGGCGGCGCCGGAGGCTGCGAGGGCGAATCGCTGCTTTCTCTAGTAAGGAGGAAGTGGCGGAGATTTTCGAGGAACAGCAACCGGCGGAATGGCGAGCTGCCCCTGTCCCCCTCCGCTTATAAAGGGGGGAAGGAGTGGGGGCGGACGTTCCGCCTTTCCAAATAAAGGAATCGTGCCCGACGTGACGCATGCCTGCGGGCCTCAAGCCCCGCGCACGCCACCCACGTCACGCACGCCTCGCACGCCTCGCCCCCCACGACGCCGCGATAAGCGCGCGCCACTTGGGGAGGGCGCGACGAGCACGGAGTTAAGGAGCAGCGCAACCCAGGCCATGCGTGCCCGTGCATTGTTAGGGCCTGGCCCAACAACGCTCGGCACCGTGTATGGCCCAGACCCGGGGGCTCCTGTCGGTGTACTAAAGTAGGGGTACCTTAGTACCCCGAGCTTGTGCACACGCAGTAGTAGCGTCCCGCGGCAAGGCTTGCCAGGGGAGCGACAAGAGTCTCCACGGCCCTTTTTGGGCCGGACGAAGGCCAGGTGATCGAGCCAAGAAGACCAAGCCCCGGCAAGAGGAGCTTGCCGGGCCAAGAAGGCGAGGTCCGGCAAGAGGAGCTTGCCGGGCCAAGGCGACAAGGCCCCGGCAAGAGGAGCTTGCCGGGACGATTAAGCCGAAGCACCAAGGCCCCGGCGGGGGGAGCTCGCCGGGACGGCCAAACCAAGGCACTCCAGGAGAAGCCCGCCGCGGCGCGCCGCGCGCCCCGGCAAGGCCTGACGAGCGGCAAGCTCTCAGGTGCGGCAAGACAATCACCGCGGCAAGCCACTTGCCGCGGCGAACCACCACCTCAGGCATGCGCTCCAGCTCACCTGCCCACGCGTCACTCTGGAGCTTCCCTAGAGACACGTGGCGGGGCGCCTCGCAACCTGGGGCGCGCGCATGGCATGCGACGTTGGCAGAGTCGCCCCCGTGGCAAGCGGAGGCGCCCCTAACGGTCCGCCTCGGCACTGTTCAGGCGATCCAGACGGGCATTTAATGCCTTTGTCCCCCGCCGTCAGAGTTAGGTGCGATAGCACTGTGCGGCCACTGTTCGCACAGCTTCTTGCCATTTTTGCCCTCACCTGCGTCGCTACCTGTGGGAAACCCCTTATCATATAAAAGGAGGCCCATGCGCACGTAGGGGGGAGGGGGAGGAGGAACCCTAAGAGGGAAGGGATCCAGACCGGAAAAAGGACACCCAGTAGACCCTCGTCTACGTCCAGCTCCAACTTACTGTAGCTTCTTGCGCTCCAGAGCAAGAACTCTAATCAACCAGACAAGCAGCAGTAGGGTTTTACGCATCCATGCGGCCCGAAGCTGGGTAAAATCGTTGTGTGTATGTGTCGCCTCGATCTGCTCTTTGTGCAACCTCCGCCCCCCCGCCGACCGACAAGGGGCTCCGTCCCCATAGGTGCTCGTGGAGGCAGATTCCCCCCGACACTTCCTTGGCCACGATGAAAGGTCGGAGATGCGCAATATCTTCGGATGGAATTGCATCTTGGATGATGAAGAGAGCGGACTCGTTGAATTGACTATCCATGGCTTCTCTAGGGGTGAAGTTGCTTGGGTCATGCGGGTAAAAACCTTGCTCAATGATTCTCCAAAGATTAGTATTACTATGATTTAAATGACGTTTAAAGCGATATACCCAAGAGGCAAAATCCTCATTTTTCACAAACTTAGGAGGAGGACCAACATGATTCAAATGAGTGGAGAGAACCGGTCCTCCATAAGTAAGAGGAGGTTTAACATGGGCAAAGATGCCATTTCCACTTCTACCACTAGATAAAAGAACTTTGTCACTAGTAGCTTCCCCCTTGTCAGAGTTCGCATCCGTCACCTTGTTAGCGGGATTGATACGTCTCCAACGTATCTATAATTTTTTTATTGCTCCATGCTATATTATCTACTGTTTTGGACTATATTGGGCTTTATTTTCCACTTTTATATTATTTTTGGGACTAACCTATTAATCGGAGGCCCAGCACAGAATTGTTGTTTTTGCCTATTTCAGTGTTTCGAAGAAACGGAATATCAAATGGAGTCCAAACGTAATAAAACCTTCAGGAACATGATTTTCTCACCGAACGTGATCTAGGAGACTTGGACCCTACGCCAAGGCATCAGAGAGGCGGTCACGAGGATGGGGGCGCCCCCCCTTAGGGCGCGCCCCCTGCCTCGTGGGCCCCTTGGAGCTCCACCGACGTACTTCTTCCTCCTATATATACCTACGTACCCCCAAACGATCAGAACAGGAGCCAAAAACCTAATTCCACCGCCGCAACTTTCTGTATCCACGAGATCCCATCTTGGGGCCTGTTCTGGAGCTCCGCGGGAGAGGTCCGTCATCACGGAGGGCTTCTACATCATCATAGCCCCTCCGATGAAGTGTGAGTAGTTTACCTCAGACCTTCGGGTCCATAGTTA
Organism: Aegilops umbellulata; assembly: GCA_032464435.1. NCBI lineage: Eukaryota > Viridiplantae > Streptophyta > Magnoliopsida > Poales > Poaceae > Aegilops > Aegilops umbellulata. The sequence continues at coordinate 96,147,334 of CP136060.1, forward strand.
GTAGCTAGATGGCTTCTTCTCTCTTTTTGGATCTCAATACAATGTTCTCCCCCTCTCTTGTGGAGATCTATTCGATGTAATCTTCTTTTTGCGGTGTGTTTGTTGAGACCGATGAATTGTGGGTTTATGATCAAGTCTATCTATGAATAATATTTGAATCTTCTCTAAATTCTTTTATGAATAATCGGTTATCGTTGCAAGTCTCTTCGAGTTATGAGTTTGGTTTGGCCTACTAGATTGGTTTTTCTTGCCGTGGGAGAAGTGCTTAGCTTTGGGTTCGATCTTGCGGTGTCCTTTCCTAGTGACAGAAGGGGCAGAAAGGCACGTATTGCATCGTTGCCATCGAGGATAACAAGATGGGATTGTTGGGGAACGTAGTAATTTCAAAAAAAATCCTACGTACACGCAAGATCATGGTGATGCATAGCAACGAGAGGGGAGAGTGTTGTCTACGTACCCTCGTAGACCGAAAGCGGAAGCGTTATATCAACGCGGTTGATGTAGTCGTACGTCTTCACGATCCGACCGATCCAAGCACCGTTACTCCGGCACCTCCGAGTTCTTGGCACACGTTCAGCTCGATGACGATCCTCGGGCTCCGATCCAGCAAAGCGTCGGGGAAGAGTTCCGTCAGCACGACGATGTGGTGACGATCTTGATGTACTACTGACGCAGGGCTTCGCCTAAACACTGCGACAATATGACCGAGGTGGAATTTGGTGGCAGGGGGCACCGCACACGGCTAAGGAACGATCACGAAGATCAACTTGTGTGTCTATGGGGTGCCCCCTGCCTCCGTATATAAAGGATCCAAGGGGGAGGGGCTGGCCGACCAAGGGTGGCGCGCCAGGAGAGTCCTACTCCCTCCGGGAGTAGGATTCCCCCCCCCCCAATCCTAGTTGGAATAGGATTCCTCAAAGGGGGAGAGAGAGGGTGGGGGCGGCCACCTCTCCTAGTCCTAATAGGACTAGGGGAAGGGGGAGGCACACAGCCCATGAGGGCAGCCCTTTCACCTTTCCACCAAGGCTCATGTTGGCCCATTTGGCTCCCGGGGGGTTCCGGTAACCCTCCCGGTATTCCGGTAAAATCACTATTTCATCTGGAACACATCTGATGTCCAAACATAGGCTTCCAATATATCAATCTTTACGTCTCGACCATTTCGAGACTCCTCGTCATGTCCGTGATCACATCCGGGACTCCGAACAACCTTCGGTACATCAAAATGCATAAACTCATAATAACTGTCATCGTAACGTTAAGCGTGCGGACCCTACGGTTCGAGAACAATGTAGACATGACCGAGACACGTCTCCGGTCAATAACCAATAGCGGGACCTGGATGCCCATATTGGCTCCTACATATTCTACGAAGATCTTTATCGGTCAGACCGCATAACAACATATGTTGTTCCCTTTGTCATCGGTATGTTACTTGCCCGAGATTCGATCGTCAGTATCCAATACTTAGTTCAATCTCGTTACCGGCAAGTCTCTTTACTCGTTCCGTAATACATCATCCCGCAACTAATTCATTAGTTGCAATGCTTGCAAGGCTTAAGTGATGTGCATTACCGAGAGGGCCCAGAGATACCTCTCCGACGATCGGAGTGACAAATCCTAATCTCGAAATACGCCAACCCAACATCTACCTTTGGAGACACCTGTAGTACTCCTTTATAATCACCCAGTTACGTTGTGACATTTGGTAGCACCCAAAGTGTTCCTCCGGCAAACGGGAGTTGCATAATCTCATAGTCATAGGAACATGTATAAGTCATGGATAAAAGCAATAGCAACATACTAAACGATCGGGTGCTAAGCTAATGGAATGGGTCATGTCAATCAGATCATTCAACTAATGATGTGACCTCGTTAATCAAATAACAACTCTTTGTTCATGGTTAGGAAACATAACCATCTTTGATTAACGAGCTAGTCAGGTAGAGGCATACTAGTGACACTCTGTTTGTCTATGTATTCACACATGTATTATGTTTCCGGTTAATACAATTCTAGCATGAATAATAAACATTTATCATGATATGTAAGGAAATAAATAATCACTTTATTATTGCCTCTAGGGCATATTTCCTTCAGTCTCCCACTTGCACTAGAGTCAATAATCTAGTTCACATCGCCATGTGATTTACCAGCAATAGTTCACATCACCATGTGATTAACACCCATAGTTCACATCGATATGTGACCAACACCCAAAGGGTTTACTAGAGTCAGTAATCTAGTTCACATCGCTTATGTGATTAACACCCAAAGAGTACTAAGGTGTGATCATGTTTTGTTTGTGAGATAATTTTAGTCCACGGGTCTGTCACATTCAGATCCGTAAGTATTTTGCAAATTTCTATGTCAACAATACTCTGCACGGAGCTACTTTAGCTAATTGCTCCCACTTTCAATATGTATCTAGATTGAGACTTAGAGTCATCTACATTAGTGTCAAAACTTGCATCGACGTAATCTTTTACGACGAACCTTTTGTCACCTCCATAATCGAGAAACATATCCTTATTCCACTAAGGATAATTTTGACCGCTGTCCAGTGATCTACTCCTAGATCACTATTGTACTCCCTTGTCAAACTCAGTGGTAGGGTATGCAATAGATCTGGTACATAGCATGGCATACTTTATAGAACCTATGGCTGAGGCATAGGGAATGACTTTCATTCTCTTTCTATCTTCTGTCGTGGTCGGGCTTTGAGTCTTACTCAATTTCACAACTTATGACACAGGCAAGAACTCTTTCTTTGACTGTTCCATTTTGAACTATTTCAAAAACTTGTCAAGGTATGTACTCATTGAAAAAACTTATCAAGCGTCTTGATCTACCTCTATAAACCTTGATGCTCAATATGTAAGCAGCTTCACTGAAGTCTTTCTTTGAAAAACTCCTTTCAAACATTCCTTTATGCTTTACAGAATAATTCTACATTATTTCCGATCAACAATATGTCATTCACATATACTTATCAGCAATGTTGTAGTGCTCCCACTCACTTTCTTGTAAATACAGGCTTCACCGCAAGTCTGTAAAAACTATATGCTTTGATCAACTTATTAAAGCGTATATTCCAACTCCGAGATGCTTGCACCAGTCCATAGATGGATCGCTGGAGCTTGCATATTTTGTTAACACCTTTAGGATTGACAAAACCTTCTGGTTGCATCATATACAACTCTTCTTTAAGAAATCCATTAAGGATTGCAGTTTTGTTATCCATTTGCCAGATTTCAGAAAATGCGGCAATTGCTAACATGATTCGGACAGACTTAAGCATAGATACGAGTGAGAAACTCTCATCATAGTCAACACCTTGAACTTGTCGAAAACCTTTTGCGAAAATTCTAGCTTTGTAGATAGTAACACTACTATCAGCGTCCGTCTTCCTCTTGAAGATCCATTTATTCTTAATTGCTTGCCGAACATCGGGCAAGTCAATCAAAGTCCAAACTTTGTTCTCATACATGGATCATATCTCAGATTTCATGGCCTCAAACCATTTCGCGGAATTTGGGCTCATCATCGCTTCCTCATAGTTCGCAAGTTCGTCATGGTCTAGTAACATGACTTCCAGAACAAGATTACCGTACCACTCTGGTGCGGATCTTACTCTGGTTTACCTACGAGATTCGGTAGTTACTTGATCTGAAGTTACATGATCATCATCATTAGCTTCCTCACTAATTGGTGTAGTAGTCATAAGAACAGATTTCTGTGATGAACTACTTTCCAATAAGGGAGAAGGTACAATTACCTTATCAAGTTTTCTACTTTCCTCCCACTCACTTCTTTCGAGACAAACTCCTTCTCTAGAAAGGATCCATTCTTAGCAACAAAAGTCTTGCATTCGGATCTGTGATAGAAGGTGTACCCAACAGTCTCCTTTGGGTATCCTATGAAGACACATTTCTCCGATTTGGGTTTGAGCTTATCAGGATGAAATTTTTCACATAAGCATCGCAACCCCAAACTTTAAGAAACGACAACTTTGGTTTCTTGCCAAACCATTCATATTGTGTCGTCTCAGCGGACTTAGATGGTGCCCCTTTTAACGTGAATGCAGCTGTCTCTAATGCATGATCCCAAAACCGATATTGGTAAATCGGTAAGAAACATCATAGATTGTACTATATCCAATAAAGTACGGTTATGACATTCGGACACACCATTATGCTGTGGTGTTCCAGCTGGCATGAATTTGTGAAACTATTCCACATTGTTTTAATTGAAGACCAAACTCGTAACTCAAATATTTGTCTCCGCGATCAGATCGTAGAAACCTTATTTTCTTGTCACGATGATTTTCCACTTCACTCTAAAATTCTTTGAACTTTTCAAACGTTTCAGACTTATGTTTCATCAAGTAGATATACCCATATCTGCTCAAATCATCTGTGAAGGTTAGAAAATAATGATACTTGTCGCGAGCCTTAATATTCATCGGACCATATACATCAGTATGTATGATTTCCAACAAATCTGTTGCTTGCTCCATTGTTCCGGAGAACAGCGTTTTAGTCATCTTGCCCAAGAGGCATGGTTCGCAAGCATCAAGTGATTCCAAAATTCCATCAGCATGGAGTTTCTTCATGCGCTTTACACCAATATGACCTAAACGGCAGTGCCACAAATAGGTTGCACTATCATTATTAACTTCGCATCTTTTGGTTTCAATATTATGAATATGTGTATCACTACGATCGAGATCCAATGAACTATTTTCATTGGGTGTGTATGACCATAAAAGGTTCTATTCATGTAAACAGAACAACAATTGTTCTCTAACTTAAATGAATAATCGTATTGCAATAAACATGATCAAATCATATTTATGCTCAACGCAAATACCAAATAACACTTATTTAGGTTCATCACTAATCCCGAAAGTATAGGGAGTGTACGATGATGATCATATCAATCTTGGAACCACTTCCAACACACATCGTCACTTCACCCTCAACTAGTCTCTGTTTATTCTGCAACTCCCGTTTCGAGTTACTAATCTTAGCAACTGAACTAGTATCAAATACTGAGGGGTTGCTATAAACACTAGTAAAGTCCACATCAATAACATGTATAAAATATACTTATGTTCACTTTGCCATCCTTCTTATCCGCCAATCACTTGGGGTAATTCCGCTTCCAGTGACCAGTCCCTTTGCAGTAGAAGCACTTAGTCTCAGGCTTAGGACCAGACTTGGGCTTCTTCACTTGAGCAGCAACTTGCTTGCTGTTCTTCTTGAAGTTCCCTTCTATCCCTTTGCCCTTTTCTTGAAACTAGTGGTCTTGTTAACCATCAACACTTGATGTTTTTCTTGATTTCTACCTTCGTCGATTTCAGCATCACGAAGAGCTTGGGAATTACTTTCGTCATCCCTTGCATATTATAGTTCATCACGAAGTTCTACTAACTTGGTGATGGTGACTAGAGAATTCTGTCAATCACTATCTTATCTGGAAGATTAACTCCCACTTGATTCAAGCGATTGTAGTACCCAGACAATCTGAGCACATGCTCACTAGTTGAGCGATTCTCCTCCATCTTTTAGCTATAGAACTTGTTCGAGACTTCATATCTCTCAACTCGGGTATTTTCTTGAAATATTAACTTCAACTCCTGGAACATCTCATATGTCCATGACGTTCAAAACGTTTTTGAAGTCCCGATTCTAAGCCGTTAAGCATGGTGCACTAAACTATTAAGTAGTCATCATATTGAGCAAGCAAAACATTCATAACGTCTGCATCTGCTCCTGCAATAGGTCCGTCACCTAGCGGTGCATCAAGGACATAATTCTTCTGTGCAGCAATGAGGATAAACCTCAGATCACGGATCCAATCCGCATCATTGCTACTAACATTTTTCAACACAATTTTCTCTAGGAACATATCAAAATAAACACAGGGAAGCAACAACGCGAGCTATTGATCTACAACATAGATATGCTAATACTACCAGGACTAAGTTCATGATAAATTAAAGTTCAATTAATCATATTACTTAAGAACTCCCACTTAGATAGACATCCCTCTAATCCTCTAAGTGATCACGTGATCCAAATCAACTAAACCATAACCGATCATCACGTGAAATGGAGTAGCTTTCAATGGTGAACATCATTATGTTGATCATATCTACTATATGATTCACGCTCGACCTTTCGGTCTCCGTGTTCTGAGGTCATATCTTATATGCATAGCTCGTCAAGTATGACCTGAGTATTCCGCGTGTGCAACTGTTTTGCACCCGTTGTATTTGAACGTAGAGCCTATCACACCCAATCATCACGTGGTGTCTCAGCACGAAGAACTTTTGCAACGGTGCATACTCAGGGAGAACACTTCTTGATAATTTAGTGAGAGATCATCTTATAATGCTACCGTCAATCAAAGCAAGATAAGATGCATAAAAAGATAAACATCACATGCAATCAATATAAGTGATATGATATGGTCATCATCATCTCGTGCTTGTGATCTCCATCTCTGAAGCACCGTCATGATCACCAACGTCACCGGCGCGACACCTTGATCTCCATCGTAGCATCGTTGTCGTCTCGTCAATCTTATGCTTCCACGACTATCACTACCGCTTAGTAATAAAGTAAAGCATTACATCGTGATTGCATTGCATACAATAAAGTGACAACCATATGGCTCCTGCCAGTTGCCGATAACTCGGTTACAAAACATGATCATCTCATACAATAAAATTTAGCATCATGTCTTGACCATATCACATCACAACATGCCCTGCAAAAACAAGTTAGACGTCCTCTACTTTGTTGTTGCAAGTTTTACGTGGCTGCTACGGGCTTAAGCAAGAACTCATCTTACCTACGCATCAAAACCACAACGATAGTTTGTCAAATAGACTCCGTTTTAACCTTCTCAAGGACCGGGCGTAGCCACACTCGGTTCAACTAAAGTTGGAGAGACAGTCTTCCGCAAGCCATCTATGTGCAAAGCACGTCGAGGGAACCGGTCTCGCGTAAGAGTACGCGTAAGGTTGGTCCGGATCGTCTCGTCCAACAATACCGCTGAACCAAAGTATGACATGCTGGTAGGCAGTATGACTTGTATCGTCCACAACTCACTTGTGTTCTACTCGTGCAAATAACATCAAACCATAAAAACCTATGCTCGGATGCCCCTGTTGGGGAACGTAGTAATTTCAAAAAAATTCCTACGTACACGCAAGATCATGGTGATGCATAGCAACGAGACGGGATAGTGTTGTCTACGTACCCTCGTAGACCGAAAGCGGAAGCGTTATATCAACGCGGTTGATGTACTCGTACGTCTTCACGATCCGACCGATCCAAGCACCATTACTCCGGCACCTCCGAGTTCTTGGCACACGTTCAGCTCGATGACGATCCCCGGGCTCCGATCCAGCAAAGCGTCGGGGAAGAGTTCCGTCAGCACGACGGCGTGGTGACGATCTTGATGTACTACTGACGCAGGGCTTCGCCTAAGCACTGCGACAATATGACCGAGGTGGAATTTGGTGGCAGGGGGGCACCGCACACGGCTAAGGAACGATCACGAAGATCAACTTGTGTGTCTATGGGGTGCCCCCTGCCTCCGTATATAAAGGATCCAAGGGGGAGGGGCTGGCCGACCAAGGGTGGCGCGCCAGGAGAGTCCTACTCCCCCCGGGAGTAGGATTCCCCCCCCCCCAATCCTAGTTGGAATAGGATTCCTCAAAGGGGGAGAGAGAGAGGGGGGCGGCCACCTCTCCTAGTCCTAATAGGACTAGGGGAAGGGGGAGGCGCACAGCCCATGAGGGCAGCCCTTTCACCTTTCCACCAAGGCCCATGTTGGCCCATTTGGCTCCCGGGGGGTTCCGGTAACCCTCCCGGTATTCCGGTAAAATCACTATTTCATCTGGAACACATCTGATGTCCAAACATAGGCTTCCAATATATCAATCTTTACGTCTCGACCATTTCGAGACTCCTCGTCATGTCCGTGATCACATCCGGGACTCCGAACAACCTTCGGTACATCAAAATGCATAAACTCATAATAACTGTCATCGTAACGTTAAGCGTGCGGACCCTACGGTTCGAGAACAATGTAGACATGACCGAGACACGTCTCCGGTCAATAACCAATAGCGGGACCTGGATGCCCATATTGGCTCCTACATATTCTACGAAGATCTTTATCGGTCAGCCGCATAACAACATACGTTGTTCCCTTTGTCATCGGTATGTTACTTGCCCGAGATTCGATCGTCAGTATCCAATACTTAGTTCAATCTCGTTACCGGCAAGTCTCTTTACTCGTTCCGTAATACATCATCCCGCAACTAATTCATTAGTTGCAATGCTTGCAAGGCTTAAGTGATGTGCATTACCGAGAGGGCCCAGAGATACCTCTCCGACGATCGGAGTGACAAATCCTAATCTCGAAATACGCCAACCCAACATCTACCTTTGGAGACACCTGTAGTACTCCTTTATAATCACCCAGTTACGTTGTGACGTTTGGTAGCACCCAAAGTGTTCCTCCGGCAAACGGGAGTTGCATAATATCATAGTCATAGGAACATGTATAAGTCATGGATAAAAGCAATAGCAACATACTAAACGATCGGGTGCTAAGCTAATGGAATGGGTCATGTCAATCAGATCATTCAACTAATGATGTGACCTCGTTAATCAAATAACAACTCTTTGTTCATGGTTAGGAAACATAACCATCTTTGATTAACGAGCTAGTCAGGTAGAGGCATACTAGTGACACTCTGTTTGTCTATGTATTCACACATGTATTATGTTTCCGGTTAATACAATTCTAGCATGAATAATAAACATTTATCATGATATGTAAGGAAATAAATAATCACTTTATTATTGCCTCTAGGGCATATTTCCTTCAGGGATTTATTTCATATTGCATGAATTTATCTCTCTACATCATGTCATCTTGCTTAAGGCGTTACTCTGTTTTTAACTTAATACTCTAGATGCATGATGGATAGCGGTCGATGAGTGGAGTAATAGTAGTAGATGCAGAATCGTTTCGGTCTACTTGTCTCGGACGTGATGCCTATATACATGATCATACCTAGATATTCTCATAACTATGCTCAATTCTGTCAATTGGTCAACAGTAATTTGTTCACCCACCGTAGAATACTTATGCTCTTGAGAGAAGCCACTAGTGAAACTATGGCCTCCGGGTCTATTCTCATCATATCAATCTCCATCACTTTAATTTTGCTTTGCTTTTTTACTTTGCATTTTACTTTTCACTTTGCATCTCTATATAAAAAATACCAAAAGTATTATCTACCATCTCTATCAGATCTCACTCTCGTAAGTGATCGTGAAGGGATTGACAACCCCTAATCGTGTTGGTTGCGAGTAGCTATCGTTTTGTGCAGGTATGAGGGACTTGAGCGTGGCCTCCTACTGGATTGATACCTTGGTTCTCAAAAACTAAGGGAAATACTTACGCTACTCTGCTGCATTATCCTCTCCTCTTCAGGGAAATCCAACGCAAGCTCAAGAGGTAGCAAGAAGAATTTCTATGCGCCGTTGCCGGGGAGTCTACGCAAAAAGTCAACATACCAAGTACCCATCACAATCCCTATCTCTCGCATTACATTAGTTCCCATTTGCCTCTCATTTTCATCTCCCCCAATTCACCCTTGCCGTTTTATTCCCCCTCTCTTTCCCAATCTCCTCCTCTCTTTCCATTTGCCTATTTCTCGCTTGCCTTTGTTTGCTCGTGTGTTGGATTGCTTGTTTGTCGCGATGGCTCAAGATACTACCAAATTGTGTGACTTCACCAATACCAATAATAATGATTTCCTTAGCACTATGATTGCTCCTCTTGCCAATACTGAATCTTGTGAAATCAATACTGCTTTGTTGAAACTTGTTATGAAAGATCAATTCGCCGGCCTTCTTAGTGAAGATGCCGCTACTCATCTTAATAGCTTCGTTGATTTATGTGATATGCAAAAGAAGAAAGATGTCGATAATGATGTTGTTAAATTGAAGCTATTTCTTTTTTCGCTTAGAGATCATGCTAAGGCTTGGTTTTCGTCTTTGCCTAAAAATAGTATTGATTCTTGGAACAAGTGCAAATATGTTTTTATCTCTAAGTATTTTCCTCCCGCTAAGATCATCTCTCTTAGAAACGACATTATGAATTTTAAGCAACTTGATCATGAACATGTTGCACAAGCTTGGGAGAAAATGAAATTAATGATACGTAATTGCCCTACTCATCGTTTGAATTTGTGGATGATTATACAAAAAAATTATGCCGGATTGAATTTTGCTTCTAGAAATCTTTTAGATTCGGACGCGGGAGGCACTTTTATGGAAATCACTTTAGGAGATGCTACTAAACTCCTAGATAATATTATGGTTAATTATTCTCAATTTCATACTGAAAGATCTTCTAATAAAAAAGTGCATGCGATAGAAGAAATCAATGTTTTGAATGAAAAGATGGACGAACTTATGAAATTATTTGCTGCTAAGAGTGTTTCTTCTGATCCTAATGATATGCCTTTGTCTAGTTTGATTGAGAATAATAATGAATCTATGGAGGTGAATTTTGTTGGTAGGAATAATTTTGGTAACAACGCGTGTAGAGGGAATTTTTATCCTAGGCCTTATCCTAGTAATCCTTCTAATAATTATGGAAATTCCTACAACAACTCTTATGGAAATTTTAATAAGATGTCCTCTGAATTTTAGAATAGTGTTAAAGATTTTATGAATTCACAAAAGAATTTTAATGCTTTGCTTGAGCAGAAATTGCTTAAAGTTGATGATTTGGCTAGGAACGTTGATAGAATTTCTCTTGAGGTTGATTCTTTAAAGCTTAGATCTATTCCTACTAAGCATGATATCAATGAGTCTCTCAAAGCCATGAGAATTTCCATTGATGATTGCAAGGAAAGAACTGCTAGGATGCGTGCTTCCAAAGATGCCTTTATTAAAGCGTGTTCTTCCAATTCCTATGAAAATCAAGATGAAGATCTAAAAGTTATTGATGTGTCCCCTATCAAATCTTTGTTTTGCAATATGAATCTTGATGAAACTGAATATGATCTTCCTTTACCTAGAAGGCATTCTAAAAATTCTGAGTATTTAGATCTCTATGATGAAATTGATGAAAGTGGGATTGAAAGAAATAAAGCCCTAGATGTTGCTAAACCCACTATATTGGATTTCAAGGAATTTAATTATGAAAGTTGCTCTTTAATTGATTGTATTTCCTTGTTGCAATCGGTGCTAAATTCTCCTCATGCTTATAGTCAAAAGAAAGCCTTTACCGAACATATTGTTGATGCCTTGATGCAATCCTATGAACAAAAACTTGAGTTGGAAGTTTCTATTCCTAGAAAACTCTATGATGAGTGGGAACCAACTATTAAAATTAAAATTAAGGATCATGAGTTTTATGCTTTGTGTGATTTGGGTGCTAGTGTTTCCACTATCCCCAAAACTTTGTGTGATTTGCTAGATTTCCGTGATCTTGATGATTGCTCTCTAAACTTGAATCTTGCGGATTCCACTATTAAGAAACCTATGGTAAGGATTAACGATGTTCTTATTGTTGCAAATAGTAATTATGTGCCCGTAGATTTCATCGTTCTTGATATAGATTGCAATCCTTCTTGCCCTATTATTCTTGGTTGACCTTTCCTTAGAACGGTAGGTGCGATTATTGATATGAAGGAAGGGAATATTAGATTTCAATTTCCATTAAAAAGGGCACGGAACACTTTCCTAGAAAGAAAATAAAATTGCCATATGAAACTATCATGAGAGCCACTTATGGATTGCCTACCAAAGATGGCAATACCTAAATGTATCCTCGCTTTTATGCCTAGCTAGGGGCGTTAAACGATAGCGCTTGTTGGGAGGCAACCCAATTTTATTTTTAGTTTTTTGTGTTTTTCTTATGTTAGGGAATAAATAACCCATCTACCTTCTGTTTGGATGTGGTTTTGTGTTTTAATTAGTGTTTGTGCCAAGCTAGACCTATTGGATCTTCTTGGATGATAGTTATTTGATCTTGCTGTAATTTCCAGAAACTTTGCGCTCAGTGCCAGAATTATTAAAAATCACCAGAACGTGATAAAATACTGATTCCAATTGTTTCTGATCAATAAACAAATTGTCTAGGTCTCTAATTTTGGTAGATTTTTTGGAGTTCCAGAAATTTGTGTTAGTTACAGATTACTACAGACTGTTCTGTTTTTGATAGATTCTATTTTTCGTGTGTTGTTTGCTTATTTTGATGAATCTATGGCTAGTAAAATAGTTTATAATCCATAGAGAAGTTTGAATACAGTAGGTTTAACACCAATATAAATAAAGAATGAGTTCATTATAGTACCTTGAAGTGGTTTTTGTTTTCTTTCTCTAATGGAGCTCACGAGATTTCTATTGAGTTTTGTGTTGTGAAGTTTTCAAGTTTTTGGGTGAAATCTTTTGATGGATTATAGAACAAGGAGTGGAAAGAGCCTAAGCTTGGGGATGCCCATGGCACCCCCAAGATAATCCAAGGACACCAAAAAGTCAAAGCTTGGGGATGCCCCGGAAGGCATCCTCTCTTTCATCTACTTCCATCGGTATTTTACTTGGAGCTATATTTTTATTCACCAACAAGATATGTGTTTTCCTTGGAGCGTCTTGTATTATTTGTGTCTTTGTTTGCTAGTGTGCCACAATAATCCTTACTGTACACACCTTTTGAGAGAGCCATATATGAATTAAAATTTGATAGAATACTCTATGTGCTTCACTTATATCTTTTGAGCTATGTAGTTTTGCTCTATATGCTTCACTTATATCTTTTGAGCGTTATAATTTTGCTCTATGTGCTTCACTTAGATCTTTTAGAGCACGGTGGTGGATTTGTTTTAAAGAAACTATTGATCTCTCATGATTCACTTAGATCATTTTGAGAGTCTTAATAGCATGGTAAATTGCTTAATAATAATATGCTTGGTATTCAAGATTTGTGAAACTTTCTTTTGAATGTGTTGAATACTAAGAAAAGATTGAAGCATGATAATTGTTTTGAGATATGGAGGTGATAATATTAGAGTCATGCTAGTTGAGTAGTTGTGAATTTAAAGAATACTTGCGTTGAAGTTTGTGATTCCCGTAGCATGCACGTATGGTGAACCGTTATGTGATGAAGTCGAAGCATAATTTATTTATTGATTGTCTTCCTTATGAGTGGCGGTCGGGGACGAGCGATGGTCTTTTCCTACCAATATATCCCCCTAGGAGCATGCGCGTAATACTTTGCTTTGATAAATTCTAGATTTTTGCAATAAGTATATGAGTTCTTCATGACTAATGTTGAGTCCATGGATTATACGCACTTTTTCCATCCTTCACCATTTCTAGCCTCTCTAATACCGCGCACTTTTCGCCAGTATCATACACCGACCATATACCTTCCTCAAAACAGCCACCATACCTACCTATCATGGCATTTCCATAGCCATTCCGAGATATATTGCCATGCAACTTTCCACCGTTCCGTTTATTATGACACGCTCCATCATTGGCATATTGATAGCATCATCATCTAGTTGACATCGTATTTGTGGCAAAGCCACCATTCATAAATCTTTCATACATATCACTCTTGATTCATTGCATATCTCGGTACACCGCCGGAGGCATTCATATAGAGTCATATATTGTTCTAAGTATCGAGTTGTAATTGTTGAGTTGTAAGAAAAATAAAAGTGTGATGATCATCATTTCTAGAGCATTGTTCCAAGTGAGGAAAGGATGATGGAGACTATGATTCCCCCACAAGTCGGGATGAGACTCCGGACGAAAAATAAAAAAAAGAAAAGAAAAGAGGCCATAAAAAAGGAAAAAGGCCCAAATAAAAAAATGAGAGAAAAAGAGAGAAGGGACAATGTTACTATCCTTTTACCACACTTGTGCTTCAAAGTAGCACCATGATCTTCATGAATAGAGAGTCTCTCATTTTGTCACTTTCATATACTAGTGGGAATTTTTCATTATAGAACTTGGCTTGTATATTCCAATGATGGGCTTCCTCAAAATGCCCTAGGTCTTCGTGAGCAAGCGAGTTGGATGCACACCCACTTAGTTTATTTTGTTGAGCTTTCATATACTTATAGCTCTAGTGCATCCGTTGCATGGCAATCCCTACTCACTCACATCGATATATATTAATGGGCATCTCCATAGCACGTTGATACGCCTAGTTGATGTGAGACTATCTTCCCCTCTTTTTGTCTTCTCCACAACCACCATTCTATTCCACATATAGTGCTATATCCATGGCTCACGCTCATGTATTGCGTGAAGATAAAAAATGTTTTGAAAATGTTAAAGTATGAAACAATTGCTTGGCTTGTCATCGGGGTTGTGCATGATTTAAATACTTTGTGTGGTGAAGATAGAGCAAAGCCAGACTATATGATTTTGTAGGGATAACTTTCTTTGGCCATGTTATTTTGAGAAGACATAATTGCTTTATTAGTATGCTTGAAGTATTATTATTTTTATGTCAACATAAACTTTTGTCTTGAATATTTCTAATCTGAATATTCATACCACAATTAAGAAGATTTGCATTGAAATTATGCCAAGTAGCACTCCGCATCAAAAATTCTCTTTTTATCATTTACCTACTCGAGGACGAGCCGGAATTAAGCTTGGGGATGCCTGATACGTCTCCAACGTATCTATAATTTTTGATTGCTCCATGCTATATTATCTACTATTTTGGACAATATTGGGCTTTATTTACCACTTTTATATTATTTTTGGGACTAACCTATTAACCGGAGGCCCAGCCCAGAATTGCTGTTTTTTTGCCTATTTCAGTGTTTCGAAGAAACGGAATATCAAACGGAGTCCAAACGGAATAAAACCTTAGGGAACATGATTTTCTCACCGAACGTGATCCAGGAGACTTGGACCCTACGCTAAGGCATCAGAGAGGCGGTCACAAGGGTGGGGGCGCGCCCCCTGCCTCGTGGGCCCCTCGGAGCTCCACTGACGTACTTCTTCCTCCTATATATACCTACGTGCCCCCAAACGATCAGAACAGGAGCCAAAAACCTAATTCCACCGCCGCAACTTTCTGTATCCACGAGATCCCATCTTGGGGCCTGTTCCGGAGCTCCGCCGGAGAGGGTCGTCATCACGGAGGGCTTCTACATCATCATAGCCCCTCCGTTGAAGTGTGAGTAGTTTACCTCAGACCTTCGGGTCCATAGTTAGTAGCTCGATGGCTTCTTCTCTCTTTTTGGATCTCAATACAATGTTCTCCCCCTCTCTCGTAGAGATCTATTCGACGTAATCTTCTTTTTGCGGTGTGTTTGTTGAGATCGATGAATTGTGGGTTTATGATCAAGTCTATCTATGAATAATATTTGAATCTTCTCTAAATTCTTTTATGTATGATTGGTTATCTTTGCAAGTCTCTTCAAATTATCAGTTTGGTTTGGCCTACTAGATTGGTTTTTCTTGCCATGGGAGAAGTGCTTAGCTTTGGGTTCGATCTTGCGGTGTCCTTTCCCAGTGATAGAAGGGGCAGCAAGGCACATATTGCATCGTTGCCATCGAGGATAACAAGATGGGGTTTATTTCATATTGCATGATTTTATCTCTCTACATCATGTCATCTTGCTTAAGGCGTTACTCTGTTTTTAACTTAATACTCTAGATGCATGATGGATAGCGGTTGATGAGTGGAGTAATAGTAGTAGATGCAGAATCGTTTCGGTCTACTTGTCTCGGACGTGATGCCTATATACATGATCATACCTAGATATTCTCATAACTTGCTCAATTTTGTCAATTGGTCAACAGTAATTTGTTCACCCACCGTAGAATACTTATGCTCTTGAGAGAAGCCACTAGTGAAACCTATGCCCCCCGGGTCTATTCTCATCATATCAATCTCCATCACTTTAATTTTGCTTTGCTTTTTACTTTGCCTTTTACTTTTCACTTTGCATCTCTATATCAAAAATACCAAAAATATTATCTATCATCTCTATCAGATCTCACTCTCGTAAGTGAACGTGAAGGGATTGACAACCCCTAATCACGTTGGTTGCGAGTAGCTATCGTTTTGTGCAGGTACGAGGGACTTGAGCATGGCCTCCTACTGGATTGATACCTTGGTTCTCAAAAACTGAGGGAAATACTTACGCTACTCTACTGCATTATCCTCTCCTCTTCGGGGAAATCCAACACAAGCTCAAGAGGTAGCAGGGATCACCCACTTTCATTGGTGCGGTGGATAATTTAAGGCCTTCTAAAAACTTGTTGAACATGCCTTCAACCTCGGTCGTCATGGAGGTTTTCAATGTGTCCAAAGCCGCATTGAACTCCTCATGAGAGACCGATGATCCCCCATCGGTAGTTGACGAGGACGGAATCACACCGGGGTGCTCCTCCCCACCGCCTACGGTGTCAATCATACTCCTTGGATGGTAAAGTTCTTAATAAAGAGACGAGGCTCTGATACCAATTGAAAGGATCGATATCGTTGACTAGAGTGGGGGTGAATAGGCAACTAACACTTTTTAGCTTTTCTTTACCAATTTAAACTTTGCACGAAAGTAGGTTGTCTAGATATGCAACTAGGTGAGCAACCTATATGATGCAACAACAACAAGCACACAAGCAAGCAAGGGATACAACACAATCTAAGCTTGCACAAGTAAAGGTAAGAGATAACCAAGAGTGGAGCCGGTGGAGACGATGATGTGTTACCGAAGTTCCTTCCCTTTGAGAGGAAGTACGTCTCCGTTGGAGCGGTGTGGAGGCATAATGCTCCCCAAGAAGCCACTAGGGCCACCGTATTCTCCTCACGCCCTCACACAATGCGAGATGTCATGATTCCACTATTGGTGCCCTTGGAGGCGGCGACCAAACTTTTACAAACAAGGTTGGGGCAATCTCCACAACTTAATTGGAGGCTCCCAATGACACCACTAAGCTTCACCACAATGGAATGTGGCTCCGCAGTGATCTCAACCGTCTAGGGCGCTCAAACACCCAAGAGTAACAAGATCCACAAGGGATTAGTGGGGGGAACCAAATTTATCTTGGTGGAAGTGTAGATCGGGGCCTTCTCAACAAATCCCTAGAAAATCAACAAGTTTGATTGGCAAGCGAGAGAGATCGGGCGAAAATGGAGCTTTGAGCAACAATGGAGCTTGGGGAGGGAAGAGATGGTCAACTTGGGGAAGAAGACCCCCCTTATATAGTGAGAGGAAAGATCCAACCGTTACCCACTTACTCAGCTCGCGACATGCGGTACTACCGCACATACTCACGGTACTGCCGCACAGGCATGCGGTACTACCGCTTGGAAGTGCGGTACTACCGCACGTGCGGTAGGGGCCAGATGAGGCCTTGTTGCACATGGCAACGAGCGGTAGAACCGCCGGCGCGGTACTACCGCGCGCCCTTGCGGTACTACCGCAAGGCAGGGCTCATTATGGGCTAGGAAGGCACGGACTAATAAAATTACATACGTGGCTACTTCCGTTGAGTTTCGGTCTGTGCAAAAATCCGGCACGGTACTACAGCTCACATGGAGCAGTACTACCGTGCAGGGTGCGGAAATAAAAAATTACTTCCGCGCATGCCACCGTTCTGGGACAGAGGCCACGGTACTACCGCATGCTAGAAGCGGTACTACTGCACTCGCGGTACTACCGCTGCCATGGGCGGTACTACCGTGGGCAGCTGCGGTACTATTGCTCCCTTGAGCAGCACTACCGCACGCCACAGAACAGTAGCACTTAGAAGCCTTCATCTTCGCAACGACAAGGGAAACGACCGGTGCTCTAATGAAGCGAAGGAAAGGTGGTGCAAAGGAATAGATGTGTATGTGTTGATTCCACCCTAACCTTTCTGAAGCGGACCCCCTCTTAATAGTACGGCTCTCCTATGACTCAAATCCACTGAAAAGAAACATAGAGAAACACCGTCTTCGATAGGCTCCAAGGGGCACCGAATCGTCTTGTGCCTATCTTCACTAATAATGTAAGTTTATTCTTCTCAAGCCTTCAAACTTTGTTGTGTATATTTGGTTAGGCATGACTGCAACAACTGTTTATTTTTTGTGTTTGCATCAAATTGCATGTTTAAAGTTTATTATGTAGTCCATAAACAAAAGTTTGTCCTTCTCAATTTAAGTTTTCAGTTGTACAACCAAGTTCCTTCTTCATACCATGTAAATTAAACTATATGGAGCAAGTGATCTTCTTTTGCACTGCATGTATGCTTCTGTTCTTGATCCGTAATCCAGTGGTGTGGTGAACCTACCCACTACAGCACAATGTCATATTCAGCAATGTCTTAACTATGAACAATGTCATATCATTCTACTATTATTTAAACCGTCTCTTTATTTGCCAATCTGAAATGGGGTAAATTGACAACACACTAACCATTGATACTTATGAGCTCTTGATCTGTAATCCAATGGTGTCGTGAAGCTGCCAACTCCTTCACAATGTCATTTCCTGCCATGTCTTAACCTGAGCAATACCATATTGTGTTAATGCTATTTTAAACTGTGTCACTCTATTCGTCAATAAGAAATGTGATGAATTGTCAGCACTGATACTTATATGTGCAAAACATGTCATCTATCTGCTTGTTTCTGTTTGACAGTGAGGAGTATATAAGTGTCAAACAAGCGCAGTCTCATCAGCTTGCTCAGCTGCTTGCGTTGCAGCTCCCGAGCAGGGCTAACCTTTCTTGAACTCTATTGAAGTGTTGTCGGTTTTGTATATTATTTTGTCGGCGTGTTTATTTGCACTGGTGGCGATCTTTCATGCCCAGTGTATGTAATCTGCTATCTGCTTTATTATCATAGTGGCGAATTTTGATGCCCAGTGGATGTAATATGACGTAATTTCTTTATTGTATAGTCTAGGTTTTTTCCTATTCACGATGCTGCAGTTATTTTACTGTATATATATATCCTGTCTTCGCAGTAAACCGGCCAAACCATAAAATTACGGTACATAAATCGGGTCGTCATGCAAATCACTATGTATGATCCGCATCATGGGCCCAGTCATCTTGGTCCGTTAACAGGCCTAAATGTAAATTGTCCCACTAGTAGTTTTGGGCCTTTAATAGGCCGAGTAAACCGTCGGCCCTATTTTCGCAAGAAAATTCAATGTGCTTTTAGTAGGCTAAAAAGTAGGTTGGGCCTGAAACGTGCCAAACAACTCACGGACCGGCAGCAGGCCGAAATAGACCCCGGCCCATGATTGTGCCAATCACATCACGGGCCGTTAACAGGCCAAAATTGTCTTGGTCCTTGTTTGGCCTAATCAGATTATCGGCTGTGAGCAGGCCGGATGCAAAGCGAGCCGTAGTTAGGCCCAACTATATGACGGGTTTTTAACATGCTAGAATAAATATAGGGCCAAAATGTTAAACGGACCTTTAACAGGCTAAAACTAATATCAGGCTATATTACTAAATGGGCCTTTAGCAAACAGAAATCCTGATCGGGCCTCAAGTGGGCCCAAAAGCACAGCGTCCAGTTGACGGGCTGAATCTGATATAGGCCATAATTTAGCCCAAAGCCTCTTAAAGGGTCGGATCTGATCTAGGTCGTAATATGGCCCAGAACATGGTATGCTATTAACGGGCCAGATCTCATATGGGCCTTTATTACGCCCAGAATGTGGCAGGCTATTAATGGACCACATGAAATATGGGCCGACATTTGGTTCAAAACATGGCAGCCTGTTAACGGGCCAGCCCACTAGTGTCCTCAAAATCTTGTGGGCCTTTAGCTGGGCCGGCCCATTATGGTCTACAAAATCTTGTGGGCCTTTAGCCGGGCCGGCCCATTATGGTTCGCAAAATCTTGTGGGCCTTTAGTTGGGCCGGGCCATTTAATCTTTATGGGCCACTTTTGGGCCGGTCCACGTGTCAACATATCATAGGCACATCTCGTCCATTGGATGAGTGACACCTGTGCCAACGCGGAGCTGACACGTGGTTCCATGGGTCAATGAGAATTTTACACGTGGAAAATCACCATTGGTCGTGGCTGTTAGCGGGTTATCGGATCCAAAATCGGACCTGATAGCTTAACGGTGACCCGTTATGGTGGATGCCACGTGTCGTTCACCCTTGACGAAAGCACTTCCATGACGCGACATTTATCGTCATGGAAGTGGACACTTCCGTGATGATAATTTTGGTAATGTAATGGAACACTTCTACGACAGCACAGGTATGACTATTATGATTCTGTCATAAAATCAGAAAACATGACCTACTGTGACAAACACGTATCATCACGAAAGTGTATTTTTTTTAGTGTTGCCTTGATTGTTTTACCGAGGCAATATAGACCAGTAGGAGTGTCGTGCTAAAATTTAGAATTATTCAGGTTGGTTTGGCCTATTTTATACATTAATTAAGTTTTATATGCATTTAATGTGCATAATTCAAATTTGAACTACAGACACATGCTCCGGTGTACCAAAATGGGTTGAAAAATCGTACATGTGTCATTGGGTGAATGGTTAGGTCCCATGTAAGAAATGATAATGAAATTCAAACTTCTAGGCATGGTGGCTCAGCCGAAAACATTGCGAAACTTGGTTTTTAAATTCTTGCAAATCCAAAACTCGTCTGAAAATCCTGAAACTTGGCATGGTGTCATGACATGGCACCAACATGTCGTGGTAGTTTTTTGTCCAAATTGCGAAGGCGCACACATTAACAGCCGACGAAGTCACTTTGGAACAAAGAGTTGCCATGTTACAATCAGAAAGAGGAGTATTATGGAAAACCGTGGGCGTTCTACTAACCATTTATGTGCCACCACGCATCCCTATTTTTATTGGCTTGGAGTTGTCCTGCGGGGTCACCGGGAGTAGACGGGAGGCATGCGAGCAGACCACTATGCAGGCCCGCCGGGAGTCAAGCCCTTTGACCTCCATCAGCCGCCCACCTCTCTCCAACTTCTCCATTAATGGCGCCCGAGAGCCTGTATTATAGGCGCTTAATGGTGTGGCTAGGTCTCAGTCGAGTGAGATTTAACCAAGTATCTGTCAAGTGACATAACATGTAATAGATAAAAATGAAAATATGAAAAGAAAATTTTGCACGGATCTTGATGTAAGATCTCACGGATATATAATCGACTGAGACTTAACAATGTCCCAGTCGACTGAGACTTAGCAAGAATGATATATATGATGACAATGGAAATGGATTAAAATTATCTTACATATATATGCCATAAGATAATTTAAAATGCCACATGCGGCAACACCCGAAAGACATAGGGCAAAAGAAGAAGACGTAGACAACGATCCGGGTCGCAGCTCTCTATATCATGATGGGTTGCTGCAGGCGGTTGTGGAGTTCCCCCCAACTCCTTCTTCATCGCCTCCACTACCTTCATCTTCTCTCACCTCTCCTCCACCATCTTCACCATTGCGTCCATGACACGGGAGTTCTCACGGCGAGCGGCGACGATCTCTTTCACGTCTTCAATACTTTGCTTGACAGCAACCACAGATCCCTCCACCAGACTTTTGTGCTTGATGCGGAGCTTGGCATTGGCGTCCATAAGTTCCTTGGCCATGGCGGCCGTCTTGCTTAACAAGGCATTGGTCTCCTCGTGCTACTTCGCCATGCCAGTGATCTTCTTTCTCAGCAGGTCACGATGGGTGTGGAGCTTCTCCTTGTCCTCAATTAGTCCTTGGATGACGTCGATCTCCTTATCAAACGAGGCAATGGTCTTGTCCTACAGCTTCGCCCAGACGGGGATCTCATCCTTCAGCTTATTGAGCTCAGCATGCATGTCGTCATGAATGCGCCTAGGGCATATTTCCTTCACAAGTGTCAAGTACTCTCGGAGCAGCCAACCAACAGTGGTTGTGGGGGCGGCTATTTATAGCCAGGGGCAAGCCGACATGAATTGGCATAAATGCCCTTCACTGAGTCGGCCGTTGTTAGGATAAGGATCAACTCGACAGCTGGCCCGCGATGCAGCAACGGTTGGAATTTGAACTCTCAAATTTGTCGGGGCACTCAATTTCCTCAGGGTTGGTATATCGCACTGGCAAACTCCTAACTCCTCAGCCTGACCAATTCTTTAGCGACTAGATGAACTTTGTCACTATCGCTAGCAAATGCATCAGCTTTTCAAGAGATTTCCAAAGGCTTCACTCGAAGCGGCTTTTGTGTGTATATGTTTGAGTAAGTTTGAGCAGCACTTTGGAAATGTGAAATATGTTTCACATAGACCCCCTTTAATAGTATGGATTTTCCTATGACTCAAATAATAAGAAAAGAAACTAGGAAAACAAAAAGTCTTCAAGCTTCAAAGTCTTCACATCAATTTCTTTAAAGGCCGTACCAATTCCATCATCAAATTCTTCACTTGAAGAAATCCACTTTTAGGGGTCATCTTCCATGTGTCAAACAAAATCTTCAGGGACTCTGTTTTCTGTATATACTCAAACACATTAGTTCCTCAACCTATTTGTCTTCAATACTCCAAAACCACTAAAGGGGCACTTGATGCACTTACATGGTCTGCCAATCATATGAACAAACCGTTGATAGGCTAAATTCTAGCCCATTATTTTTTTATTAGCTTAGGACTAAATCCCATATTACTTATGTTCACTCCTGTATATATTGCTTTATGATACTCTACTCCCACGCACCCTCCCCCTTCTATTTTTCCTCTTCCTAGCGGTGCCAATTGCTCAAGCTTATCTTTCTCATCCTAACCTAGGTTTGATCCCTCTCTTCCTCACCTTGTACCATGCAAGAGGTTACTAATGTGGATGACCAAGAGTCTTTCCCTTTTGTTTGCATCCCATCCCCGTTACTCATATCACAAGCATGAGAAAGATGTTGGGTCTTTGTATAGTCCTTAATTTATTTAGGAATGCATCGCATGTTTGAGCCCCTAAAAATACTTTGCTGCTCCTCCGAGCTATGTACTATGCAATTTGCTCTATGTCTCGTCCGTATTTTGGCCCTCATGCATGTGTGCCTGGGAAATCCTGGCCTCCAAACTTCCAAACTTTGTATGGAGGATCTAGGGTTAGGCATAGATTCATGATATTGGTTGGAATGTGAAGGGCCTTGTATATAAGTTCCCCTTCTTGCCAACCAACAAACCTTGACCTTTGGATATGAGAAAACCACGCCATTGTTGAGCTTCCTACTTTGCCTCAAATTTTGATTCCAAGTAAAAGTGGTTTGAACCAAGATTCCACCGAGGCAAATCTTGACCCCTGCCCCTCCGAGTTAGTCATTGATCTTGTTACTATTGGAGTATGGAGACTCCTACGCAGTTTGCGGCACCTGAGAGTTTCCAAGTTGTGGATTTGCTCCCAGAAAGTTTATGAAGACTAGAGATTGCCTCAAGATCTACCATTGGTGGTTGAGCTTGGACTTTGTGGCCAAATCGTAAGGATGAGAATACTAGGCCTTCGTGCCATTGGGCGACATTGTGTCCCAAGCCTCTACAATTGGTATTATAATCCTCCCTTTCCCAAGGATTTGAAATGCAGGCAAAAACCTCCTTGTCTTTTGGTTCTATTTTGGTTACTTCTATCATCTCCATTACTTTGTTCTTAACTTATTTCTAACTTGCTTAAATTGTGTGATCTTGCTAGCTAGAATTGCTTTTCCATATAGGTTGATTCACTTAGTTGTTGTTTTAGAGAACTTATAATATAAAATTCCCTAAAATCAATGAAATAGTAAAAAATGTGTCATCATATATTCACGCTCGCCTCTCGTTGATGTCATCCAATATCATGGTTGTGGGGAAACGTTTGAAGAGGCAGAGCCTATGCTCTCGGCACTTGGAGACATGGAACTAAGCTAGCCACAAGGATGAATACTATGGGTAAGAGCTCGACTACCTCCTTTCACTCGCCGCATCCCTCCTCCTCTTCAACGTTGACCTTTGACATGTCCTCCACTCCATCTCCTTTCTCCTTGTTTTCCTTCTTAGTGACATTATGTGAATGACCGAGGAGGAAATGAAGACACCGTCCTCACCAGGCGGAGCAAGGAACATGACCGTGGGTCTGACTGGTCCTCGTCCATAATCGACCACCTACGCTGGCAAGGCTCGATTTGGGGTGTGGTGGTCGTTGTTGCCGTCGTGCAATGATACCTGTCGTCCTGATCTGGTCGGTCTTGGGTGGGGATTCTGGAGTGGCCGGTCCATCACCCAGATTCGCCCGTTGAGGTGACCACTCTGACATGCAGTGGCCACTGAAAGATCTTCATGAGGGTTCCTCCCCACATTTCCGGTTGTTGACTTTTTGACAATGAGATGTAAACTATGGACGACAACCTTATACAGATGGATGGTTGTGCTGCAGCGACAGTCGCACGTCGCATGTAGCTATTGGGAACCTAGAAAAGTGATGACAACAACACATGAGTGACATCGATGGTGGTGCTAATCGAGCACCCGGTCTTAATGGATCTCGGGGGTGAGAGCCTAGCTTTGACCCGAGTTGGTTATACATGGCAATGACGATATTTTCACATCATTACCTCATTAAAGACATTGCTCAGTGCCCAAACTTGTTCCTCAGGTTGAAAATTCTTGCCATTATTATTACCTTATTTAGAATTAAAAGCGGATTTCGCTAGAGTATCGGCCACCCCGTTGGCCTCTCCAAAGCAACGTAGAAAATTAACACGAATTTTACTCAGTGTGTGCGTTATAGCTTTGCAGAGTGTGTGCTTATTTTCTTTGTATCCTTTTGATGTTGTATTTTCTGTTTTAAGCTAATAAAATCCACCTTTGGTTGACAAAAAAGTTTTGGGCATCAACTAGAATTGCTCTTAAATATACGATGAGTTATGAGTTAGTTGCTACTATTAGTACTCACATCTCCACATGATATAGTTAATTATATTTAGTAAGACCCCACCATTTTGCAATAATAATTAATTTAGCAGAAATTGCAGATTATAAGACACTAAAGAAATACGGTACATACCTGCTGCAACTAAGCTAGCAGCTTCTGAATTGAGGTCAGCCATGACGACAGGGAAATAAACAATTCCCCACGAAATCTTGGACGCAGTATCTATACATGCATAGCTGGATTTGGCAATTGACGATTAAATTAAGGTGGGCCAGGACTAGTGGAAGGCCATGATTAGTGTGTAGTATTATATTAGCAGCTCGATCTTAGCTTCTTCTTTTAGCACTAGTACGTGTATGACAGTACCACTATACTATCATATTGCCAACAAATCTGATTTAATTAATAGCCGCGGAGTCCAGAAGCGTCCGTTTGGTCTACGGATTCGAGTTGTATAGACTAAATAACTGGGCCCCGAATCTAATCTTACCGGAAATAAGTTGTCTTGTCGTATACTCCCCGTTTGCGTGAGGGACGAATGCCACTGTTCACAACGCAAAGTGTTTTACGCTTTTGTTTACTCGTGTGTAAACTGGCTATTAAAAGTTAGGGTGTCTAGAACTCGTCCCGCGGAGTAACATTTTTTTAAGGAACAATGGAGAAATAAATACTACTCCCTCCGTCTTAAAATAAATATCTCAACGTTATACTAACTTTAATATAAAGTTATACTAAGGTCAAGACATTTATTTTAAAACGGAGGGAATAGTATTGGAGCGCATTTCACTTGGGCGGGTCAAGTGAAATGGCTTCATTCACCCGTTTACTGCAGCCCATTTCACTTGGGCGGATCAAAGAGTTGGGAGCACTTATCTAGCGTGGGTCGGCGGACCCTGATCCCATTACATGCCTTAAGCTGTAGTACTACAAACCGGCGCCCACCCCTCTTTAAGGCATATAAAATTAAATTAGTATTCTATTTTCTTGTTAGTACTCTTCCGAGCTTGCTTAAGCACGTCTCAAGCGAGTTCCGACCGAACGGGCCGGTCCATTTTAAGACAGTAGCTGTAGTGCGTTTTTTTCTCGCCTTTTTTGTTCTCTTTTTCTTTTTTATTTCTTATTTTATTTTCCTATTCATTATTTATTTTACTCTCCTTCAATTTTATACACGTGAATTTTATTTAAATTCAACTTTCTATTAAAATCTCCAAACATTTTAAAAATTCATGAACCTTTCTTAAAAACATTGTTTTTTTAATTCATAAATAGTTTTTGAATCCCGCAAACTTTTTCAAATGCATGAATACATTCACATTCATAATTATTTTTAAATTTGGGAAGCTCTTTTTTCTAAAACCCGTAAACTTTTCAAATTCAAGATTTAAAAAAAGGGCGAAGTTTTTCCATAATCCATGATTTTGTTTTCAAAATCGACGAACTATTTTCAAATTGCCAAACTTTTTAAAAAATCAGCGAACATTTTTCCAATTCTTGATTTTTTTTCAAAATCCTTGAGCTTTTTTCAAATCCTCCAAAAAAAATCGAATACCCAAACTTGTTTTCATTTTTTTTCAAAACCATGAACTCTTTTTAATTCATGAATCTTTCCAAATTCACTATGATTTTTTGTGATATTTTATTTTGCATTTTTTTCAAAAGTCAATGGTTGACCAATCAACAGTCGGCCGGTTAGTCATTGACCGAGCGAACTAGGGCATCTTGACTAGCGATCCAAAGGTTGACCAATCAACTCCCCGTTTGCGCGATGGGCTGGCCCATATCTGCGACACGTGAGCGCCAGTGCTCCTAACATGCACAGAAGGCACCGATTGACGTGGCTATGCACCGGGGGTGGCTCACCAAGGAGGACCATGCAGGAGGCTCGATAGGGGGCCCACAAGGCCCAGCAGGGGCATGAATCGAGTCATGACCATCTTGCCTCCCAAGTCCCAAAGGGCGACGGCCTAGATCGCATCTCCTCCCTGTAAACCCTAACCTCCACCGGCTATATAAGGAGAGGTTGGAGGGCACTCATCATCATCTAATGTTGGAGAAAATAACTCTCGGTAGTAGCCTAGTTAACACCATTGTACTCCCTCAGAAGAGGTATCCCACCATCATGAATAAAAAGAAGAAGGATGATGTAGGGTATTACTCTCTGGAAGCCTGAACCTGGGTAACTTGTGTGTGCGGGCTCCATTTCGGTACTTCCAATCTCGTCATGAACCCTATCAAGGGATCTGACGGTTTTCTGCACCGTCAGTTGGAGCGCCAGGCACAGGCGACAGTGGTCGGAGGCCTAATCCAGGGTAGAGATCCAGACGAGCCCGAAAAATTCTTGCCAGCCAAACCTTCAGCTTCGGCTCCTTTGAGCTAGCGGTTGACGGTAGGGGCGGATCTTCGATGTCACACCCCCTCTGTTTATTGACTACATGGATTTCGGGATGATCGAATTCATCTTCAGCGAACAAGGAGAGACTGTGGCGGGTTACCTTGGGTCGAACGACATCGAAAGAAAATACGCGCGGGCTGTTGCCCTGGAGGGAGAAAGCTGGGCCTTCTTCAACCCACCAGCCCTCCCATGTGTCCACTGTAAACATGATCTTTCCAGCAGCAGAAACATTCCATAATCAAAAGATCATGCGACGCGAGATCTATGCGGTGGTGCCTGCGCCCGGCGAGCTCCTTGCATGGTCGGAAAAAACAATGACATTCAGCAGAGACAATCACACTGAACACATCCCCCACCCAGGCAAGCACGCCTGTCTGGTAGATCCAATCAGCGGGAGTTGCCGCCTCCCACGTGTCGTGATGGACGGGGACAGTGGCCATAACATAATCTTCCTTGACACTCTAGCCAAGATGGGGATCTCTGTGACGCCCGGATAATCAGGCTATAGTAACCTCTGCTAATGAAACCACGTCACCTCAGTTACTGTCGCTAATCTCGCGTTAGTTCAAAACCGATTCAAATTCAAATTTGAAATTAAGGATAACAATAAAAGTTTTCAAAAATTAAAATAAAAATGTTCGGTGGATGCCAAATATTACAAAGGTAATTATGGTGTAGCAAACACATTTTTATAAAATAACTAAATAATTTAAAATGAGTTAAAACAGAAAAGAAAATAAATAAAAGAAAGAAAATACAAAAGAGAAAACAGAAAACAAAAATAAGAGTAAACCCCCCCCCGGGTCGTGGCCCAACTGGGCCAAGCCACCAGGCCCCAACCGGCCCACCCCACCCGCACTCCTTAACCCCCACTCCTCACCCGGTCCACCACCGACACCCCCACTCCCCCCCCCCAAAATATCTCTCCCCCGATTGGATCGGGATCGAGGGAGGAGATCACCGACGCCGCTCGACGCCGTCCGTCGCCGCCAGGACCGCGCCGACGCACGAAGCTCCCCCCCCCCCCCCCGCCGTCCTGCTTCCGCCTCCCTGCCGGCCTGCTTCCGCGTCGACCCCGTCGTCCCCGTCATCCACCTCACCCCCCGCTGCCACGGTCCCTACACCCCCCCCTGTGAGGCCCTCCCCTCCTCTTTCCCCGCGCTCACCGCGCCCATCGTCCCGCGCACGGCCGAAGCTCCTCGCGCGCCCGCGCCCTTTCCACCGTTTGCGCGAGCCCCCCCCCCCCCCCCCCCGCCGTCACTACGGCCACCGCAACCACCGTGTGCACACCGACACGCCGCCCCCGCTTACCTCCTGTTGCTACCCGTCCCCGCGGCCACCGGCCCGCGCGACTGCACCACTCGCCCCATGCCCCGCCTCTGCCTCTAGCCCCGCGGGCCATCGCCGCGACGGCGGTCAACTCCGGCGGCCACCACCGTGGCTGCCCTGGCCACTGATCTGAAAGTGCAACTATCCCTAGGTGGTTTTGGTAATTCATAACAACATATAGCTCATTGAGCTAATGCAATTCCAAGACAATTATTTCAGGAAAGCTCAATGACTGGCATGGCATGGATGGTGAAAGTGGAACCCTCAAAATGCTAAGGACAAAGGATTGGCTCAAGCTCAAAAGCTCAAGACTCTTCATTTTATATTTTAGTGGTCCAAGATCACATTGAGTCTATAGGAAAAGCCAATACTATCAAGGAGGGATGAGGTGTTGCTTAATGAGCTCTTTGCCTTATGTGCTTAATGATATGCTCCAAAATCCTCAACTACTTTCCCATATCCACATATGACCTAAACCCTAAGCCAAACTCGGTCCTACCGATTCTTTCTATCCGGCGCCACCGAGTTTCTCATATGTCATAAGCCACTGCCAAACCCTAGCAAATCGGTTCTACCGATAGGGATCTCGGTCTCACCGAGATGGGATTGCAACCTCTTTGTTTCCTTTACGTTACTTTTCAGTCTCACCGAAAGAGCGGATCGGTCCCACCGAGATTGCAATGCAAACTCTCTGTTTCCCTTTTGTAACTTTTCGGTCTCACCGAAAGAGCAAATCGGTCCCACTGAGTTTGCCTGACCAACTCTCTGGTTAGCTAATTACCAAATCGGTCTCACCGAGTTTGTGTAATCGGTCTCACCGAGATTACGTTATGCCCAAACCCTAACCATATCGGTCCTACTGAGTTGCATGTCAGTCCCACCGAAAATCTCTAACGGTCACTAGGTTTACCGTTTCGGTCCGACCGAGTTTGTTGATTCGGTCCCACCGAGATTGGTAGATTGTGTGTAACAGTTGGATTTTAAGTGGAGGCTATATATACCCCTCCACCTCCTCTTCATTCGTGGAGAGAGCCATCAGAACACACCTACACTTCCAACTCATATGTTCTGAGAGAGAACCACCTACTCATGTGTTGAGACCAAGATATTCCATTCCTACCATATGAATCTTGATCTCTAGCCTTTCCCAAGTTGCTTTCCACTCAAATCTTCTTTCCACCAAATCCAAATCCTGTGAGAGAGAGTTGAGTGTTGGGGAGACTATCATTTGAAGCACAAGAGCAAGGAGTTCATCATCAACACACCATTTGTTACTTCTTGGAGAGTGGTGTCTCCTATATTGGCTAGGTGTCACTTGGGAGCCTCCGACAAGATTGTGGAGTTGAACCAAGGAGTTTGTAAGGGCAAGGAGATCGCCTACTTCGTGAAGATCTACCGCTAGTGAGGCAAGTCCTTCGTGGGCGATGGCCATGGTGGGATAGACAAGGTTGCTTCTTCGTGGACCCTTCGTGGGTGGAGCCCTCCGTGGACTCGCGCAACTGTTACCCTTCGTGGGTTGAAGTCTCCACTAACGTGGATGTAGGATAGCACCACCTATCCGAACCACGGGAAAAACATCCGTGTCTCCAATAGCGTTTGAATTCTCCAAACCCTTCCCTTTACATTCTTGCAAGTTGCATGCTTTACTTTCCGCTGCCTATATACTCTTTGCATGCTTGCTTGAATTGTGTGATGATTGCTTGACTTGTCCTAAAGTAGCTAAAATCTGCCAAGAACTAAAATTGGGAAAATGTTAAGTTTTTATTTGGTCAAGTAGTCTAATCACCCCCCTCTAGACATACTTCCGGTCCTACATGATCTCCCCGCGCCCGCTCACCGCACTCCCGCACCGCCGCCTAGCGACGCCCCCGTTCACCTCGTACCCACGCACGCCCGCACCCGTCGCGAGCCACTGCTCGCTCGCGCTTGTCGCGCCATCCCGCTGCTTCCTCGTCCAGCCTGCGTCGCACCCCTTGCTTCAGCTGCTCTGCTTCGCCTGCGCCGCGCTCGCTTCCCCTGTCCCCCTGCTGCCGCGCCCGCCTCTTCCTGCCTCCCCGCGACGCCCCCGCTCCCTCCCGGTCGCGCGTCGGCCACCCTAGCTCCGTCCCCTGCGCCACCGACGCCGCAGCGCCGTCGGCCACCGCGGCCGCCCTGGCCTCTGGCCTCTGGCCTTGCCCCGCCGCTTCCTGCGGGCGAGCGCTCGCACAGGCGCCCGATAGCGCCCAGTGCCCGATCCAGTGGCATATGGGCCACTGACAGGAGGGCCCCAGCCCCAGAACGTTTTAATAAAAAAAGGAAATTAATAAAAATAATAATAAATTAATAAATAAATGATGAAAATAAATAAATAATTAATTAATTAACTTAATTAATTCTGATTAAATTAACTAATTAAGGTTAAATAACCTAATGTTTAATTAACCTAATTAACTACTATTATTTAGCTAAATTAATTAACATGACAGTGGGGCCCACCCCCCCTAATTAATTTTGATTACATTAATTAAACTGGTTAACTAAAATGTGTCACTGACCAGTGGGACCCACTGGTCAGGTTGACCAGTCAACCCTGTTGACTGCTGACGTCAGCATGACATCATGCTGATGTCATTAATCTATTTTTCGAATTAATTAATTGATTAGTTAAATTCCAGAAATTAATAAAATCTTTAGAAAATCATATCTTTTAATCCGTAACTCGGATTAAAATATTTTCAACATGTAAGTTGCTCAGAACGACGGGACGAATCCGGATACGCAGCCCATTCGTCCGCCACGCACCCCTAACATATCAAACTCGCAACTTTCCCCCTCCGGCTCCTTTGCCCGAAAACGCGAAACACCGGGGATACTTTCCCGGATGTTTTCCCCCCTTCACCGGTATCACCTCATACCGCGTTAGGGCACCTCTAGCACCGATACTTGTCATGTCATGCATCGCTATGCATCTGTTTGCATTGTATTCATTGTTTCTTCCCCCTCTTCTCTCGCTAGACACCGAGACCGACGCTGCTGCTGCCCCGTTCGACTACGGAGTTGACGACCTCTCTCTCTTGCCAGAGCAACCAGGCAAGCCCCCCCCCCCTTGATCACCAGATATCGCCTATTCTTCTCTATACTGCTTGCATTAGAGTAGTGTAGCATGTTACTGCTTTCCGTTAATCCTATACTGCTGCATAGCCTGTCCTTGCTACTACTGTTGTTACCTTTACCTGCTATCCTACTGCTTAGTATAGGATGCTAGTGTTCCATCAATGGCCCTACACTCTTGTCCGTCTACCATGCTATACTACTGGGCCGTGATCACTTCGGGAAGTGATCGCGGGCATATACTATATACTTTACACTGTTACATTACCTGTGATACTGTTCGGAGTTGGGGGCTGAAGGGATAGGTGGTTCCACCCAGGTAGTGGTGGGCCTGGGTTCCCGACGGCCCCTGACTGTTACTTTGTGGCGGAGCGACAGGGCAGGTTTGAGACCACCTAGGAGAGAGGTGGGCCTGACCCTGGTCGGCGTTCGCGGATACTTAACACGCTTAACGAGATCTGGGTATTTGATCTGGGTCTGGCCATTTGGTCTATACGCACTAACCATCTACGCGGGAGTAGTTATGGGTATCCTGGCGTCGTGGTATCAGCCGAAGCCTTCGTGACGTCAGCGACTGAGTGGCGTGCACCGGATTGGACTGGAACGCCACTACGCTAGGTCTGCTTCTGGCCGCGTTCGCAACGTGCAGGTGTGCTCAGGGCGATGGGCCCAGACCCCCTGCGCGCTTAGATTTAGACCGGCGTGCTGACCGCTCTGTTGTGCCTAGGTGGGGCTGCGACGTGTTGATCTTCCGAGGCCGGGCATGACCCAGAAAAGTGTGTCCGGCCAAATGGGATCAAGCGTGTTGGGCTATGTGGTGCACCCCTGCAGGGAAGTTAATCTATTCGAATAGCCGTGTCCCTCGGTAAAAGGACGACCCGGAGTTGTACCTTGACCTTATGACAACTAGAACCGGATACTTAATAAAACACACCCTTCCGAGTGCCAGATACAACCCGATGATCGCTCTCTAACAGGGCAACGAGGAGGGGATCGCCGGGTAGGATTATGCTATGCGATGCTACTTGGAGGACTTCAGTCTACTCTCTTCTACATGCTGCAAGACGGAGGCTGCCAGAAGCGTAGTCTTCGACAGGATTAGCTATCCCCCTCTTATTCCGGCATTCTGCAGTTCAGTCCACTGATATGGCCCTTTACACATATACCCATGCATATGTAGTGTAGCTCCTTGCTTGCGAGTACTTTGGATGAGTACTCACGGTTGCTTTGTTCCCCCTTTTTCCCTTTCTCTACCCGATTGTTGCGACCAGACGATGGAGCCCAGGATCCAGACGCCACCTTCGATGACGACTACTACCCCGGAGGTGCCTACTACTACGTGCTGCCTGCTGACGATGACCAGGAGTAGTTAGGAGGATCCCAGGTAGGAGGCCTGCGCCTCGTTCGATCTGTATCCCAGTTTGTGCTAGCCTTCTTAAGGCAAACTTGTTTAACTTATGTCTGTACTCAGATATTGTTGCTTCCGCTGACTCGTCTATGATCGAGCACTTGTATTCGAGCCCTCGAGGCCCCTGGCTTGTATTATGATGCTTGTATGACTTATTTTATGTTTTAGAGTTGTGTTGTGATATCTTTCCGTGAGTCCCTAATCTTGATCGTACATGTTTGCGTGCATGATTAGTGTACGATTGAATCGGGGGCGTCACAATCTCCCTATTCGGCCTATGGAATTCGGACGAGGGCTTCCACGGTTTCATGTCAGGTTCGCCCCGTTCGCTCCTAGAGCGGATCAAATTTGAGGTTGTGTTCAGAGACGAGGATAATTTCCAAGTTGAACGCCTTCAGTTCGAGGTCACCCCTTTCACATCCGCTACAATGCAATCTTCGGCAGACTAGCACACATGAGCTTCATGGTAGTACCATCATACACATATCTACAATAAGATACCAGGTCTGATTGGCACCATCACAACCTATGGGAGCCTAGAAAGAGTGTTCGTGGAGGAAGTTGCTAGCAAGACTTCGACACCTCAACAATGGAGCTCCCGGAAAAACCAAGGCCAAGCCCGATTTTTCAACCGTCCAAAGACACAAAAAAGTTCCTGGTGCACCCGAAGAACGTCAATAAATCAGTAACAATTGGAGAAAACCTCTCGGAGAAGCAAGAAGAACTCCTCACCTTCCTTTGAGCTAACTGGAACATATTCGCTTGGAGGCCTGCCAACATGCCAGGGGTGCCAGCCAACAAAGCAGAGCATAGCTAGCCTAAGCGTCCGTAAGGACGCATGGCTAGTCAAACAAGCCTTACGCCGCTTCGCCACATAGAAGCACAAACCATAGGAGAAGTGATAGATCGTCTCCTTGATGCTGGGATCATCAGAGAGGTCGCACAACCGGAGTGGCTTGCTAACCCAGTTATGATGCGCAAGAAAAACATGTCTTGGTGCATGTGTGACAATTACACCGATCTCAATAAAGCATGACCCAAGGATTTGTTCCCTCTTCCATGAATCGATCAGATCATCGATCCCACCGCAGAAGCGTGCACTTATGCTTCCTTGACGCCTACTCAGGGTATCATCAGAATGTGCATGAAAGTATCGGACCAGGAAAAGACCTCCTTCATCATACCTTATGGACCTTTCCATTACACCACAATGCCTTCGGGATCAAAAATTCTAGAGCAACCTATCAACAGACGATGCAGAAGTGCTTCCATAGCCCAATTGGGATCAACGCGGAGGCCTACGTCGATGACATTGTGGTCAAATGTCGCAAGGACTCCAGCCTCCTAGATGACCTCCAGCAAACATTCGATAGCCTTCACAGCTTGATCATGAAGCTGAACCCCGAAAATTTATCTTTGGAGTCCCCATAGGGCAACTTCTGGGATTCATTGTGTCCCGGAGGGGGATATAGGCCAACCCGAAAAAATTCA
The DNA here is from genome assembly GCA_032464435.1 of Aegilops umbellulata. Lineage (NCBI taxonomy): Eukaryota > Viridiplantae > Streptophyta > Magnoliopsida > Poales > Poaceae > Aegilops > Aegilops umbellulata. Next base: position 96,181,975 of record CP136060.1, read on the forward strand.
AACAATAGTCAACCTGAAGTCACGGGAAATGGTTCGAGCAGTCCATAAGCTCACGAGATGCGTGGCAGCCCTCAGCCGCTTCATCTCTATGTTGGGAGAGAAAGCTATCCCACTTTACCAACTCTTGAAGAAAGGGGACAATTGGGGAAACGAGGCCAAAGCAGCATTCGCCAACCTCAAACGACTACTACATTCAAACCCGCTCCTAGCCTCCCCAACACAGTCTGAACCCATGCTATTATATATATATCGGCAACCACCCAAGTGGTTAGCATGGTGATGGTAGTGGAAAGAGAGGAGGTCGGAAAAGCCCAACGGGTACAACACCTATTATACTATTTCAGCGAAGTGCTAACACCATACAAGACACAATACACTTATTATCAGAAAATATCACATACGAAGTGTTCATGGCAGCCAAGAAGTTGCGACGGTACTTTCAGGCAACCAAATCATAGTGGTTAGCCATGCCCTGCTCTCTGATATCATCAGTAACAAGGACACCATAGGTCGCGTAGCAAAGTGGGCAATCGAGCTCTTGCCAGTTGAGATCTCATACAAACCACACTCAGCGATCAAGTCTCAGGCGATCGCCGACTTCCTGGTCGAATGGACCGAGGCCCAGCAGGTTCCCAAGAACATTGACCTCGAGTACCGGACAATGTATTTCGATGAATTAATGACCGCGCAAGGACTAAGGGATGGCGTGGTGCTGGTATCTCCAAGGGGCAACTGGATGAACAATGTCCTATAGCTACATTTTCGGGACACCAACAACGCGGCAGAGTACAAGGCCCTTCTCCATGGGCTCCGTGTCGCGGCCTCCAGGGGCAAAGGCGCCTCATCTGCCGAGGCGGCACTGACCTTGTGGTACAACAATTAATGAAAACATTTGACATCAAAGATGCAAAGATGGTCGTATACTACACAACAGTCCAGGAACTAGAAGGCAAGTTCGACGGCATCGAGCTACACCAAGTCAAATGAATGCGACAGCATAGCAGCCGACAGTTTGGCACAGATGGGTGCGACAAGGGTTCGAGTACTTGAGGAAACATTCATGGAAATATTACCCAAACCATCAGCAAAAATACAAGGCGCCAAAGAAATAATAATGACCTCCAATCTACCAGAGGTCGAAAATGTAGACAAGTCCGTGCCAGACTTGACGGAAGGAGCACTAGTTACAAAACAAAGCAAAGGAGTGTTTGCTGCTCCACTAGATTGGACCCAGCCCTTGCTAGCATACATGATCAAAGACTACCTCCCAACAGATAAGACCGAAGCTCGACCCGTAGTGTATAGGTTGAAAGCATACACGGTGATAAGCGGAGAGGTCTACAAATGCACTTAGATGGGCGTTGTCGTGGTTCTAAGTCTGACAGTGAGAATGGGGGGTAAGTATGGAGAGGCAAGATCCTAGCTATGGAGTAGTTGTATGCGCAAGGAGTTTATCGAGTTCGGGCCCTTCTCTGAGGAAGTAACAGCCCTACGTCTCGGAGCCCGGAGGCAGTCGACTGGATTATGCGTATGTGTGTTACAAAGTTCCGAACCCCTGTCCTAGTGGAGGGGGGTGGCTTATATAGAGTTCGCCAGGACCCCAGCCAGCCCACGTTACAAGGAGTTTAATGTACATAAAGAGAGGGGGTTACTGGTAACGCCTGTAATAAAGGACCATGAAGGCCATAAAAGCTACTTATGATATGACCGTTTGTAGGCAGTGCCTTTAGGTCTTCTTATGGTCGAGTGGCTGTCTTCATGGTCGACTGCTTGTACTTCTGGTCGAGTACGCTCGTGTCCGTCGACTGGGCTGACCAGGTCGACTGAACTGTCGATACTTCTTAGAATGTCTTTCATTGTAGGAGTCATGTCCTTGATTGGGTACCTCAGGTATGATAAGTTACCCTACCCTAGGTACGTATCCTCGTCATTAGCCCCCGAATGGGTCAGGGGTTAAGTGAGAATGGGGCCGAGCCTATGCTTCCGACTCAACCTCCATGCTTCGGTTGCATCTGTCTTCGGATAAATGGAAGCTACGGTGGGAACTCATTCTTCAGTTGCCTTGATCCATTTAGATGTCCGTCGAATGGTTTCGGATTACCGTCGAGTGTGTTTACGTGACGAGTCCCTTGGGAGACTTAAGGAAACGGATCTTTTTGTCTGACAAACCGTCCTGTCGATCGCGGATCTTGCGGGATTTGAAAATTGAGAAGAGCACCGGACGGAGAAAATCGCGCGAATCGGCTGGATAAGGCAAGAGCGCCTCGATCTCCGCGCCACCTTTTTCGCCACGTACTGCGTGCGCGCCTGCTGCGGGATCTGACTGGGTGGCGCAGGCCCACTGATCAGCCACTCGGGCGTGGCCTTATATAAGGTAATGGTTCCGATTTTTCACTGTGCGCCCCTGTTTTTCTTCTCCCTTCCTCCGTAAGCCTCCGCCTCGCTCTTCGCTGCAATCTCGACACCGCCGCTCGGCCAAGACCTCGTTCGAGATAATGGGGACGGACAAGACGGCGGCGGCGGAACGCGCGAAGAAGGCCGCGGCAAAGGGCAAGGGGAAGAAATCTGGCCGAGGCGGGTCGTCCTCGCGGGCCGCTCTGCCGTCCGGCTGGTTGCAGGGGGATTGGATGCCCTCCATCCTTACTCAAGCGGATATCGACGACATGGTGGAGGGGGGACTCATTCCCCACAAGGCTGCTCGCCTTCCTGGGAAGGAGACGGAGCCGAAACCTCGCGAGGGTGAGCGCGTCCTGATAGCCACCCATGTCGACCGGGGTTTTTCCCTGCCCCCGAGTCCTTTTTTTAGGGCCTTTTTGAACTTCTTCGGAGCGCAGCTCCACCATTTCATGCCCAACTCCATAGTCTATCTTGCTGCGTTCGTGTCTCTGTGCGAGTGTTTCTTAGGCTGTCGACCTCACTGGGGCCTCTTCAAGCATATCTTCACTTGTCGATCCCAGTCGGTTAAAAAGCTTAACCCGGACGGGGAAAGGACGCAGGTGATCCAGATGTGCGGGGGCCTCGGGATCCAGACGAGGGGTAAGAGTTGTTTTCCTCCCATGACACTTCCCGATTCCGTGCGCGGGTGGCAGTCGACTTGGTTCTACTGCAAGGACCAGCGGACCCCTGGCCACTCGACCGGCCTTCCTCCTTTTACCTTGGACCGAGTGCAGAAACCCGCTTCTTTGAAAGTGGTTCCAGAGGAGAAGGCTCAGGTGAAGGTACTAGTCAGTCGAGTGGTTGAGTTGGTTCGAGAAGGCGTGACCGGCATGGACTTGCTCGAAGTCTTCCTCCAGCGACGAATCCAACCTCTCCAGGCTCGGGATCACTCGATGTGGTTGTATTCCGGGCCCGATGACTCCACTCGGATCCACCCGGAGGGGGTCGAGGCTTCTGTGCTGGAGAGTTGGCTGACCAGCATGACCGGGAATAAGGACAACCCCAGGGGTTCCAGGAGGATTGCTCCGCTTGATGGGATGATGGAGACAGACAAGGTACGTTTTACTTCTTCCGACTGAAATTTTCACTCCGTCTAGTAACTGGCTTGCGATAAGTCGACTGATCCTTGTTCTGCCCGTTGTTTTGCAGGAGATCAACGACATGTATTCGATGCCGAATGGGAACCAGGAGCAAGTATCTGAAGGAGGAGGGAGTGGAGGCGAAGGAAGTGAGAATGAAGTTGAAGTCGAGGGTGAAGTCGAGGAGTGGGAGTCTGACGATGACGTAGAGGAGGAGGCCAGAGACGACTCGGGTGACGAAGATGAAGAGGTGGAGGTCGACCTTCCTCGACGCGAGAGACGCTCCAAGAACGCTCAGGATCCCGCCATGGAGCGCGGTCAGTCGAGTGCTCCGGTGGGCCAGTCATCCAAGCGCCCTCGGACCGCGTCGCCGGCCCCAACCAAGAAGGCACCCAAGCAGCCCAGAGCCATCCCGACCAAGCCACCCAAGGCCTTGCCCAAGATCAGGGTCGCCATCCCGGTCATCTCTGGGTAAGTGACTGTTTTCATCTTTCTTGAGTCGACTAGAACGGATTCTTAGCCGATTCACTTTCAAATTATTTGCTTGGAATCGTGCAGCGCCGCTACTTCCAAGACTTCCATCCAGAATGTTGATGAGACGATGGAGGACGCCGTCACTTCCAACTTAGGTATAATCTTTGACATGATCCGACTGTTTAACTGCTGAGTTGATTGGATATTCATTTCTGAACTTTTGTAGCTCCGACCAACATCATTGACCTTCCGGATGATGAGGAGGAGGCGGAAGTGCCGCTCAGGCCTTTTGGGAGGAGAGGCCGGAGGGCCCCGGTCGACAAGGCTCCTCAGACCGCGTCGACTGCCGAGGCGGTGGTCCAAGGGGGTGACAATACCGCCCGGACTACTGTGACTTTTGCTGAACCACTGACGACTGCCCGGCCTTCGTCGTCGACTGCTCCCCCACTGGTCGACCCGCCCTTGTTCTTCGCCGCCTACCAGACCCCGGAGGATCAAGTGAGTGCTGCTAAGGAGGCTATACGTCAGGCGGGGCTCGTGATGGAGCAGACCAAAGCGGCTCGGGATGCCAGTCAAGCGGCCTATGACATCAGCTCGGCGTTGCAGCAGAACGTCCAGGTTAGTTGGTCTTCACTTGCGTTGTACACCCACTGGGTGCTGTTGATCCGAAATTTCTCATTGGTGGGGGCACGCTGAGTGCACCCACTGGGTGTAGTCCCCGAGGCCGCGGTCGACTGCTGGCAGTCGACTGCGGTCTTTATACTGCCTTTCTGTAGTTGTACTTCTTCACTCGGTAGGGTTTTCTGAGAACGGTTTGGTCAGGCCATGTCGGATGAAACTGTATCCGGTCGACTGCGGGCAGTCGACTTTTTTTTTTTGAAAACTAGTGGGGGCACGCTGAGTGCACCCACTGGGTGTAGTCCCCGAGGCTACTGTCGAATGTTTTGATTCGGCTGTAGTCTTAGAAGTGTTGTGCTCTTTCTTTCAGTCACTCGGGAGTAACTTATCTTTGATACCCTTTGTCGATTGAATCTTTGCAGAAGTCTTGTGAGCTTGTTGCTCAGCTCGCCGATCTGAAGAATAAGCAGATCCAGCTTAATCTTGACTTACAGTTTGCTCAGGAAAACGTGCAGAAGGCGAAGGATGAAGCAAAAGGTATGGCTGGTGAGGACTCGACGGTTGTCTCTGTTCTCCTGCCTGTTCTCAACTCTGTGCTCATTGTTGTTTTGCAGACGAACTGGAGAAGGCCCTGAAGAAGAAAGATCTTGACCTTGCGGAGGCACAAAAGGCGGCTGCGGAGAAGCTGAAGCTTGCTGAAGAGAAACTTGCTTCAGTCGGTCAACTTGAGAGCGAGAACGCTAGGCTGAAGTCTGCTCTTGACTCGGCCAACAAGGAAGCGAGTCGACTGAAGACTGACAAGAGTACTCTGAACGACAAGCTCGGCCAGCTGGCGGGGAAGCACAAGGACTTGGAGGATTATCTTGGGGGTCTTGCCAAGAAGCTATACCTCATGCTTGAAGGTAACCCTCTTTGTGCGATTAATCTTGTTGTTGTCAACTCACCATTTGGTTACAGTTTTGATCTGTCGAAACTTCTTTCAGAATTCTGCCGGAACTTTGAGGAAGAGACCAGTCGAGTGGAGACCCGCCTGGATCCTATCAACTCTCCTGTGAAGGATGAAGTGGCCATGAATGTCTTCCGGTTGGAATCCCGTGTCGCTGGTGTGGTGGACTACCTGGCTCGACTGAAAGCTGCAGTGTCACGGATCGACTCCGCACTCTGGCCCAAGGAGACGCTTCAGAACGACCTTGAATCCTTGGTCACTCGACTAAGTGAGGTTCCAGTTCGAGTGCAAGAATGGAAGAAGTCTTCTGCTAGGTGCGGTGCTGATGTGGCTCTGTCACTGGTTCGTGTCCACTGCAAGGAGGCGCGCGAGGAGAAGCTGGCCGCTCTCCAGGTTGCCAATACCAGGAAGCATAACTTTCAGGATTTCATGGAGACCTTCATCGCTGCTGCCACTCGGATCTCTGATGGGATCGACTTGGACGAATTTGTTACGCCATCCAGTCCTCCACCGGAGGAGTAAAAAACTGTTGTTCCTTGCCTTAAATTTGCCTCGGAATGCCGAGTGGTTTATGTAACCGATAAACTCCGTCGAGCTTATAGCTCGAGTACTTTTATTTGCGATCTAGGATCTTTTGATTTTATCCGAACATGGCTCGACGTTGAATGTCTTCGTGACTTGATCCGCCGATCTACTATTCGTTGTTCCCTCAGAGGCTGCCTGGTTTGCACGATGCTTATCGCCGCGATGGTGTCTGTCAACATGGCTTAGGCGAGCATTGGGCTGCAGCTAAGTCCCCGAGTGGGAGGTTTGCTCTCCACTCGGTAGGATTCCAATTACTTAGTCGAGTACTTGGACTGCAGCTAAGCCTCCCGAGTGGGAGGTTTGCTCTCCACTCGGTAGGATTTCAATTACTTAGGCGAGTACTTGGACTGCAGCTAAGCCCCCCGAGTGGGAGGTTTGCTCTCCACTCGGTAGGATTTCAATTACTTAGGCGAGTACTTGGACTGCAGCTAAGCCCCCCGAGTGGGAGGTTTGCTCTCCACTCGGTAGGATTTCAATTACTTAGGCGAGTACTTGGACTGCAGCTAAGCCCCCGAGTGGGAGGTTTGCTCTCCACTCGGTAGGATTTCAATTACTTAGGCGAGTACTTGGACTGCAGCTAAGCCCCCGAGTGGGAGGTTTGCTCTCCACTCGGTAGGATTTCAATTACTTAGGCGAGTACTTGGACTGCAGCTAAGCCCCCGAGTGGGAGGTTTGCTCTCCACTCGGTAGGATTTCAATTACTTAGGCGAGTACTTGGACTGCAGCTAAGCCCCCGAGTGGGAGGTTTGCTCTCCACTCGGTAGGATTTCAATTTCTTAGGCGAGTACTTGGACTGCAGCTAAGCCCCCGAGTGGGAGGTTTGCTCTCCACTCGGTAGGATTTTTTCAAACTTAGGCGAGTACTTGGACTGCAGCTAAGCCCCCGAGTGGGAGGTTTGCTCTCCACTCGGTAGGATTTTTTCAAACTTAGGCGAGTACTTGGACTGCAGCTAAGCCCCCGAGTGGGAGGTTTGCTCTCCACTCGGTAGGATTTTTTCAAACTTAGGCGAGTACTTGGACTACAGCTAAGCCCCCGAGTGGGAGGTTTGCTCTCCACTCGGTAGGATTTCAATTACTTAGGCGAGTACTTGGACTGCAGCTAAGCCCCCGAGTGGGAGGTTTTCTCTCCACTCGGTAGGATTTTTTCAAACTTAGGCGAGTACTTGGACTGCAGCTAAGCCCCCGAGTGGGAGGTTTGCTCTCCACTCGGTAGGATTTTTTCAAACTTAGGCGAGTACTTGGACTGCAGCTAAGCCCCCGAGTGGGAGGTTTGCTCTCCACTCGGTAGGATTTTTTCAAACTTAGGCGAGTACTTGGACTGCAGCTAAGCCCCCGAGTGGGAGGTTTGCTCTCCACTCGGTAGGATTTTTTCAAACTTAGGCGAGTACTTGGACTGCAGCTAAGCCCCCGAGTGGGAGGTTTGCTCTCCACTCGGTAGGATTTTTTCAAACTTAGGCGAGTACTTGGACTGCAGCTAAGCCCCCGAGTGGGAGGCTGGCTCTCCACTCGGTAGGATTTTTTCAAACTTAGGCGAGTACTTGGACTGCAGCTAAGCCCCCGAGTGGGAGGTTTGCTCTCCACTCGGTAGGATTTTTTCAAACTTAGGCGAGTACTTGGACTGCAGCTAAGCCCCCGAGTGGGAGGCTGGCTCTCCACTCGGTAGGATTTTTTCAAACTTAGGCGAAACGGATTCGCAGCTAAGCCCCCGAGTGGGAGGCTGGCTCTCCACTCGGTAGGATTTTCTGAAAACTTAGGCGAAGCGGATTCGCAACTAAGTCACCCACTGGGGGAAATTTAGACAAACAGAAAAAGAAATAGTAGTCTTTTGCTTGGAACGAAAGAATTACAGAGGTACTTTTATTACATCTCAGTCGAGTGAGTTTTTAAGTGTAAAAAGGACGGAGCAGGTCCGCGTTCCATGCTCGAGGCTCGTCGATCCGTCGATCGATGTTGTAGAGGTGATACGCTCCGTTGTGCAGGACTTTGGTGATGATGAAGGGGCCTTCCCAGGTCGGGGCAAGTTTGTGAGGTTTTTGCTGATCCACGCGGAGGACCAAATCTCCTTCCTGAAAGGCTCGACCCTTCACCTTTCTGGCGTAGAACCGACGCAACTCTTGCTGGTAGATGGTCGAGCGGATTAGAGCCATCTCTCTTTCCTCCTCTAAGAGGTCGACTGCATCTTGCCGGGCCTGTTCTGCTTCTGCTTCGGAATATAACTCGACTCGAGGCGCGTTGTGGAGCAGGTCGCTTGGCAGAACCGCTTCGGCTCCATAGACCAGAAAGAATGGTGTTCTTCCAGTCGACCGGTTAGGGGTGGTCCTCAACCCCCATAGGACTGACGGAAGTTCGTCGACCCAGGCGCCTGCTGCGTGTTTGAGATCACGCATCAGTCGGGGTTTTAGTCCTTTGAGGATGAGACCATTCGCGCGTTCGGCCTGTCCATTCGACTGAGGATGAGCAACTGAAGCGTAGTCGACTCGAGTGCCCTGAGAGGCGCAGAAGGCTTTGAATCTGTCATTATCAAAGTTTGATCCGTTATCCGTGATGATGCTGTGCGGAACTCCATATCTGAATATCAATCCCCTGATAAAACTGATGGCAGTGCTTGCGTCGAGGTCCTTTATGGGTTTGGCTTCTATCCACTTCGTGAACTTGTCGACTGCGACCAACAAGTGGGTGAAGCCACTCCTACCAGTTCTCAGTGGTCCGATCATGTCTAGACCCCAGACAGCGAAAGGCCTGACGAGTGGAATGGTCTTCAAGGCGGAGGCGGGCTTGTGAGACATGTTGGAATAAAACTGGCACCCCTCGCACTTGTCGACTATATCCTTTGCCATTTCGTTCGCCTTTGGCCAGTAAAAACCCGCTCGGTATGCTTTGGCCACGATGGTCCGAGAGGACGCATGATGGCCGCAGGTTCCCGAGTGGATGTCCTCGAGAATTATCTGTCCTTCTTCAGGTGTGATGCACTTCTGACCGACTCCAGTCGCGCTTTCTCTGTATAGCTGCCCTTTGATTACTGTAAAGGCTTTGGATCGACGGACGGCCTGTCGAGCCTCTTCTTCATCTTCTGGGAGCTCTTTTCTCATGATATACGCAATGTACGACACTGTCCAATCGGGAGTGGTGGTCGTAACCTCCATAATCAGGTCGACCACAGCTGGAACCTCCACTTCGGTCGAGTCAGAGGCGCTTTTTGGTTGTGGAGGCTCTTCTGTGAAAGGATCTTCTTGCACTGATGGTGTGTGAATGTGCTCCAAACACACATCTTTAGGGATGGCCTCCCTTTTGGACCCTATCTTCGCCAAATCATCTGCAGCTTGATTTTTCAGTCGGGGTATATGATGGAGCTCCAACCCCTCGAATCGTTTCTCCAGCTTTCTCACTGCGCTGCAATATCCCGTCATGGATGGGCTTCGGACGTCCCACTACTTCATCACTTGATTAACAACCAGATCTGAGTCGCCGTAGACCATGAGGCGACGGACGCCTAGTGAAATGGCCATACGTAATCCGTATAGAAGCGCTTCATACTCTGCCTCATTGTTGGAGGAATCAAAGTGAATCTGGAGGACATACTTGAGCTTATCTCCTCGGGGGGAAACCAGTACAACCCCCGCACCGGATCCGTTCAGCATCTTGGAGCCATCGAAAAACATAGTCCAGTGCTCCGAGTGAACTTGAGTCGGAAGCTCCTGCTCGGTCCACTCGGCGAGGAAATCAGCTATTGCCTGGGACTTAATAGCTTTCTTTGCCTCGAACTTGATATCAAGAGGAAGAAGTTCAATTGCCCATTTCGCCACTCGACCGGTTGCATCTCTGTTATGAAGAATCTCTGATAATGGAGCGTCGCTGACGACTGTGATAGAGTGATCAGAGAAATAATGAGCAACCTTCTTCGTGGTCATGTAAATCCCGTAAACAAGCTTCTGATAGTGGGGATATCTTTGCTTCGACGGGGTCAGAACTTCGGAGAGATAATAAACTGGGCGTTGAACTTTGAAGGTCTTTCCTTCCTCTTCCCGCTCGACCGTAAGAACGGTACTAACGACTTGTCCCGTGGCTGCTATGTAAAGCAACAATGGCTCTTTGCTGACAGGAGCGGCAAGCACCGGCTGGGTGGAGAGCAGAGCTTTTAGCTCTGCAAATGCTGCATCAGCTTCTGGGGTCCATTCGGACGTGTCTGACTTCTTCATCAGTCGGTAAAGAGGCAGCGCCTTTTCACCGAGCCTGGAGATGAATCGACTTAGGGCGGCCAAGCATCCAGTAAGTTTCTGGACATCGTGCACACGCACGGGGCGCTTCATCCGGAGTATGGTGCCAACTTTTTCGGGGTTAGCGTCGATTCCTCGTTCGGAAACAAGAAAACCGAGTAACTTTCCCCCAGGGACTCCAAATGTGCACTTCGACGGATTGAGCTTGATATCATAATTCCTGAGATTGGCAAAAGTTTCAGCTAGGTCAGTCAGCAGGTCGGAACCTTTTCGTGACTTGACCACTATGTCATCCATGTATGCTTCTACATTCCGACTGATTTGAGTGATTAGGCACTTCTGAATCATTCTCATGAATGTAGCTCCGGCGTTCTTGAGACCGAAAGGCATGGTAACATAGCAGAAACACCCAAATGGGGTGATGAAGGCTGTTTTTATTTCATCGGGTCCATACAGACGGATCTGATGGTATCCAGAATAAGCATCTAAAAAAGATAACCTCTCGCATCCTGCAGTCGAGTCGACTATTTGGTCGATGCGAGGAAGAGGAAAATGATCTTTCGAGCAGGCCCGATTGATATGCTTAAAATCAATGCACATGCGCAACGATTTGTCCTTCTTAGGGACCATCACAACATTGGCGAGCCACTCGGAGTGGTAGACCTCGCGAATGAATTCTGCTGCTAGGAGTCGGGCCACTTCTTCGCCAATGGCCTTTCTCTTCTGAACGGCGGACCGTCGGAGATTCTCCTTGACTGGTTTGGCCTTTGGGTCGACTCGAAGGCGGTGCTCGGCCAGTCCCCTGGGCACACCTGGCATGTCAGCAGGCTTCCATGCAAAGATGTCCCAGTTCTCACGGAGGAACTGGACGAGCGCTTCTTCCTATTTGGGGTCGAGTGTAGTGGAGATGTTGGTCGGAGCCGCATTTGGATCGGTCGGGTGGATATGGACTTGCTTGGTCTCACCAGCCGACTGAAATGCCGACTCCGTGGCGGGCTTCTTGGCTCGTAACAACTCACTCGGGTCCGCAGTCTTCTGGTACTCTTGCATCTCTATCTTGGCCATCTGAGCGTCAGCAATTTTGGCGCCTTTCTGGAAGCACTCCTCTGCCTTCTTCCGATTGCCAACGATGGTGATTACACCTTTGGGGCCAGGCATCTTCAGCTTGAGGTATACGTAGCATGGTCGAGCCATGAAACGAGCATAGGCTGGCCTCCCAAGAATGGCGTGGTACGCACTCTGAAAATCCACGACCTCAAATGTTAACTTTTCTTTCCGGAAATTCTTCGAGTCACCAAAGACGACGTCGAGAGTGATTTGACCGAGTGACTCAGCTTTCTTCCCAGGAATGACTCCGTGGAAGCTCATGTTGCTGGGGCTGATTCGGGACATCGGAATGCCCATCCCCTTCAACGTCTCTGCATACAACAAGTTTAGCCCACTGCCGCCGTCCATCAGAACCTTGGTCAGTCGAGTGCCTTCAATAATTGGGTCGACCACCAACGCTTGCCTCCCTGGGGTGGCAATATGAGTCGGATGATCGGACTGGTCGAAGGTGATGGCGGTCTGGGACCACTTCAGGTAATGGGGTGTCACCGGAGCGACCATGTTTACTTCGCGATTAATGACCTTCAGTCGACTCTTACTTTCGACATCAGCGAAAATCATCAGAGTGTAATTGACTTTGGGGTATTCTTCACCGCTGTCTTCTCTGTCTTCAACTTTGTCTGACTCTTTCTCTTTGTCCTTGGCTTGCTTCCCTTGGAACTGTTGCATCAGGAGTCGACATTGTCGAGTGGTATGCTTAGGGTAAATGAGATTTCCCTCTTCATCTTTCTTCGTGTGAATGTGGCATGGTAAGTCCATCACATCGTTCCCGTCCTGGTCTTTCACTTTCTTGGGGTTCCAAGGACCCTTGGGTTTCCCCTTAAACTTCCCTGGGGTCACAGCTAAGGCTTCCCCGGGGGCGACTGGCTCGGCCTTGCGCTTCTGCTTCCGACTGGAGTGTCCTCCGCCGGCCTCATTAGCGGCTGCCTTATACTTGCCACTCCGGAGTCTATCTTCCTCTTCCCCGTTCGCGTACTTGGTGGCGATTTCCATCATTCGACTCAGGGTCATATCCCCGGTTCGACCGAACTTCAAAGTTAACTCTCTGTTTCTGACGCCTTCCTTGAAGGCGCAAACTGCCTGATGGTCGGATACATTCTCGACCGTGTGATTCAGAGTGATCCACCTCTGGATATAATCCCTCAGGGTTTCACTCGACTTCTGAACACATGACTGCAATTCTGTCAACCCTGCCGGTCGCTTGCAAGTCCCTTCGAATGTCCTGACAAACACCTGGGCTAGATCTTCCCAAGTATAAATACTGCTGGGAGCCAACTGATTCAACCACGCTCTGGCTGACCCTTCCAACATGAGGGGCAGATGCTTCATGGCCACCTCGTCATTGCCGCCTCCGATCTGAACAGCCACTCGGTAATCCTCGAGCCATGTGTCCGGCTTGGACTCTCCGGTGAACTTGCTGACTCCAGCCGCCAACCTGAAGTTGGGAGGAATCACTGCAGCTCTGATTGCTCTGCTGAAACACTCGGGACCTGAGATGCGAACTCTGCTGCTGGACGGGGCGCCTCTGTCACGGTCTTCTCGGTGAGCTCTATTTCGGTCGACCAGACCTTGAACGATGATGGATCTCGCATCAAAGCCTGGTTCCCTGGGGTCGACTGGGACCTTTCGCCCAGTACTGAACTGGAGTCTGTCCTCTTGCCGTCGAGGAACGTACGACCCGGCTCTTGGGGGAGGAGAAGGCACTCGACGTTGATCGTTGCGATCAAATCGGTGCTCATATCGCTCGTGCCCTTGGTATTGATCCTCGTGCCGGCCTCTGCGTCCTTCACGCCTCGGGGGCGACCTTGGACTATGAGCCGACTGAACGGAATTCGCAGTGACGGATCGACTGTGAATCCTGTTGCGCGACTGAGATACGGCTGAATTCTGGTCACCCGCTGCACGAAGCAAATCTCTGATCTGCAACAGACCTCTCCCTGCCTCTGACTGTGAAGGCTGGATCGACTCTGCTATGCGAGCCGCAGCTGCCAAATTCTGAATCGGGGTACGGTATACCTGGGTCGGCGGCTGGAAGACGAGACGACGACTGGACTCGGGAGCGGGCGGTCGTGCGCGCTCGTCGAGTGCTCTCTGGAGATTCTTCAATAGAGTACGTTCAGCCAAGTTGGCCAAGCGCGCCTCCTCCAGGGCTCGCGCCTCAGGGGTTTCTCCAACGATAGGAGTGTGAAGGGCGTCCATGTTCCGGCGACGGAGTTCCTCTCTCTGCACTGAGGTAAGGGGCTCGGGCATGTACTCTTCGTGACCCCGCGCCGGAATCCCCCCTGCGGCAACCTCTTCGGTATGGGGGAACCCGGGGGGGCTACGTGGTCCGTCGACCATTAGTACTTCCGCCGCTGGATCACTGCTGTCGCACTCGGACGCAGTCTCTACGGAGCCAGTCGAACAGGCCGTAGAGTGACTCGTCGGGCTCGATTGCCGCGACTTGGGGGATGGCCGACTGGCGGGCCAGTGCGTGCTTCACCCACCGCTGGAGTCTCGACCGACCGGTGCGCTTGCGCCGGTGGGAAACTGATGACGATGATGACGATGACGACGCAACGAATGCCGACCCGTACTGGGTCGACGGTTGCCGCAGGAGGACGCCGCGGACGCATGCGCGAAAATGCGTGGCTCCGCGGGCGGGAAGCGCGTCCACGTCGAGTGGAGCCTCCTGCAGCCAAGCAAAGTTGTCAACGATGAAGGAGAGAGCGCCGAGACGGATCTCGCGGCTCTCGACCATGACTCCGCTCGAAAACATGATGCGGGTTGAAAGAATCCCAACTCCTCCAACAAATCGCTAGAACACCCGCCCCACGGTGGGCGCCAACTGTCGTGGTTCTAAGTCTGACAGTGAGAATGGGGGGTAAGTATGGAGAGGCAAGATCCTAGCTATGGAGTAGTTGTATGCGCAAGGAGTTTATCGAGTTCGGGCCCTTCTCTGAGGAAGTAACAGCCCTACCTCTCGGAGCCCGGAGGCAGTCGACTGGATTATGCGTATGTGTGTTACAAAGTTCCGAACCCCTGTCCTAGTGGAGGGGGGTGACTTATATAGAGTTCGCCAGGACCCCAGCCAGCCCACGTTACAAGGAGTTTAATGTACATAAAGAGAGGGGGTTACTGGTAACGCCTGTAATAAAGGACCATGAAGGCCATAAAAGCTACTTATGAGATGACCGTTTGTAGGCAGTGCCTTTAGGTCTTCTTATGGTCGAGTGGCTGTCTTCATGGTCGACTGCTTGTACTTCTGGTCGAGTACGCTCGTGTCCGTCGAGTGGGCTGACCAGGTCGACTGAACTGTCGATACTTCTTAGAATGTCTTTCATTGTAGGAGTCATGTCCTTGATTGGGTACCTCAGGTATGATAAGTTACCCTACCCTAGGTACGTATCCTCGTCAGGCGTATTCCAATGATGCGTCTTGTAAGAGGAAGGAAGGAGACTTTACAAGAAGTCCACACGGGGGATTTTTGCCATCACGCAGCACCCAGGACGATAGTGGGCTATGCACCGGGGGTGGCTCACCAAGGCGGACTAGGCAGAAGGCCCGGTAGGGGGAGCACAAGGCCCAGTAGCGGGATGAACTCACCTGTGACCATCTTGCCTCCCAAGTCACAAAGGGTGGCGACCTTGATCGTATCTCCTCCTTGTAAAGCCTAATCTCCACCGCCTATACAAGGGGAGGTTGGGAAGGCTCTCATCACCATTTAATCTTAGAGAAAATAACTCTCGACAGCAGCCTACTTAATACCATTGTACTCCCTCACACGAGGTATCCCACCATCATGAATAAAAAGAAGCGAGACGTAGGGTATTACTCTCTGGAGGCCGAACCTGGGTAACATGTACGTGCGGGCTCCATCGTGGTACTTCCGATCTCGTCAGGAACCCTATCGAGAGATCTGACGGTTTTCTGCATCATCACCAATTATGAGGTCTTCCGGTAGATAGCCACCAATCGCACACCCATACGCCTCCGCACGCATTTTGGGTCGGCCCATGTGCGGGGTTAGTGTTCCTAATTTTTGTTTTTGTTTCACATTTTTTTTAATTTGTTTGTTGTTCTTTTACTTCTATAGAACTGTTCATCAATCTCAACTTCTATTTTTTCGGGTTTCAAACATGTTCTTCAATTCAAATTATGTTCATAAATTCAAAGATGTTTCTGAATTTATAAATGTTGATGATTTTTTAAAAATATTCAAAAAATTTAAAAATGTTTCCGTATTACAAAAATTATTCAGAATTTGTTCCAGAAAATGTTAGTATATTATAAACTATTTACAAATAAAAACATTCAAGTATTTCAAAAAAATATTCATCAATCACAAACAAATGTTCATGAATATAAAAAATGTTCTTTGATTTTCAAAAATATTAGCCGATAAAATAAATGTTCAGGAATTAGGAAACAATGTTCATCGATTCAAATTTTTTTGAGATTTTTTTTTAGAAAAATCCTGATTTCAAAACAAATCAGGAAATTTCTAAAACTGTTCACTGATTTTCACAATTTGTTCCCAAATTTAATGAAAAAGGAAAAACAGAAACGATAGATAAATAATGAAAGGAAATAAAAAAATCAAAAACAGCGAAAACACATACTAAAGAAAAACTAGTTCATAGAAGGTCCTAGAACCTTCCAAAAACATTCCTAAAACTGGTGGGAGAAAAGGCATGTCAAAAAACTGTGTATTGGCTGGCACATATGTGCGTGATAGGGAAAGGAGGGGCTACATGTTCGAAATCACTAATTAAGGAGTACTCGTTGCAAAGAACACTTCACTTTTCGAGGTCGCGACAAGTGGCACACATGCAGCGCGCCATTTGTTGCAACCTAGGAGTTTTCTTTTTTTTTCTAGATCCGTTTATTCAAAACGTTTTATCTCTTAAACCGTGCGTCCAAATCTCGAACCGTTTTCACCATTGAATTCCTCGCGTCGAGGTCTTCAAAATTAGATCCCATGTTGATAGGTTTTGACGAACTTTTTTTTCCAAAAAAAAGGACAAAAAACAGGCGAAAAAACCAAACCGGGAGCATGGTTTTTTTCCTTTACGAAAGAGGCACACCCGTGCCTCTCGCGAAATCACAACTGTGCCTCTCGTGGAAGCAAAACTATGACTCTCATAGAACGAAAAAAATCAGAAAACACGTTTTTCTTTCCGTTTCCGAGAGGCACGGCCGTGACTCTCGCGAAAGTACAACCGTGCCTCTCGCGAAAGCAAAACCGTGACTCTCGCGAAAAAAACATGTATTTTTTTCCATTTCCGAGAGGCATGGCCGTGACTCTCGCGAAAGCACAACTGTGCCTCTCGCGCAAGCAAAACCGTGACTCTCGTGAAAGAGAAAAAAAAACGTGTTTTGTTTATCCCTTTCAGAGAGACACGGCCGTGACTCTCGCGAAAGCACAACCGTGTCTCTCGCAGAAACAAAACCGTGACTCTCGTGAAAAAAATAGAAAACGTGTTTTTTCCGTTTCCGAAAGGCACGGTTGTGACTCTCGCTAAAGCACAACCGTGCCTCTCGCGGAAGAAAAACCGTGACTTTCAAGAAAGAAAGAAATACATTTCTTTCGTGCAATTTTTTTTTGGAATTTTTTTGATCGAAAAGTTAAGGAAGACCGGGAGAAACCAAAACGTCGAAAAAAACCAAAAAAAAAAGTTTATAAAGCTGAAAACACGTGCGGAAAAATAGAAAAAAACAAAATTCAAAGGGAGCGTCCAGAGCGCAACACGTGACGAATAGCTGAGAGTGGCCCACGCGTCAAATGGCGCTGATCGCTGCGAGGCTCCCGAAGAAGCGCTCGTTAACTAGTTGCTCTCGTGCATGTGTTGCCTGCTATGTGTGGATCCACGCAATAAATAAGCCTAAACCCTATTAGGGATGCTGGAAGGAGCGCGTAGCGGTCCGGCCCATATATTATTTTATTTCTGTTCGAAATAGCAAAAATTGTCCACGGAGAGGACTTGAGAACTCACGACCTCACACTTAACATAGGGCTGCGCCAACCACTACGCCAATAAACATCCGCCGCTTACAATATTCCCTTGCTTTCCTTTATTCTTTTTCCAGCTCGCAAAATGTCGGGTGTCGGAAGCCTCCCAAACCGTTTTTTTCTTGTTTGTCTTTCCTTGTAACGGTTTCGTTCGCCTTTTCTCTTTCCTTTTCTTGGCAAATGCGTGCACTTTTCTTTAAAAAAAAATCAAAGAACGTGTTTTTAAAAATCCTCGAATTTTATAAATTTGAAAAAATTCATTTTTTTTAAAGTTTATCGAGTTTGAAGAAAGTTCATCCAATCTGAAAAAAATCAATAAATTTGAGAAAAGTTCATCATAATTGAAAAAAGTTCATCGAATCAAAGAAAAGTTCATCATAACTAAAAAAAGTCCATAGAATCTGAAAAAGTTCAACGGATTTGAAAAAAAAATTCATCGATTTTAAAAAAAGTTCAACGGATATGAAAAAAAGTTCATCTGTTTGAATAAGGTTCAGTTGATTTGGAAAAAATTTCAACGATTTTGAAAAAAATTCAACCAATTTGAAAACAGTTCAACCAATTTGGAAAAAGTTTCATCGATTTTGAAAAAAGTCCAGCGGATTTGGAAGAAAGTTCATCGATTTATTTTGAAAAAGTTCATCCAATTTTAAAAAGTTCATCAAATTTTTAAAAAGTTCATCAATTTTTTTAAAAAATTCATCAACTTCGAGAAACGTTCAATGAATTTGGAAAAGGTTCGTCAAATTTATAAAGAAAAGGAAGAACAGAAAACGAAAAAGTAAAAAGTAAAAAGAAACCCGTTTAAAATGCAAGGAGAAAAAACCACGAACTGAAGGAACGAAAATATCTAAAACACAACCGGTGGGCTAGCCTACTGGTTTTTGTGCTCTCGATCGAACTTAGAGGTGGCGGGATTGAATCCTGTATTCTTCGCCTTTTTTTGTTGAGAGTTTGACGAATACAGGGCTATTCTGCACCCGTCGTTCGTCTTTGGGCTCGGCCCATTTTGCTATCCTTTCTCTGTTTTTGCAATGTACTCACACGTCATGAACGCTAGTTTGATCGGGGCATTCCGTTCCTTTTCTTTCACTGATTTTGGGAACCTACGGGTTTTGGGGGGCGTTTTTCCTGGTGTTCTCTAGAATGGTTTTTTTCTAAAAAAAATCAAATTCGTGACCTTTTTCTTAAAATTGTACACTTTTCTTAAATTCCTAAAGTTTCCAAAACCATGAGCTATTTTTCCAAATCCATGAATTTTTTTTTATAATCATGAGCTTTATTTTGAAATTCGTTGGACATTTGTTCAACTTGTGATATTTTTTCAAATCCATGAACTTTTTACAAATTTGTAAAAAAATCAAGTAGGTGAATTTTTTTCAAACTCGTGAACAGTTTTCAAATCAACCAATTTTTTTTTGAAATTTGCGAACTTTTCATAAATGCGTGAACATTTTTTTTTCAAATTTGTTAACCTTTTACAAATTCATGAACTATTTCACATTGGTTAACTTTTTAAATTAATGAAACTTTTGAAAATTCTGAATTCTTTCTCAAATTCATGAAAAAATTATTTGACGAGATTTTTGTAATGTGAAAGGTCAGTGTGCAGTGGTCAGAAGTCAAGGCCAACATGTGTGTTGCCATATGGTCAATGCATCAGTAGTCAAATGGTCAAGTCAATCGAGCTGGGCGCGAGTTAATTTGAAACGAACGCGAGCCAGCCAGCCGAACGCAAGCGGGTTTTATTGGGCCGGCCCATATAGCTTGCCCATGTGCGCCAGATCAACAGTTGGCGCGTTAAACGTTGTATAAGCGCTTCCTTAGGATCTGCGAAAGAGTTGCATCTTATTCCCCTGGGCGTGGGGCCGTCAAGTGTGGCGAGCACGACCACGTGGCAGGGTTATTTGCCGTGTGCGATGTAAAAGCCGAGTGTTTCTTCTGTAAGGGTATGTACAATGGTATACAGTCAGCAGTCTATAAGAGGTGCCAAATAGGATTGTCAATGACGTGGAAGAGAGAGATAGAGGATAGAGAAGATGGCCGTCTGTAGAAATAAAGACAATTTGTTGCCATAAACTTCGCTGCTAACTAACGGCCTTTTTGCCGTTGTATGGAAAGTCCGTCTATTGTTCTCCTAAATAATCTCACGATCTGTTTCCCTTGCCTACAAAACTCACCACGCGCACGACCAGAAATTTACGTTGTGGGTATGCTACAGATTGTCCAATAGATAGACTACTGTACAGGGCGTCTTTTATACTGTCTGTAAAGTGATGTGTACGTAATGTATAGACAACAACTGTCTAAACTGATGCACATGCCCTAATATGCCGAGAGCCGTGTACAAACCGAGTGTTTTTTGTCGGCGTTACTTGGTGTAGTGTGCTGTAAGCCGTGGGCCCTTATTCTTCGTGCATTTTAGTGTTATTGCCCGGCTTACATGATTAGAGACCGAGTGGTCAATAAATTATATACTCAGGTAGTCAGGTTATGCAGAAACGCATGACAATATACATCTTTCCTGTAGTGATGGTGCCTCCATTTTATAAAGAAGCAAAATGTCTAGTTGTGACACTATTTTTTTGAGGGGGGTTGTAACACTATGGATGATACTGATTTAGTAAGTAAAGCTAGTCGTCCATATCCATAAGTGTTGACATTATCTGGAACTAGAATATATTCTATGAAAAAGAAGAAAGATAATGCTGAAAGGTTCTGGTATGATGTGGACGATGAGCCCTTCGGTCTATAAGTATCTACTATAGCGCAAAAAAAGTATCTACTAGCCATACATGCACCATGATGATATGAGCAAGGAGAAGAGTAGAGAGCAAGCCTTACATGTCTGCAAGGTCCTTTCCTCCATACTTGCTTGTGTCTTTATCCTCGCTTAAGGTTTAATTAGCCTTGGTGTGGGGTCTCATGGGCAGTCACATTGGCTAGTTGAGTGGCTCTTGTTGCCCATGCTAGGCTGAAATTGCTACTCGATTTTTGTTGCTTATACACATGCATTTCCCGAAGACAGTAGGGGAAAGACATTTTTGTTGTTTAGAAGAGAAAACAAAAGAAAATGCTCTTTCTGTATGATTAGGTACACATGCAAATGCAGTCAACTTACGTAAATGCTTCCCTGTATTCTCACATTTATTTGAGGTCCCCTACATAACTACTCGGGGGGGGGGGGGAGATTTCATTTAATCAACTTGGGTCTTAGGCTAGTCATAATGGAGAGTAACTTAGACTAGTAACATACATATGTTACTAGTGTATGTTACTACCTTCATAGTGGGTAGTGTCATATGTGTGGTAACATAGATGCCTTCATTTATTACTTTGTAGACTCATTATGCATTAGAAAGCGCTATGTGATGGTAACATATTATGTTACTCTATTTGCCTCTCTCCTTATTAAATACTTGCCACATCACCATTTTTGCTTATATGGCATCTATGTTACTACCTATGTTACTCCCACTATGACCAGCCTTACAATCGTTTCAAATGGTAATGCTAATCTTTTGAGGGGATTTTGCTAACTAGCATGCAGTGCGTTCGTGACAACGATCTAGAGTTGCCATATGAGCTGCATTATTTAGTGACCTACAGATTATTCCAAAGTGCACACGTGTTCCTTGGCCATCTTGGCGGTCCCAGCCACCTTATACATGTTGCTAGAGTGATCTCTAAGGCTAAAGTCCAGAAGCTTGATGATTTCAGACCACCTGAAGCGGCAACTAAGAGCATAATTGGTTTGCTATCAACATTTTTTTAGAACAAAGACGTCAGGGACGTTCGGCTTTAAATTAATAAAGCCCTCAACACAGGCAGCGTGCACAGACATACAGACCAAACAGACGAAATCGAAGCTAGTGAACCAAGGTCTAAGGCATGCCATGAAGGCAACGACGGCGAAATAAAGTGCATTACATGGCTTATCCAGCCAAACTTACGAGCACGCAGGCTCGGGGGCAAACCAAGACCAAAAGGGGCTACCCATCCCTATGAGGCAGCAGACGGGGGTGACGGGGCTCGAGACGCCGAGTAGACGGAGCGAAGACGTGCTAGAGCTTGGCGATGAAGATCAGAGTCCTGTTGTCTTCCCAGCGGCGCCCACTGCTGCAAGAATGAGATGCATTTGAAGATTACATCAGCGGGGTGAGAGGGAAACACTCCCTCAATAGTAAACTTGTTACGAATATGCCATAAGGCCCATAGCATGGCCGAAGCACACGTCCACATGATCCGGCGCAGGGATCCCGGGAGCGAAGATAAGTATGGCACAAGCTCGGAGCGTGAGCGTGGATCCCAATCCACCTTGGCCGCCTCACGGACCGCGTTCCATGCAAAACGCGCCAAAGAACACCGGAAAGACACGTGGTCAGCATCTTCCGGGTCACCACACAAAGCGCAAGGACCGGAAGCAGGGCCATTGCGCTTAGCTATATTGATGGAGGTAGGAAGGCGATCTTGGCAAAGTTGCCAGAGGAAAACCTTAATCTTGAGCGGGATATGCGCCTTCCAAAGCCCCGTGGCTGCCGTAAGAGCATGACCGCGGCATAGCTCTCTATAAAGGGACTTGACAGTGAACTTGCCAGAGCCCGAAAGTCTCCAAGAGACCAAGTCCGCGGAGTCCGACAGACGCACATTTGCTATCAAGGCCCGTAGGCGATCCCAATCTTCCAACTCCAGCCCCGAAAGCTCCCTTCTAAAGTAGATAGGGGGCGGAGTGGCACTAAGAGCCGAAGCAACTAGTTGGTAGGGCTCAACTGCGATGGAATAAAGTTGGGCAAACTCTGACCAAAGAGGATGCTGGCCTATCCAAACGTCGTGCCAAAAACGCGTGGAGCGACCGTTATTAACCGAGAACCTCGCCCCCTGGCAAAGTATGGTTTGAGGGATTGGATGGAGTTCCAGAAAGGAGACCCGTGAGGTGCTGCCTCAAAGAAATTCCCATGAGGGAAGTATTTGGCACGAAGGAGGTCAACCCATAGGCCGGTCCCTCCCTGGGACAGCTTCCAGATCCACTTGCACATAAGCGCAATGTTCATCAGCTTAGATTTGATGATCCCGAGGCCCCCTGGGCCTTAGGTCTACAGACGGCTTGCCACTTAACCATGTGGTACTTCCGTTTAGGACCCGCTCCTTCCCAAAAGAAACGTGCCCACGGGGTGTCCATTTTCTTGTGAACCCCGTCAGCCAACAAGAACATACCCATGGCAAACATGGGTAGGGACGAGAGGCTGGAGTTAGTTAGGATTAGTCTAGTCACTAAAGACATAAAACGGCCTCTCCACGGAAAAACACGGTCCGCCACCTTAGTGTTGAGAGGTTCCCAATCGGCAATCGAACATTTCTTCTCTGCGATTGGGAGGCCAAGGTAGGTAAACGGAAACTTCCCGAGTTTGCAATTAAGCAAGTTTGTTACCCGTTCACTTTCGACCACGTCCATCCCTATGGACACCACTTCACATTTGTGAAAATTAATTTTTAGGCCGGACATGAGCTCAAAACATAGCAAGATGGCCTTAACCGTTGCGATATTGTGTTCGTCCGGCTCGAAGAGGAGGAGTGTGTCATCCGCATACTGCAGGTGTGACACACCCCCTGGGATCAGATTGCCGACCACTCCCCTGATGTGGCCAGCAAAGCGAGCATTGCCTAGCATGGCGCCCAAAGCGTCTGCCACAAAGTTGAAAAGCAACGGCGAGGCCGGGTCCCCTTGACGCAGCCTACACTTGTTGCGGAAGAAGTTCCCTACTTCTCCATTCACCGCGATCGCCGTTTGGCCTCCCGAGACCAATTGCATCATACGATGAACCCAAACCGACGAAAATCCTCGATCCAGAAGGATTTGTCGGAGAAACTCCCAGTTCACTCTATCGTACGCCTTCTCAAAATCTAATTTCAAAAGAATTGCCGGCTGGCAGAGCGTTTGAGCGAGTGAACAATCTCTTGGAGGGCCAGCGGCCCCTCCAAAATGTTGCGACCACGAATAAAAGCCGACTGGTTCCTACTAATAATACGATGAGCTACCGGGGACAAGCGCGTAGAACAAGCCTTAGAACAAATTTTAAACGGGACATTAATAAGCGCTATTGGACGGAAAACTCTAATATTATCCGTGCCCTGAACTTTGGGGATAAGAGAGAGAACCCCAAAGTTAAGGCGAGAGATATCTACTGAGCCACGCATGAACCCGTTACATACTTCGAAAATAGGGCCTTTGAGCACTTGCCAAAACCGTTTGAACATCGCCACCGGCCAACCATCCGGACCCGGGGCGGTGTCAGTTTTCATTCCAAGGGCCGCCTGGTCAATCTCTTGGGGAAGGAAAGCCAACCCCAGGCAATCATTTTCCTCGTCCGTGACCCACAACGCCGGATCCGAAACATCCGAGCCCGAGAGTCCTCTCTGGAGCCCATCAATTGGATGTAGAAGTCGTAGATGTGACGGACGATATCCTGTTGACGCAAAAGGAGCCCCTGCTCAGATTGCAGTCTCAGGATGGCACATTTACGACGCCGGCCGTTAGCGTAGGCGTGAAAGTACTTTGTATTCGCGTCCCCCTTGAGCGTCCACTTGATTCCACCGCGCCTACGCCAGTACTCCTCCTCGGCTCTTAGGAGGGACTCAACTTGGGCTTCTACAGCGTAGCGCTGAGCCCAGTCTTGCTCCGAGAAGACCTGCGAATCCGCAGCCGCATCCATACGGGCGAGGTCCGCAATCAAGCGCGCTCGGAGCAGCTTATCCTCGAGACCTGCTATCAACATTTGGCATTGCCAATATTTGAGAAGCCGACATTTGGCAAAATCAAAAGTTACATTTGATAACTTTTTGTGAGATTGACAATAAAAATTGGCAAGCAACAAATCTCTAGCCAATATTTGTCACTTGCCAAAATTTGGCACGCCAACTTTTGCCATCAAACCAAGTCCAGTGCAGCGCCAACTGGAGGCCCTAATCGCACGCCGCAAACTCAACCTCTAGAGTACCTGAGCAGTTGAAGAGCCACTTACATGCCGCGTGAATTACAGGTCTTAGCTAACTATGTGTGTAATATATATACGCAGAAAGCATGGAGGAAACGAGAAAGGTGTCAAGGGAGAAGACGAGCACGCACTAGAGATGCAATAAGATACGTTCTTCATCCGAGATATATATTTAGGCTTTGGATCTCCTTTTACTGTTTCGATGCATATATATAGCTCTAGTTTATAAGGGCATTAATTGTTTTAAACCTGTAACCGAGTGCCATGAGAAATAACATCATCTCGCGACACTTTTCTTCTTCTAAGCGCAATTGGTGATAGCAATTCCACCTGTAATAATTAATTCTTGCACGGGGTTGAGACTCCCCACCTAAATTATGAATTTTAAATACCTCAGAAATATTTACAGGGGTGTAGCGGACCTCAAGGGGTGATAGTCGTGCCAAGACCAAAGCTCTAAATATAGTCCAGTGTCACCGATATATTGGTTTGGCAGGGTACAGACATTTTTTTAACAAAAGGAGGATGACCCCCGGCCTCTGCATCTAGGCAATGCATACAGTCATTTTATTAATTATTATCACTAGACCTTACAAAGCTATATAACAGCAAGACTAAAGCCACCGTCTAAGCAACAATTGTCGCTACACCTATTCAATTGATGAAGGGGCGCAGATAGTCTGGGCCTAATATCAAACAGACATTGCAGCCAAACCTAAAGATTTAAGACCTGAGGTCCTAACCAGGACGCCTGCCGGGTATGGGGCACCTACCAGTCCGGCACACTCCTCAACCAGGATGCCTGCCGGGTATGAGGCCGCCGCAGCCACCTGCCACCAATCCATCTTCAGAGCTATACTATTACATGTACTGTGCCAGGTCTCTCTGTCATCGACGCCACCATGACGCCCGACAGTGTCGTCCTCCTACGCGAGTCCATCCTCCCACAGCGAACTCCGAATCTGTACCGCGCCACACCGTCAAGATCCGTCGCCATCAGTATGTAGGATGAAGCACCGCTCCACCAAAGAATCCGTCCTCTGGTCCCTTGATCACGTGTGTACCTCCAAGAATGACGCTCCCAAGGGAGGAACGACACCAGAGCGCCGCCGTCATCCGATTATCCGATCTAGGGTTTCCCCCGGAGGTAGCAGAGAGTGACCTTGAACTTCTCCACGGTGATGCCTTCAAGGAGGGAACGCCGCAAATAGCGCCGCCACCGCCGACCTTAGCAGAAGCCGAAGGCAAGGTTTCACCCAGATCAGTTCGAAGGGATCCAACTCTCGTGCACGGGCCGCCGTCACCACCAGCACCACCAGCCGCAAATAGCGCAGCCACCGCCGGCCTTAGTAGAAGCCGAAGGCAAGGTTTCACCCAGATCAGTTCGAAGGGATCCAACTCTCGTGCACGGGCCGCCGTCACCACCAGCACCACCAGACATACCATGGAGTACCAGCAGATCAGCGGGCCGCCGGCACCACCGCATCCAGATCGCCGGCCACACCGATCCGCCGCCATCCCCCGCGCTGTCCGGGTCAGAGACGGAGCCGCCGACCGCGCACAGGGACCGATGCCGCCTGCACATGCCGGAGCGCCGCCGAGAGCCCAGCGCCCGCCACCGCTTGCCGAAGCCAACCGCCGCCCGAGCAGTGGCGGCACCGTGGAGCCATCAGATCGGGGAGGAGGACTGTTAGAATAAATCCGAGGCATACCGTCGATCATCCGAGGGCCAAGCAATCACAAGAGCACGACACCGAGATTTGTTAACGGGGTTCACCGATATGGCTACATCCCCGGGGCTTGACTACGGGCGCTCCTCCCCGTGACACGGTCACAATACCGCACACCGGCCACCCGGGCGCCGGCACACGCTGCCGGCTCCCTCTTGCGCGCCTGTGCTATTATGTTGGCATAGATTACATCGTGTGTCTACCCCCGCTATATATGATATGCCTAGGATACAAGTGTCCTACTTGGACACGACTCCAATCCTATGTAAACACAGTACAACTGCAAGTCCAACTGTAACCTACCTTGTACACAATATTCGACACAACTCTAACAAACTCCACCTTGGCGAATATTCTTCACCACCTTGAATTTGTCAATGCGTCAAACTTCCATGTACATTGGACTTGAGTTTATCCCATGAGTACGGTTGCTACTCCAAACACTCCATATGACTCCACCTGTAACTTGTAGTCCCTTCTTTTCTTGACCACAGTCAACACTCGAGCAAAATTAAGTTCCTTGTTACTCTAGTTTGTGCTCCCAACTTCCAGAGTATCCGTCAACGCCATCACACACCGATCACTGACCTGCATGAAAGTGAACAACTCATATATTGGGTGTCACACATAAGAGTTACTTGAACTCAACATCACCGCTCCTTTCTTGACCGCCTGTCTGAAACTTGAAGGAATTTCACCATTGCTTATAGTCATCCCGAGTCAAATTCACAGTTGTCTCACCACATGTATGACCACCGGAGCCATGGTCCGTCTCCATGTCCCCGTGCGCACCGCACACCTCGCCGCTATTACTGTGTCGAGCCTCCGCTGTCCTGGTCGAGTCTCAAGGGTCGCGACCCACACCACTCAACCCTCACTGCAGAGTACCACCGATCATCACCGACCGATGACGAGTTTCACGCTTCCATCAGACCACTGGGCTCCAGTCCGAACTGCATGTCACTCACTTTTCCCGTTGAATAGGCTTCGACTCTCTATCGACTTACGCTGTAGCCCCTCAATCAGCACCGAGTGAAGTCTTCCAGACTTCAGCTTCACCTTCAACATGACTCCATGGTAGATGATCAGTCCACCCATGGGCCCCATCGACTTCAAGCTCCGTGTATACACCACCTTGAATCAATCCCACGCCATAGTCTTGTCGAAGTCACACAAGCCTCGGGCATGTGCACCACCTGTTTCCACGCCCAGAAGTCGGTCACTATCAGCATCACGCTCCTACATCGTCTTCGCCGATCCCACCACCGTCTTACGCCGTAGCCCCTCAATCAGCACCGAGTGAAGTCTTCCAGACTTCAGCTTCACCTTCAACATGACTCCATGGTAGATGATCAGTCCACCCATGGGCCCCATCGACTTCAAGCTTCGTGTATACACCACCTTGAATCAATCCCGCGCCATAGTCTTGTCGAAGTCACACAAGCCTCGGGCATGTGCACCACGTGTTTCCACACCCAGAAGTCGGTCACCATCAGCATCACGCTCCTACATCGTCTTTGCCGATCCCACCACCGTCTTCTGTACCAACCGATTCACGTCGATCCGTCAGACTATCCAATCCGACCCAGCCGAACTAGTTCGACTGTATGACACGCTCGAGGCTCCCAAATCATCTTCCGCGAATTCTCATCCATCACATGATACTTCCATCTTAGCTGACATGACTTCCTGCAACGCCTTCAAGCATCCTTGTTGTGCCAACAAATTTTTCATCCTGTCTCTCATAACCCAAGGTTTTCAGTTCCGTGAACTTCTCCACCTCAAACCTGATGTCCGATAACATCATGATTCTTCGTACGACTAACGCTGCCAAAAATTATCCGAGCTTTCCTCTCACGTGATGCCCAAGTACACAAGCAAATCTATACTACTAGCAAATTCCAACCAAAAACAACCTTCTGGTCTTCACGTGTGTAGCTACCTGGCACTCAACTTCCGATGCTAGTGTTGCATGTCAATGTCTCCTGCTAATTCCGATGGATGCCCACAACGATGGACTTTTCCTCCGCTCAATCGATCTGCTGCTTTTGCCACTGTCCGCGTCGGATACGAGGACTCGGTCCTCTTTTAGTCCAAAACAAATCCCGTATACGCTGTGCCACGCCTACGCTGGATACCATCAAGTCCTTAGCCTCTTTCCTGCTCGGCACTCCGTCGTGAAAGTCCCACGTGGGCTCTGCCCATGCATTCCCGGCCATGAACACTCATGTGCTCTAGGACGCACCGCCTAGCCCCGCTGACTCGCTGAGGTCGACTCGATCTGTACGCCCGCATCCGCGTCGTTATCTGTGTTGCACGGTGCTTCCGATTGCTTCTTCCAATCTTGTCGAGAACCACGCCGCAGCTGGCTGCATCTCAAACTCAATCCTTCCTCTAAATCAACGATCCACAGCCTTCGAACAACCTAGCTCTGATAGCACTTGTTAGAATAAATCTGAGGCATACCGTCGATCTTCCGAGGGCCAAGCAATCACATGAGCATAACACCGAGATTTGTTAACGAGGTTCACCGATATGGCTACATCCCGGGGGCTTGACTACGGGCGCTCCTCCCCGTGACACCGTCACAATACCGCACACCGGCCACCCGGGCGCCGGCACACGCCGTCGGCTCCCTCTTGCGCGCCTATGCTATTATGTTGACGTCGCGCACCGACCACCCTCGCGGACCCCACCGCACGCCCGATCGTCGGCGCCACCGCGGCGCCATCAGATCGGGAGGAGGAGGAGTCCGCGCCTCACCGCCCCGCGCAGACCACGCCGCCGCCATCGTCGCAGCGCCACCAAAGGGGAGCCCACAGATCCGCCGGTGGCCTGACCTGCCGCCGAGCCGAGCGCCGCCGCGAGGGCCGGCCGTCCCGCGCTGTCCAGGAGCCTCGCGAGGAGAGAGGGAACCCCGCCGCTGCCGACGCACGCACAGGCTTTGCCCGGCGGCGTCCCCTGACGGCGGCGAGGGAGAAGGAAGGCGAGAAAGGGGAGCGGCGGCGGCGATCTAGGGTTCCGTCCGGGCAATGGATATAACATATGATTTCCCACGTATATAGACTAATATAGACCATTATATGAGATGATATTGGCACGCTATTTTGACGAAGATATATGGACCAATATGTAGCTAACATATTCCTTTAAGAAATAATAAAAATAAAATTGTACATTCAAATCTCCATCAAGATATTATAGTAATTAATGAACACTATGACATGTGCTTTCTGATTAATAATTTAGTATGTTTTATTTATGCTTTTCTTAACCAAACATAAAATAAATAAACTTATTATGTTTAAGTATTATTTTACTATACGTTTTATTTGTGTTAAAAGCGCAGTACACGAACAAGCTTAACAAAAAATCGATAATTTTCCTAGATTTAACTACATATCTTCTCATAGAACAAGATTTTGACTCAGATAACTCTCTTCTTCTTAACTAATGGATGAGGCAAAGGTTTTGCCTCCATTTAAAAAAATATGTGGTATCAGTAATGCCAGAGATAAACTAATAAAAACCCGTTATCCAATGTTTTGAACATAGCCCCGGACATTGCTTTTGTGTTACAAGTAGTTTCCTTGAACCGATTAGTCTTGTAGGTTAGATCATTAATCATGTTTCTAAGAAATAAGTTGGCCTGTTCATCATCTCTCATTATTAATGACGTACGTCCAATGCTACAACATGTTTGCTGCTTACACCAAGTAAAGGATGTAAGGTAGTTGGGCTCCAAAGTGCAGGAGCTTGCGCTAGTAGCAGATTTTCCCTCGGTTCAGAATCCAAGTCATCAATCCGTGGAAAGGTACAAGGTTCTTACACTAATAAGCTTTGTCACGCAAATAAAGCTTCACTTGTACCCTTGACAACACTAACAAGGGTGTGAGCTTGCTAGCTTTGCTAGTTCTGCAAGATATTAAAAGATAATGTGGTAGGTAATATTTTTGTATATATTTTTATAAATGATAACTAAAAAAGTATGTGTAAAATCTGCTGGAAGTGTTTTCTTATGCTAAAAACTGAACTGGTGTTCATAGGTTCACCTAGGGTAACTCCCCATAAGATAAGAAGTGCGGGAAGAAACATTTGATGTCTACTACACAACCTTCTTTTTGTAGACGTTGTTGGGCCTCCAAGTGCAGAGGTTTGTAGGACAGTGGCAAATTTCTCTCAAGTGGATGACCTAAGGTTTATCAACCCGTGGGAGGCGTAGGATGAGGATGGTCTCTCTCAAACAACCCTGCAAGCAAATAACAAAGAGTCTCTTGTGTCCCCAACACGCCCAATACAATGGTAAATTGTATAGGTGCACTAGTTCGGCGAAGAGATGGTGATACAAGTGCAATATGGATGGTAGATATTGGTTTTTGTAATATGAAAATATAAAAACAGCAAGGTAGCAAGCGATAAAAGTGAGCACAAACGGTATTGCAATGCGTTGAAACAAGGCCTAGGATTCATACTTTCACTAGTGCAAGTTCTCTCAACAATAATAACATAATTGGATCATATGAATATCCCTCAACGTGCAACAAAGAGTTACTCCAAATTCATTAATAGAGTCACTCCATCGTCATATCTCAAAACAATCATAAGGAATCAAACTTCACATAGTATTCAATGCACTTTTTATGAAAGTTTTTATTATATCCCTCTTGGATGCCTATCATATTAGGACTAGTTTATAACCAAAGCAAATTACCATATTGTTCTAAAGACTCTCAAAATAATATAAGTGAAGCATGAGAGTTCATCTATTTCTTCAAAGTAAAACCACCGCCGTGCTCTAAAAGGATATAAGTGGAGCACTAGAGCAAATGACAAACTACTTCGAAAGATATAAGTGAAGATCAATGAGTAGTCGAATAATTATGTAACTATGTGAACACTCTCTAACATTTAAGGATTTCAGATCTTGGTATTTTGTTTAAACAGCAAGCAAAACAAAATAAAATAAATTGACGCTCCAAGCAAAACACATATCATATGGTGAATAAAAATATAGCTCCAAGTAAAGTTACCGATGAACGAAGACGAAAGAGGGGATGCCTTCCGAGGCATCCCCAAGCTTAGGCTCTTGGTTGTCCATGAATATTACCTTGGGGTGCCTTGGGCATCCCCAAGCTTAGGCTCTTTCCACTTCTTATTCCATAGTCCATCGAATCTTTACCCAAAACTTGAAAACTTCACAACACAAAACTCATCAGAAAACTCGTAAGCTCCGTTAGTATAAGAAAATAAAACCACCACTTAGGTACTGTTGTTAACTCATTCTAAATTCATATTGGGGTAATATCTACTGTATTCCAACTTATCTATGGTTCATACCCTCCGATACTACTCATAGATTCATCAAAATAAGCAAACAACACATAGAAAACAGAATCTGTCAAAAACAGAACAGTCTGTAGTAATCTGTATCATTTTAATACTTATGTAAATACAAAAATTCTGAAATAAATTGGTGGACCTGAGGAATTTGTCTATTAATCATATGCAAAAAGAATCAACCTAAAATCACTCTCCAGTAAAAAATGGCAGCTAATCTCGTGAGCACAAAAGTTTCTGTTCTTTACAGCAAGATCACAAAGACTTCACCCAAGTCTTCCCAAAGGTTCTACTTGGCACAAACACTATTTAAAACATAAAACCACATCTAAAAAGACGCTAGAATAATTATTTATTACTAAACAGGAGCAAAAAGCAAAGAACAAACATAAAATTGGGTTGCCTCCCAACAAGCGCTAACGTTTAACGCCCCTAGCTAGGCATGACAATTTCAATGATGCTCACATAAAAGATAAGAATTGAAAAATAAAGAGAGCATCATGAAGAATATGAATAGCACATTTAAGTCTAACCCACTTACTATGCATAGGGATTTTATGAGCAAACAACTTATGGGAACAATAATCAACTAGTATAGGAAGGCAAAACAAGCATAACTTCAAAACTTTAGGCACATAGAGAGGAAACTTGATAGTATTGCAATTCCTACAAGCATATGTTCCTCCCTCATAATATTTTTCAGTAGCATCATGAATGAATTCAACAATATATCCATCACATAAAGCATTCTTTTCATGATCTACAAGCATAGAAAATTTACTACTCTCCACATAAGCAAAATTCTTCTCATTCGGAATAGTGGGAGTATCATAAGAAACTCGAATACTATAAATTGTTTCCACATTAAAAAGGTAATGTTTATAAAAAAGGGTAATCATAATCATGATAAGCTTTAATATAATCATCACTACCTTTTATAGCATAAGTGTCATCACAATAATCATCATAAGTAGCAACTTTGTTCTCATCATAATCAATTGAAACCTCTTCCAAGATAGTGGAATCATTACTAAATAAAGTCATGACCTCTCCAAATCCACTTTCATAATTGTGATCATAAATAGGAGGCATGCTATCATCATAATAAACTTGCATATCAAAACTTGGTAGGTTAAAAATATCATCTTCATAAAACATAACATACCCAAGCTTGGGACAAACATTAATTGCAGCAAATAAATTCTCAAACATGTCATTATCATTAAACATAGCATCCCCAAGCTTGGGCCTTTTCATATCATAGGCATAATCACTCTTATCATTAACAGTATGGATAGCACCAATGATAGTATAGTAAATATCATCATCACAATGAGTAATAGAAGCAACATCATTAGGGAGGGACACCTTTTTACCTTTGCTTCTCCATCTTTTCTTTTCCTTCTTCGCATCATGTGTGGGTTTAATCCTCTTTTTGGAGCTCCTTATTAATGAGATTGGTTGAATAGAAAGCTTCTCCTCGTTACCTGATTCATCAGAAGAAAGAATAGGAGGATATTGGGAAATCTCTTCCCTTTCATTAATATTCTCTTCATCTTCTATTTGTTTTCTTGTCTTTATGTAATCGGCAATATTAGGATTTTCAATGCAATTTACCGCACAATACATATAAATTTCCTCTAGATCAAAATCAAGAACTTTATCAAGGACAAATTCTGGCATATCCTTAGTTATACGTTTCATTTCTTCATAACCCACAAGCAAACTAAGTTCATTATGATGCGCAAGGGAAATCAAGTCATCACAATTTTTGGACA
Source organism: Aegilops umbellulata (assembly GCA_032464435.1). Classification (NCBI taxonomy): domain Eukaryota; kingdom Viridiplantae; phylum Streptophyta; class Magnoliopsida; order Poales; family Poaceae; genus Aegilops; species Aegilops umbellulata. Next base: position 96,215,262 of record CP136060.1, read on the forward strand.
CGATACGATCATGAAACAATTTGCATTGGGGATTTAAATGATCACGTTCATTACAAAGTTCACAAGGATGGCAAAGAAATTTTAAATTTTCAGCACAAGCATCTAGCCTTTCTTGCAACCATTTACTCCCTCCGTCCCATAATGTAAGACGTTTTTTAACACTACACTAGAGTCAAAGAACGTCTTACATTATGGGACGGAGGGAGTAGTTTCTAAGTACTTATGCCTCTTGCAAAATCAATCTTCCCTATTTGGTGTGTACTTGCAAACTCTATGCACTCCACAAAAATTGACATGCTTATAAGAGACATTTTCATCATGACTAGTGCAATCATCATTAGTACTATGGATATTCAATGTGTTCATACTAATAACATTGCAATCATGCACAGCATTCAAAGATTTAGTACCAAACATTCTAATGCATTCTTCTTCTAACACTTTGGCACAATTTTCCTTCCCATCATTTTCACGGAAGACATTAAAAAGATGAAGCATATGAGGTACCCTTAATTCCATTTTTTGTAGTTTTCTTTTATAGACTAAACTAGTGATAAAACGAGAAACAAAAAGATTTGATTTCAAGATCTAAAGATATACCTTCAAGCACTAACCTCCCCGACAACGGCGCCAGAAACTGCTTGATGTCTACTACACAACCTTCTTCTTGTAGACGTTGTTGGGCCTCCAAGTGCAGAGGTTTGTAGGACAATAGCAAATTTCCCTCAAGTGGACGACCTAAGGTTTATCAATCCGTGGGAGGCGTAGGATGAAGATGGTCTCTCTCAAACAACCCTGCAACCAAATAACAAAGACTCTCTTGTGTCCCCAACACACCCAATACAATGGTAAATGTATAGGTGCACTAGTTCGATGAAGAGATGGTGATACAAGTGAAATATGGATGGTAGATATAGGTTTTTGTAATCTGAAAATATAAAAACAGCAAGGTAGCAAGCGATAAAAGTGAGCACAAACGGTATTGCAATGCGTTGAAACATTGCCTAGGGTTTATACTTTCACCAGTGCAAGTTCTCTCAACAATAATAACATAATTGGATCATATAAATATCCCTCAACGTGCAACAAAGAGTCACTCCAAAGTCACTAATAGCAGAGAACAAACGAAGAGATTATGGTAGGGTACGAAACCACCTCAAAGTTATTCTTTCTGATCGATTTATTCAAGAGTCCGCAGTAAAATAACACGAAGCTATTCTTTCCGTTCGATCTATCACAGAGTTCGTACTAGAATAATACCTTAAGACACAAATCAATCAAAACCCTATTGTCACCAAGATACTCTAATGTCACCACAAGTATCCGCGGGTTTGATTATACGATATGCATCACACAATCTCATATTCATCTATTCAACCAACACAAAGAACTTCAAAGAGTGCCCCAAAGTTTCTACTGGAGAGTCAAGACGAAAACGTGTGCCAACCCCTATGCATAAGTTCACAATGTTATGCAACCCGCAAGTTGGTCACCGAAACATACATCAAGTGGATCACATGAATATCCCATTGTCACCACAGATAAGCACATGCAAGACATACATCAAGTGTTCTCAAATCCTTAAAGACTCAATATGATAAGATAACTTCAAAGGGAAAACTCAATCCATTACATGAGAGTAGAGGGGGAGAAACATCATAAGATCCAACTATAATAGAAAAGCTCGCAATACATCAAGATCGTGCCAAATCAAGAACACGAGAGAGAGAGATCAAACACATAGCTGTCAGATCACGGGTTCCGGCAAAACCCTCAAGGTTCGAACACTAGGGTGCGCGCGAAGATTTCCTCCCTACCAATCTACGCCCTAGCTCACTAAGATCTCGCGGTCGAACTCGACGAACTCACAACACAAAGACACAAGGTTTATACTGGTTCGGGCCACCATTGTGGTGTAATACCCTACTCCACTGTGGTGGTGGAGGATTGCCTCTTGGGCTGATGAACAACAGTACAAGGGGAAGAACAGCCTCCTGAGGTTGAGGTGCTCTTGTGCTCGGTGTATGGCTAAGGATTGACTCATGGCTAGATGCCTCTACTGCGGTGGCTAGTTCTACTTATATAGGCCCTGGTCCTCTCCCCAAATATTGAGCGGGAAGGGAGCAAACAACGGTGGCCAATTTGAAAGGGGACAACTAGTACAACTTATCCTGACAAAAGCGGTCTTTGCCTGCAAAAGGCTCTGGTGATGACGCCGTCTTGGGCTCCATGGTGACCTCCGTCCTACCGTCCTACTGGTCTTGGTCTCGTTGCACCGATATGGAAACCTTTGCCTGATGCCTCGGTACTCCACGCCTGCTCTTGCCCCCTTAGCACCAAAGAGGAAACAAGGACGCTGCGTGCGCTGGCGCCCGCCCGACACCCGCCTGGTCTTGATCGTCATGGCTCACGTCACGAGAACCTCGCGAGGTTTTCCCTGCCTTGATATCTTCGCTCCTCGCGAGGCAGCCAGGTGAGGCCGCTCCTGAGGAGGTCTTGTGTTGTCTGCCCCGCGAGGCTTGGCCCCTCGCGAGGGTCTTGAATGCCTTGTTGATGAAGGTGGGCCATACAGGTCTGCTAGCACAGCCACGCCGTGGGCCGCAGGCAGGCAAGTCTGGGGACCCCCGTTCCCAGAACGCCGACAGTAGCCCCCGGGCCCAAGGCGCGCTCGGGCTTGGCTTCGAGGCGAAGCCACAGGCCAAGCGCGGAGCGCCGTGGTCCCCAAAAGCATGCGGCCTCGGTTAACGCGTGGCGGTTGATTGGACGTGGGCGTCTCCGCTTCCCCACGCTGCCTCGGCAACTGCTTGACTTGACAAGTCCCTGCGACATGCAAGGAAAACCATCATTACCTGCGATCGTGGGAGGCGCTAGTTGGCCTTCTCCTGCTATAAATGAGGGAGGGGCGGAGCCCCCGTCGCCCATCTCTTAGCAGCTCGCTCGCTTCTTTCTCCTTGCTCCTCTGCTAGCAGCAATTCCGATGGCGCCGATCCGAAGGTTCTTCGCCGGCGAGAAAGGAAAGGCACCCCGCGATGTTCCAGGGCCACTCCCGCCGAAGAAGAGGTTGGCTCATCGTCGTGACGAGGTGGCGATGCAGGTGGTTACGAGGCCTTGGTGCAAGCAGCCTCCTCCAGGGTATCCGTTACCATTGTACGCCCAAGCCGGGGGCTCAGGAGGAAGGAGCGATGAGCAGCGCCGCCCGCGCCGCGCCCAAGGTCGCCGCCATGGATTCCTCGCGCGAGTTTGTGCTATGGGCATGGATGCTTCCAAGCTCTTGGATCCGCTTCCCGCGGTTCTTCTCTGATGTGATGCCGTCGAGGGGGCCTCTCGAGCTCTGGTTGCAGCATGCCGACTGCAATGCTCCGGCGACCGGAGCAGAGGTCGAGGCATTCCCCACCGGCAAGATCTTCATGACCTGTGGCTGGGGCAAGATCGCGCGGGTTTGCCGCGCGAAAGGCGCCCTCACGATCCAGTTCGAGTATGACGGCGCTTCCATGCTTTTCTTCAAGGTCTTCGACGCGGAGGGCCGCCGCTTGGAGTGTTGCCCTGGAGGGGAGCGTCAGGATGACGCATGCTCTGCTCATGGCTACTCCAGCAGCAGCGACCCATGAGAGTCCAGCGGTTCTCCTGAGCTCTATGAGACTCCGGAGATGAGCGACGACAGCTACGTGCCCCCGAGCTCTCGCTGGGCTCGGAGAAGGGCCGCGGCGTCCAGCCGCCGCCGCCGCCGCTGATCTGGATGGGGTTGGCGCCGGCCTCACGCGGCCCACTGTTGATGATGGCGTCAGCCGCAGGAGGGTGTAGATAGGATTCTACTAAGTTCTCGTCTTTTGTTCCCTGCGAGGAATCAAGAAATGCCCCGCGGGGGCGTGTAAGGATCTGTAATGTATTTTTGTGTATATCTTCCTTATTATGAAAATCTGCGAGTGCATGTCCTGTTAAGGCTCGGCCTCCCCTTTCCAACCTCGCGACAACTTATTGCTCTACACTGACAGGTCCCGGTCCCCAGGCAGGCTGCAGCCGTTGGTGGTATGCCAGGTCGCGTGCCGTGGCCAAGGCCAGGAGGCGAGCGGCCCGAGGTCCAGTAAGAGCTCCTGAGGCGCGATGCTCAGGGGGTCCCCTTTAGCGCTCAAGCAGCTGTGGCAAGATAAGAAAGGGAGGCGACGTGGCTGCGACAGGGTTGCGACGATGGTGTCCCCTAGGTTCCTACACTTAGTTGTCCTGAGCTCGTGACTTATCTTGGCGGTCCGGGGTCGGTTCTCCGTGATGCGCCAGACCTATGCGCAAACACCCGCCGCGTAGCTAGGTTAGGCCCGTACGGGTCCTCCCCCTTCCAATGCTCTCCCTCATGCTCTAAATCCTTAGGTCCCGGCCCTCGAGCGAGCTCAGCCGCCGCTGGTATGCCAGGTCGCGATGCCGTGGCAAGGCCAGGGGTGAGGGCTGGAGAGCCAGTAAGAGCTCCTGAGACGCGATGCTCAGGAGCCCCCCTTTTAATGTGCAAGCGGATTACTTGGAAGAGGTGGGAGCTTGCGGTGCCGCCTGGTGCTATCTTCGTGAGATTCCTACGAGCCAGCACAAGGAAGAACACAATCTGTTGTTACGGTCGCCAGCCCGCTGCTGGTTGCTCCGCGAGGGGGTGAAAGCACTGAGGGCCTGTTGAGGTGACGTGCGCGGGGCGTGCCGTGAGCCAGAGCTCGACCGCTCAGGTTTATCAACGTGGCAGGGACGGACCCGTGCACCAGCGCCGTGCCGGCGTAAGGAGGCCCCGTGGGAGGCGACGATCAAGCAGGTGATAACCACAGGTAGATTAAGCATGAAAGGCAGATCAGCTTGGGTAAATGCAGAAAGATACATGCCACTGGGTCAGGCCCGAGCGGCTTGGGGATGATACGGCCCGAGGGGCGCCCCCAACAGGGTAAACTAAAGACATAAAAGGGGTAAATGCCATAGGGACACACCCACGCGGCCTGGAAATGATGCAGCCCAAGGGGCACTCCCAGCTGAATGAACTTGGAAAATGTCACCTGGTTCTGTTGACGAAGGAGAGTTGGGGCAGCTGAAGGTACGCGGCGAAGGGATTGCTCCTCACGAGCCACCGGGGCCCTGAGCCTCGGGAGGATCTGGGGGCTCAGGTGGTTCCCCGAGGACCCTCTCCATTTCTGCCAGGACGACGTGGTGCCTGGCCTCCTGAGTTGCCAGGACACGCCGCAGGTTGTTCTGATAGGCTGACGACACACTCAACAGACCAAAAGGCATGCAAACGTAGCTGTGTGGTGGGCCCTCGCAACGGCCCATGCGCGAAGGCCAGAAAAGCTCCTGAGAAGCGGCCCTATTGAGCCCTGGGACGTCGATGCAGACACGCAACTCGACATCCTCGCTTGGATGGGGAGCTGCGCCTCGTGAGCGGCGGTCGCCGCGCATGGCTCTTGCGTCTTGCAGTTCCTGAGTGGTCTTGGTGATGAACTCCTGAGAGGTGAGCACTCCTTGCCCTGTGTTCTCCTGAGGGAAACGTGTCGCGAAGCATGCCTCCAAGTGGTGCCCGAGCGCCTCCCTCGTGATGTTGGCAAGGTCCGAGGCCCTCCAGAAGAGAGCCCCTGAGCCCTGCCCGAGGAGGGCGCTGGGCGTGCCTTCCTATGCAACATAGGGAGGCGCCGCTGGAGCGGGCGCTGATCCTGATGAGGTTCCAGTTATCACGCCATCCTCCTAAGATTCTGCACGGCGCAACTGATTCTTCTTCTAGGGGAGGGCCTCAGGAGGGCCCTTGCTGTCGGAGTCGTCGATTGCTGCAGCTTGGAAGGCACGCTCGAGGGAGCACACCGCGTCTCTTTCTTCGCATGGGACCGTGATGATTCCGTCGCTTCCCGGCATCTTGAGGACGTGTAGCCGTGGTGTGTCACCGCCATGAACTTGGCCAGGGCTAGGTATCCAAGGATGGCGTTGTATGGAAGACGGATGTGCGTGACGTCAAATTCGATGATCTCAGTGCGGTAGTTCTTGCGTTCTCCGAAGGTGACAGGGAGGCGGACCTGCCCTATCGGTGTGGTGGAGCCGTCGGTCACTCCTGAGAAAGGCTTGGTAGGCGGAAGCTGATCATATGGCACTTGGAGGTTGTCAAACGTGTCGACGGACATGACGTTGAGCCTGGAGCCGCCGTCGATGAGGGTCTTGGTAACTTGCACATTGCTGATAACTGGAGAACAAAGCATTGGGAGGGCGCTAGTGGTCGCTGCGCACTGGAGATGATCTGCCGAGTTGAAGGTGATGGCGCATTGGGACCACCTGAGCGGGCGCGTGGCCTCAAGCTTGGGGAGGGCTGCATTCACTTCACGAGCAAACTATTTGAGGATACGCTGCGAGGCTGGGGCCTGGGCTCCGCCCAAGATGCAGGCGATAGCGCATGGCTCCCGGAAGCCCCCAGCCCCCTCGTCCTGATGGTGGTCCTTGTTCCTTCTTGGTGGTGGCGGTAGCGGGGGAAGACCGGCGTTGCCCTGAGGACGATCCTCGCGAGGTTGGTCCCTCCAGGCGCCCTCGCAAGGATGATCCTGCCAGCGGTCCTCATGAGGCCGGTCGTGCCACTCCTGGAGCAAGCCACGGTCGTCCCAGCGTTCGCCTCCACGTCCTCCTCCTCGGCCGTAGCCCCGGTCGCTGCGCTCGGGGCGTCGACCAAAGGGTCCTTCACGAATGGCTTTGAGCTCTTGACAGTCGCTGGTGTTGTGGGTGTTCAGGTTGTGAAAGGCACAGAACGGTCGGCTGCTCTTGGATGACTCGGGCTGGTCTCTGCCTCACTTGGTGTCCGGCTCCGCTGCGAGCACGACTGCTCCCTTGCGCTTCATGTCCTTGGCCTTGACTTTCTTCTCCTCCAGGTCCGCGGCTGGCAGCTCGAGGAGGGAGAGGCGCCCTTCCTCAACTCTTGCGCACTTGGTCGCCAGGTTGAACAGCTCCTGAGACGTGCACAACTCCTCGTGGATAGCGAGCTCTTTCTTCAACTGGACGTCGTGGACGCCATCAGAGAACGCAGAGATGATGGCCTCGTCCGTCACCTTGGGGATCTTGAGGCGAATGTTGTTGACGCGCTGGATGAACTTCTGGAGGGTCTCTCCTGGTTGTTGCTTGACGCGGAGCAGGGCACCCGCGGATGGCGGGCGGTTGCGAGTGCCCTGGAAGTTGGCGATGAAGCGGCCCCGCATCTCGTCCCAGGAGGAGATCGAGCCTGGAGGCAGGTTCAGGAGCCACGAACGGGTGTCGTCTTTGAGCGCCATAGGGAACCAGTTCGCCATGATCTTTTCATCGCCGTTGGCCGCCTCGATGCTCAGCTCATAGAGCTGCAAGAACTCCGCGGGGTCGGGGGTGCCATCGTAGCGAGGAGGCAGATCTGGCTTGAACTTGCCCGGCCAGGCGACACTACTCAGCGCGGGGGTGAAGGCACGGCAGCCGGCCGTGGTCGCCGGGGCCCGTCTTGGGGGTGGAGCTTGGTCTTGACGCCCACGTGCCGCCACGGCAAGTGGCGCGGGGCCCTGCCGCGACAGACGATCCTGGCGCGGTGGTGCGAGGAGTGGCGGAGCGTTCTCTTGCGGCGGAGGGACTTCTTGATAGCTTCTTTCTTCGCGCGCGGGCGCGGGGCCTGGCGAGTCGCGTCGTGGGGCCGTGCGCCTCGGCGCCAGAGCGCCGTCTTGGGGAAGAGGTGGTAGAGGAGCTCCATGAGCTACGTCGCCCGTAGCTGGCGGAGGGTGAGGTGGAGAGAGGGACGGCGCAGGGGAGCCCCCTGCGGCGCGGACGAGCTCGGCGATGCGGTCGAGCCAGTCCTCGTAGAGGCCATCAACCGGGCGGTAGCGCAGGAGCTCATGCGCCATGAGGAGCGCGTCCCGTGCATCCATGGGAGCGCGACGAGCATGGGACGAGGAACCGGCCGGGGTCAGCGATGGAGTGGCGGTGCGGCCGTCCCGCCGCACCGAGGGGTGCAGCAAGGACGCTTGCTGCTCATTCCCCGCCGGACCGGTGGCGGCGTTGGCGGCGGGAGACGGAGAAAGATGAGGTGGCCCACCGACGGGAGTCGTCTGAGCGACGCGGGTGGCTAGGGCAGCCCGGCGGTCGGCACGAGCACGAAGAGCATCGGCCATGGAGCCGACGGAGCAACTGCACGCGAGACAACGAAAAGGGAACTCCGGCGCGCCCCTACCTGGCATGCCAAATGTCGGATCACGGGTTCCGGAAAAACCCTCAAGGTTCGAACACTGGGGTGCGCACGAAGATTTCCTCCCTACCGATCTACGCCCTAACTCACTAAGATCTCGCGGTCGAACTCGACGAACTCACAACACAAAGACACAAGGTTTATACTGGTTTACCGTTGTGGTGTAATACCCTACTCCAGTGTGGTGGTGGTGAATTGCCTCTTGGGCTGATGAACAACAGTACAAGGGGAAGAACATCCTCCAGAGGTTGAGGTGTTCTTGTGCTCGGTGTGTGGCTAAGGGTTGGCTCAAGGCTAGATGCCTCTACTGCAGTGGCTAGTTCTACTTATATAGGCCCTGGTCCTCTCCCCAAATATTGAGCGGGAAGGGAGCCAACAACGGTGGCCAATTTGAAAGGGGACAGCTAGTACAGCTTATCCTGACAAAAGCGGTCTTTGCCTGCAAAAGGCTCTGGTGATGACGCCGTCTTGGACTCCATGGTGACCTCCGTCCTGCCGTCCTGCTGGTCTTGGTCTCGTTGCACCGATATGGAAACCTTTGCCTGATGCCTCGGTACTCCGCGCCTGCGCTTGCCCCCTTAGCACCAAAGAGGAAACAAAGACATTGTGCGCGCTGGCGCCCGCCTGGTCTTGATCGTCATGGCTCACGTCACGAGAACCTCGCGAGGTTTGCCCTGCCTTGATATCTCTGCTCCTCGCGAGGCAGCCTGGTGAGGCCGCTCCTAAGGAGGTCTTGTGTCGTCCGCCCCGTGAGGCTTGGCCCCTCGCGGGAGTCTTGAATGCCTCGTTGATGAAGGTGGGCCGTACAGGCCTGCTAGCATAGCCACGCCGTGGGCCGCAGGCAGGCAAGTCTGGGGACCCCCGTTCCCAGAACGCCGACAATAGCTACTGGTACATACCCTCAGTCCCGAGGGTGAACTACTCCCTCCTCGTCATGGAGATCGCCGGGATGATGAAGATGGCCACCGGTGAGGGTTCCCCCCCTCTGGCAGGGTGCCGGAACAGGGTCCCGATTAGTTTTTGGTGGGTACAGAGGCTTGTGGCGGTGGAACTCCCGATCTAGGTTATGTTCTGGAAGTTTGGGTATATATAAGAGGTATTGGCGTCGGGAACAAGTCAGGGGGGGTCCCCGAGGCGGCCACGAGGTAGGGGTGCGAGCCCAGGGGGTAGGGCACGCCCCCACTGATACGTCTCCAACATATCTATAATTTATGAAGTATTCATGCTATTATATTATCCTTCTAGGATGTATTATATGCATTTATATGCTATTTTATATGATTTTTGGGACTAACCTATTAACATAGAGCCCAGTGCCAGTTTTTGTTTTTCCTTGTTTTTGAGTATCGGAGAAAAGGAAAACCAAACGGAGTCCAATTGACCTGAAACTTGACGGAGCTTATTGGACCAGAAGAAGGCCATGAAGTAAAAGAGTTGGGCCCGAAGAGTGCCGGGCTGCCCACGAGGGTGGGAGGCGCGCCTGCCCCCCTTGGGCGCGCCCCTACCTCGTGGACAGCTCGGAGACCCCCTGACTTGTTCCCGATGCCAAAACCTCTTATATATACAGAAACCCCGAGAACATAACCTAGATCGGGAGTTCCGCCGCCGCAAGCCTCTGTAGCCACCAAAAACCAATCGGGACCCTATTCCGGCACCCTACCGGAGGGGGAATCCCTCTCCGGTGGCCATCTTCATCATCCTGGCAATCTCCATGATGATGAGGGAGTAGTTCACCCTCGGGGCTGAGGGTATGTACTAGTAGCTATGTGTTTGATCTCTCTCACTCGTGTTCTTGAGGTTGTACGATCTTGATGTATCGCGAGCTTTGCTATTATAGTTGGATCTTATGATGTTTCTCCCCCTCTACTCTCTTGTGATGGATTGAGTTTTTTCTTTGAAGTTATCTTATCCGATTGAGTCTTTAAGGATTTGAAAACACTTGATGTATGTCTTGCATGTGCTTATTTGTGGTGACAATGGGATATTCACGTGATCCACTTGATGTATGTTTTGGTGATCAACTTGCGAGTTTCGTGACCTCGTGAACTTATGCATAGGGGTTGGCACACGCTTTCGTCTTGACTCTCCGGTAGAAACTTTGGGGCACTCTTTGAAGTACTTTGTGTTGGTTTGAATAGATGAATCTGAGATTGTGTGATGCATATCATATAATCATACCCACGGATACTTGAGGTGACATTGGAGTATCTAGGTGACATTAGGGTTTTGGTTGATTTGTGTCTTAAGGTGTTATTCTAGTACGAACTCTTGAATAGATCGATCCGAAAGAATAACTTTGACGTGGTTTCGTACCCTACCATAATCTCTTCGTTTGTTCTCCGCTATTAGTGACTTTGGAGTGACTCTTTGTTGCATGTTGAGGGATTGTTATATGATCCAATTATGTTATTATTGTTGGGAGAACTTGCACTAGTGAAATTATGAACCCTAGGCCTTGTTTCGAAGCATTGCAATACCGTTTACGCTCACTTTTACCAGTTGCTACCTTGCTGTTTTTATATTTTCAGATTACAAAAACCTATATCTACCATCCATATTGCACTTGCATCACCATCTCTTTGTCGAACTAGTGCACCTATACAATTTACCATTGTATTGGGTGTGTTGGGGACACAAGAGACTCTTTGTTATTTGGTTGCAGGGTTGCTTGAGAGAGACCATCTTCATCCTACGCCTCCCACGGATTGATAAACCTTAGGTCATCCACTTGAGGGAAATTTGCTACTGTCCTACAAACCTCTGCACTTGGAGGCCCAACAACGTCTACAAGAAGAAGGTTGCGTAGTAGACATCAAGCTCTTTTCTGGCGCCGTTGCCGGTGAGGTGAGTGCTTGAAGGTATATCTTTAGATCTTGCAATCGAATCTTTTAGTTTCTTGTTTTATCACTAGTTTAGTTTATAAAAGAAAACTACAAAAAAAATGGAATTTAGGGTGCCTCATATGCTTCATCTTTTCAATATTTTTCATGAAAATAAGGATTCCGATGATTGTGCGCAATTGTTAGAGGAAGAATGCATTAGAATGTTTGGCAGTAAATATTTGAATGATGAGCATGATTGCAATGTTGTTAGTATGAACTCTTCGAATATCCATAGTACTAATGATGATTGCACTAGTCATATGAAAATGTCTCTTATAAGCATGTCAATTTTTGTGGAGTGCATAGAGTTTGCAAGTACACACCAAATAGGGAAGATAGATTTTGTAAGAGGCATAAGTACTTAGAAACTAAATGGTTGCAAGAAAGGCTAGATGCTTGTGCTGAAAATTTAAAATTTCTTTGCCATCCTTGTGAACTTTGCAATGAACGTGATCATTTAAATCCCCAATGCAAATTGTTTCATGATCGTATCGTGTCGAAAAATTGTGATGACCTGATTTCCCTTGCACATCATAATGAACTTAGTTTGCTTTTGGGTTATGAAGAAATGAAACATACAACTAAGGATATGCTAGAATTTGTCCTTGATAAATTTCTTGATTTTGATCTAGAAGAAATTTTTATGTATTGTGTGGTGAATTGCATTGAAAATCCTTATATTCCCAATTACATAAAGAAAAGAAAACAAATAGAATATGAAGAGAATACTAATGAAAGGGAAGAGACTTCCCAATATCCTCGTATTATTTCTTATGATGAATCAGGTAACGAGGAGGAGCTTTCTATTCAACCAATTTCATTAATAAGGAGATCAAAAGAGAGGGTTAAACCCACACATGATGTGAAGAAGAAAAAGAAAAAAAGACGGAGAAGTAAAGGTAGAAATGTATCCCTCCCAAATGATGTTGCTCCTATTACTCATTGTGATGATGATAATGGCTATACTATTGGTGCTATCCATACTATTAATGATGAGAATGACATGTTTGAGAATATATTTGCTGCAATTAATATTTGTCCCAATCTTGGGGATGCTATGTTTAATGAAGATGATATTTTTAGCCTCCCAAGTTTTGATGATAAAATTTATTATGATGATAGCATGCCTCCTACTTATGATGATTATGTTGATGAAAGTGGGTTTGGAAGAGTGTCAACTTTAGGAAGTAATGATCCCACTATTTTGGAGGATGTGGAATCTTATTGTGATAAATATGAAAGTGGATTTGGAGAGGTCATGACTTTATTTAGTGATGATTCCACTATCTTGGAAGAGGTTTCAATCGATTATGATGAGAACAAAGTTGCTACTTATGATAATTATTGTGATGATACATATGCTATAAAAAGTAGTGATTATTATATTTATAAAACTTGTCATGATTATGATTACCCTTTTTCTGAATACTCTTTTAATATGGAAACAATTTATAGTATTCGAGTTTCTTATGATACTCCCACTATTCTGAATAAGAATTTTGCTTATGTGGAGAGTAGTAAAAATTATATGCTTGTGGCTCATGAAAAGAATGCTTTATGTGATAGTTATATTGTTGAATTCATTCATGATGCTACTGAAAATTATTATGAGGGAGGAACATATATATGCTTGTAGGAATTGCAATAATATCAAGTTTCCTCTCTATGTGCTTAAAGTTTTGAAGTTATGCTTGTTTTGCCTTCCTATGCTAGTTGATTATTGTTCACATAAGTTGTTTGCTCACAAAATCCATATGCACAGGAAGTGGGTTAGGCTTAAATGTTTTAGTCATATTCTCCATGATGCTCCATTTATGTTTCAATTATTATCTTTTATGTGAGCATCATTGAAATCATTATGCCAAGCTAGGGGTGTTAAACGTTAGCGCTTGTTGGGAGGCAACCCAATTTTATTTTTGTTCTTTGCCTTTTGCTTCTGTTTAGTAATAAATAGTTCATCTAGCCTCTGTTTAGATGTGGTTTTATTTTAATTAGTGGTTGTGCCAAGTATAACCTTTGGGAAGACTTGGGTGAAGTCTATGCGATCTTGGTGTAAAAAACAGAAACTTTTGCGCTCACGAGATTAGCTGCCATTTTTTTTACTGGAGAGTGATTATAGGTTGATTATATTTTGCAGATGATTAATAGACAAATTCCTCAGGTGCAAGAATTTATTTCAGAATTTTTGGAGTTACAGAAGTATTCGAATGATACAGATTTTTACAGACTGTTCTGTTTTTGACAGATTCTGTTTTCATTGTGTTGTTTGCTTATTTTGATGAATCTATGAGTAGTATCGGAGGGTATGAACCATAAAGAAGTTGTAATACATTAGATATTACACCAATATGAATTTAGAATGAGTTCACAACAGTACCAAAAGTGGTGATTTATTTTCTTATACTAATGGAGCTTACGAGTTTTCTGTTAAGTTTTGTGTTGTGAAGTTTTCAAGTTTTTGGTAAAGATTCGATGGACTATGGAATAAGGAGTGGCAAGAGCCTAAGCTTGGGGATGGCCAAGGCACCCCAAGGCAAAATTCAAGGACAACCAAAAGCCTAAGCTTGGGGATACCCCGGATGGCATCCCCTCTTTCGTCTTCGTTCATCGGTAACTTTACTTGGAGCTATATTTTTATTCACCACATGATATGTGTTTTGCTTGGAGCGTCATTTTATTTTATTTTATTTTGTTTGTTGTATGAATAAAATATCATGATCTGAAATTCTTAAATTAGAGAGAGTCTTCACATAGCTACATAATTATTTAACTACTCATTGATCTTCACTTATATCTTTTTGGAGTAGTTTGTCGTTTACTTGTGTGCTTCACTTATATCCTATGAGTAAATGGTTTAATGATTTGAATGTCATAAATCTGAAATTATATATGTTTAATATGCCCTTCCCATGGGGAGTAATGCCTTCACATATAAGAAGTACAGGTGGTAATTTTTTTGAAGGTTAGCAAACATTGTATTGGTCACTTGAACAAGTCATGAAAGAATATTGAAGGAAGCGAGATTTCACATATAAATATACTATCTTGGACATCTTCTATGATTGTGAGCCCCATTAATTATTTTCAAACCCGAGCAAATTAGTTGAAGTTGGACAAGGAAGACAAGATAATGAGTTATGCTTGGGTATATTTGTATAGAAGTTATATTGTTATAGATCCTCTAACATGTGGTGCTTGCTATTTAGAATCCTTTGCTAGCCAAAATATCTGTACTAAGCGGGAATACTGCTTGTGCATCCAAATTCCTTGAACCAAGTTTATTCCATAAGTGTCCACCATATCTACCTATATGCGGTATTTACCTGCCGTTCCAAGTAAATTTGCATGCGCCAAACTCTAAACCTTCAAATAATAATCTATTTTGTATGCCCGAATCGCTCATGTAGCGACTAGGGGCTGTCAGTATCTTCCATGCTAGGTGGGTTATTCTCACGATGAGTGGACTCCGCTCATCATTCACGAGAAAATGGCTGGTAACTGGGATGCCCAGTCCTATGATCAAAAGATCAAAAACAAAATCACAAATAATTTAAACAAAACTCCCCCAGGACTGTTGATAGTTGGACGGCACCCGTTGTTTCGGACATGCCGTGGAGTGTGATTGTTGGTGGAGGGGGAGTAAAATCGTTACCTTTCTGTTTGGGAACCGCCTATAGTGTATCTAGTATGGAAGATATTGGGAACTCTTGGTCGTTATGTTGATAATGAAAGCATACCTCTCAAAATTAATTTCATCTCTATTTTAGCTTCGAGCTCTGGCACCTGTGCAAATCCCTGCTTCCCTCTGCGAAGGGCCTATCTTTTACTTTTATGCAAGAGTCAGTAGTATTCCTTCTCATTCCAACCTAATTTTTAGTTGGCAAGCATCATGTGGCGGAGAAAGATCTAAGAATATATGGCCATTCAAATATATTTAATCATGAATTATTATTGTTGACAATTATCTATATGATAAATAAGTTGGGAGGCGAAACATTAAGCCCCTATCTTTCTCTGTGTTCGATGGATGCTATTTGTTCTAAAAATGTGCTTCGAGTGGTAGCAATCATGGAAGACTATATGATAGTTGATTATGTGGGATTTGCTAAATCAAAGCTCTTACATAGACCCTTCCTGAAAATAAGATGAACTGCAGTTGCTTGATGACTGAGAACTGTTTGTTAGTTTTCAAGAAAGTTTATGATCTATACTTTAACATGTGAATAGCTTGTTAGTTGATCATGAGAAGCTTTGTGATATTAGCTACTGTTATGACATATAATGATGCTAGAAAAGGTGATTGAAATTATCATTGATCAAACTTGTGCACCTGCTAGAATTCACACTTCATAAATTATTTCTTTTATAATTTACCTACTTGAGGACGAGTAGGAATTAAGCTTGGGGATGCTGATAC
This sequence comes from Aegilops umbellulata, assembly GCA_032464435.1. Lineage (NCBI taxonomy): Eukaryota > Viridiplantae > Streptophyta > Magnoliopsida > Poales > Poaceae > Aegilops > Aegilops umbellulata. The sequence continues at coordinate 96,230,749 of CP136060.1, forward strand.
GTCTCCAACGTATCTATAATTTATGAAGTATTCATGCTATTATATTATCCTTCTAGGATGGTTCATATGCATTTATATGCTATTTTATATGATTTTTGGGACTAACCTATTAACCTAGAGCCCAGTGCCAGTTTCTGTTTTTTCCTTGTTTTTGAGTATCACAGAAAAGGAAAACCAAACGGAGTGCAATTGACCAGAAACTTGACGGAGCTTATTTTTGGACCACAAGAAGGCCATGGAGTAAAAGAGTTGGGCCATAAGAGTCCCGGCTGCCCACGAGGGTGGGAGGCGCGCCCACCCCCCTGGGCGCGCCCCCCTACCTCGTGGACAGCCCGGAGACCCCCTTGACTTGTTCTCGACGCCAAAACCTCTTATATATACAGAAACCCATAGAACATAACCTAGATCGGGAGTTCCGCCATCGCAGGCCTCTGTAGCCACCAAAAACCAATCGGGGCCCTGTTCCGGCACCCTACCGGAGGGGGGAATCCCTCTCCGGTGGCCATCTTCATCATCCCGGCGCTCTCCATGACGAGGAGGGAGTAGTTCACCCTCGGGGCTGAGGGTATGTACCAGTAGCTATGTGTTTGATCTCTCTCTCTCTCATGTTCTTGAGGTGGTACGATCTTGATGTATCGCGAGCTTTGCTATTATAGTTGGATCTTATGATGTTTCTCCCCCTCTACTCTCTTGTGATGGATTGAGTTTTCCCTTTGAAGTTATCTTATCGGATTGAGTCTTTAAGGATTTGAGAACACTTGATGTATGTCTTGCATGTGCTTATCTGTGGTGACAATGGGATATTCACGTGATCCACTTGATGTATGTTTTGGTGATCAACTTGCGAGTTCCGTGACCTCGTGAACTTATGCATAGGAGTTGGCAAACGTTTTCGTCTTGACTCTCTGGTAGAAACTTTGGGGCACTCTTTGAAGTACTTTGTGTTGGTTTGAATAGATGAATCTGAGATTGTGTGATGCATATCGTATAATCATACCCACGGATACTTGAGGTGACATTGGAGTATCTAGGTGACATTAGGGTCTTGGTTGATTTGTCTCTTAAGGTGTTATTCTAGTACGAACTCTTGAACAGATCGATCCGAAAGAATATTTTTTAGGTGGTTTCGTACCCTACGATAATCTCTTCGTTTGTTTTCCGCTATTAGTGACTTTGGAGTGACTCTTTGTTGCATGTTGAGGGATTGTTATATGATCCAATTATGTTATTATTGTTGAGAGAACCTGCACTAGTGAAAGTATGAACCCTAGGCCTTGTTTCGAATCATTGCAATACCGTTTACGCTCACTTTTACCACTTGCTACCTAGCTGTTTTTATATTTTCAGATTACAAAAACCTATATCTACCATCCATATTGCACTTGTATCACCATCTCTTTTCCGAACTAGTGCACCTATACAATTTACCATTGTATTGGGTGTGTTGGGGACACAAGAGACTCTTTGTTATTTGGTTGCAAGGTTGCTTGAGAGAGACCATCTTCATCCTATGCCTCCCACGAATTGATAAACCTTAGGTCATCCACTTGAGGGAAATTTGCTACTGTCCTACAAACCTCTGCACTTGGAGGCCCAACAACGTCTACAAGAAGAAGGTTGCGTAGTAGACATCGCCCACCCTCGTGGTGGCCTGGGGACTCTTCTGGCCCATCTCCGATGCTCCGTGGGCTTCTTCTGGTCCAAAAACAATCTCCGTTGAAATTTCAGGTCAATTGGACTCTGTTTGGTTTTCCTTTTCTGCGATACTCAAAAACAAGGGAATAGATAGAAACTGGCACTGGGCTCTAGGTTAATAGGTTAGTCCCAAAAATCATATAAAATAGCATATAAGTGCATATGAAACATCCAAGAATGATAGTATAATATCATGGAACAATAAAAAATTATAGATACGTTGGAGACGTATCAACATTGTCATGTGAAAAAAGAGAATAAGAAATATTGCATGCTAATGATAGCTTGTGTGTAACGCGTGTTGATCTTATATAGGCAGGATGTCAATAATTATATAGACTGAGACTCTCCTTGCATTAGTTAATATTCAACTATTTGATGAAGATTCTCTATGCATCATCCAAGAGTTAAGTGTTAAACAAGTGCTTTCTTTAAGCAAGATGACATATTGTTGTTTACAAGCTTTCATTAGAGGCCTCATACAAAATCTATCTTTGTTTACAATAATACAATGCAAGCTTTTTCCATTCACTATCACCATGGTAGTTTACTTGCAAGATTAAGCCAAACTAATGTACACTAGTGACACTATTGATTATCCTTCTAAACTGCCCATGACAAGACAAATAACCAAAGAAAATTATGAATCTATAATCAAATATAGAGCATCAACACAATATGAACCATAATCATTATAGGCAACTCATATGTCCATTGTAGTGATTAAGAAAAAAAAGAGAGATTACATCTAGGCTACTACCGTTAACCCTAGGACAAGGGTGGACTACTCACAAATCATATTGGAGAAGCGATAATCAAGATTGTTGAAGACGACGATGTACTCACAGCTCCAGCAGGTACCAAATCAGGGTGAAACGAAAATCATCTTAGAACGTGAATTGGGAGTAGGAGAAAAAATGCTCGATAAATATGACAGAGGTCCAAGGTTATATGTAGCATCGATGGCAAGGGAAGAACACCAATAGATCCCTAGGGTGCTCCGGTGCCCTATGTAGACGCCCTAACAGCTAGCTAGGGCCCCATACGGTGGGTGCCCCAGTGTTCTCGACCTCAAATGGATCTGGTCCTCAAGTTTTCTGAGGTGGATAGATATTTTATTTCTCTGAAATGTAAAAAACAGTAGAAACGTGGATTTGGCACTAGGGAGTAAATTAATGGTTAGTTCCAAATAAACTTCAAACATGTTGCATAATAATGGATAGTAGGAATGAAACATACACATATTATAGATATGTTGGGGATGTAACATGACCATACATTGTTTTTTGAAATCACCACAAGTATTAATCAAGTAGTGTTCATATAATAGTTTCCAATAACCACCATCATGCAGGAGAGAACAACCCCCATTAATAAACCATCATATTTACACGAAAGAGAAAACTTAGCAGTATCAAGTGTGACCGTATTCACACCCCTCTTGATATTAGCTAATTCAAAACTTGGCAGCAATTGCATCACCTCAATTACCTCCTTCAAATGAACTAACAATAATCTGTTCAAGTCAGTGTTTAGCAGAAATTGATAAACATAAAGGCACAGTCTCCAGAACAATCTATTGCTGCAAAGAACGACAATATAAAAGCCTGCCAAACATGCACGAAGCTCCACCACCTCCACATTAGCACATATTGGAAGGAAACTCTAAACCAAGAGGACAACAATGCCCATAGAGTCACTAACTACAACCCCAATAGTGCCCAAACCAATTTCCGCAACAACACTCGCATCCACAAAATCAAGAGGTTTTTTTTGGGGGGGGGGGGAGGGGGCGGTCCCAAAACGCATGCCCGCTACTCAAAGGAGAAGCCCTAGGATCCGTGAAAAGGTAGATTTATCTTTACCTAAACGAGAAGATGTGGATAAACGAGGCACCGGGCAAAGGAAGACCAATAATTAATTATCTAGAAAGCCGACACACGCAACAATTGAAGCCTTCCCACAAGCAAAAGTTGTTTCATTATGATCCTACAATATTGATGCTTTTAATACCTTAACAAATGTAATTCTATCACGAAGAATGCATCTAAATATACGAAAACTTTTGTACAATTAGGAATGCAGGTTTTTACCTCTTTAGCACACTATTTTGGGCAAAAGTTCAAATGTACATTTTTGGTCCAACAGAGAGCATATACAAAAACACAGTTTAAAAAAGGGTGCAACATAAGATTTAATGGTGTTGTCATATATAAAAACTTGCATGATGGCATATAAAATAATTGATTACTCACAAAAAATCATTTTTTTCTATTGATTAGATATTCTTGTCAATACATGCATGCATATATTTTGTTTGCCCATCCCTATCTCAACCCCATGGGGGAAGACATGGCACTACATGCATGCATGTGTATAGACAATAAGATAAGATAAGTACTCCCGTGCTTATGCCAAATAAAGCAGACTAGGTGCACATACATGAGATGCAAAGCACCGAGCTAGTCTCCCCATTTCTCTAGGCTAGATAATACAATGATTTGGCAAATTGCTGTAGCACGTCTTTTTTTGCAGATACAGATTATATATGTGTTAGGAAACAGAAGTATTATATTGCACGTCTCGGGTAAAGAAATAATAGTATTCTGAAGCAATGAAGCTGTCTAGATATAGAGGTTTTTCTGGTTATACTCCACAGAACTTTAAGAAGGGCTGAAATTGTACTAGCAATTTTAACTACCAATACCATGCAATCAAATTACTAAGGCTTCACTCTGAATGTACTATACAGTAAAGCAGTTGCACGATCTTCATCGGGCGGTCCGATGGGGTGAGAACGTACAGTACATTCCTTTTGTTGCAGTAAAAAAGAACGTATTTCTGTATTTGTCCTTTACATATTTTATGGTTGCATGTATCAGTTGATGCGTAAAACTGGGTAAAACGCCTCCTTTTTTATTTTGAGAACAATAATCTACGGCAGGCGCTGCTTAGAGCACATAGATGTAGCATTCCTCATTAATTAGTTACTTCACTTGACCGATCAGGCACCTAATGGGCTGGGTAACCATATGCATGGTCATCGACATATATGGGATGCGAAGCTTGTTGACGGAATATAACAACATTGTCATGGAAGATGTTGTTCGAGTATATATCTCTGTAGCCACTAGCTAGGTCAAAAGCAAGCCAAGCTTATTCCACGCAATTATATGTATAAATAAGTGATCAATTAAATTGAGCCACCCATATGTAACACATATTCGAGCATAAAATCTTCTTTTTGAAGGTGTCGAAACACGTCCCCCCTTACCCAAGATGGTAGGTGTGCATGCATGTGCATGCCTGTCATCCTCCAAATCTACTTTTTGAAAAGGGAAAGCTCAAGATAGATTAATAAAGTATCATGCACGCTCTAATTGATAAGAATATATTCTTGATACATGGGCAGAATGATGAGGCCTTGAGAGATATGGTTGACATCTAGGAATATATAAAAAAAAATTGTAACTCCTGAGAATATATAGTTAGGTCATTTCTCTTTGCAAACTACTATAAATAGACATGAGAAGGAAGCATTAGCAAGGAGAAAACAGATCAAAGAGAGCAAGCCTCACATGGTGATAAGAGTTTTTATCTCTGATAGGCAAGGATGACTTGCCTGTGGATTCTTCCTCTCATCAAGGCTTAGCTTAGCCTTGGTGTGTGGGTATATCACATGTAGTCTCCTTGGCTAGCCCGAGTGACTCTTATCGTTATGCTAGGCTAAATTGTATCTTTTAACCGATTCGTTCATGCGATAGGATTTAGATTATTATGCTACAAATTGTGATGTTGTGTGTGTGTGTGTGTGTGTGTGTGTGTGTGTGTGTGTGTGTGTGTTTCTCTCTGCGTGTTTTGTAGGAGTTTTCATCTCAGGTGCCTTACTCATTTGTAATAAAAGTTATGGTAGCCAGTTTCAAGACTCATGACCAATTTTGTACGGTGATTTGTTTTCCCTAGAACGTAGATGGAAAATGAAACTAAATCGTTGCCGCGACAGCTTGGGCATGCGGCATCCGCCGTTGCCACGAGCATGCCATGCACTAGCTAGTGTTGGATTGATGTCTCAAACGAAAGACTTGTTAAAGAGAAGAGGACCGGTGGATTTTCTGCGGAATCCAAATTTTATTTGATCTGTCCTAATCCAATCATTTAAATACCCGGGTCATCGATTTACACGATATTAATACTAATTCATTTATATTCTTAGTTTACTTGTGTATTTACTCGTTAGCATGTTGATAACAGATCAATCGATAGTCACATCTGCCAGTACACCACGCTAGGCCAAAAAAACACTGGCAGACTAGCGCGGCTTCCCACCGTAGACCACCAGCATGGCCCTTGTAAACTTGGAAGTGGTAAATGTGGAAAAAGAAGCATGACGTTCGCATTGGGAGGAAGAGAACAAGCGTCGAGTTTACACACAACCCCGTGGAGCAAACGTAAGGTTGTAGAAGCGTCCAAAGGCAATATAGTTGATTCTTTTATTGCTCTATCTAAAAAAAACACTTTCGAAAGTCGAAAAATTATGAACAATTTTTTTGAAGTATTTTTATAAGTTGTACATCATATTTCCTGGGTCTTAATGCTTTTTCCATTATAGATAAACTTATTTGTGTTGTTTCTTTTGTATTCATGTGTTGATGTGCGAATTTGGATTCGATAAGCCTACATATACTTCACTGGCTCCATATTATCTTAGCAACATCTTTTATTCTATCCTTGTTTGCCGTCCTCGGTTACCTACCCGTCACGCATTGATAGATACCATGCCACCTCTGTTATGCCAAAGAAGTCCTTCAGAAAGTTCTCACTTTAAATCTTACGATCTCTTTCTCACGTTGGATGCTCTTATCCATGCGCGGATCTATTCATCCCCCACTTTAATCTTGCACACCCCCCTATAGAAGGTGAGATGTACATTGGGCGACAGAGGTGAGGACAGACACATTGCTAATCAGGAGGCTCGGCGGCAGCAGTGGTCTCAGTAGCAAGAAAAGCAGAGCAATGATTGGGTTAGTAGCACCGACATGGTACGTCCATTTAGGGTAGCATCGTGTGGGGTGGGACATGAGCATCACCTTTGAGCCTCGACAACATGCGAGGAAGAAAAACAACATGAGGAGTAGGGCAATGTGGGCTAGTCCATGGTAGGGTCAAGCAGTAGTATAAGGCAATGGGCAGTGTTCGAATAGGTAGAGGCCGGATGCGGCAGAGGCTGTGGTAGTTTGCCTCATGTCCTAATGGGAGGGTGTGAGCTTCCCTCCATCTAGTACATATGGAAGGAATGGAGTATCACAGCTAGGGAATCACCGTGGAACATCGAAGAAAAGCTTCACCTTATAAGTGAGGGACTCGCAGTGCCCAACAGAACACACAAGGGTGTCGGTGAACTTGTTGCCTCTTATTGAAGAGAAGCTTGGGGTAGACAACGAAATTACAAGAGGGGAGTTTTCATAGACTTTATATGTAACACAAAGCCCGTGTGACATAAATCAATGCTCCATATAGAGGTAGACCAGACCTAGTTAAGAGATGTGAGTGACCAGTTCTTCTCATTTGGATCTAGTTCTGTGTGTTCATACTTATGGGACCCAACGAACACACATAATATCATTTTACGACCCAGGTGCGTTTTAGAAAAATATGAACAAATTGATGAATATCATCCTAGTTGATTTTATTTTAATTGTTCACAGCAAAAACATTTTTGGTTGTATGTATGCTCGGATGCGGGGCCATAGGAGGTTATCCCTTCCATAAAACTAGTAAGAAAATTTACTAGTTACTTTGATTCAATATTGAAGAATAGTCTTATCAACCTACTATATAGAAAAGGCAAAGCCACAAAAGAATAAAAGGTGTTAAGGAAACCATCTTACAGGTTGATAAAATAAAACTAGAGTACACAAGGCGAATATTGTCAAAAGGCAACATGACTGCACTACTGGACACCATAAGCTTGCTAGTGAACAAAATCACATGAATTGCTAAAACACCATGTGAAGTAACCAACGCCATCTATGGCACACGAACACAGAACTCCTAGAGGGAAAAGTGTCGAACTTTGCCTCAACGTCTCCACCAAATTTCCACTGGAGAGGGGCCTCTGTCCTCTCGCTCTGAACCGAGGAGCACCGACCCTGTCTGCACTAGAAAGGAACGAGAGACCATATGATGGAGACATATGTATATAAGAGGAGGAAAATGTGATAACTAAATGCTAGAGCCGAGCTTCAGTGATGATACAATCTGGCCCAAACACGCTAGCATGACCGGAGGAACCTTGCATTCACCGATGATGCTCCAAGAGAGTAAGACGCAACATGCAGCTACTAGAGGGTCTACCAAAACAAACTCGGATTTTCACCCGGAGCGTTGGAAATGGGAGTGCAGGTGAAGGAAATATGCCCTAGAGGCAATAATAAAGTTATTATTTATTTCCTTACATAACATGATAAATGTTTATTAGTCATGCTAGAATTGTATTAACCGGAAACATAATACATGTGTGGATATATAGACAAACAGAGTGTCACTAGTATGCCTCTACTTGACTAGCTTGTTAATCAAAGATGGTTAAGTTTCCTAACCATAGACAAAGGAGTTGTCATTTGATTAACAAGGTCACATCATTAGTTGAATGATCTGATTGACATGACCCATTCCATTAGCTTAGCACCCGATCATTTAGTATGTTGCTATTGCTTTTGTTCATGACTTATACATGTTCCTTTGACTATGAGATTATGCAACTCCCGTTTACCGTAGGAACACTTTGTGTGCTACCAAACGTCACAACGTAACTGGATGATTATAAAGGTGCTCTACAGGTGTCTCCGAAAGTATTTGTTGGGTTGGCGTATTTCAAGATTGGGATTTGTCACTCCGAATGTCGGAGAGGTATCTCAGGGCCTTCTCGGCAATGCACATCACATAAGCCTTGCAAGCATTGCAACTAATGAGTTAATTGTGGGATGATGTATTACGGAACGAGTAAAGAGACTTGCCGGTAACGAGATTGAACTAGGTATTGGATACCGACGATCGAATCTCGGGCAAGTAACATACCGATGGACAAAGGGAACGACGTATGTTGTTATGCGGTCTGACCGATAAAGATCTTCGTAGAATATGTAGGAACCAATATGGGCATCCAGGTCCCGCTATTGGTTATTGACCGGAGACGTGTCTCGGTCATGTCTACATTGTTCTCGAACCGTAGGGTCCGCACGCTTAAGGTTTCGATGACAGTTATATTATGAGTTTATGAGTTTTGATATACCGAAGGAGTTCGGAGTCCCGGATGAGATCGGGGACATGACGAGGAGTCTCGAAATGGTCGAGACGTAAAGATCGATATATTGGACGACTATATTCGGACATCGGAAAGGTTTTGAGTGGTTCGGGTATTTTTCGGAGTACCGGGGAGTTACGGGAATACGCAGGAAAAGTATTGGGCCTTATTGGGCCATACGGGAAAGGGAGAGGGGCTGCCTAGGGCAGGCCGCGCGCCCCCCCAAGGCCTAGTCCGAATTGGACTAGGGGGAGGGGCTGCGCCCCCTCCTTCCTTCCCTTCTCTTTTCCCCTTCCTTGTCTCCTACTCCTAATACTTGGAAGGACTCCTAGTTGGACTAGGAAAGGGGGAATCCTACTCCCGGTGGGAGTAGGACTCCCCTAGGGCGCGCCATAGAGAGGGCCGGCCCTCCCCTCCTCCACTCCTTTATATACGGGGGCAGGGGGCACCCCATAGACACACAAGTTGATCCTTGAGATCGTTCCTTAGCCGTGTGCGGTGCCCCCCTCCACCATATTCCACCTCGGTCATATTGTCGCAGTGTTTAGGCGAAGCCCTGCGTCGGTAGTTCATCAAGATCGTCACCACGCCGTCGTGCTGACGGAACTCATCCCCGGAGGTTTTGCTGGATCGAGACCCGGGGACGTCATCGAGCTGTACGTGTGTCAAGAACTCGGAGGCGCCGGAGTAACGGCGCTTGGATCGGTCAGATCGCGAGGAGGACGTACGACTACTTCCTCTACGTTGTGTCAACGCTTCCGCTTCGGTCTACAAGGGTACGTAGACAATACTCTCCCCTCTCGTTGCTATGCATCACCATGATCTTGCGTGTGCGTAGGATTTTTTTTGAAATTACTACGTTCCCCAACAGTGGCATCCGAGCCTAGGTTTTTATGGTTTGATGTTTTGCACGAGTAGAACACAAGTGAGTTGTGGACGATACAAGTCATACTGCCTACCAGCATGTCATACTTTGGTTCGGCGGTATTGTTGGATGAAGCGGCCCGGACCGACATTACGCGTACGCTTACGCGAGACTGGTTCTACCGCCGTGCTTTGCACACAGGTGGCTGGCGGGTGTCAGTTTCTCCAACTTTAGTTGAACCGAGTATGGCTACGCCCGGTCCTTGAGAAGGTTAAAACGGAGTCTATTTGACAAACTATCGTTGTGGTTTTGATGCGTAGGTGAGATTGGTTCTTGCTTAAGCCCGTAGCAGCCACGTAAAATTTGCAACAAACAAAGTAGAGGACGTCTAACTTGTTTTTGCAGGGCATGTTGTGATGTGATATGGTCAAGACATGATGCTATATTTTATTGTATGAGATGATCATGTTTTGTAACCGAGTTATCGGCAACCGGCAGGAGCCGTATGGTTGTCGCTTTATTGTATGCAATGCAATCGCCCTGTAATGCTTTACTTTATCACTAAGCAGTAGCGATAGTCGTAGAAGCATAAGATTGGCGAGACGACAACGATGCTATGATGGAGATCAAGGTGTCGCGCCGGTGACGATGGTGATCATGATGGTGCTTCGGAGATGGAGATCACAAGCACAAGATGATGATGGCCATATCATATCATTTATATTGATTGCATGTGATGTTTATCTTTTTATGCATCTTATCTTGCTTTGATTGACGGTAGCATTATAAGATGATCTCTCACTAAATTATCAAGAAGTGTTCTCCCCGAGTATGCACCGTTGCCAAAGTTCGACGTGCCCAGACACCACGTGATGATCGGGTGTGATAAGCTCTACGTCCATCTACAACGGGTGCAAGCCAGTTTTGCACACGCAGAATACTCAGGTTATACTTGACGAGCCTAGCATATGCAGATATGGCCTCGGGACACGGAGACCGAAAGGTCGAGCGTGAATCATATAGTAGATATGATCAACATAGTGATGTTCACCATTGAAAACTACTCCATTTCACGTGATGATCGGTTATGGTTTAGTTGATTTGGATCACGTGATCACTTAGAGGATTAGAGGTATGTCTATCTAAGTGGGAGTTCTTAAGTAATATGATTAATTGAACTTTAATTTATCATGAACTTAGTCCTGTTAGTATTAGCATATCTATGTTGTAGATCAATAGCTCGCGTTGTTGCTTCCCTGTGTTTATTTTGATATGTTCCTAGAGAAAATTGTGTTGAAAAATATTAGTAGCAATGATGCGGATTGGATCCGTGATCTGAGGTTTATCCTCATTGCTGCACAGAACAATTATGTCCTTAATGCACCGCTAGGTGACAGACCTATTGCAGGAGCAGATGCAGACGTTATGAACGTTTGGCTAGCTCAATATGATGACTACTTGATAGTTTAGTGCACCATCCTTAACGGCTTAGAATCGGGACTTCAAAGACGTTTTGAACGTCATGGACCATATAAGATGTTCCAGGAGTTGAAGTTAATATTTTAAGCAAATACCCGAGTTGAGAGATATGAAGTCTCCAACAAGTTCTATAGCTAAAAGATGGAGGAGAATCGCTCAACTAGTGAGCATGTGCTCAGATTGTCTGGGTACTACAATAGCTTGAATCAAGTGGGAGTTAATCTTCCAGATAAGATAGTGATTGACAGAATTCTCTAGTCACCATCACCAAGTTAGTAGAACTTCGTGATGAACTATAGTATGAAAGGGATGACGAAAACGACTCCCAAGTTTTTCATGATGATGAAATCGATAAAGGTAGAAATCAAGAAAGAGCATCAAGTGTTGATAGTTGACAAGATCACTAGTTTCAAGAAAAAGGGCAAAGGAAGAAGGGGAACTTCAAGAAGAACAGCAAGCAAGTTGCTGCTCAAGTGAAGAAGCCCAAGTCTAGTCCTAAGCCTGAGACTAAGTGCTTCTACTGCAAAGGGACTGGTCACTGGAAGCGGAATTACCCCAAGTGATTGGCGGATAAGAAGGATGGCAAAGTGAACATAAGTATATTTGATATACATGTTATTGATGTGTACTTTACTAGTGTTTATAGCAACCCCTCAGTATTTGATACTAGTTCAGTTGCTAAGATTAGTAACTCGAAACGGGAGTTGCAGAATAAACAGAGACTAGTTAAGGGTGAAGTGACGATGTATGTTGGAAGTAGTTCCAAGATTGATATGATCATCATCGCACACTCCCTATACTTTCGGGATTAGTGTTGAAACTAAATAAGTGTTATTTGGTGTTTGCGTTGAGCATGAATATGATTTGATCATGTTTATTGCAATACGATTATTCATTTAAGTTAGAGAACAATTGTTGTTCTGTTTACATGAATAGAACCTTTTATGGTCATACACACCAACGAAAATGGTTTGTTGGATCTCGATCGTAATAATACACATATTCATAATATTGAAGCCAAAAGATGCAAAGTTAATAATGATAGTGCAACTTATTTGTGGCACTGCTGTTTAAGTCATATTGGTGTAAAGCGCATGAAAAAACTCCATGCTGATGGGATTTTGGAATCACTTGATTATGAATCACTTGATGCTTGCGAACCATGCCTTATGGGCAAGATGACTAAAACGCCGTTCTCCAGAACAATGAAGCAAGCAACAGATTTGTTGAAAATCATACATACTGATGTATGTGGTCCGATGAATATTAAGGCTTGCACCAGGTATCATTATTTTCTGACCTTCACAGATGATTTGAGCAGATATGGGTATATCTACTTAATGAAATAAGAAGTCTGAAACATTTGAAAAGTTCATATAATTTCAGAGTGAAGTGGAAAATCATCGTAACAAGAAAATAAAGTTTCTATGATCTGATCGTGGAAAAGAGTATTTGAGTTACGAGTTTGGTCTTCAGTTAAAACCATGTGGAATAGTTTCACAAATTCATGCCACCTGGAACACCACAGCATAATGGTGTGTCCGAACATCATAACCGTACTTTATTGGATATAGTACAATCTATGATGTTTCTTACCGATTTACCACTATCGTTTTGGGGTTATACATTAGAGACAGCTGCATTCACGTTAAATAGGGCACCATCTAAATCCGTTGAGACGACACTATATGAACTGTGGTTTAGCAAGAAACCAAAGTTGTCGTTTCTTAAAGTTTGGGGTTGTGATGCTTATGTGAAAAGTTTCATCCTGATAAGCTCAAACCCAAATCGGAGAAATATGTCTTCATAGGATACCCAAAGGAGATAGTTGGGTACACCTTCTATCACAGATCCGAAGGCAACACATTCGTTGCTGAGAATGGATACTTTCCAGAGAAGGAGTTTCTCTCGAAAGAAGTGAGTGGGAGGAAAGTAAAACTTGATAAGGTAATTGTACCTTCTCCCTTATTGGAAAGTAGTTCATCACAGAAATCTGTTCTTGTGACTACTACACCAATTAGTGAGGAAGCTAATGATGATGATCATGTAACTTCAGATCAAGTTACTACTGAATCTCGTAGGTAAACCAGAGTGAGATCCGCACCAGAGTGGTACGGCAATCCTGTTCTGGAAGTCATGTTACTAGACCATGACGAACCTATGAACTATGAGAAAGCGATGATGAGCCCAGATTCCGCGAAATGGTTTGAGGCCATGAAATATGAGATATGATCCATGTATGAGAACAAAGTATGGACTTTGATGGATTTGCCCGGTGATCGGCAAGCCATAGAAAATAAATGGATCTTCAAGAGGAAGACGGACGCTGATAGTAGTGTTACTATCTACAAAGCTAGAATTGTCGCAAAAGGTTTTCGACAAGTTCAAAGTGTTGACTACGATGAGAGTTTCTCACTCGTATCTATGCTTAAGTCTGTCCGAATCATGTTAGCAATTGCCGCATTTTATGAAATCTGGCAAATGGATAAACAAAATTGCATTCCTTAATGGATTTATTAAAGAAGAGTTGTATATGATGCAACCAGAAGGTTTTGTCAATCCTAAAGGTGCTAACAAAATATGCAAGCTCCAGCGATCCATCCATGGACTGGTGCAAGCATCTCGGAGTTGGAATATACGCTTTGATAAGTTGATCAAAGCATATAGTTTTATACAGACTTGCGGTGAAGCCTGTATTTACAAGAAAGTGAGTGGGAGCACTACAACATTTCTGATAAGTATATGTGAATGGCATATTGTTGATCGGAAATAATGTAGAATTATTCTGCAAAGCATAAAGGAGTGTTTGAAAGGAGTTTTTCAAAGAAAGACCTTGATGAAGCTGCTTACATATTAAGGAGTTTTTCAAAGAAAGCTACTAGTAATGGCGCACTGTGGAACAGTGCGCCATTAGTATGTTTTTTTTTGCAAAACTACTAATGGCGCATCAGATGTAGGTGCGCCATTAGTAACCTGGATTACTAATCGCGCAATTATTGTTGGTGCGCCATTAGTAAGTGGGCAGCAACAAGATATTTTGGGCAGCCTCTCCTACCCACACTCAATTTCTCCCCACTTCATTCTCTCCACCTCCTCCTTGTCTCGGGTGCCTCCTCTTTTTCACCTCATTTCCACCATAGATTCATTCAAATTAAGTGGTTAAATCACCTTGTTTTGATAGGTAAGTAATGGGGGAAGCTATATTTATGTTGTTCTCCCTACAACAATGTGCACATGCACTTTTTATGGCCTAGCTAGATCTATGTATGTTCGTGGTGTTGCATATGTTCGTGGTGTTGCATATGTGTTTGTGTTTGGAGGTGTACCGGTATTTGAAATGCGATAGTTGCCAATATTTTGCCGGAATGTTGATTCATTTCCGTTTCGGCGATAATTTTGGCATTAAGCATTCTTTTTGGTCCTATTTTTAGGGAAAGTCATGCCAAATTTTTTCTTGGTTCTAAAATATCGTTTTGCTTTACCCCGCAGGCGACCGTGGTCCGCACGATGACCGAAGGCATCGTGAATAGATTTTTGAGGTCCGCGAAGGCCGAGATGCTTCAAAAGAACGAGATGGAGATAAGATGTCCGTGTCGAAGATGCAAGCTGGAGAGCCTTATTGTGGACCCGGATTCCGGGCAGGTGCGGAACCACCTGCTCTTGCGTGGTTTCATGGATGGCTATCGATGGCAAGGTGATGAAGATGACTACGAAGTCGTCCATGGGGGCCGAGCAAGAAATGAGGAAGGACAGCAAGACAACCACCGCGGCTCGGGCGGGCGAGAAGACGAAGAATCCCCAGGAGATGATCACGACGGTGATGTTGTACACAGTCATCATGTAGAAGATGCAGGACATGATGATGAGGAAGATGCCGGAGCAGACGACGGGCATGATCATGAAGATGATGATGCCGGCAGAGCAGATGACGGTGGACCATCGATGGGCTGGGTGCAGGACCCTTATATTCAAGAGCTGCTTCTCAAGCAGACGGATAACGCAAGAGCTGCCGCCCGAGAGAAAGACAAGGTGGATCAACTTGAGTTAGACGCGGTTACTCCATTGTATGAAGGATGCAGGCCCGAGGATACCCGCCTGAAAGTAACGCTCATGGCTCTGGAGATGAAGGTAAAACACAAAATGACCGACGCATGCTTCGACGAGAACATGTCATTCCGGCAAGAACGTCTTCCAAAGGGGAACAAGTGCCCGACCAGTTTGGAGGAGGCGAAGAAAATCGTGTGTCCTCTGGATTTACCGCACGTGAAATACCACGTGTGCATGAACAATTGCATCATTTATCGGGACGAGCACGCGGAGTCTACCATATGTCCGGTGTGCGGCGTCACTCGATACAAGAAGAGGAAGAAAGCTCCTCGAAAAGTGGTGTGGTACTTTACGATCACTCCTCGTCTGCAGCGGTATTTCACGGATCCTAAGGTAGCAAAGCTCCTGCGTTGGCACGCGGATAGGGAGGAGAAGAAGCGAGAAGATGACGCAAATGATCCGGAGATAGATAAAAAAGACAAGATGCTGAGTCACCCTAAGGATGCGAGCCAGTGGCAAGCATTGAACTTCGAATACCCAGAATTTGGGAAGGATCCAAGGAACATCATGCTGGGCGCGAGCCCCGATGGAGTCAATCCGTTTGGCAGCCAGAGAAGCACAAATAGCACCTGGCCTGTGTTTGTGTGGATGTACAACCTTCCCCCCTGGTTGTGCATGAAGAGGAAGTACATTCACATGAGTATGCTAATTAAAGGGCCGAAACAACCAGGGAACGACATCAATCTGTATCTGGGGCTGCTGAAGGAGGAGCTAGACACGCTGTGGAAAACGCCAGCCAATACGTGGGACGCCGCAGAGAAAGAATATTTCCCTATGAGAGCCGCACTGCTCACGACGGTGCACGACTATCTCGGTTACGGATATCTCGCGGGGCAGGTAGTCCACGGATTTTCTGGATGCGTAAGGTGCATGGATGACACAACGTATCGCCAGGTAGATAGAGATCCCGGGTCTTCGAAAACCGTGTTCATGGGACATCGAAGGTGGCTTCGCGACGATGACCCGTGGAGGAAACGCAAGGATCTGTTCGATGGTGAAACCGAACCCCGAAAATGCCCGTGCACGAGGAGCGGCGAGGAAATAGACAAGCTGTTGAAAAATTGGAAAGACTGCCCACTGCCGGGAAAGAAGCAAAAGGCGCCAGAGCCGGGAAAGAAGCGAAAGGCGCCAGAGCCGCTGCTGAAGGTATGGAAAACGAGGTCTGTTTTCTGGGACTTGCCGTACTGGAAGATCCACCGTGTGCCTCACAGCCTTGATGTCATGCATATCATGAAGAACGTGTGCGAGAGTCTGCTTGGTACCCTGCTCAACATGCCAGAGAGGACCAAAGATGGGCCTAAAGCAAGGGCAGACTTGAAATCAATGGGCATCAGGCAGGAGCTTCATGCTATATATGATGATGATGATGATGATGATGATGATGATGATGATGATGATGATGATGATGATGATGATGATGATGAGGCGAAGCAAGACACAGAAAGTCGTCGCAAAGGCAAAAAGGCCAAGAAGACCTGAAATGACTACCCTACCGCGTGCTTCACTCTAAGTCAGGAGGAGATCGAGCAGTTTTTCACCTGCCTCCTAGGAGTAAAACTTCCTTACGGTTACGCGGGGAAGATAGGCAGATACTTAGACCCAGCGAAGCAGAAGTTCAGCGGGATGAAGTCTCACGACTGTCACGTGCTGATGATGCAGATACTTCCAGTTGCAATCCATGGGATCATGGACGCGCACGTCCGTGAAACGCTATTTGGCCTATGCAACTTCTTCGACGTCATCTCTCGGAAGTCGATTGGCGTGAGGCAACTCAGAAGGCTACAGGAAGAGATCGTGGTGATACTATGCGAGCTTGAGATGTACTTCCCGCCCGCATTCTTCGACGTTATGGTGCATCTGCTGGTACATATAGTGGAGGATATCATCCAACTCGGGCCGACGTTCCTGCACAGCATGATGCCGTTCGAAAGGATGAATGGTGTCATCAAAGGATACGTTCGCAACATGTCACGTCCAGAGGGAAGCATAGCCAGGGGCTTTCTGACCGAAGAGTGCATCTCCTACTGCACGAATTATCTAGGCATCGAGAACCCCGTTGGTCTGCCCGTCAACAGGCACCTCGGCAGGCTCGCTGGATGGGGTCACCATGAGGGTCGCCGCGAAATGCATGTCGACTTCGAGGGTCGACTCGCCGACTTTGAAAGAGCAAACCTAGTCGCGCTACAACACATAGACGTGGTCGATCCTTGGGTGGTAGAGCACAAAACCTTTATTAAGAAGACGTACAATGACCGAGGCCAACAGAGGACGGACGGAGATATACTCAAAGAGCACAACTCATGTTTCACGCGTTGGTTCAAGCAGAAGCTTCTGTCGTACCCTTTACATGAGGATTCTTCCACGGAAGAACAACTCATATTCGCCTTGTCACAGGGCGCCGAGCAAAACCTGATGACCTATGAGGCGTACGATATCAACGGCTACACATTCTACACCGAGGCCAAGGACATGAAGAGCGATGGTTATCAGAACTCCGGGGTAACGATGGAATCCTACACCGGTAACAACAAAGACAGATACTACGGAAGGATCGAGGAGATCTGGGAGCTGAGCTACGCTGGAGAGAAGGTCCCGATGTTCCGTGTCAGATGGGCCAAGAACGTCATAAAAGAAGACCGGTATTTCACCACCATGGTTATACCCGAAGCCAAATCCAAGACCGCGGGCGCAAACGTCACCGCGAAAAATGAGCCATGGGTACTGGCTTCCCAAGTGGACCAATGCTTCTTCATTACCGACCCGCCAAAGCCCAGTCGTGTTGTCGTGAGGAGAGGCAAAAGGAAGATCATCGGAATGGATGGAGTAGCCAATGAGCAAGACTTCGACAAGTATGGCGACCTGAGGATCGAACATGAAGACGATGATGAAGTAGCAGCATACACCACAAGAAGAAGCAGGACCACCCTACCTAAAGGACGTCCGTTCCACAGAAGAACTCCATTTGCGAAAAAGAAGGGCAAGAAGATTGTGAACAGATAGCTAGCTAAGATCGATTGTATTTAAATCGTAGCCTTCATTTCTCGATTGTATTTCATGGGCACTTTTTGAACTATCATGAATATTTTTAAATTTCATGGACACTCGATCTCGATCCCCCTCCATCTCGATCGCTATCCCACCTTGCCTGATCCAGTCCCACTCACCGCCGAGCACCCCCCGGTCCCCTCCCCTACTCAACCGCCACCGCCGACCCCCCCGCACCCTCCCCCGCTCCACCGACATTACTGTTTGATGATATTTTTTAAAAAATTATTATTGTCTTATAAAAAAAATATTATTGTTATGATTTAAACAAGTTTGAACATATTTAAACACAAGTAAGTATCAAACAGCATTTTAAATGCATAAAAAAATTGTGGAGCCTAGGAATCGAACCCAGGACCTCCTGGTGTGAGAACTGGCTGCTGACCAGTCGAGCTAGTAGAGGAAGTTCATGTGGATCAGGTTAGGCGGGAGATAAACCTGTTGGCTCGAGCAGAAATAAACAAAAATACTAATGGCGCACCAGGGTGAGGTGCGCCATTAGTATGGATGTACTTATGGCGCACCGAGGGGTGGTGCGCCATTAGTATTGTTAGGCCCCCATCCATACTTCCTCCCGGGCCCCCTCTCTCTCCCTCGCCCTCGCCCTCGATCCCCTTCCCCTCTCCTCTCCCGACGCCGCTGCCCCGCCGCCTCGACGCCCTGACGCCCCGACGCCGCTGCCCCGCCGCCCCGACGCCCCGATGCTGCCCCGCCGCCCCGATGCCCCGACGCCCCGCCGCTGCCCCGCCGCCCCGACGCCCCGACGCCGCCTCGACGCCCCGCCTCCCTCCTCTGCACCTTCTCCTCCCAGGTAACCCCCGCTTCCCCGCCCCTCTCTCACGCGCTGTTCCTCTGCCTCGCCGCACCGTTTCTCTGATCGGTGTTGTTGGGTGTAATGAGCAGGGGAGGCTGAGGAGGTCCAAGAACGGCCGCTCGACCAGAAGTCCCGCGCCGCGCTCCAGGCCGGCGTCGAGAAGCTCGCCAACGCCATTGGCGTCACCCCCGCCTTCGCCCCCATCCGCCCCTGTAAGCTAACCCCCCACCCGATCCCCTTCTGTTACTTTGGCATTCACACTTTCTGGATGCGCCACTAGGCACCATGGACAAGCTGATCAGGTAATCTGATCTGCCTGGCCCGCAGAGTTGGCGGTGAACATATTATCTCATTGTAGTAGTGATTGTCGGGGGCTGTTAATCATGCACAATAATATATCGGGCTCGGTTGGCAATGGACATGCTTAAAGCAGTGTTTGTGGGGAAAGTTACGGCTAAGCTCCCATGTAGGTACACGCTTTATCTGTGCCGTCCAACTGCATCATTTGCAGTGTGCACACGTTGAACACTCGATAGTTGTCTGATGAGACCCATTCTAGCTGGTCTTTCAAGTTTTTCTTACTCTAAGATTTGTAGTTTTTTGTGGTGTCTGACAGGATCTTAATATGTAATATAAACCAAGATTATCATTAAATATCAGACAAATCATTCTTGCCCATCTCTTCCATTTAGGAAATTGACAAGCACCCAGTTTCATTTTGGCTGAACAGATATCTCCACGAAAAAAACATTTGGAAACGGACATAATTTAACCTTGGTAGCCCATCTCTTCAGTTTAGGAAATTGGCAAGCACCCTGTTTCATTTTGTCTGAACAGATATCTTAATGAAAAAAACATTTGGAAATGGACATACTTTAACCTGATCGTAAGAAATGTCTATGTTTCAGCTGTCAAACTTTGATTTGTGTATTATCTAGTGAGAGGATTGTACATAATTGATGCTATTATTATGTGCTTTGTATAATATGTAACTGGCTATTAGCCACTATTATAATTTGGCAGCTCAAAACTATACGTAGTATGCTTTGTGTGGAGTTTTTTCTTCAGTTTTGGCCACTATTGATGTTTAATACTTCATACAAAACACATGATAAAAAATGACTCGATTTACTATAAAAACTACCTTTCCTGAATAATGCCATTTTTTTATTTTTACTAGCATGTTACCATTAAAATAGTGGTGAAAGTATTGCTTGTTACTTATAGAGTAGTATAAAAGACATTTTGGACCAAAACAAGTTTCTGGTATAGTTAGAAGACGCCTGACCCATTGCCCTAGCCTTGTATTGCAAGTTGATGAAATTCAATTTGTTAGTGACTAGCTAGCTCATCCATTTTTTTCTGAAGATATCTCTTTGCTGAACGACAGACGGCCAATGTACCATGTTCTGGTGACTGGATTTATTCTGGGTGTTCCCCAATCATGTGGTGTCAGTTTGTCACTTGGTTCGAATCATTATATGCCATCTTCTGAACATCATTACCTTACAGTTATCCAGCTATACATTTTATCACTTGTTCTTTTCTCTCAGAATATGGAACCTATTTGTGTAATCTGACCTATCTCTCCTTGATTTTGATGTTGTAGCTAGAACTACCATGAATGCTCAGTATATATAAATTTAGATGTTTATATGGTCGCTGGGTTTTCATAGTATACTATTTGAGGGGTTCATCGTGCTGCAGTAGCTCTAGGCAGAGCATGGCATGTTAGTACCATAGAGGTACCCAAATATGTAGGTGTAGTTTGTGTTTTTATTTGTTCACATTGTCGTTGTATTGCTCAATTAGACAATTAGTGTTTATGAAGAAGAAGAATAAACCTGATGCTGCTGTTGTTATACATGTATTCACTGTTGCTGCTGTACTTGTGATGATGCTACTTGTGATCTTCTGAAATGACCCATTCGCGACTTCATTACGCGGGGATAATGATTTTGCAGGTACCCCGAGAGGCCCTTGAGTTTGCCGGAATGTCGATTAACTTTCGTTCCGGCAAATTCGGGTACTCCATATGTCCTATTTTCAGCAAAGGTCATGCTGAAATTTTCCGTGAATTTTAGCATGACTTTGCTAAAAATAGGACATATGGGGTACTTGTGACTAATGCATGGGCCGGGGTATCTTAGTAGTTAATTAAGTAGGATCAAGTGCCCCAGCGTACTTGTGACTAATGCATGGCTTTTAGGGTGCCTCGGTGTCGATAAAAACCGAAATGATGAAAGCTTAGGCTTTTAGGGTGCCTCGGCATCGAAAAACCCTCAATGATAAAAGCTTAGATTTTAGGATGCCTCGGTGTCGACAAACCCTAAATGATGAGACCATGATCTTGTTCCTTGAAAATAACCAACTTTTTTACCAACCTTTGTTTCTATTTAGAGAGAAACATGGCCCACAACGATGAGGCCGGGGGTTCGGGCGGCAAGGCATTCTGGGAGCTGTCCCAGGAGATGGAGGAACAACCTCACTTGTATGAGGACGCCGCCTTCCCCACCGATCCTGAGACCACTGATGGTGCCGCCGAGGATGACCCCACTGATGCCACCACTGATGGTGCCGCCGAGGATGCCACCACTGATGATGGCGGCGCACGCACAGATGGCAGCCAGAAGAGGCAACGGAAGGACCGGCGCCCGACCGTGCTCCGCACCCTCAAGGAGGAAGTTACTGAAGTGGACTCCGACGGGAATCCAACGACGCCCGAACGAATAGTCAAGGGGTACTCGCTTCAGCTCGGGTGCATTCTCCAGAGCACCGTCTCGATCAACACCGAGAACCTGAGGCATCCTGACCGAGGGAATTTGCGCAACCTCCTCTTCATGAAGCTGCACGAACGATACAAGTTCCCCGCTGAATTTGAAAACCCAAGCCTCAAAGGGAATAAAGTGAACAATGCTGCCCTCACGAAGATGAGCAAGGCCCTGTCTACTTGGAAAAGCAATGTGAAGAGAATGATCGAGAAAGGTGAGAGTTATGAGAAGATCAAGGAGAAAAATCCTTCGATCACCGAAGATGACTACAACGACTTCAAGATCAATTGCTCGAGCACCGCACACTCCGAATCAAGTCGGTGGGGGAAAGAAATGCGGGAGCTGAACTTAGGGGAACACACACTCGGTCCCGGCGGTTACAGAGTGGCGGAGCCTATATGGGACAAGGAGGAGGCGGACCATGCCGAGCAAGGCCTACCGCCCCTCTTCGATAAATACGGTGACAAGCTGACCAGGAACTATGTCAGGGCCCGGTACAAGAAGGACCCGAAAACAAAGGAGCTTACCACGGATCCGAAGACCAGGGCGCTTGAGATTGTTCTGGTAAGGAATACACCCCCGCGTAATTAGCTCCATATGGTTGCATTCTAATTAATGAAGCCGAATTTCTAAATGGTTCACATTCCTTCCGCAGGCGACTGAAAGCAGTAGCGCGGGGTCGACTAAGAGCAACCCTTGGGACACCACTCTAAATAGGGCGTTGAATGTAATGAAGAACAAGGATAACCTCAGTAAGCCGACGTCAGCTGGTCGTGTGGCCGGCAAAGGCTTGTCGACAAAATGGGGGTCATACTATAACACTGGTGGGCGAAAGGAGAAAAAGACCAGCTCGGAAAGCTAGGCGCGCGAGGTTCAAGAACTCAAGGCACAGGTGGCGCGGATTCCGGAGATTGTCCAAGAGCAAGTGCAACAACAACTCGGAGCGACGATCACCACCATTGTGCCTACCTTGATCCAGGGGTTGAGTGCGTGGATTGCGGGCGGCCAACAGGGGCCGCCCCCGATTCCTAGCTTCACGGCCAGCAACCCGCAGAACGTGATGGCGGGGCCATTGGTGTCTCCGGCGGAGGCGGCATTGGTGTCTCCGACGCCGGCACGGGAGCTTAATGCACCCGGGTGTACGCCGGCCGGCACCTCTGCAGCAAGCGGCCCCTCAGTCGACTGCACGCCCGCCGTTGGCGGTGCCTCGACATTAGCCGAGCTCGACGCCATCATCACGGTAACTAATTAAGCCTTTCTCGGCCGAGGACTTCATCTCCTTGCCTTTGACTGGGCATCCCTGATGCCCTACATGTTTTTGCAGGGCGCCGCCGACGTTCCGTGCACTCTCCTGCACTTCGTGAACAACGAGTTGGTCGATGTCGCCAAGGGCAAAATCGTTTAACCGGGCAACCCCTTGTTCCACGGTACCTAGATGCCACCCAACTTGTTTAGGGTTCAACTGGTTTGGGTGCTGCCAGGCTGCGACGAGTTGTTACCTCCGATTCGACCCGTCGGGGCCGACGATGATGACGTGATGACCCTCAGCGCCTGCCTGAGCTGGCCCCTGCTTTGGCCGAAGAGCCAGATTCGTTTGGGGGCGGGGGACACCACCCCAAAGACAACACCGCCAGTCGTGTAGGCGCCAAGTCGGCCCCATGGCAAGACCGCCGCAACGGTGCCGGACATCCCTATGCCACTGGATCCAAACATGCATATGGCACAGGATCAGAACAACGACGACGATGATACATTTGCCAACGTCGATCGGTACTTTGCCGATCATGGGTACGATGGCGACTTCATGGGGCCTCCTTCTCAAGAACCCAACCCAACAAAAGACGTGCGCGATCTAGCTGGTACCGCGGAGAAGCCAAGTTGCAACAGGCGTCGTCTGTCGTTCAGCTCTCAGGAGACGCCTCCAGCTGCCGACTTCACCGAGCCTCAGATAGGTGAGGTGCGAAATATTCTAAGCCCCAACACACTCAAGAAGGCGGTCTGTGAGCAGAACTCGGTCCCATTACAGGACAAGAAGAAGGCACGCAAAAGAAAGACTAACAAGGGTGCGGGCCAGCCGGCACCGAGTACGATCCGTGCTCAGGACGGGCCACCTTCACCTGAGGATTTAATGAGGAGGGTGCATGTGGCGGGTAGGCCGACGCTACCGAGAAATATGCTCGATGTTGCAGCCGGTGCTATGCGGAGTCTGCATGACAGTGTTCTTTCTTTGGAGAAGCGGCGTCTCAGAGAGAAGGATGTGGCATACCCGGTTTTCGTGGCCAAGGTGCCAGAGGGCAAGGGCTTTGTGGATAACTCCATCGGGGGTACGATCGTCCTGCGGTTTGATGACATCCACGCTATGTTGAACCTTCATCCGCTGCACTACACCTTCGTTCGGCTATTTTTGCTGAGTATGGAGATGCGGATCATTCGCGACAAGACCCCGGACATCATGATAGTCGACCCCTTCTACATGCGTGCCAAGATCTTGGGCAGCGCTGGGGACCGGCAAGTCGCGAGTTCTTACCTCGAAGGCGTCATTCTGGCAAACTCAGATAAGGATAACTTCCTCGTGCCTTACTTTCCCGAGTAAGTCCTCCCCTCAACCGCCCCGTAACATACGAATTCTTAGATTTCGATCGTTTTTTTTAACATTCCGTGTTTTCTGCAGTGACACACATTGCACGCTCATCCTCCTAAGCCCCAAATATTCCATGGCCACGTATTTCGACCCGGACCGTCAGTCGAACGTAGACTACACAAATGTCAAGAAGGTTCTTGATGATGTTCTCCCCGGCTACGCCCAATCTGGAGGCACCTTCAACAGGCCTATTCGTAAGTACGGCAAGCACGTGTTCTCCCACAATACGACGTTCTGCTGCGTCAAGCAGCCGCCTAGCGGTCAGAAGGGTGCCTACTACGCCATCCATCACATGCGGGCGCTCGTACGGGACCATCATCAACTTCTGCTACCGAGTAAACTCAAAGATTGGGCCACGAGCGTGTCGGCAATCCAGGACGCGGACATCAGACAAGAATTCTTTCGCATCCAGTCGGAGTTTGCGGAAATCATCCATCAAGATGTCCTTCGTACCTCGGGGCAGTTCTACCTCAGAAATCAACCGTCCAACAGTGAGATAGACGGAATGCTACAAATGCAGGCTGACAACGCCCGTAATTTCATGACTCCCACGATAGACGGTGGCTTCATCCACGCTCCGGTCCCTTGAGTCGAGTCGAAAGCAGTGATGCTGTGTCTAGTTCTGAAACATCGATTGGCTCATGTTGTAACTAAACTTTAATGAACTTGTAGTATGTCTCTTTGGTTTCGAGAGTCGTTCAACTTAGATGTAATCGATGCTATTAATGTCTTGCTTTTCTCTTCCGATCGTTCTGTTGCATACTTATATATTGCTTATGTATTGTCTGTGAATTGGTACTAACGTTTCGTTTGGCTAGTGCATAGCGATGCCGTCGTATGTCGTGTACAAGGGTAAGGTTCCCGGAGTCTACGACGACTGGGAGGACTGTCGAAGACAGGTTCACCGATTCAGCGGTAACAGTTACAAAGGGTACACCACTAGGGCCGAGGCCGAATCTAGATACGCCCGCTATCTAGCGGGAGAGGGGAGGGAGCGTTGGAGGAACCGGATGAAGACGAGTTTCATCGTGATGATGCTCATCGTGATGACCGCAGCTCTCTTCTATGTGATGGTAGTTTAGATGATCGATATCGACTTGTAATGTGAAGACAAACTCGCTACTCGCGGTCTCGAGACTTGTAATACAATGTTCTATCTTTGTTCTGTCTTTTCAATTCGGAGACTAATATGATGAATTGTATTCGGAGACTAATATGATGAATTGTATTCAGAGACTAATCTTCTATTGTATTCGATGAATCTGTTGTTGATGTGTGTTGTCTATATTTTGTCCAATTATACATTTTGTAACCTGTGCAAAAAAACAGAAAATTAAAAAATAAAAAAAAACTAATATTCATACTAATGGCGCATCACATCACAGTGCGCCATTAGTATGCCAGAGGATACTAATGGCGCATCTTTAAGCAGTGCGTCATTAGTATGCCGAGGTTACTAATGGCGCATCATGTTGTCGTGCGCCATTAGTATGCCAAAGCACCTGGCTATACATGGCCCCTGGGAGGCATACTAATGGTGCACTGTGCCCTATACTAATGGCGCACCAATGGTGCGCCATTAGTATACCAGATACTAATGGCGCATCGGTGGTGCGCCATTAGTAAATATTACTAATGCCGTGCTAGTAATGGCGCACCACTAATGCGCCATTAATGACCAAATTAGGTGCGTCATTAGTAGCCCTTTTTCTAGTAGTGAAAGGCTCTCAAGCACACCTAGCCTGATCCAGGAGGCGGGCACACTCCAAAAGTTACAAGATTAAGGTTGCTTGGTGATGAATCTCTTAC
Organism: Aegilops umbellulata; assembly: GCA_032464435.1. NCBI lineage: Eukaryota > Viridiplantae > Streptophyta > Magnoliopsida > Poales > Poaceae > Aegilops > Aegilops umbellulata. Next base: position 96,257,278 of record CP136060.1, read on the forward strand.
TCTTTTGCTCCAAAATATAACCTCCTCGAAACTCAAAACTCTCTCAAGATATGGCCTTGGATTGGAGTAGTAGTGGAAACCAAGGAGGATATTATAGCTCAAAGGAGTGGATTGATGGTTTGGGTGGAAAGCCCTTTGGACTCAGCATAGGGAGTTGAAGTTCCTTGTCATAAAACATGAATTTAATGAGTGTTGCTTCGAGTGAACTGATGTGATAGATGAGTCTACATATAGGCTGAACCATGAGTCTGACTGCTATACACCTTTTAATCATAGCTCGGACGCTCTGAATAAAATGTTCGGCACCGCCCAACAAAACTAAAAGGGAGAACTTTCATATAGCTCGTAAGGTTATACAGAAACTACTTTGAAGGATCTGACTGGCCAGCGGATCACCTATGAATACCACTAGAGTCCGTTTGAGAATGACCAAAAGCGTTCCGGATGCCCGAGCAATTCAATAAGTATGAGTGGAGTGCTCCAGAGGTTGCGAATGGGAGGAGTTTGGGAGCTTTGACTAACTCAAGTTTTGCAATGTCTATATCTGAATGAAGTTCGGAGGATTCGAAGTGGAAGAGCTCGGAGGCTCTGGACAACGAAAATGTGACAAATATAGTGGAAAAGATGAAATACTATTGAGGGCTTTTGACAGTTGATCTTTAAGCACGTGAAGAAAGAAACCGAGGTTAGCAACCTTGTTCTCCTTTAAACAATATCAGCATACACATGGACTCAATGTGATATTGGATCACTGAAAGAAAACAAAAAACTAAGTCATTGCCTTGGCCAATACTTGTTGTTGATGAAATTGGAGGGTCACCATTCATTTCGCTTATTGCGTCGTTTGAGAGCTAATCTTAAATATACCTGATAACCATTAGTCCCTTCATATATGTTGACATTAATAAAATTGATGCACTTGTAGGGTGCAAGGAGAGCTAAAGCACCCCCCAGAGGGACACGACACACATAGGAATCACCAACGCGGACGCTGAGGTGCAAAGCTTTTTCTCGACATCTCCCTCACACCTTGTTAAGGCAGTCTGGCCTCCGAGCCCACCCTGATAAATCTGTACCTCTAGGTAGATTAGGTTTCGGTTGCCACCATCAGCAACATCCTCACTAGGACCACTTGCCACGACTCCCCTCACCATCAACATGGCCAAGGGGCAGTGCCAACACTGCTGCCGCAAGGGTTGCCAGAGAGCCAACCGTGCATCCCACCTTCTATTGCAGCTGGTCTATGTATCCGACCCCCACACCATCGCTAGACTTCAGGCCGCCTTGCGCCTGAGGAAAGGGCAGGAAGGTGGTCCTTACCCACCCCAACTTGACCATAGCCACGCGGTCGTGGGAAGATCTGGGTGAAGGTCCCCTAGCAAGATCTGGATAGGGATAAACCCAACGCGGCGACTGCCAACCTACAATTTGGCACGCACCGACCATAGCCCCCTTGGTCATGGTCCCGCGTCACAGGTTACAGCCCCACCAGTGGTAGGAGGAGTTGCATCCGATGGTGGTGCGGGCTGGTTCAGCCCATGCTAGGGTTATGCTTTGCGACGCGGCGAGGAGAAGGGGACAGTAAGAGGGGTGTCGTTGGCGGTGGAAGCGAGGTCAGCACTTGAGAGGCGTCGTGGGGGCCTAGCGAGGGGATCGATTCTCATAGCAAATTATCAATGTTATCCAATCAAATGCATTGCATATATTCGCAAAACGAAAAAGAAACAAAAACACACAACCCATGCATCGGTATCCATAGATCTTACTTTCTCAAGGTCAGTGTTTGCATGCCAACTTTTCTTTTGCCAAGATAAGCTAGAAATATTCCATTGGCCATCGTTGCCAAATCTAATGTATCTACGATATCCCGTTTTGTGATTTCACCGGAGTATGTTTCCAGCCAATACCATATGTGTTGATTTTTTTTCATTATTTTTCAAATCTCATATTTTGATTTTGGAAAATTCATTATATTCAGATGTACCCGACGGTTTCTAAAAACAATCGTGTTTGATCTGCCTGCTTGCATCCTGCTTTTGCTGCCGTGACCCACCAATTTCCTGTAGTGTTGAGCATCTGAACATACACTGCTTGTTTTCCGACAAGGAAGCACTGTTTTTTTGGCAGCCTGTTCCGGTTTCTGTTACCCATTTCATTGTAGAAGTGATCAATGGTGGTCGTGATTAGTTTTGGAAATTGTTCAGTTGCCTCGGTCCTGCCTGCATGCCTAGTTTGAGTTTGTATATGATATGCTGCTTGTACCAACACCAAGAGACCGACAAGCCAAAATGGCTTGACAATATGAACGGAACCGGCAGGCAAATAAATAGGATGTCTTGATTGTTCCATTGAAAATGAGAAATTGATTCTGTAAAGCTAGCTGTCCATATCTATATAGGTTGACATTATCTGGAATATGTTCTCTGCATTAAAGACAATGCTGAAAGGCTAGTAGTAGTAGGATGCGAAGAATGAGGTCATTCAACTGCCTATAAATAGCTAGTGATATGTGCACCATAATGATAAAAGCAGCGGCAACAGGAAACAACAACAAGAAGAGAGCAAGCCTTACATGGCTGCAAGGCCTTTACCTCTGATAGCCAAGGATGACTTGCCTATGTCTTCATCCATGTTCAATGCTTCATTTGCCTTGGCGTGGGTTCTCATGGGCAGTCACCTTGGCTAGCCTGAGTGGTTCTTGCTGCTCATGCTAGGCTGAACTTGCCTCTCTGTACACGTATGCATTTCTGAGGACAAATGAAAAACTCCTTGTTTTTCCTATAAGAAAGTTGGGTTGCTACATGATTAGCTGTTCATGCAGATGCAATCATCGTACATACATACTTATGATAATATATATCTCCCTGTACCCAGTAGAGCCTGCATCCTCACATTTCTACACTTCAAACATGCAGGTGATGACTAGCCTTTTTTTTGCGGGGAGGTGATGCCTAATCATGTGTGGAAAAAAGCATGGAGTGGAAAGAAGTTGCAACAGTATATATGTATGTTCATCCGGCATCTATAATTAGGGTTAAGTTCACTGATTCGATGGAAAGCAACTCAAGCCTTATTCGATCGAATTCTGCAAATTATTATATTGACCCATCCATACGGAACAGATACTCGAGCATAAAATCTTAGGTGGTGTTTGGTTCTCTAGTTTTAGGACTTTTTTTAGTCCCTAGGACTTTTTAAAAAAGACTCTCAAGGAGATGCTTCTAAGGACTTCTAGCAAAAAGTCCCAAAAAAATCCCTCCCTATTTGGTTTGCTAAGGACTTTTAGGGACTTTTTTAGTCCCAACACAGAAAAGTCCCTGGAACCAAACACCCCCTTAATTTACAAGGTGTTAACACAGGTTCTCATTTTCCAAGATGGAAGGTGCGTGCATGCATGGACGTCGTCCTCTACATCTACTACCTTGCAAAGAAAAGAAAAAAAAGCTAACGCAAAATTAAATGGGGCATCGTGTGCATGTTGTTGACTAGTATATATTTTGGATACGTGGAAAAAATATGAAATTGTTCACTTGTTTGGTTGACTCCTTACGCCGATATTTTTCGGGTTTTTTAGTCTACATATAAATTTTATGTGGAAGCCAAAGTATCTCTAATTTCATCAAAATTATAGAAAAAAGTATCAACATCCACAATACCAAATCAATATCATTAGAGTCATCATGAAATGTAGTTTCACAATATATTTTTTGTATTGTAGATGTTGATAATTTTTTAATATAAATTTGATCAAACTTTGCAAAGTTTAACTTGACACAAATCTTATACGCGGAATATAAAGGGTCGATGACCGCGGCGTGTCTTCGGCTCATTTCAGTGCTTGTAGTCGACACTAGGGGATCTATGAATTTGTATGTAATATTTACTATTTCTAATGTTCATTGTACCATCATAATTAAAAATAAATAGATCAGAAGTTTTATTTAAAAAATTTAAAGAAAAGGTCACTCACTACTAGAATCGGCAAGTTTGCCTAGTGACCAGTTGTTTGTCGAGTTCTTTTTATCGGCCGCTCAGCAAAACAACAAAAAGGCGGCTGCAAGGTATAAAGTAACTCGTTAAACAAGTATCTTCGACGTGGGTAAGAGCCCCTCTAGCAGGGACGCGGATTTGTAGCACATAAGTGCTCCACCCACCGAAATCTTACCCAGCCGTTACTCTCCCTAGATCAAGCCATTAAATGATCGAATCATTTCAGCGGGATAGATACATTGGGTATACAACGAAGTAATACACGAAAGCGGGCCCATGCATTTATTGACCTGTGCACTGGAGCAGAGATTATGCATTTAGTGACCTGTGCACTGGAGCAGAGATTGTTGTGGCTGCTGGAAGTGTTTTCAGAAGACCTGGTTACAATCAATCAATGCCATGGCATTGAATATTGCAACGCATACTACTTCCTTGTGAATTTGTGGAGATTTTGGTGCTGGCATAAATATCTAAATTTTGGAAATAGTAGAGTGGTTAGCACTGACAGTACATTTGGTCGATAACACACTTCTGTAAACCAAAGATTACATGGGCCAATAAGATAAAAACTGATAATGCATCGCGTCAGCAACACATTTGCAAATTTGAGCCTACGAAATTCATCGGGTCTGAACATATATTGTAGGGGTCAAGCTTACATAGAAGATCGGTGTATGAAGCTTGCTGGATCGTCAATTAGATATGCCCTGATCCTAAAACTGACAATACATTGTGACAGCTACTCCCTCCGTTCCTAAATACTTGTCTTTCTAGAGATTTCAACAAGTGACCACATACGAAGCAAAATGAATGAACCTACACTCTAAAATATGTTTACATACATCCGTATGTTGTAACCATTTGAGATGGCTAGAAAGACAAGTATTTGGGAACGGAGGGAGTAGTACATAACAGCTAACTACGGACAACATAGATTCAGTGAAGAAGTGAAAAGTAGAAAAAAAATCTTACATCAGCGATCATGCTTCCTGGGTAGATAATTAGCTACTAATTAAACTGGGAATTAACGCTGTGAATTGGTACTGGCAACTACAGGCAAGAACAGCCAAGTCCGGGCTGGCAAGAAAATTCATAGCCTAATTTTGATTAGCTGGAAAGAACTCCCTTCATCAGACCCATCAATGCACAAAAAAAACACCGCCCCATCATACATGATTCACAATTATTAACTTGACATTGAATCTTGATGCACTGATTTCAGATAACATGGTTCGTCAGCAAATACATTCCAAGACGGGTAGATCCATCAGCAAATTTATAAGATTGACAGTGATAATACTTGATGAAATTGTTCTATGATGCATAAAAAAATACTTACAATTACAGATCCATCAACAACTCATTAATCGGGCAATATAAGTACTCGATGACACACTATGTGGAATTTCACTGATAAAGTTACATTGATTAATCACCGAAATTTCAAACAAGACCAGGACAGTTCACCCCAGAATCTTCATGCAAAACCTACTAATTTTGCAGATTTGTCCCGTCGAAAAAAAAAACAGATTTGAACACCACAAATCTGATCTCGTATTCCGGGAAACTTTTCAGAGATAAAAGATGAGGAAAGAAAATGACTTGGAGAAGAGCTCGCCGAAACAATCTGATCTCGTAAAACAATTCCAGGAAACCTTGAGAGAAAAATCAAGAAAGAAATATTTCAGAGAGAAATAACGAGGAAATAAAATGACTTGAAGAACTTGACGGATTGGTCCTTGCCTGCTCGCTGGCCTTCATCCCCTTTGTCTCAGCCCGTACCGGATCTGCAATGGTAGGCCGTCGGCCTCACGCTTCCGAGTACCTGGATTCATCGGTGGCCGTGTGCGGGGTGGCCTCGGTGGTCGGATCCGTCGGTGGATGGGGGCGATGTGGCAGCCGAGCTTCATCCTGAGCACCGGCGACGCATGGGGTGGCGTTGGAGGTGGTGCTAGGCCTTACAAGAAGCAGGGTTAGCCGCGGTTGGCCCCGTGGGCTGAGAGATAATGATGGGGCACGGCGGCGCGGGGCGGAGCACGGCGGTTTCTCGCCAGAATGGAGGAAGGCAGGGGGATCGCGGTGGTGCGGGGCGTGGGGCATGGGCAGGAGAGAACGATGGGAACGACTAAGCGAGGAGAGCAGATAAACAGTACAACGCGGCTGCAATTTTTTTTAGGAACAACGCGGCTGCAAATATTAACACGGGAGCGGGCAGTTAGTGCGGTGGGCCCAGCTCATACGCAGGTCATACAGGGAGATTTGTTTATAGATACTTCAGCGATACAGAAATTAATACAGAGCATTTAAAGCCAGCGATCCGAATCTATATGCAAATGAATGGTGAAGCCGTTGGGGGGTGGAGCACCTGGGTGCTCCTGTGTATTTTCCCCTCTATCCTATATAAAGCCATGGCTCATAAAATAACCGTCGAAATACGGGTCGGTGCGGAAAATGTTGCCCGATCAGACCCCGCAAATGCGTCGGACCGTAAATTTTTTTGAGGGGCGCGATAAAATCACATCCCAACCCGCGAAACGCAGGTTTCCGCCTCGCCCCGATGATGCCCCGTATCCGAGGAAAGCAGTTGACGGGAGGGACATTTCAGCCCGCGCCCTTTCCCCACCTCCTTCCGCCGCCCACCCGCCATTGGTTCCACCCGTCCACCGCCAGCGATTTCGGTCAAATTTGCGGGCGGAATCGTGCCGCGGGGGCGCCCCTACCCTCTTCCACCGAGCCGCTTCACCGGCTCCCCGGATCTGCCGATCAGATCCGCCCCTAGTCGTCGTCGCCGCTCGGGATCCACCGCCTCGAGCCGCCCCTAGTCGTTGTCGCCGCCTCGGGATCCACCGCCGCAGAGCCACCGCCCCAAGTCGCCGGTGAGTACTTGTACTTGTACTTGTGCTGAGCGGTATGCAATGGTTAATGGTGTGCGTATTTGTGAATTTAATTCATATGTGATTTGTATTCAGGACAAGTTTTGTATTGAATTGTTTAGTTTGCTTCGGTGATTTGTATAATTATTGTAATTTGGATGATTGGTGTATTGTAATATTGACATTTTTTCTTATATTGCAAATTAGTAATTCTGAATATGTGCATATGTGTCAAATTCAGATAAAACCGCATCTGATATGTGAGCCGGTGCGGGCGTCGCCAGAGCAGACACCGCATAGCGGAATTGTAAAATGGAATATTCGTGAATATTCCGTTTTACAGTTCCGCTATGCGAAGTCTGCACGACCGCCACCCGTGTCAGCCAGCAAAACCGTTTTTCCGTGAACTGTAAACGAGTTTTGCGGGTCGGTGATATACAACGTCTGCTAGAGATGCTCCAAGGGAATCACCAATGTCGACTCGTAAATTTCCCCACGCATTTGTCCACGGACAGAGGAATCAGTTTGCAGACTTGGATACGGGAGGCGGCCATCCAATGATGCCCCATACATTTCAACAACTTTTTGGACCAACCGGATGAAACTCACACAAACACAATGGATTTTATACAAACGGGGCGACATTCATGCAAACACGGCAGATTTCATTTGATTTCGAACATTTAGAAAAAAAATGCTTCGGCCCGACCCTAAACCTATCCTACGGCGGCGGCCCACGTCCAAGCCCATGTCGTCCTCCATCTGCCGTCTCCATGAGCACCGGCGCTAAGACCGATGAAATGAAGTTGCGCTCTCCAGTGAGGAAGAGTAGAACACGGGAGACGGACGGGCACACATGGACATAAGGCCATGCCGCCTCCGATGCCCTACTCATCCTTGGAGGAGTCAGTGCCTTGTGTGTCGCCGGTGGACGTGAGGTCCACGATGGAAATGGTGGAGTCCGCGTTGTCGCCGTCGTCCCACCGAGGCGCCTGATAGTTCAGTGGTGGCGCGTAGGAGGCGTAGCTAGCGTTGTTCTCGTCCGCGATCGCCTGCAGTTGCGCCTCCGCGATAGCCGCTTCCTGGCGAGCAACGGCTTGAACATGGACGGCCTTGTTGATCGCACACTGCTCCGTGAGGTAGTTGGGGTTCGCAGTGGCCATGGCCGCCACAACCTCCTCGCTCGCGCGCTCGCCGTTGATTTGGTCATTGGCTAGCCGGTGGTGCTATAGGAGGAACAGGTCGTACCGCTATTCCTACTGCGCCTGCTGGAATACCGACATAGGCACCGGCGCAGGCTGCTCCTCCGCCATGGCGGCGTTGAAGTGCGCATGCGGCCGCTCCATAGTGAAGTCGACATGCACAGATGCGGGATCCTGTGCGGTTTCGTAGGAGCCTGTATCCATCGTGGGGTCATCGTCGTTGTCGGAAACTCGGGCGAGCTAGCCAGTATGTAGGCCTCGATCCTCCTGGCATGGCGGCTCTTCCAGGAGGCCGCAAGGCTGGTCACCTCGTGCTTCATCTTCATCGAAAGGCTGCCCCACAGAGCGTTACCGCCGGTAATCATGGCGAATGTGGTGCAAGAGACGAGGATGTGGAGCGACTTGTGTTATGGTGTGGATTTTGGCTGGGTGTGGCCGCCTTTACACTATAATAAATATGTCAACTTGTGACCTTCTGTCAGTGACCCTGAAAGAATTGGTCATAAATCTATGATCATTTAAGACCAATTGGTCAAAAGCTGTTCGGGGGGCTCCAAACCCTAAATTATAACGACCATTTTGGTTAGAAATGTCGTAATTTCCTTACACGAAATGGTCATGAAGCAGACAACACTGGTCCACTGCCTTATTTCTAGCTGATCACGACCAATATAGATGGTCATAACCTTGTAAATTGTGGTGGATTGCTATGACTAGGCACCACCTTATCAGTTTTGTCTATGTGTCATGTCCATGTGTCAATTTTTACCCTAGGTTGTGAAGCAACCTATATTTCTGTCATTCCCAAAATTCCCAAAAAAATTAGGCATTCTTTACTATCCAAATCATTGCCTCATGACACTATTCAACTCCATTTGCCTGGTAAATCTTCCTCGGCAAATTTCCAAAGTTTTTGTTCAACTCAAATTGTTGTGAAGGAAGTACAATCTATGCATATCCTAATGAGCTGAATTTTTGCCACATCTTCTATATTCCCAAATCATAGCTCTCCACAAAAATTGAGCCACATCTAACAATACATGTGAGCTCAACATCCAATCTTTGTTTCTGGTGATATTTTCAGTTTGTGAAGCAACTATATTTTATGTTAATTTATAATTGCTGAAAATTTACCACGACATGAGCCTGCCCATAGAACCTTCCTCACCCAAATTTTTGCTCATTTATTCTAGCCAATTTCCCTCAGCATTTTTCCAATTTTCTGTTCAGTGGAGAGCACAGTGAAGGAAGTACTACTTTTATTTATCCAAATGGTATGAAAATTTTAAAGTGCCTTCATATGCCCAAATTATCATCCTCCTCCAAATTTCAGATCAATCCATGCATTCATTTGAGTCTAGCTTCAACATTCATATTTTTATCCAGTGTGGTACGTTGCAAAGCAAGTGACACCTAGCCTTCTCCATTTGATCTGCAAATTTTCCAAGATAGTGTCCTTACTAGATGATCATCCACGGCCAAAACTCAGGCCCATTGGCCATGTGCATTTTTTCCATCACAAATCAAACATTTGGGTGCTAATTCATGTTTGAGCTCAATTCAGTCTCCTTGTGAGATTCTTCTATTGCCTTCTTCTTCCTGACACCTATTGGGGGAGTGCCCAACAAACTAGACATGCCTAGGCCACCCGAAATGCGTGGCAACACCATGATCATGCGGTGATCATGCAGCGAGCATGCGAGTTTACGCACTCTGGAGTTGCGGCCCTCGGCCACCATCCAAACCTCAACGTATCACCACCACACCATGTATGTTTGATTAAATAGATACTTATGTACCTATAAATGATTTTTGGAAAAAATAAGAAGCAAAATATGAGGCAGCTGCAGTTCAAAATTGACTCGCTTCCTACTGAATCAGCATAAATTTGTCTTTTTCACCAGAGGTGTATAAATACTTTTGACGACCAACCATTTTGTCAATTGTACATTAAACATGTCCTAATATATTGTAAAAATGACGTGGTAGCATTTTGCAACAAATATATGGTAGGTCCTTCACAAAAATACTCATTTTAGGCACTCGAAAAATAGAAAATGAATTTTTCGTCCAAAGAAAATGAAAACTTCCTTAGGCAACATTGTTTGCCATCCCAAGATGCACCCTTGTGCACAATATGATATCATTTGAACAAACTATGCCATGAATGTGGCCGTAAGATTGATCATTTGGCTTAAAAGTCATACATCTTCACACATGATAGCTCGTTGCTGAGAACACTTTTTAAAACTAATTACCGTATTACAAGTTTATTATTTTTTCTGGTAACTTGGTCACATATAATGACACAATGCGAAGATTTTCCAATTTTTTATTTTTTTTAATTTTTTATGCTCGTTTCAAAATGCAGTCAAAATGGCGAGAATGACCGTTCCTAGCTAGTAGTTGAATCTTGGAAGTTTTTTGGTGTTTCTCTGATTAAATAGATACTTATGTACCTAGAAATGATTTTTGGAAAAAATAAATAGCAAACTATGATGCAAGTGCAGTTCAAATTTGACCCGCTTCCTACTGAATCAGCGGAAATTTGTCTTTTTCACAAGAGGTGCATAAAATCTTTTGACACCCAACCATTTGGTCAATTATGCATTAAATATGGACTACTATTTTATAAAAATGATTTGTTCAAATATTGCAACAAATATATGGTAGGTCCTTCACAAAAAAACTCATTTTGGGCACTCGAAAAATAGAAAATGAATTTTTCGTCCAAAGAAAATGAAAACTTCCTTAGACAACATTGTTAGCCATCCCAAGATGCAACCTTGTGCACAATATGAGATCATTTAAATAAACTATGCCATGAATGTGGCCATAAGATTGATCATTTCGCTTGAAAGCCATCGATGTCCACACATGATAGCTCGTTTCTCAGAACACTTTTTTAGAATAATTATCATATTACAAGTTTATTATTTTTCCTGATAACTTGGCCACATATAATGACACAATGCGAAGGTTTTCCAAATTTGTGATTTTTTTAATTTTTTACGCCCATTTCAAAATGCGGTCAAAACGGCGGGCATGACCGTTCCTAGCTAGTGGTTTAATATTGGAAAAAAAATTGGTGTTTCTCTGATTAAATAGATACTTATGTACCTAGAAATGATTTTTTCAAAAAATAAAGAAAACTATAAGGCAGCTCCAGTTCAAATTTGAGCCGCTTCGTGCTGAATCAGCGAAAATTTGTCTTTTTCATGAGAGGTGCATAAAATCTTTTGACACCCAACTATTTGGTCAATTGTGCATTAAATATGGAGTATTATTTTATAAAAATGATTTGCTCCATATTGCAACAAATATATGGTAGGTCCTTCACAAAAAAAACTCATTTTGGGCACTCAAAAATAGAAAATGAATTTTTCGTCCAAAGAAAATGAAAACTCCCTTAGGCAACATTGGTTGCCATCCCAATATGCACCCTTGTGCACAATATGAGATCATTTGAACAAATTATGCCATGAATGTGGCCATAAGATTGATCATTTGGCTTGAAAGCCATTGATCTCCACACATGATAGCTCGTTTCTCAGAACACTTTTTTAGAATAATTATCATATTACAAGTTTATTATTTTTCCGGGTAACTTGGCCACATATAATGATACAATGCGCAGGTTTTCCAAATTTTTGATTTTTTTGAATTTTTTACGCCCGTTTCAAAATGCGGTCAAAACGGCGGGCATGACCGTTCCTAGCTAGTGGTTCAATCTTTTGGTGTTTCTCTGATTAAATTGATACTTATGTACCTATAAATAATTTTTTTCAAAAAATAAAGAACAAACTATAAGTCGACTGCAGTTCAAATTTGATCTACTTCCCGCTGAATCGGCGGAAATTTGTCTTTTTCACGAGAGGTGGATCAAAAATTTTGGCACCCAACCATTTGGTTAGTTGTGCATTATATATGGCCTAGTATTTTAGAAAATTTATTTGATACAATTTTGCAACAAATATATGGTAAGTTCTTCACAAAAAAAAACTTATTTTGGGCACTCAAAAAATGGAAAATTATTTTTTCGTGCAAAAGAAATAAAAACTCCCTTTGTCAATATTGTTTGCCAACCTAAGATGTAAACTTGTGCAAAATATGACATCATTTGAACAAATATTTGATAGCTCTTTCACAAAAAAACTCATTTTAAGCATTGAAAAAATGGAATGAAAATTTTGTATGTAATCAATTACAACCAATTTATATGGTCAAAAGGTCTTCAGATTGTTTGGTGCGTTCTGATTGGTCCATAGCCATATCACGCGGATCATGAAGATGCTTCTGGATCCAATGGTAGCCCTCACCCCCTAACCATCTCACCCACGTAGCCCCACGCCCCCACAGCCCCACTCCCCACCGTACCCACAACTTGTAACAATCCCCACCTTCTTTCTCGCACCCGCTTGCGAAAACCCAAGCCGCCGCCGCCCCCGCCCCCGCACCATGGCCGGCCTCCACCCCTGCGTCGACGACGAGGAGCCCGAGTCACCACGCCTCCCCGCCCTCAAGTGGCTCCATCCACATCGCCCCATCCGCATCTGGCTAGCTGGATCCGCGTCGCCCCATCTGCATCCGGCTACCTAGATCCGCGTCGCCCCATCCGCATCTGGCTACCTCGATCCTTCATCGCGGACCGCTTGTTCGGTGGGTCGCGGCGTTGCGTAGGTGTGGCGGAGGTTTCGACGTTCACGCAGGCGATCGAGTCGCACCAGCGGCGGATCACAGAGGCGATCCTTGAGCACGCGCTCAAGATTTGCTCCGATAAGAATGTAAGGGGATGGTTAAACGAGACATCTCTGTTCCGATTGCTGATTTCTTCTCTTCCCCCGGCTGCTCGTGCTTAATTGGTGCCTAAACTGGGTCGGATTGTTGGTCTATTAAAGGTGGTGGTGGGGGATCCCAAGGAGAAGATCTGTGAGGTGGCGGCCGAACTCAAGGCCGATCTACTCGTCATGGGGTGCGGTGCTTTCGGCCCCGTCAAGAGGTAACTGAAATACCAGCACTGTCTTCTGCGCTTTGGCGAGCTGAATTTCTGATTGTTCTGGCGCTGGCTTGCTGCCTGATACAAATGCGAACTGTAAACGAAATTGTGGTTTCTGAAATCAGTTTTCTTGCCAGTACAACACCTGTAGACTGTAGTGAAATTTGTTCGTTCCAAATTCGATTGCAGATATCATCCGTGTTTACTGAGACACTATAATATTTGGGCAAAACTGGGTTATCAGAGAACTGTGCTACTATATAAACATCATTTTGCGTATGAATCTGATACAGTGTGAGTATGTGTTACATCTGCTCCTGCAGACATGAGACTGCATGTGTATAGATAAATTTCTCTTGATCTGTAGCGCATTTGTGCCTTGGCATAGCATTTTTCTTTCCATAGAACTAAATGCCATGGATAGAACTGTTCAGTCATTTTGTCTTAGTAGTAGCTACTGAAAACTGACTTGCATTGCTTCATGGAAATCTCTCACGGTCACAGTGAAGAACTCTACTTGTACAGCCAAAATTGATTCAAATCCTACGTATCTAGAACTGCATCTTCACATTCTTTAGTGCAGCCATGTAGTAGCACTATAGTAACCTTCTAGATCAGTTCATTTAGCGATTTTTTTTCATGGAGTTCATCTTGTAATCTATTTAGATCATGAAGTTTCTGGGACAGTTTCCTGCCTGCTTGTATGATAGGTGTCACCTTTCGTGTATGAAAGAAACAAGCTGATTCGGTTCCTTTGGTTGAACAGGATGTTCTTGGGTAGTGCGAGCAACTACCGCATCAACAGCGTGGGCTGCCCCGTCGTCGTGATCAAGGGCACCTGACCCATCCTCGCCCCAACAAACATTCCTCATTGTATTCCACGCCATGATTCTTGAGGTTTCTACTGTGTTGTACGTATGTACTCCTGTGCAAATTCACTGCACACTTCCAAGACTACTATATGGCTTATGTTAGTATCATTCATTTTTCTTTGTTAGTGCTTGGTTGGATGAGGCTTGATTTGTGCGTCTTCGATCTGATGCGTTTGTGCGGGCATGTGTTGAACAGTGACCTCGGATCTGGTGAAGGGCGCCAAGGAGAAGTAGCTCAAGGTCAAGGGCCCAGTCAGGATGCTGCTCAACATCACCACCAGAAAGTTCCCATGTGGAGAAGGTAGCCACCTCCCTCTCTTTGCCCTTCCGCCCGATCCCATTTGCTTAGTAGCTCTGCATAGTATCTGGTCCTTACATGCTCACAGTAGCTCACTGGTGATGTGGGTCACTATGTTTTTGTGGATAGCTAACTGTTTAGGGAATTTTCGTGACGATGATGATGTTGTGCTGGGCAGAGGATGTGAAACATTTAGACCGATGCGGCCTGTCCGGTCTTTGATGATCTAAAATTGAGCTTTTTAAAACTGATGCCTAGCATGCCATCAACGTTTTTTTGTTCCTCGTCCAGAGATGCAGCTCTGTGCGTTGGTTTGATATAATGTAGAAGAGTTGCATGTGAATCGTTTGTCAGCTGAGCATATGATGTTACAAGATGCTACTGAGATTTTACGTCGTTGAAGTATCTTAAGCCGAGCTTTTTAAAACTGATGCTTGGTTGATCTAGTTCTAGTATATTAGTTGGGTGAGAGTCTACTGTTGTTGGTGTTGTGTTGTCATTTCTTTTTACGTCGTTGAAGAATAAAAAAGATAAGCATTTCTCCAGCCAATGTCTGAAGTAGTTGTTGTTGTGTAGTCATCGGCTGGACCTATGCATTTCATCAGAAGTCAGATATAGCTTGGACTATACTTTTGAATAGAATTGAAACATTTCTCTTTAGTTTATTTGTCTTCAATTCTTTGGATCAAACGGCTCTCTTGAACACATGTTCGTTAGTGTGGTGATGGTTAAACAACTATAGTAGATCGGCGTATTTTGCATTTTTACATTTCTCAACCTTGGATATTTTGCCAAAAATAAACCCTTAGATTCGTTGCCATTCCTTTGATAATAATTTGTTGTGGCCGCTAAGTATTTTTTTAGCAGTAATAAACCTGGCTCTTTCATGTTGCAACCCAACAGGAGCACCCCTGTTCGAAGAAGGGAACACTTCATCTTTGTAGCTAGTTTTATCTTCCTGGGTGTTTTATGTTCCTGGGTGTTTATTCCTAGGTGTTCCTGGGTGTTTACTTCAGAGATGTTCCTGGATGTTCCTGGGCGTTTGCACTTCCTGGGTGTTCTAAAGTGAGTGGGGGATATGGAATGGCATAGCAGTAGCGCGCTATAGGTAAACGCGCTACTTCTACGTTAAGTAGCAGTAGCGCTGTTTATTTTAACGCGCTGCTGCTATAACTGGCCTCGCGGCGGCGTCGTGAGAATTTTAGCAGTAGCGCTTCTTGGGGTGCACGCGCTACTGATAAATTTGTTTCAGCAGCGAGTTTCTATGGCCCGCGCTACTGCTACTTAGCAGCAGCGCCTGATTTTAAAGCGCGCTGCTGGTAAGATTCTGTCTATAGGCTTTTCCCTAGTAGTGTAAATTCCTGAATGATGTGAAATATCGCATGATTGTAATATATATAATATACTCATTTTGGTCGTCATTTGTGAAAATTTGTGTGATTGAAATATTGGAAATGTTGATTATTTATTGTTTTTTTAGGATCTGATCATTAATTGCTGATACATCAGAAATGAAACAAATACTATTTGGGCCCTAAAAAGGCCACAAATCAAACAGTTTAGGAAAATGAACAAAATTGCTTAAAAATCAATTGTGAAAAGGTGAAGGCCAAGAAAATAAAAAGGCCTAGGCCCAAAAATAACGAGGCAGAAATGTTGGGATTGACCCATCTACCCAACCAAAATTAATATGAGAAAAAAACACAAATAGGCTGAATTGTTGGGCTCGGCCCATGTAAAGCGTCGAATTGGACTGGGCTGAATCTTATCAACGACATTTTCAATTGGTCGCAATTTTGCCACGCCAGATTGCCACGTCGGATCCGACGTGGCCTGGGCAGACAGCTAGCGACCAAAACAGAAGGTCGTTGAATCAATGACCTTTTGTTTTGGTTGTTGCCTTCCACGACCTTCTCACACATTTTGAAGATCGTTAATTTCAGTTTATGACTGTCAGCTTTTGACCATCTGTTTTTGGTCAAAAAAGGTCACAAATGAAAAACAATGACCTTTTAGTGACCAATAGTGATGGTCGCAAGTTGACATATTTCTTGTAGTGTTGAATAGCAAGTTCCGGTGAGGCCATGCATCCAGGTGCATCAATGCGCGGCACCGGAGTGGGTTTCTCGGCCGGCAAGCTTGCTTAATGGTGGCGTACGAACGGACGCGGGATTGAACGGGCGGGGTAGATCTGTCCCGTCCTGTCCAGTAACCCGTCTCCGGTATTGAATAGTCACGGACACCGGAATGCGTCGCGGGTAGTGCCCCCGATCAGCGCACTCCTTCAATGGTGGAGCCAGTGAGAGGTCGTGTCCGCTCTGGGCCGACTTCAATGTGGAACGACTGCTCTACAGCGGCATGAATGCGGGTAGTTAGCGCCAGGCGGGAACGCGCGCAGGCGAGGTAGGAGGGTTTTGCGTGGGCCAGGGTTATCAGAAGCGGGCGCGATTGTTGTCCGGATGCCCGCAAATCCCTCCTTCCCCCTAGTTTGTCTCCAGTTTGTGGAAGGAAGTGCATCCGGACTGCCTTGCAGACCAAAGAAGAACCCCATTGGATGGCACGTTATGGACAGTTTAAGGGTCGGCGCTGGAGATGCCCTAAAAGGAAATAACTCATGAAGGGATAGAACACAGCAAAGATTGTTCTTTGCAGAGTGTGGGACAGGGATAACTCAGCAAAGACCTGACTAACTTGCCCCACTAAGTGCATCTAACGGATCTGTGACGGCGGGGTGCGGTTTGTCATACGTTGTCTCATGGACACTCGGCAAAGGTTTATAATTATTTTTTCAAAAATACAGAAAGTGTTTGTAGATTTTAGAGCGGGAAAGACTTGCTCTGGGAGTTAGCAGGAAGTGTGTTTCCTAAGGGTCATTTTGCAAAAAGTTTCATTCAATTTGGACTTGTAGATAAAGAGTTATGATGTGTTGAAGTTCCAGGGGTTTTTCTGCAAAATTACCATTTTAATTGAATTAACTAATTTTTTGCAGATAAGGTTTCCACGTGGCACTACGGGATTTGTCGTACCAATTCGGTTAATTGTTTAGTTGTGGATCGTTGGATCTAGATCTAACGACCATGAGTGCATACCTTAGCGAAATAAAACAATCTAATCTCGATCGCTGGATCGATATCGAACGGCAGAGGCTCACTGTGGGTTTAGGTCGCCGGAATCCTTCCGAAGATGAAGAAGATGGCGGTGCGGGCGCTCAGGTTCGATGCAGGCGACGTCTCCGGGATACGGGGATGGGTCGACGAGGTCCAGCGCGACGCGACGATTCCGATGGTGGTCACGGCGGTATCGGGCTCCCCCTCTGGTGGTGGCTAGGTCTCGGTGGAGCTCAATCTCCTCGGGTCCTCTATGGAGCGCTCGGTTCGGCGCGTCCTAGCAGGGGTGAAAGGGTGAGGGAGATAGAGGAGGTCAAGGCGAATCGAACGGAGGCAAAACGAGTGGCGGGGCCTCACCGGCGATGGCGGAATGGCTTGCCGGACATCTTGCGGGTGGCAGCAGTTGCTAGCTCACGCACGAGCAGCCTAGCGGCGGAGAGAGCACGGGAGAGAGGAGAATGGAGAGTGGGGGGTCCGAAGCTTTAAATAGAGGGGTTTGGGAGGCACGGGCGTGGTCGGGAGCGACGTGGGCGTCATGGGACATCGACCGTTGCGGGTGGTCGTAGGGGAAGATGTAGGCGCGAGGAAGGTGATGTCCTTGCCAGGTGGGCCCTGCCTGGTAGTGGCTCAGGGGAGAGAGAGAGGCGCGCGGGGCTGGCTAGCTGGGTTGCACTGTGGGGCCTGCCTGTCTACTTTGCCTTGCTGGGCTTTTCTTTTTCTTTTTATTTTCCGTTTTCTCTTTTTTCTTTTTCTTGTATGTTTCCTTCTGTAAATTCCAATGCAGTTCAAATTTGATTTTCTTCAAACTACAAACCGGCGCTAATTTCATATTTGAATATTTGTGACTGTTTGAACTTTTTGTTTGGGCTTTTAGGACAAGTGTTTTCTGCACCCATATTTTCCTTTTCAATTTGAATTTGGCTTCAAAATCAAATGTGTTCCAAATCCAATATAGAAAATTGGCAGGGGTCAAGATCATTACTTGGACTTATGAAATTCACTCTTTGCCAAAATAAATGCAAGCCATATTTAAATAATTTCCCTTTGATGTTGAATTGTTTCCAAAATGAATCCAACTCAATCTGGGAAAGTTTAATTTGGCTTGAATGTTACTTGGGACTTATTAGGGATAGCCTTATTCCCAAATATATATTTCAAAATGATTTGGCTTCAACCGAAAGCTAGCTAGGTATCAACTAGTTGCATTGGGCTTTCAACCCTTCTAGGCAAACAATCAGGCAAAACAAAGTAAATCCCAAGCAGTCCCGTGCAATCATAGGTTAGCAACCTTGTTCTCCATTAAACAATGTTTGCATACCTATGGATTTAATGTGATCTTGGATCACTAAAGAAAAGAAAATAAATCATTTCCTTAGCCAATACATTTCATTGATGAAATTGGAGGCTCGTCATTCATTTCCCTTGTTGCATCTTTTGGGAGCTAATCTTAAATATACTTGATAACCAATAGTCCCTTGGTCTATGTTGACATTAGTTGTCAAAATCCACTCAGGGGGGTTAGGACAACTTGTAGGGTGGAAGGAGAGCTAAAGCGGCTCCCCAAGAGGGCCACGACACGCATAGGAATCACCAATGTCGGCGATGGGCGCAAAGCTTTTGCTCGACATCTCCCTCACACCTCGCAAAAAATCTGCCCTCCGAGCTGACCACAATGAACCGGACCTCCGGATGTAGATTAGGGTTTGGCAGGTTCGACCGCCATCGTGAGAAACATCCTCACCGGGACCACTCACCACATGACCCCGCACCATCAACATGCCCCAGGGGCATCACTAACACCGCTACCACAAGGCTCGCTGGAGAGCCAACCGTGCATCCCACCTTCTATGGACGTGATCCATGTATCCGACCCCCCACACGACCGCTAGACTTTAGGTCGCCTTCTTCTTGAGGAAAGGGTAGGAAGGCGCTCCTTAAGCACCCTGACTTGATCCTAGCCACGCGGTTGTGAGTAGATCTGGGCAAAGGTCCCCTAGCGAGTCCCGACCAGATGCGGGTGGGGATAAGCCCAACGCGGCGACTGTCAACCATTGATCTGGAACGCATCGGCCATATCCCCCTTGGTCATGGTCCCCGCTCCACAGGTTAGAGCCCTCCAGTGGAAGGAGGAGCTGACATCCAATGGCGGTGCAGGCCGGTTCGGCCCTTGCTAGGGTTCTGCCCTTCGACACGATGAGGAGAAGGGGACGGCAAGAGTGCCGATGGCGGGAGAAGCGAGGTTTGCACTGGAGAGGCAACGTGGGCGCCTATCGTGGGGATCAATTCACGTAGTAGATCATCAATGTTAATACCAAAACCAAGAGACCGACAAGCCAAAATGGCTTGACAATTTGAACGGAACCGGCGGGCAAATAAATAGGATATCTTGATTGTTCCACTGAAAATGAGAAATTGATTCTGTAAAGCTAGCTGTCCATATCTATACAGGTTGACATTATCAGGAATATGTTCTCTGGATTAAAGGCGATGCTGAAAGGCTAGTAGTAGGATGCGAAGGATGTGCCCTTTCAACTGCCTATAAGTAGCTAGCGATATGTGCACCATAATGATAAAAGCAGCGGCAACAGGAAACAACAACAAGAAGAGAGCGAGCCTTACATGGTTGCAAGGGCCTTACCTCTGATAGCCAAGGATGACTTGCCTATGTCTTCATCCATGTTCAATGCTTCATTAGCCTTGGCGTGGGTTCTCATGGGCAGTCACCTTGGCTAGCCTGAGTAGCTCTTGCTGCTCATGCTAGGCTGGATTTGCCTCTCTGTAGACGTATGCATTTCTGAGGACAAATGAAGAACTCCTTGTTTTTCCTATAAGAAAGTTGGTTGCTGCATGATTAGCTGTTCATGCAGATGCAATCATCGTACACACGTACATACTTAATTTCTACATTTTAAACAAGCAAACAGTGTATGTTCAGATGCAATCTTCATAAGTATGTACATACTACTCCTTCAAACAACAGGAAAGCATACACGCATCCTACCCTATGTTCACATTTCTACAGTTTAAACATGCTGTTATGCGACCGCCATCCGAACCGGTTGAATAAAGCCCGTGCTACCATCTCCCAGTGGTTTCGCCCAGTAACCAACGGTTCCCTGGATTTCATAGGAGTGAGTAAGGACCACGTACGGATCCAAGCAGTAGCTCTGAAGATGACCTGCTAGAAAGATAAGTTGTTTTGTCTGTTAAATATCAAATCGTTCCTGCAATTCCATATAGCCCACAAAAGCGCACATATTCCGTTCCGAATACGGGCCGCTGTAGTATGTTCAACCCCAGTTAACCACGTTCCAAACAATGTTGTAATGTCAACTGGAGGAGTGATGTTAAAGGCTATATGAATCAATCTCCACAATAATTTGGCGAGTGGGCACTCAAGAAATAAATGTTGTATTGTTTCATCATGATCACAAAAACAACATCATGGACTACCTACCCATCTCCTCTTGATTAAGTTGTCCTTTGTAAGAATTACTTGTTTGTGGACAAACCACATAAAGATTTTAATGCGCAAAGGAACCTTAATCTTCCAAATATGCAACGATCTCGAGATTGGGCCAGAATTAACCAGATCCATATAAAAAGATTTTACAGTAAAAATTCCATTTCTAGCTAGTTTTCATTGCGTCTAATCTAGTTGGTCGGAGAGTTGAACATCTATCAATATCCGAACCAAATGCATCCATGCACTCCAACGCTCACCAACTAACGCTCGTCTGAACTTGATATTCAAAGGACTCGTATGTAGAACGGTGCCAACGTAATCCTCCTTACGTTGCACTATGTTATACAGGGTGGGATACTAGATGGACAAAGGGCGTGTCTCCTAACCATGTATCCTCCCAAAACCTTGTTGACATCCCATTGCCAACTAGGAATTTGATCCTACGAAAGAACAAGTCCTTCACTCGCATGAGCCCTTTCCAGAATGGAGAGTCGGTTGGTCTCATGGTAACCTGAGCTAGTGTTTTCGACTGTAGATACTTATTACGCAAAATCTATGCCCACATGCCCTCCGGCTCAGTCTCTAACCGGTAGAGCCATTTTCTCATAAGGCATTTGTTCTTGATCTCTAAGTTCTCAATACCGAGCCCGCCCTGGTCTTTTGGTCGACAAAGAATGTCCCATCGCGCGAGACGGTATTTCCTCTTGGCCTCATCTGACTGCCAGAAGAATCGAGATCTGAAGAAATCAAGTCGTTTCCGTACCCCTTTTGGAATTTCGAAGAACGATAGTAGGAACATCAGCATACTAGTCAGTACCGAGTTAATCAGCACTAGCCGACCTCCATAAGACATGAGCTTACCCTTCCAGCAGCTCAGCTTTTTCTCTATTCGATCTTCGATACATTTCCATTCTTTATTAGATAACTTACGGTGATGGATCGGTATGCCCAAATAACTAAAAGGTAAAGAACCCAATTCACATCCAAACAATTGTCTATATGTATCTTGTTCGTCTTTGGCCTTCCCAAAGCAGAACAGTTCACTTTTGTGGAAGTTTATCTTTAAGCCAGACAACTGTTCGAATAGGCATAAAATAAGTTTCATATTACGTGCCTTAGCAATGTCGTGATGTCGTCAGCATACTGTAGAATGGATACTCCTCCATCAACCAGATGAGGAACTAACCCCTCCACTTGACCATGCTGTTTGGCCCTGCCAATGAGAATGGATAACATATCGGCCACTATATTAAACAGGAGAGGAGACATAGAATCTCCTTGTCTCAAACCCTTGTGTGTCTAAAAATAATGACCGATATCATCGTTAACCTTGATTCCGACACTACCCTTCTGGACTTGAGAACCCACTTGGTTCCGCCAGACCTCGCTAAATCCTTTCGTGCGCATTGCCTGTTGTAGGAAGGACCACTTTACTTTATCATACGCCTTCTCAAAATCCACTTTGAAGATAACCCCATCAAGTTTGTTCGAATGGATTTCATGTAACGTTTCATGCAAAACGACCACCCCTTCCAGTATATGTCGCCCTGGCATGAACGCTGTTTGGCTCGGTTGTACGACTGAATGCGCGATATGTGTCAATCTATTGGTCCCTACCTTTGTGAGATTTTGAAACTCACGTTAAGAAGGCAAATTGGCCTGAATTGTTCAATCCGAACTGCCTCTTCTTTCTTTGGCAATAACGTAATCATACCAAAGTTAACATGAAACAACTCTAAATGATCGTTAAAGAAATCATGAAACATAGGCATAAGATCATCTTTAATAATGTGCCAACATTTCTTATAGAATTCAGCTAGAAACCCATCTGGTCCCGATGCTTTATTCGATTTCATTTGTGAGATTGCATCCAGAATCTCCTTCTCAGTAAATGGTGCAGCTAAAATATCGTTCTCTTCTACCTGGAGCTGAGGGATATCTCCAATCACATTTTCGTTTAGGGTCACCGTACTAGCTTTCGGATGACCAAACAGTTGTTTATAATAGTTCAAGATATAATCTTTCAAATTCTCATGCCCCAAAATTGTCCCCTCGTCTTGTTCAAGCTGAATGATTTTCTTCTTCCTATGTTTACCATTCGCAATCATATGGAAAAATTGTGTATTATCATCCCCTTGGACAACTTTAAGCACTTTGGCACGCAGTGCCCATTTGAGCTCCTCCTCTCTAAGAAGAGCTCGTAAGCCTTGCTCAGCTTCGGACTTGGAACTCTGTTCATTTACCGTAAGCAGATTAGTTTCAGCTTTTAAATCTAAAGCTTCGATCAAACGAGTAAGTCGCTCTTTTTCTTGTTTGTAAATCCCACTCTCATTTCTGGCCCAACCTCGCAAAAGCGGTCTCAAATGTCAGATCTTATTTTGCCACCTCTCAAGACTAGTGCTTCCACTAATAGGAATGGCCCATTCGCGTGCAATAATCTCCAAAAAGTTTTCTTTCTCGAACCAACCAAGTTCGAAAGAGAAAGCATTCTTGTTTGCAATATGCGTAGCCTCTCCTGAATCTACAAGCAATGGTGTATGGTCCGAGATCGCTCTTTGCATCGCATGGACCGACACCAAAGGATATTTTTGTTCCCATTCCACACTAGCAAGTACCCTATCCAACTTCTCATAAGTTGGAGTGGGCAACGAGTTGGCCCAAGTAAATTGTCTACCGGTGAGTTCGATTTCTCTCAAATTAAGACTCTCAATAATCATATTAAACATCATAGCCCACCGACCATCAAAATTGTCATTGTTCTTTTCATCTCTCCTCCGAATTATATTGAAATCACCACCGACTAGGATTGGTAGATTCTCATCTCCACAAATCCGCACCAAGTCAGCCAAGAAATCTGGTTTAAGTTCAAGTTGTGCTGCTCCATACACAGCCACAAGAGACCATCGGAACCCATCCAATTTTGATCTCACCCGAAACTTAACCGTAAAATCTCCTCGAACCACGTTAAGGACCTCAAGTGTTTCACATCGAACCCCTAGTAAGATCCCACCAGATCTTCCTCTAGGAGGTAAGACGTGCCAATCAAAATCAACTCCTCCGGATAAAGTTCCTAGAAATTGTGAAGTAAAATTATCTCGTCGAGTTTCCAAAAGCGCAATAAAATCTAATTGTTGCTCTACCGTTGTTTCCGCCAAGAACCTTCGTTTAGCCAAGTCAGCTAGACCTCTGCTATTCCACAAGATTCCTTTCATAAGTCATCATGGAATTTTTTCTTCAGCTTAACCCTAGTGCTTCTACGAACCGCCAAAGTAGGATATATTTTTCGTTTCTAGGATTGCTTAGGCTTCTCCCCAGCACCCTCCGGAATCGTATGCTCAACAAGACACAAGACGGTGACCTCTGTCACTAGAGTTTCTACAGTGTCCATAATGTCGGATCCCTCCTCATCCTCGGCATCATCACTAGGTAAAAGATTATTGCAAATGTTCTCAAGGGCTACAATTCCTAAGTTGTACATGTCATCCTCATTCATAGGTTTAAATGATGCAAGGTTTCTAATTATTTCCGAGGCTCGTTCTGTTTCTAAATCCAAAAGATCGTTAACAGATTTCGCTACCTCCTTTTTGTTTGAACCCAAAGCTATTCCTAAGTTGTTTGCCTTATCAATAATTTCATGCTCAGAGAAATGCATAATTGAACAACTTGTATCAAAAGACATACCTGTAGTTGCCTCGACATCTCGAAGCATGGCCGCCCTCTTGGAGCGCGCTAACTGCAGGTCATCAGCATCAGGTTGTTCCTGGATCCGGTTGCTGACACGCCTGCCAGACGCTACCGGATCCGGGATCCCGCCAAAGGAAATGAGCTCCTCTGTAGTCCTCTCCCTAGGTGAGTGCTCCCCACAGAGACGCCCATCCCTAGTTGCCGGTGAAGAAGGGATAGGCGCGGCTTTGTGATCCACTCCTGCCGAAATGGTGGGAGAAGCTGACCGTGGAGCCAGCTGCTCCATAGCCCCTCTCCCCCCAAACCGATGAAGGAGCGCGGAGACGACGTCAGCGAGGGAACAGTGCTGGCCTCCTGCCTGTGCACCGAACCAAGCTGTCCAGAACTGCCCCGCGGTGAGAAAGTAGGGCGGACCTCCAGCCCGCGCCCCTCCCCCATCTGACCTGATACAGTCATAATCGGGCTGGGAATGGTAGCCTCCTGCCCACCACCCGCCCCACTCGCCAACGGGAGACCGCAGCCTTGCGAATCCTGAATCTCGGGATCAACCCTCTGGGACTCAAGCACAGTAGGCGAACTAGCAGTATGAGGCAACATCGGTGGTAACTCGCGCTCCTCTGGATCATCCGCCTCAACTCGGTTACTTCATAAACGACTAGGTGCAGACCGAGCTCCAAAAGAACCAAACCGGAGCGTGTTAACCGGTGTCGTGGATGATGCCTCCTTGGCAGTTGCCGCCTTGTCCGACTGTGACTCCGTCCCCTTCGCCAAGTCCTGCGGACGACTCTCAGTCCCCTTCTCCTGATTCCCGGGGGCTCCTCCATCACCCTCAGTCGTATCCATATCCTGGAGATCATCTCCCTCCTGCGGCACTGGTGTATCCTCAATCTCAATCTCAAGCACATATGTAATCCCGGCATGTGTCCACTTGACTACATCCGGCACGTGCTGCAAACTAACCACGCTGACAAGTAATCTCGCCGCTCCATGAGCACAAGTGAAAGGCATGTCAACCTGCTCCATCTTGCCAATAAGTGAGCCCAAGCTCCAAGCAACCAAAAAATGATTAATATATTTGCGCGGTGCCCCAAAGAAGTGCACCCATACCTTCTCTAACGGTATACCCTCAGGCTCCTTCTCTTTCCACTCATCAAAAGCAATGACAATATTCGAACTCTGTACTCTGCACAAGCCATACTTGAGAACATGCAACTGGTCCTCCTTAGTGGGGAAATCAACCTTGTAAGTCTGGTCCTCCAACTTAATAAGATCCCACTGATGATCACCTGGCACCAAGTCCCGCAACTGTCTTACAATCCGAGCCTCTGTCAAAACCCCATTAGTAACCTTGACGACTGCGGGAAAGCAACTCTCCATCACGTGCGCCATAGGTGCCACTTCCGGTGACTCAAAAAACATTAACTCTTGACAGCAGACCCCATAAATGTTGACTACCGGTTTGGGGCCAGAAAGAAGTGGGCAGTCAGCAGACGCATGCTGCGTTCTATTACAATAGTCACACAGCTCAGTAGTACACTCTGCCACAAAATGTCCTGGCTCACCGCATCTGTAACACGGTAATGCTGTCAAGGGAGAGCCTGAGCGCGTGGAGGAAGTTGCAACAGCACATATGTTCATCCGGCATCTATGATTAGGCTTAAGTTATATTTTCTTGCATTGATGCACAGTCCACATTTAGTTTTCGTATGACCCAACACCAGATAGTGCGCTGACGGCTAGGAGGCTAAATTGCTGGGGCTGGTTTACCGAGACAAGGAGCACCAGGTGCAGAACTTGTTTGAGTAATCATGAGCTTAATTAGTTTTAGGCAAATGCTAGTTAGGCTCGAGCTAGCTGCTGGCTGCGGTGTTCTAGTACTAGTTGGCTTGCATGTCGTGTGTTTTGTCCGTGTCAGGTTCAAACTAAGTCCTAGTCCATCCGTATAGGTGGTTTGCATTGGTCACGTGTTAGCATGGGCCCTTGTTTGTCTTGGTTTATTGTTAGGTTGCTCCGTCGGCCGTGGTCTTGCGTGTCTATATATACAGGTGAGGGCATACAAGATTGTAGCACGTGTATTCTGAGAAAGGAAAAAGGAAAAGAGGAAGCTGGGTTTTGGTGGTATAATGCTGGCCAAACCTTAGATTTATAGGCAAGAAAAAGAGCGACTCACCCAATTAATAAATGCATTAGATTTAAAAGTTAAAGTTAACCTTCTTACGGTGGACAAGCAGAGCTCAAAGTTCGAAACTGAGCAAGGCTTACGAGCTCTCCTTAGATAAGAGGAGCTCAAGTGGGCATTGCGTGCTAAAATGCTTAAGGTTGTCCAGGGAGATGACAATACACAATGCTTAAGGTTGTGTCTCTAGGGTGCCCCCCTGCCCCCGTATATAAAGGAGCAAGGGGGAGGAGGTGCGGCCAGGCAAGGGGTGTGCCAGGAGGAGTCCTACTCCTACCGGGAGTAGGACTCCCCCCCCCCTTTCCATGTTGGACTAGGACTTGGGGGGAAGGAGAGAGAGAGGGGAAAGGAAAGGGGGGCGCCGCCCCCCTCCTTGTCCAATTCGGACTTGGGGGGGAAGGGCGCGCGGCTGCCCCTTGGCCTCCTCTCCTCTTCCTCCACTAGGCCCATGAAGGCCCATTAGGTTACCGGGGGGTTCCGGTAACCTCTCGGTACTCCGGTAAAATGCCGATTTCACCTGGAACACTTTCGATGTCCAAACATAGGCTTCCAATATATCAATCTTCATGTCTCGACCATTTCGAGACTCCTCGTCATGTCCGTGATCACATCCGGGACTCTGAACAACCGTCGGTACATCAAAACATATAAACTCATAATGAAACTGTCATCGTAATGTTAAGCGTGCGGACCCTACGGGTTCGAGAACAATGTAGACATGACCGAGACACGTCTCCGGTCAATAACCAATAGCGGAACCTGGATGCTCATATTGGCTCCTACATATTCTACGAAGATCTTTATTGGTCAGACCAAATAACAACATACGTTGTTCCCTTTGTCATCGGTATGTTACTTGCCCGAGATTAGATCGTCGGTATCTTAATACCTAGTTCAATCTCCTTACTGGCAAGTCTCTTTACTCGTTCCGTAATACATCATCCCGCAACTAACTCATTAGTTGCAATGCTTGCAAGGCTTAAGTGATGTGTATTACCGAGAGGGCCCAGGATACCTCTCCGACAATCGGAGTGACAAATCCTATTCTCGAAATACGCCAACCCAACATGTACCTTTGGAGACACCTGTAGAGAACCTTTATAATCACCCAGTTACGTTGTGACGTTTGGTAGCACACAAAGTGTTCCTCCCGTAAACGGGAGTTGCATAATCTCATAGTCATAGGAACATGTATAAGTCATGATGAAAGCAATATCAACATACTAAACGATTGTGTGCTAAGCTAACGGAATGGGTCATGTCAATCACATCATTCTCCTAATGATGTGATCCCGTTAATCAAATGACAACTCATGTCTATGGTTAGGAAACATAACCGTCTTTGATCAACGAGCTAGTCTAGTAGAGGCATACTAGTGACACTCTGTTTGTCTATGCATTCACACATGTATTATTTTTCCGGTTAATACAATTCTAGCATGAATAATAAACATTTATCATGATATAAGGAAATAAATAATAACTTTATTGTTGCCTCTAGGGCATATTTCCTTCAGTCTCCCACTTGCACTAGAGTCAATAATCTAGTTCACATCACCATGTGATTTAACACCAATAGTTCGCATCACCATGTGATTAACAGCCATAGTTCACATCGTCATGTGACCAACACCCAAAGGGTTTACTAGAGTCAATAATCTAGTTCACATCGCTATGTGATTAACACCCAAAGAGTTCTAAGGTGTGATCATGTTTTGCTTGTGTGAGAAGTTTAGTCAAGGGTCTGTCACATTCAGATCCATATGTATTTTGCAAATTTCTATGTCAACAATGCTCTGCATGGAGCTACTCTAGCTAATTGCTCCCACTTTCAATATGTATCCAGATTGAGACTTAGAATCATCTGGATCAGTGTTAAAAACTTGCGTCGACGTAACCCTTTACGATGAACCTTTTGTCACCTCCATAATCGAGAAACATATTGAGGGAGTCCTGGATTAGGGGGTGTTTGGATTGCCGGACTATACCTTCAGCCGGACTCCAGGACTATGAAGATACAAGATTGAAGACTTCGTCCCGTGTCCGGAAGGATCTTTTCTTGGCGTGGAAGGCAAGCTAGGCGTGCGGGTATTCAAGATCTCCTACCATTGTAACCGACTCTGTGTAACCCTAACCCTATCCGGTGTCTATATAAACCGGAGGGTTGTAGTCCGTAGGATAACCATCATCATACACAATCATACCATAGGCTAGCTTCTAGGGTTTAGCCTCCTTGATCTCGTGGTAGATCCACTCTTGTACTACCCATATCATCAATATTAATCTAGCGGGAGTAGGGTTTTACCTCCATCGAGAGGGCCCGAACCTGGGTAAAATAAAGTGTCCCTTGTCTCCTGTTACCATCCGACCTTGACACACAGTTCGGGACCCCCTACCCGAGATCCGCCGGTTTTGACACCGACATTGGTGCTTTCATTGAGAGTTCCTCTGTGTCGTCACTTTTAGGCCCGATGGCTCCTTTGATCATCAACAACGATGAGGTCCAGGGTGAGACTTTCCTCCCCGGACAAATCTTCGTCTTCGGTGGCTTCGCTCTGCGGGCCAATTCGCTTGGTCATCTGGAGCAGATCGAAAGCTACGCCCCTGGCCATCAAGTCAGGTTTGGAAGCTTAAACTACACGGCAGATATCCGCGGAGACTTGATCTTCGACGGGTTCGAGCCACAGCCAAGCGCGCCGCACTATTTCGAGGGGCATGATATGGCTCTGCCTCCGAATAGTACCCTGGAGGCTGCACACGCTCCGGCCCCGATCTTTGACTCGGAGCCCACTGCGTTCTTCGAGGATGAACGGTTGGACGTCACCTCGGGGGCTGCGATCTCAAAGGCGATAGAGCCGAACGCCAGCCCCGCACTCCGCATGGCCCATGACTCCAAGGAGTCGGATTCTTCTCCGAACTCCGGGCCTTCCGTGCCCCCGCCGATCGAGTCTGATTGGGCGCCTGTAATGGAGTTCACCGCAGCGGATATCTTTCAGTGCTCACCTTTCGGTGACATCCTGAATTCTCTCAAGTCTCTCTCTTTATCAGGAGAGCCTAGGCCGGACTATGGTCTGCAAGGTTGGGATTCGGACAGCGAAGAAATTCAAAGCCCACCCACCACCCACTTAATAGCCACTGTCGACGATTTAACCGACATGCTTGACTTCGGCTCCGAAGACTTCGACGGTATGGACGATGAAGGAGGAGACAAACAAGAACCAGCACCTGTAGGGCGCTGGACCGCCACCTTGTCATATGACATATATATGGTGGATGCTCCAAAGGATGCAGATGGCGATGGAACAGCGGAGGACGACAAATCGAACAAACCGCCAAAACGCCGGCGCCAACGGCGCCGCTCTAAATCCCGCCACAGCAGAAACGGTGATTCCGGCACAAGAGATAATACTACCCCGGGCAGCGCCGAAGAACACCAGAACCAGCAAGATTCGGCGCAGGAAGATGGAAAAGCCAGCCCTCATGAGAGAGCGGCAGAGCGAGAGGTTGAGGATGATAACTACATGCCTCCCTCCGAAGACGAGGCAAGCCTCGACGACGACGAATTCGTTGTACCATCAGACCCCGCCGAACAAGAGCGCTTTCAACGCAGGCTTCTAGCCACGGCGAACAGCCTAAAGAAAAAGCAGCAAAAGCTTAGAGCTGATCAAGATTTGCTAGCTGATAGATGGACTGAAGTCCTTGCGGTCGAAGAGTATGAACTCGAGCGCCCCTCCAAAAATTATCCTAAGCGCAGGCCGCTACCCCAATCATAGGGGGAAACATATGACAAGGCAGATCGGCCACCCCGCGGCCGCGACAGAGAAGCCTGTCAAACCCTTAAACAAGTCATGACCCGGTGCCGTTCAACTAAGGCACGGGAAAACGAGCCAGACCTGCGAGACGTACTGGAGGATAAAGCGAGGCAAACAAGATCGATCTACGGATCGCGCGGACGCCCGACGACACGTGATGACCTTCACTCCGGACACAATAAATCCGGCCAGGCCGAACACAACAGGCACAGCTCTTCCGAGCAGCGTCGTGACATAGCCCAGTACAGGGGCGCCGCACACCCACTATGCTTCACAGACGAAGTAATGGATCATAAAATCCCTGAGGGTTTCAAACCCGTCAACATACAACAGATCCGGCAGTATGGATTGAGGATTATCTCCTTCACATCCACATGGCACGTGGCGATGATCTACACGCCATCAAATATCTACCCCTTAAGCTCAAGGGACCAGCCCGGCACTGGCTTAACAGCCTACCAGCGGACTCAATCGGTTCTTGGGAGGACCTGGAAGCCGCATTCCTTGACAACTTCCAGGGGACATATGTGCGGCCACCGGACGCCGACGACCTAAGCCACATAATTCAGCAGCCAGAGGAATCGGCCAAGCAATTCTGGACACGGTTCCTAACAAAGAAAAATCAGATAGTCGATTGTCCGGACGCAGAGGCCCTAGCAGCCTTCAAACATAACATCCGCGACGAATGGCTCGCCCGGCACCTGGGACAGGAAAAGCCGAAAACTATGGCAGCCCTCACGACACTCATGACCCGCTTTTGCGCGGGCGAAGATAGCTGGCTAGCTCGCAGCAACAACTTATCAAAGAAGCCTGGTAATTCGGATACCAAGGACAAAAGTGGCAGGTCACGTCGAAATAATCAAAAGCGCCGCGTTAGCAGCGACAGCAATGAGGATACGGCAGTAAATGCCGGATTCAGAGGCTATAAATCCGGTCAGCGGAAAAAGCCATTTAAAAAGAATACCCAGGGCCCATCCAGTTTGGACCGGATACTCGATCGCTCGTGCCAGATTCATGGCACCCCCGAAAGGCCAGCCAATCACACCAACAGGGATTGTTTGGTGTTCAAGCAGGCAGGCAAGTTAAGAGCCGAACACAAAGACAAGGGGCTGAATAGCGATGACGAGGAGGAGCCCAGGCCGCCGAACAACAATGGACAGAAGGGGTTTCCCCCACAAGTGCGGACGGTGAACATGATATGTGCGACCCACATTCCCAAGCGGGAGAGGAAGCGTGCGCTACGGGACGTATACGCGATGGAGCCAGTCGCCCCAAAGTTCAACCCATGGTCCTCCTGCCCGATCACTTTCGATCGAAGGGACCACCCCACTAGCATCCGTCATGACGGTTTTGCCGCACTGATCCTTGACCCAATCGTGGACGGATTTCATCTCACAAGAGTCCTCATGGACGGCGGCAGTAGCCTGAACCTGCTTTATCAGATACAATGCGAAAAATGGGCATAGATCCATCAAGGATCAAGCCCACAACGACGACCTTTAAAGGCGTCATACCAGGTGTAGAGGCCAATTGCACAGGCTCGATAACACTTGATGTGGTCTTCGGATCTCCGGATAACTTCCGAAGCGAAGAGCTAATCTTCGATATAGTCCCGTTCCGCAGTGGCTATCATGCCCTGCTCGGACGAACCGCATTCGCTAAATTCAATGCGGTTCCGCACTACGCATATCTCAAGCTCAAGATTCTAGGCCCTCGAGGAGTAATTACGGTCAGCGGAAACACCGAGCGCTCCATCCGTACGGACGAGCACACGACGGCCCTCGCAGCGGAAGTACAGAGCAGCCTTTCAAGGCAACTCTCCAGTCCGGCCGCTAAAAAGCCGGACAATGCAAAGCGCGCCAGGAGCAACCTGCAACAAGACCACCTGGCACGTTTCGAGCAAGCGTAGCAATACGGCCCCGACCCCAGCCATCGCAACATAGCGGAGCAAGTACCTCAAGTACACAATTACGCCCTTAAAATTCCATGGGCACAGGGGGAGGGGGACATTAACGGCATGCCTACAATACGGCGTCAAACGTACTAGGGGTTGCCGGATTTTTTCTTTTTACTTTCAGGACTCCATACTCTGGATAACCTGTTCGGCCTTGTTGCCGCATAGACGATGCAAGATCCAGGAAAGCAGACAAAGCTAACGCCGCATTACGAAACTCTCAGGTGGTCTCTATTTCGAGCGATATATCTGTTTTTAAATTCCGTGGCCTGCGCCTGGTCAGGACATGTTAAATAGTCTAATATCTTTTTTGCTTATCGCACTACTTGTATCGTTCGGCTTTGATAAATAGCCTCTTTATAAACAATGCATAACTTTTTGTCTATTTTTTGCATTATCCCCTTTGAATATATGTGTTTATTACATAACATGATCGCATCGTACACCATGGTACGGCAAACCACGCCAGGGGCTTCATTACCCTTTTATCTGGTGTGAGAAGTCCGTACACTTTCACAATTGCGGCACCCCGGACTTATAGCACTATATGCATCGGCTCCGAGTCATGATTTTGGTCACATGTTGGGTTTGCCCGGCTCCTATGTTTTGGTGCCTTACGTTCCGCTATATCGGCTAAGGTAGCACTAGGAGAACCACTGCGATTGTGCCCCAGTTCAGGTGGGTTGAGCACCTCAGTGGAGAAAGCTAAAACAGACTGTCATGATAAGGCGTGAGACCGGTCGCTGTTCGAGAGGTTTTTCGAGTCCTTAAAGGCTTATGCCGCTTCGAGCGAGGAGCTGGCAATGTCCGGCCAAAGGCGTGGATAGCGCCCCGAATTCGGCCTTCCGAACTAGGGGCTTCGCCGAAATTTAAAATTATAACGTTCTATGGCTAAGTGAGAGTGTTCAAGCATTATTGTCCGATTGCCTGGTTCGTTGTGCTGAGCGCCTCCCTCGAAGGACCCAACTATGGGAACAAGAGCCCTCAGGCTTATCCCGAACACCCCAACACTAGTGGCATGGGGGCAGAAGCCGACGACTGGCCATCTCTCAATTTATGATAAACGGCCGCACAGAAAATAATATTTTAAATTCAATAAGCATTGCTTAGCGCATATGAACAAGTTTTCAGCGCACAGGATACAAACGAGCGAGTTCATTCAAATAATACATCTTTAGTACATTCATCCGCGACAAGGCGGGCTCCGGCAAGAACTTCCTTGTAGTAGTTCTCGGGCTTGCGATGCTCCTTCCCCTGCGGCGGCCCGTCCTTCACCAGCTTCTCTCTGTCCAGCTTACCCCAGTGTACCCTTACACGGGCAAGGGCCCTCTGGGCACCTTCAATGCAGACGGAGCGCTTGACGACCTCAAGCCGTGGACAGGCCTCCACCAGCCGCCGCACTAGCCCGAAATAGCTCCCAGGCAGGGCCTCTCCAGGCCACAGCCGAACTAGTAAGCCCTTCATGGCCTGTTCGGCCGCCTTGTGGAGCTCGACCAGCTGTTTCAGCTGATCGCTTAAGGGCACAGGGTGTCCGGCCTCAGAATACTGAGACCAGAACACACTCTCCGTCAAGCTGCCCTCTTCAGCTCGGTAGAACGCGGCGGCGTCGGATACGCTGCGGGGAAGATCGGCGAACGCCCCTGGAGAACTCCGGATTCGGGTAAGTAATAGGTAGTTTACTTTTATATTCCTACTTTGCATTGAGAATGCCTTACCCGTTGCTATCTTTTTCACCTCCTCCAACTCTTGGAGGGCCTTTTGGGCTTTGGCCTTGGCACTCTTGGCGGTCTCGATGGCCGACGCGAGCTCGGATGCTTGCGCTTTTGACTCAAGCTCCAAACCCTCATGTTTTTTCATGAGAGCTTGCAGCTCTTGCTGCACCTCACCGACCTGAACCCCAAGCCTTTCTCGCTCGGCGCGCTCCTCGGCCGTTTTCTTTTCGGCCTCAGCCAGCGCCTGCTTCAGGGTTGCCACCTCAGTTGTGGCCCCTACAATAAGCAGTACAATCCTGTTATTTCTTTCTGCAATCAAGCCTCTCTATAGGCACTTTTTTTTATTTTTCCTTTTTAGGGTATTTCTTACCTTCTTTCTCCTCGAGCTGTCGTCTGGCAAGGCCGAGCTCTTGCTCGGTCCGCCCGAGGTCCTTTTTAAGGACATCCACCTGCGCAGTCAGTGCGGCGGTGGACAGCAGCGAAGCCTACATACGCATATTTGACTTCTTTTGTTAGACTCCTGCGAAAATTACTAGATCCTCTATTCGGATTTTCTTTCCGAACACCGAATAGAGCATCAGGGGCTACTGTCTATGCGGTAAATAATTGGACATATTTCTGTTTACCTGGAAGCCTGTTAGAAGGCTAGCGCAAGCTTCAGTCAGTCCGCTCTTGGCGGACTGAACCCTTTGGATCACCGTACTCATAACAGTATGGTGCTCCTCGTCGATGGTGGCGCCCTCAAGCACCTCCAACAGATTGTCCGGCGCCTCTGGTTGGACGGAGGACGCCGGCTCAGACGGCTTACTCCTCTTGGGAGGAGTTCGCCCACCACGGACCGGGACTGTCGAGTCCGGCGCGGTGTCCGGCACAAAGCCGGACTTGGAGCCCTGGGGGGTTTCATCCCCTTTACTCCTGGGGTCCGGAGGATTGCCTTGCGGCTCCTCCAGGACCATCTCCTCCTGCCATGAAGCTTGGCGGGGAGCCACTTCGGCGGCGTCTGCCCTGCAGGGGGAGACAGCGGGCGGAACAGAGTTCACGTCCGACGAATCCAGGGAGCCGCTCGACGAATCGTCGAGTTCGGCCCGGGGCGGGCTGCAAAAATTACGTTCGACATTAGGGAAAGTCACGCATTAGAAAATATCATGAGTCACTCTGGTATGTAAATACTTACGATGTCGCCGGACGCTTGGTTCTGTCCGGCCACTCCTCTCCGCCTTCTTCGGCGTCGTAGGAGTAGTCCGGCGGAGGGGTCTTCCTTTTCCTCAACCCCTTGGCCTCCCCCGTTGGGGTGGCCTTCTTCTTCTTTTCTCCCCTCACTGGGGGGAGAGCTTCCTTGCTCCTCCTCCTCGTTTTCACGAGAGGAGAGCGTGGCGGACTCGTCAGATGACGAGTCCGACACCACCATGTTGCGGGAACTTTTTCGAGTCCCGGTGGTTTTCTTCCTCTTGGCCTTCTTCTCCGGCACCACATAAGGTGCCGGAGCCATCAGCTTCACCAAGAGAGCTGGGGCCGGGTCTTCGGGCAGGGGAGCCGGACAGTTAATTGGTCCGGATATCTTCTGCCAAGCATGTCAAAGGTAAAGGGAGTTTAGATCCTGCATAGAGTTAATCTATGAAGAAGGGCTTAACGAACCTGTCAAAGGTATAGATAGCTTACCTCGCTAGCGTTGCGCTGCGAGTTGTATCCGCGATCCTCGGAGGCAGATGCGGGGGACTCGGTGCCTTTGGTCAGCACCTTCCAGACGTCTTCATACGTCGTGTCGAAGAGCCTGCTAAGGGTTTGGTGCTGCGCCGGGTCGAATTCCCACAAAGTGAAATCCCGTTGTTGGCACGGGAGGATCCGGCGAACGAGCATGACCTGGACTATATTGACAAGCCGGATTGGCTTGTTCACTAGGGACTGGATGCACGTTTAACCCAGTCACTTCTTCTTTGTTGCCCCACGACAGGCCCGTCTCTTTCCAGGACATGAGCCGCGTGGGGGGTCCGGACCTGAACTCGGGGGCTGCGACCTAGTTCGGATCGCGTGGCTCGGTGATGTAAAACCACCCGGCCTGCCACCCCTTTAGGGACTCCACAAAGGAGCCATCGAACCAGAGGACGTTGGCTATCTTGCTGACCATAGCGCCTCTGCACTCCGCCTGGGTGCCGGACACCACCTTGGGCTTGACGTTGAAGGTCTTGAGCCAGAGGCCGAAGTGGGGGCGGACGCGGAGAAAGGCCTCACACACGACGATAAACGCCGAGATGTTGAGAACAAAGTTCGGGGCCAGATTGTGGAAATCCAGGCCGTAGTAGAACATGAGCCCCCGGACAAATGGGTGAAGTGGAAAGCCCAGTCCGCGGAGGAAGTGGGGAAGAAAAATTACCCTCTCATGGGGCCTTGGGGTAGGAAGAAGCTGCCCCTTCTCAGGAAGCCGATGCAGGATATCCTTGGACAAGTATCCGGCTTTCCTTAACTTTTTTACTTGAGCCTCCGTGACGGAGGAGACCATCCACTTGCCTCCCGCTCCGGACATTGTTGGAGGAGGTTGAGGAAGGAAGAGCGGACTTGGGCGCTAGAGCTTGAGTGCGCGAGAGATGGATTGGCAGAGGAGGAAGAAGGCGTAGGTTAAAAGGATGAATCCTTATCCCTTTTATAAGCGGGTGCGGTTATGCGTCCCCACCTACCTAATAAAACTCAGTTGCCTCCCGAGCGCCGTGGTAAATGGCGCGGTTGGGTTACCCACGTCCGTATTAATGAGAATCCCGTTAAAGGGGGCACATGATATCTGATTTGACAAGACGTGCCAAGGAAATCGCCTCACTAAACGCGCTAAGGTGGAACAACGAAAATAATTTATATAAGAAGCCTTGGTCGCAGTGTTATGACGCACTGCGGAATACGTCAGCAGATTTGATTTGTGTTAATATTATTCTCTATATGGCAATATATGGAAACTTATTTTGCAGAGCCGGACACTATTTTTGGTGTTTGTAATCTTCTTGAAGAACTTGGAGGAGGAACCCGCCTTGCAATGCCGAAGACGATTTGCGCGCCGGACTCGTCGTCATTGAAGCCTGGTTCAGGGGCTACTGAGGGAGTCCTGGATTAGGGGGTGTTCGGATTGCCGGACTATACCTTCAGCCGGACTCCAGAACTATGAAGATAGAAGATTGAAGACTTCGTCCCGTATCCGGAAGGATCTTTTCTTGGCGTGGAAGGCAAGCTAGGCGTGCGGATATTCAAGATCTCCTACCATTGTAACCGACTCTGTGTAACCCTAACCCTATCCGGTGTCTTTATAAACCAAAGGGTTGTAGTCCGTAGGACAACCATCATCATACACAATCATACCATAGGCTAGCTTCTAGGGTTTAGCCTCCTTGATCTCGTGGTAGATCCACTCTTGTACTACCCATATCATCAATATTAATCTAGCAGGAGTAGGGTTTTACCTCCATCGAGAGGGCCCGAACCTGGGTAAAATAAAGTGTCCCTTGTCTCCTGTTACCATCCGACCTTGACGCACAGTTCGGGACCCCCTAACCGAGATCCGCCGGTTTTGACACCGACACATATCCTTATTCCACAAAGGATAATTTTGACCGTTGTCCAGTGATCTACTCCTAGATCACTATTGTACTCCCTTGCCAAACTCCGTGGTAGGGTATACAATAGATCTGGTACACGGCATGGCATGCTTTGTAGAACCTATGGCTGAGGCATAGGGAATGACTTTCATTCTCTTTCTATCTTCTGCCGTGGTCGGGCTTTGAGTCTTACTCAATTTCACACCTTGTAACACAGGCAAGATCTCTTTCTTTGACTGTTCCATTTTGAACTACTTCAAAATCTTGTCAAGGTATGCACTTATTGAAAAAACTTATCAAGCGTTTTGATCTATCTCTATAGATCTTCATGCTTAATATGTAAGCAGCTTCACCGAGGTCTTTCTTTGAAAAACTCCTTTTCAAACACTCATTTATGCTTTGCAGAATAATTCTACATTATTTCTGATCAACAATATGTCATTCACATATACTTATCAGAAATGTTGTAGTGCTCCCACTCACCTTTTTGTAAATACATGCTTCATCGCAAGTCTGTATAAAACTATATGCTTTGATCAACTCATCAAAGCGTATATTCCAACTCCGAGATGCTTGCACCAGTCCATAGATGGATCGCTGGAGCTTGCACATTTTGTTAACACCTTTAGGATCGACAAAACCTTCTGGTTGCATCATATACAACTCTTCTTTAATAACTCCATTAAGGAATGCAGTTTTGTTTATCCATTTGCTAGATTTCATAAAATGCGGCAATTGCTAACATGATTCGGACAGACTTAAGCATAGATACGAGTGAGAAACTCTCATCGTAGTCAACACCTTGAACTTGTCGAAAACCTTTTGCGACAATTCTAAATTTGTAGATAGTAACACTACTATCAGCGTCCGTCTTCCTCTTGAAGATCCATTTATTTTCTATGGCTTGCCGATCATCGGGCAAGTCAACCAAAGTCCACACTTTGTTCCCATACATGGATCCCATCTCAGATTTCATGGCCTTAAGCCATTTTGCGGAAACTGGGCTTACCATCGCTTCTTCATAGTTCGTAGGTTCATCATGATCTAGTAGCATGACTTCCAGAACAGGATTACCGTACCACTCTGGTGCAGATCTTACTCTGGTTGATCTATGAGTTTCAGTAACAACTTGATCTGAAGTCCCATGATCATCATCATTAACTTCCTCACTAATTGGTGAAGGCGTCATAGAAACCGGTTTCTGTGATGAACTACTTTCCAATAGGGGAGCAGGTACAGTTACCTCATCAAGTTTTACTTTCCTCCCACTCACTTCTTTCGAGAGAAACTCCTTCTCTAGAAAGGATCCATTCTTAGCAACGAATGTCTTGCCTTCGGATCTGTGATAGAAGGTGTACCCAACAGTCTCCTTTGGGTATCCTATGAAGACACATTTCTCCGATTTGGGTTCGAGCTTATCAGGTTGAAGCTTTTTTCACATAAGCATCGCAGCCCCAAACTTTAAGAAATGACAACTTTGGTTTCTTGCCAAACCACAGTTCATAAGGTGTCATCTCAACGGATTTAGATGGTGCCCTTTTTAACGTGAATGCAGTTGTCTCTAATGCATAACCCCAAAACGATAGTGGTAGATCAGTAAGAAACATCATAGATCGCACCATATCTAATAAAGTACGGTTATGACGTTTGGACACACCATTACACTATGGTGTTCCAGCTGGCGTGATTAGTGAAACTATTTCACGTTGTTTTAACTGAAGACCAAACTCGTAACTTAAATATTCTTCTCCACGATAAGATCGTAGAAACTTTATTTTCTTGTTACGATGATTTTCCACTTCACTCTGAAGTTCTTTGAACTTTTCAAATGTTTTAGACTTATGTTTCATCAAGTAGATATACCCATATCTGCTCAAATTATCTGTGAAGGTCAGAAAATAACAATACTTGCCGCGAGCCTCAACACTCATCGGACCGCATACATTAGTATGTATTATTTCCAATAAGTCAGTTGCTCGCTCCATTGTTCCGGAGAACGGCGTTTTAGTCATCTTGCCCATGAGGCATGGTTCGCAAGTATCAAGTGATTCATAATCAAGTGATTCCAAAATTCCATCGGCATGGAGTTTCTTCATGCGCTTTACACTAATATGACCTAAACGGCAGTGCCACAAATAAGGTGCACTATCATTATTAACTTTGCATCTTTTGGCTTCAATATTATGAATATGTGTATCACTATGATCGAGATCCAACAAACCATTTTCGTTGGTGTGCATAATCATATAAGGTTTTATTCATGTAAACAGAACAACAATTGTTCTTTAACTTAAATGAATAACCGTATTGCAATAAGCATGATCAAATCATATTCATGCTTAATGCAAACACCAAATAACACTTATTTAGGTTCAACACTAATCCCGAAAGTATAGGGAGTGTGCTATGATGATCATATCAATCTTGGAACTACTTCCAACACACATCGTCACTTCACCCTTAACTAGTCTCTTGTTCATTCTACAACTCCCATTTTGAGTTACTAATCTTAGTAACCGAACCAGTATCAAATGCCGAGGGGTTGCTATAAACACTAGTAAAGTACACATCAATAACATGTATATCAACTATACCTTTGTTCACTTTGCCATCCTTCTTATCCGCCAAATATCTAGGGCAGTTCCACTTCTAGTGACCAGTCCCTTTGCAGTAGAAGCACTTAGTCTCAGGCTTAGGTCCAGACTTGGGCTTCTTCACTTGAGCAGCAACTCGCTTGCCATTCTTCTTGAAGTTCCCCTTCTTCCCTTTGTCCTTCTCTTGAAACTAGTGGTCTTGTCAACCATCAACACTTGATGTTTTTCTTGATTTCTACCTTCGTCGATTTCAGCATCACGAAGAGCTTGGGAATCGTTTCCGTTATCCCTTGCATATTATAGTTCATCACGAAGTTCTACTAACTTGGTGATGGTGACTAGAGAATTATGTCAATCACTATCTTATCTGGAAGATTAACTCCCACTTGATTCAAGCGATTGTAGTACACAGACAATCTGAGCACATGCTCACTGCTTGAGCTATTCTCCTCCATCTTTTAGCTATAGAACTTGTTGGAGACTTAATATCTCTCAACTTGGGTATTTGCTTGAAACGTTAACTTCAACTCCTGGAAGATCTCATATGGTCCATGACGTTCAAAACGTCTTTAAAGTCCCGATTCTAAGCCGTTAAGCATGGTGCACTAAACTATCAAGTAGTCATCATATTGAGCTAGCCAAACGTTCATAACGTCTGCATCTGCTCCTGCAATAGTTCTGTCACCTAGCGGTGCATCAAGGACATAATTCTTCTGTGCAGCAATGAGGATAAACCTCAGATCATGGATCCAATCCGCATCATTTCTACTAACATCTTTCAACATAGTTTTATCTAGGAACATATCAAAATAAAAACAGGGGAGCTAAACGCGAGCTATTGATCTACAACATAGATATGCTAATACTACCAGGACTAAGTTCATGATAAATTTAAGTTCAATTAATCATATTACTTAAGAACTCCCACTTAGATAGACATCCCTCTAATCCTCTAAGTGATCACGTGATCCATATCAACTAAACCATAACCGATCATCACGTGAAATGGAGTAGTTTTCAATGGTGAACATCACTATGTTGATCATATCTACTATATGATTCACGTTCGACCTTTTGGTCTAAGTGTTCCGAGGCCATATCTGCATATGCTAGGCTCGTCAAGTTTAACCTGAGTATTCTGCGTGTGCAAAACTGGCTTGCACCCGTTGTAGATGGACGTAGAGCTTATCACACCTGATCATCACGTGGTGTCTGGGCACGACGAACTTTGGCAATGGTGCATTATCAGGGAGAACACTTTTATCTTGAAATTTAGTGAGAGATCATCTTATAATGCTACCGTCAATCAAAGCAAGATAAGATGCATAAAAGATAAACATCACATGCAATCAATATAAGTGATATGATATGGCCATCATCATCTTGTGCTTGTGATCTCCATCTCCGAAGCAACGTCATGATCACCATCGTCACCGGCGTGACACCTTGATCTCCATCGTAGCATCGTTGTCGTTTCGCCAATCTTATGCTTCTACGACTATCGCTACCGCTTAGTGATAAAGTAAAGCACTACAGGGCGATTGCATTGCATACAATAAAGCGACAACCATATGGCTCCTGGCAGTTGCCGATAACTCGGTTACAAAACATGATCATCCCATACAATAAAATTTAGCATCATGTCTTGACCATATCACATCACAACATGCCCTGCAAAAAAAGTTAGACGTCCTCTACTTTGTTGTTGCAAGTTTTACGTGGCTGCTACGGGCTTAGCAAGAACCGTTCTTACCTACGCATCAAAACCACAACGATAGTTTGTCAAGTTGGTGTTGTTTTAACCTTCGCAAGGACCGGGCGTAGCCACACTCGGTTCAACTAAAGTTGGAGAAACTGACACCCGCCAGCCACCTGTGTGCAAAGCACGTCGGTAGAACCAGTCTCACGTAAGCGTACGCGTAATGTCGGTCCGGGCCGCTTCATCCAACAATACCGCCGAACCAAAGTATGACATGTTGGTAAGCAGTATGACTTATATCGCCCACAACTCACTTGTGTTCTACTCGTGCATATAACATCAACGCATAAAACCAGGCTCAGATGCCACTGTTGGGGAACGTACTAATTTCAAAAAATTCCTACGCACACGCAAGATCACGGTGATGCATAGCAACGAGAGGGGAGAGTGTTGTCTACGTACCCTCGTAGACCGAAAGCGGAAGCGTTATAACAATGTGGTTGATGTAGTCGTACGTCTTCACGGCCCGACCGATCAAGCACCGAAACTACGGCACCTCCGAGTTCTAGCACACGTTCAGCTTGATGACGATCCCCGGACTCCGATCCAGCGGAATGTCGGGGAAGAGTTCCGTCAGCACGACGGTGTGGTGACGATCTTGATGTTCTACCATCGCAGGGCTTCGCCTAAGCACCGCTACAATATTATCGAGGATTATGGTGGAGGGGGGCACCACACACGGCTAAGAGATCAATGATCAATTGTTGTGTCTCTAGGGTGCCCCCCTGCCCCCGTATATAAAGGAGCAAGGGGGGAGGTGCGGCCAGGCAAGGGGCGTGCCAGGAGGAGTCCTACTCCTACCGGGAGTAGGACTCCCCCCTTTTCCATGTTGGACTAGGACTTGGGGGAAGGAGAGAGAGAGAGGGGAAAGGAAAGAGGGGCGCCGCCCCCCCTCCTTGTCCAATTCGGACTTGGGGGGGAAGGGCGCGCGGCTACCCCTTGGCCTCCTCTCCTTTTCCTCCACTAGGCCCATTAAGGCCCATTAGTTTACCGGGGGGTTCCGGTAACCTCTCGGTACTCCGGTAAAATGCCGATTTCATCTAGAACACTTCCGATGTCCAAACATAGGCTTTCAATATATCAATCTTCATGTCTCGACCATTTCGAGACTCCTCGTCATGTCCGTGATCACATCCGGGACTCCGAACAACCTTCGGTACATCAAAACATATAAACTCATAATGAAACTGTCATCGTAACGTTAAGCGTGCGGACCCTACGGGTTCGAGAACAATGTAGACATGACCGAGACACGTCTCCGGTCAATAACCAATAGCGTAACCTGGATGCTCATATTGGCTCTTACATATTCTACGAAGATCTTTATCGGTCATACCGCATAACAACATACATTGTTCCCTTTGTCATCGGTATGTTACTTGCCCGAGATTCGGTCGTCGGTATCTTAATACCTAGTTCAATCTCGTTACCGGCAAGTCTCTTTACTCGTTCCGTAATACATCATCCCGCAACTAACTCATTATTTGCAATGCTTGCGAGGCTTAATTGATGTGTATTACCGAGAGGGCCCAGGATACCTCTCTGAAAATCGGAGTGAAAAATCCTAATCTCGAAATACGACAACCCAACATGTACCTTTGGAGACACCTGTAGATCACCTTTATAATAACCCAGTTAC
Source organism: Aegilops umbellulata (assembly GCA_032464435.1). NCBI lineage: Eukaryota > Viridiplantae > Streptophyta > Magnoliopsida > Poales > Poaceae > Aegilops > Aegilops umbellulata. The sequence continues at coordinate 96,300,987 of CP136060.1, forward strand.
GTTGTGACGTTTAGTTACGTTGTGACGTTTGGTAGCACACAAAGTGTTCCTCCAGTAAACGGGAGTTGCATAATCTCATAGTGATAGGAACATGTATAAGTCATGACGAAAGCAATAGCAACATACTAAACGATCGTGTGCTAAGCTAACGGAATGGGTCATGTCAATCACATCATTCTCCTAATGATGTAATCCCGTTAATCAAATGACAACTCATGTCTATGGTTAGGAAACATAACCATCTTTGATCAACGAGCTAGTCTAGTAGAGGCATACTAGTGACACTCTGTTTGTCTATGTATTCACACATGTATTATGTTTCCGGTTAATACAATTCTAGCATGAATAATAAACATTTATCATGATATAAGGAAATAAATAATAACTTTATTATTGCCTCTAGGGCATATTTCCTTCAGCACTTGGTTCGGAGATTGATAGACGTTCAATTATCCGACCAACCAGATTCGACGCACTGGAAGTTAGCTAGAAATTGGGTATTTAGGTGAAATCTTTCTACATGGATCTGATTAATTCTAGCCCAATCTCGAGATCGTTACATATTTGGAAGGTTAAGGTTCCCTTGCATATTAAAATATTTATGTGGTTTGTTCACAAGCAAGTAATCCTAACCAAGGATAACTTAATAAAGAGGTGATGGGTAGGTAGTTCACGTTGTTGTTTTTGTGATAATAATGAAACAATAGAACATCTATTCCTTGAATGCCCACTCGCCAAATTGCTTTGGAGAACGATCCATATAGCCTTTAACATTAATCCTCCAGTTGACATTGAATCGTTGTTTGGGACGTGGTTAGCCGGGGTTGAGCATATTACTGCGGCTCGTATTCGGATCAGTGCGCTTCTTTGGGATATATGGAATTGTAGAAATGATATGATTTTTAACAAACAAAACACTTTATCTTTCTTGCAGGTTATCTTCAGAGCTACCGCATGGATCCATATGTGGTCCTTACTCACTCCTATGGACTCCAGGGAGCCTTTGGTTACTGGGTGCAACCAGTGAGAGATGGTAGCACGGGTTATATTCAACCGGTTCGGATGGCGGTCGCATAACAGGATAGGAGTCTACGGAGCTTATCCTTTACATTGCCTTACCGGTTGCGATTTTGAGCATATACTTTTCATTTCTTTGTTTCGCTCCGCTTGCGAGCTGTAATACTTTTATAACTATGTGCTACTTCGAGACTTTCTAATAAGATGGCTGCATGCATCATTATGATACAGAGGCTGGGGGTACGCCTCCATTTCCAAAAAAAATTAGACCTCGCTCATGTGCCTTCAAGTTTGCCGAGTACCTCTGGTAGGCTCTCGGCAAAGTTAGATGCCAGAGACAGTCGCCGTCTCCGTCCGGTTCGTCAAGTGTCTTTTTTGTGCTGAGTAGCCAACCTAGGGCTCGGCAACTTGTTTGCCAAGCACTCGGCAAAGTGGGCTTTGCCTGAAGGATTTGGGCCGAGTACTCTTAGTCGACAACAACACTCGGGAACCTCGCTGCCGAGTGGAATACCGCTTTCGCCGAGTGTTCCTTACACTCGGGAAACCAGAAATTGCAATAGTGGTATATGGTAGCATGATTTTTGTTTCCTACATATTTTTGGTATTGTAGTAGTAAGCTGGAAGGGTGTGGATCTTGCAGACACGTGGGCCAATTGTTTATCACAAAAAAGAAACATCCTGCCTTGATCCTTTAGTCGAGGAATCTTTTTGTTGATAAGGAACTTTAAAAAAACGAGCCCTCCCTTCGATTTTTTTTGCCAAAACAACATAATTATTGGAGCAAACATTAAGAAAAATGTAAAACAAAAATACAGAAACCAAATGAAAGCGCGCACTCCACAGGTAGCATTTTTTTAATTCAGCCCTACAACAAACTCAATTGGCAAATGTAGTAGAGAAATGGCTTGATCCTTCGCAATCAGTTGGCGTTTCTTTCATCAACATGTATAACTGGATTCATAAATGGAAAATTATTCACCCTGTTTTCAACAGAATTTGGAAAAGTGAAGCCATGTTAAGATACCAAATTTTCATCTAGTTGCTAGCATATGATAGAGTTAACATCAGAAACCTTCTTTAGAGAAAGAACTCTTTCCTGCCCTCTTAGAGATGTGAGTTATGTGATTTTAATAATGATGAACTACTTTGCCCCTCTTTTGGGACTGCCCCTTTACTCTTAATAGTTAGGATTCCATCATCAATGATAGAAGAAGGGGGGTCTGTGTTTACTAATGCTCACTTCAAACTCACTTCTTGCCAAGTTTGATATGGATATTATTATGGTGGGGTGCTGGCATGTTTTGATGCAGAGAAACTCCAAAAAACTAAAAGCCCAAGAACCTTCAATTCAATCTTGGAGGTTTTTGCTTAGGACTGACTTGCAAATAGTCCTGATCAGAGTCAAGAGCAAGTACAAGGAAGCTTTCAGCGACTGGATAGTCACATTCAATTTAGAATAACTGTTTCTAATAGATTTCTCTAAACCTGGAGTTGGTTAAACTTTATGGAAAAAGATTTTCGTCAGCCGGCCGGCTGATTTACAACGCATCGTCCACCGCTTGAGATGCACACCACGCGTCCCATGTGGGGCCTATCACCACTCATTCTTTTTCCTTCTTTTCGCTTGAACATTCTTTTCTCCTTCTTATCTTAATCGCTAAAAACTGAGAGCCATATGTTTCTTCTTTTTTCCTTTGTTCGTCTTGTGCAACATGCTTTCTCTTGCAAAAAAAATCTACAACGTGACCTCTGTTGCAAAAAAGAAATCTACAAAGGTTTCCGCGAGAGCTCTTTGTTGCAAGAAATTCTGCAATATGACCATTGTGGCAAAAAAAAATGTGCAGATGTTTCCGCAATACGAATTCTGCAACATAATCTATGCTGCAAAAGTTAGGACGCCCGTCAACCGCTTGATGACGCCAGATCTGGTGGCTATCGATCAAGCCAATCTTTTAAAAACATCAGCCGGTGGACGCGTACAACGCCCCAAATTTTATGCCTTTTTGGTGTCTGTTAGCTTTGTAAAGATTTTTTTATATTAATGAAAATTACCCTAGAACGGTTGTTCTACGGCTTTCGGTTCCAAAAATAACGAGCATTTTTACAAAGGAAATGCTTAAATCCAACGTCAGTGCCAACCACAACCAAGCACATGTCTCAAATCGTGCCATTTCTTGAGTATATGAACCAACAATTTATTGTGTCCTTGGCGCTAGCCCTGAATCCTAGAATATGTTGTAGCAATCACCATCTGGAGCCGCTTCACGCCGTTTCCAATTCTTCTTCGCCCTTGACTTTTCTATAGGTGATTACAAAGCTGGAAAGTCCGCACGGTCACTGGGAATTTTTGTAGGAAATAGAGATGTTTCTACTTTTCAAAATTATCTAGCAAATAGCCGCTTCGCCACTAAGGACTATTTGGCACCGAAAATGTAATTATTTAAATTTTCAAGTCTGTTGCCGATGGATAAGGTCATACTTCTTGGCACTGGAAATGTAGTTTAAAATAATAATTATTCCATGAATAGTGCCTAAATGCATCTTATTGGAACATGTCAACTCATTAGTTACGCCGCATGGTCCCATCCATCCATGAAAGAATTTAATATCACATCCGTAGAAAATAGGCATTATGCTGCAAAGTTTTACATTGCACACTAAAACATCTGTAGACAAATGTACGCCTTATGAAATGAAGCGTGAATCATCATCATGTGACTCCATACCTCTTCGTCATGCTCACAGGTGAACACAGGGCTAGGGTTTCGTCTCCTCTCGTTAGCACCGTCGCCGATCTGTCTCACCTTCGGTGGCACTTGGGGTATTGGAGGCATGGTGGAACTCGGCTTCTGACCGGCAGTGTTATGTTGTGATCCAAATTCAAGTATAAAGATAAAGGCTAACTTCTGACGAGCGACCTGAGGGAGGCCCGTCGCCGGTAGGCTTGGGACGGTACAAATCAGTATTGACCTAGGTCACCTGTGTTATATATATCCTTTATAAGCCGCGCATGGGATAACTCAGTCAATTGTAAATCCCCGAGGTTTGTAACCTCCCCTGATATAGTGAAGACTTGTTGGCTGGCACCCGTGGTTTTTTCCCTTTCGTGTTGGAGGGGTTTTCCACGTTAAAATCGCATGTCTCCTGTTGATTTCGTTCTTCGTTGTTTGATTTGCCTGTAGTATCTCTAACAGGCAGGACCTGCTCTATATTTGTTTAGAGTCCGTGTTCCCTTAAGTTGTGTGTCCCGCTCAGAGCAGCGAGACTACAACGGTTAGTGGCTCTACAACGGTCAGAGGTCCGTCCGCTCGTGACGGTTTGTGCTGTTTCTAGCGTCTTCGAGGCGACTCGCCGTAGTGTTCCTGGTCGGCACTGTTGCCGCTCAACCCTCGATCCAATTCAACCAGAAACTCCAGATTCGAGGTTCCCCTTTCAATCCCTTCCACTGAGACTGTGAGATGTTCATCCGAGGCCGATCTTGATCCAAGTCCTTGGCGAGAGGTGAAGAACTCCGACCTGCAAAATCCACAAACCGCAGGCCACTGGTGGAGCCATCAAATCCTGAGCAGGCCCACATCGGAAGCTCTCGAGCGGCTCTAGTGTGGGCGGCGGCCGTGACCAGCGGCAGTTGGTGGGGCGACTCTGTCCCGGAGCTGCAGGTGGGAGCGGCGCTGGTGGAAGGCATCTGGCAGGGCAGCGCTGTCCCTGAGCTGCGGGACACAGCCAAGATGGGAGACGGGAAGGCTACTGTGGTGGATGGTGTGGAAGGAAGGTTGAGGAATCTGAAGCTTTCAGATGCAGAGAAGAAAAGTATCTAGATTGGGAAGAAACACACTTGTTCCTCTGAGGTGAGTAAGTTTCAGGCTGTGGGTAAGCTCATGTCTGAAAAACCAGCAAAAGCAGAGTATTTGGGTAGAGCATTAAGTGGTGCGTGGTGCCCCTTTTCAAGAGTAGAATGTAAGGGCTTGGGTAGAAACCGATTTCTGTTTCGGTTTAATGATGATGTGAGCAAGAACAAAGCATTAAGGAATGGACCTTGGATGGACTTACTGGTGATGGAAGATTGTGTGCCAAGCAAAACTATATATGAGTATGAATTTAAGTCGATTCCTATATGGATCAGAGCTTATGGCATACCAATAGGAATGATGAGCTCAGAAACAGGGGAATTGGTAGGAGAGCAAATTGGTGAATTCTTGGATGTTGATTTGGACGACAATGGAAGTGCAATGGGTGTATTTATGCGTATCAAAGTAAAGATGGACATAACAGTCCCTATTATGAGGTTCATAACCATAGAATTAGATGAAGAACAGGAAGAGGAGGAGGAGCAAATATCCGAGGAAATGATCGGAGCTGAAGATATGGAGAAAAGGAAGACGAAGAAGAAAATTGTCTCCTTTGAGTACGAGCATCTACCAGATTTTTGTTACAATTGCGGGATTATCGGCCATACAGAAAGGGTTTGCCATCTAGAACTAGAAGAGACGGTGATAGACAGTTTGGTCCTTGGTTGCGTGCAACCATGTACAATGGAAGTTCCAGTGATGAACGAAGTAGAAGCTCAAGTGATCACGGTGACTTCTGGAACACATATAGTGCAGGCAACAAGGGGAGTAAACATGGGAGTGATGGTCCATCATGGAGGAAGAGCTTACCAGCGGGAACGAATGAAGACAAATCAGGAAGAGAAGGAGAAGAGAAAAAGGTCACCAGCCCCCTAAAGAAAACTCAAGATGATACAAATGGAGATGCGAAAGGCAGGGAATTGGTGTTTGAAGAGAACAAGTAGCCAGGGGAGACTACCTATACAAATTTGAAGCCTAGCTCCTGTAAAAAGAATGCACAACATGCAGACCCTGGTTTGGCGACTCAGGAAAAGGAAATGCCAAAAGCAAGACCAACGACAACGGAAATTGGTCAAGGAGAGAAGGAGAGGGGCCAACGAAGGGAAGATGAACATATCAAGAAAGGCAATAAGGGAATCATGTCAGGTAAAAGCCAGAAGATTGGCACTTTTAAGCGGTATGAGAGATCTAAAGAGAAGAACCAACAAAACCAGTCTCATGAGACTATACCAAAGAAGAGAAATGTTGATCTGATGGATGAAGACCAAGAGGCAGAGATACTAAAGAAAGCCAAAATGGAAGTTGACGGGGAGGTTGTCGCAGATAGGGAGAAGGAAGAAAACTCAAAGTCAAACATAGAGAACGCTAGGCTGCAGGGACAGCCTGGCGAACCAAAATGAAAATAACAATTTGGAACTGTCGGGGACTGGGGAATGGCCCGGAAGTTCGGGGACTTCTGGATCTCCAGAAGCAGGAGGACCCTGATATCCTCTTTTTGTCGGAAACCAAAATGGATGAGAGGGGAATGCAGTGGATTAAGTCTGTATTAGGCATGTCAAATATGGTGGTGAGAAGATGTGAAGGCAAGAGTGGAGGGTTGGCTTTAATGTGGAAAAGGCATGTTAATATTGAGCTCCATAACTATTCACGTTATCACATTGATGTGGAAGTCGTGGAGCAAGATGGTTTCAAATGGCGATTCACGGGCATATATGGAGAGCCGGCAACTAATAAGAGGGATATAACATGGAAGATTCTGAGAATTCTAAATAAACAACTTAACCTTCCATGGATCTGTGCTGGTGACTTCAATGAGGTTCTCTATAGCCGTGAAAAGAAGGGTGGCCCGGCGCGAGCCCCATCACAGATTGAGAAGTTTCGAATGGCGTTGTCAGACTGTGGGCTTCGTGATCTGGGATATATTGGCGACAAATATACTTGGAGAAATCACAGCTATGATGCTAGTAGATATGTAAAGGAAAGGCTTGATAGAGCTGTGGGATCCCGAAGTTGGTGTGAAAGGTTTCCTCACCATAAGGTCTTTAACGGAGATCCAAGACATTCAGACCATCGACCTGTAACCATAATTATGAAAGGGGCAGTTGGAATAATGAGACAACACAAAGGAAATAGTGGGTTCAGGTTCGAAGCTAAATGGCTCCAGGAAGAAAGTTGTGAGGAAGTGGTTAAAAATGCCTGGTCCACTGCGATAGTATGCGGTGAATGCAAACTATCCCAAAGGTTGAGAAGAATAGCAGAGGATCTTCAAGACTGGGATGCGAATGTTCTAGGGAATCTAGAGAAAAGAATTAAAACAATGAAAGTGGAGTTGGAGCAAGTCAGAAGAGCACCTATCGAACAAAGCAATATATCCCGAGAACACTTCCTCAGAGAAAAGCTAGAGAGGCTAGAACATCAAAAGGATATGTTCTGGAGACAAAGAGCTCATGTCAAATGGCTTCAATCAGGTGACAAAAACACAACCTTTTTCCATGCATTTGCATCAGAGAGGAGGAGAAGGAAAACAATTAGTAAATTAAAAAGAGAAGATGGGGAGTGGATAGAAGGAGATGAACATCTAAGCGAGCATGTTGCAAATTATTTTTTCAACCTCTTTACATCTACAACGGGGTCCAGAAGGGAAAGGGAGCATGTGCTAAGGACCATTAGGCCAAAAGTTTCCAATCAAATGAATGCTGAATTGTGTGCTGAATATACCGAGGAGGAAGTGAGGTCAGCAATGTTCAGTATTGGGGATCTTAAGGCACCTGGGCCAGATGGAATGCCAGCAATCTTTTATAAAAGTTTTTGGCAAATTGTGGGAGATCAGGTTACTAAAGAAGTGCTACATACGTTAAGGGGCGGAGATATGCCTGAAGGGTGGAATGATACCATGGTAGTATTAATTCCAAAGACAGCCCATCCAACAAGCATGAAGGATTTGCGCCCCATAAGCCTCTGCAATGTGGTGTACAAGGTGTTCTGTAAAGTAATCACAAATAGACTGAAAACCATACTCCCTGATATTATTTCCCCCAATCAAAGCGCCTTCGTACCTGGTCGTATTATTTCTGATAATATCCTATTAGCATATGAATTAACACACTTTTTACAAAGGAGAAGGAGAGGAAGGGTAGGATATGCAGCTGTGAAGCTTGACATGAGCAAAGCCTATGACCGTGTCGAATGGAAGTTTCTAGAGGATATTATGATGAAGCTAGGATTTTGCCATGACTGGGTCAATCTGGTAATGAAGTGCATAACCACGGTTAAATATCGAGTGAAAGTAAACATGAGTACTACGGATACCATCATTCCCCAAAGAGGGTTACGCCAGGGAGACCCCCTCTCGCCATACCTTTTCCTGTTATGTGCAGAAGGTTTCTCAGCTATGCTGCATGAAGCTGAAAGAAGTGGAAGTTTGAAGGGCATCAAAATATGCAGGGAAGCACCTAGTATAAGTCATTTGCTTTTCGCTGACGATTCTCTAGTGCTCATGGAGGCAAGTGCAAACAATGCACGGGTGATGAATTCCATCCTGGAATCCTATGAAGCATGTTCTGGGCAGGTAATCAATAAGGAAAAATCAGCGATTTTATTCAGCAAAAACACCAATCCTAGACAAAAGGAAGAAGTGAGGAATTCTCTACAAATTTCCTCTGAAGGGTTCAAAGGAAAATACTTGGGTCTGCCGGCTTACATTGGGAAAGCAAAAGCCAAAACTTTTCAGTACTTAAAGGACAAAGAGTGGAACAAGATACATGGATGGAAGGAGAAATTACTGTCGAAAGCTGGTAAAGAAATATTAATAAAAGCTGCAGCACAGGCTATCCCAGTGTACACTATGGCTTGCTTCGACATCACAAGAACTCTAAGTGATGACCTGAGTTCTATGGTCAACAGATTTTGGTGGAGTCAAATGGATAAGGAAAATAAGATCCACTGGATGTCTTGGGAGAAATTATCAAAACCAAAGAGTGAGGGAGGACTGGGTTTTAGAGATTTGCACACTTTTAACCTAGCTATGCTAGCAAGACAAGCATGGCGTCTACTACAGAACCCATCCTCATTATGTGCTCAAGTACTAGCAGCAAAATACCACTCGAGAAGCTGTATTCTAGAAGCAAGGCCCAAAAATGGAATCTCCTACACATGGCGGAGCATTTTGAAAGGTGTACAACTGCTTAAGAAGGGGATCATTTGGAGGGTAGGAGATGGGAGTAACATAAATATTTGGTCAGATCCCTGGATCCCTCGAGGCATCACCAGAAGAGTATCCTCACATAAAGGCACACACCTAGTAACTAGGGTAAATGAGCTTATAAATCCTGTCACGAATTCATGGGACACCGATCTGGTATACCAAACCTTTAATGCAGACGATGCTGAGACAATCCTAAAAATCCCCATTCTGGAGAACACGAATGACTTCATTGCATGGCATTTTGATAAGAAAGGTGTCTTCTCAGTGAAATCTGCATATAGAGTGGCGGCAGATTCAGCAAAAAGGGATTCAAGGCATGGTCTGCCATCTTGTTCGGAGGGTACAGGTGAAACTTCCAATTTCAACTGGAAAAATATTTGGGCATTACCATTGCCAAACAAGGTGCTGCATTTTCTATGGAGGATGGTGACACACAGCTTACCCCTCAAAACAAGGCTGAAACACACGGGGGTGGAGATAGATACCAGATGCCCTGTATGCTACCGTTTTGATGAGGATGGGGGACACTGCTTCTTGAAATGCAAAAAAGTGAAAAACATATGGAGGATGGCCCAGATGGAACACACCAGACTGAAGCTCATTCAGTGTCCTGATCCTTTTAGCTTGTTTGAAGAGGTGTTCCAGCTAGAAGAGGAAGAAAGAATTAAGGTGTGTATTCTATTTTGGAGATGGTGGCATGAGAGGAACAAAAGTGAATGCAGGAGGGGAGATGAGAACTCCTCAAGTTATTTTAGCTTCAATTGATTATTATGTGTTTGTTTTCAGGAACACCAAGGAAAGAAGTATGGCCAAGAAGCAACATGTTAATCATGGGTGGTCTCCTCCCCCAAGTGAGTTTATGAAAATTAACACCGATGGATCTTTTCATGAAGTAACAAGTACAGGCGGATGGATGGGGTTTCGTAATCAGAAATGATTTGGGCGATTTGATTGCTGCAGGGTCAGGAAGCTTGGAGCACTTATCAAATGCTCTGCATGCCGAAGCACTAGCTATGCTATATGCTGTTAACGCCGCATCTAGAATTGGATGCAGCCGGATCATCCTGGAGACTGATTCGGTGGCGCTGAAGCAAGCAGTTTCAACTGAAGCTTATAATCTAGCTGAACTGGGAGCTCTTTTTCAGGAAATAAAGCACCAGTTAAGAGTCGCTTTTGATGATGTAAAGTTGAATGTTTGTTCAAGAACATGTAACGTAGCTGCGCACACTTTGGCTGCGCTAGGAACTGAATTAGGGAATGCCAATTTCAACATCTGGGTTGGCCATTTTCCTGAATTTGTAACAAACCTTGTAGCTGGTGATACTGCCGGCAAGTAGTAGGTTATGGAATACATGTTTGTTCCTTTCAAAAAAACAACAACCTTGATTCGTTGGCTGGCCTCCCTTCTTCATCTTTGATGGTGTACGAGCTGGATCTAGGAGCTGAACTTGAATCCCTAGGCCAGCGATCTTATGCAATTCTAATGGCAGTCTTGATTCTGATATGTTGGTCCATCGGGGCTGACTGCTGATGACTTCTCATCTCTCTCTTTTTTTCTTGAAGATTCCGATAGGGAGCAGCGGTGGCGGTGGTGCACCATCCACTGCTTCCATAGGTTGAAGACGATGAACTCCCTATGAGATCTCTTGTAATATTTACTTTTCACATGGGTGTGCCTGTAAAGGTGGAATCTTAATATATGATATCTTATCATAAAAATGAAGCGTGAGTGTATACATTTTGAAGGGGGGGAAAGCACGCTTGTTTATTTGCCATGAAAATAATATCGTGTACACTTCGCAATGCAGTTTTGGACCTTCTCTTCCTTCATTGCGCACAAGTAAATATAATTTGGACTCAAAATTTAGAGGCTCGCATTTTGGTCAAATAAATGTCCACATAGAAAAATTCATTTTTCACTAAAAGTGCAAGTAAATTTGTGGTAGCAATATAAACTTGGGTGGCGCCACTCACAAATCAATCAATTACTTGGAAGAATTAAAGTAACTTCTCTTTTGTGGTTTACTGGAAATTCGTGTCGACACATGTATGTATTTTCTCACAAAAAGACGCATGTATGTATTTTCCCTGGCTATCCTTATCTCGGTTCAAAGGAGAAAGAGAGGACCAGTGAGGGAGCTACATGCATGCATGTGCTAGTGGTAGACATGAAGATAACCTCTCCGATGGCCGATGCATATGCCCCGTAAAGCAGGCAGGCCGCAAAGCACTGTGATACTCTGCATTTATCGAAATGATGATAAAAGGAAGAAAACATGATTAACTATTTGACAAGTTGCTTAGACTAGTCACAATGAAGATTAACATACACTAGTAACATACACATGTCCTTAGATTATGTTACTACCTTCATAGTGGATAGTAACATAAGTCTGCAAACATGCAAAGCTTCATTTATTAGGTTATAGACACATTTATTAGATTAACTATTAGTGTTTCTGTGATAGCTATGCGGACGCTATATACTCAGCCTTTTGTTTCTTGGCACATGGAGTACTTCCAGAGCTCGTGGTAATCCTCCATTTCCTAAAAAAAATAGGCATATTAGGATTTGCTTGAAACACATGAATTTCACACAAATTTTGCGTTGTCGTGGTAAGATGTTCTTGCGTATCTAGGTAGCTAATGGCTAGATAAAAACCAACTGGAGCCTTATTGGATCGAATTCTGCAAATTATTACATTCACCCATCCATATGGTGCACATGTTCGAGCATAAAATCTTAATTTACAAGGTGAAGCAAGCAAGTCACCTAATACATGTCGACATCCTGTCCTCCCACGCTCCTGCGGCGCGTCGCGCCGGCGCCTGCAGCCACCATAGATACGGCTTCGCTCCACCACCCAGCCACCTCGCCCCGTGCCTCAACGGCCTCCCCAGCCTCGCCGCGGTTCCCCCCTGGATTCCCCTCGCCACAGCTCTCGCGCCCGGATCTGGTTGCTGGGTTGTTCCCGCAGCTGGTGGGGATCCGGCCAGATTCGCGACCCGTGCCGGCCGTTGCGGATGCCGTTGGGCTGGTCAGGCAGGTGAGCTTCGCAGTTAATGCTGGCGTGTTGGAGGTCACGCCGCCCCTCCCATTCAAGGCGCCCCGCGGCCGTGCCTCAAGTCAGGTTCATTCATGGCGCCTGGTCATTCATGGACCGGACACCTTCATCCACTACTTCGACATCGCCACACTCCGTCGAGAAGATGCCTCCTGCCTAAGGCTGTGGGCGTGGTCTGACAACCCGTCGTCCATCCCCAAGGTCCAGCGCGTCACCTTCGCGCCGCAGGTGCCCAATGGCCCTGCCGGTGCCCCGTCCGCTGCCATCGGCCATCGTGGGTTCCGGCGCCGCGCCATCGTCCACCTGTACCGGCTGGAGGACTTCAGCCAGACGCAAATGGCCAGGTGCCCCACCGCCCTCGCACTGATCCTTTCACATGGATTTATGGGGTGGTTGATGGGGAAGAGAGGCCTAGAGATCCTCTGGATCCGCCACCCCGACGTCGTGAAGATGACGACCGCCACCGCAGGGATGATGACCGCGACAGGGATGATAGAAGAGGCCGCGACAACGATCGTCATCGCTCCTCTTCCTGGAGGGGCCTCTTTCGCAGCCGCTCCCGAGCTCCTGAGAGGCGGGCGGATGAGGAGCGTCGCGGCGACTGCAGCGGTGACCATGGCCGTGGAAGGGACGACCGCGACCGAGGGCGTGATGGAAGGCGTTGTGCCTGTTCCCTGGACCGGCCACGCCGGCGGGACTCGGTGGATGTCCGAGGGCGCTCGCCGCCGCCGTCACCTCGTCCTGCGACGTCATTCAGATCAAGTATTCCTCTGTTGCTGTTGACTGGCAGCGCCGTGCTGCATCTTGCTTTGCGCCTACTCCTGTTCAACCATCACTCAACATTGATGTGGGAGAGACTATCTCTACTCCGCAGATCACGCCTGCCCACTCGCTGGTGGACTCCGAAGTGCGATGCACCCTTGAGATGGCGCTGGACCGGGCGTCCTCTCCGAGGCCAAGATTGGTGCTGGACACACCTTTGCAGCCTGTTGCTGAGAAGGCCCTGGACCCGACATCCTTTCCAGGATCAAGTTTTGTGATGGCTACTCCAAAGCAGCCTGCTGCTGATCGGCACCAACTAGTCCTGGAAGCTGCTACACCTGAGATTCCTGAAGATGAGGTCACTGAAGATGCTACCACCCCCATCTTTGTCCCCTGCAGGCCAGCACTTCTCCCCTCACCACCAACCTGGACACCACCACGGCCACCTTCCTGGCGGCGCAAGACCCTGGCGGGCGTTATGAGCTTCAACATGGGTCGTCGCAGCCAGAGGATCTGAGCCAAGAACCAGAGGTTGCCCATTGGGACCCTTGCAGAGCGGCTTCTCTGCCAGCGTATGGGCATTGTGGACGAGGGCGAGCAACTAACCGAGGCGTCCATCAGCAAGTTTGTGCAGCTGTTCAATGGTCGTCTCCCTGACATCACCATTGCGGCATTACGAGCTCTGTTCAACCTGGACTGCGACCTGATGTCAGCGGTGGAGCACGCCTTGATCGAGCATGGTGGAGAGGGAGGTCTGGACCTGGGCTCTGAGGAGGATGCGGAAGCAGCTACTGCGACCTGGTCTTCTGCTACTTAGTGATGCTAAGATGTAGCTTCTTTGTTATGTTAAACATTCTGATTGTCTTTAGAGAAGGGACGCATGTTTGTACCTGCAGTCTGTTGCAACTACATGTTGCCTTGGCAAGGCTGGTTTTTAGTAGTTCTTGTACGCCTGTTTGCTGCTGCTATTTGTGGCTGCAGCTTCTAGGGGCCCTGGGGAGGCAGACTAAGATGTTATTGCTGCTCCTGACCCGTGTCGACGTTCCTCCCAGTTGTTGTTGCTCTGCCGCGAACATCGTTGTATACCTGGTTTCCAAATGACAGACCGCAACCACAACCTCACGATCCTGAACTGTAATGTTCGCGGCCTGAATTGTCCTGACCGCCGCACTACCGTTCATGAGACCATAGCCTCTACTCCTTGTCACATCGTTTGCCTTCAGGAGTCCAAGATGGATTCGGTTGATGCTTTCACTGCATCACATATTGGTGGCCACAGGCTTAAGAGCTTCGCCCAGCGTCCGGCTAACGGTACGCGTGGTGGCACCCTCCTGTTTTGGGACGATGATGTGGTGCAGCTGTCCAACATCCAATTTCGGTCCTTCACCCTTTTAGCAACGGTTACTCTGTACCCCCAAAGCCCAGCTCCCACCTCCTTCAAGCTGACCACTGTCTATGGGCCGACGCCTTCTTTGCTGAGCTTATCGCCGAAAAACCACCACTGGGCATCATGTGGCTGGTCACGGGGGACTTCAATCAAATTTACCGGGCAAGAGATAAGAACCGTACAAATGTTGATCGGAGCCGCATTGTCAGATTTTGAAACGCTCTCAACTCCTGTGAGCTTAAAGAGATTCATCTCCAGAATAGGAGATTCACTTGGAGCGATGGGCAGAGTGAGCCCACATTGAGCAAGCTCGATAGCTTCTTTTGCAATGAAGATTGGGACTTGGAGTTCGGCTCCCACATACTGCATGCCTTATCATCCTCCCTCTCTGACCACTGCCCTCTTCTGCTTGCAAATGCGAATGGGCCAAAGCGCTCTAAGTGCTTCTGCTTTGAAATTTTCTGGATCAAGATGCCAGGCTTCTTGACAACTGTCCAAGATGCGTGGAATGAAGGACACAACCATGTCAAGCTGTACCATATCCTACATCACAAACTCAAAAAAAACTAGTGTCAGACATAAGGCATGGAGCAAGTCCCTCTTATCCAACATGAAGGCTCAAGTGCATATGGCCTTGGAGGTCATCCTTCGCCTCGACATCGTGCAAGAGTCAAGGTCTCTGAGCCCGCAGGAGATTGATCTTAGGAAGAGGCTAAAGAGGAGGGTGGTTGGCTTGGCGGTGCTTGAAAAAGCTCGGAAGCGACAGATCTCTAGAATAACAAACATTAAAGAGGGGGACACAAACACTAAGTATTTTTACCTCCGAATCAACCGCCGACGAAGGAAAAATTTCATTCACCGCCTCAAGCACAATGCGGGGTGGGTAACCGACCACAACTAAAAGAAGGATATTATCCACAGTCACTTCTCCTCCGTCATCAAGAAGGGACCCAGAAGGCATAAGGACTTTAACTGGGAGTGTATCTCCACTCCAGATTGTGATCTTAGTGACCTTGGGGCTCCGTTCACCATGGATGAGGCTAGAAAGGCCGTCTTTGATTCGCCATGCGATAAGGCGCCGGGGCCGGATGGGTTCATGGGTGCATTCTTCAAGGCGTGTTGGGATGTTATCAAGGTCGATTTCATGGATGCTATCAACCACTTCTCCAATCTTCATGCCACCAATTTACATTGGCTAAATTCATCCAACATCGCATTAATCCCCAAGAAAGATGGTGCTGAGGATATTTCCGACTTTAGACCGATAAGTCTAATTCATGTCGTGGCAAAGCTCTTTGCTAAGATGATGGCAACGTGCCTTTCCATCCACATGAACGACCTCGTGTCGCTGGCTCAAAGTGCTTTTATCAAGAAGCAAAGCATTCACGACAACTCCACCTATGTCCACAACCTTGCCCGAAGGCTACATCGAAGCAAGACATCTATGTTGCTTTTCAAACTTGATATCAAGAAGGCCTTTGATTCCGTGAGATGGGACTACTTAATGGATCTTCTTCAGCACCTTGGCTTCCCCGCGCGCTTCAGGAGCTAGGTCTCGGCGCTCCTCACCTTGGCTACTCGAGAGTGTTGCTCAACGGCACGGTCGGAGACCCTATTAGGCATGGGAAGGGATTGCGGCAAGGAGACCCGATTTCTCCGCTTCTTTTTGTGCTTGCCATCGATCCCCTGCACCACATTCTCAACAAGGCCACGGCCCAAGGCAAACTACATCCCATCAGAAGAAATACTGCAACTCTTCGTGCCTTCCTCTATGCGGATGATGCAGCCGTTTTTGTGAAGCCCACGAAGGAGGACGTCTCCTGCTTTGCCTCCATCCTAGGCGACTTTGGTGAGGTCACGGGTCTAGTCACCAATTGCAGCAAGAGTCTGGTGGCCCCAATTCGATGTGATGGCCTTGACCTTCCTGAAATCATGCAGCTCTTCCCCGCCAAACTCATGAGTTTCCCAATGACTTACTTGGGGCTGCCACTATCAATGAAGAGACTTAAGGCGGTTCATTTCTTGCCTCTGGAGGACAAAGTTGCGCGCAGGCTCGCCCCTTGGATTGGCCACCTCATGGCCGCACCTGGGAGGGTTGTTCTGGTCAAGGCGGTTCTCACCGCCATAGCTATCTACAGCATTACTTCGCTGATCCTGCCAGCGGAGGTGATGAAGTGTATTGATGCCTTACGACGTGCATTCCTTTGGGCCGGTGGCGACAAAGTCACTTGTGGCAAGTGTAAAATCAATTGGGACAGAGTTTGCAGTCCTAAAGCTATGGGCGGCCTGGGCATCCTAAGCCTGGACAAAATTGGCACTGCCCTCCGCTTGAGGTGGCTTTGGAACGAGTGGTCGGAGCAGCCAAAGCCGTGGGTTGGGTTAGGCAACCCTTGCACCGAGGCTGACAGCGACCTTTTCGCGGTAGCAACGAGGGTCGTGGTTGGAAACGGAGATAAGGCGTCCTTCTGGACGTCCCCCTGGCTTGATGGTCTCAGGCCGATGGACATCGCCCCTAAAATCTTTGAGATCTCCAAAAAGAAAGATTCCTATGTCAGGAAGGCCCTCACTGATGATCTATGGATTTCGCAAGTTGACATGGCAAATGGCATTACCGTCGGGCACATACAGGAGTTTACCATCCTTTTGGGAGAAGTTGGACGGGGTAACCTTAGATCAAGCCACGAATGACACGATCATTTGGAAACTTACAGAGCGCGGTAGCTACTCCACTTCATCGGCCTATTCGCTACAGTTCGAGGGGCGCACCTCCACACCACTTCTAAAGACCGTTTGGAAAGTATGGGCTACACCAAAATGCAAGTTCTTCGCTTGGTTGATCATTCACAACAGAGTATGGACGGCAGATAGATTACAACGGAGAGGGTGGCCAAACTGCGGTTTGTGTCCCCTTTGTAGCCAAGTCTAGGAGTCCGTGGCGCATCTCCTCTTCCAATGCCGATTCTCGGTTGCAGTTTGGAATGCCGTTAAGGCGAGGACCGGAGTGAGCAATATTGTCACAGCAGACTGAGCGACTATGCAAAGTGTCAGGCATTGGTGGACTGAGATGGTGCTTACGCCTCGCCTAACTAAAAAGGGATGGCTCCCTCCTCATGCTTATCTCTTGGGAACTTTGGAAGGAGACGAATGCTAGGGTCTTCCGGAACGTCTCCGCGCCTTTGATGATTCTTGTGGAAAAAATCATGGATGAGGCGGCCCTGTGGGCTTTGGCGGGTGCCAAAGGGCTTGATGTAATTTTACACCGTGAGTAGTTGGTTTATCTTGGCCATTGTATGGCTGTTGTCCTCGGACTCTGTTACAACTCTCTCTTAATTAATGAGATGGCAAATCTTTTGACTTGTTTTAAAAAAAAATATTACAAGGTGTCAACACAGGTTCTCATTTCCCAAGATGGAAGGTGCATGCATGCATGGACGTCGTCCTCTACATCTACTTTACAAAGAATAAGCAGAAAGAAAAAGCTAACCCAAAATTAAATAGGGCGTCGTGCATGTTTTTGTTGACTAGAATATATTCTGGATATGTGGACAAAATGATGAAATCCTTGAGGTATATATATGGCAGTTCACTTTTTTGCTTGACTCCTGACACCGGAGAATATATAATTAGGTAGTAAAGAAAAGGTCATTCACTATTGGAATCTCAGCAAGTTTGCCTAATGACTAGTTGTTTGCCGAGTTTTTCTCTGTCGGTGCTCAACAAAACAACAGAAAGCCAGGTGCAAGGTTAAACGAAACTCGGCAAACAAGTATCTTTGACGATTGTGAAAAAAAAACAACTCTGTGAAAAGATAGAACTCGGCATGCAGGACGGGAAGAACTCAGGAAAGGCACGACCAACATGCCCCACCTAGCGCAGCTAACGGCTCAGTGACAGCGGGCCGTGGTTTGTTGTGCGTCGTCACGCGGACACTCAGCAAAGGTTTATCACTTTTTTTTGTCAAAAATACAGAAAGTGTTTGTCAAGTTCCGAACGCAGGCGCTCGGCGAAGAGTTACTCCATGAGTTAGCAGCGAGTGCCACATGGCTCCTTTTGCCGATGTTACACTCGGCAAAACCTCCCACTTATATCTTTTTAAATTTTATTTCTAAAGAGCCATGCAGTAGATATATGTGACAATCCAGCATAAACTATTATTCAGATATGACAACATTTTTAACTGAAATAGCCATTGCATCTAGGGTATCCACATACATGATTCTTCAGATAGGATAGTAGATAGATATAGCAAGTACTACAAGCAAAATATAACACGAGTTCTTCCTACATGCAACGTAGGGTATTCACAAGTTGGACCCTTAAATACTACCGTTAGCATACTATTATATCAACCTGACAAAAAGCAACAACTGCAGACTATGCGCGGCGAGCTGACACCTAGAGATGCGGCAAGCGCACGGAGGCCGCAAAATAGTCGACCACCTCTAGCGGCATGTCTCTACAGCCCGGTGCATCTATCATCTGCACCATCACCAACACATACACATCGATCTCCATGTTACCCAGAGTGTTGGTGCAATGTCTTGCCCCCTTCACCCCCTTCAGTTTTGGAGAACTCAAGACCTTTTGGCTCGGATATCATATTGAATTCATGCACCAGTCCACTCATCCAAAAGTCTGAACTGATGGAGGAAGGTGGGCAATATATTTCAACAATTTCTTTACCCGCAAAAAAAAGTGATTGATTTCTTTGCTACTGCACACAGAAAAAAACAGCCCCTGGCATATCGAGAAGAATACTATATTTTGATGAGAAGTCTGAAGAACTTCATCAAGAAGTATCTGCATGAGAGAGAGAGAGAGAGAGAGAGAGAGAGATGTTTTGAGAAGAAATCATGCCGAGAAGATTGTGGGAGCTCCTATTCCACTTTGAAACCATGGAATTATTGTTATAATGCTCATATGAGTCAGCCCACGAAGCTCTTGCTCGCTCGTCTCGCTTCCTCCGGTTTTTTTGCGCGCACCACTTTGCTAGCTCGGAAAAAAGTGGTTGTCCTCTTTTATTTGAAAAGGTTAGTTTCACTAAAAGATGTTCAAGCATTTTAAAAATATTGGGAATTTAAAAATACATGAATTTTAGAAAAAAAACACTAATTAAAAAAATCATGGATTTAGAAAAATGTTCACAAATTAAATAATTTAAAATTTTAAAGATGTTCACAAACTTTAAAAATTATCGTGAACTTAAAAAATGTGTGCAAATTTAATAAATATTAATGAATCTATTTTTTTGAATTTTAATTATGTAATAAATATTAATGAATCTGAATAAAAATGAGTAGAAATAAAATAGAGAAGGAGAAATAAAACAAAACAATACACAACCTTACATGAAGGGCCCTCGGCGACCCCACAACCTCCGAAGCACCAGAACGCTTCAAATCATGAGAAGTGAGTATATCTGTATAGAATAGATTGGCATCTCACTTTGTACTTGCCTCGACAAGACATGACGTACAACTTACCATGTTGAAGTGGTACACTCAGACATCGATGGAGCCCCGGTGTCATTGCGTTATCGCCTTCGATGTCGGCGGTCGCCACAACGCTGTCGACACGCTCGGGAAAGTCCACCACGGTAACGTCGAAGCATCCATGGCATGCGCATGGCTGCTGGACAGAATGGTGGTAGGTGGGTAGCATGAGCCGCGGAGGAAGCAGCGACTTCGTGGCCTGTTTTGGGATGCCCAGATGGATCACCCACTTGAAGGGTATATTGCAAAGGAGGCTCCTACTTTTTTATCACAAAAAATGGTGCGATAGGTGCCTGCCAATGAGTTAGCGCGCACCCCCACCCCTTCCCCACATGCGCCCTTTTGGGCCAGCCTATGAGCAGGATAGGACGTCCTCTGATTTTCCTTTTTTTTTCTTATATAAAATAATACATGATTTCATAAAATTTCACAATTTCCTAAAAATACAAATATTGAAATAAATGTTTGAGCAATCATAAAATGTTGACGATTTTAAAAAATGTTCATAGAAATAAAATAAAAATCAAAAATTTCAAAAATTGTTAATGGTTTTCGAAAATATACGAATATTCAATGATTAGAAAAATGTTAGGTATTTTCATAAAAAGGTTAATTTTTTAAATGCTCAAAAAATGAATAAAATATATACGCTAAGTTCATAAATGGTTCCCAATTTTTAAAAGCGTTCAATGATTCAAAAAAATCGCTGATTCAAACAACATTCTTTAATTCAAAAATAATCATTCATGAAAAAAATGTTCATCAAAAACAAAAAAATGTTCGTGCATTTAAAAAATTGTTCCCATATTTCAGAAAATGTTCTTTGATTAATTGTTTTTACCAAGGTTCAAAAAATGTTGGAAATTTCAAAACAAGTTTGTGAATTCGAAAATAATTTTTTTCACGTATTTTAAAAATTTTCAAGATTTAAAAATCTTAATTCATGTATTTGAAATTTTTCATGAATTTAAAATATATTATATAAGTAAAACAATCCAAAAGAATTGGAAAATATAAATTTGAATAGAAAAGAAAAATAAAATAAAAAAGGAAAATGAGAAGAAAATTAACAATAAAAAGGGAAAGGAAAAAACACAGAAGAAAATAAATAAATGAAATAAAGAAAACCCATAAAAATAAAGGAAAAACCTGTTCATGGAAGGTTCTGGTTAAAAATGTTTGGGCCGAGCCATATAGACGACATGCGCACGGGGAGGATACGCGTCGGGTCACCATTTGGCGATCTGTGCGCCAAATAGTAGTGGCCAGAGCAAAGCCCAGATTCCTAAACGACGCTAGCTTTTTTTTTTTTGAACCGTTCGGCGGTAGCTTCTTCGTCGACGCCATTATAGCCAACATATGTTGTGAGCTCTGAAGCGTGATCGACTGTTGGGTGGGCGCCGTCGATGGCCGGCGAAGGCAACGATGAGCGATGATTCAATATTACATAGCCCGAGGAGGAGTATGAGGTACCGTAAATAAAGTATTTTGGCCAAGTCTGCCTTGCAAGGTGCTGCCAGTACAATTTCCATCTTCTCAATTTTATAGAAGGTTCCCTATAAATTTTTTTGATTGAAGCCTGGTACCATAGGTGAAAAACAAACTCTGCAATCTACCCGCGTCGCTGCCCTCATACACCTGTTGATCGGCGTGGACCATTCTATAGTACTGAAGCTACCTAGGTAGAGCAGAGACACAGAGAAATGACAAGGGATATATGGCCGGTTCGCAGATGCAGTACCTCAGCTGCGTTCACGTACGTCGTGGATGTCGTCAGCCAGGGCTCGTCATGCTGGACAACGAAAATGCTGCCATGCACGGATCTTTTTTCCTTTTTCGCTGGGTGTCATGCACGATCCGATCCGCCAGTGGCTAGCGTGCTGCTACATACTCCCTCCGTTCTAAAATAGATGACTGAACTTTATATTAATTTTAATATAAAATTAGATCATCTATTTTGAAACGGAGGGAATACATGTGTGACAATATACCACGGTAGCAATGCATGCGCGATATGTCATCGGAAACTAGGTTTACAAGAACACTGATCCTGGGCGCGTGCATTTGGGGTATGACCGTATGACTACAGAGGGGGTCGCTCACCTGCAGAGCTTTGGCTCGTAGCGTTCAGGCTGCATTCTGTAAACGGGCGACACCGAAAAATAAAGAAGGGGTTGCCGAGCATGAATGAACTGGACGCCGGACCACTGACCGCCATGTACACGAAGAAGCTCCCAAGAGTACGTATCGATCGAGTTAGTTCCGTGCTCGCCGCCGAATGTGCTCGAGTGTCCGCTAGACCAGGAGGGAGATCGAGCGTAGCGTACGTACGGGCATGGTGGCCTAGCTCGACGCAGCTAGGATATGCATGCGCGCGGTGGCCTCGCGCCGGCCGGCTTCCGCCACCGGCGCCTCATGCGGCATGCTTGCATGCCACCGGCAGCGCGCGGCAGGCAGGACCACGCGCCGCGCGCCAGTACGCCTGTGTCGCCGTGATTGTGCGTGTATGTTATGTGAGGCCGCTTGCATGCATGCATGCAGGGGTGAGCGCCTACCACTGCGCTCGTGGACGAACGTACTCATGGCCGGGTGTGCAGAGCGGACACTACTGGGCCAGAGCTGTGCGTGGCATGATTGCGCTGGCCTCTCTCTCCTCTACGTAGCCATCCCTGTCTATCCGCCTTGGCTCCGGTCAATGGCGTTGACGGCCGCCGGCCTGCCCCGACCAGGTCGATCGGTTACCGTTGCGCCACTCGCGGCCGTCGCACCCCGTGAGCTGCCTATAATCTCCGCCCAGCTCGCTCGCGCGTCACCCCGCGACCGCGTACGTTGCGATGCCCCACGTACGTCTTGTGCTTAGCCGGGCAACGCCGCTGCGGATGGGCGCGGGGCCCGGCCGGCAAGTCGCCGGCGGGAACGCCGCGCGTGCCCCACGGGAAATCAGATCTCTGCTCTCTCTATGCATGGGCGTATGGCCACCTGCTGCATGCGGGATCGCCCTCCATTAATTAACCGGTCCCTCGCTCTTTTGGGGCAACTTGCACGCGAGACCACCCATGCATCCTTTGCGCCAAATGCAGTGTACGCACGAGTATCTGCATGGTCGGGACGACAGACAGCCCCAACGCTTAGACTGTTCGACAGTGGAGTATACGTACGTGCATGCCTAGCTTCGGTTGCAAACTTGCAGTACACGAGAGGAGTGGTTCTGAATTCAAAGCCATCTTACAGCAGGGTTAGGCTTTGCTTCTCCCATGAGTCAGTGCCTTGAGAGTTGAGACCCCTGCACAATGGGACCCAACCGGAAAGGAGAAGATCATGATTACTAGTAATCTATGTCTATATCTATATCTACATCTATCTATCTCTTGCTTCAATCCATGCTCAATGAAGCAACGCATAATTCATTAGTGAAAACACCTCTTATTCCACAATTCTTGCCCTGGCTACCTCATCATCCAGTATGCAGATGATAGGCAAACTGCAGCACATTAAAAATCTCTTGCTTCACTATGCTGCCTACACTGGTCTTAAAGTGAATTCCTTAAAGTCCACCTTGATGGACGATGGCTTCCCCTCCATCGCAAGAAATCCCCGGCTGTACTTATGAAGCTTGATATTTCCAAAGCTTTTGATACGTTGTCATGGGAATTCATCTTACAGATTTTGACAAGGCGAGGCTTTGGCAGACGATGGTGTTTTTGGATTTGTGGCCTACTCCGAACAGCGTGGTCATCAGTGTTGGTCAACGGTGAGACTTGCAAGCTGTTCTCGCTTGGCTGCGGCGTCAGACAAGGAGATCCAATATCTCCGGCCCTCTTCATTCTATCCATGGACACTGCAAGCCATGATCCATTGGGCGGTCCAAAATAATTTGCTATCTGATATGGGCCTACCTGCCAACTGCCCAAGGGCTTCCTTCTTTGCAGATGATGCCACTATATTCTTCAGACCTTACCCGAGGGATTTGGAGGTAATCTCAGCCATTCTAACGTTGTTTGCCAAGGCTACGGGCCTTCACATCAATATGCAAAAAACCACTGTTACTTGCATCAGATGTGACGACGCTGTCTCTGCTAGTGTGGCGCAACACTTTTCATGTCAGCTGAAGCCCTTCCCTTTGCAGTACCTGGGATTGCCGCTTTCTATTTTCAGGCTGAGACGTCAGGACATTTTGCCACTCATCGATAAGTTTTCCAACAAAATGAAGGGGTGGAAACCCAAGCTTATGGCCCCTGCTGGACGTTTAACACTCACGCAATCAGTTCTGATGGCCCTACCAATCCACTTCTTGTCAGTTCTGCCGCTGCCGGCGTGGGCACTTAAGACAATCAACAGGAGATACTGGGGTTTTATCTGGAAAGGAGACATTGATATTAGTGGTGGGCATTGCCTGTTACCTTGGGCTAGGGTATGCATGCCTAAGGAATGCGGAGGTCTGGGTTGATGAAGCTATGTACCTGGGGTAGGGGCACGGACCAGTCCTAAGAGCCCTGCTCAAGGACATCCTTAGAAGAAGTCACCTTTCAATCGACTTGAAGGTACCCACTCGACGGGTTCAAGACACTCGACCAAGAAGCTACCACTCGACCACGAAGCCAACCACTCGACTGCCAGGAGATCTAAAGTCACTCCACAGACAAACGGTCGGTCATTAAGTAGTTTTTATGGTCATCATAGCACTTTATTAGAGGCGTTACCTGTAACGCTCGACCTTAATGTACCTTAAACCCTGCATTACTGAGGGCAGGAGAGGGCTGGTGAACTCTATATAAGCCACCCCCTCCTCAGTATCAAGGGTTCACACCCCTGTTATTCTCACACTTATAATCCAGTCGACCGCCTCCGGGCACCGAGACGTAGGGCTTTTACTTCCTCTGAGAAGGGCCTGAACTCGTACATCTTTGTGTGCTTACAGCTTCTACATAGCTAAGATCTAGCCTCTCCATACTAACCCCCCTACACTACTGTCACACTTAGAACCATGACAGTTGGCGCCCACCGTGGGGCAGGAATCTTAGCGCTTGGTTGTAGGAGTTGCGATTTTTCCGATCTCCTTGATCATGGTTTCGTGCGGAGTTTTTGGTGGAGGGCCGCGAGATCCGTCTCGGCGCGCTCACGTTCATCGCCGACGACTCCGCTTGGCTTCAGGAGGCTCCACTCGACATCGACGCGCTCCCCGTCCGCGGGGCGACGCACTTCCGCGCATGTGTTTGTGGCGTCCTCCTGCGGCAGCCGTCGACCCGGTATCGGTCAGCTCCCGTTTCACCTCCCCACCTTGTCTCTCGCCGACGCAAGCACTCCGGCCGGTCGAGACTTCAGAGGTGGATGAGGCATGCGGTGGCTCGCCAGACGGCCACCCCTCAAGTCACGGCAATCGAGCCCGACGACTCTCTCTACGGCCTGTTCGATCTGTCGACTGGCTCCGCAGAGACCGAATGCGACAGCAGTGACCCTGCAGCGGAGGTTCTGGCGATTGATGGGACTCGCAGCCCT
Source organism: Aegilops umbellulata (assembly GCA_032464435.1). Lineage (NCBI taxonomy): Eukaryota > Viridiplantae > Streptophyta > Magnoliopsida > Poales > Poaceae > Aegilops > Aegilops umbellulata. The sequence continues at coordinate 96,326,258 of CP136060.1, forward strand.
CCAGGTTTTCCCCGTACCGACGGAGGCGCGGGTGGGGACGACTCGGCACATCGCCACGAGGAGTATCTCCCCGAGCCTCTCACGTCGCAGCAGCGAGAGGAGCTTCGCCGCCGGAACATGGATGCACTCCACACTCCAATCGTTGGAGAAACCCCCGAGGCCCGAGCCTTGGAGGACGCGTGTTTGGCTAACTTGGCCGAGCGCACTCGACGGGAGAATCTCCAGCGAGCACTCGACGAGAGAGCGCGTCAGCGGGCTCCCGAGTCCAGTCGACGTCAGCTTTTCCCGCCTACGCAGGTATATCGAACTCCCGTTCAGAATTTGGCGGCCGCGGCCCGAATAGCAGAATCAATTCAGTCTTCACAGTCAGAAGCTGGCAGAGGCTTGTTGCAAATCAGAGCGTTGCTCCGGGCAGCGGGAAACCAGAATTCCGCTGTCTCTCAGTCGCGGAATAGGATCCACATTCGATCCGTTGCAGCGGATACAGTGCAGTCGGCTCACAGCCCAGGATCGCCCCCGAGGCGTGAGGGGCGTGGAGACCGGCCAGATCAGTACAGAAGAAACGAGCAGTATGACCACCGATTCAATCGTGATGATCGACGTCGAGTGCCAACCCCTCCCCCGAGGAGTGGGTCATATGAGCCTCAACAGCAGGATGACAGACGTCCTCATAGTGTTGGGCGGAGGATTCCAGTCGATCCCAAGGAACCAGGCTTTGACGCGACGTCCATCCTCGTTCAAGGTTTGGTCGACAGGAACAGGGCTCACAGAGAAGGACATGACAGAGATGCTCCTACCAGCAGCAGAGTACATGTTTCAGGGACAGAGTGTTTCAGTCGAGCCATCAGGGCCGCAGTGATTCCTCCCAACTTCAGGTTGGCGACTGGAGTCAGCAAGTTCACTGGTGAGTCTAAGCCTGGCACTTGGCTCGAAGATTACCGAGTGGCTGTCCAGATTGGTGGCGGCAATGATGAGGTGGCTATGAAACATTTGCCTCTCTTGTTAGAGGGCTCAGCCAGAGCGTGGCTGAATCAGCTAGCACCCAGTAGCATCTACACTTGGGAGGACCTCTCTCGAGTGTTTGTCACGACTTTCGAAGGAACATGCAAGCGACCGGCAGGCCTTACAGAATTGCGGTCTTGCGTGCAGAAGCCGAGTGAAACACTGAGAGATTACATCCAGAGGTGGATCACTCTACATCACACAGTTGAGAATGTACCAGATCATCAAGCAGTTTATGTCTTTAAAGAAGGCGTCAAGAACAGAGAGTTGAACCTGAAGTTCAGTCGGACCGGAGAAATGTCTCTGAATCGGATGATGGAAATTGCCACCAAATACGCTAATGGTGAAGATGAAGATCGACTCCGGAGTGGCAACCAGAAAGCAGTCGCCCAGGAAACCGGAGGCAATTCCAGTCGGAAGCAGAAGCGGAAGGCCGAGCCAGCCGCTCCTGGGGAGGCCCTGGCCGTAACCCAGGGAAAATTCAAGGGGAAACCTAAGGGGCCCTGGAACCCCAAGAAATTAAAAGATCAGGACGGAAACGATGTTTTGGATCTGCCGAGTCACATTCACACCAAGAAAGATGAAGAGGGTAAACTCGTTTACCCCAAGCATACCACTCGACAGTGTCGGCTCCTGATTCAGCAGTTCCAGGGCAAGCAGTCTAAGGACAAGGAAAAAGAGTCAGACAAAGTTGAGGATAAGGAAGATAGTGACGACGGGTACCCCCAAGTCAATTCCACCTTGATGATTTTTGCTGATGTCGAGAGCAAAAGTCGACTGAAAGTCATTAACCGTGAAGTAAATATGGTTGCCCCAGCAACACCCAGCTACCTGAAGTGGTCTTAGACTGCCATCACGTTCGACCAGTCTGATCACCCCACGCACATTGCCACCCTCGAGAGGCAAGCGCTGGTGGTCGACCCAGTTGTCGAAGGCACTCGACTGACCAAAGTCCTGATGGATGGTGGCAGCGGCCTGAACATTCTGTACGCAGAAACGTTGAAAGGGATGGGCATTCTGATGTCCAGGCTCAGTACCAGTAACATGAGCTTCCATGGAGTCATTCCCGGGAAGAAAGCTGAGTCACTCGGCCAGATTGCTCTTGATGTGGTTTTCGGTGATTCGAAGAATTACCGCAAGGAAAAGTTGACATTCGAGGTTGTGGACTTCCAAAGTGCTTATCATGCTATTTTGGGCAGACCAGCTTATGCACGCTTTATGGCTCGACCATGTTACGTGTATCTCAAGTTGAAGATGCGTGGCCCTAGAGGTGTGATCACTGTTACGGGCAACCGGAAGAAAGCAGAAGAGTGTTTTCAGAAGGGTTCAAAGATTGCTGACGCCCAGATGGCAGTGGTCGAGTTGCAGGAGTATCAGAAGACTGCAGATCCGAGTGAATTGCTTCGAGCCAAGAAGCCTGCTTCAGAGTCAGCATTTCAGTCGTCCGGCGAGACGAAGCCAGTTCACATTCACCCGTCCGATCCCAGTGCAGCTCCGACTCACATCTCAACGACACTCGACTCCAAATAGGAAGAAGCGCTCATCCAGTTCCTCCGTGAGAACTGGGACATCTTCGCATGGAAGCCCTCTGACATGCCTGGAGTTCCCAAGGGACTGGCTGAGCACCGTCTGCGAGTCGACCCGAAATTTAAGCCTGTGAAAGAACATCTTCGACGGTCCGCCGTCCAGAAGAGGAAAGCCATTGGCGAGGAGGTGGCTCGGCTATTAGCAGCGGAGTTCATCAGAGAGATTTACCACTCCGAGTGGCTCGCAAATGTTGTCATGGTCCCCAAGAAGGACAAGTCGCTTCGCATGTGCATCGACTTCAAGCATATCAATCGAGCCTGCCCGAAAGATCATTTCCCTCTCCCCCGCATCGACCAGATAGTCGGCTCGACCGTGGGGTATGAGCGTTTGTCTTTCCTAGACGCCTATTCAGGGTACCATCAGATCCGTCTGTATGGACCCGACGAGATCAAAACAGCTTTCATCACTCCATTCGGGTGCTTCTGCTATGTCACCATGCCCTTCGGCCTCAAGAATGCTGGAGCCACGTTCATGAGGATGATTCAGAAGTGTTTACTCACTCAAATCAGTCGGAATGTGGAAGCATACATGGATGATATTGTGGTCAAGTCACGGAAAGGTTCCGACCTACTAACTGACCTTGCCGAAACCTTTGCCAACCTCAGGAGGTATGATATCAAGCTCAATCCATCAAAGTGTACATTCGGAGTTCCAGGTGGAAAGTTACTCGGTTTTCTCGTTTCCGAACGAGGAATCGACGCCAATCCGGAAAAAGTTGGCACCATACTCCGGATGAAGCGCCCTGAGCGTGTGCACGATGTCCAGAAGCTTACAGGTTGCTTGGCCGCTTTAAGTCGATTCATTTCTCGTCTCGGTGAAAAGGCGTTGCCTCTTTACCGACTGATGAAGAAATCTGACAAGTTCGAGTGGACTCCAGAAGCTGATGCAGCGTTTGCAGACCTCAAAGCTCTACTCTCCACCTAGCCGGTGCTTGCTGCCCCAATCAGTAAAGAGCCTCTGCTGCTTTACATTGCAGCCACAGGACAAGTTGTCAGTACAGTACTTACGGTTGAGCGGGAAGAAGAAGGAAAGGCCTTCAGAGTTCAGCGCCCAGTATATTATGTGTCTGAAGTTTTGACCCCTTCAAAGCAAAGATATCCTCATTACCAGAAACTTGTGTATGGGATTTACATGACCACGAAGAAGGTTGCACACTACTTCTCTGATCATTCCATTACAGTCGTCAGCGACGCTCCACTGTCAGAGATTTTGCACAACAGAGATGCAACTGGTCGAGTGGCGAAGTGGGCGATTGAACTCCTTCCCTTAGATATCAAGTTTGAAGCAAAGAAGGCTATCAAGTCCCAAGCAATTGCAGATTTCGTCGCCGAGTGGATTGAACAGCAACTTCCGACTCAAGTTCACTCGGAGCACTGGACCATGTTCTTTGATGGATCTAAGATGCTGAATGGTTCCAGTGCCGGGGTAGTACTGGTCTCCCCCCGAGGAGATAAGCTCAACTACGTTCTCCAGATTCACTTCGATTCCTCCAACAATGAAGCAGAATATGAAGCGCTTTTGTATGGGTTGTGCATGGCCATTTCACTCGGCGTCCGTCGCCTCATGGTCTATGGCGACTCAGATTTGGTGGTTAATCAGGTGATGAAGGAGTGGGACGTCAGAAGCCCAGCTATGACTGGCTACTGCAACGCAGTAAGAAAGTTAGAAAAGAAGTTCGAGGGATTAGAGCTTCATCACATCCCCCGACTGAAAAATCAAGCAGCTGATGATTTGGCAAAGATAGGCTCCAAGAGAGAAGCCATTCCTAGCAATGTGTTCTTGGAGCACATCCACTCGCCATCAGTCCAGAAGGATCCTTTTACAGAGGAACCCCCGCAAGCGTAAAGCGCCACAGATCCGACTGCAGTCGAAATTCCTGCTGTGGTCGACCTAATCATGGAAGTCTTGGCAATCACTCCCGACTGCACAGTACCGTACATTGCGTATATCTTGAGGAAAGAACTCCCAGAAGATGAAGAAGAGGCTCGACAGATCGTCCGTCGATCCAAAGCCTTCACGGTCATAAAGGGACAGTTATACAGAGAAAGCGCGACTGGAATCGGTCAGAAGTGCATAACGCCAGAGGAAGGTCAGATAATCCTTGACGATATCCACTCGGGGACCTGTGGTCACCATGCGTCCTCTCGGACCATTGTGGCTAAAGCATACCGAGCGGGTTTTTACTGGCCTAGAGCAAATCAAATGGCGAAAGAGATAGTAGACAAGTGTGAAGGCTGCCAGTTCTACTCCAACATGCCGCACAAGCCAGCATCAGCCCTGAAGACCATTCCACTCGTCTGGCCCTTCGCTGTTTGGGGACTGGACATGGTTGGACCACTTAGAATAGGCAGGAGCGGATTCACGCACTTGCTTGTGGCAGTCGACAAGTTTACCAAATGGATTGAGGCCAAACCTATCAAGAATCTTGATGCTTGCACTGCGATCAGTTTCATCAGGGAGTTAATATTCAGATATGGAGTCCCGCATAGCATCATCACTGACAATGGGTCAAACATCGATTCAGACAAGTTCAGAGCTTTTTGCGCCTCTCAAGGCACGCGAGTCGACTACGCATCGGTCGCGCATCCCCAGTCGAATGGACAAGCTGAAAGAGCAAATGGTCTAATTCTCAAAGGACTGAAGCCTCGATTGATGCGTGATCTCAAGCACGCAGCAGGCGCTTGGGTCGACGAGCTTCCGTCAGTTTTGTGGGGGCTGAGGAGCACCCCGAACCGGTCGACTGGGAAAACGCCGTTCTTTCTGGTTTACGGAGCCGAAGCTGTCCTGCCGAGTGATCTACTTCACAATGCACCTAGAGTCGAGCTTTATAACGAAGACGAAGCAGAGCAAGCCCGGCAAGACGCAGTCGACCTCCTAGAGGAGGAAAGGGAAATGGCTATGATTAGATCGACCATCTATCAGCAAGACTTGCGTCGATTCCATGCCAGAAATGTAAAGAGTCGAGCCTTCCAAGAAGGAGATTTGGTTCTCCGAGTGGATCAACAGAAACCACACAAACTTGCTCCTACTTGGGAAGGTCCCTTCATCGTCACCAGAGTCCTCCACAATGGAGCATATCATCTCTACAACGTTGATCGCCGGATCGACGAGCCACGAGCTTGGAATGCGGAACTACTCCGCCCATTTTACACTTGAACTCACTCGGATGAGATGTAATAAGAAAAACTTCTGTAGTTTATGCTTATCAAAGGCAAGAGTGTTCCAGTTCTTTCTATATTTGTTGTCACTTTGGTTTGCGTACGAAATCCCCCAGTGGGTGGCTTAGCCGCGAATCCATTTCGCCTAAGTTTGCAAAAGAAATCCTACCGAGTGGCGAGCCAGACTCCCACTCGGGGGCTTAGCTGCAGCCCAGTGCTCGCCTAAGTGTGTGAAATCCTACAGAGTGGCGAGCCAGACTCCCACTCGGGGGCTTAGCTGCAGCCCAGTGCTCGCCTAAGTGTTTAAAATCCTACCGAGTGGAGAACAAACCTCCCACTCGGAGGCTTAGCTGCAGTCCAAGCACTCGCCTAAGAATATAAAATTCCTATCGAGTGGAGAGCAAACCTCTCACTCGGGGGCTTAGCTGCAGCCCAGTGCTCGCCTAAGAATATAAAAATCCTACCGAGTGGAGAGCAAACCTCCCACTTGGGGGCTTAGTTGCAGCCCAGTGCTTGCTTAAGTGTTTAAAATCCTACCGAGTGGAGAGCAAACCTCCCACTCGGGGGCTTAGCTGCAGCCCAGTGCTCGCCTAAGTGTTTAAAATCCTACCGAGTGGAGAGCAATCCTCCCACTCGGGAGCTTAGCTGCAGTCCAAGCACTCGCCTAAGAATATAAAAATCCTACCGAGTGGAGAGCAAACCTCCCACTCGGGGGCTTAGCTGCAGCCCAGTGCTCGCCTAAGAATATAAAATCCTACTGAGTGGAGAGCAAACCTCCCACTCGGAGGCTTAGCTGCAGTCCAAGCACTCGCCTAAGAATATAAAAATCCTACTGAGTGGAGAGCAAACCTCCCACTCGGGGGCTTAGCTGCAGCCCAGTGCTTGCCTAAGAATATAAAAATCCTACCGAGTGGAGAGCAAACCTCCCACTCAGGGGCTTAGCTGCAGTCCAAGCACTTGCCTAAGAATATAAAAATCCTATCGAGTGGAGAGCAAACCTCCCACTCGGGGGCTTAGCTGCAGCCCAGTGCTCGCCTAAGAATATAAAATCCTACCGAGTGGAGAGCAAACCTCTCACTCGGGGGCTTAGCTGCAGCCCAGTGCTCGCCTAAGTGTTTAAAATCCTACCGAGTGGAGAGCAAACCTCCCACTCGGGGGCTTAGCTGCAGCCCAGTGCTCGCCTAAGTATATAAAAATCCTACCGGGTGGAGAGCAAACCTCCCACTCGGGGGCTTAGCTGCAGCCCAGTGCTCGCCTAAGTATATAAAATCCTACCGAGTAGAGAGCAAACCTCTCACTCGGGGGCTTAGCTGCAGCCCAGCGCTCGCCTAAGTACGTGTCACGTCCCGACCCGCAAGGACGGCAGGATGCGAATCGACCGTTACCTTTCCCTTCGGCGCTGCACCACAATACAAAGTTATTTCGAGTGAAGATCAAGTTCCACTCGACGGATAATTTACGAAGATATTCAACGGTAAATCAAGTTCGGATAAGACCCAAAGGTCCCAGACCTCAGATCAAAGTACTCGAGCCCTCGGCTCGACAAAGTTTAACGATTACAGAATCCACTCGGCATTCCGAGGCAAATTTAAAGTGAAGCATAAAAGTTTTTTATTCCTCCGGCGGAGGACTGGAAGGGGCAACGAACTCATCCAAGTCGATCCCGTCTGCAATACGAGTGGCAGCAGCAATGAAAGTCTCCATGAAGTCTTGAAAGCTGAGCTTCCTGGTATTGGCAACCTGAATGGCAGCCAACTTCTCCTCTCGCACCTCCTTACAGTGGACGCGAACCAGAGACAGGGCAACATCAGCGCCACACCTCGCAGAGGACTTCTTCCATTCTATCACTCGGCCAGGGACGTCGTTCAGTCGAGTCATCAGGGACTCGAGATCATTCGAAAGCGTCGCCCTGGGCCAGAGGGACGTGTCGATCCGCGACACTGCAACCTTCAGTCGAGCCAGATAATCAACCACGCTAGCAATGCAGGATTCCAGGCGGAGCACATTCATAGCGGCCTCGTCCTTCACGAGTGAATTGGCGGGGTCCAAGCTTGGCTCCAGTCGATTGGTCTCCTCTTCAAAGTTCTGGCAGAATTCTACAAATAACAATTCAAGTATAAGGCAACGGATCAACACGAGTTTGGTTACTGCAAGCCAGTCGGGTGAAAATTGGTACCGTCGAGCACGATGAACAACTTCTTGGCAAGTCCCCCGAGATAAACCTCAAGATCGTTCTTCTTCCCCGCTAGTTCGCCTGCCTTGTCATTCAGAGCAATCTTGTCGTTCTTCAGTCGGCTGACCTCCTTATTAGCTGCGTCGAGAGCAGCTTTCAGTCTGGAGTTCTCCTGTTCAAGAGTAGAGGCTGAAGCCAGCTTTTCTTCAGCAAGCTTTGTTTTGTTCAAGGCCTCCTTCTGCGCTTCAGCAAGATCTTGATCCTTCTTCTTCAGAGCTTCCTCCAGTTGATCTGCGGCACGTCGAGTGCGATCAACATCAAGGATTGGCAAAAAGGAAAAAGTCACTCGTCAAGAATGGTAACCTCACCAGCCATACCTTTTGCCACTTCTCGAGCCTTCTGCAAGTTCTCTTGAGCAAGTTTTAAGTCAAGGTTGAGCTGGATCTGTTGGTCCTTCAACTCAGTGAAGCGAGCCGCAAGTTCACAGGATTTCTGCGAAAAAACCAGTCGACAAACGTCAAGGATAGGTTGCTTCCGAGTAACCAAGAGACAATAGTAGCGTTTCTAAGACTACAGCCGAATCAAAACATTCGACGGCAGTCTCGGGGACTACACCCAGTGGGTGCACTCAGCGTGCCCCCACTGGTTCGACCAAAAAAAAAGGTCGATTGCCCGCAGTCGACCGCATACAGTTCCATTCGACATGGCCCGACCAGACAGAGTGAGGAAGTACAAATACAGCAACGCAATATAAAGACTATAGTCGACTGCCAGCAGTCCACCGTAATCTCGGGGACTACACCCAGTGGGTGCACTTAGCGTGCCCCCACTCGACCAAAGGTTGACAGACACACCCAGTGGGTGTACAGATATAAAGATCTTCGGAAAAGAGATTCTTTGAACAACATATTGCAACAGACCAAATGTCGAGTCGACTAACCTGGATGTTGCTCTGAAGAGCCGAACTCGCGTCATACGCTGCTTGGCTGGCGTCCCGAACCACTTTCACTTGCTCCATCATGATACCCGCCTGGCGTATAGCCTCTTTTGCGGCACCCACTTGGTCCTCTGGGACAGGGTATGTAGCAAAAAGCGAAGGCGGATTTGCAGTCGACGCCGAAGGCCGCACGCTCGTCAGAGGTTCAGCAAAAGTCACGGAAGTCCAAGTGGTATCACACCGTCCCGAGCTACAGCCTCAGACACCGGAGCAGATTGGGGGGTCTTGCCAGTCGATGCCCTCCGGTTCCTTCTTACTCTCAGCGGCTCGTCGTCTTCATCGTCTGGTAGGTTGATAACATGAGGGGGAGCTGCAAGAAAAGTCAATCGACCAGAGTTACAAGAAATATTCAGTCGACCGAAGACAGAACATCAGTAATTGTACCTGGATTGGAAGTGACAGCATCTTCCATCTCTTGATCTCCGTCCTTGGCAGAGATCTCAGAAGTAGCAGCCCTACATATTTCGGAAGTCAGTCAGTTGGCTCAATGAATCGACCAAGGATCCGTCCACAGTCGACAAAGGAAAACAAGTATTATTATTACCCAAAAATGGTGGGGACAGTCATCTTCATCTTGGGCAGAGCCTTGGGCGGCTTGGATGGCGTCGCGCGTGGGTGCTTGGGAGCCTTCTCAGTCGGCGTAGGAGAAGAGGTCCGAGGGCGTTTCGACGACTGCCCATCAGGAACAGTCGCCTTACCGCGTTCCCTCGCGGGATCGTGTGTAATCTTGGATCGCCTCTCCGAGCGGGGGGGGGGGGGGTCGACTTCCTCCTCCTCTTCGCTGGAGTCGACGTTGTCATCTCCCTCCCCTTCGCCATCGGATTCCCACTCACCGTGTTCGTCTCCGCTTTCGCCTCCGCTCGCCTCCCCTTCCTCAGTCGGCTCCTGTGCCCCGTTGGGCGTCGAGTACATCTCAGTAGTTTCCTGGGAAACAACAGACAAAACAAAAGTCAGTCGACCAATTCAAAGAAGACCAATGAAGAAAGCAAGATCTCAGTCAGGCGCATAAGGTCAGACCTGGTCCACTTCGTATGTGTTGTCGAGTGGAGGAACCCTCCTGGCTCCTCGGGGATTGTCTTTGTTTCCTGTGATGCTCGACAGCCATCCTTCTAGCATCTCATCAGTGACCTCCTCCGGGTGGATCCGAGTGGTGTCTTCAAGACCCGAATACAACCACATCGGATGATCGCGAGCCTGGAGCGGCTGGATGCGCCTCCTAAGGAAGACCTCCAGCAAGTCCATGCCAGTCACAACGTCGCGGACAAGCTGAACCACTCAACCTACCAGCACTTTGACTTGGGCCTTTTCTTCCGGCGTCACTTTCAGAGAAGCAGGCTTTTGGGCTCGTTCCAGAGAGAAAGGGGGAAGTCCAGTCGACTGACCCGGAGTCGCCTGGTCTTTGCAGTAAAACCAGGTCGCTTGCCAACCACGGACCGACTCAGGGAAAGTGATGGATGGAAAGGAGCTTTTTCCCCTCGTCTGGATCGCCAGGCCCCCGCACGACTGGATCACCTGCGTCCTTTCGTCACTTGACTTGGCCTTTTTGACCGATTGAGAACGGCAAGTGAAGATGTGCTTAAAGAGTCCCCAATGGGGGCGGCAACCCAAGAAACCCTCACACAAGGAAATGAAAGCAGCCAGATACACGATGGAATTGGGAGTGAAGTGATGGAGCTGCGCTCCGAAGAAGTTCAGAAAGCTCCGGAAAAAAGGATGAGGTGGCAGAGAAAACCCGCGATCGATGTGGGTGGCGAGGAGGACACACTCACCATCAAGAGGTTGGGGCTCGACTTCCTTCCCCGGGAGACGCGCAGCTTCGTGGGGAAGGACCCCTCCCTCAACCATATCATCGAGATCTTCCTGCCGAATCACCGTCGGCATCCAGTCGCCCTGGATCTAGCCTCTGGGCAGAGCAGTCCTTGAGGAAGATCCGCCCCGAGCGGACTTCTTCCTTTCCCCTGGGTCGCCGCCTTCTTCGCGCGCTCCAAAGCGGACGTCTTGTCCTTCCCCATCGTCGCCGACAAATCTCGAACGGGCCTGCGGCGCTAAGGTGGAAACGGAGACGGCGGAGGTCCTTGCGAAGGGAGAAAGGGAAGAAAGAGCACACTGTACGGAAATCCCGAGCCGGTGGCTTATAAGAGGTCGCTTCCGAGTGGCTGACTGGTAGGCCCAAGCTATCCCGTCAAATCCCGCAGCAGACGCGCGCGCAGTACGTGGCGAAAAAGGTGGCGTGGAAATCGAGGGGCTTCCGTCTTATCACGTCCGATTACCGCGGCCGCTCCCGTCCCGCGCGCTTCCCGAAATACAAATCCCGCGAAATCCGCGGGTTGCAGAACAAATCGTCAGGCAGAAGATCCCTTTCACATCATCATTCGGAATGTCACAGACAAGGGAATTCACTCGACGAAAGGTCTAGAATGGATCAAGGTGACTGAAAAAGGTTGATGACGTCATCCGTGACGATTGATCCAAAACAAGGCACTCATGTAGGACAAAGAACCAGTCGAAAAGATCTCCAACCCTTTCCCCACTCTAACCTCGATCCATTCGGGGGCTAATGATGAAGCTATGTACCTGGGGTAGGGGCACGGACCTGTCCTAAGAGCCCTGCACAAGGACATCCTTAGAAGAAGTCACCTTTCAATCGACTTGAAGGTACCCACTCGACGGGTTCAAGACACTCGACCAAGAAGCTACCACTCGACCACGAAGCCAACCACTCGACTGCCAGGAGATCTAAAGTCACTCCACAGGCAAACGGTTGGTCATTAAGTAGTCTTTATGGTCATCATAGCACTTTATTAGAGGCGTTACCTGTAACGCTCGACCTTAATGTACCTTAAACCCTGCATTACTGAGGGCAGGAGAGGGCTGGCAAACTCTATATAAGCCACCCCCCTCCTAAGTATCAAGGGTTCGCACCCCTGTCATTCTCACACTTATAATCCAGTCGACCGCCTCCGGGCACCGAGACGTAGGGCTTTTACTTCCTCTGAGAAGGGCCTGAACTCGTACATCTTTGTGTGCTTACAGCTTCTACATAGCTAAGATCTAGCCTCTCCATACTAACCCCCCTACACTACTGTCAGACTTAGAACCACGACATGGGTGTCCTAAATCTCCAATGGTTCGGTCAGGCTCTCCGCTGTAGGTGGCCATGCGCGAGATGGGATGTCGAAGAAAGGTCGTGGCATCAACTTTCAGAGGCTCAGGAGAAGGAGATCTCGCACATGTTTAAAGCGGCGACTTCAGTCTGCTTAGGGGATGGACTGAGGGCAAGATTTTGGACCGACAAGTGGCTACCTGGAGGGGTCTCTATTGAAGACTTGGCTCCAGCCTTATTCTCATTTGTCAAAGATTCTGGGCGATCGGTTAAGGAGGCCCTTCACAACGGTATTTGGATCAGGGATATATCAGGAGGGATTTCGGTGCAGGCCATGGCTCAATATCTCAAAATTTGGGACATCACTCAGCATGTCTCCTTATCCGTGGGTGTTCCTAATCGCTTAGTTTGGAAGTGGACCAAGGATCACAAGTTCTCTGTTGGCAGCGCATATAACATGTTCTTTGCTGCGAATGTGCACTTTGCTTGCCACAAGCCAATATGGAAATCAAAAGCTCCCCCAAAATGCAAATTCTTTATGTTGCTTGCTGTTCATCGCAGGTGCTTGACCGCAGATAATTTGGAGAGGAGGGGCTGGCCTTCTAATGGCAACTGTCCGTTGTGCATCTCGACGCACGAAGACTGTACACATCTTTTTGTGCATTGTCGGTTCACTCAGCAGGTTTGGAGGAGGTTCAGGGACTGGACGAGAGCGTTTTCTCTTGTTCTAGATGACAGCTATGCCAACACCGAGGATTGGTGGCTGAGAACACGGAAGGATGTCCCCAAGTCTGACAGGCGCAATTTTGACTCCATTATCATTCTTATCCACTGGAGGATCTGGAAAGAAAGAAATGCGAGAATTTTTGAGCATGTGGCCTGCAGCGTTGAAAGGGTGTTGGATTTGATCAGAGAAGATATCAGGGCCTGGAGAGCAGCGGGTTGTATCGGTGACTCTTCTTGATTTCTTCTCTGCTCCTTCCTGTTTTGCCTTGAGCTAGTTAGGCCAGGTTATGCACTATATTTTTGGAGTTCAGACTCTGTCGGCAATCGACTCTAGATCGCCTAGACTGTTTTGCCTTTGTACTGCTCTCTCTTTTCTATCTAATGAAAGAACGGCCTAGGCCCTTCGACATAAAGTCCACCTTGATATCTATCAATACTCCTGATCACAAAATTAATGAGTTATCCACCCTCCCTGGCTGCAAAATTGGTGTTCTACCACGCACATACCTTGGTCTGCCCTTATGCATTACCAGACCTAGAATTGAGGATTTTGTGCATATGTTAAAGAGAATTAAAAACAGATTGCTGGGCTACTCTACTCTCTTATCTTCTAGAAACAAACTCACCCTAATTAAATCAGTTTTCTCTAGCATGCCCATATTTTTCATGTGCACACTGATGATACCCAAGACTGTGGTCAAGCAAATCAACATTTACCTCAAGAACTGCTTCTGGAGAAAATATGGTTCACAAGAAAGAGGTGATGCACTCATATCTTGGGATAAAGTATGCAAACCTAAATCTCATGGTGGACTTGGTGTACTGGAAATCCACAAGCATAATCAAGATTTGCTTATGAAGTATCTCCATAAATTTCTCAATAAGGATGTCATTCCTTGTGTAAACATCATCTAGGAAGCCCATCATTTCTAGTCAGCTCTTCCAACGACATCTATCACAACAAGCATACATTCAATTCAATGCCCTTCAAGAAGTCATCAACAATAGAGACACTACATACGCACAAGATAAATGGTTCTACACATGGACTTCTCCTTGGTATTGCTCCATGAAAATGTACAAGGCCATCACTGGGACTAGTACAACTCATAAAATCTTCAAACACCTATGGAGCACTGCCTGCAGATTCAGGCACAAAATATTTTTCTAGCTACTTCTACATGATAGAGTGAACCCAAGGAATTTGTTGCAGCGTAGAAGCACATATTTGGAGGACTAAAACTGTGCATTATGTGCAGATGCTACAGAAGAAGCACCGATACATCTTTTCTGGAGCTGCCCTTTTGCACTTATGTGCTCACATAATCTGATCCCCTCAGCATAGAGGCATTTCTGCATATGATGAGATACATCTTACCATGACCAGAATTCAACAACAATTGCATTGGAGATCATCATTATGGGATGCTGGGGTATTTGGATGGTTAGGAACGATAAGACTTTTAGATCTGCAGCACCCCATCGAGACACATGGAAGCACTATCCGAAAGAGGTCTTGAAGCAACCAAACTTCGAGCTAAGCAAGTCAAGGCAAAGAACCTGCAATATAGTTTTACTTATGATTCCTAGAGCTGGTATTGGGTGACTTTTATTGGTACTTTCACTGTTGTACATATTTAATTTATAATAATGAAAATACCATAGAACTATTGTTGTACGGATTCAGCTAAAAAAATATATGTCTATCTATACCTTTTTTAACTGGTCTATTTATAGTATATGTTATTACTAATAGAGGGATTGGTGCTTAGGTCCGTCCGTCACGCAATTTTACAACAAAAAAAATTGTATTTTGTGTGAATTAAGCCACATTGCACATTTAAGTCATGGGCTAACCATTGTTTTTGCTTTTTTTTCAGAAACCCCCTTTCAAGGTAATTAACTCACGGTCCATATTTAAGTGAATATTTTTTGTGTTTAACAGAACCCCCCCCCCCCCCCCCCGCCTTTTGGGTTAATCTATCCACATCCATCTAAAACAAATGCTTTTCTAAATTATCCATATATTTTAAAATCTAACTCTGATTTTAACATATTATATATAAAATTTGATTAGAATAATATGTAGAATCTGAATATGATGTTATTTTACCCATTAAATATTTTTTGGTGCAAACTTAATCTATAACACACAGTCTTATTTTCTTTATTACCGGGTGTGAGCTAGATTGCAAATAAACACCTCACTAAAACCAAATTGATACGAACAAAACATCGATAACCATGCATGCACACATCTGAAAACCCTTGCAGGGGAGTGCGCGGGGAGCGCGTGAGAGAGAGAGAGAGAGAGAGAGAGAGAGAGAGAGAGAGAGAGAGAGAGAGAGAGAGAGAGAGAGATGCCTTAGGACTGACCACATTTCACATTCAAACGTGTTCTGATTGTGTGACCACTGAGGGCATCGCTGGCTAGGGTGAGAAGGAGGGTAAGCGGCAACACAAATGTGATGTCATATTAAAATAAAGGATGTCTTAAGTCATGATTATTGGGTTAAAAGAGTGTGTTATTTTTTTCCTGTTGCAGTACACGGACTTTTTTGCTAGTATCTATTAATAAAGCAAGGTGCACATTCTAAAAAAATGGTACGTTTCTCTGGTTTTCCATCCGATCATCCATATTATTATTATTTTGGTCACATCAACGATTTTCCCTATTGGGCCATTGGGCCAGCTTTCTGTTCTATCAAAAATGTTTTTTTAGCAATTAATAGCACCACCTCGCTAATTTACACAGAGGTAAAGGCCCATGTTTTTTGGCCATTGTTGAAATCTTGAACCACCTGTGATTTTTTTTCCTGCTGCAACACATGGCCCTTTTGCTAGTAGATACAAAGGCAAAGAAGAGGCAACATTGCTCTGCAGTAGAAAAACAGTTAGAGGAGGAGAGTAACATCTCAGAACAAAATGTAAACCAGAAAAAGCTCTGTAGTGGAGAGAAACACCATGTGATAGGGCAGGACTTAGGTTTGAAGGGTGGCAAGGAAGCAACCGATCCCGGGGCTATCGGTAAACTGACGGGCGCGATTGAAGACGCCCGTCAGGAGAAATGAGTATCCTCAGCTGGAACTGCCGGGGCCTGGGGCAGTCCCGGAAAGTTCAAGAGTTGGTGTGCCTCGTGCAGACCTACCGCCCGCGGATCATCTTCTTATCTGAAACAAGGCAATGTGAGGACAAGGTAAAGGCAATAAAATGGAGACTAGGGTTGAAGCATTGTCTTACCCATGATGGTAAAGGCAAAGTAGCCGGCATTGCTTTGTACTGGGATGATTCAATAAATATTAAGATTTTGTCGTATGGTCCACATTATTTTGATGTGCTTGTGTCTAATGACCCCAATGGCCCAAAGTGGCGGGGAACTTTTGTCTATGGAGAGCCACGTGCACATGACCGACACCACATGTGGTCGCTTCTCAAGCGGATTCGACCAAATGCGGGTGAACCTTGGATGATGATTGACGATTTTAATGAAACCATGTGGCAAGCTGAACATTTTTCTTGCTCTCGAAGATCGGAAGGGCAAATGGCTGGGTTCAGGGATATGTTGTACTTTTGCAATTTTCATGATATTGGATATAAAGGAAAATCCTGGACTTATGACAATAAACAGGGGGGCGGAAGAATGTTAAAGCCAGAATTGAGAGAGTTGTGGCCTCTCCTTGTTGGAGTGATAGATTCAAAAAGGCTCAGCTCACACATATTATTTCCTCGAGGTCTGATCACTTCCCCTTATTACTGGACTATGAAGGTGTACCAAAAAGGAGAAACATCCAAAGATTATTCAGGTATGAGGCCATGTGGGAGAGAAATGAAACACTTTCTGCTGAAATTGAGGAAGCTTGGAAGAAGAATAATGTGCCCAGTTCGGGCCTGCAGGGGATTGCCCGGAATTTGGCTAATGTGAAGAATGGACTTCAATACTGGAGAAGTAAAATTTTTAGGTCTGTTACTTTTCATGTGCAGTACCTTCGGAAACAACTCGCCAACTTATGGAACAGAGCTCCTTCGGTTCAGGAGACGAGCTAATTCGTAGGAAGTCTCTAGAGTTGGATGAATATCTGTACAGAGAGGAAATCCTTTGGCGTCAACGATCTAGAGTTAAATGGCTTCGAGAGGGCGAACAAAATACGAAATATTTCCAGCAAAAGGCCGCTTGGCGGCAAAAGAAAAACAAGATAAGTAAACTGCGCAATACTGAAGGTAAATGGGTTGAAGGTGCTAATGAATTGGCTAGTATGGCCACTGAATTTTTCAAAGAGCTTTACAAGGCGGATAACAGTCTAAATCCAGAGGCATTGCTCAACCTCTTTTTGGCCAAAGTGACACCTGAGATGAATGATCAGCTTTGCGGTGAGTTTACTGAGAAAGAAATTAGTGATGCATTATTCCAAATTGGGCCTTTAAAAGCACCGGGTGTTGATGGTTTTCCGGCTCGCTTTTATCAGAGAAATTGGTCTTTTATGCGGGATGATGTAGTTGCTGCAGTAAAGGAGTTCTTTGTGAATGGAGTTATGCCTAAGGGCATAAATGACACGGTCATCGTTCTCATACCTAAGGGTAACTCGCCGGAGTGCCTTAAAGATTTTCGTCAAATAAGCCTTTGCAATGTCATTTACAAGGTGATATCCAAGTGCCTCGTCAACCGATTGCGGCCTTTCCTCGATTAGCTTGTGTCTGAAAGTCAAAGCGCGTTTATCCCGGGAAGGATGATAACTGACAATGCCAGCATCGCTTTCGAGTGCTTCTATAAGATCCAACAGAGCAAAATCTCCCAGAACACTCACTGCGCTTATAAGTTAGACCTGACCAAGGCTTATGATCGCGTTGATTGGAAGTTTCTGGAAGGTGCCTTGTCCAAGTTTGGCTTCTGCCAAAAATGGATATCATGGGTTATGACTTGTGTTCGCTCAGTGAGATATGCGGTGAGGATGAACGGGGAAATTCTGGAGTTCTTTTACCCTACGAGGGGCTTGAGGCAGGGTGACCCACTAAGCCCTTACTTGTTCCTCTTTGTGGCTGAGGGTCTCTCCATGGCCCTGGAAAAGCAGTGTGAAGTTGGACACATTACCCCAATTAAAATGGCCAGGGGAAGCCCAGGGATCTCGCATTTGTTGTTCGCAGACGATAGTTTGCTCTTCTTCAAGGCTTCGGAAGCTCAAACTCGAAGTGTGAAAGATGCTCTATCTTTATTCCAGCAAGGTACTGGTCAATGTCTTAGTCCCGGAAAATATTCTATTTTGTTTAGTCAGGCGTGTCCAGAACTGGTCAGGAAGGCTATTTCTAGTACCTTGGATATTACAACTTCTACTTTTGAGGAGAAATATTTGGGCCTTCCAACCCCTGAAGGCCGCATGAAAGGTGAACATTTTCAACCCATTTCAGCTCGTTTCACTAAAAGGCTTACAAACTGGGCTGAGAGGTTCATGTCTCATGGTGCGAAAGACAACCTTGTAAAATTAGTGGCTCAGGCTATTCCCACTTACACTATGAGCATTTTCAAGATGGGGGTTGGTTTCTGTGATCAGTATGAAAAACTCATTAGAGATTTTTGGTGGGGCGATGAGCAAAATAAGCGGAAAGTGCATTGGATGTCATGGGATAGAATGACTCGTACTAAATCACAAGGCGGATTGGGGTTCCGTGACATGAGGATTTTCAACCAAGCTTTGTTTGCAAAGCAAGCATGGAGACTTGTTCAAAGGCCGGACAGTATGTGTGCTAGAGTTTTGAAGTCAAAATATTATCCAAAAGGTAATATCATGGATACAGTCTTCCCCTCGGATGCATCTCCGGTTTGGCGAGGGATTGAACATGGGCTTGAGTTATTAAAGAAGGGCATGATATGGAGAGTGGGAAATGGAAAAAGCATCCAGATTCTTAGACATAATTGGATCCCTCGCCAAGAAGGGATGTCGATCATGTCCCTTAAGAACAGAAGCAGAATTCGTTGGGTCAACCAATTGATTATTCCAAACACAAATGAGTGGAATAGGCCTTTGATTCATAGTTTGTTCTATGAATTTGATGCTCTAGAGATTTGTAAAATTAGGATACCATCAAGTCCTGTTGGCGATGTGCTAGCGTGAAATCATGAAAAGGATGGTAATTTTACGGTAAGAAATGCGTACAAGTTGGGGCTGAACCTGAAAAATGGTACAGGCTGGGAAGAATCATCTCATAGTCACGGCAATGGAAGAGTGTCTCTATGGAACCTCATATGGAAAGCACACATCCTCCACAAGGTCAGATTTTTTGCTTGGAGAACTGCTACTGATTCCTTACCAACAAAAGAAAACAAATTAAAGCGGACTTTGGAACATGATAGTATTTGCAATATTTGTGGTAGGGAGCCTGAGGATGCATACCATGCTACTGTTCGCTGTACTAAAGCTAGAGCGTTCAGGGAAGCTATGAGGAAAGTCTGGCCTTTGCCAAAAGAAGAATGTTTTGCTCGTTCCGGACCCGATTGGTTGCTGATGTTACTCAGCCAATGTGATAACACCTCCAAAGAGAGAATCTTGTTGTTGTTATGGAGACACACTTAGCTTCTAGCTAGCACTAGCTGGTGTGGGATCTAGCATCTCTTTCTCACATTAAATTTCTGAATCTGACCCAGCCTCTCTCTGCTTTCTCTCTAGTCTCAAGGTGAGATCAAGGACGAAGCTGATGTCTGATGAACAGTGAATGCATCTGCGCCCTTTCAGTTTACTGTGCCAGTACCGGTGCTTTCAGTAGTGTCCAAAAGGCAGCTCCAGTCTTGGTTCTTGGAGCTGTCGCCGTGCCACTTTACAAGCTATCAATTCGAGCTACTCATCAGCATGCTGGATTTCACGCTATTCGTGTAACTGAGTAATTTCTCAACAATTTATTTAAGGAAAGCAATGGCTGGGCTTAATCATGTGATTGACCCTTCAAGAAATTATGTGATTTGAGGGAGAGGGCGTGCAATTGCCAGAAAGATGAAACATGCATTATTTAAGACGTGTGTGCTACGAAGGGTATCCATCCGGGGAGGAAAAGGTGAAGTTTGAGACATGACATGCTAGGTGCAGCTAGTATCTCTCTCTAGACTTGACAGGAGGATTAGTTAGAGGGTGCTTGGATACGTTTTAGTCTCATGACTAAAAGTAGTGGGACTAAAACTTGCTAGCCTCACCTATGCTTGGATCCAAATACTAAAGAGACTAAAATCAAGTTATTGAGCATTTATTATCCTTCAAATCATCCAATCCGGAACTCGCATGTGTTAAAGTAGAGGAATTAAATGAGGAGAGAGAGAGCTAATACACATTTTAGTAGGTTTCCTATGACTAAAAACTTTTAGCCTCAAGACTAGTACTAGTCTCTCTTTAGTCAGGGGTGCTTGGAACTTTAGCCTCTAAAAAAAACTATTTTTAGTCAGACTAAAAATAGTCCCTTGGATCCAAGCACCCTCTTAGGACGTTGCTACAACAACTTGTTCATTGCAGGAAAAGGAGCAGAGCATGCATGATTAGCAAATGTCAATACACATATTCCAACACCTCACATATGCTCTGGAACTTGCTCTGCAGATGCACTAACTCGTCATCGATTGGCATCATTGCCATCTTGAATCCGTTGGGGCAGAATTGAAGACGCAATTCATTCATGATGTCGAGGTGGTCATATGAGATTAATCTGCAACGCTGCAAGCCTCTTTTATTGTGGAATAAACCAAACCTGCTCTATTTAAGGGGATTAATCAGCGTGATTCCAATTTTCTTTTATTGTGAAATTAATAAACCTGCCTTAAGGCCACCGGCTAATTAAGGATATTAATCAACAATGTTCTGATCTCATTACTGTGAAATAATACCCGCAGCAGGCCTCCAGCTAACTACTACTAGTAAGGCTGGCCATAGTGAGGTAACATAACTAGTATATACTCCGGGTTTATTAGGCCTAAAAATAACTTCTCTTAAACCAAGACACATAGTAATTTGCTCATATTAACTCTTTCATTCCACTCCCAATGCACTCTCTTACATGCATGCAGCCAATGAAAAAGCACGCATGAAGTGTATTAATTGTTTAGGCATGGCACCAACAGCAATGACTTTCAATGCAACCAATGAAATGATTGCATGCATGCATCTTTTCAAAGCGAGACTTTATAAAAAAAGGACATGTTTGTGTTGCTAAAAGGGCTAATAAACCCGGATGGAGGGAGTACTTGCCACTCGTGAACATACTTATGTGGCCTATAATTAAATAAGAGAGAGGGTTAGGCTAGTCATAGTGGAGAGTAATTTAGGCAGTGACAGAGCCAACGCCCGGCTAGCCTGGGCACTTGCCCGGACTCACTAGCTACATGCAAGCTAGCGATGCCCATGTCACAACGGGAAAAATTGTCATCCCACCGTGGTTTACCTGGGCAGAAGAGGCCGAATGCGTTTGCTCAGTTCAGGAAGCGAGAAAGCCTACTAGTGTAGTAGTAGCTGGACTAATGCAATAGATTAATAGGCTAATTTTAGTTTATCGAAAAAGGGTTTCCGCTTTGAATACAAAGCAACCAACCAAACCGTATAAGGATAGGTGCTGGGGCGGAAGCATCACAGTCACGCCCCAAAGAAACGACATAAAAAGAGCAAAAGAAACAAATGCCGACAACGGTGGATCAACGAAAACGAAGAAGCCTCGCGATCGCTGCGCCCACCGGGACCTTCCACTAGGCCCAAGACTCCGAAGCGCCGGCACCTATCAACACCTCCAAGAAGGATCGCGACGATGACGACACTGCTGCCAAGGGTTTCCCCCGATACACGACGAGGCGAGAGGAAAGGTAGCCCCGACGCCCTCCCGAAAGGTCAGGTGGCACCCACAGGCGCCACCGCGCCGGTGTCGGCCAAGCCGACAGGGGTTTTCCCCGGTCCCAACCCGCACCTCGGGCGCTCCGGAGCCAGCCACCAGACCAACCACCACCAAGCGCCAACACGGTCAAGAGGCCCCCATGCCGTCTCACCATGACACCGCGAAGTGAGGCCAACACGGCGAAAAATCAGAGCTGGGAATAGGGCATCAGCACCGTCGGCACGTGGGAGGGCCCCACCTCCACCATCAGCGACGGTAGCCGTCCGGACGCAATAGCAGGAGCACACCAGGCCCGTAGGCCCACATGCCCGGCCGAGCCCTCGTGGGCCCGTAAAGCTCCCGCCCTCGCGCTGCTGCCGGCACGCCGTCGGCGCCGCCGCCCACATCCGAGCCGCTCCTCCTCCACACCGAGTCGCAGACAGCGAGGCCACGTCGGCACCGGCCCGCTAGGACCCAGATGGGCCCCTAAGGGACAAGATCTGGGCCGGGGGCGCGCCACCAGGCCACCCCGCCGCCAAGAGGCAGCGCCACCACCGCGCCAGCCGCCGGCCCCCGCCACCAGGACGCCGGACCACCGCCAGCCGAGCTGTTCCCGTCGCCGAGCCCTGCCCCGGGAAGGGCGTTGCGCGCGGGGGAAAAGAATGCCCGCCGCCGCCGAGCCACCTGGCCAGATCCGGGGGCGCCGTCCGACGGCGGCGGGGGAGGGAGAACGGAGGGGCGGGGGCGAGGAACGGATGCGGAGGAGCCGCCCCGGCCGTCGCCCGGGGAGGCGGCGCGAGGCGGAGTCGGGAGAGGCCTAATTGTAGTTTACTTACGTTTCCTTCTGTAATGGGCTACCTAAGATATGTGGTTTGGCTAATCGCCTGTTGCTTTGTTTACTCGGAAAAATGCTAGACGTACTAGAGCTTTTTACTCTCTCTAAGAAAAGTAAGTTTTTGCTCCCTTGTTCCAAAATAAGTGTGGTGCTTTCAGCTCAAATTTGAACTAAAAGCATAACACTTATTTTGGAATGAACAAAAAAAACATAAAGCTTTTTACTCTCTAAAAACGTAAGCTCCAAAATAAATGTCGTGGTTTTTGTTCAAATTTATTTTGAAACGCTTGCTTCCACACTAACCAGATGTGAATAGAGTGCAATCGGAAACAGAAGTAGAACCACAGCCACCACCTAACGTTGTCGATTAGTTTAATCCAAATGAGATTGAGCATGTTCCAAGAAAGACGAAAAAATTGTGAGTTCTCCTAATATCCAACATATAATATATTAATAGAATTTCTGGTTCGAAAGTTTGGTGTCATTTTATATGTTGTACTCCAAACACCCATTTTTTTCTTTGACCTAAAGCTCAAACTTGCCCAGGCTCTAGAAAAGTTCTAGCTCCGCCACTGAACTTAGGCTAGTGTCATGCATATGACACTAGTCTAATTTACTATCTTCATAGTGTAAAGTAAAATAATAGTAGTGTCATAGTTGCCTTCATTATTAGCTTGTAGACTCGTCCTCCCTTAGGAAGTGTTATGTTACAGTAACATATTATGTTACTCTAAACACATCTCTCCTTATTAAATACATGCCACATAAGCAAACTTGTCTTGAACTACGCTACTCCCATAGATACCGTATCATAATAAATGTTATGGTACTATGTTGTAACACCCCGGTGTAATGATGCTACAGTAACCCCTGGGGTTAAGTTAATCTTTTTGCTAAACATGCGCCTGATCATTATTGTCTCATGTTCTTTCAAATTCCAGTTGTTTTCAAATTCAAATTCTATGTGAAATTCAAAATGCTCAGACATGAACACAAAAATGTTCATCATGTGCCAAATAATCCACAACTAATATTGGTGGTGAACCAACATTTTTGCAAAAGGTTTAAGTGGCCTAAGCTACTTAAAACACTGACCTAAGCAATAAATTAAATGCCCTTTTTAATTTATAAAATTGGCAACTATTCCAAAAGCCTCCCACCCTTTTTATGGCAGTGCAATATACTTCTTTGAAATTATTTTGGCCAATGGCATAATTTTTGCAAAGTCTTTATTGGCTAAAAAGAAAAGGCAAACGCTGCTGGAAAAAGAAAAAGGGAAAGCAAAAAAAGGGGAAAGGGGCCAGAGCCCCTGGCCTCCCAGTGGGCTTCGGCCCACCCGAGCAAACTGGCCCAGGCTAGGCCGGCCAACTCCCCCACTGTCGTCTTCCCCCTCCTCCACTGTGCGAGCGACCGTGCGCGCGCGTCGCCGCCGAACCACCTCGCCGGCCACGCCGCTACAGGCGCCGCGGGGAGGATAAGGGCAGCCCGACGCCTCGGGCTCCCTCCCCACTCTCCCACTTGCCCCCCCTCTCCCTCGTCACTCTCTCCCTCGCTCTCTAGATCCCCTCCCCTCCTCAACCGAGCGCCATGCCGCCGTCCGCCGTCGTTATCGCGGCCACCCGCAGCCCCGCGCCCGCTGACCCTGTCGGTGAGCTCCGCCGGGGTCGACTCCTTCGACCCGTGGCCTCAGCTGGAGCTCGGAGATGCGGCAGCACCGGATCCCCTTCGTCCCCATCTCCGGCGCCGCGGAACTCCGTCGACCTCCCCCGACTATTGCTGCTACTAAACTGAGCACCGGCCTTCGTGAGCCCCTACGTGAGCATCTCTCCCTCTACTCTTCCCCCTCCGTTTGCGAGCTGCTGCCCCGTAGCTACCCGACACCGACGCCACGCGCTGCCGTCCGCCATTGCCGGCATGCAGCTCGAAGCGCAGCCGCCCGAGCCATGCCGTCTTGACCGTCATGCTCCTGGCGCGCCCAGGAAACCGCCCAGCCACCTAGCTCTCTCAAAGCATCCCAGGAGTCGCGTTCTGTTCACACCTCGTTTTCAGCCACCTCCGGCCACATAACCACTACAGTTCGACTCGCCGTCGTCTGCTCGTTCGAACGGGCCCGGTCGCGCTCGAGACGACCGTCTGTAGGCGAAATCCGACCACCTCCCGAGGCCTCCGCCGCGTTCTGGCGTCGCCGCCGGTGAGTCGCCGGCCCCGCTGAGCTGGCGCCGCATGGGACCCACCCACGGTCGCTGACGAGTGGCCCCTGCGCCCTTTTGACCGCCTTGACCAAAGTCAACGCGGGGCACTGTTCATCCCTCTCGCTGACGTATGGGTCCCCCAGTAGTTAGGCTAATTAATCACGTTTCAAATTAAAATCTAATTAGTTAAACTCTAATCAGGCACTGACACTAGGGCCGCACCTCTAATTATCTGTGCTAGATTAGTTTTATTCCATTGTTAAAATAACAGAGGCTGACATGTGGGTCCCACTGGACCCACATGACAGGTTTGACCTGGTCAGCCGTCTGTTGACCTGCTGATGTCACTGTGACATCATGCTGACATACATGTGTGAATAATAGACAACAACGTGTCCCTAGTAAGCCTCTAGTTGACTAGCTCGTTGATCAACAGATAGTCATGGTTTCCTGACTATGGGCATTGGATGTCAATGATAACGAGATCACATCATTAGGAGAATGATGTGATGGACGAGACCCAATCCTAAACATAGCATAAGATCGCATAGTTCGTTTTCTAGAGTTTTCCAATGTCAAGTATCCTTTCCTTAGACCATGAGATCGTGTAACTCCCGGATACCGTAGGAGTGCTTTGGGTGTGCCAAACGTCACAACGTAACTGGGTGACTATAAAGGTATACTACGGGTATCTCTGAAAGTGTCTATTGGGTTGACACGGATCGAGACTGGGATTTGTCACTCCGCTTGACGGAGAGGTATCACCGGGCCCTCTCGATAATGCATCATCATAATGAGCTCAATGTGATCAAAGTGTTTGATCACGGGATCATGCATTACGGTACGAGAAAAGTGACTTGCCGGTAACGAGATTGAACGAGGTATTGGGATACCGACGATCGAATCTCGGGCAAGTAAAATACCGGTTGACAAAGGGAATCGTATACGGGATTAATTGAATCCTCGACATCGTGGTTCATCCGATGATATCATCGTGGAGCATGTGGGAGCCAACATGGGTATCCAGATCCCGCTGTTGGTTATTGCCCGAGAGCCGTCTCGGTCATGTCTGCATGTCTCCCGAACCCGTAGGAACTACACACTTAAGGTTTGGTGACGCTAGGGTTGTGAAGATATGTATAAGCAGTAACCCGAATGTTGTTCGGAGTCCCGGATGAGATCCCGGACGTCACGAGGAGTTTCGGAATGGTCCGGAGGTAAAGAATTATATATAGAAAGTGCTGTTTCGGCCATCGGGACAAGTTTCGGGGTTATCGGTATTGTACCGGGACCACCGGAGGGTCCCGGGGGGTCCACCGGGTGGGGCCACCTGCCTCGGGGGGCCACATAGGCTCTAGGGGGTGCGCCTTGGCCTGCATGGGCCAAGGGGAACCAGCCCCTAGAGGCCCATGCGCCTAAGGGGGGGGGGAACCCTAAAGAGGGGGGGCGCCCCCTTGCTTGGGGGCAAGCCCCACCCTTGGCCGCCGCCCCCCTAGGAGATTGCATCTCCTAGGGCCGGAGCCCCCCCTAGGGGACTATATAAAGGGGGGGAGAGGAGGGGGGCAGCGCACCCTTGCTCCTGGCGCCTCTCTCTCCCTCCCCAACACCTCCTCCTCCTTCGTTGAGCACGGCGAAGCCCTGCCGGAGTACTGTAGTTCCACCATCACCACGCCGTCGTGCTGCTGCTGGAGCTATCTTCCCCAACCTCTCCTTTGCCTTGCTGGATCAAGAAGAAGGAGACGTTACGCTGACCGTACGTGTGTTGAAGCGGAGGTGCCATCCTTTCGGTGCTAGGATCTCCGGTGATTTGGATCACGTTGTGTACGACTACCTCATCCCCGTTCGTTGAACGCTTCCGCTCGCGATCTACAAAGTGGTATGTAGATGCAATCTCTCTCCCTTGACTCGTTGCTTAGATGAACTCATAGATGGATCTTGGTGAAACCGTAGGAAAAATTTTAATTTTCTGCAACGTTCCCCAACAGTGGCATCATGAGCTAGGTCTATGCGTAGTTCTCTATTGCACGAGTAGAACACAATTTGTTGTGGGCGTAGATGTTGTCAACTTTCTTGCCGCTACTAGTCTTATCTTGCTTCAGCGGTATTGTGGGATGAAGCGGCCCGGACCAACCTTACACGTACTCTTACGTGAGACCGGTTCCACCGACTAACATGCACTAGTTGCATAAGGTGGCTGGCGGGTGTCTGTCTCTCCCACTTTAGTTGGAGCGGATTCGATGAAAAGGGTCCTTATGAAGGGTAAATAGAAGTTGACAAATCACGTTGTGGCTTTCACGTAGGTAAGAAAACGTTCTTGCTAGAACCCTAATTCAGCCACGTAAAACTTGCAACAACAATTAGAGGACGTCTAACTTGTTTTTGCAGCAAGTGCTTTGTGATATGATATGGCCAAAGTTGTGATGAATGATGAATGATCTATATGTGATGTATGAGATGTTCATGCTATTGTAATAGGAATCACGACTTGCATGTCGATGAGTATGACAACCGGCAGGAGCCATAGGAGTTGTCTTTATTTTTTGTATGACCTGCGTGTCATTGAGAAACGCCATGTAAATTACTTTACTTTATTGCCAAACGCGTTAGCCATAGTAGTAGAAGTAATAGTTGGCGAGCAACTTCATGGAGACACGATGATGGAGATCATGATGATGGAGATCATGGTGTCAAGCCGGTGACAAGATGATCATGGAGCCCCAAGATGGAGATCAAAGGAGCTATGTGATATTGGCCATATCATGTCACGTCTATTATTTGATTGCATGTGATGTTTATCATGGTTTGCATCTTGTTTACTTAGAACGACGGTAGTAAATAAGATGATCCCTCATAATAATTTCAAGAAGTGTCCCCCCTAACTATGCACCGTTGCGACAGTTCATTGTTTCGAAGCACCACGTGATGATCGGGTGTGATAGATTCTAACGTTCACATACAACGGGTGTAAGACAGATTTACACATGCAAACACTTAGGTTGACTTGACGAGCCTAGCATGTACAGACATGGCCTCGGAACACAGAAGACCGAAAGGTCGAGCATGAGTCGTATACAAGATACGATCAACATGAAGATGTTCACCGATGTTGACTAGTCCGTCTCACGTGATGATCGGACACGGCCTAGTTGACTCGGATATGTAATACTTAGATGACTAGAAGAGGGATGTCTATCTAAGTGGGAGTTCCTTAAATAATTTGATTAAATGAACTTTATTATCATGAACTTAGTCTAAAATATTTACAATATGTCTTGTAGATCAAATGGCCAACGTAGTCCTCAACTTCAACGCGTTCCTAGAGAAAACCAAGCTGAAAGACGATGGCAGCAACTATACGGACTGGGTCCGGAACCTGAGGATCATCCTCATAGCTGCCAAGAAAGATTATGTCCTACGAGCACCGCTGGGTGACGCACCTATTCTCCCTGCAGAACAAGACGTTATGAACGCTTGGCAGTCACGCTGCGATGATTACTCCCTCGTTCAGTGCGGCATGCTTTACAGCTTAGAACCGAGGCTCCAAAAGCGTTTTGAGAGACATGGAGCATATGAGATGTTCGAAGAGCTGAAAATGGTCTTCCAAGCTCATGCCCGGGTCGAGAGATATGAAGTCTCCGACAAATTCTTTAGCTGTAAGATGGAGGAAAATAGCTCTGTCAGTGAACACATACTCAAAATGTTTGGGTTGCACAACCGCTTGACTCAACTGGAAGTTAATCTCCCGGATGAAGCGGTCATTGATAGAATCCTTCAGTCGCTTCCACCTAGCTACAAGAGCTTTGTGATGAACTACAATATGCAGGGGATGGTAAAGACCATTCCTGAGGTATATGCTATGCTGAAATCAGCAGAGGTAGAAATCAAGAAGGAGCATCAAGTGTTGATGGTGAATAAAACCACTAAGTTCAAGAAGGGCAAGGGTAAAAAGAACTTCAAGAAGGACGGCAAGGAAGTTGCCGCACCCGGTAAGCAAGTTGCCGGGAAGAAGCCAAAGAATGGACCCAAGCCCGAGACTGAGTGTTTTTATTGCAAGGGAAGTGGTCACTGGAAGCGGAACTGCCCCAAATACTTAGCGGACAAGAAGGCCGGCAAAACAAAAGGTATATGTGATATACATGTAATTGATGTGTACCTTACCAGTACTCGTAGTAGCTCTTGGGTATTTGATACCGGTGCAGTTGCTCACATTTGTAACTCAAAACAGGAGCTGCGGAATAAACGGAGACTGGCGAAGGACGAGGTGACGATGCGCGTCGGGAATGGTTCCAAGGTCGATGTGATCGCCGTCGGCACGCTACCTCTACATTTACCTACGGGATTAGTTTTAAACCTCAATAATTGTTATTTAGTGCCAAGTTTGAGCATGAACATTGTATCTGGATCTCGTTTAATTCGAGACGGCTACTCATTTAAATCCGAGAATAATGGTTGTTCTATTTATATGAGAGATATGTTTTATGGTCATGCTCCGATGGTTAATGGTTTATTCTTAATGAATCTCGTATGTGATGATACACATATTCATAGTGTGAATACCAAAAGAGTTAAAGTTGATAACAATAGTCCCACATATTTGTGGCACTGCCGTCTTGGTCACATAGGTGTCAAACGCATGAAGAAGCTCCATGCAGATGGACTTTTAGAGTCTCTTAATTATGAATCATTTGACACGTGCGAACCATGCCTCATGGGTAAAATGACTAAGACTCCGTTCTCAGGAACAATGGAGCGAGCAACCAACTTATTGGAAATCATACATACCGATGTGTGCGGTCCAATGAGTGTTGAGGCTCGCGGTGGCTATCGTTATGTTCTCACCCTCACTGATGACTTGAGTAGATATGGGTATATCTACTTAATGAAACACAAGTCTGAGACCTTTGAAAAGTTCAAGGAATTTCAGAGTGAGGTTGAAAATCAACGTGATAGAAAGATCAAGTTTCTACGATCAGATCGTGGAGGAGAATACTTGAGTCATGAATTTGGCACACACTTAAGAAAATGTGGAATAGTTTCACAACTCACGCCGCCTGGAACACCTCAGCGTAATGGTGTGTCCGAACGTCGTAATCGCACTCTATTAGATATGGTGCGATCTATGATGTCTCTTACCGACTTACCGCTATCTTTTTGGGGCTATGCTTTAGAGACTGCCCCATTCACTTTAAATAGGGCTCCGTCGAAATCCGTTGAGACGACACTGTATGAATTATGGTTTGGGAAGAAACCTAAGCTGTCGTTTCTAAAAGTTTGGGGATGCGATGCTTATGTCAAGA
This sequence comes from Aegilops umbellulata, assembly GCA_032464435.1. Taxonomy (NCBI): domain Eukaryota; kingdom Viridiplantae; phylum Streptophyta; class Magnoliopsida; order Poales; family Poaceae; genus Aegilops; species Aegilops umbellulata. The sequence goes on from CP136060.1 coordinate 96,356,157, forward strand.
AACTTCAACCTGAAAAGCTCGAACCCAAGTCGGAAAAATGCGTCTTCATAGGATACCCTAAAGAAACTATTGGGTATACCTTCTACCTCAGATCCGAAGGCAAGATCTTTGTTGCCAAGAATGGATCCTTTCTAGAGAAAGAGTTTCTCTCGAAAGAAGTAAGTGGGAGGAAAGTAGAACTTGATGAAGTGTTACCTCTTGAACCGGAAAATGGCGAAACTCAAGAAAACGTTTCTGAGGTGCCTGCACCGACTAGAGAGGAAATTAATGATGATGATCAAGATACTTCTAATCAAGTTCCTACTAAAATTCGAAGGTCCACAAGGACACGTTCCGCACCAGAGTGGTACGGCAACCCTGTCTTGGAAATCATGTTGTTAGACAATGGTGAACCTTCGAACTATGAGGAAGCAATGGCGGGCCCGGATTCCGACAAATGGCTGGAAGCCATGAAATCCGAGATAGGATCCATGTATGAAAACGAAGTATGGACTTTGACTGACTTGCCCGTTGAACGGCGAGCCATAGAAAATAAATGGATCTTTAAGAAGAAGACAGACGCGGATGGTAATGTGACCATCTATAAAGCTCGGCTTGTCGCTAAGGGTTATCGACAAGTTCAAGGAATTGACTACGATGAGACTTTCTCACCGGTAGCGAAGCTGAAGTCCGTCCGAATCATGTTAGCAATTGCCGCATTCTATGATTATGAAATATGGAAAATGGACGTCAAAACGGCATTCCTTAATGGTTTCCTTAAGGAAGAATTGTATATGATGCAGCCGGAAGGTTTTGTCGATCCTAAGAATGCTGACAAGGTGTGCAAGCTCCAACGCTCGATTTATGGGCTGGTGCAAGCATCTCGGAGTTGGAACATTCGCTTTGATGAGATGATCAAAGCGTTTGGGTTTACGCAGACTTATGGAGAAGCCTGCGTTTACAAGAAAGTGAGTGGGAGCTCTGTAGCATTTCTCATATTATATGTAGACGACATACTTTTGATGGGAAATGATATAGAACTCTTGGACAACATTAAGGCCTACTTGAATAAGAGTTTTTCAATGAAGGACCTTGGAGAAGCTGCTTATATATTAGGCATCAAGATCTATAGAGATAGATCGAGACGCCTCATAGGTCTTTCACAAAGCACATACCTTGATAAGATATTGAAGAAGTTCAATATGGATCAATCTAAGAAAGGGTTCTTACCTGTGTTACAAGGTGTGAAATTGAGCTCAGCTCAATGTCCATGCTGTGTACCAGACCTGATGTAAACCTTGCCGTAAGTTTGGTAGGTAGGTACCAAAGTAATCCCGGCAAGGAACACTGGACAGCGGTCAAGAATATCCTGAAGTACCTGAAAAGGACTAAGGAAATGTTTCTCGTTTATGGAGGTGATGAAGAGCTCGTCGTAAAAGGTTACGTCGATGCTAGCTTCGACACAGATCTGGATGACTCTAAGTCACAAACCGGATACGTGTATATTTTGAATGGTGGGGCAGTAAGCTGGTGCAGTTGCAAGCAGAGCGTTGTGGCGGGATCTACATGTGAAGCGGAGTACATGGCAGCCTCGGAGGCAGCACATGAAGCAATTTGGGTGAAGGAGTTCATCACCGACCTCGGAGTCATACCCAATGCGTCGGGGCCAATCAAACTCTTCTATGACAACACTGGAGCTATTGCACTTGCCAAGGAGCCCAGGTTTCACAAGAAGACCAGGCACATCAAGCGTCGCTTCAACTCCATTCGTGAAAATGTTCAAGATGGAGACATAGAAATTTGTAAAGTGCACACGGATCTGAATGTCGCAGATCCGTTGACTAAACCTCTCCCTAAGGCAAAACATGATCAGCACTAGAACTCTATGGGTGTTCGATTCATCACAATGTAACTAGATTATTGACTCTAGTGCAAGTGGGAGACTGTTGGAAATATGCCCTAGAGGCAATAATAAAAGCATTATTATTATATTTCCTTGTTCAGGATAATTGTCTTTATTCGTGCTATAATTGTGTTATCCGGAAATCGTAATACATGTGTGAATAATAGACAACAACGTGTCCCTAGTAAGCCTCTAGTTGACTAGCTCGTTGATCAATAGATAGTCATGGTTTCCTGACTATGGGCATTGGATGTCAATGATAACGAGATCACATCATTAGGAGAATGATGTGATGGACGAGACCCAATCCTAAACATAGCATAAGATCGCATAGTTCGTTTGCTAGAGTTTTCCAATGTCAAGTATCCTTTCCTTAGACCATGAGATCGTGTAACTCCCGGATATCGTAGGAGTGCTTTGGGTGTGCCAAACGTCACAACATAACTGGGTGACTATAAAGGTATACTACGGGTATCTCTGAAAGTGTCTGTTGGGTTGACACGGATCGAGACTGGGATTTGTCACTCCGCTTGACGGAGAGGTATCACCGGGCCCTCTCGGTAATGCATCATCATAATGAGCTCAATGTGATCAAAGTGTTTGATCACGGGATCATGCATTACGGTACGAGAAAAGTGACTTGCCGATAATGAGATTGAACGAGGTATTGGGATACCGACGATCGAATCTCGGGCAAGTAAAATACCGATTGACAAAGGAAATCGTATACGGGATTAATTGAATCCTCGACATCGTGGTTCATCCGATGAGATCATCGTGGAGCATGTGGGAGCCAACATGGGTATCCAGATCCCGCTGTTGGTTATTGCCCGAGAGCCGTCTCGGTCATGTCTGCATGTCTCCCGAACCCGTAGGGTCTACACACTTAAGGTTCGGTGACGCTAGGGTTGTGAAGATATGTATAAGCAGTAACCCGAATGTTGTTCGGAGTCCCGGATGAGATCCCGGATGTCACGAGGAGTTTCGGAATGGTCCGGAGGTAAAGAATTATATATAGAAAGTGCTGTTTCGGCCATCGGGACAAGTTTCGGGGTTATCGGTATTGTACCGGGACCACCAGAGGGTCCCGGGGGGTCCACCGGGTGGGGCCACCTGCCTCGGGAGGGCACATGGGCTCTAGGGGTGCGCCTTGTCCTGCATGGGCCAAGGGGAACCAGCCCCTAGAGGCCCATGCGCCTAAGGGGGGGAAACCCTAAAGAGGGGGGTGCCCCCTTGCTTGGGGGGCAAGCCCCACCCTTGGCCGCCGCCCCCCTAGGAGATTGCATCTCCTAGGGCCGGCGCCCCCCACTAGGGGACTATATAAAGGGGGGAGGGGAGGGGGCAGCGCACCCTTGCTCCTGGCGCCTCTCTCTCCCCCCCAACACCTCCTCCTCCTCCGTTGAGCACGGCGAAGCCCTGCCGGAGTATTGTAGTTCCACCATCACCATGCCGTCGTGCTGCTGCTGGAGCTATCTTCCCCAACCTCTCCTTTGCCTTGCTGGATCAAGAAGAAGGAGACGTTACGCTGACCGTACGTGTGTTGAGCGCGGAGGTGCCGTCCTTTCGGTGCTAGGATCTCCGGTGATTTGGATCACGTTGTGTACGACTACCTCATCCCCGTTCGTTGAACGCTTCCGCTCGCGATCTACAAAGTGGTATGTAGATGCAATCTCTCTCCCTTGACTCGTTGCTTAGATGAACTCATAGATGGATCTTGGTGAAACCGTAGGAAATTTTTTAATTTTCTGCAACGTTCCCCAACATATAAATCCAGGATTTAAGATAATTTTAGAAATTCATAGAAATTAAACCGTAACACGGATGAAAATGTTTTCTATATGAAAGTTGCTCAGAAAAATCCAACGAATCCGATTACGCGGTATGTTCATCTGTCACATGCCCCTAGCATGCTGAACATGGAACATTCCCCCTCCGGTCATCTGTCTGACACAGGTCCGGAACCGGGAAAACATTCCCGGTTGAATTTCCCCTTCTCCTAGATCGTGTAGCCTTACGTTAGGTCACACCCGGCACATATTATTGCCATGTTATGTTTTGTGATGCTATGATTGCTTTATATTTACTGTTTCTCCCCCCTCTTCTCTCTGGTAGACCCCGAGACCGATGTCGCCCCTGTGATCGACTACGTCGACGACGACCCCTCCTTGCCAGAGCAGCCAGGCAAGCCCCCCTTTGAACATCCCGATATTGCCCATTCCATTCTCTCATGCTTGCATTAGATTTTGCTATTGTTATTGTTTGCTCCTATTCTGATGCATAGCCTGCTTTTGTATCTGCTGTTGTACCTTACCTGCTTATCCTAAACTGCTTAGTATAGGTTGGTTAGTGATACATCAGTGACCCCCCACCTTGTCCCTGTTGCCCCTGCTTCATCATCGAAGACCCGATCAACGGGATCGAAGACCAGGCTCCGACACCGCACATCACTTTCCCCTTAGTTGCTCGACACTACTAGGTTACTATCGACTGCCGAGGGTGAAACCTCTCCAACACTTCTGATGTTAACCTTGTAGTGTAGTCATTCGGTCGTGGTCATCGAGGGTGATTTCCTCCTTAACCACTTCCGATACGACTCTGCCGTGCAACCCCTCAAGTGTGAACCTCGGGGGTGATTCCTCTTACGTTCACCTTGATGATTACATCTAGTGGAATTCATCGGGGGTGATTCCTCGGGTCTTTCCCTTGATGTTTGGACACACGGATACTTGGACTTTACCACTGTTACTTGAAAGACTGGTCGACCCTGAGGGGTACCCGCGCGAGCTTAATTGCGAGTGATGTGGAGTCGGGTGGACCTGGAAGGTGCCCGCGACATAATTACGAGGCGTGGCCGGGCATTCCTAGCCCTTGCCGCAAGTCCTCGAGACGGGGCAACAGGGTCACATCTTTCATGAGTCTCTGCTTGTTACCGTGCGTTCCTAATCCACTACGATTTGGATATTTGAACCGAGGGGCCTCTGGCCTGATAGCACTAACCATCACGTGGGCATAGTATGGGCATTCTGCATCGTATACATCAGCCGAAGCTTAATAGATGTCAGCGACTGAGCGGCGCGCGCCGGGTTGGACTGGTAAGCTCCTGCCTTTTTAGGGAGGTAGCTAGGTCTGCTCACCGGCCGCCCTCGCAACGTGCAGGAGTTCCCGGGGAGATGGCCCATGACCCCTGGGGGCATACGGTTAGTCCGGCGTGCTGGCCTCTCTATTAAGCCTAGGTCGGGTTGCGGCGTATTGTTTGGCCGAGGCCGGGCATGACCCAGGAAAGTGTGTCCGGCCGGAGTTAATCGAGCATGGTGGGTAAGTTGGTGCACCCCTGCAGCGAAGAAAATATCTATCGATAGCCTATCCTACGGCAACGAACACTTGGAGTTGTATCCCGATCGATACAACTAGAACTGGATACTTGTGATGAGAACTGGATGGTGATGAGAAATGGATTGTGATGATAACTGGATAGTATGGCTCTGGGATGCCTTTCTCGCAGGGAGTCGAGAAAGGATCTCCGGCCGAGGTTGATAACACTACTACTACTTTACTTTATGCTACTCTACTCCTTCCTGTTGCTGCAAGATGGTGGTTTCCAGAAGATGCTAGTCTTCGATAGGACTAGGCCTTTTCTCTATTCTGGCATTTCTGCAGCCCAGTCCACATATACAGCCTTCCTTTGATAATGTTGCATATGTAGTGTAGATCCTTGCTTGCGAGTACTTTGGATGAGTACTCACGGTTGCTTTGCTTCCCCTCCCCCCCCCCTTCTTCTTCTTTCCGGTTGATGCAACCATATGTCGGAGCCCAGGAGCCAAATGCCACCGCCGATGCTTACTACTACGTGGAGGCCGCCGACGACCAGGAGTAGTTAGGAGGCTCCCAGGCAGGAGGCCTTGCCTTTTCGATCGTAGATGCTTTTGTGCTAGCCTTCTTAAGGCAAACTTGTCTAACTTATGTCTGTACTCAGATATTGTTGCTTCTGCTGACTCTTGTGTATTCGAGCTTATGTATTTGAGCCTTCGAGGCCCCTGGCTTGTAATATAAAGCTTGTATTATTTTAATTTGTGTCTAGAGTTGTGTTGTGATATCTTCTCGTGAGTCCTTGATCTTGATCATACACATTTGCGTGTATGATTAGTGTACGATTGAATCGAGGGCGTCACAAGTTGGTATCAGAGCCGACTGCCTGTAGGTAGCCCCCTTTCCAACTCCTTGGCCGAAGTTGAGTCTAGTGACTGAAAAACTTTTACTAACATTGGCTGTGTGTCTTACGGGCCCACGTCGCCATTGGGTGGTATTAGGATCTTTTACTCCTCGACCTTTACTCTGGGACTCTGAACTCTCTTCTACTCGGGTTCAATGAATTTACTAACTTTAACATTAGGATCCCGTGACCACTTTCACCCCGAAGTTGGATAAAGCCATAGTTATTCCTTAGAATAGCATTTTGAGTAGTGGACACACTGTCGTGCTGACTACTAAGTGGTATCTGTCATACCTCTTTCATTATGCTTGTTTCATCATGAATGATCCTTGTCTTTGCAAATGCTCAATGCTGAACTACCCCCTGTTACATGTTAGCAGGATGGTTAGACCCGCTGGTCGTGGCCGTGGTGCCAACGATCCACCACCGCCTGAATTCTTTGCTGGAATGATGCAACAGTTTGAGTTGAATCACCAGTTCATGGAAGGAATGATGGCTCAGTTTCCTCGTCCGAACATGAATCAACAGCCAACCCCAGTAACTCTGCAGGACTTTATGCGCCTCAACCCAACTATTTACCGCAGCTCAACTCAAACCCTTGATGCTGATGACTGGCTCTGCGACATCATGTATGAAATGGAGTCTGCTAGTGTGGCCCCTGCCAGCTATGTCACCTTTGCATCTTTCTTTCTGAAGGGTCCCACTGCTCAATGGTGGGACAACCACATGCGTACCCTACCTGCTGGAACGGTCATCACTTGGCCGGATTTCCAAGCCGCCTTTCGTGCCCGCTTCATTCCTCAGGGAATCATGGACAGGAAGAAGCGAGATTTCCGCAACCTCACCCAAGGCAACAAGTCTGTAGATGCTTATCAGCGGGAATTCTTGGACTTGTCACATTATGCTGAAGAAGACATTGCTACTGATGCTCGTAAGCAGGAAAAGTTTTGTGATGGACTTCAACCTGATATCAAGCTAACACTGCTCGTTCATGACTTTGCCGACTCCGACACCTTGGTGAACAAGGCCATTCATGTCGAAACTGGTCTGCAGGAACATCATGGATCCCTCAGGCGCAGCCGTGACGCTGGCTCATCTTCAGGCCCGTCCGCGCAGAAACATCGGATATGGATCCCCCACAACATGTATCGTCCAACTGCACCCGCACCAAGACAGTCCTATGCTGCAACTCGTCTGCCTCCTCCACCGCAGAGGCAGCTTCTTCGAGAGGTACCATCCCAAGCTCCTGCTCCCGATCCCAATGATGGTCTGTGCTTCAGATGTGGCCGCCCAGGCCACCTTGCTAAAGAGTGCAATCAGAAAAGGAATCAGCTGGCTCTGCCTTCAACTAGTCGTAACAATCAGACCCATAACAACAAGGCCAGACCTTATGGTCGTGGTCAGGCTAATCATGTTGATCTGAATGAAGCTCAAGACCAGCCTGCCACTGTGATGGGTACTCTTCTCGTTAATTCAGTACCGGCTTGTGTTTTATTCGATTCAGGAGCATCACATTCATTCATGTCAGAAGATTTTGCATTCAGGCATGGCATTAGATACGAAGAGATGCACATTCCATTAGTGGTAAACACCCCCGCGGGCCAATGTCGAACCACCATGGTTAGCCACAACGTTGTCATTGAGATTGAAGGATTAGAGTTCCATGCCTCTCCCATTATTCTGAAGTCTTCCAATATTGACCTCATTCTGGGAATGGATTGGTTGAAAGCACATACGGCTTCTATCATTTGTGCCACTAAAACCGTCCACCTTCTGCACCCTTCAGATGAGATAGTAAGCTACAATGCTCATCTGGTTCAAAATGCTGAAGCTCGACTTTATGCTTTGAATGCATTGAACGCAGCACCTCTTGAGGGAATTGAAAAGATTCCAGTCGTTCGCGACTTCCAAGACGTATTTCTAGAAGAACTTCCAGGAATACCCCCTGCCCGGGCTGTCGAGTTCGTCATCGACTTGAAATCAGGCACCGTTCCTATTGCCAAATGACCCTACAAGATGACACCTCATGAACTCCTTGAGCTTAAGGAGGAAATCGACAAATCTCTTCAAAAGGGTTTCATTCGTCCAAGTTCCTCTGCTTGGGGAGCACCTTCTCTCTTCGTCAAGAAGAAGGACGGAATGAACCGTTTGGTCCAAGACTACCATCCTATCAACCAAGCTACAATTTAGAACAAATATCCCCTTCCTCGGATCAATGATCTATATGATCAATTGGCTGGTTCATCGATATTCTCTAAACTCGACTTGAGGTTGGGTTACCACCAGATCCGTGTTCGTGAAGAGGATATTCCAAAGACCGCATTCGTCACTTGTTATGGTTCTTACGAGTACACTGTCATGTCTTTTGGCTTGACCAATGCTCCAGCTACATTCTCTCGTCTGATGAACTATATATTCATGGATTACCTCGACAAGTTCGTCGTAGTCTATCTAGATGATATATTGGTATATTCGAAGAATAAAGAAGAACATGCTGAACATCTTCGTCTTGTTCTGGAGAAGCTTCGAGAACATCAACTTTATGCCAAGTATTCCAAGTGTGAATTCTGGTTACCCGAAGTCACCTACCTTGGTCATGTTATCTCTAAGGATGGTATTGCCGTCAACCCAGAGCGCGTTCAGGCTATTCTTGACTGGACCCCTCCGAAGACTGTCAAGCAAGTCAGAAGCTTTCTCGGACTGGCCAGCTATTGTCGCCGCTTTGTCGAGAACTTCTCGAAGATTGCCAAGCCACTGACCAATCTGCTACACAAAGGCGTTAAGTTTGATTGGACAGACAAATGTCAGCAAAGTTTCCAGGCACTCAAGGACAAGCTGACTTCTGCCCCAGTGCTTGCTCCCCCTGATTCTCGCAAAGACTTTGTCATCTATTGCGACACTTCACGACAAGGATTAGGCTGCGTCCTAATGCAAGAGCGCAGAGTGATTGCTTATGCCTCACGTCAAGTGCGCCCTCACGAAGAGAACTACCCAGTCCATGACCTTGAGCTTGTTGCGGTTATCTTTGCACTGAAGCTATGGCGACAATACCTTCTCGGTAATCGTTGCGAGATCTTCACCGATCATCAGAGTCTGAAGTACCTGTTTACTCAGCCAGATCTGAACCTCCGTCAGCAGCGATGGATGGAAGCTATTGCTGACTACAACTGCGGTATATCTTATACCCCTGGCAAGGCTAATGTAATGGCCGATGCCCTGAGTCGTAAGTCTTATTGCAACAATCACATGGTTTTCAAAGCTCAACCCCGCCTTTATGAAGAGCTATGCAAGATGAACCTCCAACTAGTTCCACATGGTTCTCTGAATAACCTTGTCTTGGAACCAACTCTTCTTAAAGCAATCAAGTCTGCTCAAGCCAAAGATGCTCATGTTGATCTGATGAAAAAGGATCTTGCCTTAGAGAAATCCAGAGGTTTCTCACTTGGTGAAGATGGAACCTTATACTTCAGAGATCGCATTGTCGTACCCCGGTTCGAGCTTATGACAGAGAAGGTGATGAAAGAAGCGCATGACACCCCTCTCTCTATTCGTCCGGGAAGTACCAAGATGTATTTAGACATCCGTCAGAAGTACTGGTGGTCTAATATGAAGCAAGACATTGCTCGATATATCGAGGAATGTGACGTTTGCCGTCGTGTCAAAGTAGAACATCAGAAACCGGCTGGACTTCTACAACCGCTTCCGATTCCAGAATGGAAGTGGGATAAGATTCAAATGGACTTCGTCACTGGCCTTCCCAAGTCTTAGAAAGGTAACGATGCTATCTTTGTCGTCATCGACCAATTCTCGAAGGTTGCTCACTTTCTGCCAGTCAAGGAGACTATCACTGCTAGTCAATTAGCAAACTTGTACATCTCCAGAATTGTGTCACTCCACGGCATTTCGAAGGAGATCAGTTTAGACCGCGGCAGTATTTTCACTTCAAAGTTCTGGGATAGTTTCCAAGAGGCAATGGGAACTCATATTACCTGGATCACTGCTTATCATCCCCAATCCCAAGGCCAAGTCAAGCGAGTTAATCAAATTCTTGAAGACATGCTTCGAGCTTGTGTTATTTCTTTCGGAAAGAAGTGGGAGGAATCTCTCCCTTATGCGGAGTTCTCTTATAACAGCAGCTATCAAGCCAGCTTGCAAATGGCACCCTTCGAAGTGCTTTATGGACGTAAGTGCCGAACCCCTCTGAATTGGTCAGAAACTAGGGAACGGACGCTCATTGGTCCAGACATTATTCAACAAGCTGAAGAGCAGGTTCGCATTGTCCGGGATAATCTCAAGGCGGCCCAGTCCCTCCAGAAGAGCAACTATGACCGGAAACACTGGGGTTCAACTTATCAACCTGGTGAACAAGCTTATTTGCGTGTCACTCCTTTGAGAGGCACTCATCGGTTCGGAGTCAAGGGCAAGCTAGCTCCGCGCTACATTGGTCCTTTCCGCATTCTCTCCCGTCGTGGACTGGTGGCTTATCAATTGCAGTTGCCACCTCAGTTCTCTCACGTCCATGACGTCTTCCACGTGTCGCAACTTCGTCGATGCTTCAAGGATCCGGAACGTGAAGTGGATCCGGAATTGATTGAAATTCAAGATGATCTCACATACAAAGAGCACCCTATCAGCATTCTTGAAGAAGCTGAACGTCGAACCCGCCAGAAGGTTACCAAGTTCCTCAAGGTGCAACGGTCGAATCATACCAAAGATGAAGCCACTTGGGAGCGCGAAGGTAACCTCCGGGCTGAATACCCCGACCTGTTCCCTTCTACCTCTTAATTCTCGGGACGAGAATTTCTTTTAGAGGAGGAGAGTTGTAACACCCCGGTGTAATGATGCTACAGTAACCCCTGGGGTTAAGTTAATCTTTTTGCTAAACATGTGCCTGATCATTATTGTCTCCTGTTCTTTCAAATTCCAGTTGTTTTCAAATTCAAATTCTGTGTGAAATTCAAAATGCTCAAACATGAACACAAAAATGTTCATCATGTGCCAAATTATCCACAACTAATATTGGTGGTGAACCAACATTTTTGCAAAAGGTTTAAGTGGCCTAAGCTACTTAAAATAGTAACCTAAGCAATAAATTAAATGCCCTTTCTAATTTATAAAATTGGCAACTATTCCAAAAGCCTCCCACCCTTTTTGTGGCAGTGCAATATACTTCTTTGAAATTATTTTGGCCAATGGCATAATTTTTGCAAAGTCTTTATTAGCTAAAAAGAAAAGGCAAACGCTGCTGGAAAAAGAAAAAGGGAAAGCAAAAAAAGGGGAAAGGGGCCAGAACCCTGACCTCCCAGTGGGCTTCGGCCCACCCGAGCCAACTGGCCCAGGCTAGGCCGGCCCACTCCCCCCTGTCGTCTTCCCCCTCCTCCACTGTGCGAGCGACCGCGCGCGCGCGTCACCGCCAAACCACCTCGCCGGCCACGCCGCTACAGGCGTCGCGGGGAGGATAAGGGCAGCTCGACGCCTCGGGCTCCCTCCCCACTCGCCCACTTGCCCCCTCTCTCCCTCGTCGCTCTCTCCCTAGCTCTCCAGATCACCTCCCCTCCTCAACCGAGAGCCGTGCCACCGTCCTCCGTCGTTATCGCGGCCACCCGCAGCCCCGCGCCCGCTGACCCTGTCGGTGAGCTCCGTCGGGGTCAACTCCTTCGACCGGTGGCCTCAGCTAGAGCTCGGAGACGCGGCAGCACCGGATCCCCTTTGTCCCCATCTCCGGCCACCGTGGAACTCCGTCGACCTCCCCCGACTGTTGCTGCTACTAAACTGAGCACCGGCCTTCGTGAGCCCCTACGTGAGCGTCTCTCCCTCTCCTCTTCCCCCTCTGTTTGCGAGCTGCTGCCCCGTAGCTAGCCGACACCGACGCCACGCGCTGTCGTCCACCATTGCCGGCATGCAGCTTGAAGCGTAGCCGCCCGAGCCCTGTCGTCTTGACCGTCATGCTCCTGGCGCGCCCAGGAAACCGCCCAGCCACCTAGCTCTCTCAAAGCACCCCAGGAGTCGCGTTCTGTTCACACAGAAGAACCACCGCCGCCGTAGCTCGTTTCCGGCCACCTCCGGCAACATAACCACCACAGTTCGACTCGTCGTCGTCTGCTCGTTCGAACGGGCCCGGCCGCGCTCGAAACGGCTGTCTGTAGGCGAAATCCGACCACCTCCCGAGGCCTCCGCCGCGTTCTGGCGTCGCCGCCGACGAGTCGCCGGCCCCGCTGAGCTGGCGCCGCGTGGGACCCACCCACGGTCGCTGACGAGTGGGCCCCTGCGCCCTTTTGACCGCATTGACCAAAGTCAACGCGGGGAACTGTTCATCCCTCTCGCTGACGTATGGGTCCCCCAGTAGTTAGGCTAATTAATCACGTTTCAAATTAAAATATAATTAGTTAAACTCTAATTAGGCACTGACACTAGGGCCCACACCTCTAATTATCTCTGCTAGATTAGTTTTATTCCATTGTTAAAATAACAGAGGCTGACATGTGGGTCCCACTGGACCCACATGATAGGTTTGACCTGGTCAGCCGTCTGTTGACCTGCTGATGTCACTGTGACATCATGCTGATGTCATATATCTTTTCTGTAAATAATATAAATCCAGGATTTAAGATAATTTTAGAAATTCATAGAAATTAAACCGTAACTCGGATGAAAATGTTTTCTATATGAAAGTTGCTCAGAAAAATCCAACGAATCCGACTACGCGGTCTGTTCATCTGTCACATGCCCCTAGCATGCTAAACATGGAACATTCCCCCTCCGGTCATCTGTCTGACACAGGTCCGAAACCGGGAAAACATTCCCGGTTGAATTTCCCCTTCTCCTAGATCGTGTAGCCTTACGTTAGGTCACACCCGGCACATCCTATTGCCATGTTATGCTTTGTGATGCTATGCTTGCTTTATATTTACTGTTTCTCCCCCCTCTTCTCTCCGGTAGACCCCGAGACCGATGCCGCCCCTGCGATCGACTACGTCGACGACGACCCCTCCTTGCCAGAGCAGCCAGGGAAGCCCCCCTTTGATCATCCCGATATCGCCCATTCCATTCTCTCATGCTTGCATTAGATTTTTCTACTGTTATTGTTTGCTCCTATTCTGATGCATAGCCTGCTTTTGTATCTGCTGTTGTACCTTACCTGCTTATCCTAAACTACTTAGTATAGGTTGGTTAGTGATACATCAGTGACCCCCCACCTTGTCCCTGTTGCCCCTGCTTCATCATCGAAGACCCGATCAACGGGATCGAAGACCAGGCTCCGACACCGCACATCACTTTCCCCTTAGTTGCTCGACACTACTAGGTTACTATCGACTGCCGAGGGTGAAACCTCTTCAGCACTTCTGATGTTAACCTTGTAGTGTAGTCATTCGGTCGTGGTCATCGAGGGTGATTTCCTCCTTAACCACTTCCGATACGACTTTGTCGTGCAACCCCTCAAGTGTGAACCTCGGGGGTGATTCCTCTTACGTTCACCTTGATGATTACATCTAGTGGAATTCATCGGGGGTGATTCCTCGGGTTTTCCCCTTGATGTTTGGACACACGGATACTTGGACTTTACCACTATTACTTGGAAAGACGGGTCGACCCTGAGGGATACCCGCGCGAGCTTAATTGCGAGTGATGTGGAGTCGGGCAGACCTGGAAGGTGCCCGCGAGATAATTACGAGGCGTGGCCAGGCATTCCTAGCCCTTTCCGCAAGTCCTCGAGACGGGGCAACGGGGTCACATCTTTCGTGAGTCTCTGCTTGTTACCACGCGTTCCTAATCCACTACGATTTGGATATTTAATCCGAGGGGCCTCTGGCCTGATAGCACTAACCATCACGTGGGCATAGTATGGGCGTTCTGTGTTGTATACATCAGCCGAAGCTTACTAGACGTCAGCGATTGAGCGGCGCGCGCCGGATTGGACTGGTAAGCTCCTGCCTTTTTAGGGAGGTAGCTAGGTCTGCTCACTAGTCGCCCTCGCAACGTGCAGGAGTTCCCGGGAGATGGCCCATGACCCCTGGGGGCATAGGGTTAGTCCGGTGTGCTGGTCTCTCTATTAAGCCTAGGTCGGGTTGCGGCGTAGTGTTTGGCCGAGGCCGCGCATGACCCAGGAAAGTGTGTCCGGCCGGAGTTAATCGAGCGTGGTGGGTAAGTTGGTGCACCCCTGCAGTAAAGAAAACATCTATCGATAGCTTGTCCTACGGTAACGGACACTTGGAGTTGTATCCCGATCGATACAACTAGAACTGGATACTTGTGATGAGAACTGGATGGTGATGAGAAATGGATTGTGATGATAACTGGATAGTATGGCTCTGGGATGCCTTTCTCGCAGGGAGTCGAGAAAGGATCTCCGACTGAGGTTGATAACACTACTACTACTTTACTTTATGCTACTCTACTCCTTCCTGTTGCTGCAAGATGGTGGTTTCCAGAAGATGCTAGTCTTCGATAGGACTTGGCCTTTTCTCTATTCTGGCATTTCTGCAGCCCAGTCCACATATACAGCCTTTCTTTGATAATGTTGCATATGTAGTGTAGATCCTTGCTTGCGAGTACTTTGAATGAGTACTCACGGTTGCTTTGGTTCCCCTTTTTCCCCCTTTCTTCTTCTTTCCGGTTGATGCAACCAGATGTCGGAGCCCAGGAGCCAGATGCCACCGCCGATGCTTACTACTACGTGGAGGCCGCCGACGACCAGGAGTAGTTAGGAGGCTCCCAGGCAGGAGGCCTTGCCTTTTCGATCGTATATGCTTTTGTGCTAACCTTCTTAAGGCAAATTTGTCTAACTTATGTATGTACTCAGGTATTGTTGCTTCCGCTGACTCTTGTGTATTCAAGCTTATGTATTCGAGCCCTCGAGGCCCCTGGCTTGTAATATAAAGCTTGTATTATTTTAATTTGTGTCTAGAGTTGTGTTGTGATATCTTCCCGTGAGTGCTTAATCTTGATCGTACACATTTGCGTGTATGATTAATGTACGATTGAATCGAGGGCGTCACATATGTGTTATGCATGGCAATAGAAGTACTAGTAGTACTATGCATTATAAATGTTGTATCATAGTACACTAGTATCATATGCATGATACTAGTATATGATACTCCCATTATGGCCAGCCTCTCCTATCTCTCGAGTCATTTCCTTTCCTTTAATTCCATCCATTTGTGCAGTCATTCACTCGCCCATACAACATCCATTCATGGAGTCTCTTTGGTTATTTGTGCGGGAAGGCAAGGCAAGACACGAGCAGCTAGCCCACCAACACGTGAGCCACACATGAGCTGGCCCGGTTGGAGGGAGCAAGGGACGCCGGAGCTTGATCAGGCATTGAAACAGGATTAAACAGCGAGGAAACACGGCCATAATTGCTGCCCCACCACTGTTGTTAAGGGGTGGCCGGCCGCGTCCCTCTGCGTGTGGGTGCGTAAACCCCCACTAACCCACACCTTGCAGGCATGGGCACGCCATGACCCTTGTCCCATGTCGTGCATGCATGCATGCGGCTAGCCCTCTCCTCTCCTGTCCCGCCACCACCGGGCCCGGCTCCGGCTCCGGCGACCTGTCGGCTGGCCGGGAGGCCCTACGTACGCTCGCCCGGCTCGATCGGATGTCACCATCGTCACACACACACGTCGCGTCACGGGCAGCCTGTACGCGCGCGCGCTCCTCCTTATCCAACAATGCCCGGGTGCTCGATCGCGGGCGGAGCCACTGACGAACCACGTCGGGTCGGCGTGTCGGTGACGGGGACTGAGCGAGGCGGCGAACCGATTGGCGGTCGCCTTCGCGTTCTGCCTCGACGTCGACGGAGGCCTTGCTGCATGCATGATTCGTTCAATGATTGATTGGACGTACGTGTTGAACGAGTCAGCATGGATGGATGGGCCGATCAAGCCACTGGGCCTAGTGGTGGGAGCAGCTAGCATGGTCGTTTGTCTTGAAAAAAAAAAGCTAGCACCTATTTTATCCGAGACACCGAACACCGAAGAGAGCAAAACAGTTAAGGGCTGTTTGGTTACAAATAAGTCATCAACTTATAAGTCAAAAAATGAAAAAAAAATTATTTTGCCAAATAGACCTAACTTATAAGTCACCCCAACTTATAAGAGTCTGTTTGGTTCTAAATAAGTCACCAACTTATAAGTTAAAAAATGAAAAAAAAATGACTTATTTTGCCAAACAGACCCAACTTATAAGTCATAAGTTGCTTCACCCCAACTTAAAACTTATAAATCACCCCTTTTTGCGTGGGTCCTATCATTTTTACATAAAAAAAACAAAGTGAGAAGGTGTGGTCAGGTGACAACCAAACAGGCGTGACTTATAAGTCACTGGTTTCAGGGCCTGTTTGGTTTCAAATAAGTCACCAACTTATAAGTCGAAAAATGAAAAAAATGACTTATTTTGCCAAACAGACCCGACTTATAAGTCACCCCAACTTATAAGTCATAAGTTGGTTCACCCCAACTTAAAACTTATAAGTCACCCCTTTTGCATGGGTCCTATCACCTTTACATAAAAAAACAAAGTGAAAAGGTGTGGTCAGGTGACTTATAAGTCAGGTGACAACCAAACAAGCGTGACTTATAAGTCATTGGTTTTAAGTCACCTGACTTATAAGTCGGGTGACTTATTGGAACAAAATAGGCCCTTAAGTCACCTGACTTATAAGTCGGGTGACTTATTGGAACCAAATAAGCCCTAAGTCACAAGTTGCTCCACCCCAATTTAAAACTTATAAGTCACCCCTTTTACATGGGCCCCATCACCTTTAAATAAAAAAATAAGGTAAGAAGATGTGATCAGGTGACTTATAAGTCACAACCAAACAGGCGTGACTTATAAGTCACTGGTTTTAAGTCACATAACTTATAAGTCAGGTGACTTATTAGAATCAAACATGCTCTTAGCAGTAGCTACGTACGTGCCTTTCTTCCTGAAATGTTCACCACTCGATTTCAAGGAGATGAAGCATATGCGTAACTGTATGTATGTATCTGAATCCCATTTCAGGGTAGAGTGTAGACATGGTTTGCATGTGGATGTATGTATCTTGATCAAGTACAGTAGTTTGCCGATTGGCATGTGCAAACCAATTGTGATGCATGGTTGGTGCGCTCGCTTTTGCCGGACAGGCAGCTCATTCAATGCCACCAAGCAAGAACCAAACCGATCGGTGGACCAGCATCAGCATGGGATGGGAGGTTTCTGTCTCGGTGCATGTCTAGGCGCCTAGCTAGGAGCAAAAGATGTCCCCGGCCGTCGTATTCTCATGCCATTGGTTCAAATCTTGACATGTCATGGGAGATGGGACAAACGCATTTTTACTCTCAAATGAAAGCTTTGGATTGTAATATTCTTATTGTGATATTTTGTCAATAGTTTCAGAACTCCAACTTATATATACTCCCTCCGTCCGAAAATACTTGTCATCAAAATGGTAAGAAAAACATGTATCTAGAACTAAAATACATCTAAATACATCCTCTTTTATCCATTTTGATGACAAGTATTTCCAGGCGGAGGAAGTATCAAATAGCTTTTGGGAACATATACAATAATATCAAGTTTGTTTCACACATGACATAAGGGCATCTCCAATGCTATCCCCTATAGTGGACACTGCATTTGTCCACGGACAAGGGTGCTAGAGCCAACCATTCAACTTTGTCCTCTAAATGTTAGCCCCTCTGTTTTTTCCTAATTTCGCAACATTTAAAATAATTATAGAAAATAGCAGAATTCATCTATAAATAAATGCAAATATCTCCAGTACAACAATAGTTGAAATGTAAATATTGCATCCGAGATAGCAAGTTGTTCGACAAGTTTTTGGAACTCACCAATTCCAAATTCAACGACGCTAGAGTCAGAGCCAGCACATGCAGTCTCACATACAGTTTTCTTGAGTTTCATCCAACAATGTACGAGCGTAAATGACATGTCGTGGTTCTATGTCTGACAGTAGAATAGGGGGTAGGGATGTAGAGGCAAGATCCTAGCTATGGAGAAGTTGTACGCACGAGTTTTACGAGTTCAGGCCCTTCTCGGAAGAAGTAACAGCCCTACGTCTCGGTGCCCGGAGGCGGTCGAGTGGATTATATGCGCGTGTGTTACAGGGGGTGCGACCCCTTGTGCATGTGGAGTGGGGTGGCTTATATAGCATGCAACAGGACCCCGGCCAGCCCACGTTACAAGGGATTTAAGGTACATCAAGAGGCGGCCGTTACTGGTAACGCTAGTAATAAAGGAACATAATGGCCATTAAAGCTACGACGTAATGACCGGCCGCTGCAGTACGGAGTGGCTTTAGATCTTCTGGCGGTCGAGTGACAGTCTTCATGGTCGAGTGACTTCGAGTCTTCCGAGTGGAACGCTTCATGGTCGAGTGGATGACGACTCTTCTTTGAATGCTTCTGACTTTCGGGTGATGTCCTTGGGGAGGGTATTTAGGTCAGGCCTGTGACTCTACCCTAGGTACATATCCTCATCATTAGCCCCCGAATGGATCAGGGTTTGAATGGAGATGGAGTTGAAAATACTTCCGACTCATTTTTCGCGCTTCGGGTGTGTCTTGATTTGGGATCAACGAACTGAGGTGATGACACCAACTTCTTTTTCAGTCGCCTTGATCCATTCCTGTTTTTGTCGAGTGAACTTTCGCTGGAAGAGCTCCGAGTGCTAATATGGAGGAGATCTTCCGTCTGACAAGTTGTTCTGCTCTCCGCGGATCTCGTGGGATTCGAATTTTGGGAAGCGCGCGGGGCGGAGGAAGCCGTAGTAATCGGGCCGGATAAGGCAAGGCCGCCTCGATTTTTGCGCCACCTTTTTTGCCACGTATCGCGCGCGCGACTGTTGCTGGATTCGATAAGATCGCCCGGGCCTACATGTCAGTCACTCGGAAGCAACCCCATATAAGGCGCCGGACCGGGGTTTTTGAACAGTGTGCCCTCATTCTTCCTCTTCCTCCTCTGCTTTCCCCACTGCGCCCGCTCCTGCCCCAGCGCCGCCACTCCGTTCGAGCTCCGTCCGCGGCGATGGGGAAAGACAAGACGGTGGCTCTGGAGCGCGCGAAGAAGGCGACGGCGAAGGCGAATGGGAAGAAGTCCAGCCGGGGCGGATCCTCGTCGAGGTCCGGTTTGCCGTGCGGCTGAATCCAGGGCGACTGGATCCGGTCGACGATCCACCAGGACGACCTCGAGGATCTGGTGGAAGAGGGGCTAATTCCTCACGAATCTGCGCGGCTCCTGGAGGGTGAGACTGAACCTCGACCGCGGGAGGGTGAGTGCGTCCTCCTCGCCACTCATATCGACCGTGGATTTTCTTTGCCTCCGCATCCTTTTTCCGAGCTTTCTTGAATTTCTTTGGAGCACAACTTCATCACTTTTCCCCCAACACCATCGTGTATCTTGTTGCCTTCGTGTCTCTTCAAGCACATTTTCTCGTGTCGCTCCCAGTCGGTAAAAAAGGCCAGCCCGAGTGACGAGAGGACCCAAGTGATCCAGATGTGTGGGGGTCTTGAGATTTAGATGAGGGGTAAGAGCTCTTTCCCAGTCATAATTCTTTCTGAGTCGGTCCGAGGGTGGCAGTCGACCTGGTTTTACTGCAAAGACCAGCCGACTCCAGGCCAGTCGACTGGACTTCCTCCTTTTTCTATGGCTCGCGTAGAGAAGCCCTCCGCCTTGAAAGTGACTCCAGGGGAGAAAGCGGAGGTGAAAGTGCTGGTTGAGCGAGTGGTCCATCTCATCCGTGAGGGTGTGACTGGAATGGATCTGCTGGAAGTCTTCCTCAGACGACGCATTCAGCCACTTCAAGCCCGCGACCATCCGATGTGGATGTACTCGGGCATTGAAGATTCCACTCGGGTGCACCCAGAAGAAGTCGACGAGGATACGGTGGAGAAGTGGTTGACGAGTATCACTGTCAACAAGGATAACCCCAGAGGGGCTGGGAGAATCCCTCCACTTGATCAATCCTATGAACCAGACAAGGTCCAATTCTGAATTACCGAGTGTCATCTTGATTTAACATGCAACTGTTTATGCTTCACCGACTGACTTTGTCTTGCTTGTTTTCTTCCACGCCCTTACTGAAATGTATTCGATGCCCAACGGAGAGCAGGAGCAGGACCCTGAGGGGGAGGCAAGCGGAGGTGAAAGCGGTGAGTGGCATTCCGACGGAGAGGGGGACGAGGAGAGCGATGACCCGAGTGACGAAGAAGAGGTCGACTCTCCTCCCCGCAGGGACAGGCGATCCAAGCTTACTCACGATCCGGCGAGCGCCCATGACAAGGCGACCATTCAGACTGGGCAGTCGTCAAAACGACCTCGGACTTCCTCTCCGGCACCAACTGAGAAGGCCCCAAAGCAGTCCAAGGTTGTAGTGTAGAAGACTCAGAAGGTGCTGCCGAGAATCAAAATTGACGTTCCTGTTGCTTCGGCGTGAGTGTTCTTCTTTCGGTTTTACTCGATGTTTTGTGTTGTTTATTTTTCCCTTGGTTTAACCGAATGAATCTTGAAACTGGCAGTGCCGCTACTTCTGGGACCTCTGCTTATAAAAACGAGGATTAGGAAATGGAAGATGCGGTCACCTCCAATCCGGGTACAATCTTCGTGATTTGGTCTTCACTTTGTCGATTGAACTGTGATATACCCAATCGGGTGATCAAATTTTGGCGACTGATCTTTTTACAGCTCTCAACATCATTGACCTCCCCGACAACGACGAGGACGAGCCACAGAGGCCCTTGGGGAGAAGAAACAGGAAAACGTCCGCTGGCAAGACGCCTCAGTCGACGTCGGTGGCAGAACCGGTAATTCAGGACGTCGGCGATGCCAATCGGACTTCCGTCTCCTTCGCCATATCGCTGTGGAGTGCTCAGCCTTCAGCATCAGCCGTACAGACTCCTGCCGACCCACCATCCATTTTTGCTGCGCATCACGTCCCAGAGGACCAGGTGGGTGCTGCAAAAGAGGCTATACGCCAAGCGGGCATTATGATGGAGAAAATGAAGATAGTGCGGGAAGCCAGCCAAGCTGCTTATGATGCCAGCTCCGCTCTGTACACCCACTGGGTGTTTTGATTTGTTACTGAACAAACTCCTACTTTGAGCTGACTATGTTGTTGTCGATTGAACCTTTTGACCAGTGGGGGCACGCTGAGTGCACCCACTATGTGTAGTCCCCGAGACCATAATTGACTGCGGGCAGTCGACTGTGGTCCGAGTATCGGAATTTCTTCACTCGGCCTGGATGGACCATGACAAGTGGAATCTGAGCCAGTGGGGGCACGCTAAGTGCACCCACTGGGTGTAGTCCCCGAGACCGTGGTCGACTGCGGGCAGTCGACTATGGTCTGAGAGTAACCTTCTTTTTTTGCACTCATGCTGGACAGGCCTTGTCGAGTGTAAACTAAACCAGTGGGGGCACGCTAAGTGCACCCACTGGGTGTAGTCCCCAAAACTACTGTTGGATGTTTGATTCGGCGGTAGTCTTAGAATTTGTTGGCTTTAACCTTTTATCTCTCTGAAATAATCAATCTTTTCACCTATCGACTGACTTGTTCTTCGGTTGCAGAAATCTTGTGATCTTGGAGATCGTTTTGCTGACCTGGAGAAGCAGCAGATTCAACTCAACCCTGATCTAGAGCTGGCCAAGACAAATCTGCAGAAGGCCAAGGATGACGCCGCTGGTAAGAAAGACTTGTCGACTGATTTATCCCTGAACTGGATTTCATTCTGCTTTTTCTGAATCAAGCATTATTTCTTTTAGAGAAACTGAACCAAGCTCTGGCAAAAAAGGATCAAGATCTGGCGGCCGCGCAGAAAAAAGCTGATGAGAAAACCGCTCTAGCTGAACAGAAGTTGGCTTCAGTCAACAAATTGGAGGAAGAAAACGCCAAGCTAAAAGCTGCTCTGGACGAAGCCAATAAGGAAGTAACTCGTCTGAAGAAGGACAAGGTCAATCTGAACGAGAAGATGGAAAGTATTGCCCGCAGGAGGAACGATCTGGAGAGTTATGTGAGAAGCCTTGCTAAGAAGTTGTTCGTCATGCTTGAAGGTATTTTCTTTGATCCGACTGGTTTGTTCTCGTCGACTCAACATATAACCATTGACTCACCCTTGAATTGTGCATGCAGAGTTTTGCCGGGACTTCGAGGAAGAGACCGGGCGAATTGAACCAAGCTTGGACCCCATCAACTCCCTAGTGAAGGATGAAACTGCCATGAATGTGCTCCGACTGGAATCCCGCATCGCTGGTGTTGTAGATTATCTTGCTCGACTGAAGGTCCCAATGTCGCGGATCGACACAGCACTCCTGGCCATGGGCAACGCTCCAGAATGACCTCGAGTCTCTGATGACTCGACTTAATGAAGTTCCCGATCGAGTGCAAGAATGGAAGAAGTCTTCTGCCCGGTGCGGCGCTGATGTGGCTCTATCTTTTGTTCGTGTCCATTGCAAGGAAGCGCGAGAAGAGAAGCTGGCAGCGATCAAGGTTGCCAACACCAAGAAGCATGACTTCCAATCCTTCATGGAGACCTTCATTGCTGCCGCCACTCGGATTGCCAACGGAATTGACCTGGATGAATTTGTCGAGCCTGCCAGCCCTCCTCCTACAGGGTGAACAAACTTTTATGCTTCACCTTAAATTTGCCTCGGGATGCCGAGTGATTTTTGTAATCGTTAAACTCCATCGGGCTGAATGTCTGAGTACTTTGATCCGTGGTCTTGAACTTTTAGGATTTATCTGAACTTGATTTATCTCTGGATATGCTTGCGATTGCCTTCGAGTGGAATTTGTTCTTCACTTGGAATGACCTTTGTGTTTGAGATGCAGCTTTGAAGTGGAGACTCCAATCGACCTGCGCCTCATCGTCTTTGCAGATAGGGATGGAGCGCATGTTGTATTTGTGGCGCAGCTCTGAAGGAGAAGGTTGCAGTCGACCTGCACCTCGTCGTCCTTGCAGATAGGTATGGAGCGCACGTTGTATTTGTGGCACAGTTCCGAAGAAGAAGGCTGCAGTCGACCTGCACCTCGTCGTCCTTGCGGATAGGGATAGAGCGCACGTTGTACTTGTGGCGCAGTTCCAAAGGAGAAGGTTGCAGTCGACCTGCACCTCGTCGTCCTTGCAGATAGGGATGGAGCGCACGTTGTATTTGTGGCGCAGTTCCGAAGGAGAAGGTTGCAGTCGACCTGCACCTCGTCATCCTTGCGGATAGGTATGGAGCGCACGTTGTATTTGTGGCGCAATTCCGAAGGAGAAGGTTGCAGTCGACCTGCACCTCGTCGTCCTTGCGGATATAGGTGGGTTTTAGACTTAGGCGAGTACCGGACTGCAGCTAAGCCCCCGAGTGAGAGGGTTGCTCACCACTCGGTAGGATTTTTCAAACTTAGGCGAGTACTGGACTGCAGCTAAGCCCCCGAGTGAGAGGGTTGCTCACCATTCGGTGGGATTTTTCAAACTTAGGCGAGTACTGGACTGCAGCTAAGTCCCCGAGTAAGAGGGTTGCTCACCACTCGGTGGGATTTTTCAAACTTAGGCGAGTACTGGACTGCAGCTAAGCCCCCGAGTGGGAGGGTTGCTCACCACTCGGTAGGATTTTTCAAACTTAGGCGAGTACTGGACTGGAGCTAAGCCCCCGAGTGAGAGGATTGCTCACCACTCAGTGGGATTTTTCAAACTTAGGCGAGTACTGGACTGCAGCTAAGCCCCCGAGTGAGAGCCTTTCTCATCACTCGGTAGGATTTTTCAAACTTAGGCGAGTACTGGACTGCAGCTAAGCCCCCGAGTGAGAGCCTTGCTCATCACTCGGTAGGATTTTTCAAACTTAGGCGAGTACTGGACTGCAGCTAAGCCCCCGAGTGAGAGGCTTTCTCACCACTCGGCAGGATTTTTCAAACTTAGGCAAGTACTGGACTGCAGCTAAGCCCCCAAGTGAGAGGGTTGCTCATCACTCGGTGGGATTTTTCAAACTTAGGAGAGTACTGGACTGCAGCTAAGCCCCCGAGTGAGAGGCTTGCTCATCACTCGGTAGGATTTTTCAAACTTAGGCGAGTACTGGACTGCAGCTAAGCCCTCGAGTGAGAGGCTTGCTCATCATTCGGTAGGATTTTTCAAACTTAGGCGAGTAGTGGACTGCAGCTAAGCCCCCGAGTGAGAGGCTTGCTCACCACTCGGCAGGATTTTTCAAACTTAGGCGAGTACTAGACTGCAGCTAAGCCCCCGAGTGAGAGGGTTGCTCACCACTTGGTGGGATTTTTCAAACTTTGGCGAGTACTGGACTGCAGCTAAGCCCCCGAGTGGGAGGGTTGATCACCACTCGGTAGGATTTTTCAAACTTAGGCGAATACTGGACTGCAGCTAAGCCCCCCAGTGAGAGGCTTGCTCGCCACTCGGTAGGATTTTTCAAACTTAGGTGAAACGGATTCGCGGCTAAGCCCCCGAGTGAGAGGCTTGCTCATCACTCGATAGGATTTTTCAAACTTAGGTGAAATGGATTCGCGGCTAAGCCCCCGAGTGAGAGGCTTGCTCATCACTCGGTAGGATTTTTCAAACTTAGGCGAAATGGATTCACGGCTAAGTCACCCACTGGGGGATTTGAAACACAAACATAAGCAACAACAATCATTTAAGAAGATTGTAAAGCTCTTGTTTTTGATAAACAAACTACAAAGATATTTCTTATTACATCTCATCAGAATGAGTACTTAAGTATAAAAGGGGCGGAGCAGCTCCGCATTCCAAGCCCGTGGCTCATCTTTCTGATGCTCGACATTGTAAAGATGGTATGCTCCATTGTGGAGAACTGTGGTGACGATGAAGGGACCTTCCCAAGCAGGGGCGAGCTTGTGTGGTTTCTGCTGGTCCACTCGAAGAACCAAGTCTCTCTCTTGAAAGGCTCGATCCCTCACGTTTCTGGCGTGGAATCGACGCAAGTCTTGCTAATAAATGGTCGACCGGATTAAGGCCATCTCTCTTTCCTCCTCTAGGAGATCGACTGCATCCTGCCGAGCCTGTTCTGCTTCATCTTCAGAGAAAAGCTCGACTTGGGGTGCATTGTGAAGCAAGTCACTCGGTAGAACAGCTTCAGCTCCATAGACCAAGAAAAATGGAGTTCGGCCAGTCGACTGATTGGGAGTTGTCCTCAATCCCCAAAGAACTGATGGAAGTTCATCGACCTAGGCGCCTGCTGCGTGTTTGAGATCGCGCATCAGTCGGGGTTTCAGTCCTTTGAGAATCAAGCTATTTGCTCTTTCTGCTTGTCCATTCGACTGGGGGTGGGTGACTGAAGCATAGTCGACTCGTGTGCCTTGGGAAGCGCAGAATGCTCTGAACTCATCAGAATCGAAGTTTGACCCGTTGTTAGTGATGATGTTGTGTGGAACCCCATATCTGAATGTCAACTCTCTGATGAAGCTGACGGCAGTACTGACTTCAAGATTCTTGATAGGTTTGGCTTCAATCCATTTGGTAAACTTGTCGACTGCTACAAGCACATGAGTGAATCCGCTCCTACCGGTCCTCAGGGGTCCAACCATATCCAACCCCCAAAATGCAAAAGGCCAGACGAGTGGAATGGTCTTCAGGGCTGACGCGGGCTTGTGGGGCATATTGGAGTAGAACTGGCAGCCTTCACATTTGTCGACTATATCTTTCGCCATCTCATTTTCTCGTGGCCAATAAAATCCAGCTCGGTATGCTTTGGCCACAATGGCCCGGGATGACGCATGGTGACCACAGGTCCCCGAGTGGATATCGTCGAGGAGCACTCGACCTTCTTCTGGTGTTATGCATTTCTGGCTGATTCCAGTTACACTTTCTCTGAACAGCTGTCCTCTTATCACAGTAAAGGCTTTGGACCGACGGACGATCTGTCGAGCCTCCTCTTCATCTTCTGGGAGTTCCTTTCTAAGGATATACGCAATATATGGCACTGTCCAGTCGAGACTGATGACTAAAACCTCCATGATCAGGTCGACCACGGCTGGGACCTCGACTTCAGTCGGGTCTGTGGCACTCTTAGGCTGCGAGGGTTCTTCAGTGAAAGGATCTTCTTGAACTGAAGGTGTATGAATGTGTTCCAAAAAAACATTGTTGGGAATGGATTCCCTCTTGGAACCTATCTTTGCCAAATCATCGGCTGCTTGATTTTTCAGTCGGGGTATATGATGGAGCTCTAACCCCTCAAACTTCTTTTCCAATTCCCCACCGCATTGCAGTAACCAGTCATAGCTGGACTTCTGACGTCCCACTCCTTCATCACTTGATTGACTACCAAATCTGAGTTGTCGTAGACCATGAGGCGACGGACGCCGAGTGAAATGGCCATACGTAACCCATATAAAAGTGCTTCATATTCCGCTTCGTTATTGGAGGAATCAAAGTGAATCTGGAGAACATATCTGAGCTTGTCTCCTCGGGGGGATACCAATACCACCCCAGCACCGGAACCATTCAGCATCTTGGAACCATCAAAGAACATGGTCCAGTGCTCCGAGTGGACTTGAGTCGGCAGTTGGTGTTTGATCCACTCAGCGAGGAAATCGGCTATTGCTTGGGACTTGATAGCTTTCTTTGCCTCAAATTTGATATCCAAGGGAAGGAGTTCAATCGTCCACTTTGCCACTCGACCAGTTGCATCTCTATTGTTTAGAATCTCTGATAATGGAGCGTCGCTGATGACTGTAATGGAATGGTCAGAGAAGTAGTGAGCAACCTTCTTCGTGGTCATATAAATCCCATAAACCAGCTTCTGATAATGTGGATATCTTTGCTTTGATGGAGTCAGAACTTCAGAAACATAATATACCGGGCGCTGAACTTTATAGGCTTTTCCTTCTTCCCGCTCGACCGTAAGTACTATACTGAGAACTTGTCCAGTGGCTGCAATGTAAAGAAGTAAAGGCTCTTTGCTGATTGGGGCAGCAAGCACCGGCTAGGTGGAAAGCAGGGCTTTGAGCTCTGCAAATGCTGCATCAGCTTCAGGAGTCCACTGGAACTTATTAGACTTCTTCATCAATCGGTAAAGAGGCAATGCCTTTTCACCGAGGCGAGAAATGAATCGACTTAAGGCGGCCAAACGATTAGTAAGCTTTTGGACATCGTGCACACGCACAGGGCATTTCATTCGGAGTATGGCACCAACTTTCTCTAGGCTAGCGTCGATCGCCCGTTCAGAAACGAGGAAACCAAGTAATTTTCCGCCCGGAACTCCGAACGTGCACTTTGATGGATTAAGCTTGATAGCATACCTTCTGAGGTTGGCAAAAGTTTCAGCAAGGTCAGCCAGCAGGTCAAAACCTTTACGTGACTTGGCCACAATGTCATCCATGTATGCTTCCATATTCCGACTGATTTGAGTGAGTAAACACTTCTGAATCATCCTCATGAATGTGGCTCCAGCGTTCTTCAGGCTGAATGGCATGGTGACATAACAGAAGCACCCAAATGGAGTGATGAAAGCCGTTTTTATCTCATCGGGTCCATACAGTCTGATCTGATGATACCCGGAATAGGCGTCCAAAAAGGACAAGCGCTCACATCCCGCAATCGAGTCGACTATTTGGTCGATGCGGGGGAGTGGAAAGTGATCTTTCGGGCAAGCCCGATTGATATGCTTGAAGTCAATGCACATGCGAAGTGGGTCGTCCTTCTTGGGGACCATGACAACATTGGCTAGCCACTCGGAGTGGTAAATCTCTCGGATAAACTCAGTTGCTAGGAGCCGAGCCACTTCTTCACCAATTGCTTTTCTCTTCTGTACGACGGACCGTCGAAGATGTTCTTTGAATGGTTTCACTTTTGGGTCGACTCGCAAATGATGCTCAGCCAGCCCCCTGGGAACACCCGGCATGTCAGAAGGTTTCCATGCCAATATGTCCCAGTTCTCGTGGAGGAACTGGATGAGCACTTCTTCCTATTTGGATTCGAGTGTTGTCGAAATGTAAGTCGGAGCAGCATTGGGATCGGTCGGGTGAATCTGAATCGGCTTTGTTTCACCAGACAACTAAAATGCAGAATCTATGGCAGGCTTCTTAGCTCGCAACAAACCACTCGGATCTGCATTCTTTTGATACTCCTGCAATTCTACCACTGCCATCTGTGTATCGGCGATCTTTGAGCCCTTCTGGAAGCACTCTTCCGCCTTCTTCCGATTGCCGGTGATAGTGATCACTCCTCTAGGACCAGGCATCTTCAATTTGAGGTACACGTAACATGGTCGAGCCATAAAACGTGCATAAGTTGGCCTGCCCAGAATAGCATGATAAGCACTCTGGAAATCCACGACTTCAAACGTCAACTTTTCTTTGCGGTAATTCTTGGAATCACCGAAAACCACATCAAGGGCGATCTGGTCGAGTGATTCAGCCTTCTTGCCAGGAATCACCCCATGGAAACTCATATTGCTTTCACTGAGTCTGGACATCGGAATGCCCATTCCTTTCAAGGTCTCCGCATACGGTATATTCAGGCCACTGCCACCATCCATCAGAACCTTAGTCAACCGAGTGCCTTCGACAACTGGGTCGACCACCAACGCTTGCCTCCCAGGGGTGGCTATGTGCGCTGGGTGATCAGACTGGTCGAATGTAATGGCAGTCTGAGACCACTTCAAATAACTGGGTGTCGCCGGAGCGACCATGTTTACTTCTCTGTTGATGAGTTTCAGTCGACTTTTGCTCTCAACATCAACAAAAATCATCAGAGTGGAATTGACGTGGGGGTAGCCATCATCATCTTCCTCTTTATCCTCAATTTTGTCTGACTCTTTTTCCTTCTCTTTGGGTTGTTTCTCTCGAAACTGCTGGATTAGGAGCCGACACTGTCGAGTGGTATGTTTCGGGTAAATGAGATTACCCTCTTCATCTTTTTTGGTGTGAATGTGGCATGGCAAGTCCAACACATCATTTCCATCTTGATCTTTTACTTTCTTGGGGTTCCAAGGTCCTTTGGGCTTCCCCTTGAACTTTCCTTGAGTCACGGCTAAGGCTTCTCCTGGAGCAGTTGGCTCGGCCTTGCGCTTCTGCTTCCGACTGGAATTCCCTCATCCGGTTTCGTGGGCGACTGTTTTGTGTTTGCCACTCCGGAGCCGATCCTCCTCTTTACCATTAGCATATTTGGTTCGACTCAGAGACATATCTCCGGTCCGACCGAACTTCAGATTCAACTCTCGATACTTGACGCCTTCCTTGAAGGCACAAACTGCTTGGTGATTTGATACATTCTCCACCGTGTGGTGCAATGTGATCCACCTCTGGATATAATCCCTCAAGGTTTCATTCGGCTTCTGCACACAGGATTGCAGCTCTGTTAGCCCTGCTGGCTGTTTGCATGTACCTTCAAATGTTCTAACAAACACTCGGGCAAGCTCTTCCCAACTATAAATACTGTCGGGTGCTAACTGATTCAACCACGCTCTCGCTGAGCCCTCCAACATCAGAGGAAGGTGCTTCATGGCCACTTCATCATTGCCACTACCAATCTGCACAGCCACTCGGTAGTCCTCTAGCCGAGGTCAGGCTTGGA
Source organism: Aegilops umbellulata (assembly GCA_032464435.1). Classification (NCBI taxonomy): domain Eukaryota; kingdom Viridiplantae; phylum Streptophyta; class Magnoliopsida; order Poales; family Poaceae; genus Aegilops; species Aegilops umbellulata. The sequence goes on from CP136060.1 coordinate 96,385,773, forward strand.
CTCACCAGTGAACTTGCTGACTCCAGTCGCCAACCTGAAGTTGGGAGGAATCACTGCTGCTCTGATGGCCCTGCTGAAACACTCGGGGCCTAACACATGCACTCTGCTGCCGGTCGGATAACCTCTATCGTGGCCATCTCTGTGTGCCATGTTCCTATCCACCAGACCTTGAATGAGAATAGATCTCGCGTCAAAGCCCGGCTCCCGGGGGTCGACTGGAATCCTTCGCCCACCACTGTGAGGGCGTCTGTCATCGTGTTGCCGAGGCGTGTAAGACCCACTCCTTGGGGGAGGCGTGGGCACTCGACGACGATCATCATGGTCGAGACGGTGGTCATACTGCTCATGGTTCCTATACTGATCCTGTCGATCCCCACGTCCCTCACGCCTTGGAGGCGATCTTGGGCTGTGAGCCGACCGAACTGTATCTGCCATTACTGATCGACTATGAATCTTATTCCGAGACTGCGACACTGTTGTGTTCTGCTCTCCCGCCGCCCGGAGCAAAGCCCGGATCTGCATCAAACCTCTGCCTGCTTCCGACTGGGAAGGCTGAATCGACTCTGCTATTCAGGCTGCAGCTGTAAGATTCTGGATCGGAGTTCGATATACCTGAGTTGGAGCCGGAAAAGTTGTCGTCAACTGGATTCAGGAACCCGCTGCCGAGCACGCTCGTCGAGTGCATGCTGGAGGTTCTCCAGTCGAGTGCACTCAGCCAAGTTGTCCAGGCGCACCTCCTCCAAGGCTCGGGCCTCGGGGGTTTCTCCAACGATAGGAGTGTGAAGTGCATCCATGTTACGGCGGCGAAGTTCTTCCCTCTGCTGCGAAGAGAGGGGCTCGGGACGATACTCCTCGTGGACACGCGACGGATCGCCTCCGCCATCTCCACCATCGTCGCGGGGGAAGCCAGGTGGACTGCGTGGTCCATTGACCATCAAGACTTCCGCCGTGGGGCCACTGCTGTCGCACTCGGATGCAGTCTCAACGGAGCCAGTCGAACAGGCCGTAGAGAGTTTCGTCAGGCTCGATTGCGGCGACTTGTGGGGTGGTCGACTGGCGAGCCATCGCGTGCCTCACCCACCGCTAGAGCCGCGACCGACCGGAACACTTGCGCCGGCGAACAGCAGGGGATGAAGACGTCACAAAAGCCGACCAATACTGGGTCGACGGCTGTCGCAGAAGGACGCCGCGGACGCATGCGCGAAAGTGCGTCGCCCCGCGGACGGGGAGCGCCTCGACGTCGAGTGGAGCCTCTTGGAGCCAAGCGGAGTTGTCGGGCACGAACACGAGCGCGCCGAGACGGATCTCGCGGCCTTCGGCCAATCCTCCGCTCGAAACCATACTGATGGAGATCGGAAAAATTGCAACTTCTCCAATAAGTCGCTAAGACACCGGCCCCAAGGTGGGCGCCAACTGTCGTGGTTCTAAGTCTAATAGTAGAATAGGGGGTAGGGATGTAGAGGCAAGATCCTAGCCATGGAGAAGTTGTACGCACGAGTTTTACGAGTTCAGGCCCTTCTCGGAGGAAGTAACAGCCCTACGTCTCGGTGCCCGGAGGCGGCCGACTGGATTATATGCGCGTGTGTTACAGGGGGTGCGACCCCTTGTGCATGTGGAGTGGGGTGGCTTATATAGAGTGCGTCAGGACCCCGGCCAGCCCATGTTACAAGGGATTTAAGGTACATCAAGAGGCGGGTGTTACTGGTAACGCTAGTAATAAAGGAACATAATGACCATGAAAGCTACGACGTAATGACCGACCGCTGCAGTACGGAGTGGCTTTAGATCTTCTGGCGGTCGAGTGACAGTCTCCATGGTCGAGTGACTTCGAGTCTTCCGAGTGGAACGCTTCATGGTCGAGTGGATGATGACTCTTCTTTGAATGCTTCTGACTTTGGGGTGATGTCCTTGGGGAGGGTATTTAGGTCAGGCCTGTGACTCTACCCTAGGTACATATCCTCATCATGACCTGTCCACGGTCCTCTGATATGACACCGCAACGCGTTTAGGCTATACAACATGATGATTATCAAGTTGCAACATTGAGTCAATCAATGAATTGACCAACATGTAGAGCAGCCAAAAGCAAAACTTACGATCTCCATGGTTGACGAGCCCGATGGCCACATTGTCTCCACTCGTGCAATCTCAACGTAAAAATTCATGACAGAGTTGGAAATGATGTACCACTGATGCGTTAGCGACTTCACATTGCATTAATGGATGACGTGCATGTCGTAGGGCACAAAGTTTTTTGCTCATGAGAAAAACATGCACATTTTTCCAAAAGGCCGAGCCCTTGTTCGTGCCTACAAAGCCCGTGGATAAGGAAACCGTCGTCGTGCTATGACCCTACTGCACCAGCGCACCAGAACATCAACCGTCGTCGATGAAAAGAACTATAGATTGAAACAATCCAACCTGTATACTCACGAACGAAAACGAACAAAGACGGGATCCATCGAAGACTATCACCGACAGAATCCCGTGAGATCCGCTGGAGACACATCTCCACACGTCCCTCCAACGAAGCTAAACGCATCACCAGAACGGGGACTAGGCGGGGAGCAAGGTCCCTCCCGTCGGCAAGGGCTGGGGTCCATCACGCCTTCATGGCCCTAGGGCCACCGAAGAGGAGGCGGAGCGGCGACGGCGGGAGGTAGAGAAACCCTAACCTAACAATGGATTATATGTCATGTGCCTCTCACATTCCCATTCCTTACAACTAATTCCCCTGAACCAAACAGGTTGTGATAATACGTTCATCATACTTTGGTGGATTTCTTGCAACACATTCATTTTTGACAATGTTTTTAATTTGTGATTTTTTTTTATTTTTTGAAACATTTTAAATATTCTCTATACTTTTTTTGTTTTCCTTGCTCTTTTTTATGTTCGCTTCTCCGAATGGGCCTAGGCCCAATAGGGCGACTAGCCACGCAACCAAAGCGAGCATCTTGGGGTGTGCATGTTTGGTCGTGCTTCCACGCCTTGTGCGCTGAATAGGAACTCCCGGGAGTGTGGGTTATTTCGCATCTGGGAAAAGGGCAAACTTGTTTTCTGCTTCGTGCGTTAGTGAGGGGGTGGCGCTAGCTTGCTGGTTCTGTGCCGAACGATCAGGTCGTCGCTTTCTCCATCTTCCCCTTCAGGCTCCTCGAGCGGTGGATGCACGGTGGAAGAGTGGCGTCGTGCTAGCGCTGGGGGAGAGCTAAATGGAAACACCAAGCGCTAGAGATCGAATCAAACATGAGCACATGTTGGAGAGCCGTTGTAGCTAGGTCCTGTGACAGATGATCTAACCTAAAGATTAGGAGGCGACTAGGCCGGGAGATTGGAGTCCTTTTGAGGACGAAATCTAGTGTAAGGAGAGTGATTATGAGAGGCAGAGACACAAGTGAATTGAACCGGAGGGGGGGGTGCGTACATGTGCTAGCAAAGTGGCGAAGTTGCAGAAAAGGGATGCCCATTTTGGTGGTCAACTCGATTTATGTAGAATGAATACTGGCTATACATTCAAGCACAAACAATTAGCGACGAAAACACCAAAGTGAATATTATAAAGCAAATAAATTAGAATATTTTTGGATCTTCGATTTTCGGTGTAAAAGTGCTCACCTCTGATCATAATAGCAAAAAAAAACCTCACAACCATGGAATGGTATGGCAAAGCGCGGGTGGCCCTCTAGTACTTAGGAACCATGCTTAAGTAGTTGGCACGCGCTACGCGTTAATTTTACTGACACTGTTGTTATGCTTTAGTTCTGCCTTTTTTAAAATGTATGCTACCTTTTGTTTGTCTTAGTCCCTCCATTCACTTTTGTAAGACCTTTTAGACATTTAAGACATCACCTAAAACAGTTCAATTTTAGCTGTCCTAAACGACTTTCAAAAGGAACAGAGGGAGTACCTTATTTTATCTATGAAGAGATAGAATAGGAGAAGTGTCTGGCTACAAGGGGAAAGGGAATGGGAGTTTAGAAGTGGGATTTTTTTTGAAGGATTAGGCTTGGAACCTTGATTTTTAGTCCTAAACTAATGTTTGATGTGTCGTGGGAATTAATAGAGTGAATTAGAGAGGAAGTATTATCCCACTTGAATTAACAGGGACGAGGCAGGGAAGAGATACGTTGAAATTGGTCTCTTAATTCTCACCCCTTGCCCTCCAACCAAACAATGGATTATATGTCCCGTCCCTCTCAAATCCCCATTCCTATATAACTATTCCCCGGAACCAAACAGGATGTGAGATAATACAGTTCATCATACTTTTGGTGGATTTCTTGCGACAGATTCAAAGGCCATATCCAACTGGTCAAAGAGAGCTCAAGGACATGAAGTCAATCCACAGGTTGTTCATGGCCTGCCCTGCCCATTACTGATGCAGGAGAGACAGGGAAAAATGAACTAAGCATCCATTGAAACTGCCATATCTCTTTGCCCTAAAAATTAATTATTTAACTGGAACAGCAGAAGATTCCTCATCCTGACACTGAAAAGACAAGCAGATGTTCATCGCAAAAGAAAAAAAGAGGGAAATGATAAGCAGCTCTTGATGCTGATAGTCTGAATGGAACAGCCTGTGTTTGAACAGTGCAAAGAGCTCCCTTTTATATTAACAACTGATCTCTCAAAAGTCGACTAAAAAATATTTTTATGGTGATGACAGTGAATCCATTGAGGTACAGTAATAAATATCCATAGACAATGCCTAATTGAGGTGCTGCTTGCTACAGCTATTATAGGTTTCTGAAATTGTGTAGCATAGCATGCAAACTCTACTTGCTGTAGACTGCCGCATCCAGATAAGGGGATGGATCACTAGATCCAACATCTCAAACTCATCTGCTGCTCCTACCTATCTTGCAGCATTATTCCCGCGCCTGTTCAGGTAACAAATAAAAAAAATTGTTAAGATAAACATAAATGGCTGTCGTCGGTAATCATGGATAATTCTGTGCAATTTTTTGCTTAATTTTTAGTGACAACAGTGGACAAGCCAATGGAAACTCAGTTTAACAGACCTACAATATTTAAAAATAATAATAACTTGCTTATGTGCAGTACCTATTGTCAATATGGGTTGCTTCATCTCTTTCTCTTCCCCTACTGGAAGGAGCACATGTTGCTGAACACCAATTGATTGAGCAGTTCCTGTCTTTGCTCTCCCACTGATTGCATCAGGTAACTGCCACTGTCCTGAAAAAAGGATGCACCGAAGTTGGGGTAAAACGGATGCCATGCATTACTAATTTGGGGCTTTGCTTGCACATATGGTCTAGCAAGTGAGAGGAATTGAAAGGGCATGCATGCCAACCTGAGACTGAGACTGAGAGAAAGAGATGCCCCCCTGGCCTTGCAGCGAGTAGGATGTGGTGTCCATCATGGCTTGAGATGCAGCTGGGCTTGCTTGGTTCAGAGCTGTGGCAGGCACTGCAAGGGCTTCCGGCTGGAACATGCCTCCAATCTTCTGAAGAAGCAACATTTTGCAAAAAGACATTTTTAAATATCTTCAGACCAATGTACAGATGTATTTAGTCGGTGCAAATCATCTTTATTGCCCCATACTTGTGCCTGGTCATGGATGCCGTCACTGTCCAGTCCAAATCCATACAACACTGGGCTCATGGAAGCAATCCTCATGGACAGGAACTGCACAACAGGCACACCAGTGAGCTTCTCATTACATTAATTATATGATTTAGTCAGCAACACCCAAAAGGAAAGTGTCAGATTAAGCATCAGGTGTTTCTTGACATCTTTTGTTTTTCCCATTTGGCTTAATTACCTCAACTTGGTTCTGCAGGGACTGCACATAATTGATGATCTCATCCAGAACGAGTGCCTTTCCAGTGACCTGCACAAAAGCAACATTTGTTTCCTCTCAAAGTTAGAGCCCTGCACGCATGCATGCACGCACGAAGCAAGACATGTAAAATGACAAGAGAACAGGCTAATTTTGACCTTGTCACAGCCAGGGACCAGTGTTTGCAGCAACCTCATCCTCTCACTGATCCTCTCCCTCCTCACCTAGAGAAAGAGAAATGCCACCAAGATCAACAAGATGCCAGGAGAAAGAGAAATGCGTGTGTACGTGTGCGTTTCCTGTGCATACCCTCTCTGCAAGGCTGTGGCTATCTGTTGCCTGCCCTCTCCTTGCCCTCACATGGATGTATCCCTTGGGCGCCTCCTCCTGGTCCTGCTCGGTGCTGCTCTTCTCCCTCTTCCTCCTACTCTTGGCATCCTTGCAGTCCTGGTAATTGCCAAATCAAGGAAATACAATTCTTAATCACAAAGTTAATTGCATACAAAGTGGATGGCAAATGATAGTTAATCACTAATTAGTCAGTACCTTGGAGTGAGCAGAGCTAAGTGTGGTGCTGTCATCTGTGGCTTTCCTCTTCCTGTCCACAGATGCACTGGCCTGTAGAGAGGCATTGTCGAGAACTGCAGAGGAGCTCTCCCGCGAGGCATCCTCCACCATGGCCGCACATGCATTTTCTGGCGCTGGAGATTGGCCATGGCTGGTTTGGTTGTAAAGCAAGAAGCTCGAGATGTTTGGGTTGGAAGTGTCATTGGTGGTGAAGACTGCAGGCATCTTGAGGAGAGGGTGGTGGTGGACTGAGGAGAAGTCTGCCATTGTTGGACTAGGCCCTGTGCCTGAATCTCCCCGATGGGTGTGTGATGGAAAGCTTGGTGGTTTCTTCGGGGGAGAGGAGTACCACCTGTTGCTTGTTGGCAGAGGGTAGAGTGGAGAAGGAAAGTTGGCTTGTTCCCTGGTGAATGCTCATACCGACTTATATAAAAGCTGAGAGGAGGCTGAGACAAGGAGAGAGAAAGGGGTAGAGAGAGAAAGAGAGATGATAAGACCAAATCATTTAATCTCTATTGATGGATAAGTTGGCAGTGGGCAGTGTTAAGAGAGGGTCCCTGTGTGTTGGGCCAGTTTCTTTCTGGTAACAAATTTTCAGTGTGCCGACTTTGACTACAATCATTTTGTGGTGGGTAACCATTTCCCAAGGCTAACTAACATTCCGAGGAACAAACTGAATCCTGAACCCCAACTCACCAAAGTCTTTGCCAACTCAATGCTGAGAAATGTACCCATCTCTGCATTTTGTTTCATGCGCACAACTTCCTTCAGAAGTAAATATTCACCCTTACAAACAGTGCAATGTAAGAGTAGATGATCTCTACCCGTAGCATTAACTGAACCTTCAAGGCCAAGAACCAAATTTCTTTGGGGTACCACCGAGAGAAAAATGTCTCTGCTACGGTACATTCCCTCCCTCTCTAGGCTCATTTTATTTCACAAGCAAGTATACCATGTGGGAGCAGCTACCACTCCAACACCGAATCACTGCACGGTATACTCTGGAAAATAATTTCCTCAAATGCAATGGTGCAAAACAAAGTTCCAAGTGCAGAGAGGTTAAATGAGAGGGCTCTGCATGCCTCATTAACTTGAAATTGATCAAGTCACTACAGTGGATAATCACTGCAGATTAAGTCACTAGTATCCAAATACTAACAAATTTCACGTCAGTGGTCACTGCTTTGGGCAGGCCCTACCATGGCAGCGGCTAGCTAGCAGACATGTCAGCCTTGCGCTCCAGTAGTAGGGCAAAAAGATGACAGGATATGCATATGGTTTGGTAACTAGAATCATCCCAGCATTGATTGCTGAAGAAGCGAGCGAGTGTAGATCCTGGGAAGTAATTGCAAGCAGTGGTCATTTGTTAGTGGATTGAGAGAACCATACAGATGGAAGGATCCAAGAGCTAGCTATCTAGCTAGCCCTCTGAAGACTGAACTTTTCTGAAACATGCACGCAAATATATACATACATACATATATGTGCAGCGTGTATGCACTTAATTGTGCCCTTGTTTGCAGAATCGGTGCTTCAGGTTAGCAGTCTGAGACGGGTCGTCCAACCACATCTCCAGTGAACTTATTGCAGCAGCCTTAAAGAAGTTTTATGCAGGATTTTAAAGATGCATGGTATATGAATTGTTTTCCAATAATGAATATGTATTGATTTAAAGGTTTTTTTAAACTAAAAAGGCCGGTGGTAGCACACTAGATGCAGCAAGACTCTGGGACAAGAGCAACTGTACATGTACCAGAGATGTGGTAGGATGGTAGGCAATGTGTGTGCTCACCTAATCAATAACTTCCTCCCACCGAGCCACCAACCAACCATGGAGGCTGGAGCTAGCTATAGCTATGGATAGGATCAAACTATATATGATTAATGTCTGTTCAAAATAAAGGATATAAAGGAAGAAGAGATGTGTCTAAATGCTTCCTCCCTTCTAAACTAAACTAGACCGTGATGTGTCCATTTTTAGGATAGGTTGATAGGAATTTCTGTCAATACAGGAAGGTAAACATGAATGCTAAATTTGTATTATAAATTAACACATGCATTTTTAAGTTGACAAACAGGAGAAATTTGACCAGGTTGCAGTGTCGTGTGAAAGGGAAGATGGGGCACACATTTCCACGCGCATCTATCTTGGTGAATGGACGCTAGACATATATGAGAAATGTGGACATACTGAAGTTAGTTGAAAGTCCAACATCCATTCATGTTTTGGATATGAGATTGACAAAAATCATAAAAAGTTTGATACATCTGTGTCACCCGAAAGGTTTAACAACACATCCACTACATGCCCAAGACGAAGCTGTCAAAGTTTTGGTTTTCTTAATCGATTCACAAGTATGTAGCAACACTAATATTGTCCAATCATTGCGGTGAAAAACATGTTTCTACATGCTAACACTACTTCACTCGAAGAATTTACAGTTTGCAAGAATGTGAGCAAACCATCTTCAACAAAGATATTTGGATTCTGAACTTCTATTTATTCCCTTGACACAGAAAAAAACGTAAAAATGCAAAATTGTAAAATAGATTTTCTGGATATAGTGCCATGTAATCTTTGCATGATGGCAGAGTAGTGAAGAAGGAGCGAATTTATTTGGCTGCTAGGAAAAAGAGAAATAAAAAACAAGTCATGATCACCCTGAATATGGCAAGAAGATATCTGAACTAAACGTTTCATCATCTGAAGAATGTAATTAATTTTGCCACTTGGCATCTTTTCAATTTTGAAAATTAAACTAGTGTAAAAAACGCTCTTATATTATGGGATGGAGGGAGTAACATATTCACGTACCAATCTGTTTAACACGTTAAATGTGTTGGTGCTCTCCTTGGAGCTGCTTGTCTATCCTAAAAAAAATTCAACCAGGGGCGCAGTCAGTCAGGCAAGCAAATTTGCAAAAGGCTGAAATATAATCGGCAACTTATAGAAGATGCAGTACCCATCAGCTAGGTGAATGCCACTGCAACTGAACATTGCTTCGTAGTTCCTGCCAATTTTATTATTATACTGTGAAACATTAGCAATGCGTCAGTTAAATATGGATAAGTTCGGCTAGTCGGCTGTAAGGATACGTGAACTACAACGACGGTAGGTAATAGGGAGCAGGATGCGAGGAGTGGGCGGACGGAGGAGGTGGCTGAGGGTAGCTAGGCAGCAAATGATGTCGCCGGCGAGCGCTAGAGAGAAGCAGAAGTCGCCGTTCTCACCCACCGTCTACCGCCACCCTCACTCCCATCCCCGGCTACCAAGATATTCGCCGCGCCATGCACCTCACCTCGCCCACCGTCGTGAAGCCGTCACCAGCCATCGCCGTCATCTCTCTTCAGCTCCACGCCTCCACCAAGAAACGCCATACGCCGCTGCCGCCAGAGAAAATTGCCCGCGCCGCCGCAGGAGAATCCCCTCTGCTGCCTGTGCGCTGCGAACTGAGGCGTCGTCGCTGCCGCTTCGGTGATGGGCTCACAAACAAACCGGCCCAACCGCAGCCTTTGGAGCAGCGGCCCAAAAGAGACGATGAGCCTGCAAAGATGGTTATCATTCCCACCTTCTAAAACTCTCACATCTCTCAAAAAAAAAACCTTCTAAAACTCTCACGAATGACACACCACATGTAAACCATTTGTCACAACCTGGATTTTTCTCTAAAAAATTTGTTCAAAATGTTTATCTCTTGAACCATGTGTTCAAATCCCAACTTTTTCACCTTTGGGGTTTTCGCACCAAGATCTTCGAAACTACATCATGTTAATATGTTTTGACAAAAAAAATACGAAAAACAGAAAAAACTGGAGTCGGAAGCACGGCTTTGTTCCACTTCTTTTCCCCTTTTCGAGAAGCACAGTTCTTTTGTGGAAGTGCTTTTTTTTTCTGAAAAGCACTCACGGAAGCAAGTATGTGCCTCCACGCAAAGCGAATATGTGCTTCTCATGAAAGCACCTTTTTCTGTGCAAAAAAAAGGTCAGTGAAAAACTGTTCAAAACCTAAGAAAAATGGGCGAAAACCGAAAAGCTAAAATAAACCGGAAAATGGGCGGAGACCGGGGGGGCGAGCAGGGGCTAGACCCCCCCCCCCCCCCTCCAACGATCGGCCCCCCTCAACAATATATACGTACGTATATGTGTACTAGCTAGCCTGACTTGATTAGAATTAGGCCTAATCTAAATTGGCTGGCTGTAGCTACGTGCGTATGGCTAGAAGCCCACGAACATTTACAGCCCAGCTCACCGTTTTAATCATGCCATCGTAGACATTCCTTCCGTCGCGTATCAATCTCCTCTCTTAAACCTAAAAAAAGGATCGAACTCCTGCTACGGCGTCCGCCGCCTGCCGCCGATCTCGCCCACTTGCCATCGGAAGGAGCCATCAGCCATGTGATCTGACTAAGGCAATGGGAGCAGTGCAGCCGGTGCTAGCACCTTCTCCATCCACGCCGCGCTGATCCTGATGGACTGCCGCCTGCCGGCTAGCTCTATCCGCCTCGGTGCGGTGCCCACGATTCTACCGTCCGTCACAACATCGATCAAGTAGGTATGAACTTGTAGTACATGATTATCTTATTGAACACTCAATTCTGAAGTTACACAGTATATACAATTTGTAGCTAGTATCTAAAGCAATGGAATAATAATACTAATTAGATGTGTCTTTTTTCTATTTATGCCATGCCTCAAGGATTAAAAGAACACACCAAGCCCCCCGGTGATTGTTCAAAAAAAAGAGAACATACCAACAATAAATTCCTTGGTTTATATACTAATATGAATGCACTTTCGTTTTTATAGACAAACATATGTTGCCATACGTTGCACATGTGGTAGAAAAACTCCAAAATTCATATCAAATGAAGATTTGTCTATCAGGAAATATATTAAACAAACGCTATATTGACACTCGATATGTTGTGGTTTTTATGTCAGTTTTGCTAAAGCACATTTAGATATCAGCTTTTTATGTCTTAGTTGATCATTTTGCCTTTTCGCCCCCCCCCCCCCTCTATGTTCAAATCCTGGCTCCGCCCCTGCCGGAAAAAGACTCATCCAAAACCCGAAAACTCATTAAATCCAAAGAAAGCACCCAACATGCGACATGTGGCGGTGGCTGAACGCACCACTTGGCATGCTCTCAGGACACCAAAAGTTACCCCCGGAGGTCCCTTGCAAGAGGTAACCTTCAATAAATTACTCCCCTGCAAAGATGATCATGCTCAGATGCGGGGAAAGATCTACCGCTACGTCTATGTATCGCCCGTACCGAGTTGGCCCAGTTTAACGCCACGGTACCGGGCTGGCCAGTTTCACGCGTTCGCGTGTTTGTTCGCTCGCACGCTGTCGCTGCCTGGATCATTGGGTTCGCTCGACCGGTTTCTCCGGTGGGTTTCTATTTTGTTTTCTTTTCTTTTTCCATTAATATTTCATCAGTTTTCTTTACTTTTTTTTTTACTTTTTTTACTTAGGGTTATTTGTTTTTCTCATTGTTTCACCCCATTTTCTTTCTTTGATTTTTTACTTCTTGATTTCTTTGTTTCTTTTGTGGTCTCCTTAGTTTTTATAGTTTAATTTTGTTTCTTTGTCAGCTTTTATCGATTTTCTTTCTTTTGAACACATGTCTACTTTTTATCACTACAACTTTAAAATTTATAGAGAACACATGAAGCATCTTTTTTATATATGTTGGACATTTTTTAAATAAACATGTTCAATTAAAAAAACATGAGTTTGAACACATTTTTGGATGCATAGTACCACTTTTACAAATACATGCTATACATTTATTAAATAACAATAAAAATATGCATTAAACTGTGTGAAAAAATTTACATTGTATAAATGTTTTTGAAAATTTCACGGATTTTTTCATGAAACACGTGAATATTTCTTGAGATGTCATGAAACATTTTTTGAATGGAAACAAACTTTTATTAACTTACATGGACATTGTATATAATATTTATCTAATGTTGCAAACATTTTTTTGAAACACTGGATATTTCCGTCAAATGTTACGTACATTTTTTAGTTGGCGTGACACATTTTTTACATTATGCAAACAGTACTTAAATTTTATACATATTTAAATACAATGGTGTATGTATTCTTTTTTTTGAATTGCTGTGAACATTTTTTAGAAGTTATCAACATTTTTAAAACTGCACTAACAATTTTTATACTATGTTAACATTTGTTTTCAAATTTGTGTTTTAAATTTATTTAGTAAATTTAAGTTCTCTTGCAAATATGTATTTAAATTTAAAATATAAAAACAAAATTTGGTGACGTCAGCACGGCGAGCCATGTGGGACGGCCCACCACGAGCGCCTTGTAGGTGAGGCAGCCATGCGCCTCACAATTGTCGTGTTCGCGATTACGGAGAACTTCGAGATTTTGTACTTGATCATAAAACAACTTCAACTAATATCTACTAATTATGTCTTCTAATCTATAATAATTAAAAAAAAAAAGTAGTGTTCCTTTTCCTCCTCGCAAAGACATCTTCGTCCAACTTCCCTAATACGCTGATAACCCCTTTTCCTCCTCCCAGAGACACCTTCGTCCAACTTCCCTCATACGCTGATAACCCCTTCAATCACCAATAATATGACTGTCATGTATAGTGAGGGAGTATCAGAGTTTTCCTTTGCAATAATGGTTTGATTTCGTAAATGCACAATAACTCTGCAGTTACTGTTACAGGATCACCCTCCTAACCAAGGTCGCTAATCAATCTCTAATATATAGTTCATTAATCAGATTTGGTGTGAAACCACCAACATATTTTTACATCCGTATCAACGCATCGACAATTGTGTAATCAGTTAAACTTGCCAACTTAAGTGTGAGTGCCTTGGAGTTTCTTCCTCATTGGTGATGCGAGGGAGAATGCAAGGTAGTTTTATGATGTGGTGGCTAGGATAGATAGCTCATGTACGATATCTTATCTTATCTCTCATAGGCATAACTTATAGTGTGTCTCTATAGGATGGTAGTGCTTGTTGCTGCTCAAACAACATTCCTCTTCTTTTGAGAATGTTGCATACTTAGTATAGATCTGATGCAAGTCATATGGAACACAATTCTATACTCATTCTTGTTTCTACATAAACTAGTTGTAGTGGACTCTACCGATCACTATGGAGGATACTACGTAGAATTTGTTAAACATGCAACATGTCACGTTATGTGACCGGCGCATCTCATAGGAGATAGTTAAGATAGTTAGGTTGTTAGAGTCTTATGTTTATCTCATGTAACCTCTTATCTCTATCTCCTTTCTTGATCTCCAAGATTGTAATCCAAACCGCATGTATGCGCTATTATGGGAGGTGCGCCCCATCTATTTAACACGAACCCGTCGGCCTGAGCAAGGCAAGACATTCCGCTAGTTCGCACATGGTAATTAGAGCCCCATCTCTTCCCATCTACTGAGATCCCATCTACCCGAGCCTAGCCATGTCTTCCTCCTCCTCCTCCGGCGCCTCCCAACCTACCCTCAATGGACAGGTCACCGAGAAGCTAACACGCATGAACTACGTGTTGTGGCGCACGCAGGTCACTCCCCATCTGCGTGGCGCCGGTGTCTTCGACTACGTCGACGGCACCACGCCGGAGCCGGCCAGACTTCATGTCACCAAGGAAAAGGATGGCAAAGAAAGCTCTGCGCCCAACCCTCTCCACCCGATCTGGGTCAGGGAGGACCAGCAGGTGTTGGGCTACTTGCTCAGCACCCTCAGGAGGTGCTCGTCATGGTGACCACGGTCACCACATCGCTCGCGCTCTGGACCATGTTGGTAGGTATGTTCTCATCACAGTCCATGAGCCTTGTGAACAATATCAGGACGGCGCTCATCAACGCCCAGAAGGGCAACCAAACGGTCGCCGCCTACTTCGCCTCTCTCCGCGGCCTCGTCGATGAGCTTGCGGCTGCGGGGAAGGCCATCCAAGACGATGAGCTCATCTCCTACATCATCCACGGGCTCGACGTTGACTACCAGCCCCTCGTCTCCGCCTTCGACGCCCGCATCACGCTGGTCTCCCTCGACGAGCTCTACGCCATGCTCAGCAACTTCGATCAGCGCATGGCTCAGTTCAACCACTTGGGCAGCGGTTTTCGCTCCTCTGCCAACGCCGCGGTCCGCTGCCGTGGTGGTGGCTCACGTGGTCGTGGCTCTTCCGGCAACAAGGGGAGGTCTGGAGGCGGTGGCGGCGGCAACTCCAACGGCCGCTCCGGTGCATCCCGCAGTCGCCGTGGTGGTGGCCCAAATCGGGCCAGCTCAGAGACGCCCCGCTGCCAAATTTGTTGTAAGCTAGGGCACACCGCGAAGGAGTGCTGGTATCGTTACGATGAAGATGACGATGACTCCCAAGATGAAGAAAAGGTGGTCGCCGCGGCCGATGGATCCTATGGCGTCGACACAAATTGGTATGTTGATAGTGGTGCCACTAATCACATAACCAATGAGCTTGAGAAGGTCACGATGAAGGAGAAGTACCATGGCAAAGATCACATCCACACGGCAAGTGGAGAAGGTATGCAGATTTGTCACATTGGTCATTCTATTTTTCGTACCCCTCATCATCCAATTCATCTTAAGAAAATCTTGCATGTCCCTAGTGCCGCTAAAATCTTCTCTCTGTTCATAGAATTGCCCTTGATAACCATGTTTTTCTCGAATTTCATCCATACTTCTTTTTGATCAAGGACCAGGCAACGAAGAAGGTTCTCTATCGAGGTAGATGTGTCCGAGGGCTTTACCCGTTGATTCCGAAGCTTAGGAGACTCAATAAACAAGCCAATGGTGTTGTCAAAGTCTCGTCAACACGGTGGCACGATTGATTAGGGCATGCTGCTTCTTCTTTAGTTGAAAGATTACTGAGGAAAAATAAACTCCCATTTGTTGGTGAGCGAAATGTCGAAACTATTTGTGATTCCTGTCAATGTGCCAAAAGTCATCAATTACCATACCCAATATCTACTAGTGTTTCTACCAAACCACTTCAATTAATTTTTTCTGATGTGTGGGGTCCTGCCCCTACTTCTGTTGGTAGACACGAGTGTAAGCTTCATAGATGACTATGGAAAATTTGTATGGATTTACCTCCTCAAAAAGAGATCCGATGTCTTTCAAGTTTTTCAAAACTTCCAAGCCTTGGTTGAACGAAAATTTGCTAGCAAAATTATTGCAGTGCAATCGGACTGGGGGGTATGAAAAACTAAACTTCTTCTTCCAAACACTTGGCATATCACACCACGTTTCATGCCCTCATGCTCATCAACAGAATGGCTCTGCTGAACGAAAGCACAGGCACATAGTTGAAGTTGGGCTAGCCCTCTTGGCCGGAACCTCCATGCCTCTCAAGTTTTGGGATGAGGTTTTTCTCACCGCTGTTCATATCATCAATATGCTCCCTAGTCGAGTCATCAACAATGAAACTCCGGTAGAAAGACTTCTTCACACAAAACCAGACTACAAATCTCTTTGTGTTTTTGGGTGTGCTTGTTGGCCCAATCTTCGCCCATACAACAAACGCAAACTCATGCTACGCTCCAAGCAGTGTGTCTTTCTAGGGTATAGCCCTCAATACAAAGGTGTCAAGTGCTTAGATATATCCACTGGTCGCGTTTATATATCTCGTGACGTTGTTTTTGATGAAACAAAGTTTCCGTTTGCCACTCTACATCCAAATGCCGGCGCTCGCCTTCGAGAAGAAATTCTTCTTCTACCCACTCATCTCACCAGTATTGATCAAGGGGGTCTGAATTATGATGATCAATTGTTGACTAATTCTGCTACTAATGGTGTGCATGAGTTCTTTGATGATGCTACGGAGAAAAAAACGAAAACAATGCAGAAACAGTGAAAAAAATGCGCCGGCAGACCCATATTCCATGTGTCCGGTTCTGGGAGGCAAATCCTCCTCGGGATCGGCCCTGCAGCAGCAGCCCAGTCGATCCTTCTCGGGATCAGCATTGGCAGGCGCGGCAGATGCGCCAGCAACAGCGCCCGCCGACCGCGTTGCTGTCTCCAGCCCAGCGCGCGACACGCATCATGTCTTCAGTGGCGGCGGCTCGAGTCCTCCTTCGCACCAATCCGCGTCCGGCACGCGGCAGCACGCGGCTCGTCAGGACGGCGCGCGGTTCCGCGACCAGCCGCTCGTGTACAAGTGGCACGACTCCGTTCGCCCACCTGGCGCGGGGCCCAGGCCTGATACGGGATCCGGCACGGACTCCAGCGCGCACACACGCGCGTCCACGCACCCGACCGACGTCCGCTTCGAGGTGGATGCGCCATCATCAACCAATGATGAGGCCCCGGGATCCTCTGCGCCGACTGGAGAAGCTGCACACGACCAAATTGTCACAGAAGATCCGGCGGGAGCAGATTCTGCTACAGGAGTTCCTGCCCCGGGATTCTCTGTGGCTGGTGATCTTGCTGCTGCACCGTCACGACGTACACGACTACAACATGGGGTAATATATCCTGTTAATTATAAACACATAACCAAATATGGTATGGTTTGTTCGACAGGTGAACCCGGTGAACCACATACGCTTGAGGAAGCACTTGGTGATGAAAAGTGGAAGAATGCCATGAATGAAGAATACATGGTACTCAAGAAAAATAAAACCTGGCATTTAGTTCGCTATAAAGCTAGGCTCGTTGCAAGTGCGTATTCAGAATCAAAAGGAAATCTGATGGAACCATTGATCGCTATAAAGCTAGGCTCGTTGCAAAGGGTTTTAAACAACGGTATGACATAGACTATGAGGACACGTTTAGTCCGGTTGTTAAAGCTGCCACTGTCCGTCTTGTTTTGTCTATTGTTGCTTCCAGGGGATGGAGTCTCAGGCAACTTGATGTACAGAACGCGTTTCTTCATGGTGTTCTGGAAGACGAGGTATATATGAAACAACCTCCTGGGTTTATAAGTAAAAGTGCACCCTCTTATGTCTGCAAATTGGACAAAGCACTCTTGGCTTGAAACAGGCACCAAGAGCATGGTATTCCCGTCTCTTTCACAAAATGCAAACACTTGGTTTTGTTCCTTCAAAGTCTGGCACCTCTCTGTTCATCTACAACAAGTCCAATACATGCATATTTGTCCTCATATATGTTGATGATATTATTGTAACAAGCTCGAAGCCATCACTGGACTATTGAAAGATTTGAGTGCAGATTTTGCCTTGAAGGATCTTGGAGACTTGCATTATTTTCTTGGGTTTGAAGTAAAGAAGCACAGGGATGGACTTCATCTCTCTCAAGAAAAGTATGCAGTTGATTTGGTAAGAAAAGTTGGTTTGCAAGGTTGTAAACCTACACCTACTCCACTATCAAGCTCAGAAAAATTATCTATCTCGCAAGGAACTCTCTTGACTCAAGAGGACAACACAAAATATAGGAGCCTAGTAGGAGCTCTTCAATACCTCACTCTGCCTGATGTTTCTTTTGCTGTCAACAAAGTATGTCAGTTCCTTCATGCATCTACAACTGTCCGTTTAACTGCTGCAAAAAGGATAGTTCGATATGTCAAAAACACATTAAGCATGGGTCTTAATTTCAGCAAATCATCTTCTACACTTGTCAGTGCCTTCTCTGATTCTGATTGGGCAAGCTGTCTTGATGATAGGCGATCCACTGGTGGTTTTGCTATTTTCTTTGGATCCAACTTGATATCATGGTGTGCTCGCAAACAAGCCACAGTCTCCAGATCCAGTACTGAGGCAGAATACAAGGCTCTGGCAAATGCCATAGCTGAAATCATATGGGTTCAGTCCATGTTAAAGGAACTTGGTATAAAGAGTAAACAAGCTCCTTGTATGTGGTGTGATAGCCTTGGTGCTACTTATCTCTCAGCTAATCCAGTGTTTCATGCCAGGACTAAACACAATGAGATAGATTTTCATTTTGTCAGAGAAAGAGTTGCTCAGAAGCAACTTGACATTCGTTTTGTGCATTCCCGTGACCAAATTGCAGATGGGTTCACAAAGGCATTGTCTGTCGAGAGCTTTGAAAACTTCAAGTATAATCTCAACTTAATGCAGTTGTGATTAAGGGAGGGTGTTAAACATGCAACATGTCACGTTATGCGACCGGCACATCTCATAGGAGATAGTTAAGATAGTTAGGTTGTTAGAGTCTTATGTTTATCTCATGTAACCTCTTATCACTATCTCCTTTCTTGATCTCCAAGATTGTAATCCAAACCGCATGTATGCGCAGTTATGGGAGGTGCGCCCCATCTATTTAACACGAACCCGTCGGCCTGAGCAAGGCAAGACATTCCGCTAGTTTGCACAGAATTTACCAACGACGAGTAGATAGAAGGTCCCATGTGGCAGCCGGAGTGAAAGATCGTGGATGTCGCCTAGAGGGGGGTGAATAGGCGCTTTAAAATAATTACGGTTTAGGCTTGAACAAATGCGGAATAAACCTAGCGGTTAATTTGTCAAGCACAAAACCTACAACAACTAGGCTCACCTATGTGCACCAACAACTTATGCTAAGCAAGATAAACAACTAGGTGATAGCAAGATATATGACAAGAAACAATATGGCTATCACAAAGTAAAGTGCATAAGTAAAGGGCTCGGGTAAGAGATAACTGAGGCACGTGGAGACGATGATGTATCCCGAAGTTCACACCCTTGCGGATGCTAATCTCCGTTTGAAGCGGTGTGGAGGCACGATGCTCCCCAAGAAGCCACTAGGGCCACCGTAACCTCCTCACGCCCTCGCACAATGCAAGATGCCGTGATTCCACTAAGAGACCCTTGAGGGCGGTCACCGAACCCGTACAAATGGCAACCCTTGGGGGTGGTCGCCGAACCCGTACACTTTGGCAACCCTTGGGGGCGGTCACCGGTACCCGTCAAATTGCTCGGGGCGATCTCCACAACCTAATTGGAGACCCCGATGCTTGCCCGGAGCTTTACACCACAACGATTGAGCTCCGAACACCACCAACCGTCTAGGGTGCCCAAGCACCCAAGAGGAACAAGCTCAAGGGTACCAAGCACCCAAGAGTAATAAGCTTCTCAACTTGTAACTTCCACGTATCACTGTGGAGAACACAAACCGATGCACCAAATGCAATGGCAAGGGCACACAGAGTGCCCAAGTCCTTCTCTCTCAAATCCCACCGAAGCAACTAATGCTAGGGAGGAAAATGAGAGGAAGAACAAGAAGGAGAACACCAAGAACTCCAAGATCTAGATCCAAGGGGTTCCCCTCACATAGAGGAGAAAGTGATTCGTGGAGATGTGGATCTAGATCTCCTCTCTCTTTTCCCTCAAAAACTAGCAAGAATCCATGGAGGGATTGAGAGTTAGCAAGCTCGAAAAAGGTCAACAATGGGGGAAGAACACGAGCTCAAGAGATAGGGTTCATTGGGGAAGAAGACCCCCTTTTATAGGTGGGGAAAATCCCAATCGTTATGCTCACGGCCCACACCGAGCGGTACTACCGCTCCAAGGAGCGGTACTACCTCTAGGGCGGTAGTAGCCCTTTGAAACACAACAGTAAGGATGCAAAAAGGCCAGAAGAACCGTCGGAGCGGTAGTACCGCTTGACCTCACGGTACTACTGCTAAGGCTAGCGGTACTACTGCTAAGGGTAGCGGTACTACTGCTTGCGAGCGGTACTAAAAAATTACATCCGTGCCTACTTCCGCTGAGCAAAACACGAGATTTTGGTCCGGAGCGGTACTACCACTCAGGAGCCGCGGTAGTACCGCTCCATAGGGCGGTACTAAAAATTACATCCGCAGCAGCCCCTTTTAAGGACACCAAAACTGACTCAACTTCTGCAAACGGACTCCGAATTCGACGAAACCAAGTTTGTTGGAAAGCTAGCGACAAGGGCTAACACAATCTTGATATAAATACCAATAAGAAGCAAATGAGAAAAGACCCAAAAGAAAATGGTGAGAATCCTTCCTCGGAAAAGACCGGTAAAACCTCTAACACCGAAAACATCATAGAAGACGCACGCACACTCCGTTTTCGATGAACTCAAGCTTTTCATCAAGATGACCATAAGCTCTAAGACTCACAAAGAGAACCAAACAAGAACCAAGAAACATGATGCAAGGATGCAATGGTTTGAGCTCTCGACGAACGATACGATCAAGCTACTCACTTGAGAGCCCCCCTTGATAGTACGACTATCGATCCTATAACCCGATCTCCAAACTATCACCATGAGACCGGTAAAATATAAAATCTATCAAGGGAAAACCTTTGCCTTGCACGAAGTCCAGTTGAGCTAGATGATGACGATCTTGACTCCCTCAAGTTGGACCACCTTTTTTGATTGCATTCGCTCGATGAAGACTAGTTGATTGCTCCCCCATACTCCACTATGGGTGACCCACTCTTTGGCACATCTTCACAAGTCCATTGACACCATAATGGACGGCAAGCTACAAGCACTTGATCTCTTCGTCATGATCCACTTGAACTTGCACACGGCAATCTTGATGAGGATCACCACTTAATGGCATCCTCTCCATGGGTTGAGTGATATCTTCCTCTTGACGCAAGCCCATGGACACGTACCTAACCCCACATAGAACTTTCACATAGACCATGGGTTAGTACACAATGTGCAATGGACAATGCTTACCAACCATGGGATCACTTGATCCCTCTTGATACATCTTCTACGCTTTGTGAGTTGATCAACTTGATTCACTCTTGACTTAGTCTTGATCAACCTTGAATCTTTCCAACTCTCTTCATTTGGATGATGTCTTGAAGATAAGCATGAATGATCACACAATCTTATTTTTCAAGACATGCTTGCAATAAGCTCAACTCTCACATGACCAATCTTTGGATAATTCCTTAATAGCACCTTGGTCAACACAAACTCTCCTTGAAACCAACACATGTACTCCAAGAAAAGCCTATGGACAAAACCTTCAAATATGACTCAAGGCAACCATTAGTCCATAGAGATTTTCATCAATTACCAAAACCAAACATGGGGGCACCGCATGTTCTTTCAATCTCACCCATTTTGGTAATTGATGACAATCACTTTCAAGAGAGTTTATATAAGGAATTATGCATCACCATACCATGCAACAATAATGTATGTATATGAGATGCAAAAGCTTAGGAACAAAACCAAAGCAAGAAGAGATGACTCTCTAAACTTCTCCACAAAACTCTGTGAAACTTCTCCCCCATTGGCATCGATTGCCAAAATGGGCGAAAGGCTTAGAAGGCCAATATAACTTGTGTTCCTCCATAAATTGTGTATTTCTCAACTTGAGAGTGGAATGCAATACACATTTCCAATGGTAAATACTTGGAGGAAGACAAACTATATTGAGGCCCAAAGATTACCAAAAGAATGATATGCCACAAAGGCATAACAAAGAGAGAAACAAGCACTCAAGCAATCAAACGATACCAATTGAAGAAAGCTATCAAAAGATACCAATTGAAACAACTAGACTAAAGATCCTACATGCCACATGAATAAAAGATATTATGATATGAGCAAAGGAGTGTTATAGAGAAACTAGAAAAGCTCCCCTTGTTTTGTGCACAATTTAGTTTTGCAATTGCATACAACGAGCACAAAATAGGATTTTCACTCCCCCAAGATCAATAGAACCTCACGACAAGTGCAAGAGACCAACGAAGCGTTCTAAAAGACACTAGTGAAGCTCCCCATGATTTGTGCACTCCTTAGAATATTTGCATTAGGATACCAAGTGCACAAAATAGGATCATCACTCCCCTAAAATCAATAGAAACTCACAACAAGTGCAAGTGAGCATGTAGGAAACAAAGCCTAGCACTTCCAAAAAAACAAATAGTTGAGCAACATATAAAAGAGGCAACTTGGAAATAGGTTCAACCAAAAAGATGTGTGTGAGTCATGGCAAAGCACTTGAGAAGACTAATATAAGGATGAGCATTAAGCATCAACATAGTCTTTAAAAGTTGAGATACAAGGTGCATGACATGTCCTTCTCACACACACCAAGCAAATGGATTCACAAGCTCACTAAAAAGAGAAATAGTAACCAAGCTTGTGACAACCCATGGTGAAGATAGAAAATGAAAGCCTCATCAAGACGAGGGATACCAATTAAATGGCAAGCTTTGTCAAGACAAGCATGAGGAAAATGATCTTCACCACAAAAGAGTGCATCAAGATGCAACGATATAAGATCCGCACTCAAGACACACACCTTCAAGGAGCCACCAAACAAATAATACAAGAAGGAAAAGGTGGACGCGAAAGAAGGGGATATCAATCAGATATGCAACTTCTCTCAAGTGTATAAGGTTCTAGGTAGACGAAATCATGATGATATATATATCTACAAAGAAGGATGTACACCCGAAATATTTACAACACGAAGGAACAAGATATCCAAAAGGAAGTCATACATATACCAATAAGATATTTGCTTGGAAGCATAGCCCATGGCTAGATATGGTCTTATAGTATATAAATGATTTCCTACCACACACCCATCAAAGACATCACAACTAGCAACATGAGATCATTGTTGAGATGCTTTGAGAAAGGAAACAAGTATCACAAGATGGAATGAAAATCATGCTAAGATGCAACCTACACAAGGTTGAATGCTAGAAAAGAATGCATGAAGAGATACTTGTTACCGAGATATCATTGGAAGGATGTAGTGGATACCAATTAAAGGTAGGTAGTAGTTCGTTGATCATCCTAGCTTGACTCCAATTAGCACATGATGACACCACCTTCCATGTGAGTGAGCCGAGCAACCAATGCATCTCCAATTGTTCCTAGAACAACAACACAAACAAAATGGTGCCCAAACTCATTGGGACCAAAGAGTTAGAGAACCAACAATACATAGGACAACCTCCACATAAATATGAAAATGAATTTCATGCACATCTCATCAAATTTGAGATTTGGTGGAGTTTCCCCTACATATTGGGTCCAAGAAAGAAAGCATGATAAAAATACTACATCAAATTAATATGCATGCTCAAGACTTTCAAGAACCGATACCAAATGACAAAGAAAAAAAACAAGTGAAGAAAAGATACCAAATGAATAAATCATCACTTGGAGGATATCCATAAAAGATACATCGAGGAATGAGATATCGGTTGATACACACTAAAAAAGATATCAAACTCCCAAAAGAGAGGATGGTTCCAAACAAACCAAGCTGTCTACAAAGTTTCATGATGGCACAAAGTACCAAAAAGAAAACGGCTTGCCTTCCTCCAACACACACTTTATAAGGATCGCAAGATGAGTGTCTTACAGAAAATAGGATAGCTCCCCCAAGACTAGTGCATTATAGAGAATTTGCATTTGAATACAAAATGCACAAGGTGGGATCGCAACTTTCACTATATCTAGAAAACACTAGACAAGATCAAGAAAATAACAAGATCCACAAGTGGTATGGAAGACAAAGGGAGTTGATACAATCCTGGGCAAGAGATAAGGCAAATAAAAGCAAAGGCCAATGTAGAGATGATCAAAAATTTCTACCACACATAAGTGAGTACTAATTGTCAAAAGACAAGAAGTATTTGGAAATGATTCCCGTTGGTAGATAGCAAGGATATCCGACATCATCTTCACACCAAACAAAAAGAAAATTGCAACTTGTAGAGCTAACATGCCACCTAGGAACAAGATAATTTACAATATCAATTCTAGGTGACAATATCTCAAATGTACACATTTTCTAGGCTAGTAATATACACATAGCATATTACTCCCCCATAATGTGATACCAATTAAAGATAAACAAGAGGCAAAATAACGATCCAACAAGAGATAATTAATGGACAATTTAGAATTTGAATTTCTCATGAGAAGACATACCACATAGCGACTAGATAATATTGAAATATCAATACTAGATGGTATTACTCATGTACACACATATATAGAATTGTGAGGTGCACAAAGCACATCACTCCCCCATAATGGGATATTCCATTAATCTCTCACAAGAGCCAACTAAGAAATGAACAAGATGCAAAAGGCTCAATGCATGAAACACACGTACATGATGTGCAAACCAACACACACGTACTTGATTGCTCAAGATAATCAAGTTGGAAGCACAACATATACAAACACATGCAACGAACAAAACCAAACATGCAAAGGGGTAAGTAACTATCAATGTAAACACTTTAAGCACGAGTTACCGCATGGAGGAACATTGGATATAAGATAGAAACTTGATAATCCGAATAACTTGGCTTGAGACAATTAGAATGATGAAGTCCCCTTAATTCTTCATAAAGTAGCCAAGTCTCCAATGCCCTCCAACAACACATATTGATCAAGTTTGAGCTAGTTGGTCCCCAACCAAGTTGGGTCCTAAGTGGTTAGTCACGATAGGCTTGGCTACCCAAATGGTTCTTTGCTTCAAACCACTTTGAGTACCAACAAACTTGGCAACCACATTGCCAACCTTATCCTTCCCAAGAGAATAGACATCATCAATAATAATTGGGTTGGATAAGTTACCACTTGTGCATGAAGAAGCGAGGTGACCTTTCTCACGACATAGGTAGCAATGTCTACTCTTCACTTTCTTCTCACTTGATTTCTCAACTTGAGAAGCATTAGCTTGAGTCTTCTTGGGAAGAGGCCTTTCTTCAACTTGAGGTTGAGCATGAGAATGCACTTGTAGCCGCTTCCCTTGTTGCTTGTCACTAATGGCCTTCTTCTTCAATGGGCAAGATCTAACATGATGCCCTTCAATTTTGCACTTGAAGCAAATAATCTTGGCCGAACTCTTGACTTGTTTTTGGCCCTTCTTGTTGTTGATCTTGGACCTCTTCTTCTTATTAGAGTTGAATCCAAGTCCACCTTTGTCATTGGGGGATTTTTGTACACTCAAGATATTGTTGAGTGTGGCCTTCCCTTCATGACACTTTTCCAAATCTTTCTTCAAAGAAGTGATTTGGGCCTTGAGCTCTTTGATTTCCTCTACATGGTTAGTCTCAACACAAGCACTAGTGGAAGTATAAGCTTCATCGCTAGAGCAACAAGGAAAGGAAAGCAATTCATCACAAGATCTACCAACGTTATGCATGGATGAATCGCGAGGACTAGCACAAGGCAATATAGCATTTTGACTAAAAGTAGTGCTAGTGTCCACATGAGGCTCACTAGATGTTACCTTAGCAATCATGGCCTCATCAGCTATCTTTAGCACATTATGGGATACTAGAAGATCATCATGAGAGCTTGAGAGCTTTTCATGGCTTTCTTCCAATTTCCCATAATTGCTAGATAGCAACTCAAGTTGAGCCCGTAGCTCAACGTTCTCCTTTAAAATGGATGCTTCACAAGAAAAGAGTTAGTAGCACAAGCATCATCATTAACAACAAGAGGAGAAGGCAACTTGGCAAGCTCTTTTAAATAAGAAGCTTCAAGTTGAGCATGAGACTCGGTGAGTTTGATGAGCTCACCCTTGATGACCCTTGAGCCATTTTCGAGGTGCTCAAAATCCTCAAGGAGTCTAGCATGAGCAACTTCAAGCTTAGCATTTTTAGTTTCAAAAACATTGGCCACCTCAAGAGCTCTATCATGAGATTCCTTCACTCTAGATAACTCTAGAGCAAAAGTCTCCTCAAGAGATTCCTTGGTGGTTTGTTCAAGTTCAAGAGCTTGAGAGAGGTCTGCAATCTCATTAGCGTAATCACGCTCATGACCTTCTATTTTATCAATGGTGACCTCATGCTCCTCAAGACGAGATGCCAACTCATCAATATATTTCTTGCCCTCAATAGCAATACACATGATTTCCATGAAGTTGGAACAAGCAATTTTATTCTTAACAAGAGCTTTAAAAATTATTTCCCCCTTAACTTTTAAGGAGGCAACATCATCATTCTCTTCATCATAATCGACATCATCATCACTCTTGCCATCATCAATATTATCACAAGATATATTGGGATTCAAAGTGGGAGATACCTTTGAAGCCTTGGACATAAGGCAAAAGGCAATAGATGATGATGTGGGATCCCTTGAAGCACCATTCAAGACCACATCTTGTTCCATGGAGTGTTGGATTTCCTCTACATTGTTAGCACAACAACTCGATGAAATACATGCATTTTTATCATGGCAACAAGACATAGCAAGCATATCATCATGAGATTTAGTCAAGCAATTTGTACATGAAATGCAAGGACTATCAACACAAGCATGTGAAACATTTGGAGTGCTCGAAGTGCTAGAGTCCAAAGATGAAGTATCGCAACAAGAAAGTGATGAGGATTATCAAGACTAAGCCCACTATCATCATTGCAATGAACACCACTACTCACCATGTCATTACCTTGTGGCAAACCGCATGTAGGTGAAGTAGAAGAAGTTGAGAACACAACACGGCCGGAGGTGGAGGGAGAACAATCATCCCCACAAAACTTGGACACGCCATATTTATCTTGAAGCTTTGTCCACAACTCATGAGCATCCCGGAAAGGCATGAGTTGAAATATAACTAAATTGCTCAAAGCATCGAAAAACACATTAGAAGCTTGAGCATTGAGATAAGAGTTTTTCTCATCCTCTAAAGATAATCTTTGGGGATCTTTTGGAGGAGAAAAACCCATATCTACAATTCGCTCTAAATTTGGGTCCATGACCCTAAAGAGATTAAGCATGCGAATTACCCAAACATCAAATTTTGTTCCATCGAAACTAAGAGTGTGAGAGAATCCTAATCCCCTAGTCGACATCTTTACTCTCTAGGTGGTTAAGCCTAATAAAGAGAGACGAGGCTCCGATACCAATTGAAAGATCGTGGATGTCGCCTAGAGTGCGGGTGAATAGGCACTTTAAAATAATTACGGTTTAGGCTTGAACAAATGCGGAATAAACCTAGCGGTTAATTTGTCAAGCACAAAACCTACAACAACTAGGCTCACCTATGTGCACCAACAACTTATGCTAAGCAAGATAAACAACTAGGTGATAGCAAGATATATGACAAGAAACAATATTGCTATCACAAAGTAAAGTGCACAAGTAAAGGGCTCGGGTAAGAGATAACCGAGGCACGTGGAGACGACGATGTATCCCGAAGTTCACACCCTTTCGGATGCTAATCTCCGTTTGGAGCGGTGTGGAGGCACGATGCTCCCCAAGAAGCCACTAGGGCCACCGTAACCTCCTCATGCCCTCGCACAATGCAAGATGCCATGATTCCACTAAGAGACCCTTGAGGGCGGTCACCGAACCCGTACAAATGGCAACCCTTGGGGGCGGTCGCCGAACCCGTACACTTTGGCAACCCTTGGGGGCGGTCACCGGTACCCGTCAAATTGCTCGGGGCGATCTCCACAACCTAATTGGAGACCCCGACGCTTGCCCGGAGCTTTACACCACAATGATTGAGCTCCGAACACCACCAACCGTCTAGGGTGCCCAAGCACCCAAGAGGAACAAGCTCAAGGGTACCAAGCACCCAAGAGTAATAAGCTTCTCAACTTGTAACTTCCACGTATCACTGTGGAGAACTCAAACCGATGCACCAAATGCAATGGCAAGGGCACACAGAGTGCCCAAGTCCTTCTCTCTCAAATCCCACCGAAGCAACTAATGCTAGGGAGGAAAATGAGAGGAAGAACAAGAAGGAGAACACCAAGAACTCCAAGATCTAGATCCAAGGGGTTCCCCTCACATAGAGGAGAAAGTGATTGGTGGAGATGTGGATCTAGATCTCCTCTCTCTTTTCCCTCAAAAACTAGCAAGAATCCATGGAGGGATTGAGAGTTAGCAAGCTCGAAAAAGGTCAACAATGGGGGAAGAACACGATCTCAAGAGATAGGGTTCATTGGGGAAGAAGACCCCCTTTTATAGGTGGGGAAAATCCCAACTGTTATGCCCACAGCCCGCACCGAGCGGTACTACCGCTCCAAGGAGCGGTACTACCTCTAGGGCGGTAGTAGCCCTTTGAAACACAACAGCGAGGATGCAAAAAGGCCATAAGAACCGTCGGAGCGGTAGTACCGCTAGGGGTAGCGGTACTACTGCTAAGGGTAGCGGTACTACTGCTTGCGAGCGGTACTAAAAAATTACATCCGTGCCTACTTCCGCTGAGCAAAACACGAGATTTTGGTCCGGAGCGGTACTATCGCTCAGGAGCCGCGGTAGTACAGCTCTAGAGCGGTACTACCGCTCAGGAGCCGCGGTAGTACCACTCCAAGCGGTAGTACCGCTCCAAAGGGCGGTACTAAAAAATTACATCCGCAGCAGCCCCTTTTAAGGACACCAAAACTGACTCAACTTCTGCAAACGGACTTCGAATTCGACGAAACCAAGTTTGTTGGAAAGCTAGCGACAAGGGCTAACACAATCTTGATAGAAATACCAATAAGAAGCAAATGAGAAAAGGCCCAAAATAAAATGGTGAGAACCCTTCCTCGGAAAAGACCGGTAAAACCTCTAACACCGAAAACATCATAGAAGACGCACGCACACTCCATTTTCGATGAACTCAAGCTTTTCATCAAGATGACCATAAGCTCTAAGACTCACAAAGAGAACCAAACAAGAACCAAGAAACATGATGCAAGGATGCAATGGTTTGAGCTCTCGACGAACGATACGATCAAGTTACTCACTTGAGAGCCCCCCTTGATAGTACGACTATCGATCCTATAACCCGATCTCCAAACTATCACCATGAGACCGGTAAAATATAAAATCTATCAAGGGAAAACCTTTGCCTTGCACGAAGTCCAGTTGAGCTAGATGATGACGATCTTGACTCCCTCAAGTTGGACCACCTTTTTTGATTGCATTCGCTCGATGAAGACTAGTTGATTGCTCCCCCATACTCCACTATGGGTGACCCACTCTTTGGCACATCTTCACAAGTCCATTGACATCATAATGGACGGCAAGCTACAAGCACTTGATCTCTTCGTCATGCTCCACTTGAACTTGCACACGGCAATCTTGATGACGATCACCACTTAATGTCATCCTCTCCATGGGTTGAGTGATATCTTCCTCTTGACGCAAGCCCATGGACACGTACCTAACCCCACATAGAACTCTCGCATAGACCATGGGTTAGTACACAATGTGCAATGGACAATGCTTACCATACCATGGGATCACTTGATCCCTCTTGATACATCGTCTACGCTTTGTGAGTTGATTAACTTGATTCACTCTTGACTTAGTCTTGATCAACCTTGAATCTTTCCAACTCTCTTCATTTGGATGATGTCTTGAAGATAAGCATGAATGATCACACAATCTTCTTTTTCAAGACATGCTTGCAATAAGCTCAACTCTCACATGACCAATCTTTGGATAATTCCTTAATAGCACCTTGATCAACACAAACTCTCCTTGAAACCAAAACATGTACTCTAAGAAAAGCCTATGGACAAAACCTTCAAATATGACTCAAGGCAACCATTAGTCCATAGAGATTGTCATCAATTACCAAAACCAAACATGGGGGCACCGCATGTTCTTTCACGGAGCCTTTGGAGGGTCGATGCTTATGTTCTAGCCTCTCATGCATATTTGATATCTTGTTTGTACTCGGACTTATTTGCTTCCGCTGAATGACATAATGTTGGATCATATGATGACTAGTTGTAATAATTACTATTTGGCCCATGTGAGCTTTGTACTTTATATATATCAGCTTGAGTAATCATCTAGTACCAAACATGGCACTGCACCACCCATCAATCCGCCGTCCATAACCTTCCCACCATCCAAAGCTAGTGTTGTACTCTTTCCGGCAGACCGGTGGAGTAGGCGGCGGGAGGCGGAGTAGTACTCGCCGGAGCCGCGGCATGTGGAGGGGGAAGCGACCCGGTGGCTGCACTCTTCTTTTCCTTCGCCAGCGCCGTCATGTTGGCCACCGCCTTGGTCATCGGCCGATGGTCCCTTTTGTCGGTCTGCTTGGCCAAGGTCAGTACGGTGGTCGCATCGGAGGGATTGCTAACCACCGCCATCGACGCTCTGCTGCCGATGAAGTTCCTCCCTTGACGCCACCTTTTTTGTGGTTGCGCCGCCGAATTCATGGTCGGCGGTGTGACACCGATGCCGTCTCATGTCTAGGCGTGCGGCGGGGGAGGGCCTACCCATCCCGTTGGTCAAAAGGGAAGGGGATGGCCGCAACGTCCGCGGACTATATTTTAGAGGGAGGGGGCAACTTTCAGCGGTCAAAAACTCAAATTTAATAAAGTTTTGGTTATAAGAGATTTACTAGTTGGCTCTTTTGTGTTAAAAACATCATTTTTACTCCTGAAATATGAATTGTAGGGGGATATTGCTAGAAATGCCCTTGGAAGTTGGAACCCCGGCCAAAAAGGCCTAAGCCGACGCCTAGACCAGCGGCACGCTATCCGTCAGAGGAAGCACCGTTGGCTCGGAAGAGGGCGAGCACTGCCAAAATCTGCGCGGCGGTGAGGGGACTGGAGAAGAGGTCCAGGTACGCCTGGAACGTCTCATTTTTTATCGCCGTGCGCGAGCCCGAGGCAACGAATAAGGATCCGCTGTTGCACGCTCATGGAGCCACAGCCATGCACCCTGCTTTTTTTCATTTTTTTTAGAACAAGGAGGCAACCCTGCTGGACAGTAGACGCCTGAACACGTGATGAGGGAGGCCCTGCAACTGCAATGCATGGCCCTGTCCACCGAATCCGCCTAGAGACTACGTAGTATATTTTGCTCGTGGCATTCATTCCTGTACGTGATAGGCAGCATTTTTCCTATCAAATCCGATCCACATTTATTACTGATTTACAAGCACGCACATAGTACGATGTACCGAGTTGGAATATCACGTCGTCCTACCTGAGTTTATTCGCCTGCCAGCTGAGCTTCCAAGCGGTTAAGCAAACAGAGCAGTTCGTTCTTTGAGATGTGTAATCCAACGTTGACGTTAAGTTACTAAATAGTGTCCTGAGTCCTGGCCCATGGTAATCAGTATGAAAAGGTCAATATCATTACTGCAGATCATCAGTAGATGTCAATTGATTATTAGTACGCGGTGTAAAAATAATAATCCGCATGAAGTGAGTTAACATGATCTTCATTTTTATGTTTATTTTGCAGGATTGCACAACATCACTCTCCCGATATATAGTTTTTCCGATGGTGTTTGCCAGGATTTACAGGCTTGGTTTTCGACTGACATTTGGGCTAGAAGAAAGAGCAACCCGCAAGAAATGCACTGACAGTAGAACAATGCATACCCAGAGTGCCATACATTGTACTTTTAAGTTGGTAGAAAATCAAATCATACTACGGCTTGTCCAGAGTGGTAGATCAACCACTAATCATCCCAACTGTCTGCGGTCTGCCAAATTCAAGATGGGAATGGGCCGGGTCGGCCCGCTGGATCACTGACCCGACCCAAAAAATCAAGGCCAATGGGCCAAGTGGGTCGGCCTTAAATAATATACAGGTCAGTGGAGCCGGCATCGTGCGACCCGATGGGTCGGATGGGTCGACCCAGTCGAATCGCTATGCACTAGTATATAGTAGCTGATGGACGCTCCTGTACATAAATTGGATCCTGTACAGTGTACACAAGAACATACTGTATATTATATGCGAAGCTGACCACTGGATCCATTCGGAGGTGTCCCGTATAAGAAGCAGGCAGACATACATGTGAATTGATTCTTACGTGAACTAAGACATGCATGCACAAACAACTAGTCTCATTCGTCTCGGTCACCGTCGAGCTTGCTTGCCGTCCTGGTCGCCGTCGAGCTCATCATCCCCAGCTTGCTTCATTGGATTCATGAACTTTTTCATCTTGATCTTGGGTCGGCCTCATATACCCAATGGGCCGATGAGGCCATAATTTTTTGATCAAATGGGCCGACCCATGGCCTCACATATTGACCTTGGGGCCGCGGGGCCGGGTCCAAGGCCAGGTCCGGGTCGGCCCATTCCCATCTTGATGCCAAATCGATTAGTCTATGGCATTGAACAAATACCGCAGCTCCGGATTTCCGGATTGATTCCACCGGAATCGTGGCTCCTCGACCCAATTTTCTTTGGCCCCACATCGGAAAGAACGGATCCGCAGCAACCTTGCCCACCAAGGAGGCGGTGATAGCGGCGGCGGAAGAGAGCGTGCGTGCCAATGGGGCTATGATGACGGTGGTCGTGGCCGAGGACGGGCGATATCATCAGGGCGACAACAATTACGGCGGCGGCAACAACTATGGCGGCCCGCGGTGGGCGTAGCAACTACGGCGGCTGCGGCACCAAGCCGCACTGCCGCAGGGCCTCCCCTCTTCGAGCGCTACCACGCAGAGGCAACACAGCTCGGGAAGAAGTTCCAGGCGATGGACATCAGTCGTGCCGCCGTAGATCCAATCGACCGGCGATGGAGCAGTTATTGGCGTTCCTCCGCGCGGCACCAGGTGCGTCACTCCTCCTCCACAATCCTCTCCCCGCCTCGCGGTCCCTACCAGAAGCCTTGCAAGCCGCAGCCTCCCAGATCCTCCTCTCAACGCATCTCCGCTTCCCCTGCGACGTTGCCGGCTTCACGATCTCCACCATGATGGGAGTCACAAGCTCAAGGGAGTGCGTCGAGGCCATGGCGATGTTGCTCCCAAATTTGTTCCTTTCTATTTTTGCAGATTTTGAATTCAGTGTGGTAGAGAACACCCACAAAATCATCACAAGGATTCATTAACTTACTTTCGAATGGAAGAAATGTGATGTTCAATTGCCATTAACCCGATCGATCTCTTGCGTGGTAAATCTCGAATGGTCTGAATCTGGTTCCTCTGCGGACTATTATGATGTTTACAGAGTCGGATTTGGTGCAGGGGAAGGGGAGACCGAGGAGGAAATGGCGACCAAGAGGTGCGCGGGCACCCTGGGTGACAAGGGCCTCAAGGGGAAGAAGGTGTTCCTTAGTGCTGATCTGAACGTTCTGCTGGACGACGGCCTGAACATCACTGGTGACAACCGCATCCGCGCCTCCATGCCGTCCATCAAGTTCCTCATGGGGAAGGGCGCCAAGGTTGTCCTGGCCAACCATCTGGTGAGCGCACGCTTCTGCCATTCAGTCAGCCTCCCGTGTGGCGCACGGCTGTAGCTGCTTGATGTCGTGAGCAACACCACTGATGTCGTGAGCAACACCACTTCATCGCAGACCTCGCTGGTATATTCCTTTCTTGCTGTTCTAACAAAGGAAATTTGAAATCTTGTGCGTTTTTATTTGATACGCCCTGTGCCGAACTGCCGAAAACTTAATTCTAAGTGCTGCGACTGAAAGTCCTGTTAAGTTCATATGTTGCAATTCTGAAACTGGATTTTGTGCATGTAGTTATTCTAATGTCCGTCGGATCAACTGTGCTAATTTACTTCTCATGTTGAACTGACGTGTGATACTGGGTCTTGTGTACTTTCAATAGTCTTGCAATTTTCGTTAGGATTTGGTGCGCATGCATTTTCACATGATTTCTACCAATCCAGTTCATCTTTTCGTTGCAGAAGACTAACCAACCAGACGCAGATCCATTTCATTCTACTAAGTGTCCCAGGCTGTGTATGCTAGCCTCCTCCGCTACATTTGCAGGCCGCCGAGTCCAACTCCTCTGCGGTGCAGATCACCCGCCCACCGCGCTGCGCAACTCACGATGCAGGCGGCCCTCCTCCACGGCGAGGTGTTCTTCATGCTCATCGACATTAGTTTAATTCAGAGTCTGTTTTGGTGTGTTTGGAGTGTGGATGGTAAGATGATGTGCTCAAATAGAATTAGAAGAGCAGGCATATCCATATGGTGGTACTTTTTTCATAATAAATGGTGGTGGTGCTAATTAACTATTGGCTCTTAGTTTGATTCAGAGGCTAGGTGCACTGCTAGAAACTTACTTTAGCAATTTCGCAAAGAAAAATCGACTTTTTGTTCAGCTGTTTGAACTTACTTTTCATATATGCTGATCACAGTTTAATTGCAAAATGAAAAGAGAATCCAATCCATACTGTGGTATAGTACTTTTTGGTGTAAACTAATTCAAGAGTACTTGAAATCTGATGGGGAATACTGATGATGCGTCATTTTGGACTAATCTTCTTAACTGAGACCAAATTTAAATGCCCTAGAGGCCGTAACACTAGGATGACTTACTCCTTTCAGCATCTAACATTTATTACCAAAAATAAACTGAGAAAACTCCAGTTATGGTGATCATGTAGGCATGAGCCCCTGTGTTCTGGACAACTAAGGTTACATGCAAAATTACCTGATCATGTAGCAATTCTGATTGAGCCGCATGCATTTAGATTGGGTGGTGAAGCGAGCCCGCCATTTTATTTCTCTGAAAGAACTATACAGTGATCTTTGGCTATTGCTTTCAGTATTACAGTGACAACCTTTCTATGGTATTTTGTTGGACAACTTTTTGTGTAATGTCTAGCACCTCAATATACGTTAAATAAGTGCAAGCTTGGGTATATATTTTTCTCTCTCTCATGTTGTATTCATTTTATTTGCTCTGCTACTTTGGGTAAATAGAATCACGCACAAGCTCCAGTTAGTTCCTTATTTTGTCTGTTTCAGACTTAGGATTGTAGGGGAAAATGTGAACTATGAATTCATACCAGAACTGGATTGGCCATGGCACGTCTTCACCGACGAGTCATGACGTCGACAACAATATTGAAGATTTCCCGTTTCCTTTATTTGCAAGCATCTCTCAAAAGTATAATATATGCAGGCTCATCATTCATGCGAGGGATATGAAAGATGAAACAAAAGTAAAAGGTGTTTATGCCTACGGGCTATGGAGCATCATAATGTTGGAGGAGTGTCGTGCCGATTTTATAAATCCTGTAGCATCCTACTACTCACAGTTTCTGTGGTTCAATCAAATCAATAGTACAATTTTCAAATGATAAATTTGTTATGGTTAGATATAATTTTTGAAGTTTCGAGGTTTTGTGAGATGAGATGATGGCTCATATGTGTCATTTTGGCAAAAGTCCCACTACGGTCATATCTTGTAGTTCAATTAGATAATGCAGTTTTCAAATGATACGTGATATGGTGATATGCTTTTATTTATGTATTTCCTATATTCCTCACCACCGGCATTTGTGCATGAATTGGCTACATGTGTGCAAAGCTAACTAAATAAGAATGAGATGAATTACATGTCTGCAAAACTAACCAAATACTCCCTCCATTCCATAATGTAGTGCTTCCTCTATCCTCGTGCTTCAACTTTGACTGTAAATTTAACCAACGAGACCGTCTGCGGCGGGAGCAAAAGTTATACCAATGAATTCGTATTCAAAAGAAGTTGTCAATCATGTAATTTTTTCTCCCGCCGCAGTCGGTCTCGTGGGTTAAATTTATGGTCAAAGTTGGACCTCGGGAAGCGCGGGCGCACTATATTTCGGAATGGAGGGAGTATGAATGAGATGAATTTCTGGGCCGCAGTTTGTGCCGGAGCTTACTAGGAAAGAAACGCTCTATGGCAAAATCACCACTCTCCTATTATTTTTATTTGAAAAAGTCCATTTTACTACCCTGAATAAAGTTGGTGGTTCACATTACCCCCTCACCTATTTTTCTGTTCCTTTCACCCCAACAAACCCATACCGGCTGAAAGAACCCCTTGGGTGGTTTGTCTCCACTTGCTTCTGATGTGGCATTAGTCAACAGTGGTTTTGACATGCGGGTGGGCCTCCCTTGGCAGGTGCGGCTGAGATTGACGGGTGGGGCCTAGAGGAGGCGGGGTCCACTTGACAAGTCTGTCTCCTTCCTCTGTCGATCTCCCGCGGGACAGAGAGGAGCTCGGGCGCTCGTCTCGGTGGCACAGGCCACCCCCGGCGGAGCTACGACCACCGGATTGACCCCTGCGATGCAGCGCGTACCCCCGGCAGCAGCAGCAAGCAAGGCAACAACGGCACAAGCAGCGGCAACAAGCAAAGCAGCAGCGGGCGAGCGCACGTGGGTAGCTGCAGCTGCGGCGCACGCGGGCATAGATCGAAGGTGGAATCGGCAGAGGAGCTCACCCCGGAGCTCGTGGACGAGGTTAGCGAGCGCGGGTGTCGACGTACACGACGAAATCGACGACGAGATGCGGCGGCCGTGGACGAAGACGATGGCGATGGTGAGCGTACGTGGCCTCCTAGCTCGAGCCCTTCGGCGAGGGTGAAGGAGACAACGATGGCGGAGCTACTGGACGTCTTGGCGTGACGAGGGGAGGCCGGCGGCCGCGGGATCGACGCGGCGACGGCGACCATGAGCTTGAGGCGATGAACAAGGAATATGAGGGAGATTTGGGGTTAGAAAAGAGGGAAGGAAGAGGAAAGAGAAGGGAGGAAGTAGAAGCAGGGCGCTCGGGGCGGCGGCTTGGAACTCCGGCGGTCGCCGGCGTCGGCCGGAGGTGGCGGGGTCGGGCGTAAGCGGAGGCTGGAGCTCCTCGATCTCAGCCCAGCCTGATGAGGGAGGCCCACCTGTGGTCAAAACCACCGTTGACCACTGCCACATCAACATCCATTTGAGTCAAAACCACCATAGGGACCGATTTTGTCTGGTATGGGATTGTTTAGGGGGGTGAAAGGAACACAAAAGTAGATGAGGGGGTTATGTGAACTACCAACTTTATTCAGGGTAGTAAAATGAAGATGTTAATTAGACTTTATTCCTTAAATAATGCTCATATTGTTTACAAGGAGATGTTAATTAGCAATACTACATGCTAGAGTCCATTCCCTGGAAGTACTTAACTTCCTCTTTGCAGAATCCACATATTATGTATTACGTACATGTAAAAAATATGCTTACACAGGAGATTTTTCTTCTTCTCACAGTTATACGTGCATTGCACGTGCACGCTTACTAGTTTCAAGTAACAGTAAGTTGTAGACGAGGGATAGCTGCTGGCTCAAGGCCGATTCTTCTGCTAAAAATGACAGGCAGCAGCAGATATCAAGTGTGACAACCGACTAAAGCATATCGAGTAATTCATATTTCCATAAATCACAATGGCACATCTCCATATGTACAATCATCTTTCACCACAGGGCCATCTACCTTACATGGAAAGATGATGGATATAAGAAGCAACTCCATATACAAAATTACTATGCACCATCTGCAAACACCAACCGGACGGCTTGCAAGATGATAAATAAGACCGGCGCACGCTAAAACTAACAACCGGACAAGAGAATAAACCACATCATCATGTCGCGGGATCTCCAGAAGAAGATTAGGTTTCATTCATGCCACGAGCTTCGGACTATCAGCAAGACAAGCTGGGGGCTTATCAGAACATGGAGCTGAGTAACTCAGACAGCGCCACAGCCTACTCTGTTTGTTTGCTGGGCGCATACTCCTGACGTGAAGGCTGCCTGCAGCAATTATCTGAAGTGCTCCTCTAACAACGAAAGCATGCCTTCGTCACTTGTGGAACGGTCCATTGCATACTGCAATGCTGATCTGCCATCTCGGTCTATGGCATGTGTGTCAGCTCCCCTGCAAAGAAATTGATTGGAAATAATAGGTGAGACATGTCTGTTTTTGGACTTGTGCCGCTCGCCAGATCATCCCTAATAGTCTACACTTCGACAAACAAAAAGAACAGTGCAACAGTTCTCATATTGCATCCAATAATCCTAAAACTGGTTTGCATATTAGTTTTAATTTTTCAAAGGATGCGTTAGTTTTCTCTTTCAGGGTACTCTCCAAAACAGGCATCTTTTTTTCGGTTTGCTAGGCCACAATAGACAGAGATTCTTAAGTCCCAAATGTACAAGTTACACTTTTCACTAAAATGAAGTTGCACTTTTCTGAATTGACTGAGACTAGAGAAAAATTCTGCATACGAAAGGCAATGATCCTTTTCACGTTCTTGAGTAGGAGTAAGGTCTAAGAATTGGCCATAACTTATCCACAACTCAGTACAGGTGCCCTTATTTTATGAAATTGAAACTATAAGCTCCCCTACTATTGTTTCCACACCATGAAGTGCTGCAGGTAACATCAAATTCATTTCCCAGTTCGCAGAAACTACATCCCAGCCCTCACAGGACAACCAGGTGGTCTTCCTAGTTGACAGACAACATATGGAGCAAGATAAAGTGATGAAGTTGTAAGCAGCTACGTACATACCTGGAGAGCAGAAGCTTTGCATGCAGATGTCTTCCTTTCAAAATACAGTGATGAAGGGGTATCCGACCTCTTGAATCAGACACATTTACACTAGCACCATACTGCAAAAGTAATTCAACCATCCCCACATCTGCAACACGGCATGCAAGATGAAGCAAGGAGAAACCCTCATATCTATCATCCAACTCATCTACATGTGAACTTGTGCTGGGAGGAGAAAGCGACTCTCTAGGAGAAACCTTCTCATGTGAATTGCAGTCGAAAAATCTAGGGCTTCCATCAGCTGGTGAAGTTGGCTGCTCTTGTATAAGTGCTTTTCCAAGATTCAGTAACAAACCAGAAGCCATCTGCCCATAAACCAAATTTACATTGGCGTGTGATGCCACGATGAGACTGTATACTCCTTTCTTGTCATTTGCAGTTACACTGTCCCACATCTGCTGAGCTATGTGAATCTCATCGATACTATGCCTCCGTACAAATTCCTTGTCAGCATACTGGAACATTTACACCGTAAAGAGTTCAATATATGACAATACTATACATGAAATTGAAGGATAGATATTGACTTTAAAAAATGCATTCTAAACCAGCTGACAGGCTATATAAATTCTAGTCCATGCATTATAATGCTCACTTAGCTTCATGGGCATATCAAACTAAGATCAATGTTAAGGAACTAATAATGCAATTAGAAAAACTTATCTGCAGATTCATAATTTATGAAACCACAAGCTTTCCTTTTCATTATATATGGAGTTAATGTAGCCACAAAAATCCTGGTGAGTTTACTATTCTACATGGATAGCATCACGGAAGTCAACTTCGATAGTTCACATATAGCATCTGTAGTATAAATGAACTGCATGAAGTGAGTTTACATAACAAGTCAAACGTGATGCAGTTTGTAGGCCACGGAAACTAAATAAAAGCGCTTGAAGCAACTTTGTCAATGTGGATACAACCTACAGACATTTTTTCTGGAACTCTGAGGATGCAACTGTAAAGAACAACATATTTGCAAGGCCTTAAAATGATCGGTGGATCGCACAAGTACCATCTGGCAACTAATCGTGACGGGCAACAACTGTATTTAGGCTAAGAAATGTTCGAGTTATAAACTACCATGAATCATTTTTACCCAATCATTTTCCCATCGGATATCTGGAGACAACTTCGTCCTCAACACTTATTTGCTAATAATGGGAAAAGTGCAGAGAAGCAATTGCAAAAGGACAACTCGCAAGCACCTTGGCATGAATAAA
The DNA here is from genome assembly GCA_032464435.1 of Aegilops umbellulata. Lineage (NCBI taxonomy): Eukaryota > Viridiplantae > Streptophyta > Magnoliopsida > Poales > Poaceae > Aegilops > Aegilops umbellulata. The sequence continues at coordinate 96,425,559 of CP136060.1, forward strand.
CTTCTCTTTGGCAGAGAAAGGATCTGAGTGTTTAGGCTTGCTGGTGGTTAAGTATTGTGCTGCCTGTGATCCATTAGTACTACAAGACAACAAAGTTGCAAGTTAATTTCTGAAAGCACTAAAAAAAGACTGAAGTTTTGTAAAGAAATTCATATTACCTTGTATTATCAACAGAAGAGCCATTGTTTGATGAAGGTAATGTTTCTTCCCAAACTCTGTTCACAAACATGTTGCCTAATGATTGAAAGAGATTGATTACAGATGGTTCCCAGACTCTGACATCGAGAGTCAGAGACCTTACCTGCAAATATGATGTATTCATTTTGAAGTTATGTTCAGTTAATTAGTCATTAGTGACCCTAATGATACCATCAAACACAACTTGCTAATTATGTAATCAAATTTGACTGCAAAATATGCATCCAAAATAGGCAGAGTGCAGACAATTGTAGAAGTATAGGTGGCAATGTACACAGTTACACACACATATATAGGGACACCCAAATAGAAACAATTACTTGTATCATCTTCAAAGAATGGCAGTGTCCTAAAGTTGATTCTCAGCGAGTCCCCTAAAAAGGATGATGCATGCAAGCCACTACATCAATGACTTAAATAACAGTGCATGCTATTTTCTGCCATTGTTGAGAAAGAAAAAGATAAATTTTGCTCTATTAAGTTTACTGGTATCACATAAAATACTGCAAATCTATATTCAAACCAAAAAGGTATGCTGCCACATTGACTAAATTAAATTTGCATATAAATAATTCAGCATCTGAGAATATCTTTTTAAAAATAGTTAGGAAAAAAGGGCATAACTAAAGGCTTTAGAGATTCCAAGTTGAATTTGGGTTTATATTTTAGAGTGCAATTTTATAAATCATATGTGTAAATGATGGCTCGCAAACAAATAGCAGATGCGTAACAGTTGCAGCTATAAGAGTAGTTTCCGGTCACAAAAGCATGTGGGATCATGCACAGGCAAGACACAAGAATGCTGGACTTCAAGTTAAATGGAGATGCGGCAACCAATCTATGTGCAATAAGCATGAATATATAGTAAGTTTTCTTAAATACCTTCGATATATGCACTCCTAGATTTCTGTGTACTCCAGAACACTCTATGCACAGAAGAGCACCGAGGTTTAACGACGCCCAATCAGGTTCCGCAGCACCACAATCAGCACAAATAGTATTACCATCAACCCTCCTAAGCAAGTCAATTGGTTTTTCGGGTTTGATATGGGTCCTGTGATGATGTTGTCCATTTCCAGCATTCTTTTCCAGTGTTAAATCTTCACTTGTGGAAGTTTCCAGTTCCACTGAACTAGTATAGGAGCTACTCTCACTAGCGCTCCGATCATGGCCGCAGCTCCTAGGGCTGTGCAGACACTGAAACATAACATCATGATAAATTGAATTGAAGCACATAAATAATCCAACTGGAATCATCTAATCTAGACCATAATAAACCTGTTCTGGGGATTGTGCGTTCAGCAAAGATGCAATGACACCAGTAATTTTTTCGATCCAATCCATCTGATCTAGAGCACTCTCTGCCTGTATAAATATCAGATGATGTCACTAAAGTAGCAAACGTGTATATTCAACATGAAAACGGTATTGTCTGCAATTTTGTGCATCTACCTGCAATGTGTAGATCTTCATGGGTGAAATAATTCTGAAGCAGAACCTCAGATCTGATTGTTCTGCATCGACTTTAATGGTTGATGTCAGCAAATTTACTGTATGCCGTGCAACAGATTTTTCATCATGTATACCATGGTAATGAGAAGAGAACAATCTGCTCAGCAACCCTGAACCATGTTCAGGGGTATTGTTGGTTCTTTGAACTTGAGAAACACCCTGATAAGATCACAAGTGAAAGTTGAGGAAAGGGGCCAAGCTGAATTGTATCATACATGTACAAAATCATGCTGAATGCATGAGGATTTCAAGGGAAATGTTACAAGGGGGACCTACAGCTGGCCTATTAATTTGCTTGCGATAGTAGTACAACATCCCTCGACTATCCAGAACAAAAAACCTTCTTTTCCAGTCACCTCTCAAGTTTGATGATCTCTTTGAGAGGTAACCTTGTCGAATGGTCTGAACCTGAAAATCAGTACATCATAATATAAACCCCGTCCATGGAGCTATAAGATCTGCATGTATACATGAATCTTCAATTTCCAGTCGAGAAAAGAAATGTTACCTTGCCTTTTGTGGATGACTGCATCACTGCTTCAATCATTTTATGTGAACTTCTACCGATTGTTTGTATGCCATCTACATTAGGGGAATCATTTAAACCATTCCCAGATGACCGACTATCACGCTCTATCTGTTTTTTGTACTCATGCATCCTCTCTAAAAGAGAAGCTTGTTCCTTGTTTGCCCTCTCTCTTGATTGCTGCGAATAGGCCAGAACCTGCAGGACAATCCAACCACAAGATAGTGATAAACTGTCTTCTTGACTTCATAATATGAGCAGTTTGCAGATGTATAATTCAAAAATCAAGTAAACAAGCGAGATAACTGAAAGTAATCAAATGACAGTTACACAAATATATGCCAAAATGGGATTCGTACTTTACCACTAAGTAGGATGTTGACCTCATTGCAAAAACAAGCGTTGGCCAGCTCTACTGATATTTTAGTTGCAAAATAATGTTTCTAGTGTCCAAAGGTGCACAGAAATACCAGGACATAACCAACTCGATTCAGTGTTGTCATCATGATTTCTCATAACCAACAGCAATACCAGCCTAGATAAGCTACCAATAAGGCACACAGGGCACAAACAAATGGGAGTGCAATGTTGCATCATGAAGATGAATGTGGGAGCACATGTGCCCCATATAGAAGACAAGGCAGAAGGATGGTGAAAGATGCTTCTTTTTACCAATAAGGTACGTGTGCCCCAACAGTAAATTTTATTGAAAGAGCATATAATTACAAGGAGAGAATGATGAATGATGTACTAGAATACTGTGTGTGTGATTGTAGGGCACATATCTGAAACTGCAGGGCTTTGACGCACAGATCTAAGGTGCACCAAGAGCTGGGATAGATCATAGATGGTGTGCCGAATGAAAAAAAAAATCACACTATTTGTGTGCCAGGATTATGTAACAGCTAAAAATCATTCATATACCAAAAAGACGACCTGAAGGAGAAGACCAGCAAGGGGTAGTTTTTATGCGAGACCCAGGCTTTGAACCCAGGTCGGCGACCTCACTACAGGAGGCGTTACCATCGCGCTATCAACACATTCGCAATTCAAACACCAAAACAGACTAGGGAAATTGTATTAAGAAGGGAGGCATGGTTTAATAGTAACCTGATTAATATAGGGTTCCATCTGATGCAATAGTTCATACCCCTGCATGGATGGCAGCAGATAAGATTAATCATTTTGTAGCAAAATATAGCATCGCGAAGAGGGGGAAAAAAGGCACTACTTGTTTAAAATATCGGAGGTGTGAATCCATTGTCGCACTAACAGCCTCCAAAAATTCAAATCTCTTCTTTGCCTCGATATGCGAAATTGCAGTTACCTGAAAATTCAAAGAGGTATAGGAAGCGATGGCATGATATGCATTTAAACATACATATGAACTCACAAGAGCAAAGTTAAGGCCAACAGTTCACATACCAGGTTGAAACGAGCTTGCTCAAATGCAGATCTAGCACTATGGAGCTCCTGGTACAGGCCAAGTGTAAGTCAGAGGGGAAACACTGAATTACCTCTTATCATACAAGATTGACAGAAAGGTATTTACTTCTTCAATGGCAGTTGTTATGTCTGCTCTTGTGCCTTTCTTCAATGATAAGTATTTCTCGCGAATCTAACAAGGCAATTAGCAAGTCAATAACATATTCTCTCAAAAAATTACATAACTAAAAGCAAACTACTGCAAAGGTTAAAATATGGCAGAAAATAAAGAAAAGACAGAAAATCAGCCGTAAAATAACAGTAAGGTTAGCTAAGAGAAGTGCATACATAACCATTCCAACATCAATTAATTGACTAGAAACAATCAGAACAAACAAATCATAAACAGCAAACAGGTATTATTGGCTGATGAAAACTGGAAACTTGTTATATCCAAGACAAATATTGACGGCTTAAAAAAGTCGCAAGAAAATATAAAGAAAACCTTGCATCATTCTGATCACTACAAGGCAAAGGAGAATCAGAATTGCGTTAAGAATACGAAGGCATCATAATTATTATCAAAAACATTTCCACAATAGATTTAGAAACACACACTTCATTTTCCCTCTTTTTTTCACATTTTCGGGTAATAGATATATTGATTAACTGACCTGGTCATACACGAGGCTAGCCTTGTCAAAACGCTTCCTGGCATCCTGGTTAAATTTATGAAGCAGGAAATTATTTCAACGAATAGTTATTGGTACAAACTTCTAAGATTCCGTGTTAGCAGAAAACAATAATGGTACCTTAACGTCATGCAAATCAACATCTACAAAGTTTAGCAATCTGTCATTTAGCATATGCTCAACCTGCCAGGAAACTGAATCAGAAATATACCACCTTAGGTACACAAAGTATGTTTGACCATGAAATGAGAGCGTTTGTATTTTCACTAATGTAGCATCAAATTTTGATATGGATTTCCAAACAAAGCATTATATATAGAAGCTTGTAATGGTTCTTGAGGGAACAAGTTCTAACATCAAAGTCATGTAAGATGAGTAAAAAAGGAAGCAGCAAAGAATGTAGCCATTCCAATAACTAGATAAGTAATATAATAGTTCTTTTCCATTAACATCATCAAGTGCATGTTGACCAAGTGATCCCTGTTTCTTTTTTTTGGTAGCAATAAGGTATTATAAGTGCAACTTATGCTGTTGCTGTTCACTGAGCAAAACATCAAAAGTATTGGAGAAAGACATCAGGCCAGCAATGTAACATCACACAAAATGAGCAGCCAATTTAAACCAAAAATCTAGTCAATTTGATAAGCAATGCATGCAGAATTGAAGAGTGAACATAATGCATTGCTTTCAAACAATGCTTATATAATACAAAAAAAGATGTGGTACCTGGGAGCGCAGGACTTCCTTATATGTTCCTATTTCTCTCAGGGCAATTGTAAATTTGTTCATGACAGGTCCTGTAAAGGAGATGAATTGTGTATTCTTAGTCAAGGGAATGTCTAAACTCAACTTCTCTCAGCCCCTATATGAGGCAAAGTTTTAAATAGCCGGCTATAGCCACACTATAACAGTTTGAGCAGGGTGCCGCCAAATGGTATTCATGTATAATTGTCCGGTATAGTACAAAATTGCGGGCTATAGCCGTGCTATAGCTGTTTGAGCAGGGTGCCTTTGTTTAAAACTATGATATGCGGAGAGATATGCAACCACAGAATTCCAGATAAGCATTGTGTGGGCTCCTTATTCAATTTTCATTCTATCAATCATAAGGGCTTAGTTAGAACATGCTCAATTTGATACTCTCTTTGTAAAGTCAGAACTTAAATAAAATGTAAAATAAATACCACGTAGATAGAAAGAAAGGATGGCATGAGTGATAAAGACAAGAAATTGAGAGCATACAGAGAAATTTCAAAAGCAATGAAGAAAACAAAGCATAAGTGAGTGACGTTGATGAAGAAGTTTTCTCACTCATACACGCAGCTCATTCAGTACGAAGCAAAACATATCTTCAAGTACGATCTTTTTTAATAGAATAAATGACATGATTAAAGATATCAAGAGAATAACATGACTCACCGCCGAAAGCAACACTGATTGGGTCATTGTGGCCTCCTCCAAATGTCTCAAGTGCGCTTGCAAATGCAATATCTCCATCATAGGCTTCACCTAGCCCTTCACTGAAACAAATCACAGGTGTGTGTATTAATTTATCTACATCTGGCACAGGCTGGGGTTAAATGGGTTTACATAGAAGCTTTATGTTATGGGGATAGTGAATTATAGTTGAAGACTTGAAGTGCTCAACCATACATGTGTCAGGTAGAGTGAACAAAAAAAATGAATGAGCTCCAAATGAAAACTCACGTATACTTGCGGCAACCTTTATGAAACTTCAAGCACCTCTCTCTTAGTACTTCAGCACTTTCTTCAAGTGATTGTATCTGTTTGTCGAAAGGTCAAGAGAAGATAAACGGTTGGTCGTGAATCAAGGGAAGTCAAAAGAGAGAGCGAGGTTTCGTTCATGAATGAGTAAAATTCATTCGTGAATGTGGTAAGTAAAACAACCAATAAGGCATTGGGGCATCCAGCACTCGACCTTTCATATCAATCACTTGGACCCAACGTCAAAAACATAAGCAGTTCCTACTACAAATTTCTAACGGACTGGAGGACAATCAGATCTGTGCATTTATTTGGGGCAAAGATTTTGTTTATATGCCAAAAGTATTTCGGATGTCTCTTAATACATTAACTAAATGGTAGAATATATTTATTCTTCCAATGGATTCAAACAAAACCACTATAGGAAGTGGTATGGGTATATGTCAAACTAGCAAACTTTATGGGCTGACATAGACTGCACACCTGGGCAATAAACAAAAAAAAATTACAGTTATTGTTAATCTAATGATGAAATGCAATTTTCCAAATAAAGGCCGCAGCTCCACCAACAAAATCGCAACCGCGCCAAACTAGAGCCCGTCAAACCAGAGCCATATGTACTACTGAACAATCTGCAAACCAATCCTCTAGAAGTTAGGCTAACCCGAAACCATCCGCTACAGAAAAAAGAAACTGATGAACGACCTTGGAAATTCGACACAGAACAGTGAAATCGGCACACACACACACACACACAAACACGCGCGCGCGCGCGCGCACACACACACACACGCACGCACGCACGCACACATGCGCCAACCTGATAATCCAAACCAAATTTCCATGCGATGAAGTAAATTTGCTTGCCCGATAGCATCAGAACGATGTCTAAGACCCACGCGCTCCACGAAAATATTCTAAGCACATGGCTGCGCATATTAAAATCAGTGAGATGCGGCGATAGAAACACACGCAGCAAAACCAGCGTCACGCGACAATACAGACATGCAGAAGCCAAACCACGGGTAAGAGAACAGCTTTATTCGCGCATTCACCAGAAACTGAAGGAAAAAAAACACGAGGGCGAGCACCACTCCAACAACTCAATCAAGTCAAAGATAGAGCAGGCATTCCCCCGACCCGTTCGCGGCAACGCCGAGCTGCCAATGGCGTAGACATGAAACTCTCGGAGGACACACGCCACCCGGTATCTCGACATCCCAGAGAACGAGATCCGCCCAGCTCACCTGCGTCCGGAACATGGGCGAGTCATCGAGCCTGGCGAAATACATGGCTGCCGGCCTGCCTGCATGCAACCGCCGCCGCTGCCGTTCCCCACCGTCCGAGCACCTCCTAGCTCCTCATCCACGCCGCCAATGCCGCTGCCTCGAACCCTAGCCTGAACTCGGCCCTGCCGTGCGCACGCCCACCTCCTCGTAGCCGCGCCCGCCTGGCCACCGCCGGGAGCCGCCGCCGCGTCGACGCCAGGGGGGAGGAAAGAGGAGGGGAGGGGAGCGCGTGCGCCGCGAGAGTAGCCGGGATTAGCGAAATGGCGGCGATTTGGGTGGGGGAGAGAGGGAGGGAGGGGAAGGGGGGGAGGGAATTGGTCGGGTGGCTCGGCGAGAAGGGAGGGAACGAGGAGGGAATAGGAAGGGAGTGAGTGGAAATAACGGTGCGCTTTTCCTTTAAACTTTTCTTATTTTATTACTATTAATCTTTTCTCTCTCTCTCTCTCTCCTCTCTCCTCCTTCGCCAGAGAGAGAGAGGTGAGGTGGAATTCTGTTTCTTGTGATAAAATAATTGCAATAATATGATTTAGGGCCTCTTTATTTGAAATGATTTTCATGTGAATTTTGGAACCCTTAGAAAAAAATATATGATTGTTTTTCCTAAGGATTCATTTGCGTTACATTTTTTCATAGAAAATTTTGTATCTACTAATCTCTTAGAAACAATCTTTTTGCTTTTTCTTAAGATGGAGTCAACAAGCGAAAATCCTGTAGTAGCCAAATAGACATAACATTACGATCTTTTTTTTTCTATTCTTAGTTTTTAGAGTCTTGCAAATCAAATAGGCCCTTGGGAACAGAATAGACGATGGTTCATAAAAAGCAATTGAACGAAATTAAGGTGACATCAACTAGGAAAGGCGGTTTGCCGTTTCATATTGATACGGAGAAGACTGTGCTTAACCGACAACCAAAAACATGTACCATGACACGAGAACGTTGTAGTTTGAATGATGCGGACATTATCATACAGGTTGTTTTGGTTTGAGGTTGAGCCTAAGCTAATCTACCAAGAAATTGGGTTACTAATATTTTAGATAAGGTATTGGTTCTCCGTATTTTTAGCCAAATGCTGGCTCAGATAAAATGATCCAAAAAAATGGCATTCGTCCCAGAAAGAGCCAAAACTTGGTAGTGTCTTGTTTGTTAGCACACTGAAATACTACACGAAACTGAAATGCGGATAAATATGCAATAGCTTTTGTGCAACACATGAAAGAAACAAGATTTTCATAAGAATTGGTTGCTTCTCTTAGTAGTGATCAGGAAGAAAATAGTTCAACATCTTGAAAAAAATGAATATGTTCTTAATCTTACAAACGTAACAAGCTATGCACGAAAAACTCTTAAGGTTTCGTTTGGATATTGATATTCAAGGCCATGGAGTTGTATTGGTCCCAGTATCAAATCTCCCTGACTTTGGTATTGACATTGATCTCGATTTTGTTAGTTTGGATGTTCATAGAATTGACACTTGGAATTCGCATGAGAGATTTAATTCTTAAGCATGTTTGGATGGTCATTCTCTACATTGGAATTGCTCATTTCTCATATTATGGACATTGTACTTTGATGTAATCTTTAGAACTAAATTCTATGCAATATGTGAACATATCTGTGAGTGATTATATATCAATAATACAACTGGTTCTGTTGGTTGCGCTTCATTTTCAGCACCCGTCATTGCATCTTCAGCGGGTTTTTTTGCATCTTCATCGGTTGAATGATCTTTCGAGTAACTGTGCAAAATGTCGCGCAATTCTTTACTTCTTTGTTCTTGTAACAAGTTGCTTTCTCATTGGCATGGAGACACATAGAAAGTAAATCAGATGCATGCATATATGATATAGAATACTCCCTCCGTCCAAAAATACTTGTCATCAAAATGAATAAAAGGGGATGTATCTAGATGTATTTTAGTTCTAGATACACCCCTTTTTGTCCATTTTGATGACAAGTTTTTCCGGACGGAGGGAGTAATAATTTTTAACATTCTTCTATCCATGAGTAACTTATTATTAACCCAGTCCCAGACAAATCCACTTTGAGGTAGAATCTTGATAATCATTCTTAACGCTTGTCAAAAGTCTTGCACCTTGAACATATTATCTCTTGTGTGATGTCCAGTCCACACTTAAAAGTACAGCCTTTATAGCAGCATTGTAGACATTCAACCTAAAATGTTTGGGAATTTTGGACATGATCACCTCTGTCGTGATGTTCAACAAGGACATCCAACAATGCACTATCCATCTCATTTGTCTGTGTCAAGTAATTCCTACTAAATTTCTTTTTTTTAGCCATGGTGCTACAAGTAAAAATTTGTAGAAATAGTTGGCAAACAAAAGAGAATATACCAATTATTTTCTCATGATGATGATCTACAAAATATCCAAAAGTCGTCTTTCAATATCTATGCAAAAAAAGAGCATATTATCTTGCTAAGTCATCGTCTAGCTAGCACAAAAGAGAACACATCATCTTCCTAACTCATCATCTAGATAGCACAAAAGAGAACACATCATCTTGCCAACTCATCATCTAGTTACCTCGGAAGAGAACACGTCATCTAGTTAATCCACATGTCATACTACAGTTGAAAATCTGCACTCGTCACAAGATAATTAGCGAACATGTTGTGAGATAATCGGTTCCTGAAGTTGGTCCAGTAATTAGTGACATGAACACTTCCAATTGACTTAGCATCATCAACATCGATCGACTAAGCATCTAGTTCCTTATCCACTTCCTGCAGCAACAGGTATGCCCTAGAGGCAATAATATTGTATTATTTTATTTCCATGTTCATAATTAAGAGTTTATATTCTATGCTATAACTGCTATGTTCCTAAAATATTTGATTCGGTGGAAAACTCATATGCACGTGCAGAACAATAAATGATAAAATAAGATTCTGTTTTCTGGATCTTAGGATATCGTTAATTGCAACAATAGTCCAAAAACAACATGGAGAGTATGACGCTATAAGAACGATCATATTGAATCAACCCAAACTTGTTTATTATACTTTGAGATGACATTGTCACAAGTTAATTGTTATAACACGGAGTGTTAACGTGTATTTTAGTTCCTTAGACCATGAGAGTATCGTAGTCACTTCTTACCTATGATGAGCTTTGGGGCTGCTCAAACATCATCTGTAACACGGTGATCATAACGACAACTTACAGGTCCATCGGAAAGTCCGACAAGGGACTAGATAGCTCGAGAGTGGAATTTGCTCCTCCGACGATGGAGAGATATTCTTAGGGCCCTCTCGGTGTGACGTCATCCATCATCGCCTGGCTAGACACAGGTGACTATGTCACGGGGATGCCGGAACACGTCAATGAGAAAGAAGAACAAAACCGACAACAAGGAGACCGGTATAGTGAGCATGTGTATGACTCAAGAGGATACAGACACATCTCACCTCGATTTTGTAAACTATCACGAAGCAAAGGGAACATCACATGATAACCAAAGGTTCACTCAAATGCCATTCGTGTAGTCACAGGGATTGATATGGAAGTCCATGGTTCTGCTATCGGTCACTGAACAAAGGGGTTTTGTTCATCTCTATGTTTTATCGAACCTACAGGGCCACAAGCTTAAGGTAATCACAATCTAGTGAGTATCAGTAGGATGAGAGTAACGAGGAAATATTTGTGAAATAGATTTGTTCATGTTTGAAATAGTTTCGAGAGGAACCGGAAGTGTTTCGGGGTCACCAGAAGGGTTTCGGAGTTTGTCGGGCAATATCGAGTATTACCGATATATAATATATATAGGTGGAAAATGTTTTCGGAGATGTTAAATTAATAATAAAATGTTCTAATATATTTACTTCCTCCTTCCATTTATACAGGGCCTAATAAGTTTTTCGACGTTACCTTTGACCACGGGTTAGCACAATGATATATGACATGCATGTTACACAAAGCATACCATCAAATTTGTATGTGAAAGAAGTTTCGAATGACATGATTTTTATATCATATATCTCATATACTAATAATTTTATCATTGGTCCAAGGCTACCTCGAAGGACGTATTAGGCCCTATATATATGGAAGGAGGGGGTGGGAGGATTTTATATTTAATTAAATTTCAACGAGCCTTAAAAAGCCAGGTGGTGGAAAGCTACTTGGGGCACTTGGGCCCAAGTAGAGGTGGCGCCCCCTTTCCCACTTGGGAAGGGAGGGGCCTAATTGGAGGGGGACCACCCTCCTCTTGGCTGACCAAGGAGGGGAATCCTTTTCCTCCATGTGGTGCCCCTTCCTCTCCCCTCCAACCTATATATACTAGAGGGTGTTGGCACTTTTAGACACACAAGTTTTAAAGCCTCCTCTAGTTCTCTAGTTCTAGTTCTAGTTGGTCCTAGTTGATCAATTAGAGCTTGAACTAGATCCTCTAACCATCATAATTATAAGTCCACTGTGGTTCTAATCTCCTCCCTCTAATTCTCCGGTGATGATTAGCTCTGGATGGTGAAGCGCTGTCCGATCATGAAGACCGTACGCTTGCAATCTATGGAGAGGTCGTGCTTTCGATCTTACGTTCGAGGGATCATTCGTGGGCTATTCGCGGGATCGTTCCTCTATGGTTCGAGGGACTCCAAGTACAATCTACATCGACTCATATACTTCTGCTGCTATACGTAGTCGATAATGATCGTTATCCTAACCGTTAATGCATCTTCATATCATTTCCTGGGTGATCGTAGGGCGAAAAAAAATGTTTTCTTTTGTGTTTCCCAATAATCGTAACCCTAGAGAGAGTGTTCTCTCTCCTTTCCCTCTCGCAACCAGCCTCACAACCGTCTCCCCCTCTCAATATCTCCCCTTTTCCTTCTAGCGGTGGCCACCTCCACTCCAACACCACACCTCCTTGCCCTTGTCCACCACACCCCACCTATTCTCCTCAACTGTGCTTCCCTACATGGCCAGACCCGGTGCCACGGACTGCTTGCAGCCATTGATGAGTTCCCGCAGTGAGGGTGGAGTGCTCAATGACATGAGGTGCCACTACCACCTCACGTTCGTCGTCGACACCACTACTGGCTCTGGCAACCTCGATTTGCCCTTCCCCATCTTGTCTTTCCCATGAACCAAAGAAGAGATAGATTACAGAGAGAGGGGAAGGGGAAGGGAGATGCAACATGGAAGAAAAATGAGAGGAGAAGATAATAATCAGCTTGAATGACGCCAACCATTTTATGTGCATCGAGGGTATCACACCTGATCATGTGATTCTTGTAGACTGATATAATAACATATGTAATCACGATCTCTAGTAAATAGTATGGTAGAAGTCATTAATTCTCCATTCACTTATTATGGCAGATGGACTTTGTCCTATTTTGACACTATTTGCACAACATGTTGGTTCCCGTAGATATATGTAATTATGCTATTTCCATGTTCCAAGTTTTTTTAGGATGACTACCCAAAACACAACACACAAACATCACTTTGTGTATTCAGATAGCATTAGTGGGCGTAACGCTTCCAACACGTCCGCGATCATCATGCAGTCCCCAAGACGGCTGGCTCTTGCGGCAAACTCATGTGCTAGACTGCTCTGATCTCTCTTAACTCACTTGATTTGAACTAAACTAAAGACCTACATTGCTTCCTTTATCTCATCGACCAACCAGAACCATTCCAATCGGCATGTATCTCTTCCTCTCAGCCCATTTGCCATCATTGCATTGTCTATCTCTATAATGATGGTCCCCTGTATAGTCATGAAAGTGACGTCAGGCCCATAAAAAATGCCATTCCCTCTACTTCTTGTACTAACTTGCATGTGGTCATTGTTCTGCTCACCGAGTAAAATATGACCCTCATGTTATTCCCTGCCACTGTCCCCGCCCAGCTTTGCCCTGATGAGTTCAATTTATGTGATAATTTTACTAAGTATTTTGTGCCTACATGGTAGGCTTTGTGGAATTTTATCACATTCGCGGACCTCCTTTTGTTGATAATTTCTTGGGTAATTCTTTTTGGACCATTTAGCGTCACATGGAAGAAAGCCCTAGAAATGGTAGTGGAATCACGTATTTAAAGTGATAATCACCTACCATAAAAGAATCAAGCAAGAAGGCCAAAGAAGAAATCATCGATGCACTTCCAAAGCAAAAGACGATGTTCCATACGACCGCGCTCGCTCGTATGAGCGGTCGCATGGAGTGCCAACGCTGCCGTCGGATCAACTATTTCCGCCCCGTGAAAACAAATCGTGGATCAGACGCCCAGAGAGACCAGAAACTCGTCTAGAAGGTAGAACCCTAGCCTCCAGTGTTCCTCCCTCCAATGTTCATCCAGAGGAGGGATTGGCAAGGAGAATAGGACCATCTTCCTCACCACGTGCAAGGGGCTGCAATATCATCACCACTGTCATTGTCATCATCATCGTCACCGCCATCATTCTCATCATCATCCACATCCTTATCATTGTAATATCAAGAACCCTAGTGGATCATCTTGTTTGTTATTTGAATATTCCATCCATGTATGCTATCACCCTCGTATTTATATTTGTTTTCTCCATGTGTGAGTAGACCCCTAGTTCTCAGGGTATGGATGAACCTTGGTAAGTGTAGGATTTGAAATGTTATTTTGGATATGAGATTCTCTATTGAATGCTTAGTTTAATAACTTCGTGAATGTTGTGAAGGGGTCGCACCCAATATTTTAGCCTTAGGGCCACTAAGTATATCACCGTAATTGTAAAGGTCTAGGATGTGAGGGTAATTCGAGGTGACACTAAAAGCCTTTTGATCCTATGTCAGGACCCCGATTCCAAGTCACATCGATCTAGCCGGTAACACCCATATCACTTTGGGGCCTCACGCACGGTATTCCCACGGGTGTCGCCTTACCATGGCCCGGGACCGTTTGCGCCTTTTGGCTCACGTATATGATAGTGTCGCTAGCATCCATATGACAGAGAACCCGGGCCGACATGGCTAGTCGTGAACCCAAAGCGGCACTAACGTATGGGGACAAGCATACATGAATCAACTTCGAGCATGTCGGTCATCAGCGTGTGAATTCGGGCTGTAGCACTGGGCTAACAGGACTCCGGGAACCCGGGCTGTAGCAGGCTAGGCAGGACTCCGGATGTCATCGCGTGACATTTCCCCGAGGGGACAGACACAGGAACGAAGTGAAACACATGCCGTCCAGTCAAGTGTCCTGAGTAGTAGTGCTGGGCTAGCAGGACTCCGGCGAACCGGGCTGTAGCGGACTACTATGGCTCATGGAGGCACTAGACTACATTTCCCCATAAGAGAGGCTGCCAAGGATAAACAACTAGATTGTCGGATCCCACATATAGCAAGCATTTCAATCATACACACAATATGCTCGATATGTGTAAATACAACATGGCATCACAACATAACTCTACGACTCCAGTATAATTCATTAGGCTCTGAGGAGCGAGATATTACAAACATGGGTCTCATGACCCAACATTCAGAGCATACAAGCACATGCGAAAGCTTAACATGTCTGAGTACAAACATCTACAAATGAAAAAGGCTGAGAAGCCTGACTATCTACCAGATCCTGCCGAGGGCACAAGATTGTAGCTGAGGTAACAAGCTAAACATCGAAGTCCACGCGGAACTACTATCGAGACTGACGTCTCTCTGCAAAAACATAAAATAGGCAAACGTGAGTACAAATGTACCCAGCAAGACTTACATCAGAACTAACTACATATGCATCGGTATCAATAAAGGGGGGTGGTGGAGTTTGACTGCAGCAAGCCAGCTTTGATTCGGTGGCTATCCTGAACTACGACTGCAAGTAACTCTTTTGAGGTGGCGCACACGAGTCCACATATTCACCATATCAATACACCACTATGGATCCGCTCCCGTCAACCTACGAGAAACGCCATCCATAGCACTCACGCTTATCTTGCGAGTTTTAGAGTATCCACTTCAAGTTATCTATGAACTGTTATAGGCAACCCAGAAGTCCATTACCGCGGACATGGCTATTCGAATAGATCATTTATAACCCTGCAGGGGTGTACTTCTTCATACATGTTTCCACCACTTAGCGTCTGCACACGACATGTGCTCGGGAGACTTCAAGCGAAAGCCGACGTGGGTGTAGACCACGACCTACCTAAACACTCAAGTCTCTAGTCCAGGTTTATCGCCTATTCAGGTTCCATCCGCAGGGAGTCCGGCCGAGGTTTCCACATACGGCCCCGAACGATGTGTACAGGGTTCCGAGACACCAAACGGGCGCCCGGCATGCCCGGCCACGTGCCTACCGCAACACAGCCCACCCCTACGGTCAGCGCTGCGTGCGGCCCCCAGCATACTACAAACACCAGAAACTACTTGCAACTCCTGGACAGAGAACAAGGGTGATCAAGAAGTCGAGCGGGGTCATATTTTAGGGCCCAATGCATGGTAGTAGCTGTTTCATGGATCACAGACACGGAACACAGTTCCTGAGGACGGATTCAATGAGACAACCCACCATGTACTCCTACATGGCCTCTCACCGCTACCTTTACCAAATCGTGTTCACACACTTAGCTCACACACAGTAGGACATGTTCATCACCATTCCAATTCATCCCCGATGAATCAGACCTGACACAACTCTAAGCAATAGCAGGCACGGCAAACAAGCATGAATGAGTAGGCACATCAGGGCTCAATCAACTCCTACTCATGCTAGTGGGTTTCATCTATTTACTGTGGCAATGACAGGTCATGCAGAGGATAAGGGGTTCAACTACCGCAGCAAGTAACAGATGAATCGTTGTTGTCCTAATGCAGTAAAATAGAGCAGGAGCGAGAGAGTGGGATTGTATCGGAATGAACAAGGGGGTTTTGCTTGCCTGGCACTTCTGAAGATAATATAGTTCTTCATTGGTGTCATCGATCTCATCGTCGAAACCACGTCTATCGAGAGGGGACAAATACCGGCAACAGAGAAGGAAACACAATCAATGCAATGCACAATATGATGCATGATCGTGACATATCAATATGCTGTGATTTGAGTTAATGCAACTAGCAACAGGTTAAATGAAGTTGGTTTGAACCCTATGTTCAAATTCAACTTCATATGTGAAGGTTTAAATGCCCTTTATAAGATTTGGTCTAAACAGCAGCCATAAGTTGTTCTAACATGCATGAAAATGGTACAGATGGATAGATTAGATTTTTTTGATAATTTTTCATATATAATTTATTTCACTTGGAGTTACGGTTGATTTTATATGATTTTTAGAAGTTTTGGGTATTTTCTGAAAATAATAAATCATTTCTGATTTATTTCAAAATTCCAGAAAGTAATTACTGCGTCAGCCTGATGTCAGGGTGATGTCAGCAAGTCAATAGGGTTGGTCCGGGTCAAACCTGACCAGTGGGGTCCACTGGTCAGTGCCTAACTAAACTAACCTAGTTTAATTAGCACTAACCTAGGTTAAACTAATTAAATCTAAACCTAAACTACATTAATTAGCCGGGCGAGGCCCGCATGTCATTGACCAGTGGGTCAACAGGGCCCACCCAGGTCAACTCGGTCAGGGGGGGTCAAACCCCTGGCCAGCAGGGTCAAACCTGCTGGCGACTTGACGCCGGCGAGGCCAGTCACGGCGGCGAGCCTTGGGTTTGCGTTTCCGGCGACAAAACGGGCGGACGAGGCCATCTACGGGGAGCTAGAGCTCACCCGCATCCAGTGTTGCATGTGGAGGCAGCGGGGACGGCCGGAGCTCGCCGGAAACGAGCTCGGGGCGGCGCCGGAGTTCGGGTGATGATTGATTCGTCGCTGCGGTGTGCAAATCGACTGGTTCTTGATGCCTACGATACATATGCGTGCCCACAAACTCTTTGAACACGCTGGCACGACCAAAAAGTCACCGGAGCAACTCCGGCAACGAGCCCGGGCGGCGGCGAGATTTGGCCACGGTGGGAGTCGCAGTTAGAGGGCGAGAGGAGCAGCGGGGTTAGGGGGGAAAGAGAGAGGAGCTCACGGCGGTTGCTACGGTGGCCTCGGCGAGCTCGGGGAGGGGATGATGAGGTCGTGTAGCCGCCGGCGATCTCGGGGCAGAGACGACGAAGATGGCGGGGTAGAGGGCGAGGCAGGGCGTCCGACGTCGTGCGAGCTGATGGAGAGACGCGGGAGATGAAGGCGGAGCCCGTGGACTGCTCGGAGAGGCGAGGGGAGCTCGGTGGCCATGGGGACAGCGGGCGGCGGAGACGGTGGTGCTCGGCGCGAGAGGGAGAGAGGACCAGAGGAGGGAAGAGGCACGGGAAAGAGCTCGAGGGGGGTCGAGGAGGTTGCGTGGCATCGCGGGGAGGGTCCAGAGCGACGATGGGGCAGCCAGGCAGGGTGGAGATGGCCGCACTGTGGTGCGCGCGCGTCGGGCACGCGCCCGTCCTTCTGGCAGAGGAGGAAGACGACAGGGAAGGAGGCGGTGGTGGGCTGGGCCGGCCACTTGGGCCGCCAGGTGGGCTGCAGAGGTAAGTCCAGGTAACTCTCTCTCTCTTTGTTTCTATTTTTTTGTTCTGTTTGTTTTTATTTTATCTTTGCCACTGTTTTTAAAATTCAAAACAGTTTAAAAAACAATGTCAATTATCCTCTAATAATTTCATGTTGCAAAATGGACTTTTACAAATGCACATAAAATATATCAGAGGTATTTGGAGATATATCCTATATATATTTGGGTATATTTCCAAATTCAAATAGGATAGTGATTTAAATTCAGTGCCCAAAATATTCCACAAAAATGTTCCCTATTTTTGGTTTGGTCTCAATGCCTTGCCAAAATTAACAAACATTTATGAAGGCATTTTGGAACAATGAATGCAATTTAAAGGGTTCTTGCCCTACTTTTAAATTGATTTCTGAGGCTTTCACTTTCCTCATTTCAAGTTTCTTAGGAATTTAAACATGATGCAAGATGACGATGCAAAGACAAGCAGGGCTAATGCTAGAGCTGTGACAACTCACCCCCACTAAACAAGAATCTCGTCCCGTGATTCAAGTCGTGAGGTAAGAAGACAGAGGAACACAAGCTAACACAATCTTCACGATCCAGATGTCTTTCTCGATGGTATTGATTCATTACATCACCTTGATCTCGACGTCTTGCTTTGAGAACTACATCCAAGATGACAACGAGAAGAAAGGGAGGATTTTGGAAGAATCGATCTTCTTGAGGTTCGAGCAATTTAGGATCATCTTAGTGATCACAAGATCAACTCACGGAATGAGACATAGAAACATCTCTGGAGCTGAGAGGCAAGACATGCATCAGGAGCGACAGAAGAAACAATTTGACGAGGGTTCCAAAGTAGCGAGGGAATTTTCCATGATTACGAAACGGGGCACCTCAGGGAAGGTGACTCGAAGAACTATTCCCCTAAGTGGAAAAAAGAATTACTTTTGATACAAGATCATTGAAATTCTTTGTACCAGCCTAAGGCAATCACAAACGATGATGTGAACGAATTCGAAGGAATGGCATACCCATACCAGAATGGATGATGTGGACTACCTTGTTGAAGACAACACAATGGATGACTCTTGCTTATCACCGGAAATGGATGGGACCATGACAGACTGACACAATGACGGGTGCAAGCTGGGAACAAAATGCAAATACTGGGAATGATTCTGGTAACTGGGAATAACTCAACGAGGGTGATTCCACCGTTTGAATGGTTATAGCTTAATCAAAGAAACTAAGAGCACAAGAATCCCTAGGAAGCAACTTCTAGAATTAGTCGCATGAGATCCTCATGGAGAAGATGGTCAAATAGTTCAATCAAGATACTACAATGATAGATCTTCCGGCTAGGTGTGTCGGGCAGACATCAACCTTGTCGGGACCTACATAATAGATCTTGGAAAAGTTCCAACCATCATATCTGCCTTTTAGATCTGGTTGGTAACGGAATATTTCAGACATCCTGTCTGGAAAAGAAAGTTTGCAACACAAATCGACGAGATGACGTTGCGAGATTCTCGGGAAATGAACTACGATAGCAAGCTCCAAAACATGAGTTGATTCTGCTAGAAACCTGTGAACATGCTGCCCAAGACAAGCATGACCATGTAGAAGTCTTATAATAAAACACTATCGAGCTCAGGTGGGGAACCATCATCAAGGATATTGAAGTCTCCACACGTGGAAGTCCAAAGGATTAACCTTAGAACAGACTCCGTGTTTCTTGAACAAGTCAATCGGTAGCTTGGTGTACTAGGAGATACATATGGAATGGAGGTAGCGAGCCTGTCAAACCATAGCATACTTCGTACATGCATGAATGACTTGGGATGGTACCAGAGGGAACAAAAACAATCTTTTTCGAACTCACGGCGGCAACTTGCATCAAGTGCACATGAATTAGAGGAAGTCACTTCTTCCATCCAAGCATAAGCTTCATGAACGGAACACGAAGGCATTGCTTACAAAGTTTCCAACACTAAGTTGATGTTCAACATGAATCATGGGGGAGACAAAATGCTGCTGATGGGCTCAACAACAACTCATCGGAATTCCATATCACTGGACTTCCACCATCATGTAAACACGGTGATAACATTGGTCAGACCAAAAGATGTAATGGTGTATGCTCGAGGGGTCAACCACGAGTAAGACAACATTATGAATATCGTTGGTTCTGATTTGATTTGAAGATAGCCCATGCTCAAATCAAAGTTTTGATAAGTCAATAGGTCCAACCACTGATCACAGGGACCAATCGGTGAAGATATCATCTTTCATCAACACACACACACACACACAAAGGATATCCCTTAGTGATGAACTAAGTCAGACAAGCTTTTATCTTCCAACTCTCCAAGTTGTTGTTTAGCTTAACCAACCAGTTCAGGGGTATCCAACACAGATTCTTGGAGAATGGCTGGTTTAGAGAAAAACCAACTTGATCACGAGCTCAACATAATGGTCAGGGAACAGCCTGGTAATACTTCCGAGAAGATATTTGAAAAATCACGAACCACCGATATGTTACTAAGCTCGAGAACAACCTTGCTTTTCAGGGCAAGATGATATGATCAAAAGAGTGAGGGATTGACACAATCCTAACTCATTGATCGAGGAGTGCACTAGAAATAAGGACTAGGTAGCACGATAAACCTTAGGGTGATGATTCGATAACCAACACGCTAAGAATGATATTAATGTCCATTAACTACCAAGCAACACAATTGCTAGGAGTATTGATTTCACACATCATGGTTCACTTGTCGGCATTCCGGTTGCGACAACACGGGACCGAGGAATGAATAATGATGGCGAGAAGTATCACTGCATCAAGAGTTCATAGGATGGTGTGCAATTCCCATGATAATCTTAATATAAAGATGGTAATACTCCAAGGTAGAACAGAACAAAAGCTAGATTAATATTTGATCTGCGGACACAACTGCTTTGACAAAATCCTAGATATGGATGAGGTACTGGAGTTTGTTTC
The DNA here is from genome assembly GCA_032464435.1 of Aegilops umbellulata. Classification (NCBI taxonomy): domain Eukaryota; kingdom Viridiplantae; phylum Streptophyta; class Magnoliopsida; order Poales; family Poaceae; genus Aegilops; species Aegilops umbellulata. The sequence continues at coordinate 96,446,418 of CP136060.1, forward strand.
TTCTAGTCATTCTGAAATAGAACGGCTTGACGGACCGCAAGAATAATCGGCATCAATGAACGAATGCACTCATACTCTTGGCTATCAATTGATAGATGAAGGTCAGAAAACAACTAAAGAGGGACAACTCAAGGAACACATAACTTTCTGAGTTGTGGATGCATAGATTAGCATGTCGAACGAGTTCAACATATTTCTTCCGGATAACCCATGCAGAAAGGAAGAACTGGCAGAATCACAATATGAATGGAGTACTCCTCAAGAGCACCCTGGTTGTGATCTTTTGGTTCAAAGGAATTACTGCCATAAACAGTTCATGGTATTTGGAAGAAGGAAATACCACGGACCTCGAGGACTATCGCAAAGGTTACTAATATCCTAAAGGTACGAGCAACACTATCAACACGAGGTAAGTAGGGTAAATCTTGGGTCAAGAACCCAAGAGTAGAATACCTACTACTAAATGGCATCACGGGATGCTTCCGAGAATGGTGGCCAGAATCATCACACCGGAACACAAAACATGGATGGAGTACCAGGTGGCTCTCTAAGATGCCTAGGGTCACAATAATAGGTCCAACATATATGTCAAGGCAACAGAGTACCTCAACAAACCGATTAGTGTGCTTAATATGGCCCAAAGGAACATCGAGAATGGGAGAAGGAATTTACAAATGCATCAGACTATTTAGAAACCTGGGATGACTCGGACAGCATAACGGCTGTAAATGCTCAAAAGATTTGAGACATCCTGCAAAATAGTGGCTTAACCACTCAACATCACAATATCAAGGTTCCGTAATCAATGGTCAACACAAGGAAATAGTAGAAACTGAAATGAGGCTTGTAGCCAGCAATCCTATAAGTCTACGGATTAGTAACACGTGATCCTGATAGAAAGATGAGAAGCCTAGTTCTTAATCCCCGTAGAAGAGAAGAGGTTGACTCAGATCAGAAGGCCATGAGGTATAAGGAGTAAAAAGAGCCTTACGTTCCCTTCCACAATCAATTCCCCTACATAACTAAAGCATTTCTAGACTCAACTTCGACCAGTTTGGCTTGGTAATCCTACAGGCACACAGGCTCTGATACCAACGCTGTTAGGACCCCGATTCCAAGTCACATCGATCTAGCCGGTAACACCTCATATCACTTTGCGCCCTCACGCACGGTATTCCCACGGGTGTCGCCTTACCATGGCCCGAGACCGTTTGCGCCTTTTGGCTCACGTATATGACAGTGTCGCTAGCATCCATATGACAGACAACCCAGGCCGACATGGCTAGTCGTGAACCCAAAGCGGCACTAACCTATGGGGACATGCATACATGAATCAACTTCGAGCATGTCGGTCATCAGCCTGTGAATCCGGGCTGTAGCACTGGGCTAACAGGACTCCGGGAACCCGGGCTGTAGCAGGCTAGGCAGGACTCCGGATGTCACCGCGTGACATTTCCCCGAGGGGTCAGACACAGGAACGAAGTGAAACACATGCCGACAAGTTAAGTGTCCTGAGTAGTAGTGCTGGGCTAGTAGGACTCTGGTGAACCAGGCTGTAGCGGACTACTATGGCTCATGGAGGCACTAGACTACATTTCCCCATAAGAGAGGCTGCCAAGGATAAACAACTAGATTGTCGGATCCCACACATAGCAAGCATTTCAATCATACACACAATATGCTCGATATGTGTAAATACAACATGGCATCACAACATAACTCTACGCCTCCAGTATAATTCATTAGGCTCCGAGGAGCGAGACATTACAAACATATGTCTCATCACCCAACATTCAGAGCATACAAGCAACAAGCACATGCGGAAGCTTAACATGTCTGAGTACAAACATCTACAAATGAAAAAGGCTGAGAGGCCTGACTATCTACCAGATCCTGTCGAGGGCACAAGATCGTAGCTGAGGTAACAAGCTAAACGTCAAAGTCCACGCGGAACTACTATCAAGACTGACATCTCTCTGCAAAAACATAAAATAGGCAAACATGAGTACAAATGTACCCAGCAAGACTTACATCAAAACTAACTACATATGCATCGGTATCAATAAAGGGGGGTGGTGGAGTTTGACTACAGCAAGCCAGCTTTGACTCGGTGGCTATCCTGAACTACGACTGCAAGTAACTCTTTTGAGGTGGCGCACACGAGTCCACATATTCACCATATCAATACACCACTATGGATCCGCTCCCGTCAACCTACGAGAAACGCCATCCATAGCACTCATGCTTATCTTGCGAATTTTAGAGTATCCACTTCAAGTTATCTATGAACTGTTATAGGCAACCCAGAACTCCATTACCGCGGACACAGCTATTCGAATAGATCATTTATAACCCTGCAGGGGTGTACTTCTTCATACATGTTTCCACCACTTAGCGTCTGCACACGACATGTGCTCGGGAGACTTCAAGCGAAAGCCGACGTGGGTGTAGACCACGACCTACCTAAACACTCAAGTCTCTAGTCCAGGTTTATCGCCTATTCAGGTTCCATCCGCAGGGAGTCCGGCTGAGGTTTCCACATACGGTCCGGAACGATGTGTACAGGGTTCCGAGACACCAAACGGGCGCCCGGCATGCCCGGCCACGTGCCTACCGCAACACAGCCCACCCCTACGGTCAGCGCTGCATGCGGCCCCCAGCATACTACAAACACCAGAAACTACTTGCAACACCTGGACAGAGAACAAGGGTGATCAAGAAGTCGAGCGGGGTCATATTTTAGGGCCCAATGCATGGTAGTAGCTGTTTCATGGATCACAAACACAGAACTCAGTTCCTGAGGATGGCTTCAATGAGACAACCCACCATGTACTCCTACTTGGCCTCTCACCGCTACCTTTACCAAATCGTGTTCACACACTTAGCTCACACACAGTAGGACATGTTCATCACCATTCCAATTCATCCCCGATGAATCAGACCTGACACAACTCTAAGCAATAGCAGGCACGAAAAACAAGCATGAATGAGTAGGCACATCAGGGCTCAATCAACTCCTACTCATGCTAGTGGGTTTCATCTATTTACTGTGGCAATGACAGGTCATGCAAAGGATAAGGGGTTCAACTACCGCAGCAAGTAACAGATGAATCGTTGTTGTCCTAATGCAGTAAAATAGAGCAGGAGCGAGAGAGTGGGATTGTATCGGAATGAACAAGGGGGTTTTGCTTGCCTGGCACTTCTGAAGATAATATAGTTCTTCATTGGTGTCATCGATCTCATCGTCGAAACCACGTCTATCGAGAGGGGACAAATACCGGCAATAGAGAAGGAAACACAATCAATGCAATGCACAATATGATGCATGATCGTGACATATCAATATGCTGTGATTTGAGTTAATGAACTAGCAACAGGTTAAATGAAGTTGGTTTGAACCCTATGTTCAAATTCAACTTCATATGTGAAGGTTTAAATGCCCTTTATAAGATTTGGTCTAAACAGCAGCCATAAGTTGTTCTAACATGCATGAAAATGGTATAGATGGATAGATTAGATTTTTCTGATAATTTTTCATATATAATTTATTTCATTTGGAGTTACGGTTGATTTTATATTATTTTTAGAAGTTTTGGGTATTTTCTGAAAATAATAAATCATTTCTGATTTATTTCAAAATTCCAGAAACTAATTACTGCATCAGCCTGACGTCAGGGTGATATCAGCAAGTCAATAGGGCTGGTCCGGGTCAAACCTGACCAGTGGGGGTCCACTGGTCAGTGTCTAACTAAACTAACCTAGTTTAATTAGCACTAACCTTGGTTAAAATAATTAAATCTAAACCTAAACTAGATTAATTAGCCGGGCAGGGCCCGCATGTCATTGACCAGTGGGTCAACAGGGCCCACCCAGGTCAACTCGGTCAGCGGGGGGGGGGGGGGGGGGGTCAAACCCCTGGCCAGCAGGGTCAAACCTGCCGGCGACTTGACGCCGGCGAGGCCAGTCACGGCGGCGAGCCTCGGGTTTGTGTCTCCGGCGACAAAACGGGCGGCCGAGGCCATCTACGGGGAGCTGGAGCTCACCCGCATCCAGTGTTGCATGTGGCGGCAGCGGGGACGGCTGGAGCTCGCCGAAAACGAGCTCGGGGCGGCGTCGGAGTTCGGGTGATGACTGAGTCGTCGATGCGGTGTGCAAATCGACTGGTTCTTGATGCCTACGATACATACACATGCCCACAAACTCTTTGAACATGCTGGCACGACCAAAAAGTCGCCGGAGCAACTCCGGCAACGAGCTTGGGCGGCGGCGGGATTTGGCCACGGTGGGAGTCGTAGTTAGAGGGCGAGAGGAGCAACGGGGTTAGGGGGGAAAGAGAGAGGAGCTCACGGCGGTTGCTACGGTGGCCTCGGCGAGCTCGGGGAGGGGATGATGAGGTCGTGCGGCCACCGGCGATCTCGGGGCAGAGACGACGAAGATGGCAGGGTAGAGGGCGAGGCAGGGCATCCGGCGTCGTGCGAGCTGACGGAGAGACGCGGGAGATGGAGGCGGAGCCCATGGACTGCTCGGAGAGGCAAGGGGAGCTCGGTGGCCACGGGGACAGCGGGCGGCGGAGACGGTGGTGCTCGGCGCGAGAGGGAGAGAGGACCAGAGGAGGGGAGAGGCACGGGAGAGAGCTCGAGGGGGGTCGAGGAGGTTGCGTGGCATCGCAGGGAGGGTCCAGAGCGACAATGGGGCAGCCAGGCAGGGTGGAGGTGGCCGCACTGCGGTGCGCGCGCTGGCAGAGGAGGAAGACGACAGGGAAGGAGGCGGTGGTGGGCTGGGCCGGCCACTTGGGCCGCTAGGTGGGCTGCAGAGGTAAGTCCAGGTAACTCTCTATCTCTCTCTCTCTGTTTCTATTTTTTTTGTTCTATTTGTTTTTATTTTATCTTTGCCACTGCTTTTAAAATTCAAAACAGTTTCAAAAATAGTGTCAATTATCCTCTAATAATTTCATGTTGCAAAATGGACTTTTCCAAATGCACATAAAATATATCAGAGGTATTTGGAGATATATCCTATATATATATATATATTTGGGTATATTTCCAAATTCAAATAGGATAGTGATTTAAATTCAGTGCCCAAAATATTCCACAAAAATGTTCCCTATTTTTGGTTTGGTCTCAAAGCCTTGCCAAAATTAACAAACATTTATGAAGGCATTTTGGAACAATGAATGCAATTTAAAGGGTTCTTGCCCTATTTTTAAGTTGATTTCTGAGGCTTTCACTTTCCTCATTTCAAGTTTCTTAGGAATTTAAACATGATTCAATATGATGATGCAAAGACAAGCAGGGCTAATGCTAGAGCTATGACATCCTAACCTTTGCAGTTGATAGGGGAATCATGGAAAACCCTTAGAGAGGTCACGTCCACGGGGTAAACCCTTAATTATCATGAGTTGTAACCCTATGGGGGAAACTATGATGGTGGCGTGCGCGGCACAAAGTCTACTTCGAGTAGAACGTGTTCTGTACCCGCATCGCCCAACATAATTGTCAACAATGACTCAAGTATCCATCCCATACTGTGCCCATGCATAGGTGTGCTAGAAACATACTAATACGTCTCCAACGTATCTAATTTTATTTATTGTTCCATGCTATTATAGTATCAATCTTGGATGTTTTATATACACTTACAAGCAATTATATATCATTTTTTGGGACTAACCTATTAACTTAGTGCCCAGTGACAGTTGTTGTTTTTTGCGTGTTTTTGGTTTTTCAGAATATCAGCACCAAACGAAGTTCAAATGCCACGAAACTTTTTGGTGATTTTTTCTGGACATAAGAGACCCTGGAAGCTCTGGGAAGGGATGAGAAGATGGAGCAGCAGCCCACGAGGCACCAGGGCACCCTGGTGGCTCATGGGGCCCACGTGGCTCTGTTTGACCTAACTCTACCTCTATAAATTCTCTAAAATCGGGAAACCAATAGAGGAGTCCACGGAATACTTTTTCCGCCGCCGCAAGTTCCTGTTCTCGAGAGATCCCATCTGGAGGCCTTTTTCAGCACTCTGCCGGAGGGGGATTCAATCACGAAGGGGATCTACATCAACCTTGCGGCCCTTCTGATGATGCGTGAGTAGTTTACCACAGACATATGGGTCCAAGTTAGTAGCTAGATGGCTTCTTCTCTCTATTTGATCTTCAATACAATGTTATCCTCGATGTTCTTGGACTTCTTTCCAATGTAATCACTTTTTGCGGTGTGTTTGTTGGGATCTGATGAATTGTGAGTTTATGATCAGATTATCCATGAAGAGTTTTCTCTGAACTCTTTTATGCATGATTGTTATAGCTTCGTATTTCTCTCCGATCTATTGATTTGGTTTGGCCAACTAGATAGATTTATCTTGCAATGGGAGGGGTGCTTTGTAATGGGTTCGATCTTGCGGTGCTCAATCCCAGTGACAGAAAGGGACGTGACATGTATTGTATCATTGCTATTAAGGATAAAAAGATGGGATTTATTCATGCATGAGTTTACTTTTTTTACATCATGTCATCTTGCTTAAGGCATTACTCCATTCTTTATGAATTTAATACTCTAGATGCATGTTGGATAGCGGTTGATGTGTGGAGTAATAGTAGTAGATGCAGAATTGTTTCGGTCTACTTGTCTTGGACGAGATGTCTATATACATGATCATTTCCTTGGATATCGTCATGATTATTTGCTTTTCTGTCAATTGCCCGGTAATTTGTTTACCCATCGTATGCTATTTTCAAGAGATAAGCCTCTAGTTTTCACTATGGTCCCCTGGTCTACCTTTATCATATATTAAAAATCCTAAAAATTCCTTGTTGTAATTTTACATTATTTATTTTATTTTGTATTTTTGTTCGACCTATCTATCTATCTATCACCATACAATTTAATCTTGCAATTAGCCGCCAAGGGATTGACAACCCTTGTTCGCGTTGGGTGCAAGGGTTTGTTGTTTTGTGTGCAGGTGATGTTAATGAGTTGTTGCATGATTCTCCTACTGGATTGATAACCTTGGTTTCATAACTAAGGGAAATACTTATCTCTACTGTACTGCATCATCCCCTCCTCTTCGGGGAAATCCCAATGCAGCTCACAAGTAGCAGGAAGTACTTCTGGTGCCGTTGACGGGGAGATATCATCAACATCTATCAATTACCTACGCATAAACTTTCATCTCCTTACATTTATTTTATTTGCCTTTGCCTTCGTTTTCATCTCCCCCACTTCTAAGAAAAATTACAAAAATATTTTCCATTTCCTTTTTGTTTGCTTGTCCTCTTTACCGTTATGGCTACTTCTTCCCTTGTTACGTGTACCCCTGAAAATGAAGTTCTCAATTTTAAGAAAGGGGGGATTTAAAACATGCATGGTATAGAATTTGCGTTGCTCATAATAGATCAACTCATAAGCAATCCACTACCGTTCTTCACAATTTTTATGTGGGTATTACTACTTGATACTAGCACCAGAGGGAATTTCTTGAGTAGTGACCTTGTGGATGCTTTCAATGCTATGGGAAATTGACTGGGATCACCACCTATCACTACTAATGAAATGGTTTTAACCTTGGAACATGTTATACAAAGGCTAGATCCTATTGAAAATAAAACGCCTACTGTAGAGCATATTGAAAATTTGGATAAAAAGATTCATAATCATGTTACTCAATTTGGATCAAAGGTAGTGCTAAAAGAGAAAGAACAAATAATTAATGAAAGGGTGGAGCAAAGTCCCGCTAGGATTGATAAGTTGGAAGAAATTATTACTAATTTGGGTTCCACTTCTTCTTCCGTTAAAACTATAGAAAAAAACTCCACCTAGCAAGAATTGCAAGTTTATATATGTTACTAAAAACAAGGGTGCCACATCTAGCAAAAACAACGAAGATCTCAAAATGATTAGTGTTCACCCCAATTTCGTTGATGTGATAAAGGAACCTATATATGAAAATAAATCTCTTAATTTTGTTCCTAGGAGTGTGATCATTAAAAAACATGCATGCTAGAACTCCTAGGAATTATGGATGTGTGATTGAGGAGTTAGCAATTAAATATGACAACGCTTGAAACTATGCACTATGCCTAGCTAGGGGCATAAAACAATAGCGCTAGTTGGTAGGCAACCCAATAGTTATCTTAATTTTTGTGTTTATTTTTTCTATTTTCTTGTGTGCACACAATTATGCTACTGTTATTATTGTGCTTTTTGTGTTTAAATTAGTGTTTGTGCCAAGTAAAGCATTTGGGATGATTTGGATGATAGTTGCTTTGATCCTGTGCAAAAAAAATAAACTTTTGCGTCCAGCAGTAGAATTGTTGACACTTGCGGGAGCGCGATAAAATTCTAAATTTTTTACACATGATTGATATGCAAATTTCCCATGTTGACCTAATTTGTAAGAATTTTTGGAGTTACAAAATATGGTCAAAGTTCAGATTACTAAAGACAGTTTTGACAGATTCTGTTTTTGATGCATTGTTTTGCTTGTTTTGATGAATCTATGGATCGTATCGGGGGGTATAAGCCATGGAGAAGTTAGCATACATTAGGTATAATGCAAAAATAAAATATGAATGGGTTTGCAATAGTACCTAAAGTAGTGATTTGCTTTATTATACTAATGGATCTCACAAAGGTTTTGTGTAATTAAACTTTTCAAGTTTTGGGTGAGATCATGATGGATGAATGAATAAGGAGTGGCAAGAGCCTAAGCTTGGGGATGCCCGAGGCACGCAAGGTAATATTCAAGGACTCCCAAGCAATTAAGCTTGGGGATGCACCGGAAGGCATCCCCTCTTTCTTCTACCAACTATCGGTAATTTTACTTGGAGATATATTTTTATTCGTCATTGATACGTCCATTTTGCATCATGTTTTTATGTTGATATTTACTACATTATGGGTTGTTATTTCACTTTATAATACAATTCTTATGCCTTTTCTCTCTTATTTTGCAAGTTTTACATAAAGAGGGACATTGCCGGCAGCTGGAATTCTTATTCGAGGCACTTTTTATAAACATCTCCAAATGAGCTGAAATTTTATGAAGAATTATTTTGGAATATATTGAAATTATTGGAGAAAGAAATACCAGAGGGGGACCCACCAGGCAGCCACAAGCCTGGGGGGCGCACCCCCGAGCTTGTGGCCCCCTGGCAGGCCTCCGGGGCCCATCTTCTCCTATATGATGCCATTTGACCTAGAAAAAAATCAGAAGGAAGGTTTCGGGACGAAGCGCTGCCGTCTTGAGAAGGAACCTAGGTAGAGCACTTTTTGTCTCCAACGGAGAGATTCCGGCGGGGAAACTTCCCTCCAGGAGGGGGAAATCCAAACCATCATCATCACCAACGATCCTCTCATCATGGGAGGACCAATCTTCATCAACATCTTCACCAGCACCATCTCATCTCAAACCCTAGTTCATCTCTTGTATTAAATTGTCTCAAAACCTCAGATTGGTACCTGTGGGTTGCTAGTAGTGTTGATTACATCTCGTAGTTGATGCTTGTTGGTTTATTTGGTGGAACATCATATGTTCAGATCCTTAATGCTATTCAATACCCCTTTGATCTTGAGCATGAATATGTTTTGTGAGCAGTTATGTTTGTTCTTGAGGACATGGGAGGAGTCTTGTCATAAGTAATCACGTGAATTTGGTATTTGTTCGATATTTTGATGATATGTATGTTGTTGTTTCCCTTAGTGGTGTTATGTGAACGTCGACTATATGACACTTCACCATCTTTGGGCCCAAGGGAAAGCATTATGGAGTCGTTATTAGATGATGGGTTGCTAGAGTGATAAAACCTTAAACCCTAGTTTATGCGCTATTCCGTAAGGGGCTGATTTGGATCCATATGTTTCATGCTATGGTTAGATTTATGTTAATTCTTCTTTCGTAGTTGAGGATGCTTGCGAGAGGGGGTAATCATAAGTGGGAGGCTTGTTCAAGTAATAACAACACCCAAGGACCGGTCCACCCACATATCAAATTATCAAAGTAATGAACGCGAAACAAATAAACATGATGAAAGTGACTAGATGAAATTCCACTGTGTCCTCAAGAACGCTTTGCTTACTATAAGAGACCGTTCCGGCCTGTCCTTTGCTACAAAAAGGGTTGGTGTTGTAGGGTGGAGACCCTAAGTGGAGATCTTTCATGAATTGGAGGGGGGATCCCCAAAGAACACGAAGAACACAAAGAACAAGAGGGGAAATCACAAGAGGAACAGTCAAGAACAAGCCCAATTACACATCCACTAAACTAGCAACACATTGATCCACAAGATACATGAACAACAAGGGGAAAATAGCACAAGGTAAAGTTCATCCCAAATCCCAAAGGGAGATGAGGTCTTGATGATCCTATGATGGGGATCCTTCCCTAGACGAGGTCTTGAATCCACTAGGGATCTTCAGCTAGGAGGTCATGATCTCCATGTGAGAGGGTAGATAGGAGCAAAGCTCTCAAGATCATATCATGTACTTTCTAACCCTAAACACGACCCTAGGTATGAAATATATAGGTATGTGGGAGAGGGGGACAAAGTGCAGGCCAAAAACACCAACCTCGGCCGACCATCCTGATGGGCCCGTGCGCACGGGGGTCCCGTGGGCACGGTACACGCCCGTGCACATGGGGTCTAGAGTCCGTGCGTGTGGTGGTGTGTCTCGTTTCCAGAAGCCTCCTGGGTGGCACGTGCACACGGGGTCTTGGGGGCCCGTGGGCACAGGGTCGCCTGGGAGGTGCAGAATGGCTGCTGTTGTACTTCTTCTCCTTCCTCGTAGACTTGGGGTGCTCCTCCTCTTCCTTTGGGGTGTTCCTCAACAGCTTGGTGGTGTTGGTCTTTGTACCTAAGGACACATGGCGCATTTTGATGAGGTAGCAACCAAGTTCCACTCATGTCCATATTGATCTCATGAAGGAGTGAGTTCACCTCATTTTCAATGGTGTGTGCTCGAGCTCTTGTCGTAGGTCCACGTGGTGTTGATGCATTGGTGTAGAGTCCATGGGTACGATGGAAGGATTCTCTGCATCATCTCCCCCCTTGGGAGAGATCCGTTCGCGGATCATGATCTTCATCACCATGGTATGGGGCCAAGTCCTTGACGTTGAAGATGTTGCTTACATTGTACTTGTCGCGTGGGATGTCGATCTTGTAGGAGTTGTCATTGTAGCATGCTAGCACCTTGAATGGTCCGTCGGCTCGTGGTAGTAGTTTGGACTTGCGCTCGTTGTGGAAGCGGTCCTTTCGGAGATGAAGCCATACGAGATCGCCCGGATTGAACACCATTGGGGACTTGTTGATGTTGAGCTTGGTGGCGGGGCATTGTACTTGTCGCTCGATCGTGGACCTTGTATCTTCATGCATCTTCTTGAGAAAACTTGCCCATGCACTCACTTCCATGTTTGCGTGTTCTTGTAGTGGGAGAGGTAGAATGTCCAAAGGGGACAATGGGTTGAAGCCGTAGATGACCTCGAAGGGGGACGTGCCGATAGTAGAGTGTCAAGCTTGATTGTAGGCGTACTCAGCGATGGGTAAGCACTCCTCCCACTCCTTGATGGTCTTATTGATCAACACACATAGAAGAGTAGATAGCGTCCGGTTGGTGACTTCCGTTAGGCCATTGGTTTGGGGGATGGGCCGTCGAGAGTAGTAGCTTGATGCCTAGCTTGGCGCATAGTGTCTTCCAAAAGTAGCTAAGAAACTTAACGGCTTGGTCCGACATAATGGTCCTTGGCACTCCATGTAGCCTCAAGATTTCCCTACAATAAAGATTTGCAACATGTGAAGCATCGTCTATCTTATTGCAAGGGATGAAATGTGCCATTTTCAAGAACCGGTTCACAACAACAAATACAAAATCTTTGCCATTTTGGGTCCTAGGTAATCCAAGCACGAAATCCATACTAATATCTTCCCTTGGTTGATATGGAATAGGTAGTGGCATATTAAACCATGAGATTGAGCTTGTGACTTAGCTTTGCGGCATGTAGAGCACCAATTGGTGAAGCGTGCCACGTCGCGGAACATCTTTGGCTAAAAGTACTTAAACGAGAGTGTGGCAAATGTCTTTGTCGGTGTTCTGGGAACGGGGGTCCCCAGACTTGCCTGCCTGCGGCCTGCGGCGTGGCTCAAAAGGGGGCCCAGCACGACCCATCTTCCTCAACACAGACCCAAGACCCTCGCGAGGGGCCAAGCCTCGCGGGGCGGATGACACAGAGCTTCCTCAGGCGCGGCCTCGTTGGGCAGGCTCGCGAGGAGGCGGAGAGTTCAAGGCGGGGTACCTCACGAGGTGCCCATGACGCAAGCCATGACGACCAAGGGCGCCAGGCGGGCGCCAGCCCGCGCAGTGTCCTCCTTTCCTCTTTGGTGCAAAGGGAGCAAGCGCAGGCGCGGGCATCAAGCAAAGGCACCCGTTTCGGTGCAACGAGACCAAGAACAGTCCAACAGCCGGAAGGAAGTCATTGTGGAGCCCAAGCCAGCGTCACCAGCAGACCCTTTGGCAGGCGAGGACCAACTTTAGTCAGGATAAGTGTACCAGATGTTCCCCTTCAAAATGGCCAATTGTTGGCGCCCTTCCCGCTCAATATTTGGGAAGAGGCCCAGGGCCTTTGCCTATAAATAGGACTAGCCACCCCCAAGGGAGGGGGATCGGATCGAGTAGCATCTCACACAGAGAGAGAGAGAGAAGGGCGGCTGAACTCCTCCTAGCAGTTCATCGCCCCAGCCAAGAACAGACCCTCGCGAGGCTGTTCTTCCTTGTATTGTTCATCATCATCAGCCCAAGAGGCAATCCACCACACCACACTGGAGTAGGGTATTACACCACATCGGTGGCCCGAACCAGTATAAACCTTGTGTCTCTTGTGCTGTTCTTTCCATAGCTTAGATCTTTGCGAGGCAGAGGGGCGCAGGTAGGTAGAAGGCATAATCTCCGCGCGCACCCTAGAGTTCGAACCTCGAGGGTCTGCCGGAACCCGAAATCCGACATTTGGCGCGCCAGGTAGGGGTGCACCGGAGTTTTCCCTTCCGCCACAACCTGCCTCGCGATGAGTAGCGCGTCGCCCGCTCCGGCCGCCGGCGCCAACACGGGGGCCAGGGGGCTCCGAGCCCTGCAACGGGCACGGTGGCCGGACAAGTTCAAGCCAATGACGCCGCCGCGCTACAGCGGCGCAACTGATCCGCTGGCCTTCTTGCTGGCGTACGAGGAGGCCATCCTTGAAGCTGGAGGTGATGATAGGGTCATGGCCAACTGGCTCCCCATGGCCCTCACCGGCGCCCCGCGCGCATGGCTGCTCCACCTGCCGGCAGCCTCCATGGCCTCTTGGGAAGAGCTCCGCCGCCTCTTCCTTGCCCACCACGCTGCACCAACACCCCCGGTCGTCGCGGCCCTCCTGGGCGGCTCGCACGCACCGCCTACAAGTCACCACGTCAAGCCGTTCATCCGCTGGGTCAGCGCCGCTGCCACGCGGCAGGGGCTCTCCCGGACAGGGCGGCGCTGAAGGCCGGCCTGACCTTCAGCTCGGAGGACCACCCCTCCAACTTGGCCTGCTCGGGTGCGCTCCCCATGCTGTGCACCCCCACTATCTGCCAGGTGGCCGTCACCAGGACTCTCGTCGATGGCGGCGCGGGCCTCAGCGTGCTCTCGGTTGAGGCCTTCAACCTCCTTTGCATACCCCTGGAGCGGCTGCAACCCAGTCGGCCCTTCTCAGGCGTTGGGGGCGGGTCGTCCAGTTCCTTGGGACAGATCCGGCTCCCAGTAACCTTCGGCACCTACGACAACTTCCGCACGGAGCTGGTCAACTTCGACATCGCCCCCATCGGCCTCCCCTACAACGCCATCCTCGGCTATCCAGCGCCGGCCCAGTTCATGGCCGCAACACACCCGGCGTACAACCTCATGAAGATGCCCGGGAGCAGCGGTGTCCTCACCGTGCACGGGGACACCGGAGACGCGCTGCGAGTGCTCAAGCTCGCCTTCAAGACGGCAGCGTCGGCACAGCCCGCCGACTCGGAGACCCCCGAGCCCAAGGGGGCTGCACCCGCCAAGAAGAAGCAGTTGTTCACCCAAGACAAGGCAGAAACCAAGCAGATACCCGTCGACGAGGACGGGTCCACCAACGCCACTTTCACCATAGGCGCCAACCTCGAGCCCGAGCAGGAGGAGGCCCTGGTCAAGTTCCTGCGTGCAAACAAGAAGGTATTCGCTTGGGAGCCGGACCAGTTGGCGGGGATCCCTAGGAGCGTAATCGAGCATCACCTCAACGTGTGCCCTGTGAAGCAGAAGGCTAGGCGGTAGTCCACAGAAAAGTAGGCCTTCATCGTCCAAGAGACCCACAAACTAGAAGCCGCTGGGGTCATTCGCGAGGTCCGATACCCGGATTGGTTGGCCAACCCTGTCGTTGTGCCAAAGAAGGGAGGGAAGGAGCGCATGTGTGTCGACTTCACCAACCTCAACAAGGCATGCCCGCAAGATCTGTTCCCGCTCCCCCGCATCGACCAGATCATCGATTCCACCGCAGAATGCGACCTGCTATGCTTCTTGGATGCCTTCTCTGGGTATCACCAGATCAAGATGGCGGTAGAAGACGTCGAAAAAACAGCCTTCCTAACCCTGTGTGGGGTGTACTGCTACACATGCATGCCATTTGGGTTGCGCAACGCAGGGGCGACCTTTCAGCGGCTGATGCACATCACCTTGGGCCCGTAGCTCGGGAAGAATGTTGAGGCTTACGTCGATGACATTGTGGTGAAGTCTCGGGAGGCCAAGACCCTGATACAAGACCTGGAGGAAACCTTCGCGAGCCTCGACGCAGTGAGCCTGCGGCTCAACCCAGAGAAGTGTGTGTTCGGAGTCCCCTCAGGCAAGCTCTTGGGTTTCCTCGTGTCCCATCGAGGCATCGAGGCTAACCCGGAAAAGGTCAAGGCAGTCGAGGACATGAGCCCGCCAAAGACCCTCAGAGAAATGCAGAAGCTCACTGGGCACGTGACCACGCTGGGGCGCTTCATCTCCAAGTTGGGGGAGCGAGCGCCGCCCTTCTTCCAGCTAATGAAGAAAAAGGGGCCCTTTGAATGGACTGAAGAGGCTGAGAAGGCATTCCAAGATCTCAAAAGATACCTGACCAGCCCTCCGGTCATGGTGGCGCCGCGCCCTCAAGAGTCCCTGGTGCTTTACCTCGCCGCCACTCCTTACTCCGCCAGCGCAGCCCTGGTGGCGGTTAGGGAGGAGCGTCGGAACAAAACCACAGCAGCAGCCCGGGGCAAGGCAAAACAGGAACAAGGAAGGCCCATAGAAACCGCCACCGCGGCTAAGGAGGATCAGCCACCGCAGAGGAGTGCACTGGAGGCGGAAGAGGTCCCTCTCCCGGATGGCCAGCCTCCGGAGGCCTCATCGCCTCAGGAGGCGCCACGGTCTCCAGAGGGCGCCACCAGCGCTGATGCACCCAGCCTCGTTGAGCACCCAGTATACTTCGTCAGCACGGTGTTGCGGGACGCGAGGGCACGGTACCCCATGCCTCAGAAGCTCCTCCTCGCGCTACTGGTGGCCTCGCGCAAGCTGCGGTACTATTTTCAGGGTCACCCCATCAAGGTCGTCTCGTCATACCCCTTGGAGAGAGTGCTCGGGAGCCCTAACTCAGCCGGAAGGGTCGCTGAGTGGAACATAGAACTGCAAGCGTTTCAGCTCGAATTCAGCACGACCAGAGTCATCAAGGGAGCAGCATTAGCGGATTTTGTGGCAGAATGGACGGAGGCACCAGGCCTCAAGGCCGACGAGGATCGATCCCTCTCCCCGGGAAGCGAGGCACCGGAAGGCTGGGTCATGTACTTCGATGGGGCGTTCTCCAGGCATGGCGCTGGGGCTGGGGCAGTGCTTATATCGCCCACTCAAGACAAGCTCTACTACGCTGTACAGCTCTGTTTCCAGCAAGGTGAAAAGGTCTCCAACAACATAGCAGAGTATGAGGGTCTAATAGCGGGCTTGAAGGCCGCGGCTGCCCTGGGGGTGAAATGCCTCACCATCAAGGGCGATTCGCAGCTCCTTGTCAATTTCTCCAACAAGGTGTACGAGCCTAAAGATGAGCACATGGAAGCCTACCTTGCGGAGGTCCGCAGGATGGAGAAGCAGTTCTGGGGGTTGGAGTTGAAGCATGTGCCCCGTGGCACCAATCAGGAGGCCGACAACATCGCCAGACGGGCGTCCAGGCGGTTACCTCAGGAGCCTGGCGTCTTTGAGGAGAGGCTCTTCAAGCCCTCAGCCCTGCCGTCATTGTCAAACACGGCTCAGCCTCGAGAGGAGCTCCCCCAGCCACCTGCCTCAGGAGCCCCGGTTTGTGGCCCGGCCTCAGGAGCACGCCTGCTCCTGACGATGGAACCTCAGGAGGGGTGCTGGGTCACGGAGCTCCGGAGTTACCTAACACAAGGGGTCCTACCGGAGAAGGAGGAGGAAGCGGAGCATGTGGTGCGGCAGGCCACGGCATACTGCATCAAGGATGGAGAGCTCTACCAGAAGCGACCAAACGATGTATCCCTGTGCTGCATCTCCAGGGAGCAAGGGAAGGAACTGCTGGAAGATATACACAGCGGAGATTGTGGACATCATTCATCATCACGGACCCTTGTCGGCAAGGCGTTCCGCAGTGGGTTTTATTGGCCCACCGCACTCAATGACACCGTCGAACTGGTGAAGGCTTGTGAGGCCTGCCAGTTCCACGCCAAGCAGATACATCAGTCGGCAGGAGGACTGCAGACTATACCCCTTTTGTGGCCATTCGCAGTCTGGGGGCTGGACCTCCTGGGCCCGTTTCCTCGGGCGCCAGGGGGCTACCGCTACCTCTACGTCGCCGTGGACAAGTTCACCAAGTGGGCTGAAGTAGAGGCCGTCCGCACCATCCCCGCGGGTTCCGCGGTCAAGTTCATCAGGGGCATCGTGAGTCGGTTCGGGGTGCCGAACCACATCATCACAGACAACGGTTCGCAATTCACCAGTAACCTCTTCAAAACATACTGTGCTAACCTTGGAACGCAGATATGGTACGCTTCAGTGGCGCACCCCCGAAGCAACGGCCAGGCCGAACGAGCCAACGCAGAGGTCCTGAGGGGCCTCAAGACCAGGACGTTCAAGAAGAAGCTGGAGGCCTGCGGTAGAGGTTGCTACGATGAGCTTCAGTCCGTGTTGTGGTCCATCCGCACAACCGCGGCCAAGCCGACTGGAGAGACCCCATTCTTCCTGGTCTACGGAGCCGAGGCGGTCCTCCCTCACGAGGTCAGACGTCGCTCCGCACGGGTCCTGGCGTTCGACGAGGCATAGCAGGACGCCATGCGGGGGATGGACCTCGTGCTGGGGGAGGAACGTCGCCGAGAAGCCACGCTGCGAGCGGCGAGGTACCAACAAGCACTGCGACGGTACCACTGCCGCAACATCCGCCCCAGAACTCTCGAGGCCTGGCTCCGCACGCTTGGAGACTCAGGAGGGGGAGCCGGTCCAGAACGCGTGGAACATCCAGCACCTCCGGAGGTTCTACCCCTAAAAAGGCCCAGAGCCTGTGAAGAAGGCGAATGCCTGTGAAGATTATCCTTTTTGGAAAAGGCCCGGAGCCTGTGAAGAAGGCGAATGCCTGTGAAGATTATCCTTTTTGGAAAAGGCCCAGAGCCTGTGAAGAAGGCGGACGCCTGTGAAGATTATCCTTTTTGGAAAAGGCCCAGAGCCTGTGAAGAAGGCGAATGCCTGTGAAGCAGTCGCGTTTTGGAAAAGGCATGGAGCCTGTGAAGAGGGAAAATGCCCGTGAAGCTCACTTCCCCCAAGAAAGGCCCGACGCCTATGAATAAGGCCAACGACTGTGAAGATCGCCGCCCGTGACACTCTCACGTAATATTGAGTTGGGGCTGTACACGCCCCGGAGTCTCAGGAGCGCCGGCCTCAGGCCCTGGGGCTCCCTCCCACGCCCAGTGGTAGCACTTAGCTCCAAGATGGTGAGAAGACGTCGAAGACTAGATTAGGTACCGGACGCGGCTTTTTCATTTGCTTTCCGCAGTTGGCTTGTTCATTCTCATTCGAAGTTTTTTTGAAGCTGTTGCCGTCTTTGACTTGTGGTTCTTTGACTTTTCGCTCTCCTGCCTCGATTTCTCTTATGCAAGGCCTCGCGAGGGGGGAAGCCGAGTGTCCTCGTGAGTGTTTTTGTCCTAGCCGTTCAAAGGTTTCGCGACCTAGGTCCATTACAGGAGCACCCCTCCAGTCCGTGCCCCACGGGCACCGCGACACGAACACAGGGCCTGGGTCGGTCGCCCCCCACGGCTGGGGCCGAGAACTATCTACACGCGCGCACATAGCGTGAAGTCACGATAACGGAAGCAAAGCAATGATTAACAGCAATAACCCAAACACACCCCCGCGGGGCTCCACACTACTGTCTTTTTACGCAGGGCAAAGGAAAAGAAAGAGCAAATCAGGCGCAGCTCGCCTCACACCGGCCTGCAGGGAAGACTCGAGCTGCCTCCAGGGCTCAAGCAGACTCCCTCTCGCGCTTCACCAAGGCGCGACGGCGGGCAGGCGCGCTACCACCGTCCAAGCAGGTGCGACGGCGTGGCGGCCGACCTCGGCCACTGCTAGAAGAGTCGCCGCCTGAATAAGAACCGGTGAAGCTTGGGGAACCCTAAGCGCCGCCAATCACGCGAGCGCTGTCCTCTCCATCATCGCCGGGGCTGGGTCCCCGGCTGCGGTCGTCGTCCTCAGGGCAGCACCCTACGCGGCGACCATATTCCCCAAATACCCTCACATAGAGGGTGGCATCGCCGTCAAACTTGAAGTGCAGGGTGCACCGACGGCTCAGGCCATGCGCGCGGGCAAACGTCTGCCAACCGCGGATCAAGGCCAGGCTCCCGGCTGCGGAGACCTCCAGTGAAGCCCATGAGGCCCGGCTGCAGCAGTCGTCTGCCTGAAGCCAGAGGCCGCCCGGGGAGCCGGCCGGGAGCTCGCCGAGGAGAAAGCAAGGAAGTTGAAGCCTAGTGCTAGTCGGCTCCGCCGACCACACAACGAACTCCGGCTGCACCTCTGCAGCGCGAAAGTGCAGCCTAGGGGAACGCACGACCGAAGCGCGCCCCCCAGCCGCAGCAGTCCGCCCGTCACCGAGCTGGAAATCATCTCCACGGCCGCGGGGAGCTGCCGTGGCGGCCACAGGATGTTTGCGAGGGCGCCCTCGGCCGCGCTTGGGCGGGGGAGATGCAGGTTCAACCTGGCGAGCCTTCCCCTTCTCTGCGGCTAAGAACCTCCTCGACGGAGCCATCGCGGCAAGACAGAGCAAGGGTCAGGAAGAAGGAGAAGCAAGAAGGGATGGACTGGAAGGGCGCGTGCCATTCCGTACTTATAGCCGGCGAAGGCCAACCGTCGGCCTCCACGATCGCAGGTAATCATGACCCGCTTTGCATGCAGGGACTTGTCCAATCCGTGCAGTTACCGAGGCGTTGTGGGGAAGCGGAGGCGCCCATGTCAAATCAAGCGCCACGCGGCGCCCAAGGCTGCAGGCTGTTAGGGCCCGCGGCGCTTCGCCCTTGCCCTTTCGCCTCTCTGCACGGCCAAGTCCGGGCGCGCCTTGGGCCCGGGGGCTACTGTCGGCATTCTGGGAACGGGGGTCCCCAGACTTGCCTGCCTGCGGCCTGCGGCATGGCTCAAAAGGGGGCCCAGCACGTCCCATCTTCCTCAACACAGACCAAAGACCCTTGTGAGGGGCCAAGCCTCACGGGGCGGACGACACGGAGCTTCCTCAGGCGCGGCCTCGTTGGGCAGGCTCGCGAGGAGGCGGAGAGTTCAAGGCGGGGTACCTCACGAGGTGCCCATGACGCAAGCCATGGCGACCAAGGGCGCCAGGCGGGCGCCAGCCCGCGCAGTGTCCTCCTTTCCTCTTTGGTGCAAAGGGAGCAAGCGCAGGCGCGGGCATCAAGCAAAGGCACCCGTTTCGGTGCAACGAGACCAAGACGAGTCCAACAGCCGGAAGGAAGTCATTGTGGATCCCAAGCCAGCGTCACCACCAGAGCCTTTGGCAGGCGAGGACCGACTTTAGTCAGGATAAGTGTACCAGATGTTCCCCTTCAAAATGGCCAATTGTTGGCGCCCTTCCCGCTCAATATTTGGGAAGAGGCCCATGGCCTTTGCCTATAAATAAGACTAGCCACCCCCAAGGGAGGGGGATCGGATCGAGTAGCATCTCACAGAGAGAGAGAGAGAAGGGCGGCTGAACTCCTCCTAGCAGTTCATCGCCCCAGCCAAGAACAGACCCTCGTGAGGCTGTTCTTCCTTGTATTGTTCATCATCATCAGCCCAAGAGGCAATCCACCACACCACACTGGAGTAGGGTATTACACCACATCGGTGGCCCGAACCAGTATAAACCTTGTGTCTCTTGTGCTGTTCTTTCCATAGCTTAGATCTTTGTGAGGCGGAGGGGTGCAGGTAGGTAGAAGGCGTGATCTCTGCATGCACCCCAGAGTTCGAACCTCGAGGGTCTGACGGAACCCGAAATCCGACAGTCTTGTCGCGTCCAAAATGTCCCATAAGTCCTCCTCCATGAGCCTCTTGCAAAAGTAACAAACGAAGAGAAGACTCGAGTATACAAAGTTTGTTAGAGCGCATAAGGTAGCCATTCTTGAGGTAATAGTTCTCCCAACAAGTGTTAGCAAGACATTTGGCATAAGGAAGCACAAATGAAGGATCATGGGCATAAAGATCTTTAACATGCTCAAAGCCAATAACATTCAATTCAAGTTGAGTAACTAACATGCACTTGCGGGAAAGAGCATCCGCCACAACATTTTCTTTACCCTTAATGTACTTGATCACATAAGGAAAAGATTCAGTAAATTCACTCCATTTAACATGTCGTTTATTCAACTTGGTTTAACCTTTAAGGTACTTTAGAGTCTCATGATCTGTATGTATGACAAATTCATGTGGGCGAAGATAATGCTCCCAAAGATGCAATACTCGCACTAAAGCATACAATTCTTTGTCATAGATGGGATAGTTAAGTTGAGCTCTGGAAAGTTTTTCTCTAAAGTATGCAATGGGTCGCTTTTCTTGCATCAAAACTCCACCGATACCATTACCACTTGTCGTGGATTTGTCACGTCAGATGTCCTTAGTATCAGGACTTAGTCGCGAGGCCAACGCATCTATGTGGTAGCTTGAGAGGGGTTGAGTGGGACGAGAGACGCAGGGCGGATCAACACACAAGGCAAGGATTTAGACAGCTTCAGGCCCCGGGAAACATCATCCGGAATAGCCCTACATGCTGTTTGTGGCTAGGTCTCATTATCATCACCAGGGAGACGCCGTAAACCGACTCTTTGTGTCTGGCCCTAGAGATTGTTTCTTGCTTGTAGCTTGTAGCTTCTAACTTCTAACCTGTCCCTCTTTGGGGAGCCCCGCCCCTCCTTATATATGTTGAAGGGGCGGTTTACATGTGGAGTCCTATTAGGATTAGGACTAGTCTATCTCTAATACAAAACCGGGTACAAGTCTCGGTCTTAACTCCTTGTAAGATAAATATTCCTTCCCTGTTAAACCGGCCCACAATAGTTGAACCGGCCTTCATGAACCGCCAGACGGGCCACCGGGTCTTGTCGCTCCTCTGACCCGTCCGTCGGGTTACCATTGAGTTACAACGTCAAAGCGGGTTGCTTGCAAACCGCCAAGTCCGGGCAGGTCTTCAGGTAAACCGCCAAGTCCGGCCGGTTTAACTCCGGCCGGTTTACACCGCGGGGTATATCCCCGACATTAGCCCCCAAGTTTAGCTTGGATTTATCCATGGTAAACTTATGCTGCAAATAAACACCAGAACAAATTTGACAGGTTGTGCTCCGGATTAAGAATTCTTGTAAGCCGGCATCTGATCATCCTTTAGTCTTTGTCATTTCCTCCTAGAAAATCCAGGTCAATAAGCCAGCGTCATACTCAATTTGCTGACATTGGTTTCTCACAGAAAAATATTGTGAAGAAATAATCCACTTGAGTCGGCTTCCAAAAAACGCCGGTTTAAGAAATATTAGTCTTGAAATATTCATCTGATATTCAGCCGGATTTGAAGATGATCCCGGTCTTGAAAACTTGCCGGTTTAACATTACCAAATGGCCGGGTTGTAAAAACTGATGACCCCGGATTATGATTGTTGCAGACACCGGTTCATGACTGTTGCTAACATCGGTTTATGATTATTGATGACACCGGGTTGCAGCCACAGGGTCATAATGATTGGTGACGCCGGGTCAATCTAACTTGCTTCAACAGAGAATTTTGAAAATCTTTCTTCGATAATAATATAATACCTGTAGCCCCCAAGCGCCGGGTTGTCATGCTTGCAGCAACCTGGGACTTTGTAATTTGATTGATGCCCATAAAATTCCAACCAATGTAGCCCCCAAGGGCCGGGTCATCATATAATTATCAGCAGGGACTTTGTAAGTATAATCTTGTAAACTTTGAACAGCAATGTGTAGCCCCCAAGGGCCGGCTCAGTAAGATAATATTGAGCTGGGACTTTGATATATACTTCTATGAAAATAACATCATATGACGCAACCCCTCATCATGGGGCTTGAATCCACGTCCACAAGGTTAAGAGCCTTGTGCTTTACCAACTGAGCAGTAGATCCTTCAATATAATGGATAAAAAGCTTTGTACCTTGAATAGTTGACAGGAGCAATTGGTAGCCCCCAAGGGCCAGCTCATTACAATGTGATGAGTTGGGTCTTCAATAGGATGAGCAAAAATGACCTTGCATATTTGATGTAATCTCAATTTTGAATAATGTAGCCCCCAAGTGCCAGGTTGTAAGCCTGCAGCAACTCGGGACTATTCCCTCAATCATAGAAAATGATAACCATTGCGCTAAAGCGACTTTGAAAAAACCTTAATCATAACATTAATAATAAAAATCCAGCCATGTTGGCTATTCAAGGTAATATAATCTGGTATGAAAACCTTATTCCTCCAATATCATAATGAAAATTCAGCCAAGTTTGGCTATTTGAATGATATAATCCAATAATTTATAAGCGCAAGATTCCAATGGCGCAATCCAAATATATACTGGCGACTTATAGTCCAAAACCAGACCGGTTTAATAAACACCGGATAATTTCTCATCATATATTGGCAACTTATCGTCTTAAAGCCAGGCTGGTTTAACAAACACCGGATAAGTTATCATCATACTGGCGACTGATCGTTTTAAAGCCAGGCCGGTTTAACAAATACCGGACAAGTTATCATCATGCGTTATTCAACCTGTTTCTGCATACAACAAGTTTAAAGTGTCCTGGCGGTTTACCGCCGGACGGGTCATAATGCCCAATATATAACCTAGGTTTATAACCAAGGCTGCATTTAAAAAATATGAAATATATCATACCTGTGATATAGTCGGTTTACCAACTTTTTGTAGTAAGAGTGATAACCCCAATCTTGAGTAATGATAACTCCTTCCATGTTGCGCCGGTTTATGATAAAACCGTACCGGGAACTTGTAGTTGAAAGCCGAGCCGGGTTGATAAACGCCGGTTTACTCCATAATAGGATGGTAATAGAAAATCAAACCGGGCAGATGGCCTCCGGATTAAGATTTGACCGTATTCCGTCAATTTATAATTTGACAATCGAACCGGTTCAAGAATCGTCGGTTTAAAATCACAACAAAAGAAATACTTATAAAAACCAAATTTCAAGCAAAGGCAATGATAAAACCATTTGCAAAAAGAAAAAACTCTACTGAGCTGGTCAGATGGTGTTACCATGGTCAGACACAACCAAGCTCCCCGAAGGCGTAGCGATGGTGCCAGTCGGCCAGGTCCCCAAAAGACTCGTGGCATTACGCCGGCCAAGTGGCATTGCATTGGTTCGGATTCGACCAAGCCCCCAAGTGACTCAGTGGCCTAGGGCCGATCAAGTGGCATTGCATTGGTTCGGACACGACCAAGCCCCCAAATGATTCATTGGCTAAAAAGCCGACCAGAAGGCATTACCATCATCAAGACATGACCGAGCTCCCATAAGGTGTAACCACGGTTCAAGTCGATTAGGTCCCCAACTGATTCAGTGGCAAATATGCCAGCCAGAAGGCATTACCGTCGTCAAGACATGACCAAGCCCCCGGGAGGTGTAGCTACGGTTCAAGTCGACTAGGTCCCCAACTGACTTTGTAAGGATAGCCATGTTCTCTTTGGCTCGAATACGACCTATGTTTGAACAGGAAGCCCCATGTTTGAATAGCTATGTTCTCTTTGGTTCGAATACGACCTATGTTTGAACAGGAAGCCCCATGTTTGAATAGCTATGTTCTCTTTGGTTCGAATACGACCTATGTTTGAACAGGAAGCCCCATGTTTGAATAGCTATGTTCTCTTTGGTTCGAATACGACCTATGTTTGAACAGGAAGCCCCATGTTTGAATAGCTATGTTCTCTTTGGTTCGAATACGACCTATGTTTGAACAGGAAGCCCCATGTTTGAATAGCTATGTTCTCTTTGGTTCGAATACGACCTATGTTTGAACAAGAAGCCCCATGTTTGAACCGCGCATCATGGCAGCAGGTCCTCTTCAGTGATTTTTAACCTTTTTGCAAGAGATAAATTCTTCTTGAACCGGGATCTTGAGCCGGATATTTAAGAGCTTCAAAGCTTTGTTGGAGACATCTTTCCCTTGAACCGGATTTTAAACCGGAATCTTCATTTTCAGCCGGAATTTTTCTGACGGCCTTTAAGCTCGAACTTGCGAGAAGTTAATTCCTTTTTGAACCGGACATGGGTAAACCGGATCTGAGCGCTTCAGAACTTTGTGGGAGAATAAATTTCTCTTGAACCGGATTGTAAATCGGATATTTGAGAGCTTCAATGATACTGATTTCCCTTCAGCCAGGTTTCAAACCGGAATCCTTTCTGATGATCCGAAACTTCTTCATTGAGCCGGGATTTTGTAACTGTCATATACTTTCTACATCGGAAATTTTCTGACGGCCTTTAAATTTTCATCAACATATCAGTAGCCTCCGGGATCGGATTATCTTTCCCTCCATCGTCCTCGGGTTCTTAAACCGGCTGAAACTGGTAAGACTTGCTGCGTCCTATCATCGTAGCCCCTAAGTCTCAAGGTGACTCGAGGAGTTGGCTTGAGATTCTCCATATTTGACCGTGATATAAACCGGTATAACTTGTATATCATTGGTGTTGATAACATGATGTGAATACACAGAAGGTTGAGGTGACTGCGGCGGGTCGTAAATGATCCCGTATGAACCGTGTCAGCAACTCGGCCAATGGTTCCTTCCAACTGGTGATTTGAAGCTAACCAAACTGTAGCGGCGGTGACTTGTGTGCCCGCCCATTGATCCATCCAGTGCAGACGGTGGTTGATGATAATTTGCCTCCAATTTGAAAGACAACCGGGCTACCCAAGCTGTGACTTGCTCATACCCAATAACCAGCTCATGCAGACAAGTGCGGCCCGGTACGTTGATGTAGACCGGACTGCGGGGGATGGCAGCTTGTGCACGCACTATTGGGTAATTCGCATGGCCCTGACGAGTTGACGCGGGTTGGATCGCGATATAAACCGGCCTGGGTTATCCAATAGCTCAGCGATATAATAATTCCTTTTTGCAAGACCCGGTGGCCAGGGCGGACGGGCGAGTCAACCGGCATGTCGACGTAAACCGGACCGCGATATTCGTGTCCATGAATGGCATAAAAATTGTCCTATGCAAAAATATGACAGGACAGAGTAATTGTTTCTTTGACGAAAAACGATAAGTATTTAATACATAAATTTAGATGGATATCACCTGATATGTTTAGACCGAAAATGATTCGCCATGAAATTGATGATCGCTAGGTGAAGTTGAAGTCGCTTATGGGTGAACCAGCCACGGCGTGGTAAACCGGTGTGATTCCTGATCACTTATTATGTGACCCCTTGTCATGCTTTGGCTTTAATCTTCTGCATGATGGCCCCCTTTGGAAATCGTGCCAAAGCCTGATGATAATTGTACCAATACGTTTAATTTATTCGTGGGACCATGTCTGATCATAGAGAACTCACGGGACTGCAGCCTCTTTCTTTTCTTTCTCAACTTCCCAGTCCATTCCCTACTTTCCTTTCTTCAGAAAATAGCTCGCAGCTTTTAGAAGCGGAGCCAGCGGGCTGGAGCACCGTGAAGGGGACAATTCCTGCAGCTCAAAGCGGAAACAACAGCAGGCGTAGGCACGGCATCGTCATCCGCCCGGGTGGCTTGTGCGACACTCGGGCGACAGGCACACGAGCGCATACACAAGGCCAAGGCCGCGACTCAGATGCGAGCGACACGGCAGCGAGGGCGGCTCGGAGTGGAGTTGACTCGGAGGAGAGGAACGATTCCCGGTTTGAGCAGTAAAGGGCGGCGGCGATCGGCGCAGGGCCGTAGAGGCCATGGTAAGGCCAGGCGGACGAGCACTTTCGGAGCCGGCTCACGCGAAGCCGTAGACGTGACGGCGGCAATTTGATGCGGATGCAGAGCGGGGCCCAAGGCAACTTGATCGGGGCTGGTCACGGCGAATCACAGTCCAATCCGCCAAGGCCTCAGCAACAGGGTTCAACTTCTTACCACAGTCCAATCCCTTTTCTAGGTCGTACACGGAGAAGCAGAACCATGGTCGTGAGGAACGGCAGCGCGCCGGTGAGCCCGCAGCGGCGGCTCGTTGCATGGCGGCAGTTCGCAGCAGGCAAGGCGGGTCACAGCAGGGCCGGGTCAGCGTGAGAAGCCAGCAGGCAGCCGGCGAAGCAAATCAACAGCGGCGGAAGCGAATCTGTGATGGGCGTCTGCGCACGAGTCCAAATTGCAGGCGGTAATGACGCGGTCGACCTAGTCCTCCTCTTGTTGGTTTACCCCACGTTCGTCCCCATCTCAAGTTGTTTCCAAAAAAGTCTAGATATTTTGGTGGAGTAGTAATTGATTTGACGTCCTGCTCTGGCAAGCTTCGCGTAGGTGCTTGTTCCCGAAATTAGAAAACAACCATCATCACAGCACTTTGTTGCTCAGTATTTCCACAGTACCGTAGCCGATCGTGTTACTATTCGAGAAAACTGCCTCGGGACTTGATGTAGACTCCGTTGCTTAGTGGGTTCGGACGCGTCTCCGTCTTGTAGATCTCGGCGACTCAACAATCAGATGAGCCGTATGACGGCGGCGGTAGGCGGGCCGCAACCCTAGTTTCTCCCAAATTTTAAATCGTATGGGTTGTAAATCCAGACTTGATGATTTCGAAGCTGATGTAAACCCTTCCAACCGGTCTTGTTGCATCCGGGCAATAGCGAACTTCTCGAACCCTAGACGAGATCCCTTCAAGAACTCAACACCACCGTGCGCCTAGCCCCACGGTGGGCGCCAACTGTCGTGGATTTGTCACGTCAGATGTCCTTAGTATCAGGACTTAGTCGCGAGGCCAACGCATCTATGTGGTAGCTTGAGAGGGGTTGAGTGGGACGAGAGACGCAGGGCGGATCAACACACAAGGCAAGGATTTAGACAGCTTCAGGCCCCGGGAAACATCATCCGGAATAGCCCTACATGCTGTTTGTGGCTAGGTCTCATTATCATCACCAGGGAGACGCCGTAAACCGACTCTTTGTGTCTGGCCCTAGAGATTGTTTCTTGCTTGTAGCTTGTAGCTTCTAACTTCTAACCTGTCCCTCTTTGGGGAGCCCCGCCCCTCCTTATATATGTTGAAGGGGCGGTTTACATGTGGAGTCCTATTAGGATTAGGACTAGTCTATCTCTAATACAAAACCGGGTACAAGTCTCGGTCTTAACTCCTTGTAAGATAAATATTCCTTCCCTGTTAAACCGGCCCACAATAGTTGAACCGGCCTTCATGAACCGCCAGACGGGCCACCGGGTCTTGTCGCTCCTCTGACCCGTCCGTCGGGTTACCATTGAGTTACAACGTCAAAGCGGGTTGCTTGCAAACCGCCAAGTCCGGGCAGGTCTTCAGGTAAACCGCCAAGTCCGGCCGGTTTAACTCCGGCCGGTTTACACCGCGGGGTATATCCCCGACATTAGCCCCCAAGTTTAGCTTGGATTTATCCATGGTAAACTTATGCTGCAAATAAACACCAGAACAAATTTGACAGGTTGTGCTCCGGATTAAGAATTCTTGTAAGCCGGCATCTGATCATCCTTTAGTCTTTGTCATTTCCTCCTAGAAAATCCAGGTCAATAAGCCAGCGTCATACTCAATTTGCTGACATTGGTTTCTCACAGAAAAATATTGTGAAGAAATAATCCACTTGAGTCGGCTTCCAAAAAACGCCGGTTTAAGAAATATTAGTCTTGAAATATTCATCTGATATTCAGCCGGATTTGAAGATGATCCCGGTCTTGAAAACTTGCCGGTTTAACATTACCAAATGGCCGGGTTGTAAAAACTGATGACCCCGGATTATGATTGTTGCAGACACCGGTTCATGACTGTTGCTAACATCGGTTTATGATTATTGATGACACCGGGTTGCAGCCACAGGGTCATAATGATTGGTGACGCCGGGTCAATCTAACTTGCTTCAACAGAGAATTTTGAAAATCTTTCTTCGATAATAATATAATACCTGTAGCCCCCAAGCGCCGGGTTGTCATGCTTGCAGCAACCTGGGACTTTGTAATTTGATTGATGCCCATAAAATTCCAACCAATGTAGCCCCCAAGGGCCGGGTCATCATATAATTATCAGCAGGGACTTTGTAAGTATAATCTTGTAAACTTTGAACAGCAATGTGTAGCCCCCAAGGGCCGGCTCAGTAAGATAATATTGAGCTGGGACTTTGATATATACTTCTATGAAAATAACATCATATGACGCAACCCCTCATCATGGGGCTTGAATCCACGTCCACAAGGTTAAGAGCCTTGTGCTTTACCAACTGAGCAGTAGATCCTTCAATATAATGGATAAAAAGCTTTGTACCTTGAATAGTTGACAGGAGCAATTGGTAGCCCCCAAGGGCCAGCTCATTACAATGTGATGAGTTGGGTCTTCAATAGGATGAGCAAAAATGACCTTGCATATTTGATGTAATCTCAATTTTGAATAATGTAGCCCCCAAGTGCCGGGTTGTAAGCCTGCAGCAACTCGGGACTATTCCCTCAATCATAGAAAATGATAACCATTGCGCTAAAGCGACTTTGAAAAAACCTTAATCATAACATTAATAATAAAAATCCAGCCATGTTGGCTATTCAAGGTAATATAATCTGGTATGAAAACCTTATTCCTCCAATATCATAATGAAAATTCAGCCAAGTTTGGCTATTTGAATGATATAATCCAATAATTTATAAGCGCAAGATTCCAATGGCGCAATCCAAATATATACTGGCGACTTATAGTCCAAACCCAGACCGGTTTAATAAACACCGGATAATTTCTCATCATATATTGGCAACTTATCGTCTTAAAGCCAGGCTGGTTTAACAAACACCGGATAAGTTATCATCATACTGGCGACTGATCGTTTTAAAGCCAGGCCGGTTTAACAAATACCGGACAAGTTATCATCATGCGTTATTCAACCTGTTTCTGCATACAACAAGTTTAAAGTGTCCTGGCGGTTTACCGCCGGACGGGTCATAATGTCCATGGTCTATGAGGTGTTGTACTTGCCTTTGTATTTCTTTGGTTTCTCCAGGGTTGACACGGTATGGAGCCGTATTCGTAAGAGGTGCATCGGGGATGAGATCGATGTGGTGTTCGATGCCACGTGGAGGAGGAAGACCGAGAGGTAGCTCATCGGGGAAGACATCCGCGAATTCATGCAACAAATTATACAACACTAGGGGAAGAGGGTTAGTAGTGTTAGTCCTTGCCACCTCATCTTTGCACACTAGGACATAGTGTATGGCACTCGATGGGTTCTCACACACTTCTCTCATCTCTCCTTTTTGGCTAGGAGGACTAAGTTCTTTTCTCTCGGTGTAGAATCACTCATTTTCGGCTTGTGGCGCTCACTCTCTTTGTGGTGGATCACTCTCTCACTAGTCTCTCTGTGATGCTTGGTATCTTGCTTGTCGGCGAGCACTTGACTTGGTGATATAGGTCGTAGCATGTACTCCTTTCCCTTCATCTTGAAGCTATAGTGGTTTGTTCTTACACTATGGGTGACGGCGCGGTCGAATTGCCATGGTCTTCCCAAGATAAGATGGCACACGGACATAGGAATCATATCACACTCCAAGCTCCACTTGAATGGTGCCGGAGTTGCTAAGCCATTGGACCTTGTAGGGACGGGGATGCTTCATCTTGACCAATTGTAGCTTGGAACATAGCTCTTCACTTGCCAAATTGTGGCAACTTCCTCCGTTGATGATGATCTTCACGAAACAACCATTGATGTCGGCCTTGGTGTGGAAGATGTGGCAATGTTGGTCTTCATCTTGTTGGCGTTGAAGCGTCAAGACCTTGGAGACCACGAGAGCGGGACTTGAATCATTGTTGCAAAAGACTTGAGCATCTTCTTCTTCATTCACTTGATGGTGCATGGCGACGTGCTCGAGGGCTTCCATCTTGTCTTCGCTCATGGAGTCATATGTGCCATCATCATTGGCAATCATGGTTTGCCGGTTGATGCATTGGAAGGACTTGTGTTTACATCCACTACATCTGAAGCACTTGAGAGAACTTGTCTTGCCGGGGTCATCCGGTGGCGCCGATGATGAGGGAGTCTTGGACTTGTAGTTGGTTGCCGGAGAACGAGTCGATGAAGGTGTCACTTGCTTGGAACTTGACTTGTCGCCGGTATTTGGTGGTGCTCTAGTCGAGGTAGGAGGTGTCATAGTTGAGGAAGCTTGAGTGTATGAGCCGTAGGGCTTAGATGAGTACTTGACGTATTTGAAATCTTCTTGGACTTGTCGCTCCGCCTTGGTCACTTGATGAACCTAGCTCGAGAAGGTTGGAGTAGGGTTGGAAATTGGCAATCTTCTTTATTGGGTGGTTGAGGCCGTTCAAGAAGCATTCCATAGTTTTTTCGTCATCTTCCTTAACATTGGCTTGTATCATGGCGATCTCCATCTCTTGATAGTATTCTTACACCGTCTTTGTGCCTTGATTGAGAAGTTGTAACTTCTTGAAGAGATCTCGGGTGTAGTGTGTAGGCACGAAGCGAGTTCTCATGACATCCTTCATTTGTGTCCAAGTTGTGATGGGTGGTTCGCCTCTCTCGCGGCATCTTCGATCACTTGTTCCTACCAAATGAGGACATAGTCTTGAAACTCGAGAGATGCCATGGCTTCTTTTCTTCATCGTAGTTGTGAAGACAGAATATGTTGTCGACTCTCAATGCCCATGTGAGATATTCCTCGGGATCGTTGCTTCCGGAGAACTTGGGCATGGTGAACTTGAGCTTGCCATAGCAGAGTTCTTCATCATAGTGGCGGTTCTGATGTCACTCTTGGCATGGGAGAGGGTCTTCAAGCACTCGATCCACTTGGTGTCGCTCTTGACATGGGGGGGGGGGTCTTCGACTTCACGTTCTTCATGCTAGCGGTCTTGGAGAGGAGGTCGAGACATATGATCCCGGTTTCGCCTTTCTTGTTGCTCTTCACGTCGGGCGCCTTTTTCTTGTTGTGCTCGACGAAGTTCATCCTCTTGCTCACATACTAGGCGGTTGCATGTGGCCACGACTCTAGTGGACTCGCGGAGTGCTTCTTGAGCCGCTTAAGCTTGTTCCGCACAAGTTTGTTGCTCTTGCCAGAGTGCATCGCTGTCTTGAGATGCTTGACGTGGACGTTGTGGTGGAGGTTGATCTTGGACCATGGCTTCTTGTTCTTGGCGTCGCACCCTTTCACGTGCTCGAAATCGGTCTTGTAGGCCATTGCCATGGAAAGGATTTTCTTGAGCTTGGCGATCTTGAGTGTCGTCATGGCGAGAAGAGCGAGCTCGAGGAGGACTTACATCGAAAGAAGAGTATGACGATGAGTGGCGACTTGAGTGGCGCTGTCTTGGTGAAGAGGTTGAGGAAGATGCACGGCTCACGATCATGTTGCAAAATTCTTCCATTTGTTTGGAGAGATTGGTGTCGAGGTAGTCCCTTTTTCTTGCTTCCAATTGTCGTAGGTCGGTGGTGAGTTGCTCGATGTGATCACCCAAAGCTTCATTTTCTTGATGTAGAGCTTGTTGTGCAATGAAGAAGTGATTCTTGGTGACGAAGTTGCGTTCGTCATCTTGATCCTCGAAGAGCAGGTTCGTCGAAGAAGTGGGCCTATCCATCATGTAGAGGTGGTGGTGAGTAGGAAAATGAGAGAACAATACCAAAGTTACCTTTTCCGAAGATTATGGATGTATGAAGTATGATTCCACGTGATGCTATAATAGTAGAATTAGTACCGGGTTTTATTTCTCACGCCTACAAGTAAAAGGCTTATGGAGGATCTCATTTAAGAAGTGGCACAAATAATTCAAGAAAATGTTATTCAAGATGTCGATAAAGTTGAAAGGATGCACAGATCGCAAGTAAGACAAATAGATCAAACCCAAGGATGTCACTAGGAACACACAGACGGAAGATAGATGGGATGATGCATTACGAAACGA
The DNA here is from genome assembly GCA_032464435.1 of Aegilops umbellulata. Taxonomy (NCBI): domain Eukaryota; kingdom Viridiplantae; phylum Streptophyta; class Magnoliopsida; order Poales; family Poaceae; genus Aegilops; species Aegilops umbellulata. The sequence goes on from CP136060.1 coordinate 96,479,017, forward strand.
GTAAAGAAACCAATCTAGACCCCATTCCGGCACTCCGCCGGAGGGGGAAATCATCACCGGTGGCCATCTTCATCATCCCGACGGCCACCATGATGAGGAGGAAGTAGTCCACCCTCGGGGCTGAGGGTTTGTACCAGTAGCTATGTGTTTAATCTCTCTCTCTCTCTCTCTCTTGTGTTCTTGAGATTTCATGATCTTGATGTATCGCGGGCTTTGTTAATATAGTCGGATCATATGGTGTTTTCCCCTCTCTATCTTGTGATGAATTGAGTTTTCCCTTTAAGATTTCATTTTATCGGGTTGAATACTTTTATGGATTTGAGAACACTTGATGCATGTCTCGCATATGAATACTCATGGTGACAATGGGGTATCATATTGGTTCACTTGATATGTATTTTGGTACTCAACTCGCGGATTCCCGAGGTGACATTGGGGTAATCTATGCATAGGGGTTGATGCACGTTCTCGTCTTTGTTTCTTCGGTAGAAATCTTGGGGCACTCTTCGAGGTTCTTGGTGTTGGATTGAGTATTATGAATCTGAATTTTCTTTGGTGTTATTTTAGTATGAATTCTTGGTTAGATTGATCGGAAAGAATAGCTTTGTGTTATTTTAGTACGAACTCTAGGACAGATTGATCGGAAAGAATAGCTTTGAGGTGGTTTCGTACCCTACAAACAATTTCTTCTTATGTTCTCCGCTAGATAGGAACTTTGGAGGGATTCTTCATCGCATGTTGAGGGATGGTTATATATATATATATATATATATATATATATATATATATGATCCAATTAGATTAGCAATGTTGAGAGATTGCACTAGCGAAAGTACGGACCCTAGGCCTTGTTTTCAAGCATTGCAATACCGTTTGTGCTCCATTTTATCAATTGCTACCTTGCTGTTTTTATTTATTCAGATTATAAAAATATATTTCTACCATCCATATTACACTTTTATCACCATCTCTTCGCCGAACTAGTGCACCTATACAATTTGCCATTGTATTGGGTGTGTTGGGGACACAAGAGATTTCTTGTATTTGGTTGCAGGGTTGTTTGAGAGAGACCTTCTTCATCCTATGCCTCCCGCAGATTGATAAATCTTAGGTCATCCACTTGAGAGAAAATTGCTACCGTCCTACAAAACTCTGCGCTTGGAGGCCCAACACGAGTCTACAAGAATAAAGTTGCGTAGTAGACATCAAGCTCTTTTCTGGCGCCGTTGTCAGGGAGGTGAGTGCTTGAAGGTATATCTTTAGATCTCGCAATCGAATATTTTAGTTTCTTGTTTTATCACTAGTTTTTTTATAAAAGAAAACTACAAAAAATGGAATTGAGGTTGCATCATATTATTCATCTTTATAATGTATTTCGTGAAAATGATGGAAAGGAAAATTGTGCTCAATTGATAGAAGAAGAATTCAATAGAATGTTTGGTATAAATGATGAGCATGACTGTAATGTTGCTAGTATGAATTCTTTGAATATCCATGATGCTAATGATATGCAAAGCCATAAGCTTGGGGATGCTATGTTTGATGAAGATGATATTTTTAGTCCCCCAAGATTTGATGTGCAAATTTGTTATAATGATTGCATGCCTCCTATTTATGATGATTATAATAATGAAAGTGGATTTGGAGAGGTCATGACTTTATTTAGTGATAATTATTGTCATAATTTTGAATATCCTTTTATTGAACATTACTCTTTTAATGTGGAAACAATTTTCAGTATTCGAGTTTCATATGATACTCCCACCATTGTGAATGAGAAGAAAGTTTCTTATGTGGAGAGTAATAAAATTTCTATGCCTATGCATCATGAAAAGAGTGCTTTGTGTGATAGTTATATTGTAAAATTCATTCATGATGCTACTGAAAATTATTATGAGAGAGGAACACATTCTTTTACATATTGCAATAATATCAAGTTTCCTCTCTATGTGTTGAAAATCTTGAAGTTGCACTTGTTTTGCCTTCCTATGCTAGTTGATTCTTGTTCCCATAAATTGTTTGCTCACAAAATCCCTATGCATAGGAAGTTTGTTAGACTTAAATGTGCTTTCCATGTGTTTCATGATGCTCTTGTTATGTATCAATTCTTATCTTCTATGCGAGTATCATTGAAATCATCATGCCTAGCTAAAAGGCATTAAAGAAAAGCGCTTGTTGGGAGACAACCCAACACTTTTACTTACTGTTTTTGTGTGTTCACATGGTTATTCTACTGTACTAATCATGTTTTATTGCTTTTGTTTCAATAAAGTACCAAGTAAAGCCTTTGGGATAGTGTGGATGATAGTTGACTTGAATCTATGCAAAAACAGAAACTTTTGCGCTCAGCCTAGGAAATTTCAAAATTCACTAGAACGTAATTTTGATCTGAAGTTTTTACAGGTGATAGATATACAAATTCCCTACGTTGTCCTAAGTTTTCAGAATTTTTGGAGTAGCAGAAGTATGGTTGTTTTCCAGATCATTACAGACTGTTCTGTTTTTGACAGATTCCGTTTTCAATGCATAGTTTGCTTGTTTCCTAGTTTCTATGGCTTATATTGCTCAATATAAATTGTGGAATTATATGCTAAAGTAGGCATTGTGTGGAAACAATTATGAATCTTGTCTTTGACATTACCAAAGTGAATGGTTTTCTCTTTATCATACTAACCTATCTCACGAAGTTCTGTTAAGTTTTGTGTGATTGAAGTTTTCAAGTTTTGGTTGAGATGTCGATATGAGGAGAATAAGGAGTGACAAGACCCTAAGCTTGAGTATGCCCAAGGCACACCAAGGTAATATTCAAGGAAGATCCAAGCAACTAAGCTTGGGGATGCCCCGGAAGGCATCCTCTCTTTCCTCTCCAACATTATCGGTAACCTCACTTGGAGCTATGTTTTCATTCGTCACATGATATGTGTTTTACTTGGAGCGTCATTTTATTTTGCTAGGATTTGCTTGATGTTATTTAGAATAATGTTTTGCATCTTTATTTCAATAAAAATGTCAAGTATAGCCTTTGCCATGCTTATTTTAAAAGTCTATATGCTACTGTTTCAAAACAGGAAGTTTATCGCTGTTGCAAAAATTCCCTAGAAAATTCAGAATGTGATAAAATGTTGAAACTTTTTTGCATAATAAGCTTTGATAAATTTTCTACAATGTGGTAAAATTTCATAATTTTTGGAGTTAAGGAAGTATTGATACTCTTGCATTCTTTACAGACTGTATTGTTTTGGAAGATTGCTGTTATGTTTGCATTGTTTGCATATGTTTGCTTGTTTAATGCTTCTATTTGAGGATGGGAGTATTAAATATGCAGAGGCATTTAGTATGCAATGTTGAATAATAATTCTAGTGATTTGCTACAGTATAGAATGATAAGGTTTTTTCTTTGATTTATACTAACGTATCTCATGAGTTCTTGTTGAGTTTTGTGTGGATGAAGTTTTTAAGATTTAGGGAAACCATGATATAAAGGTAATTAAGGAGACACAAAATCTCAAGCTTGGGGATGCCCAAGGCATCCCAAGATAATATTTCAATAAGTCTCAAGCATCTAAGCTTGGGGATGCCCCGGTAGGCATCCCACCTTTCTTCTTCAATAATTATCGGCTAGTATCGGTTGAGCCTAAGTTTTTGCTTCTTCACATGAGTTGTGCTATGCTTGGAATGTCATTTTATTTTATTTTGCTTGCTGTTTATATAAAATACTTAGATTTGATAGTTTTTAAATAAGAGAGAATCCACAATTGGCTACCCATTTTCTTAACTACTCGCTTGATCTTCACTTATATCTTTTTGGAGTAGCTTGTCATTTACTCTTGTGCTTCACTTATATCCTATGAGTAAATTGTTGACACACCCCCACGGGGCTCGTCACAATTCCGCGCAGGGAAACAAAAGAAGAGGACCTGGAAGAACCCCGGCCACAGGGCATCAACGACGACGCCGGGCGGATGCCGCTACTGCGCTCTGGGTGCGGCGAGAGCTCTGCGGCTCATAGCTGTCGCCTTCGCTGGACTCCAGAGAGTCGCTGGATTCCGGGGAGTCACTGCTGCTGCTGGAGGAGCTGCTGGCAAGGCCAAGGGCAAGTTCAGCGCCCGTGGTCGTGCTGCGTGGATCATTTCTTCCGCCGCAGCACTCCAGGCGCCGGCCGTCTTCACCAAAGACCTTGAAGAAAAGCATGGAGGCTCCATCGTATTCAAAGTGGATGACGAGGGCCCCTTCCGGACAGCAGGCGCGGTCGATCTAGCCCCATCCTCGAGTCATGAAGATTTCGCCCGGGGGACGGCCTTGACCTCCGCTTCAGTAGCTTGGCTGCAACCACAGCTCAGCGGGCCCCCTCGGCGGTATCTCCTCAGCAAAGAACCTCGGGAGCCGGATCCACGTGCGCGGCAGCATTGCCGCCCACACCACGAACTCACATGATGTGCCTTCGGCGTGAGTTCGCAAGCCGGCCGGACGAGCAGCCACGGCCTGTCCTCCGCGACCCCGACCCGCACAGTGCGGAGAACCAGGTGGAGCACAATGTAGAGATAGCTAAAATCCGTGAGCAGATGACTAAGTCTCAGGAGGACATCAATGCTGAAAATGCTCGCATGGTGCAGCTACAGGCCTAGATTCATAATGAAACAGAGGTCCTGAGGACAGAGGCATGGCGCATAGGCCTCCGGCAGAATGCTTCTGAGATGGTTCACAGGAGAAGACACGAGAGTCGCCTGCCCCCTGGTTTTGAGCCCACGCGTCTGTTCAACATGCCTGCACTAGGCGTCAGGATGAGCACCCTGCGGCACCGGTTATACCCCAATTGAACCGGGCCATGCCCTAAGATGGAGATGGTCGGCCACCTCCGGCTCAGCCTCGCCAACCGACTCAATAGCGTCAGCTTGAGCCGGCCCAGCACCTGCTGCCTATTCGGACAACTCCAACCATTTCGTAACACTGATGGGTCACTTCTTTAATCTTGTTGATAACTTGCACTACAAAAAAAGACACATCCGTGACATTTTGGGCCGAACGAATTTTTTTCTGTCATACTTATGACACTTCTATGACGATAATTGTGACAAAACTTGGTATCATCATAGATGTGGTGGGTTCCTACTTCTATGACAAAAAATCATGACATAAAATGGGCTTTTCATCCTGGGCGGGCCGGAGACGCAGCTGCATGACATTCTTCGGGCCGTCCATGACGGAAAAAACCGTGTTATAAGCGAGGGCGCGGAAAATATCGGGGAGTCCCCGGTTATGGTGGGTGGTCGGGGGCCGAGCGATGCGCGTTTATCTCGTACGTACGCGCGTGTGTGCGGGGCGTTGGGCTCTAACTGAACCCGAGTGAGGCGTTGGGCTCTAACTGAACCTGAGCGATTGCACTGCAGGCTACGCGTCGGTGAACCCGAGCGATTGATCGATGGCTGTTAACTAAACCCGATCGAGTGATTCCTTCGCTACTACTGCTGACTGAAGTCGATCGATGCTACCTCTGGATGAACAGTGCACGTTGCTAGGGGGGTTGGATGAACAGTTCCCGGTGGGGGGTGGATGAACAGGACCCCATGGTGTTGCCTCTGGATGAACAGTGAGCGTTGCTGGGGGGTTTGGATGAACAGTTCCCAATGGGGGTGGATGAACAGGACCCCGATCGTTCGAGCCGGTTGGGGCTGGATGAACAGGACTCCGTGGAGGGCAGGATGAACAGGACCACCCCGTGGAGGGCAGGATGAACAATAGACGGTGGAGGGCAGGATGAACAGTAGCCCGTGGAGGGGTGGTTGAAAAGGAGCCCGTGGAGAGGGCTGGTTGAACAATACAGAGGCCCTTTCGGTGGGTCCCAGATGTCAGGTGGAGGAATCATTATTTTGCGCGTAATAAGGAGGCATTTCCTTGCGTGCGGCCGTGGACCCAGCTATCAGCCTCTCCACGTACAGTCCACTTCAGATGCATGTCGGCTGATCCAGTTGTCAGCCTCTCCACGTACAATCCACTTCCGATGGATGTCATTCATTGACCACGTTTACCAGGCCGCGCCGAGAGCACCAGGGCGGTGGACGACGGCGAGGCCTAGGAAGGGAACGACACGGAGGCAGGGAACAATCGGCAGTTGTTTCCCACACGGAGGGGAGTACGACTGTACGAGGGTTTACTGGTTTGTCTGTCGTTGCCGGAGAATAACAGCAAGTGTGGGTGAGTAGAGGGATGGATAGCCCAGTGATGGGAGTACGGTGGGGCGGTGAGGCCTACGCGGCAGCATAGCCGACCGCGGGAGGAGGGAGCAGGCAGTCCCGCCGACGCTTGTTTGAGCGGCTGGAGCAGGAAAAGCAGAGATTGAAGAAGCACGACAGCCGTTGGATGGACATCCAACAATCACTGCTCTCGTGTGCATTATTTCTAATAATGTACAACCCATTTGCTAATTCTTAAGATTTTTTTGGAGCCCATCTTCTTTTTGTTAGCATTACACCCCATATTGTGGCCACGGTTAAAAAGTATACGAATTTTTTGCATATTTCGGTGCGGTCAATTGTTTTTAATCCCGAAATATCGATTCACATTCAAACTATTTTGAAAAATAATTTATATAAATACAAAATCCAAATAATTGTCCACGCATAAAAATCAATGGAGTTTAAAATCTTGTAATGAAAAAAATTGAAACTAATTCTCGGTTTGATGTGTTTTAAAAATGTACAACCCATTTCTGGGCAAACCGAATGAAACTCTCCTCGTCTTGAAAGATTTGCAGCCCAGCAGGGCTGATAAAGCAAGTAGGCCTCGTTTGGGTATTTCTTTAAAAACATAGAACTGGGCTAGCCATTTTCAGCAAGAAAAAAACACAACTGGGCTCATGATGTGGTAAACATAAATAAAACCTTGGTTAGACAGGCCACAACCCTCGCACAGCCCCGTTGTTATCCTGATCCGTCGCTAAAACTAGTATAAATAACAACTGCTTGTTCCTCCAAAAAAAACTGCACGGCCTGCTGGGTCCCTGGTGTCAGCTGCTCGTAGTGTAATCCTCTCATTTATTGACTACGTTGACAATGGCGTGAGCACCAGATGTCCAACCATTAGGAGGAACCATAGTTTTAGGGCTTGTAATATAGAGGCACTTGCTTGCGTACTGCCATGATGCTGGTGGGTCCCTACTGTCATCCTCTCCACGTACAGTCATCTCCTTGTTCCTCTCGGTTGTTGACGATGTTGACAACGCAAGAGAGCGGCGCACCGCGAGCGAACCAAGGCCGCAAGGCGGAGGACGACGGTGAGGCCTCGGACGGAATGAACAAGAGCCGTGGAAGATGCGCCGGTCCAGTCGCAGGTGAAGGGGAGTATGAGGGTTAACTGGTTCGGGTGCGGGTGCATGTTGGGGCTGACGTCGCCGGAGAATAACAGGACATGTGGGGGAATAGAGGGAGGGACTGGCCAATGTTGGAGGGTAGGTACGGTAGGGCGACGGAGGTGCTGCCAGCCATGGGAGGCGGGAGCAGGCGGAGCCGACGGGGTGGTTTGGTTTGGGTGGCTGGAGGAAGAAGAAGACAAGACATAGAAGATACACGACAGATGTTGGATGTCAATCCAACGGCTGGTAGGCAGAATCGTTTATTGAATGGATAGTAAGTCGACACCACCTTGGATAGGCTATTTCCTCACGGGTCCCAAATGTCAGAATCCAAATCTGTCACGGTCATGCAGCCCTTCCTATGAAAATTTACAGCCCATTTGATGTGCTAGTTGGAAATAAGTTTGTGGGTGCTAGTGGGGGCTAATCACTTGGCTTCTTTAATGCACAGTGAGCTCAAGCAGCCGGCGAGAGTGATGTTACTTCCCTTGGTTGGGATTTGTTAGTTGTTACAATATTTCACTCTAAATTAAACGACTAGCAAGCCATTTGCCTTGCTTCAAATAAAATATGACAGTCACAACCGAGTTGGAAAGGGCAAGAACATCTAACTCCAGCTTACAAACTGTAAAAAAGCACGAGGGTTAATTGTTCATCAGGTTTACAAAAAAACCCAGGTTGAAAAGGGGAACAACATCTAACTCCAGCACTGTTTTTGGCAGTCACATTCAAATGGATCGGTCAGGTCCATAGAATGAACATCCTGGGTCGTAAAATTTACTGGATTATGACCACAATATGTTGTAAATAGAAGCCCGGCATGTTCAGAAGCTCTTTTGCCCACCCGAAACTCCTTTTTTTGCTCTTCCACATACCCATCCGTCAAAACCATGCTACTGATAAACTTAAGCCTGATGGACAATAGTAACCTCACATTCAGCAGGAAGAATGTGACATATCTAGTGTTTGCATGGTTGGCTATATATCGTTCTAGCATTATTGTCTTCAATCGAATCTCATGAGAAGTGAGAAAATCCCGATGCTTACGAATCCACCGATTGGTTATAACTTTGTTACCCCGTCCTGTTGCCTAAATAGACTTGAAGACTGAAAATAGTTAAGGTTTAAAAAAAGGAGCGTCGAAAGAGTAACAACTGAACGGTTAATTCTAGTACACTATATGCGGGCTTCCAATGTGCGTGAAATTATCACCTTTATATACAACTTCTCCAGACATGGAAAGCATTGCAGCAAGCCAATAATCTTGTTCAAATCAAAACTATTCATTTGGATATATAAGATCTTGACAGAATCCAGCACCATTGATAGGCCATCCATGGAGAAACTCTTCATTGAGCATAGAACATAATATTAGTACAAAATGTGTACTCCAAGATGACATATAACTTATGCGCAGAAATTTAAAATGCAGCTTATGGTTACAAGTGTAGATGATAATGTAAAGTACCTGAAGAACTGTGGAGCCAAACAGCATATTGAAATGAACACAGAGATCATGTATTACACCCAAGGTCTCCAGTTTAGGCGCAGAGAGGACGGTTATTTGCAACGGTGAATAACTAGAATCAATGATCAACCTTTGAAGTGAAGGGGCATCTTGGATGATGAGCTGCCTTCCGTCAAAACAAATTCCAATTCTTACAAGGTTAGGCGACTTTATTTGGATACAACTGATTCTAACTGTGAAGACAAGCACCAAACACTCCAGGGCAGGGCAACTGGAGTGGTTGATGCTGTGCAATGAGGCCTCCGATATACGAACCCGCACAAGTGAAAGTTTCTTCAGAAATGGGAGTTGAAGGTTAGTACCAGATTGTCTGGTAGGTCGCACAGCGCAAAGGTGGCGGTGTGGAGAGAGGAGGAAAACCGCGAGATGGACATCGGTGCTGAGGGCACAGGTAGATGGCGTTCAGTATCTAGTAGGTGATTTCCAGGGGAATAGTAGAACTCAAGCAGTTGTAGTTCTGTGAATTCAGGGGATTTCAGCCGGGCGTCTACCATGCAGGGCATGGTATGCTTGCTCAGGTAGCATGATGGGATGCACAGGCTTTGAACGGAGCCCTGGTGAGAGGAGATGATGGCTCTGGGGATTTCAAAATCATTGAAGTGAGATAGCTGACGACAGTCAAGATTAAGGGGCACGACACGCCGTAGAGGGAGCCACCGAATTGAGAGGACTTGGGTGTGGCAGCAATCCATGGTGGGGAGAAACGAGATGATCTCCCCAAGGACGGCGTCCGGGAGATCGCTGATGCGGTCCACCCGAGATTCTACGGGTTCCTGGGATCCGGTGGGGGCGGGGTTGCCGCTTCTCCCCGTGCTGCCGGGTGTGGGATCTAAAATAGGCATCGCCGCTGGCGGGAGCCTCATCTTCTTGGCGCTGGGGTCAGCCGACTCCATTTTCCTCGAGGGCGTCGCGTCGCGCTCACGGATTTGAGCAGAGTAACGAATGATGAGCCTAGTTGTAGTGCGAGTGAAGAAGAAGGGGAGCTGGGGTTTTTCTGTAGTAGTGAGGAAGAGGGGGAGCTGGGGTTTTCTGTAGGAGTGAGGTAAGGAATTTGGGGGTACGAGTGGAGCGAGCTGACGTGAGGTGGGTGGGAGTGAGGAGGAAGAAGAACACCCAGGTTTTTTGGGGGGGCGGTGTGCTGGGTGTGGGTAGCGCCTCTCATTCAGTAAATATATGGACTTTCGAATTGATTTTACTATTTACTAGGGTGGATGGGCTGTTTTGTCTTGGGCCCAGAGAAACAACTACTACTAGTACAGTGGATACACTCTACAGCTACCCAGAAAAACAATTACTACTAGTACAGTGGATACAATACTGCTTCTGGCTCCTCCTATGTCATCGAAACATCTCCCTCTACTGAATGTCGTTATACTTTTGTTCACCGACATGAGGGCCATGCAGCGCGCGGGCCCAAATGCCATCCACCAAATTAGAAGGCAGTATGCAGGCGGAGAGTCACCTCGGTTGTAGCGCAGCAATAACGAGCCGTCGTATCAAAAAACCCCACCTCCCCGCAGTCTAAGTTTGATGGACGAAGCAACCATCATTTCACTCTTCGCCGAATCCCCTTCTCCCTCACCATCTTCAAGAAAGGCAACACTCGCATCTGCCACTGTTCTTCTCTCCCAACGAAGGGAAGGTAAGCGGATCCGTGATGTTGGTATATTTTCATTCACAGAAAAAAAGAACTTTTGCAAAGCAGTAACCGATCCTCACTCTCTTTTTGTTTCATTGTCATTGCGATTGTGTTTTCCTTTCAGTGGTCTCTTAGTATTCGTCAGTTTCATGATGGACCAAGGAGAACCAGGCAAAGATCTACCGATATTGGAGCAGACGCGGGAGGCTGATCCCCACGAGACAGAGAGATCCAAGAAGATGGAGGCAACCACCGAGCCGACCCGAGATACGCTCACAACCAATACTGAGATGGTCAACACCCCGTTTGAGGTTACAACCCCCATGGCACTGCAGGAGCAGTTTTCCCCCTTCGAGGATGTGTCCCCCCCCCGCTGAGCTGCCCAATGTGGTTTTCTTCTTTGCCGATCTCGATTGTGGTTTTTCATCTAAGTATGTGGTGATGAATAATGCAAAATTTTATTAGCTTCGATGCCATGCTATACATAGTGGTTTAAATAACTTGTGTTTCTTATGCTGGAAAGTAATTTAGATTTTGTTTCTGTTTCAATTAGAGCCCTGATGCAGACAAGGATTGTGTGGTTGTACATGTCACTCGCTATGAGGCGGATGACCTGAATATACGCACTGGGAAAACAGAGTTTTTAGGCTGTTGGATCCTGGAAGCCATTTGCGCTTATACCAATGAAGAGTTGTATTCTAGCCTCACTATTGTCAGGCGTGTTGTCCAGGGTGTACTGAAGCACAAAAAGTTCAAAGCTAATCCTTCGTTTGTGAGGCATACTATTCTTGTCAAGCTTACACAGGAAGATGACGTGGCATGCCTCCACAAACAAGTTTATGAGTGGCAAGGCCACAAGGTTTTCTTCATGAAGGTTCACAGCATTGAGCTGCTGCCGGACGTCCTCGATGATGTTCATGGCAAGGTCCGTCTTGTGTCCAGCCCAAATTAGATATAGGCATGAAATACTTGCCCCAGCTAGTGTTTAATAGTAGTTTGGATTCTGTCTAATTATCCAAACCTTGCCTGTTATCGAGCCCTATGGGGCTAGAACTGTCAGGACCCCGATCCTAAGTCACACCAATCTAGCATGTAACACATCATATCACTTTGTGGCCTCACGCACGGTATTCCCACGGGTGCCACCTTACTTGGCCCGGGACCGTTTGCGCCTTTTGGCTCACGTATATGATAGTGTTGCTAGCATCCATATGACAAAGAACCCGGGCCGACATGGCTAGTCGTGAACCCAAAGCGGCACTAACCCATGGGGACAGGCATACATGAATCAACTTCGAGCATGTCGGTCAACAGCGTGTGAATCCGGGCTGTAGCACTGGGCTAACAGGACTCCGGTAACCCGGCCTGTAGCAGGCTAGGTAGGACTCCGGATGTCACCGCGTGACATTTCCCCGAAGGGACAGACACAGGAACGAAGTGAAACACATGCCGGCCAGTCAAGTGTCCAAAGCAGTAGTGCTGGGCTAGCAGGACTCCGGTGAACCGGGCTGTAGCGGACTACTATCGCTCAGGAAGCACTAGACTACATTTCCCCATATGAGAGGCTGCCAAGGATAAACAACTAGATAGTCGGATCCCACACATAGCAAGCATTTCAATCATACGCACAATATGCTCGATATGTGTAAATACAACATGGCATCACAACAAGACTCTACGACTCAAGTATTTATTCATTAGGCTCCGAGGAGCGAGATATTACAAACATGGGTCTCATGACCCAACATTCAGAGCATACAAGTCAAAGCACATGCGGAAGCTTAATATGTCTGAGTACAGACATCTACAAATGAAAAAGGCTGAGAAGCCTGACTATCTACCAGATCCTGCCGAGGGCACAAGATCGTAGCTGAGGTAACAAGCTAAACGTCGGAGTCCACACGGAACTACTAGCGAGACTGATGTCTCTCTGCAAAAACATAAAATAGGCAAACGTGAGTACAAATGTACCCATCAAGACTTACATCAGAACTAGCTACAAATGCATCAGTATCAATAAAGGGGGTAGTGGAATTTAACTGCAGCAAGCCAGCTTTGACTCGGTGGCTATCCTGAACTACGACTGCAAGTAACTCTTTTGAGGTGGCGCATGCGAGTCCACATATTAACCAGATCAATACACCACTATGGATCCACTTCCGTTTCCCTACGAGAAGGCCATCCATAGCACTCACGCTTATCTTGCGCATTTTAGAGTATCCACTTTCACTTGTCTATGAACTGTTATAGGCAACCCAGAAGTCCATTACCGCAGACACGGCTATTCGAATAGATGATGTTAACCCTGCAGGGGTGTACTTCTTCACACACGCTCTCACCACTTATCGCCGTTTACACGACATGTACTCGGCAACCTTCAAGCGGAAGCCCAGCGAGGGGGTCGGCCATGGGCTACCTAAACACTCGAGCCTCTAGTCCAGGTTTATCGCCTATTCAGGTTCCATCCGCAGGGAGTCCGGCCGAGGTTTCCACATACGGCCCCGAACGATGTGAGCAGGGTTCCCGAGACACCAAACGGGCACCCGGTACACCCTGCCACGTGCCTACCACAACACAGCCCACCCCTACGGTCAGCGCTGCGTGCGGCCCCCAGCATACTACAAACACCAGAAACTACTTGCAACTCCTGGACAGAGAACAAGGGTGATTAAGAAGCCGAGAGAGTCAATTAGGATCCTAATGTGTGGTAGTAACTGTTTCATGGATCACAAACACAGAACTCAGTTCCTGAGGACGGCTTCAATGAGACAACCCACCATGTACTCCTACATGGCCTCTCACCAAAACCTTTACCAAATCGTGTTCACACACTTAGCTCACACACAGTAGGACATGTTCAACACCATTCCAATTCATTCCCGATGAACCAGACCTGACTCAACTCTAAGCAGTAGCAGGCATGACAAACAAACATGAATGAGTAGGCACATCAGGGCTCAAACAACTCCTACTCATGCTAGTGGGTTTCATCTATTTACTGTGGCAATGACAGGTCATGCAGAGGATAAGGGGTTCAAGTACCGCAGCATGTAACAGTTGAATCGTTGTTGTCCTAATGCAGTAAAAGAGAGCAGGAGCAAGAGAGTGGGTTTGTATCGGAATGAACAAGGAGGTTTTGCTTGCCTGGCACTTCTGAAGATATTATAACTCTTCATCGGTGTCATCGAACTCATCGTCGGTACGTCGTCTACTGAGAGGGGACAAACACCGGCAACACAAAAGGAAACACCATCAATGCAATGCACAATATGATGCATGATCATGACATGGCAATATGCTATGGTTTGAGCTAATGCAACTAGCAACAGGTTAAATGAAGTTGGTTTGAACCCTAGGTTCAAATTCAAACTCCATATGTGAAGGTTTAAATGCCATTATAAGATTTGGCCTAAACAGCAGCCTTAAGTTGTTCTATCATGCATGAAAATGGTACAGATGGATAGATTGGATTTTTCTGATCATTTTTCATATATAAATTATTTCATTCTGAGCTACGGTTGTTTTTCTATGATTTTTAGAAGTTTTGGCTATTTCCTGGAATTTCGTGTAAAAGAATAAATCCAGAAAGAAGAGTTACTGCATCAGCACTACATCATTGTGACGTCAGCAGGTCAACGAGGCGGTCCAGGTCAAACTGACCAGTGGGTCCCACTAGTCAGTGTCATGGTGCTGGCTAGAGTCACTAATGTGTGGGCCCAGTCAACGGCCATGTCAGCTTGGTCAAAACTGACGCGTGGGCCCACTGGGGTTAGTTAAACTTTAACAGAAAAATAAACCGTATTTTGTTAGGAAGTGGGTTCCAGCTGTCAGTGTGAGAGAGGGTTAATTAGCTGGGTCATTAGCCCCTAATGGCGGCGCCACTCAGCACGCCGGATTGTCGCCGGCGACGACCACAACCGCGGCAGGAGCTCGCCGGAGTGGTGCTACGGGCGGTGTTGGGCAAAGCCAAGGGCACCAGAGGGTTGCCCTTCCTTGCGCGCATCCAGGGGAGGCACGCGGGAGGCGCGGGGTGGCCGGAGTTAACGGCACCGACGAGCAGAGCGGCGCCGGAGCTCGGACGTCGACGGATTCGACGCCGCAGGGCACGGCAGGAGCAGCATATGGCCGCTACGGCCCCGTGGTGACGCGCCGAGCGCGGTAATGCGCTCGGTTTCAAGCTCAGGTGGAAGTGGCCTCGACAGCGAGGAGCTCAGGCGGCGGCGCGTGCGGGCGAGCGCGATGTGGCGGCTACGGCGTGCAGCAGAGCAAACGGGGAGGGGGGGAAGGAGCAGGAGCTCACGGCGAGTGCAGAGGGCGTCGAAACGGGCTCGGGGAAGGACTGGAGTTGGCGGGGCGGCAAAGTCGATCTCGTCGTCGGGAGGTTGAAGACGAGCCCGGTGAGGATGTTCGGGGGCTTCTCGCGGGGCGTGGTTCGGTGAGGGGATCTAGGACGAGGTGGCAGAGCTTCTGGGCTGCTCGGGAGGTCGAGGGAGAGTCGTTGGCCGCGGTGGTGTGCGTCGGCGGCGGCGGCGGCGCTCTGGTAGCCGCGAGGGAGGGAGAGCAGAGGAGAAGGAAGAGGCACGGGGAGAGAGAGAGGGGCTCGGGGGGTGCGTGGCACTCGTAGCAGCCTCCAGCAGCAGCGGCAAGCAGGAGCTGGCCGAGCGCGTGTGCGCGTGCCATGGCCACACGCCCTCCTGCCCACTGGCAGGAGGTTGAAGACAGTAGGAGAGAGGAAGAGGTGGGCTGGGCCTAGCTGGGCCGGTCCTGTTGGGCCACTAGGTATGTGGACTAGGTGAGTTCTGTTCTTTTTTAATTTTTCTGTTTTGTTTCCCTTTTCATTTTATTTTGCCACTGTTTTCAAATTCAAAAGAATTTCAAATAGTGCCAAAACATTCTGAAATATTTTATGTTACCTCTCTGGACTATTCCAAAAGTACATAAAGCATTTCAAAGCATTTGAAAATATATTCATTATATATTATGAATATATCTCCAAATTCAAATAGATTATTGATTTAAATTCAAAGACCAAATAATTCCTTAAAAATGTTCCAGAATTTTGGTTTGATATATAACTCTTGCCAAAATTCACAAAACTATTTTTAGGGCATTTTGGATTCACAGAATGCAATTTAAAGGGTGCTTGCCCTTCTTTTAATTAGATTTCTGAGGTTTCAACAATCCTCAATTCAAGTTTCAGAAATTTAGACATGATGCAAGATGCTCTCAAATGCAACTAATACAAGCAAAGTCTAGGGTCGTGACAAGAACTCTGTTTGAATCTGTCTATGGGAACTGCTGCTACTTTTGTGTGCCTGTGAATCATCATAATTGTTGCCGAAATAGATGCGTCCTCACTAGTTTTATCATACGAGCAGTGTGTGTTTTGATGAAATAGAGTACTCGTTCGAGAACTGTGCACCGACGTATACATAAGTACTTGTAAACACTGTTGGTGCTACCCCACTTGTAAGCATTTGTGCAAAACACGACACATTGGCTCAGATCGCTTCAACACTCGGCTATCGACCAGCTAACAATCAACAATCTGCTGTCTGACATATAAGCAACTATGTATCTTGTTACAGTGGTTCATGCAGTTAACTAAGGCCACAATGTAAATTCCAAACGTTCACACGCTAGTCCAGCGTTCATATGGAACACTCACATTAAACTCGGCTTCATAAATAACTTGAAAAGCATAAGTTAAGCATTTTTATACATCTCAATGATTCATAGAACATAACAAACATATACTAGTTAATAGCAAAAGACAAAGTTGTGAGAAGGTTTACAAATCAGGAAGAAACAAGCAAGGCTTCTCTGACCAAAGGGCCACTCGGCAGGCTTAAATTTCCTGGAGTTCACTCTGGTTTTTTCTTGTTGCCACCATCCAGGGTTAGGTTCTCTCATTCCAGAATAACCAATTATAATTGTGTTCTCAGCTGGAATGCTGAACTAAACCATGCAGTGTACTGACCATCTGAAAGTCTTGTGCATTCCACTAAATTTAAGCGCCGCTATTTGCGGAAATAAGCAGACCACGATGCCTCTTGTCCGCGCACCTGTCCTAAAAACCTCCGTGCAGCCGTGCCAGCTTGTCCTTGGTCCATGGATGAACCGGAGGAAAGTGCATTCCGGACTAGGATGCAGATGTTTTCGCTCGTCCCTGCACTGCAATCAGGAAGTGAAACGTATGAATCAACTTCTTTTAAATTGGATTGGTCATTCTACCTAGTAACTACCAATGTAGGAATACCTAGAAGACAGGTGGTTAGACGAGGCAACGAGCGATAGCCATCTCATTGTGCGCAGTTCTACTAAAACTGAGGTGTGTGCTTTTGATTGCGCGGATAGAAACGATACGGAGACAGACATCCCGAAACGATATGGAGACAGACATCCTTGTTTGCGCAAATACGAAATACGGTTATTTAAACAGTGACAGATATTTGAAGTGGTGTATGATTAACATCAGCATCTATTGTGTTATAATTGGCACTAGATTGACAGTATGAAAGTGTCCTTAAGTAAGTAGCATCACATCACATCGACACTGCCACTAGATTAACATGCAGAACAATAGCATTAGTATTACTGTCATGAGAGTAGCACATGGTCAATAAATGTGCAATCAAATTTGTGCAGTTCCACTGGGATGAAGCAATGTTAGCGGTGTGAGATTTAAGTGTAACTGCAAAAACACAATTCATGGGAAATAAAGCAAGACGTAAGCACTTCCATAAAATGGTGGTGGCATTGCTTCAATTTATCGACGACACTAGACCATTATTTATAGTGACATTAGGTGGCATTGCTTAATGCTTCATGTGATTTTACATTAACGGTAGCGATATGGGCATAGGGACAACAGAGGCATAAATTGGTGAGGCAGATGTGGTTGCCGAGGGCGGCAAACACTCAGGCAACATGTCTGCATTTGTCCCATTTTTTATCTCCTCTGCGACATTTTCCTATGTGAGCATAGGAAATCTAGACCTGCTCATTCTCATTTGCGTTGTCCTCCAACACCCGTCACTTTCTTTCCTTTTCCAACCAAGAGATAGGTCCACTTCCCCCCACCCTTCGCCATCCACCATGCTTTCTTCATCTTTTCAACCAAGAGACCGGTTGGGTAGCCAGTATCTACTACTTTCCTCCGTTTCCTCTTAGAACCAAGTCCTAGATTCATGCTACAGCTTTCCCACTTTCTTCCCTGTTTGAACCAACTCTTATAGTCGACTGTATGAACTAGGTTTACCTCTAATAATAGTAAAAGTCTAGGTGGCTTTGGAACAGCGGACGGAAGTAGAAAAAGATCCACATGAAGCCAAGTGGGGAGCTGGGGCAGTAGAGCAAGGCAGGTTTCCAAGGAATATATACCCGAGGGTCATCGGCATGTGGCAAAGACGGCGTCGGGAGGCCGCATCTTGGCCACAATACCGCAGGGAGGTAGAAGGGGTCGGAGGCCCTCCGGAGCTGGCGCTCTCTCGAAGAGAACGGCACGGCCGCCGATCGGGACGCGCGGGAAGCCGTTGGTCTCCTCCCATGCCGCGGACGACAGCGTGAACGATGCACCTACACCCCTGCCCCGGTCGAGGTTGTCCGGTCGGATTTGTGACCAGCCATGAGCCGAGAGAGAGTGTGGCCACCTATGTCTTTCTTAGATCTGGAGAGCATGAGAGAGTGAACAAGAGGAACCCTAGTAAAGCAAGCACTAAGGCTCCTGCTTATATATGTAGTGGAGTGATTTTGTTGTACCAGCTTCAAAAAAATGCGCTCCTACATGTACCCGCGAGTGGGTGTGAGAGAACTAGTGCGTGTGTGCACCGCTTCTCTTCGTGAGAGTACAATATACTATGCCGAAAGAACGTTCGCCACAAGAGTAATAGTATAAGTGTGTGACATGTGAGCTAAAATAAAATGTGCGCGACGTCTTTTGTTTTTTAGAAGTTCTAAGGGTAGGGTGTGAAGAGCACATATGTGTGTGACGTCTACCTGCAGATAGATGGTGGGTGCAAGAGGACTCGGGAGGGTGCGTGTGCATGAGAGAGAGGGGGGCACGTATCAATGCAATGCATGTGTCCGTAAATCATTATCCGACAAACGTTCGCCACAAGAGCAGCCACTGTTCCTGACGAATGCCGTAAGAACTGTTAGATCGGCATCCGACAGTGTCAGTTTTGCCATGTCATTTAACAGAGCAGCCACTCCTCCTACACAAATCTTCCACGTGAGTGTTAGCAACTGTCATATGCTCCCTCCATTCTAAAATGCAGTGCATATAGCTTTATTGAAAATTCGAACCTCGCAAACTTTTACCGAGTTTTCGTGTACCAAATTGCACATGTAGAATACCCTGTATATATCATTTCATTCATCTTCAGAGGTAACTATAAAGATGGGGGAGGAGTCTACAAAGAAAGACCATCGTATCACCTGCAGCAATTTCAACCATCCTTTGGTGTGGAGGAATATCATAGGAACTCTATATGATATGATTTTATAGGATTTTTTCCTTTAGAGCCAATTGGTTCATAGGAATGGATTCATATACTCCACATTTCAAAGGAAATAAACATGGTATCATTTCTCTAGCTTTAGAGCCACTTGGTTCATATGAATGGATTCCTATACTCCCATAATTTCAAAGGAAAATAAACATTAGCGTATATTCAATAGAAAAGTTCCTATGATATGAACAAAATTACATCTCTTTTCTAATCCCTCCTCATAGGAATTGAGATACATGTCATCTCTAGATTCAATAGAAAAGTTCCTATGATGTCAACCAAGTGACATCTCTTTTCCAATCCCTACTCATAGGAATTGAGATACTCCATGTCATCTCTTTCCCTACAACTTCCATGTATACATCTTATATTCCTAAATAGCTAGTACAACCCACTAGTAGCTTTTTTCCAAGACATGCAACTATGGAACAAGAACTATATAGTGTGTGAATAACTTGAAAGATGGTTGCTGGATGAAGCTAATCCAATAGTGCAGAGATGGCAAATCCGAGCACTACTGACCGTTGGATATCATCAACATTCCACCAGATCTGCCACATGTACAATTTAGAAGACTCCATGGTTGAACTTAAGCATAATGCACAAACCTCAAAACACATGCACTTCTCCTTTGTTCTAGAATCTTTCGTATCATAATTGATTTTTTTTCTAAATGAAATGCCATTATTTGTTTTTTACTTTATGCTCTACAATGCACAACCCCATGAATCTTAACATTTTTATAGAACTAATTGATTTTGAATGAGATGAACTATAAGAACTAAACGAACATCTACGTCATGCATATATGACTCAAAGCTTTACATGCTATAGTGTGTATTTATTCATAATTTGGTTTCGAAATCTCATGCGTTCAATGCATGTGTACCTTACTAGTTTTGAGTAGAGTAGGAAATTTTCACGCCGCCCCGGGTATATCAAAATGCAGCGCCCATGCATCATTGCCTTTCGGTCGAACCTACGTCCACAATTTTTTGTACGTACTATATCTCCACTGGTCCCCGAACCCAAAATGTCGCCTCGTTCCCCTAAAACCAAGCGGCCCACACATATTTAAGGCGTCAACTCGAACTCAATCCCTCTCCCGTTTACTATGACGTGGCCCCGCACGCCCTAGTAGTACTCCTACAAACCCTACCACCGCACGCATCATCGGTTTTCTTCAAGAGGACGAGGGAGAAGCCGATTTGTAGTGGAGGCGCTTTAAAAAAATGATCTGCAGTGGAGACCCCTACCCTAGGGTGCCCTAGGTAGCTGCCGCACACATAATTGGTTTTCTCTTTTCTTTATGCTCTTGCGCCCTAGAGTGAAATGATGGTTGCTTCGTCCCTCTAGCTTAATGCGGGAAAGGTGGGGCTTTGTGATTTGACCCCTCAAGCTCATTTTCTACTACCGCGGCGCTACGACCGGGGTGCCTCCAATTCCAACCGCTGCTCTAAACTGTAATTTGGTGCATCGCACGTGGCACAAGACGGTGGATGAGCCACATGTTGGCCAAAGGGGTCCTGTTAAGTGTGTCGCCATTTCGTGTGCGGACTGACCCTGCTTGAGTCGCTACGCCAACACGACAGGTGCAGCCTACCACTTAGTTTTGCTCCTGGTGAATCCCGACTATATTGATCTAAAAAGATACATACTGAACTACCCTCTCCGTCTCGTTTTTTAGACGTCTCGGTTTATAGGGCGTGCACGCAGTTCTAGGTCATCTATTTGACTAACTAAATCCGAGTTACTATGTCACAAAAAGTATATCATTGGATTATTAAGCGGATGTAGTTTCTAAACATATATTGTTCATCACATATATAGCCAGTTAAATTCTCAACCTAGAACGATGTGCATGCCATGTAAACCGATACGGAGGAAGTATAGTAGTAAAAATGAGGTGATTTTACCAAGCGATCGGCGGGGGAGCATGGCCTGTCATGCGGTCCCACGTGTCATGATGTACCAAGGCGATGCGCGTGTCCCTCTTGAGGCAGAAGCAAGACTACGTGGTTTGAGATGATGGCGAACCGAAGTGTGAAATAGTGGTTGCTTCATCCGTCTGGGAAGGTGCGGCATTGTGATTTGACGTCTCATTGCTCATTGCTACTACTACTGGGGCGGTACGACTGGGGTGCGTCCCCCTGCTATTCTGCACTGTTATTTGGTTCTTGACACGTCGACCCGGTTGCTATATGTCCCACATGTCGGCGACAGGAAGTACATAATTCATGAAAGCGAGCGTTGACGGAGAAGTACAAGACACGACTTGGGTTTTTGCTGCTTCGCGCGATCCATCGATACAAACCCGGACTAAAAAAAGGCAAGGGCGGGTCTTTTCCCACGCGGCAGGCAGGGGAGTTTGGCATAGTCTATTCGAGGCAAGGAGGCAGGAAGGGAAACAAGCAAATAAAGGTTGAGCGACTTAGTTTTGGGAAAATCTGATTTTACGGAGTACGTACCCACTAGGGTTTATAGGGCTCACCTACAAAACATTCGTTTTTCCGTTTTATAAGTCTCAATTCTACTACTACTAGTAGTACCATCACATGTTGGATTTGGAGGTGCGTTAGATCACTCGATGCAAGCAGTGTCAAGAGAAAACTCACCAATGCATGTATAAGTTCATGGAAATTTAGTGGTCATTCATGCATTCGTTCTAATTAATGCCTCGGTAAACATAACTTCTTGAGAAAAAAGAGCGTACTAATTACTTGTGCAAACTAGGAGTACAAAATTAATTCGACCACTCACCGTCTACCTTGGTTGGAGAGATTTTGAAATTGAGCCATAAACTGGAAAGGAGGGAGTAGTAACTTTTGTCTCGATTACTATTTGTGGCCTTGTATAGATGCAAAATGTATTTTTTTATAGTGGCCTTGTATAAGTAAATGGAGGGAGTACTAAAGGACATATATATTCCAAACAATATGATAATCTCTCTTACCAAGGTAGTAGGGACGAGGAGTAAACCGAGGGAGTACTAGTAAAATTTTCTCCTCGTCCTACGAGCCACCGCGCGCGTGGGCGAGGGAGCGGGCGTAAGGCGCAGTAAGCAAGGTTCACCTCATCCTACGAGCCACTGCGCCCGTGGGTGGGGGAGACAATGTACTAAGCAAGCTTCTCCTCGTTCTGCGAGTTGATGGGACTAATCAAAAGTACTCCAGTGTATAGAGCCTTGCCTCTAAGGTAGGCCCCACATGGTTTGCCTCTTTTTTAACATAACGCGTCAAGTCGCAATTTGTTTGTTCACCCGTGGTAGACGATCCTCCCTCCATCTAGTGGACAACCAGTACACGTGTCAAGTTACCACGTGGGCTGCCTTTTCGTACAGAAATGAGCTCCACCGTGTACCCGCGCGGGTGTGGTTGGGAAAGAGACGGGAGTACGTGCGCCGTGCGTGCACCTCTTCTCTACATGCACGTCCCCCACCTACATGGGTGTGTGTGAGAGGGACTATAGAGATACAAACCTAGACATAAAGACTGCTACAAACATCAATGTTCTGCTTATCATAGATAAGATTGATTAATACCCGTAACAATCCATGTCCTTAACAAAGGGTGCATGCACGTATAGGTTGAGCGTGTGTCTTGCGTCGTGTGCTGTGTGCATGCAGGCGTGCGAGTGTTGCGTGCGTGCAAGGGTACGTTTCAGTGTTGCATGCACGTGTGCGTACGTGCGTGAGTTCGTGAGTGCATGTGTACGCGTCAGTGTTGCAAGCCTGCATGCGTGCGTGTGTTCGTTATGTGTACGTGTCAATGTTGCACGCCTGCATGCGTGCGTGTCTTGCGTGTGTGCATGTGTACGTGCGGCGTGAGGTTACACGTCAGTCGACTGACTTTTTCATCTCTGGTCATTAGATTTTCCAGCCGTTGGATACAAAATCAAGGGTCTGCAGTTTATCATCAAACTCCACCCCCTGAGCCGCCAGCCACCACCGGCCGAACCGCCGCCCCCGCCCCCCATGGCCGGCCCGCGCCGCCATGCCACCCCGCCCGCCCCGAAACCACTCCTCACCGCCGGTCCGCCGTCGCACCGGCCATCCCTCTAGCCCCCCCCCCGCGCTGAGCTTTTTCTCCGGCAATCCCCACCCCACCGCCGGCGACTGCCAACTAGAGGTCTCACGACTTCGAGTACCCACCGACCACTAATTTATTACCATTTCTGTCCTTCATATACGCGCTGACGGGTGGGCCATGTGGTAATGTGCGCTGCTGAATGTGGACCGTTTGACTGGTCAATTGATCGTGTCATCAACAAATTACGGAGCTGTATGGTGAGCCAGCGACCGTATGATCACCCTAAAATGTACTCCATATTTTGTTAACACAGTACATACTCAAGATACCATTTCTTTCTTTCATATACAGGCTGACAGGTGGACCCCATGGTTACGCGCCCCGATGGTGCAACACTAGTTGCGCCACGTGGAACGTTTGACTGGTCAATTGATTGTGTCATCAACAAAATACGGAGTTGTACGGGTGAGCCAGTGACCGTATAATCATGACATGTATTTTTTTAACACGGTACAGACACAAGGGCTCATATATACGCGCAAGCACTCACCGCTATAAGCGCACACACGCAAACCCTACCCCTATGAGCACCTTCGAGAGAGTGGGCCAGCATACGATCTTGAGATTTTACGAAGTCACCATAGGTGCCTCGTAGTCGAGTGGAATGTCTCCTCCCACTGAACGCACATCGCCGGAAAATACTAAAACTAACCGAGGATAAATGCGAGCACCTGGACTTTAACCCTGGTGGGCTCGAGAAACCACTGTCCTCCTAACCATCCAACCACATGTTGGTTAGCACGACAAAATGTATGTGGTGACCGTGATGAGCTTATTCTGAAGTCCAGTGACCATATCGCGCTTTCGCTTCAAATACATTGACTGTAAGTGTCATCAACAAAATACGGAGCACACATCAAATGCAAAGTCCGTCAGTGTCATCAAGAAAATACGGAGACGTATCGTGAGCTAAATACCGTATGATCACCACGAGAATGTATACGGTGACCGTAATGAGCATATTCTGAACTCCAGTGACCGTATAGTGCTTTATCTTGAAATACAATGACCGTCATGCGTGAATGTGTCGTGTGCATGCATACTTTTATAGGGCCGAGAGATAGTTTGTGTGCGTACATGAAAGTGGTGTAGAAAGAGGGGATGTCCGGTGGAGACAAGGAGAGATATGCCCTTCGTTTCTCTTTCCCGTGACTAATATTTTAGGAGAATATATAAACATTCACAATGCAGAACAAATATTTTTGGATGCACCATGCAATTAACTTTCATGTATAACATTGTACTATTGTATATGCTTATTTTCTTAGTGGCCGATTGCGTGTGTGGTGTGGTGGGCACATCATTTCTAGTTGTGGTGGGTCAACATGAGGACTCATGGGTCGGTTCCATCCTGCGCCACATAGGTTGGATCGAGACGCGTTATACGAAGACCCATGTGGAGGACTCGGCGTACAACACGAAGCTAGCTACCAGAGTCGTGGAGGACTCTATCCCCACTGGTGATAAGCCGACTATATATGATTTGTAACCCTAGGCCCCCAGTATGTTATAGAAGCTTGGGGGCTAGTTCGTCGATAGTATACACACACGCACAATGCCTGGTATTCACGTGTACTTTGTACACACCCCTATCACTAATATACAATACTAGGAGTAGGCTTTTTCCTCAACTGCAAGGGTTTGAACTAGGGTAAAACTTTGCCTCGTATTACCATCCAGCCTAACAGTCAGGGATATCCTACCGAATGATATGATGGAATCATATCTGCTAACTACTAAGAGAGAGGTGTGCCTGGGGGGGCAATGTGTGCGAGAGAGGCCTAAAGATAATGTGCGTGCAGGAGACACATAGGCACATATATGTGCGTATAGAGGGCTAGTAGAGACCGTGCGTGTGTATATATGCATGTGAGAGAAATAGTGTTTTCCAACTGAGATTAGTGAAAAGAGTGGTACATAGTAGTCAAAAAGAGAGAGAGATACATAGAGAGCATGTGCGTGAGACTCCCCGACACCCCGAGAGAGATTGTGAGCATGTGTGAAAGAGAAATGCCGATGCATATAAAGTGTGTGCACTTATGCGGTAGATAGAGAGATATATAACGCGTTTGTGAGAACGGGCCGAGGCATAGTGCATCTACGTGTAAGAGGTGGTTCTATGCATTAAATTAAAATATAAATGGCATTATTATTTTTGGATGAGATCATGAATTTTGCTAATTGCGTATGGACGAAAATCGGTCTACCAGACACCCATACTCTATTGAATTCTAGCATGTGCATGTGTTTATTTCATATTATCGATCCATAGAGTGAGAGTGGTTTGAGCTACAGGCAATGGATGCTTTTGCAATTCATATATAAACATTAATTAGTGCACTCCATGTTGTTAGTGTGAAGCACTTTATACATTTGTCGCTTGCATGGATACATTCCAAATTGCTAGCTACGAAATAGGATACATGTCGAATTCAACATAAAGGGGGTTTCAAAGATTCGAATTCATAGGAAGTGCATTCATCTATTTGAACCCGAGATAATGGCATTTGTAAATCAGATGTAAAAGGGGGCATCAATCTTTGTTGTGCGTTTGACATGCTATATATATATATTCATACGCATGTCTAACTGTTTTTTGCAACCAAGGAGATTATATCTGGAACCATGCATGAACTGAGGTAAGTTGCATATTTTTTAATATATACTCATGTACAATGTATATTCAAATGTACCACCTCCATTCCAAAATAATCGTAGCTTTAGGATTTTCAAGAGTAAAGATTTGTGAAGTTTGACAAATCCTGAATGTTGAATTCAAGGAAACCGAAAACGTTAATGCTTTTGCTCCCAAATATTGAACGAAGCGCCAAATAGGCCTCTGGTCACCCGAAACCGCGCGAGACTAATGTTTGGTGGTAGGAAATTACTATCCTGACTCTATCCCGTGTAGCCTATCAGCCCAATGTCCAAAGGTCTAAACCGGGGTAGGTTTGTAACTTCACCAAGATGCCAGTCTCAACCGCCTCTGAGAAGCATTCATAAGCCGTGGGCGCCTAAACACCCATGCGCTCGGCTGAAATCTATCCCGCCCACATTTGGGACACCTGAGATTACTGTCCTACCCCCAATCCGCAATATGTCCCAAATTTTAGATGGGGGCAAAGTTTGTAACTTTCCCCAAATTTCAAACAAGCGCGTCCCAAACCGAAACATTGTTTCCCCTTAGTTCCCCGCCTCCCTCCGTTTCCCCATTCATACTCCGTGGGCGCCAAAACGCCCTCTCCACCAGCCGCGAAATCCTAGCCTCCGCCGTCCTCCACCCCATAGCGCCCAATCCACCACCGCCCTCCTCCATCATGCCGGAGCCGGTACCGCGACGTCGTCGTCCAACGCAACCGCAACCGCAACGCCCTCAAGGACTTAGCAGCTGAAGCCGATGTAGAGCTACCTCCAGGACGCCAACGCCGACGTGCGCTGTACCAGAACAACTTCGACCACGCCGTCTTGCGCCTCACTGCTACCGCTCCACTGTCGCAACCGTCCACCGCACCGGAGCTGTTCCTGCTACACCGTCGTTCGCCGCCTCGGATCTGCTTCCCCGCCGCGGACAGACGGCCACCGCACCACACTCAACAACTTGGCCATGGGTTCGTCCAAGGCTGCACCGTCCTCCACTACTTCTCGTTTCCAGCGAACCACAAGAAGATCGTTGAAAAAACAGAAGAAGGACACAGCACTGCCAGCAGAAAGAGGTACTCCTCTTCCCTTATTCGTGCAAACCTTACGTCTCTGCTCACACCGTATTCATCCCATGAAAGAAACTAGTTGAGCGCTTCTTACTGCATCTTCTTCGTGATACTAAATGCACAAGGTTTCCTCCCTTTACTATTTCACCTTTGCTAGAGGTCAGTAGCCCGCCTGGATTTCAATTCAGGGTCAATCGAACCGCAATTAAAAGAAGTAGCACCCTCTTAGTCGAGCGGAGCACCTAGTCCGCTTGTTCACCGAGGAAGCGGCGCATCGGTGTCTATCATAGGGGTGTGGGGTGCACGAGCTGCTTGCGCCCGATCTGGAGGTCGGGGGGCTTGAATGGATTGCCGGGGGCGGTGCCAAGCACGACGGTGCGGTGAGGTCGAGGGGAGGGCGTAGGCAGGGGACTGGGCCGGTGGTCGCTGCCGTTTCGAGGAAGATCGTCAACACTGACTGGCTGGAGGTAGATGAAGGCGATCTGCCCGTTCTTTGTACATCAGACGGTGCTGAAAAAATGGACTGACCTATTTGCTTTCAGTCGAATGTTATTTTCATAGAATCCTGTAGTAATTTAGTGTGCCATGCATGTTGTAGAGCTATCATATGTCTCCCGTCATTTATTTCTCACCGAGCTGCTATCTGCTACCTTTACACTATACTAATTGTGCACACACTTCACCCATACTCACACTATAGTTTTTTTATGCATGGGTATTTCAGACTCTGACGCAGTGTTGATGAATGCTCAAAAGAAAAGATCAAAGTCGCTCTAGTGTAATTCGAAGATAAGCACTAAGCATTTCAGCGCTCTAAAGGATGCAGTGTCAGCAGTTGGAGACAGTAAACGTAGCTCTGCAGTTGATGATCTCAATTGCCACAGACAACCATCCCAGGTGCTTGCTTTAACTTTGCGCTGTCAAATGTGGTTGCATGTTGCATATGGTGTCTAGCTTGTATTGCTTCCAATTTGGTTAAGTTGCATCTGCTTACTTTACACATTATACCTTTGATAATGACATGCCTTCCTGTTTTTGATACATACTACATATGTCTATTAACCATGTTCGTACATCAAACTAATGCTCTTTTGTATCCCTCGCCAATCACTTATGATGAGACAGTCACCCGGGTGGGTTACTGTGAGACGCCATACTCGTTTAAAGAGTGCAGTGTCATCGTCCCCACATGATTCTCAAGAAACGGCAAGGCTAAATGAAGATATTCAACATAGCTCTCTAGTTGATGACCGCAATTCCCCCACACCACCATCATAGGTGCTTGCTCTAACTTCGCAGTGTGATATGTGGTTGCATGTTGCATACGGTGTCTAGCTTGTAATGCTTCTAATTAGGGTAAATTGCATCTGCTTAGTTTACACATTATTCCTGTGAATATGACATGCCTTCCTATTTTTGGTACACACTACATCTATGTGTTAACCTTGTTCTTACATGAAACTACCTCTCTTCTGTATCCTGCATCAATTACTTATGATGAGTCACCTTTATTCATTGCATATTGCATATTATTTCTAGCCTGTTGCCATGTATTGCTTCTAATTTGGTCTAATACATTTGTTAGGGCACCCTTTTAATTTGGCAGAGTGATATTGGTTTCATCTTTCATATGGTTTCTAGCTTGCATTGATTCTAACAAGTTCAAGCACCTTGTGCTTAGTTTACACTTTATACATCATACATGTCAATATGTCACGTCGTCCTGTTTTTCATACATATTCCATCCTCCTATCATGCGACTGCCTTACATGAAAGTACTGTTCGTCAGTATCATGCATCAATGATTCTGAAGAGCAAATTTTATTCCTTTTTCTTGTGGGTTTGACTTGACAAGGCAAAATCAAGAAAGAGGAAGGAAAAGAGTAAGGAAGGCGATGATGGTGGTCCTCTACAGCAACGTAAATGGAGCATCTATACCGATTCTCCTTGTACTGATAGTGCACTACAAGGTCCAAGTCTCCGCTCCCCTACTCCACCATCCAAGGTGCTTGCTCTAACTTGGCAGTGTGATATTTGGTTGCATGTTGCATATGGTCTCTAGCTTGTATTGCTCCTAATTAGTGTAAACTGCATCTGCTTAGCTTACACTTGATACGTGTGAATATGACACGCTTTCCTGTTTTTGGTACATACTATATCTGTCTATCACACCATGTTCTTACATGAAACTACTCTTATTGTGTATCCTGCATCAGTCACTTATGATGGAACACCTTTAAGTTGGCAGTGTGATATTGGTTTGCGTCTTGAATATGATTTCTAGCATGTATTGCTTCTAGTTTGATGAACGCCACCTATGACGAGACAGTTTTAACTTGGCAGAGTGATATTAATTGCACCTTTCATATGGTGTCTAGTTTGCAGTGCTTCTAATTTGTTGAAGTGCCTTCTGCTTAGTTACCACATCATAGGTGTGAATATATCAAGCCGTCCATTTTTTTCGTACATATTCCATCCTCGTATCATGACTTTGCTTTTCATCAGAGTAGTGTTCGTCAGTATCATGCATGAATGAGTTCTGAAGAGCGAGTTATATTCCTTTTTCTTGTCGGTTTGACCTCATAATGCAAAATCAATAAAGCCGAAGGAAATTGGCAAGGCATTGGATGATGGTGGTCCTTGCGAGCAACTGAAACGGAGGTTCTCTACAGATTCTACTCCGCCATCCTCCCAACAAGATTCGCAAGACAACGCAAGGCTAGAGAGTCAACGTAGTTGTGTAGATGATGAGCACATCTCCCCTACTCCACCATCACACGTGCTTGCTCTAACTTGGCGCTATTATATGTGGTTGCATGTTGCGTATGATGTCTAGCTTGTATTGCTGCTAACTTTGTTGAATTGCATCTACTTAATTTACACATAATGCCTGTGAATATGACACATGTTCCTATTTCTAGAACATACGTGTACATGATGAGCACATCTCCCCTACTCCACCACCACAGGTGCTTGATCTAACCTGGAACTGTTATATGTGGTTGCGTTTTCCGTATGATGTATAGTTTGTATTGCTTCTGATTATGTTGAATTGCATCTGCGTAGCTTACAACTTATACCTGCAACGATCACTTACCCATAAGACACATTTAACTTGGGACTATGATGTAGGTTGCATCTTGCATTGTCTTCTAGCTTGTACTGCTTCTAATTTCTTGAAATGGCACTTACGAAGAGACACTTTTTACCTGATAGAGTGATATTGGTTGCATGTTCGTATGGTGCCTAGCTTTCATTTCTTCTAATTTTGTTGAAATGCCTTCCGCTTACTGTTTTTTCATACATATTCCATCCTCCTATCGTACGTGCGAATATGCAACACTTTCTTTTTTTGTATATATTCCATCCTCCTATCCTGCGCTTGCCTTACATCAAAGTAGTGTTCGTCTGCATCATGCATCAACCAGTTATGCAGAGCTAATTTTATTCATCTTCTTGTGGTTTTGACTTCATAAGGCAATATCAGAAAATAGGAAGGAAGAGAGTAAGTTAGGGGATGTTGGTGGTCCTCTGCACCGACGCAAACAGGGACTCTCTAGATTTGCCACTGCTACTGCTAATGAAGTTGAAGTCCCAAGTCTACATGATGAGCTCATCTCCCGTACTCCATCGCAGGTGCTTGCTCTAAGTTGACTGTGTGATAATTGGTTTCATGTTGCATATGTTGTCTAGCCTGTATTTCTTCTATTTTGATTAAATTTCACCTGCTGAGTTTGTCGGGGGAGATCTGCCTCCACGAACACCTATGGGGACCGAGCCCCTTTCTGGTTCGGCGGGGAGCGGAGGTCGCACGAAGAGCGGATCGAGGAGATGCACACAAGGGGTTTACCCAGCTTCGGGCCGCATGGATGCGTAAAACCCTACTGCTGCTTTTGTGGATTGTATTGTGTTCTTGCTCGGGAGCACGAGGTGCTACAGTACTCACGAGCCGCTGGCGAGATCTCGCCTGAGTGTTCTCCCTCCCCCCCCTCTACGTGCGCATGGGCCTCCTTTTATATGCTAAAGGGGTCACCGACATGTGCCAACGTAGATGAGGGCAAAAATGGCAAAGTGCTGTGTTGGGTACAGCTGCTTGTACAGTGCTATCATACCTAACCCTGACGGCAGGGGACAAGGGCATTAAATGCCCGTCTGTGTCACCCCAAACAATGCGAAAAGTGTCCGTCAGGGGCGCCACCATTTGCCACGATGGCTATCTTGTCAGCGTCGCTTCACCACCGCATGCCCCTGGCTGCACAGCTCCCCGCCACGTATCCTGGGACGGTCCCAGAGCGACACGTTGGTGGATGAGCTGGAGCGCGGGCAGCGGAGTAGTAGCTTGTCGCGGCAAGCGCCTTGCCGCGGTCGTCCCGGCAAGCTCCTCTTGCCGGGGCCTTGTCTCCTTGAGTGGCCCCTCCGGCAAGCTCCTCTTGCCGGGGCCTTTGTGCTTCGGGCGGCCATCCCGGCAAACTCCTCTTGCCGGGGCCTTCTTGGCGAGCCCCTCTTGCCGGGGCCTGGTGCCCTAAGTGGCCTTCCCGACAAGCTCCTCTTGTCGGGACCTTGTCTTCTTGGCTTGAATACTTTGTTCTTGAATGGCTCCAAAGGAACCACGATGATCTTTGGTGGTCACCTGGCAAGCCCTACCGCGGGGTGCTACAACTGCTTGTGCACAAGTTCGGGGTACTAAGGTACCCCTACTTTAGTACACCGACAGGAGCCCCCGGGCCTGGGCCATACACGGTGCCGAGCGCTGTTGGGCCAGGCCCAAAACAGTGCACGAGCACACGCGGCCTGGGCCACGCTGCATCTTGTTCTGGATCCACCACGCCCTCCCCGAACGGCACGCGTTGAACGCGGCATAGTGGAGAGAGGCGTGGGTGACGTGGGCGGCGTGCGTGGGGCAGATGCCCCGCATGCATGCGTCACGTCGTAGTAAAGAGGGTGGTTCATGCCTTCCCCATAAACGGAGGGAGGCGTGGAGGCGTGGTTTGCTTACTGGATGGGGCCGAGGCGCGGTTTTCGAGGCGTCCGCTCCCCACGATCACGGGGTGGGGAGAGGTCGCCCGACCCGTCGCCTCGGTTCTGCACGCCTGCCACATGGCCTCCATGCGCCTGGGGTCGTGACGGTGGAGGCAGGAAGCCGGGCCGTCGTGGGTCGAGGCAGCGGGTCGGTCCCAGTCGCCTGCTCTTCCTGCGTCTTGATTGGCTGAGCGGGGCGGCCGAGCCCCCACTCCGCTCCTTTATAAGGGGCAAGAGGGGGCGACGGAAATCCGCACTCCTTCATCTCTTCTTCCCTTCAGCTTCTGATCCCCTCTCTCTCATTCGCCATGGAGAAAGGGAACCCTGGTCCTTCATCGGTGGCGGCGAGGGTTGCCGCTAGGCAGCGCTCCCCTCCTCCCCTCGCACCCGTGGTGGCAAAGCCAGCCGTAAGGGGAAGAGGGAGGGGGCGAGGTCGTGGGCGAGGTCGAGGACGAGGCCGAGGCGCTAGGGGAAGAGGCGGACGGGGCGGTGCGCCGGCTTCGCCTCCGCCAGCGGCTCCTCTCCTCACGGCGGTCCATATTGGGGACGACCCTTGCGAGTTCTTCGTCAGGCTGCGCCGGGCGCCTCGTCGTCGCCTCCGCCTCCTGGCTCCATTCGCGAGCGTGATAGAGACGGAACAGCCCGAGACGCTGAGACTGCGCATGAGGGGCTATGGGATCAGCGGCACGCGAGTCCACGTTGAGTCCCCAACCCCCGGCGTGATGTATCTTGATCGAGGGTGGAAGATGTTCGCCCGTATCCACAGCTTGATGGAGGGGTTCACCCTCCATTTTAAGCTGATGGAGGGCGATCTCCTCTCCGTCAAGGTCTTCGGGTGCTTCGGGACTCGGGCTCGGTGCTGCGTGGACAGCTCCTCCGACAGCGAAGGCTCCACCTCGAGCGAGAGTGACGAGGAGGGGAGCGACAGCGACGACAAGGGTGGCGGACGGCAGGATGACGGGTCCGACTAGGTGTCGGGCGCCGCTCCGCGTGGCACCGGCGACCCCATCATCCGCGTCGCCGGCTCCTTGAGCTTCTCGGGGTCGTCTCCTTGGCGGCTGGCGTAGGGAGGCTGCGGAAGAGGAAGAGGGCGGGCGGCAAGGCCGTCAACTCGGAGTACGAGGGCACGACGCCCTCGACAGCGTGCTGACGCCCTGCCGCTGCCTCATTTTCGAGCTCCACTTCCGGCGCCGCCATCCCCATCAGCCTTCGGACGACCACCGAGGCGTTCTCTTGGTGTCTTCTGCCACCCGTAGCTCCCCTAGGCGCCCCTTTTGCCCTTTTCGCCTCCTTGTCCTACCTCCTGAGGAGAGAGACAAGAAAGGGATTACGGGCACCTTATCTCTTTTTAACTTGTAAGCCCTCGGGCCTTAGTTGCATTTAAAGCTTGTAATCCCATCTCTCATGTTTTTCATTCTCTCTGAGCTGTACCTGAGTGGAATGTTTTTAATGAAAAGGGGATGTTTGCCGGGCCACTTGTCTCGTGGGTGAAACCCGCGCCAAGGAGCGGATCCTTTGTATCGTTAAGATAGACACTTCCTTGCCCGGCAACATGCCCTGCCGTCTTCCCACGTCGCTCGACCTTTCTCACGCTCTTGGCGGAGGCAGGGATGAGGCGGGTTCGGGCTCCTCGTTTCGTCCCTTTGCTGCCGCGGCTACTTCCAAAACTGGCCCCAGGAACGCGCTCTGGGGCCTAGAGTGAAGGGAGCACGGCAGCTTTTTAGGAAGAAACAAGGTTTTTGCATTCCTCAACCCATAAGAGAACGCATGACAAGGGATGAAAAACTTATCTGAGATTGCAGCCCCCGGCAACTCTGGCTTGCCGCGGGTCAATCTTTGTACTTGCAGCCCCCGGCAACACTGGCTTGCCAGGGACCAGATGCTGGTCCGCCCTTCTTCTCTTCTTCGTCCTCAAGCGGTCCGGCCAGGATATGCAAACCCTGCGAACCAAAGGAAACAAAACAACAGCAACAGGACGCACACTCGACCTCTAAGCTAGGGTTTAGCCGCTGCCAAGCACTATCAACCCTAACCAAGGACGAGACTCGACTCAGCATGCATGCTAAAACTTAGGGCGCCAGCGCTTCATTTACTGATGCTCAGGGTCTGCGCCTGGCTTTGTACAAAGGATTACATGCAACAACGGCAAGACTTGTACAAAAGGGTGGTTGCCGAACGGGGTCCGACAACCGCGCCTTACGGGTAAAACTTACGAAGATGCTCGATATTCCAGGAGTTGCTCACCGGAATGCCATCTTTGGTCTCAAGGCGGACAGCACCGGGCCTCGTGACTCGTTTCACCCGGTAAGGGCCTCCCCACTTCGGTGTCAACTTGTTGGAATTCTTGGCGGACGGAGCGCGCCGAAGAACAAGGTCGCCTTCCTCGAAGCTTCTGGCTTTAACTTTGCGGCTATGATAGCGACGCAAAGCTTGCTGGTA
Organism: Aegilops umbellulata; assembly: GCA_032464435.1. Classification (NCBI taxonomy): domain Eukaryota; kingdom Viridiplantae; phylum Streptophyta; class Magnoliopsida; order Poales; family Poaceae; genus Aegilops; species Aegilops umbellulata. The sequence goes on from CP136060.1 coordinate 96,513,298, forward strand.
GCGAGCAGCTCGCACAACAGCCTGAAGACGATCTTCCTCGAGGAGCAGCGCGTCATCTTCACGCAGCCGCTCTTGCTCAAGCTCATCATAAGCGAGCACTCGAGGTGACCCGTATACGAGTTCCGTGGGGGTAACTGCTTCTGCTCCATAGACTAGAGCAAATGGTGTCTGGCCAGTGGCTCGATTTGGCGTCGTTTTGATCGACCAAAGAGTCACCGGCAGCTCCTCGATCCAGTTTCTTCCGCACTTATGCAGCCTATCGAAAGTCCTGGTCTTGAGCCCACGCAGCACTTCAGCATTGGCCCTCTCTGCTTGACCGTTGCTTCTGGGGTGAGCAACAGAAGCGAAGCAGACCTTGGTGCCGAGATCTTGGGCGTACTGCATGAAGGTGCGGCTCGTGAATTGCGTACCGTTGTCGGTGATGATCCTGTTGGGGATCCCGAAGCGGCAAACAATCGACCTGAAGAACTTGACTGTTGACTGTGTTGTCACCTTCCTCACCGATTCCACTTCCGGCCACTTTGTGAACTTGTCGATTGCGACGTACAAGTACTCAAAGCCCCCGACATCTCGGGGGAAGGGGCCGAGGATGTCGAGCCCCCAGACCGAAAATGGCCAGGATAAAGGGATTGTCTGGAGAGCTTGAGCTGGCTGGTGTATCTGCTTGGAATGGAACTGGCAGGCTTCACACTTGGTTACTTGTGCAGTTGCATCCTGGAGGGCCATCGGCCAGAAGAAACCTTGCCGGAACGCTTTGCCGGCAAGTGCTCTTGCGCCGATGTGGTGACCACATATGCCTCCATGTATCTCTGCCAACAGCTCTTGTCCGTCTTCCCGGGGAATACACTTCAATTTCACACCGTTGCGTCCTCTTCTGTACAGTGTGTCGTCGACAAACTGGTACATACTTGACTGCCGGGCTACTCTTTCTGCTTCTTCTTGCTCATCGGGAAGTTCCCCTGTCTGAAGGAATCAGACGATCTGTTGTGCCCATGCCGGAGCCTGCGGCTCGACGACAAGGACTAATGGCACATCTGCCGCTGCGGGAACACCTGCTTCCACGGCGAGAACTTGCGGCTCAGCCGGAGCTTGATGTTCCCCGGCAAGTTTGCCGGAGCAAAACTTGTCAGGAGCGTCTGCTTCAACGGAACGAACCCTGGGGCTCGCCGGAGCAGGCTGCTCCTCAGCACTCTTGGCGTTGATCATGGGGACCTTCTTGGTGGCGGCTTCGGGAAGCTCTGCCGGAAGATAGTCGCCAGAGATCAACTTCCTCTTCTTGCTCTGTCCAGTTGATGGTGTTACGGATGGTTGAGTCAGCTTGAGCACAAAGATCCCTGCTTCCACAGGTAACTTAAGTGCGGCGCACTTTGACAGGCCATCGACAATGTCGTTCTTAGCTCTTGGAACATGTTCCATTTGCAGGCCGTCAAAGCGCTCTTCTAGCTTCCTCACTTCATCAACGTATGCTTCCATCAATCGACTCTGGTAATCCTTGTTCACTTGGCAGACGACAAGCTGCGAGTCTCCCCTGACAATGAGCTTCTTGATCCCAAGTTCTGCCGCGATCCTGAGACCGGCAAGCAATCCTTCATACTCTGCAGTATTGTTGGTTGCCTGCTCCTTGGGAAAGTGCATCTGGAATATGTACTTGAGGTGCTCTCCGGTGGGTGCGATAAGCAGCACGCCAGCACCGGCGCCTTGCAGCGAGAAGGCACTGTCAAAGTACATCAGCCACTCTTTGCTTGCTTCTTTGACGGGGATGCTCGTCTCTGGAATTTCTTCGTCTGGTGTTGGCGTCCACTCTGCTATGAATTCTGCCAATGCTCTGCTTTGGATAGTTGAAGTGCTTTCAAACTTGAGGCCAAAGCTTGACAGTTCCAAAGCCCACTCGACAATCCTGCCTGTTGCCTCTGGATTATGTAGTATCCTCTTCAGCGGAAAGCGAGTGACAACAGTGATCTCATGTGCTTGGAAGTAATGGCGCAGCTTTCTCGAGGCCATGAGAAGGCCGAAAAGCAATTTCTGCACACCAGAGTACCTTGACCTAGCCCCCTGCAGAAGGGAGCTGACAAAGTAAACTGGGCGCTGCACCATTCTCTTCTTCTGCATCTCCTCTTGCACCTACGCAGATCCATCCTTGTCGGGACCAGAGCTTGCCGGGGAAGCCCCCTGCTTGTCGCCGGATGTGCTTGCCGGGGTCGCGGGCTCGTCATCTGCCTCCCTCTCCGCTACTAACGCAGCACTAACCACTTGATTGGTTGCTGCCAGGTATAGCAGCAACTTCTCTTGTGGCTTAGGCGCGACAAGTATTGGAGTGGAGGACAGGTACCTCTTCAAGTCTTGCAGCGCAGCCTCCGCTTCCGGAGTCCATTGTATTGGACCTGCCTTTTTCAAGATTTTGAAAAACGGCAAGGCGCGCTCAACTGACCTAGAGATAAACCTGCTGAGAGCTGCCACGCAACCGGCAAGTTTTCGTACATCCTTGACGCGCTTTGGTGCTTCAATTTGCTCGATGGCCTTGATCTTGTCGGGGTTAGCCTCAATCCCTCGCTGAGACACGAAGAACCCGAGAAGCTTGCCGGAAGGGACTCCGAACACGCACTTCTCGGGGTTGAGCTTGAGGCCGATCTTACGCAGATTTGCAAAAGTCTCTTCTAGATCTTGAATTAGGGTTGACTTGTCCTTGCTCTTGACCACTATATCATCCATGTAGGCTTCCACATTTCTGGATATCTGCGGCTCAAAAGCGGTATGGACTACCCTTGCAAAGGTTGAACCAGCATTCTTCAGTCCGAAAGGCATCCGTATGAAACAGTACGTGCCACATGGAGTGATGAATGCGGTCTTCTCCTCATCTTCTTCTGCCATGAAGATCTGATGGTATCCTGAATATGCGTCCAGGAATGAAAGCAAGTCACATCCGGCCGTGGAGTCAACAATCTGGTCAATGCGCGGCAAGGGAAATGGGTCTTTGGGACAAGCTTTATTAACGTCGGTGAAGTCAATACAAAGCCTCCATTTCCCGTTCGCCTTGCGCACGACTACAGGATTGGCCAACCACATAGGATGGAGCACTCCTCTGACAAGGCCTGCTGCTTCCAACTTCCTGATCTCTTCTGCGATGAACTCTTGGCGCTCCACCGCTTGCTTCCTGACTTTCTGCTTGACGGGCCGCGCGTGAGGGCAGACGGCAAGGTGGTGCTCAATTACTTTCCTGGGAACACTGGGGATGTCAGATGGCTGCCATGCAAACACATCGACATTCGCCCGCAGGAAAGCAACGAGCGCGCTTTCCTATTTAGGGTCGAGCGTGGCACTGATGGTGAAGGTACCACCAGCGCCGTCCTCCTTGGCGGGCACCTTCTTGGTCGCTGGCGGAGCTGCCATCGTCTTCTTGCACTTGCCGGTGGAGCTCAATGGTGCGTCCTTGACGGCAGCGCAACACTCCGAAGAGGTGCGCTTGCCGGAGTGGGCATCAGAGCTCTTGTCGGACGTGGTCTTCTTCTTCTTCCCGGGGGCTTCAGCGGCAAGTGTCTCGCGATCAGTTGCGGCTGCTGCCTCCCGGCAAATCTTGTCGGCACAGATAAGGGCATCCTTCTTGTCGCCAGGGACAGTAATGACACTTATCGGGCCTGGCATCTTGAGCATGTTGTACGCGTGGTGAGAGGCCGCCATGAACTTGGCGAGCGCTGGACGACCAAGAATCCCATTGTAAGGCAATGGAAAATCGGCAACGTCAAAGGTGACCCTCTCAGTCCTGAAGTTCAACTCGCTACCGAATGTTACCGGCAACGTGATCTTCCCCTTCGGCTTGCTCCTTCCCGGGTTGATTCCTTGAAATGCGCCGGTCTCTTCGAGCTCGCTTTCGGGGACTCGGAGTTTCCGAAGCACAGCGGAGGAGATCAGGTTCAAGCCGGCCCCGCCGTCAACTAGCATCTTAGTGACCTTGAGGTTGCCGATAGTTGGCGAAACCAACATCGGCAAGCCCCCGACCGCGGTTGTGCGATCAGGGTGGTCCTCAATATCAAAGATGATAGGCGTGCTGGACCATCTCAGAAGCTTGCGTGACTCGATGGGTGGTTCTGCTGCACTGACTTCCCGCACCCACTGCTTGAGTTGGCGGTGTGAAGTATGCAGAGAAGCACCGCCGTCAACGCACAAGACCTCTGTGGCTTTCTGGAACTCCTACTCGCTGGTTTCGTCATCATCCACGTCTTCGTCGTCTTCGTCATCTCCATCCTTGTCGCGGCCGCGGGGAGGCCTGTCTCCTTGCCGCTGCTTTTCCTTGCCGCGGCGTCCTCCCGGGCCGGGACGCTTCGTGCCGGACCCTCCAGTACCTCTTTGGGCTTTCTCCTTGTCGCGTCGCTCGTACTCCGCCTTTTGCAGCTCGACGAGCTGCTCGACCTTCTTGCAGCTCTGGAGGTCATGGCCCTTGGTACGGTGGATCTTGCAGTATTGTTTGTTGGTGCCGTCCTGCTTGTCGGCGGCCGCCACGGCCTGGCAGTTGGCGCATGCGGCAACCTCCTTGCCGGAGCCGCCAGCCTTGGCTTGCTTGGCGCCACCTTCGCTGCCGGACTGCTCGACAACTAGTACATCTTTGCCCTTCTTATTCCTGTTGTTCCGCCGCCGGTTCTTCCTTGCCGGGGCAGTACCTTCGCTGTCAGATCCTCCTGTTCCTGCATTCTCTCCAGGGAGTTTCCTCCCTTCCTCAGCACGTGCACACTTGTCGGCCAAGGCATAAAGCTCACTGATGTCCTTGATCTTGCACATCGCCATCTCCTCCCGCATCCCGCGGTTACGCACGTTCTGATGGAACGCGCTGATGACCGCGGCAGGGTGGACATCAGGGATGTTGTAGTGCACACGGCTGAATCTCTGAATGAACTTGCGCAGGGGCTCTCCCTCCTTATGGACGAGCAGATGGAGATCGCTCGCTTGGCCATGAGGTTTGTGGCCGCCTGTAAAGGCGCTAACAAACTGATGGCACAAGTCTGCCCAGGAGGATATGGAGTTGTCCGGCAAGTGCATGAGCCAGGATCTGACGTTGGATTTGAGTACCAGCGGGAAGTAGTTGGCAAGGATCTTGTCGTCCCGCCCCCCAGCAGCCTGCACCGCGATGGTGTAGATGCTGAGGAACTCCGACGGATGCGACTTGTCGTCGTACTTCTCTGGTACGTCTGGCTTGAAATTCTTTGTGCTGGGCCACTGGACTTGCCGCAGCTCACGGGTAAACGCAGGGCAGCCCACCGAGTACGGCAGGTCGCCTGGCCCCCCTGGCGCATGCATGTCGACAGAAGGCTCAGCGCGCTGGTCTGATTGACGCCGCGCTTCTCTTCGACGCTCGATGCGAGTACGAGCGTCTTCTTGCTTTCGTTCGTGAAGAACTTTGTGCTGATCGCGACGGGTTCGCGGATCTGACGACGCGGTGGAGTCGTTGTCATGGTGGTTCCGGCGGGTCGGCGACCCTGGCCTTTGGGGTGGAGAGTGCACGGTGGTCGCGCCCCCACCGGTCTTGTCGCCACCGGCCGATGCCCGACTGGCTCGCCGCGGCTGTGACGCACTCAGCTGCTGCAGAGTGTCGCCGTTGGCGAAGCCGATGAGACTCTGAATGGTGGCCCTCCAGCCGTCGAGCTTGTCCGTCGTTGGAGGGTAATCCAGGAGCAGTTGAGCTCGTGCCAGAGCTTCCGCTGGGGTGGCGGGCAGGTGGTGAACGGTGCGTGGAGCGGGATGTGCTCGAACTTCTAACTACGTTAGAAGGAGTAGTCCCCCGTCCAGGCGACCGCACCTCGCTCGGGCCTTGAACGTCCCGAGATCCGCCAGCTCGATCTGGGTCCAGCGAGCGTATGGTACAGTGAGTACCATGGCGCTGCCGGTCCGGCGCCTCTTGAGTTGGGCGCGGTGCATGCTCGGACGCCGCGGCATTGGGGATTTCCTCGCCGACGCCCGTTCCTCCGCCGGCGCCTTCCCCACCACCCGCCTGCTCCAGGGGCGGTGGGTTCGACGCGGACGGACCATCCACCTCCGGAGCCTTCTTCTTCTATGGCATGTCGATGATGAAGATGATGAAGGTTTAGCTCGTGCGAACGCCGGATCAGGTTCACGCAACCTCGACGCCCCCTACCTGGCGCGCCAAAGATGTCGGGGGAGATCTGCCTCCACGAACACCTATGGGGACCGAGCCCCTTTCTGGTTCGGCGGGGAGCGGAGGTCGCACGAAGAGCGGATTGAGGCGATGCACACAAGGGGTTTACCCAGCTTCAGGCCGCACGGATGCATAAAACCCTACTGCTGCTTTTGTGGATTGTATTGTGTTCTTGCTCGGGAGCGCGAGGTGCTACAGTACTCACGAGCCGCTGGCGAGATCTCGCCTGAGTGTTCTCCCTTTCCCCCCCTCTACGTGCGCATGGGCCTCCTTTTATATGCTAAAGGGGTCACCGACAGGTGGCAACGTAGATGAGGGCAAAAATGGCAAAGTGCTGTGTTGGGTACAGCTGCTTGTACAGTGCTATCATACCTAACCCTGACGGCAGGGGACAAGGGCAATAAATGCCCGTCTCTGTCGCCCTAAACAGTGCGAAAAGTGGCCGTCAGGGGCGCCACCGTTTGCCACGATGGCTATCTTGTCAGCGTCGCTTCGCCACCACATGCCCCTGGCTGCACAGCTCCCCGCCACGTATCCTGGGACGGTCCCAGAGCAACACGTTGGTGGATGAGCTGTAGCGCGGGCAGCGGAGTAGTAGCTTGTCGCGGCAAGCGCCTTGCCGCGTTCGTCCCGGCAAGCTCCTCTTGCCGGGGCCTTGTCTCCTTGAGTGGCCCCTCCGGCAAGCTCCTCTTGCCGGGGCCTTTGTGCTTCGGGCGGCCATCCCGGCAAACTCCTCTTGCCGGGGCCTTCTTGGCGAGCCCCTCTTGCCGGGGCCTGGTGCCCTAAGTGGCCTTCCCGACAAGCTCCTCTTGTCGGGACCTTGTCTTCTTGGCTTGAATACTTTGTTCTTGAATGGCTCCAAAGGAACCACGATGATCTTTGGTGGTCACCTGGCAAGCCCTGCCGTGGGGTGCTACAACTGCCCGTGCACAAGTTCGGGGTACTAAGGTACACCGACATAGTTTATACGTTATACATGTGCATATGACATGGCGTTCTGTGTCTAGAATACACTGCATCTATCTATCATACCATGTTCTTACATCAAAGTACTGCTGTTGTGTATCCCGCATCAGTCACTCATGATTGGACACTTTTAACAAGGCAGTTTGATAGTGGTCGCATCTTGCATTGATTTCTATGTTGTACTGCTTCTAATTTTTCGAATTGCCACTTATGACAAGACACTTTTAACTTGGCGGAGTAATATTGGTTGCATCTTTCATATGGTCTCTAGCTTGCATCACTTCTATTTTCTTGAAAATCCTTCTGCTTAGTTTACACATCGTAGCTGTGAATATGTCATGCCGTCCTGTTTTCCTTACATATTCCACCCTCATACGGTTGTCTTACATTAAAGTATTGCTTGTCTGTATCATGCATCAATGAGTTCTGAAGAGCTATTTTATTATTTTGTGTTGTGGGTACGGCTTGACATGCCAAAGTCAAAAAAGAGCAAGGAAAATAATATAGTAGGGAGTGGTGTTACTCATCGGGTGAAATGGAAAAGGATCGTCCGTCCAGATTCTGCTGGTACTTATAGTGCAGTAGAAGGTCCAAGTCCACCGGCTAAATCTACAAACACAGTATCACCTGCTCCACCAGATGCAGCATCCACTTCAACTATACCAGCATCTCAACGAGTTACTCGTTCGTTTGCTCCGGAACTGGCCAGTTCCCAAGCTGCCTTCACACCTAACACTACTTCCAAAGCACTTCTGACACAACATGACTTGGCAAGATCAGATGAACCTCATGAGCATCAACACCAAGACTGTTGGGGATATACCCCGCTTGGCGGTTTATCTGAAGACCCCGCTGACACTTAGCGAGTTACTAGCGACCCGTCCTGACCTGGCGGTTTACAAGCAACCCGCCTAGTCATTATGACTCACTGGTGACTCGGCGGGCGGGTCAGACGGATGACAATGCCCAAGACCCAGAAGGCCGGTTCACGTTTAATGGTGGGCCGGTTTAAGAGGAAAGGCATGAGGAATATTTACCTTACAAGGAGTTAAGACCAGGACTTGTATCCGGTTTGTATTAGAGATAGACTAGTCCTAATCCTAATAGGACTCCACATGTAACCCGCCCCTTCAACATATATAAGGAGGGGCAGGGCTCCCCAAAGAGGGAGAAGCGACAAGCAAGAAACAATCTCTAGGGCTAGACACAAAGAGCCGGTTTACGGCGTCTCCTTCCCGATGATAATGAGACCTAGCCACAAACAGCATGTAGGGCTATTCCGGATGATGTTTCCCGGGGCCCGAAGCTGTCTAAATCCTTGTCTTGTGTGTTGATCCGCCCTGCGTCTCTCGTCCCACTCAACCCCTCTCAAGCTACCACATAGATGCGTTGGCCTCGCGACTAAGTTCTGACACTAAGGACATCTGCCGTGACAAATCCACGATAGTTGGCGCCCACCGTGGGGCCTGCGCACGGTGGTGTTGAGTTCTTGGAGGGAGCTATCCCAGGGATCGAGAAGTTCCGGCCGGATCAATGAAAAGGCTCCGGTCGGTTTGTTGGAGAGTTCCAGCCGGTTCACCGAAAAAGTTCCGTCAGGCTCATCGAAAGGTTCCGCCGGTTCGTCAGAAAGTTCCGGCCGGATTATTGAAAAGTTCCGATCGCCTCGGCGAAAAGTTCAGTCCAAATGACCGAAAGGTTCCCGCCGCATCGCCGAAAGAAATTCCGGTTCAAAAAGTACCGGCCGGATTATATGGAGAGCTCAGGCACTAGAAGACACAGAACCAACCAACTCTTTTGTCAAAAACAAAAGCATCACTATGCATTATCCAGCGCCAGCATCCGGCAAAAAATACCAGGTGCTATCATTTTTATGTATTTTATCAGTACATATTAATTCATCCGACAACAATTACTCTGGCTTGTAATATTTTTACGCAGGGCAACTATTAAAAGAAAAATGGGTGGTGTTATACCGCGGATGCATGTTCGGCTGTGCCGCATGGATCTACGGGGCACGCGTGTCTCGGTCCAGTTTACATCAAACGCGCCAACTGACTCGCCCGTCTGCACCACCTTACAAGGCCACGGACGACTCGCCCGTCCACCCTCGCGGCCGATTCACGCGTCCGCGCCGGCTTACAACGCGGAGGACAACTTGCTCGTCCGCGCCGGTTTACAACACCGGGCCGACTCATCTGCTTAGCTCCCGCGGCCGACTCGCCCGTGGTGATCATCAACTCCGCGGTGAACAAATTCCGGTTTAACATATCAGGTGATATCCATCCGGTTTACTTTTATCAATATTTATTATTTTTTTGAAAACAACCACTCTGCCCTATAGTGTTGTTATATACAGCCATCACCCCTGCGGTCCGGCTTACAAACGCGGAGGACAACTGGCTCGTACACACCGTCTTACAAATGCCGTGGCCGGTTTATCTGTCTGCTCTCGCGGCCGATACCCGCAAGAGATTTCAGTTTCACCTAGTGATCATCAACTTCATGGCAGATTATTTTCGGCCTAACCACATCAAGTGATATCCATCTAAAATATATCTTTAGCACATATTATTTTTTGTCAAAGAACAGTTTACCTTTGCCTTGGTCTACAATATTGTTTATGCAGGACAATTGTTCATTGCAGAGGCTATGGTTGTGTCATGGATGTATAAACTCGTGCAACCATTATGAATGTGCTGGTATCTTACCATGCCATCAAGCTCGATGAATATATATGCAAGCCGCCATTCTGTAGACCGGTTTACATCAATATGACGTGGTTAATTCGCCCGTCCACGCCGGTTTACAATGCCGCGGCCGACTCATCTGTTTGTGCTGCCTCTAAAAGCCGCGGTCGTCTTTACTATCCGTTTGTCGCGGCCTGGTCTACATCAACATACCGGGCCGCACCTGACTGCATGAGCTCCTTATTGGGTATGAGCAAGTAACAGCTTGGGTAGCCCGGTTTTCTTTCAAATTGGAGATAAATTATTATCAACCGCCGTTTTGCACTGGATGGCTCAATGGGTAGGCGCACAAGTCACCGCCACTACAGTTTTGGTTAAACTTCAAAATCGCCGGTTGGAAGGAACCATTGGCCGAGTTGCTGACACGGCTCATTTGGGATCATTTACAACCCGCCGCAGTCACCTCAACCTTTTGTGGATTCACATCGTGCTATCAACACCAATGATATACAAGTTATGTCGGTTTATATCACGGTCAAATATGGAGAATCTCAAGCCAACTCCTCGTGTCACCTTGAGACTTGGGGGCTACAATGATATGACTTAGCAAACGTTGCCGGTTTTCAGTGAAGTCAAGAACCCCAATACGTTGGAGGGAAAGATACCCCGGTCCCGGATTCACATTGTGCTGTCAGAAGATTTTCGGATTAGAAAGTATATGACAGTTACAAAATCTGGCTCAATGAAGAAGTTTCGGGTCATCAGAAAAGGATTCCGGTTTACAATCTGGTTCAAGGGAAATTTGTTCTCCGACAAAGCTCTGAAGCTCTCGAATCTGGTTTAAGAATGTCCGGTTCAAAAAGGAATTAACTTCTCGCACGTTCGAGTTTAAAGGCCGTCAGAAAATATCCGGTTAAAAATGAAGATTCCGGTTTAAAATCCGGTTCAAGGGAAAGATGTCACCCACAAAGCTTTGAAGCTTTCAATATCTGGTTCAAGATCCCGGTTCAAGAAGAATTTATCTCTTGCAAAAAAGTTAAAAATTACCGAAGAGGACCTGCTGCCATGATGCGCGGTTCAAACATGGGTATCCCGCCTTATTGGCCTAACATATTATCGATCACATGGGGGCTTCTGCTTCATAAAGCAGGGTCTATGTTCTTTTTACATCATGCGTGGTTACACGGAGTTTCTGTATTAAAGCGGCCTCCGGTTTACCCCTTGAATTTGCTTTTTAAATATCACTTGGGGGCTTGGTCGTATCCGAACCAATGCAACACCTTTTGATAGGCGAAAGCCACCAGATCACTTGGGGACATGGTCAAGTCTGAACTAGTCATGCCTCTTGATCGGCTTAAGGCCACAGAATCACTTGGGGGCTTGGTCGAACCCGAACCATTGCCACACCTCTTGATCGGCATAATGCCAATACATCACTTGGGGACTTGTGGTCACGTCTGAACCATAGTCACGCCTCTTGATCGACCTAAGGCCACAGAATCACTTGGGGGCTTGGTCGAACACGAACCGTTGCCATGCCTCTTGATCGGCATAATGCCACGGTTTCATTTGGGGACCTGGCTGACTTGAACCATACCTACGCCTATCGGGGTCTTGGTCGTGTCCGACCATGGTAACGCCATTTGGTCGGCTCAATAAGCCTGTTTTTGCAAAAGGTTTTATCATTGCCTTTGCTTGAAATTTTCTTTGATAGATATTTCTTTTATTTTTTGTTGCATTTTTAAACCGACAAAGTTCTTAAACCGGTTCAACTGTCAATTGACGGAACACGGTCCATTTTTTTCCGGAGATTATTTGCCCGGTTTGATTTTTTGTTAACATCCTATTATGGAGTAAACCGGTGTTCATTAACCCGGGTTGACTTTCAATTACAAGTTGTCAGTACATGATCAAGTCATAATCCGGAGATTATCAGGCCGGTCTGGTTTGACTACAAGTCACCAGTATTATATATGGTTAATCCGGTGTTTGTCACAACCCGGTACGGTTTTATCATAAACCGGCACAGTATTAAAGGAGTTATCATTACTCAAGATTGGGGTTATCACTCTTACTACAAAAAGTTGGTAAACCAACGATGTGATTCAATGTCACAGGTATGATATATTTCATATTTTTAAGTGCAGCCTTGGTTATAAACCCAGGTTATATGTTGGGCATTATGACCCGTCCAGCGGTAAACCGCCAGGACACTTTAAACTTGTTATATGCAGAAACAGGTTGAATAAAGTATGATGATAAATTCCGGTGTTTGTTAAACCAGCCTGGCTTTAAGACGATAAGTTGCCAGTATATGATGAGAAATTATCCGGTGTTTATTAAACCGGTCTGGCTTTGGACTATAAGTCGCCAGTATATATTTGGATTGCGCCATTGGAATCATGCGCTTATAAATCATTGGGTTATATTATTCACATAGCAAACTTAGCTGAATTTTCATTATGATATTTAATGAATAAGGTTTTCATACCGGATTATATTATCTTGAATAGCTAACATGGCTGGATTTTTATTATGGTTATTAATAACCGGTATTATTGAGATTTTCAAAGTCGCTTTAGCGCAATGGCTATTATTTTATCAAAGGATATGATTTATTCTACAATGGAAGGAATAGTCCCGAGTCACTGCAGGCTTACAACCCGACACTTGGGGGCTACATTATTCAAATTGAGATTACATGCAAGTCTCATGTCGCTGCAAGCTTGCACCATGACACTTGGGGGCTAATGCAAAGTCATTTTTTGCTCATCTTATTAAAGACCCGACTCATCATATCATAGTGAGCCGGCCCTTGGGGGCTACCAATTGCTCCTGTCAACAATTTAAGTTGCTGTTCAAATCTACATGCTCATATTTATAAAGTCCCTGCTCATTATTGCATAATGACCCGACACTTGGGGGCTACATATATGGAGTATTCAGTTTTTACTAGTGACTGAGATGAACATGGATTTCTTCAAAGTGGCAGTAATTATATGGAAACAAGTCTCAAATCATCACTTTGTTCTGTTCAAGACTTGGGGGCTACAGGTAATATAGATATAAGGGAGGAAAATCTTCAAATTCTCAGTTCTGAGCAAACCAGATTGACCCGGTGTCTGCAACAATTATGACCCGGCGTTGGTGACAATTATGACTCGGTGCCATCCATATTTATAATCCGGCAATTCTGGTAATGTTAAACCGGCAAATTTTTACATCTTCAAACCGGCTGAATATCAGATGAATATTTCAAGATCAATATTTCTTAAACCGGCGCTTTGGAAGCCGACTCAAGTGGATTATTCTTTATAATATTTCTCTGTGAGAAACCAATGTCAGCAAATTGAGTATGAAGCTGGCTTATTGACCTGGATTTTCTAGAAGAAGGAAATGGCAAGGAATTAATGATGATCAGATGCCGGTTTACAAGAATTCTTAACCCGGAGCATAATATTTCAAAATTGTTCTTTTATTTGTTTTATAGGATCAGTTTAACATGGATAAATCCAAATTAAACTGGGGGCTAATGTCGGGGATATACCCCGCGGTGTAAACCGGCCGGAAGTTAACCCGGCGGGACTTGGTGGTTTATCTGAAGACCCCGCTGACACTTGGCGAGTTACTAGCGACCCGTCCTGACCTGGCGGTTTACAAGCAACCCGCCTAGTCATTATGACTCACTGGTGACTCGGCGGGCGGGTCAGACAGATGACAATGCCCAAGACCCAGAAGGCCGGTTCACGTTTAATGGTGGGCTGGTTTAAGAGGAAAGACATGAGGAATATTTACCTTACAAGGAGTTAAGACCAGGACTTGTATCCGGTTTGTATTAGAGATAGACTAGTCCTAATCCTAATAGGACTCCACATGTAACCCGCCCCTTCAACATATATAAGGAGGGGCAGGGCTCCCCAAAGAGGGAGAAGTGACAAGCAAGAAACAATCTCTAGGGCTAGACACAAAGAGCCGGTTTACGGCGTCTCCTTCGTGATGATAATGAGACCTAGCCACAAACAACATGTAGGGCTATTCCGGATGATGTTTCCCGGGGCCCGAAGCTGTCTAAATCCTTGTCTTGTGTGTTGATCCGCCCTGCGTCTCTCGTCCCACTCAACCCCTCTCAAGCTACCACATAGATGCGTTGGCCTCGCGACTAAGTTCTAACATTAAGGACATCTGCCGTGACAAATCCACGACAAAGACGGTACCTGACCGAGTCAAGTTGCAGTTGCATGCTCCTTTATATGTACTCTCACAGTTTGATGTACACTAACACTTTCCATATTCGTTGTTGAACTAGCACCACGACGCAAGCGGAAACAGACATCAGGGATAGTGCTTGACAGATTAACAAAATCTAAAGGAGGAAGAATGGAGATCCATTTTGAGGCAGGTTTAAAAAAGCCACGTGATGCTACAGAGTCAGCCAAGTTAGTATCAGAGGCAGGCGTTGCCGTTAGGTGTCATGCACGTATCCTCCCAACATGGATCCAGTACAGGAATGAGAAAGACAGTACCCTGTTTGACACCTTCCTTGACAATTTATCCGTAAGTAATGTTATTTATCGCACTTAGTAATATTGTCTTGCTCTGTCCCATACTTTCTAGCATCCTCCTAATAAGGCTCACATTCTTTTTTCAACAGATGAGGTTCAAGTTGGATCCAAAAGATGATGCAACAAAACAAACATGCACTCATGTTTTTCAGTCTGCTCTGCGACAGTATCGGTACCACCTTAGAAAATCTCACTTTGAAGGCAAGGCTAACAATGAAATCGCCCAAACATCTCCAGTGGAATATATTACAGATGAAGACTGGACAACCCTCATTAAACATTGGTCTGATCCAAAGTATCAGGTAGGCTATATGTATTTGATCAGACCACATATTGAACTTGTATTTATGTATGTGCCTTACAAGTGTATCTTCTTCTAGGCTAGCTGTTTGAAGAACAAGACCAACCGTTCTAAAGTGAAATTCCAACAGGCAACAGGATCTCGTAGCTATATTGCACACTGCGAGGCTCTTGTAAATAGCTTCTACTTCCTTCTTTTTTCTGTGCCATATTATCGTATATATATTGACTTGTTCCAAATACAATGGAAAGCCTGTGCAGACCAAAAAGAACCTGAACCGAATGCAATGCAAATCTTCAAGGATTGCGACACCAGCAAGATGAAGGGCATGAGCACACCAGTTCAAGCCGCTGTTGTAAGTCCTTACTCCTCCTGCCTTTGAACTGATTGGTACTATGATGTGTTCATTTAACTACTTGGTTTGCAGCCAATGTTAGTTACTCTGTTCACTTTTATACACAGTTGTCTTAACGTATCATTTCACCTTACATGGTTTAAAAGAGATGAAGGATATTCTTTTGGTCCTGATCTGTATTCTATTCGTTATGTTCACGTGCACACAATGATAAAATAGCATGTTTTTTTATGTTTGCCCATGATATGAATGATGTCATACTATGTTCATCCTACTTTAAACCATGTCTCTTTATCCTTAGATGTCAACGAATGTGAGGCAATAGACAATACAGTAGGCATGCTACATGGACATATGTTCTGAAAGTGATTTTATTATGTAGTTGGCACTAAAATACATGCTAATGTATTACAGTAGTTCACTAAAATAAGTTATGTATAAACGTGTAACCTACTTTGTTTATTTTTGTCTCATTAGTAACTTATCTGGTACACTAATCTATAAGTTCAAACTTTCAGGAAGCTATGGAAAAAATGATTGAACGGCCACAACCACCTGAAGGTGACGAGGCTACCATAGGCACAATGTCACCTCTTGCTGCAGTGCGTCAGTATCTCTCCACTAACAGTGCAAAAAGCACCTTCCTGCGTAATTCTGGGTTGGTTGTCAAGGTAACCTCGTCCAAATCGCCTACTGAACAAAATCTTCCTGCTTTATAGAGTGATATATCTGTGCTCCAGACACAAGTCCAATCCCTAATGGACGTCGTTTTCGAAACAAGAATAGTGGTTGAAAAATGTCGTCAAGATATGAATGGTTTTGAAATCAGACTATCAGACATTCGCTTCGTTGTCCAACAGCAATGGCGGAAAAACGTGAAGATCGTGCTGCTCCATCAGATTCTACAGCCTGAAACATTAGCACTCAGTTCAAATGATCTGTGCTTCTATACATCTGATGGTGTTTTTATCTGCAAGGACCGTAAACTTTATGCCAACATGCCTTTTGTTGTGATACATCATTTATGCTGCTCCCAAAGGCTGCAATAATTACGACGCTATTTTTGTATAGTGTAGGTTTATCTTAGTAATGTATTCGGCTGACAGCTTCGTAGGAGCCCAACATGCCAACATTCGTCGGGCCCATTCCAATTGGGCTAAAAACGATTATGGGCCCAAATTTGCATGTAGCCCACTAAAAATATCTGGGCCTAAATCAGCATAAGATTTCATATTTTTCTGGTAGGCCTGTGCCCATAGTGGGCCTTTAACAGGCCTAAACATAATTTGGGCCCTCAGTAACAATAGGCCGTTTACAGGTGTAAATATCTCGAGCCCATAAAAAACATGGGCCTTTAAAAGACCGAAAGTGAGATTGGGCCCATTTACGATGCAGATCTTTCACAGGCCGAAATTCGGACGGGCCGTAAATGCGCCTACCTAATACACGGGCCTTTAACAGGACGGAAGTTTGGTCGGGCTAGATTATCGTCATTTTTATATGGGCCGTTAATGGGCCCGATGTGACGTTGGGCCACATATGGCCCATGGATTTCATCCGACGTTAACAGGCCGAAAATCACAACAGGCTGAAAGTGGCCCAAATCTATGGTGGGCCGCTAACAAGCCGAATGTCAGACATGGCCGAATATGACCCAAATCCTTCACGGTCGTTTATGGGCCGAAAGTTTCAATGGCCTGTACATGGGCCCAAATGAAGCAGGACCTTTAACACGCCAGAAATACACCGGGCCGTAATTCGGCCCATATACTTAGCGGACTGTTAACGGGCCAGAAGTGATCATGGGCCGCGATGATGACAAGTTTAGGACAGGCCGTTGACGGGCCGATTTGACACTAGTCGTACGGGCCTTAACTGAGAATGTTGGGCCTTTATCTGGGCCGGCCCATTATGGTCCGCAAAATCTTGCAGGCCTTTAGCTGGGCCGTCCCATTATGGCCCGCAAAATCTCATGGGCCTTTAGCTGGGCCGGCCCATTATGATACGAAAAATCTCGTGGGCCTTTTGCTGGGCTGGCCCATTATGGACTGCAAAATCTTGTGGGCCTTTAGTTGGGCCGGCCCATTTAAACTTTATGGGCCACTTTTTGGCCGGTCCACGTGTCAGCATATCATAGGCGCATCTCGCCCATTGGATGAGTGACACCTGTGCCAACGCGGAGCCGACACATGTTTGCTCCAGCCAATGATGATTTTACACGTGGAAAATCCCCATTGGTCGGGGCTGTTAGCGGGTTATCGGATCCAAAACCGGACCCGATAGCTTAACGGCGTACCGTTACGGTGGATGCCACATGTCGGTCACCCTTGACGAAAGCACTTCTGTGACGCGCGATTTATCATCATGGAAGTGGACACTTCCGTGATGATAATTTTGGTAATGTCATGGAACACTTCTACGACAGCACAGGTATGACTATCTTGATTCTGTCATAAAATTGTCATGGATGTACATGCATGACAAAAAATGCGACCTACTGTGACAAACACGTATCATCACGGAAGTGTATTTTTTGTAGTGTTATTGGCAGCAGCTACCAACCTCACCGCACTTCCGATCACAGGGAACAAGCCAGTTGAGAGGGAAGCTTTGCATGCCATTGAGATGTTGAAAACTGCAGTTGCCCAGCAAGCAAACTATTCCTATAGTCATCAGCGACTCCACTCCACCCCACATCCAAGCCGCAGCAGGAGCCGCTGCGCTGAGTTGCCGACAATCTCTAGCACTGCCTGACGGATATGTGAGCAGCAGTGCGACCCGCCCCGTCATCGAGCCCTAGATGCTCAGGAGATCGTCGACATGGCCCATTCGCGGCGAGAAGCAGAAGCAACCAACACAGCGGCTCAACCATCGCCCACTTCTGCTCCTTTGGCCTCACAAGGGGTAGGATCGAGCAGCAGAACCATCGGGATCCCGTGCCTAGTGTCGGCTCTGCGCAACGAGTGTATGCCTAAGGATTTCAAAGGCCCTCATAAGGTTTCTAACTACACGCCTGACCTTGAACCGGCAGCTTGGATTGAGAGTTACGAGATCGCCATGGACATGCTGGATGTTAGCGATGCGGTTTGCGCTAAGTATTTAACCATGATGCTGGAAGGACCAGCTCATACCTGGCTAAAAAACTTATCCCCTAATTCCATCAACACTTGGTTAGAGTTGAAGGAGGGCTTCATCAAACACTTCCAAGGAACCTGCAAGCGCCCAATGACAATTGTCGATTTGCAGCATTGTGTCCAACGCGAAGGCGAGTCAGCTCATCACTGGTCCTGCCGGGTCGCATATATTACCCACTCCTCTAATGGCATATCAGCCGCCCAGGTGTAGGATCAAAAGTAGGTCTAGAGGGGGGTGATTAGACTACTTGACCAAATAAAAATCTAGCCTTTTCCTAATTTTAAGTCTTGGCAGATTTTAGCAACTTAGCACAAGTCAAGCAATCAACCTACACATGCAAGTCTAAGAGTGTAGCAACGGAAAGTAAAACATTGCATATGAAGGTAAAGGGAAGGGTTTGGAGAAGGCAAACGCAATATAGACACGGAGATTTTTGGCGTGGTTCCGATTGGTGGTGCTATCGTACATCCACGTTGATGGAGACTTCAACTCACGAAGGGTAACAGTTGCGTGAGTCCACGGAGGGCTCCACCCACGAAGGGTCCATGAAGAAGCAATCTTGTCTATCACACCATGGCCATCGCCCATGAAGGACTTGCCTCATTCATGTAGATCTTCACGAAGTAGGCGATCTCCTTGCCCTTACAAACTCCTTGGTTCAACTCCACAATCTTGTTGGAGGCTCCCAAGTGACACCTAACCAATCTAGGAGACACCACTCTCCAAAAGGTAATATATGGTGTGATGATGATGAACTCCTTGCTCTTGTGCTTCAAATGATAGTCTCCGCAACACTCAGCTCTCTCTCACAGATTTGGCTATGGTGGAAAGATGATTTGAGTGGAAAGCAACTTGGGGAACGCTAGAGATCAAGATTCTTGTGGTTGGATTGGAGTGTCTTGGTCTCAACACATGAGTAGGTGGTTCTCTCTCAGAAAATGAGTAGTGGAAGTGTATGCACGTTCTGATGGCTCTCTCTTGAATAGAGAAAGGGGTGGAGGGGTATATATAGCCTCCACACAAAATCTAACCGTTACACACATTTGACCCAACTCGGTCAGACCGAATAGGTGAACTCGGTGAGACCGATTTTGTTCAAAATGTGAATGTTAGGAATCTCAGTGGGACCGACATGATCAACTCGGTGGGACCAATGTGCTAGGGTTAGGGCAAAACCTCATCTCGGTGTCACCGATTGCATGAACTCGGTGGGACCGATTTCAGCAATAAGCAAACTTGAGAGTTGGTCAGGCAAACTCGGTGGGACCGATCGCTCACTTCAGTAAGACCGAAACGTTATGAAAATAAAACAGAGAGTTTGCATTGCAGACTCGGTGGGACCGATCGCTCATTTCAGTGAGACTGAAACGTTACGAAGGGAAACAGAGAGTTTGCAATCCCATCTCGGTGAGACCGAAATCCCTATCGGTGAGACCGAACTGAGTAGGGTTTCTGGCTATGGCTATGTCAAAGGAACTCGGTGGCGCTGGATAGATCAAATCGGTAGGGACGATTTTGACTTTAGGTTTATGACATATTTGGATTTGAGAAAGTGGTTGAGGGCTTTGGAGCATATCGCTAAGCATTTTCAACAAGTAGACCATTAAGAAACACCTCATCCCCTTTTAATAGTATTGTCTTTTCCTATGGACTCAATGTGATCTTGGATCACTAAAATAGAAATGAAGAGTCTTGAGCTTTTGCCAATATTTGTCCTTAGCATTTTGAGGGGTCCACATCTCTAGTCCATGCCATGCCAATCATTGAACTTTCCGAAATATTCAACTTGAATGGATATTAGTTCAGTGAGCTATATGTTGTTGTGACTTACCAAAACCTCCCGGGGATTAGTTGCACTTTCAATCTCCCCTTTTTGGTAATTGATGACAACATATAGATCAAAGCTTCAAAAAATGAAATATGAAAGAAATACATCGTCACTTTGAGAAGTATGTGATAAGCAAGAGCTCCCCCTAAATTTGTGCATTATTTAAAATTTGCTTTTGAATGCAAATGCACAATCGATTAGGATCATGGGTTACTCTTCCATGTCACATACATCTTGGTGGAGCGCTCAAAATGATAGAATATAAGGAATATGCACCCATCACCAAGGCAAACGTGATTGATCATACACAGATAATGGAGATAAGCATTCAAGCACACATTTAAAGCATAATATGATCAAACACATGATCATAAAAGTATCTCACACAAGCACAAATATTGTAGCAAGCAAATGAACAAATGTCAAGTAGCAAAAGAGGCAAACAAAAGGCAAAACACACACTCTCTCGAAGCCTATGATCTATACACTTTCTCCCCCTTTGGCAACAAGTTACCAAAAAGCATGAAAATGCATAGTGCTATGTGGCACTCTAAGAACGATCTCCGGGAGCTTCGGTATGCGAAGATGGCATGGAGAGGAGCCCGTCTACAAAAGGTTCTGCTGATGTCTGAGGAGCTGGAGGGGTTGCAACTGGAGGTGCAACAGTGGTAGTTGTTGCAGGTGCTGAAGTGGTAGTCCCTGTATCACTGACAACTGGCACAGTTGCAGACCTTTGTACCCTTGGCACACGCTGAAAAGTGTTAGTAGTTGTTCTGTCACTCCTATCCTCAATGTCTTCCTATAGCTTCTCGACTGTGGTCTGGATCTCGGTGACCTTCACATATATATCATGAAGCTTCGTCTCAAAGATCCTCCCAAGGCTCTCTTGATTTTGAGTCAGGGTGGCTAGTCCTTTCTCTATTCTCACTGTTGCCTCAATCAGATAGCTGAGCTGGTCTTGTTTGGTCTTGAGATTGGCTACTTAAGCATATGGCACTATGGAAGTCTTTGCTGCCTTTGCTTTCTCTCGCTTCTCATGAGCCTCTACTGAAGTAGGATGTGATGCATCCATGACAACTACATTGTCCTCACGGTCTGGCCTCAGGGAAAGATGTTCTTTGTCTAGAAGATATGTGCATGTCCCCATCTTGGAGTTGATGAGCATCTAAATGTGAGGGGCATACCCACATGACCTTTTCTGGTCAGCAACAGTTCTCTTGATAGTTTCAACAATCAAGGTCGTCACCTTGAACTTCTCTGGCACATCAAACATATGCAGCTGGTTGATGGAGTGACCACGGATCATCCTATGATCTCCTGATTTGGGCAACAGAGTGTGCCTCAATATAGTGTTTATTGTGGTCAGCCCTGTCAGCAGATAGTATATTGACCCAAACTTGTGAGTCTCCAAGGCATCATCAGGGATTTCCTTGTACATGTGAGCCATGGAGTCGTGTCCCTTCCTTGGCTTGGCATAGACATGTGTGTCATCCTCACCTTCTTCAGGGGCATTGATCAACTTGGTCCATTCTGCAATTGATGATTGGTACCTTGTGCCTTCTATCATCCAGACTATCTTGCCATCTGGATAGAAGTGGGCAATTGAATAGAATTGCATGGCCATCTCATCATTCCACTCAGTCGGATTTTGACCAACAAACTTGTCAACTCCGTTCATCTTGAAACTCTCATGAACTCCTGGGAAGTAATCTTCATTCTCATCAATGAATTCCCAATCAACCCATCTCATGTCACTTAATATGGCTTCTTGTCCAATAGAACTGTCTCATAGAAATCTTGCCGCTCCTTGGTGTGAATCTATAGTCCACAATAGCCCTTCTCCTCACAACATATGGATCAGTCCGTCTCCACAATCTGAGACCTGCATCCTTTCTCAATTTCATATTCTTAGCAACTGGATGATTGTTATCATGGTCTGGAATCTTGTGTTTAAGCTTTCTGAGCACTTGGGGCTCTTCCTCCTCTTGAACTTCAGGCACTGGGGCCTTGTTCTTCTCAGCAGCTAGGATGTTTCTTGTGGATCTCTTGGGTGCCGTTGACTTTGGGACTTGAGCTTGAGCAGATGGCTTGGGAGCTGTCTTGGGCTTAGATGAAGCAGGCTCAGACTTGATTGCATCCCCCATAAGTTTCTGAGACTTTGGTGCTGGCTCTTCCTCTTCCTCATCATCTTCATCTGATCCTTTCATCATTGAAGGCTTTCCAATCACTCTGGCCATGGTCTTCTTGACCCTTTCCTTCCTTTTCTTGCCTCCAAAAGCCTCTTCCTCTTTTGATTGCATGGTTTCAAGAGTGGAGGCTCTGGCTTTTGACACGGGCTTCCTCTGAGCAAGAGCCTTCTTCTTCATACCAGGCTTGATGCCATCAGCAGCTTGCTCTTTCTTGAGCACTTTCTTCTTTGAGGTGACCTCTGCATCAACCACAAAGTCCTCATCTTTAGAATTTGAGGTTATCTTCTTCCTTTGCCTAGTAGCAGCCTTAGGCAAGTTACTTGGGGTGCTTCTGCTACCATCATCATAGCTGCTGTTTGAGGGACTAGTGCCCTCACTGAGATTCACCTTCTCCTCTGACCTGTTCTGACTGTCACTATTGTCTGACATCTCTGAAACTGACCCTGTGAATAGATAGGTATAGGTAGAGTAGATGAGCATCACAAAGCACAACTATTTTGGCAAAAAATTGATACAAAAACTTAATTTTAGTTTTCTGCAGAAAGCATTTCGGAGCTACCGATATGACTAACTCGGTGACACTGAAGCAGCAACAGAGTCTAAACATCCAATTTCGGTCAGACCAAAATGAAGTTCGGTGACTCCGAGATGCTAGGGTTTCACAGAGAAAGTGAACTCGATCAGACCGATTTGTACACTTTCGTCGGACCGAGTAGTACATGTGCAATGGCCTGGGCCAAATCGGTGAGACCGAATACTTCAAATTGGTCGGTCCGAGATGAGTTCGGCGGAAACCTAACCCTATGATTTTGCCTCAAAACTAATCTAGAGGAAGTTTTGGTTGGATAGATTGATCTCAATCGTGGCTAGAAACATGGCATTAATCTTTGTGCAGGAATCGGAGTTAAAAGAAGCACAAAGAGATCGAGTCCATACCCTAATTCAGCGACGAACTCGCTACGGTGACAATGGTGGAGGAGATTCCCGTTGACGGCGGCGGAGACCAGCGGCAGGAGGGCGCTGGCGACGACGGAGATGATCTGGAGACCAGGAGGGGAAACAGAGCTAGGCAGGCGCGGTTGAGTGTTTTGAAGGAATTTCGAAAATTCAACCCGCGGATATATATACCAGTCACTATCGGTGTGACCGAGTGGAACAACTCGGTGGCACCGAGATGCAGAATCGCAAGCGGTTACTACAACTCGGTGAGACCGAAATGTTCAAATCGGTTGCACTGAGGTGAAAACCTAGATCGACTTAATGATTTCGGTGAGACCGAAAGAGTGAATCGGTCAGACCGAAGGCCTTTAAGAGGTTTTGGAAGTTTAAGCCCTAGACGGATCGGTGGCTCCGAGTACTCCTCACCCGGAGAGTCCGAATTCGACTTGTTCAAACTTTGTGATGTAGCATGAATAGAGTTTGAGACGAGAAAAGCATATATAGCTAGAGGGAGTTCTTAGGCATTCTTGTCCATATTTTGGCAAAAAAGAAGGCCAAACAATCAAAGCAACAAATGGATGTCCTTGAATGAAAAAATATGCAACCAACATGCTCACACAATAAGATAGCAAATGAAATATGTGGCAAAGCATGCACAAACACTCTAGCATCTAACAAGCAATTGGCGATGACTAGGTCATCTATTTGATCCTAAGTCATACTCATCGTTTAAGCACAAGTGGGGTTACCACTTTTACATAAAGCATTGTTGTGCTCACACCATTAGAGTTGCTTTAGCTCAGTTCTCAGAGTAAAGCTCCCCCTAGATGTGATATCCCTCCTAAGAGGGATGAACTAACCTTGGGTTTTGTCGATGATGACTTCATGTAGATGTTGAAGATGTGGATGCTCAATGTTAATGTAGATCATTTGGAGCAATCCATTGGAGTGAGTTGCACTTTCAATGCCTATATGGGTTAGTCCCACAAGGACCATACAAGGATATCCATAGACATGGAGTGAAATACACATATAATGATGTCCATGAAAGCATTAGGTTACCTTGTCCCTTGTCTTACCAACAAGAGGGTTTGTGACTCCTTGAACTAGTGCAAGATGTGAAAGTTGATTGCACTTGTCCTTGCCAAGATGAATATGAGTGAGGTATGTTGGCAGAGTCACCCTCAAGAACTCTCTAGTTCTTCTTATTTGGGACCCACATCAACTTGATGGGAATCCTTGGAGTTGTAGTCATACTTGATGAAGTAGAACTTGATGTAGTCTTTGGAACCAGTTGACCAAGGCCTTTGGAGCTTCTTCAAATGCATCGATCTCCTCTTGAAGCTTGTCCTTGCCTTTTAGCTTGTGGTCTTGTGGTGGAAGATCATCTTGAGCTTGTGTTCCCTTGAAAGAAGTGGGATCATACTTCTCTTGTCGACGAACAAACTTCGTCTTGCGGTATTGATCTTCTTCCCACTGAACTCCATTGGCATTGAACTTATGTTCAAAACCAACACCTTGATTATTCCAGTGCCTTCCTTCTTGCGTACCATTTCCTCAAATTGCTTACTTCGGGCAAGGCTCTTCTAAACACCTTTCGCTATAATTCCCTTTAATAAGCTATTTTCTTGCTAAAGTGTAACTTGGCTAAGAGAATCATTAGTGGAATCAAGAGAACTACTAGAAGCAACAATATTGGATTTACCATGATTATTGTTACTGCTAGAAGAAGAATCTTTCTTACTCTTGTTGCTAGATTTTACTTGTGGCATGTAAGTGGACAAGAGTAAACGCTTGGCAATGTAAGAAGAACTTTTCTTGCGAAGATCATCATTGATTGCTTTTAAGAACCCATGGTCTTGCTCTAGATTGAGCTTTTCAAAGCGTAGCTTCTCGTGAGTCTTTAAAAGCTCTCGATGATCCTCTAAGGTAGTTTCATGAGCTAAATTAAGAGTGTTTAGTTCTTTAGTTAGACGCTCAATCTCCTTCTTATCATTGTCATTCGTTTCATCTTGATTAGCATGATTAATAGCAGTTTCATCATAGTTTTCATCACTAGAGTTGTCAAGAAGTAAATCATCATCACCTAGCAAATCATCTTCATCGCTATTGAAATCAACATACTCGGGGTGTGATACCTTGGGGCATTTAGCCATGAAGCATCTTCCAATCCCTTCATTTGGTGAGTCAAATATGTTGTAGGAGTTGGATGACACAAGTGCAAGACCAGCAACACCTTCATCTTGAGTATATTCGGAGTCGGAGTGATAGCTTCTCTCGGAGTAGTTGTCGGAGTCGGAACCTGATGCCCATTCACCAACATGAGCTTGATGTCCTCGTCTTGTGTAGCTCTTTGACTTGTCCTTCCTTTCTGAATCCTTGCTTCTGCGAGAGGGTCTTCGTTCATAATGATCATCTCCACTCCTTCTCTCTCTTGGTGGTGATTCCTCTCTTTTACTTCTCCTTTTAGGTGAGTCTTCTCTTCTTTTGTAGAGAGTCGTACACTCAATAGAGTAGTGTCTGCGATCACGACTATAAGATCTTTTATCATTGTAGGACCTTGACTTGGAACTTCTCTCTTTGCTTCTACTCTTGTACAACTTGTCGAAGTTCTTCACCATTAGGCTCAATTCTTCGTTGAAGACTTATTTCTCACTTGATGTTGTAGGAGCATCACATGAGGCTTTGTAAGCACCACTAAACTTGTTGTGAAGCTCTTCCTTATCCTTGAGTGACATCTCATGAGCAACAATTCTACCAATGACTTCTGTTGGCTTGAGATCTTTGTAATTAGGCATCATCTGGATCAAGGTGCACACGGTATCATATTTTCCATCCAAGGCTCTTAGAATCTTCTTGATGATGAATTTGTCGGTCATCTCTTCACTTCCTAAGCCGGCAATCTCATTTGTGATGAGAGCAAGCCTAGAATACATTTCAGCGACTCCTTCACCATCCTTCATTTTGAACTTGTCAAGTTGACTTTGAAGCACATCCAATTTGGATTCCTTGACGGACTCGATACCTTTGTGCATATCAACCAAAGTATCCCAAATTTCCTTTGCATTCTCAAAGTGGTTGATTTTGTTGAATTCTTTGGGGCACAGTCCGTTGAAGAAGATATCGCAAGCTTGAGCATTGTATTGCAACATCTTCAGTTCTTCCGCGGTTGCTTCACGATTCGGTTGTCTTGCATCTTCAAAGAATTCACCTTGCAAACCAATACACACAATAGCCCAAACGTCGGGGTTATGTCCAAGAATATGCATTTTCATTTTATGCTTCCAACTAGCAAAATTAGTACCATCAAACTAAGGACCTCTACGGTGGTAATTTCCCTCGCTAGACGCCATACTCTCCTAGGTTGTGAAACCAATGCTATGATCACCAAAGCTATGGAAATCAAGCCAAATGGAGACCAAAGCTCTGCTACCACTTGTAGGATCGAAAGTAGGTCTAGAGGGGGGGGGGGTGATTAGACTACTTGACCAAATAAAAATCTAGACTTTTCCAAATTTTAAGTCTTGGCAGATTTTAGCAACTTAGCACAAGTCAAGCAATCAACCTACACATGCAAGTCTAAGAGTGTAGCAGCGAAAAATAAAACATTGCATATGAAGGTAAAGGGAAGGGTTTGGAGAAGGCAAACACAATGTAGACACGAAGATTTTTGGCGTGGTTCCGATAGGTGGTGCTATCGTACATCCACGTTGATGGAGACTTCAACCCACGAAGGGTAACTGTTGCGTGAGTCCATGGAGAGATGATAACCCAGAGTATAGGGGATCGCAACGGTTTTCAAGGGTAGAGTATTCAACCCAAATTTACAGATTCGACACAAGGGGGGACAAAGAATATTTGCAAGTATTAGCTGTTGAGTTGTCAATTCAACCACACCCGGAGATTAATTATCTGCAACAAAGTGATCAGTAGCAAAGTAATATGATAGTTTTGATAATAATAGCAGCAGCAACGGTAACGATAACAGTGATAGCAGTAATTTTGTAGCAAGTGCAACAATAACGATAGCAATAGTAACTTAGCAAGAACAATATAAGATAAATTTGTAGGCATTGGATCGGTAATTTGTTGGATGATATTCATAACTTAGGGCGATATGGCACTAGCTCCAGTTCATAAATATAATGTAGGCCTGTATTCCGTAAATAGTCATACGTGCTTATGGAAAGAACTTGCATGACATTTTTTGTCCTACCCTCCCGTGGCAGCAGGGTCCTATTGGAAACTAAGGGATATTAAGGCCCCCTTTTAATAGAGAACCGGAACAAAGCATTAATACATGGTGAATACATGAACTCCTCAAACTACGGTCATCACCGGGAGTGGTCCCGAATATTGTCACTCCCGGGTTGCCGGATCATCACACGTAGTAGGTGATTATAACTTGCAAGAGCGGATCTAAAACATGGATATAATGGTGATAACATAAACAGTTCAGATCTGAAATCGTGGCACCCAGGCCCAAAGTGACAAGCATTAAGCATGGCAAAGTCATAGCAACATCAATCTCAGAACATAGTGGATACTAGGGACCAGGCCCTAACAAAACTAACTAGATTACATGATGAATCTCATCCAACTCCTCACCGACCAACGAGCCTACGAAGAAATTACTCACTCCCAGTGGGGAGCATCATGGAATCGGCGATGGAGAAGGATTGGTGATGACGAAGAACGAAGATCTCCCTCTCTGAAGCCCCAAACGGACTCAAGATATGGCCTCCCGATGAAGAACAAGAGGTGACGGCAGCTCCATCTCGTGGATCGTGATAATTCTTTCTCCCTGATTTTTTCTGGAAAAATAGGATTTTATAGCGTTAGTTTCAGGGTCTACGGGGCCACCAGGTGGGGACAACCCACCTGGGTGCGCCTGGTGGGTTGTGCCCACCCAGGTGCCCCCCTCCTGTGGCTCTTGGCTCCAGAAATACTTTTTATTGATATAAAAAATCCTCGCAAAGTTTCGTTCCATTCCGAGAACTTTTATTTATGCACAAAAACAACACCATGGTAGTTGTGCTGAAAACAACGTCTGTCCAGGGTTAGTTTCATTCAAATCATGCAAATTAGAGTCCAAAACAAGAGGAAAAGCGTTAGGAAAAGTAGATACGTTGGAGATGTATCAACTCCCCCAAGCTTAAACCTTTGCTTGTCCTCAAGCAATTCAGTTGATAAACTGAAAGTGAAAAAGAAAAAATTTTACGAACTCTTTGCTCTTGTTTGCATAAATAAGCTTAAACAGCACCCAGGTTTTCAGCCAACATTATAACTAACCATGCCGACAATAACTCTTAAAAATTATATTAACTCATATCAATGACATAAACAGCTAGCGAGCAATAATAAGATATCTCAAATAGCAACACGTTATCAAAACAAGCATGATATAATATGACAATAGTGGTATCTCGCTAGCCCTTTCTGAGACCACAAAACATAAATGCAGAGCACCTCCAAAGTTCAAGGAGCGACTAAACATTGTAATTAATGGTAGAAAAGATCCAGTCATGATGCACCCAACATTAGCTACACACAATGCATCAGCATGACAACAGTGCTCTTAGGTTTTGGTGCTTATTTCAGAAGGTGATGACACAACATAAAAGTAAATAGATAGTCCCTTTGCAGAGGGAAGCAGTGATTTGCAGACGTGCCAGAGCTCAAGTTTTTAAAACAGAGGTAAATGAAATTTTGAGACATGCACCCTTCTTGTTTACTTCACGACCATCAGTTATCAATATCTTCCATGCTAAGCACACTAGTGGCGGTTCCCAAGCGATAAAAGTAAAGGTTTACTCCCCCTCCACCATCAATCATGTCGGATTTCGGGTTCCGGCAGACCCTTGAGGTTTGAACTCTGGGGTGCGCGCGGAGACTACGCCCTCTACCCCTCCGTCTCGCAAAGATCTAAACTACTGAAAGAACAGCACAAGAGACACAAGATTTATACTAGTTCGGGCCACCATTGTGGTGTAATACCCTACTCTAGTTTGTGGTGGGTGGATTGCCTCTTGGGCTGATGATGATGATCAATACAAGGAAGAACAGCCTTGCGAGGGTCTACTCTTGGCTGGGGCGATGAACTGCTAGGAGGAGTTCAGCCGCCCTTCTCTCTCTCTCTCTCTCTCTTACTGATTCTATGCTCGCCCAGGTTCTGGATTGCACGATAGCTGGATGCCTCTACCCCGGGGGTGGCTAGTCCTATTTATAGGCAAAGGCCCTGGGCCTCTTCCCAAATTTTGAGCGGGAAGGGCGCCAACAATTGGCCATTACGAAGGGGAACATCTGGTACACTTATCCTGACCAAAGTTGGTCCTCGCCTGCCAAAGGCTCCGTGGTGACGTCGTCCTGGGCTCCATGATGACCTCCTCCCCACCGTTCGACTGGTCTTGGTCTTGTTGCACCGAAATGGATGCCTTTGCTTGATCCTCTCGACTGCGCCTGCCCCCGTTGCACCAAAGAGGAAAGGAGGACACTGCGCGGGCTGGCGCCCGCCTGGCGCCCTTGGTCGTCATGGCTTGCGTCATGGGCACCTCGTGAGGTACCCCGCCTTGATCTCTCCGCCTCCTCGTGAGCCAGCCTGATGAGGCTGCGCCTGAGGAAGCTCTGCGTCGTCCGCCCCGCGAGGCTTGGCCCCTCGCGAGGGTCTTGGGTCTTGTGTTGATGAAGATGGCCCGTGCTGGGCCTCCTTTAAGCCACGCCGCAGGCCGCGGGCAGGCAAGTCTGGGGACCCTCGTTCCCAGAACGCTGACAGTATCCCCCGGGCCCAAGGCGCGCCCGGACTTGGCCGTGCTGAGAGGCGAAAGGGCAAGGGCGAAGGGCCGCGGGCCCTAACAGCCTGCGGCCTTGGGCGCCGCGTGGCGGTTGATGGGACGTGGGCGTCTCCGCTTCCCCATGACGCCTCGGTGATCACGCGGATTGGACAAGTCCCTGCATGCAGATCGCGTCATGATTACCTGCGATCATGGAGGCCGACGGTTGGCCTTCGCCGGCTATAAGTACGGAACTGCACGCCCTTCCAGTCCATCTCTCCTTGCTTCTCCTTCTTCCTGATCCTTGCTCCGTCTTGCTGCGATGGCTCCGATCCGCCGATTCTCCGCGGCGGAGAAGGGAAAGGCTCCTCGAGAGGAACCAGACCCGCTTCCGCCGAAGAAGCGGCTCGCCCTTCATGGCCAGGATGAGGAGGATCGTCAGGTGGTGTCGAGGCCTTGGTGCGAGCGGCCCTCGCCGGGGTTCCCGCTTCCCCTATATGCCCATGTTGAGGGCCCTGAAGGAGTTGATGCCGATCACCGCGGCCAGCGCCGTTGTCGACGCCGACGTGTCACGAAGGTGTGGGTGGTCCCTCCTGGGGTCCACGCCGAAGGCTCCTCCCGCGAGTTCGTGCTCCACGCCGCCATGCCCCCTCGATCTTGGATTCGCCTTCCTCCCTTCTTCGCCTCCGTCATCCCGCGGGGAAAACTCCTGGAGCTATGGCTGCAGCACGCCGGCTGTAGCACCCCCGCGACCGAGGCATAGGTCGCGGTCCTTGCCTCGGGCGAGGTCTTCATGACCCGAGGCTGGGGCGAGATCACCCGGGGTTGCAGAGCAATGGGCGCCCTCACGATCCACTTGGAGTATGATGGCGCTTCGGTGATGTTCTTCAAGGTCTTCGACGCGAACGGGCGCCGGCTGGAGTGTTGCCTTGGGAGAGGTGGCCAGGACCTTGCCTCGGTGAGGGCTAGGCCCGTCGACCGCTCCCTTGGTAGCTCCACAGGCGACGGGGGCGCCGGAGGATCCAGCGACTCCAGCGAGACCTTCGCGACTCCGGAGACGAGCGACGACAGCTACGAGCCCACGAGCCGGCGCCGCTCCTGGAGCAGGGCGGGCTTGTCTGGCCGTTGCCGACTCTGATCTGCATGGGGTTGGCGCCGGCGCTTGACGGCCCACTATTGATGATGGCGTCTTTCGCAGGGGCGCGTGTAGTTAGCATCCTTTAGGATCCGTTCCCTGCGAGGAATCAAAGTGCGCCCCATGGGGGCTTGTAAGATGCCCGTGATCCTTTTTGTTAATATATAACTCTTGCCGTAAAACCGTGTGAGTTGCTGATTCCGTCTTAGCTTAGTTCTCCCTTTCGAACCTTGGGAGGGCTCGGTGCTCTGCGTCGACAGGTCCCAGTCCCAAGGCGGCGTCAACCGTCGCTGGTATGCCAGGTCGTGGTGCCGTGGTCAAGGCTAGGAGGTGAGCGACCCAGGGGTCCGGTAAGAGCCCCTGAGTCGCGATGATCAGGAGGTCCCCTTTGGCTCCCAAGTGGCCGTCGCTCGGCGAGAAAGGAGAGCGGCGTTGCTAACGCGGAATTGCATTAGGTGCGGGGGTAGTGCCACGGTAGCAGGTACTTTTGGGCGATGACTTATCTCGAGGATCTGGGATTATTCCTGGTGTGTCGTCGGGTCCGCGTGTCGGCAGGAGCGGAGTCGCTTGGCGAGGTCCTTGCGTGCCCCTTATCCCTCGCCTTTGCTCCCCTTTCTGCTCTACGTCCTTGGGTCCCGGCCCTCGAGCGGGTCTCAGCCGTCGCTGGTATGCCAGGTCGCGATGCCGTGGTCAAGGCCAGAGGGTGAGGGCTGGAGAGCCAGTAGGAGCCCCGAGTCATGATGCTCAGGCACCCCCCCTTTAACGTGCAAGCGGTTCGCGCAGACGAGGGTGAAGGGAACTCCACGAGGGCCTTACCTGGCGCAGCTCCCTTAGGAGATCCTGTAAACTCATCATAGAAGGGACCAAAGGTTGCCATGACAATTATCAGTCAGCCGTTAGTTGCTTCCGAGGGGAGGTGAGGCACTGAAGGCTTGATGAGGTGGCGCCATGCGGGGCTGCCGCGCCCAGAGCTCAGCCATCCAGGTTTGTCGGTGATGCAGGGACGGACCCATGCGCAAGCGTCGTGCCGTTGTGGGAGCAATTCCGTCAGTTGGCATCAGTTGAACATGCAACTAGATCAAATACATTAGCCGAGAAGGGGTGAATCCATTCAAATAGATGTTGGGAAGGTAGACATCGCTGGGTCAGGCCCGAGCGACTTGGGGATGATGTAGCCCGAGGGGCGCCCCCAACAAAGCAAGCTAATCAACATGAAATAAAAAGGGATACATGCCGCAGGGACGGACCCACGTGGCCTGGGAATGATGCAGCCCTGGGGGGCGCTCCCAGCTGGAAATGAAACTTGGAAGATGTCACCTGGTACTGTCGAGGACGAAGGAGTGTTGGTGCAGCAGACTCGGTGGGCTACGGAAGCCGGTCCTCACGAGCCCCCAGGCCCAGGGGCCTCGGGAGGCTCCGGAGGCACTGGTGGCTCCTTGCGAATCATCTCCATCTCCGCCAAGGCTGCAGAACGCCTGTCTTCTTGAGCCTCCATGATGCCCCTCATGAGGCGTTGGTACGTAGCAGCCACGCTCGGCAAGCCGTAAGGCATGCGAACGTAGCTGTGGGGCGTACCTCCGCAGTGCCCCACTTGCGAGGGCCAGAGGCGCTCCATCGTGGCGACTTGATTGAGCCCTGGTACATCGATGCAGACGTGCAGCCCACCATCCTCGCCTGGATGGGGAGCCACAGCCGGTAGACGACGGCAACCTCTCATGATTCTTGATTCCTGTAGTTCTTGAACGGCCTTGCGGACGAACTCCTGCTGGTCTGACCCTCCTTGTCTTGCTCCTTCTTGAGGGAAACGTGCTTCGAAGCACGCCTCCACGTGGTGCCCTAGCGCCTCCCTCGTGACCTTGGCCAGGTCGGTGGCCCTCCAGGGGAGAACCCCCAAGCCCTTCCTAAGGAGGGCGCCGAGCGCGCTTTCCTATGCGATGGAAGGAGGTTCCCCTTGGGCAGACGCGGGCCCTGAGGGGCCCGCCTCCCGAGGGGCCGGTCCGGACGATGCCTTCTTCTTCTTGGGGGTGGTCTCGGGAAGCCTCCTGCTTCCGCGATCTGGGTCTTCCAGTGACGCGGCCTGAAAGCCTCGCTCCAGGGAACACACTGCATCCTTCTCTTCACAGGGCACCGTGATGACTCCGCCACTTCCTGGCATCTTGAGGACGTTGTAGCCATGGTGAGTTACGGCCATGAACTTGGCCAGTGCCGGGTAACCGACGATGGCGTTGTACGGCAGGCGGATGTGGGCGACGTCGAAGTCGATGAGCTCGGTGCGGTAGTTGTTGCGTGCCCCGAAGGTGACAGGGAGGCGGACCTGACCAATCGGGACCGTGGAGCCATCGGTGACTCCGGAGAAAGGCTTGGTTGGCTGAAGCTGGTCGTAGGGCACTTGAAGGTTGTTGAATGTTTCCACGGACAGGACGTTGAGCCCTGCCCTACCATCGATGAGGGTCCTGGTGACCAGTACGTTGCTAATGACTGGGGAGCAAAGCATCGGGAGGACTCCGGCTGTGGCCGCACACTTGAGCTGATCCGCTGAGCTGAATGTGATGGCGCGTGCTGACCACCTGAGAGGGCGCGTTGCTTCGAGCTTGGGGAGGACTGCATTCACTTCGCGGGCAAACTGCTTGAAGATGCGTTGGGAGGCTGGGGCTTGAGATCCACCCAGGATGCAGGCGATCGCGCGTGGCTCCTGGAAGCCCCCAGCCCCCTCGTCTTGATGGCGTTCCTCGTTCCTCCTTGGCTGCGGCGGCAGTGGAGGGAGGCCTGCGTTGCCTTGTGGTCTGCGGTCTCGCGAGCGATCCTCGCGAGGTTGATCGCGCCATCCTTGGCGCGGGCCGCGGTCTTCCCAGCGTCCTGCGTTTCTTCCTCCTCCTCGGCCATATCCCCGTTCAGCACGGTCAGGACGACGGCCGATCCTTCCTTCTCGCACGGCGCGGAGTTCTTGGCATTCCTTGGTGTTGTGGGTGTGGAGGTCGTGGTACACACAGTACCGGCTGCCCCTGGAGGATTCAGGCAGATCTTTGCCCCTCTTGGTGTCTGGTTCTGCCGCGAGCACGGCAGCCCCCTTGCGCTTCACGTCCTTGGCTTTGGACTTCTTCTCTTCTGGGTCTGCGGCAGGCGGCTCGAGGAGGGAGAGACGCCCTTCCTCAGCCCTGGCGCACTTGGTCGCCAAGTTGAACAGCTCCAGGGAGGTGCACAGGTCTTCATGCATCGTCAGCTCCTCCTTCATCTTGACGTCGCGCACACCATCGGAGAAGGCTGAGATGATGGCCTCCTCGGACACCTTGGGGATCTTGAGACGTGCACTGTTGAAGCGCTGGATGTACTTTTGCAGGGTCTCTCCGGGTTGTTGCTTGATGCGGCGCATGTCGCTCACGGCGGGCGGCCGGTCGCGAGTACCTTGGAAGTTGGCGATGAAGCAGGTGCACATGTAGTCCCAGGAAGAGATCATGCCTGGGGCCAGATTCAGGAGCCAGGTGCGAGCTCCTTCCTTCAGCGCCATGGGGAACCAGTTTGCCATGACCTTCTCGTCCCCGCTGGCAGCTTCGATGCCCAGCTCATAAAGATGGAGGAACTCTGCAGGGTCGGTCGTGCCATCGTAACGAGGAGGCAGGTCTGGCTTGAACTTGCCGGGCCACGCGACGCTACGCAGCTTGGTGGTGTAGGCACGGCAGCCTGCGGTGGCCACGGGAGGCTTTGGGTGAGGGAGAGCTTGGTCTTGCGGGTCCCCATGCGCTGCAGCTGGGAGCAGCGCGGGGTCTTGACGTGCCGGAGCAGGAGCAGGGTCGCGACGTGCCGGAGCGGGGAGCGCCCGGGCAACTTCTTGCGGGCGAGGGACCTCTTGGCAGCTCCGCTATTGCTGCGCTGGCGCCGGATAGAGCGGGTTCCGCCCAGGGGCCACGCGCCTTGGGCCCATGGCGTCTTCTTGAAGAGGAGGCGGCTGGTACGCCCCCGGAGCTTCGTTGCCCGCGCGGGACAGGGTGCGTCGCAGCGGAACGGACGGCGCGGGAGAGCCCCCTGCGGCGCGGACGAGCTCGGCAACGCGGTCAAGCCACTCTTCGTAGACGTCGTTGACGGGACGGTAGCGTAGGAGCTCGTTTGTCGCAATGAGCGCAGCTCGAGCCTCCAAGGGTGCGCGGAACGCGCGGGACGAAGAACCAGCTGGTGTGAGCGATGGAGTAGCGGTGCGGCCGTCTTGCCGCACGGACGGGTGCTGAGACGATGCTTGCTGCTCGTTCCCCGCCGGGCCGGTGGCGGCGTTGACGGCGGGTGACGGGGAACGACGAGGACGCCTACCGACGGGAGCCGTCTGGGCGACGCGGGAAGCGATGGCGGTCCGACACTCGGCGCGGGCCCGACGAGCGTCGGACATGGACGCGACGGTCGGAGGAGAACGGAGCGGTGGAAGACGAGTCCCGGCGCACCCCTACCTGGCGCGCCAAATGTCGGATTTCGGGTTCTGGCAGACCCTTGAGGTTCGAACTCTGGGGTGCGCGCGGAGACTACGCCCTCTACCCCTCCGTCTCGCAAAGATCTAAACTACTGAAAGAACAGCACAAGAGACACAAGGTTTATACTAGTTAGGGCCACCATTGTGGTGTAATACCCTACTCTAGTTTGTGGTGGGTGGATTGCCTCTTAGGCTGATGATGATGATCAATACAAGGAAGAACAGCCTCGCGAGGGTCTGCTCTTGGCTGGGGCGATGAACTGCTAGGAGGAGTTCAGCCGCCCTTCTCTCTCTCTCTCTCTCTCTCTCTCTCTCTCTCTCTTACTGATTCTATGCTCGCCCAGGTTCTGGATTGCACGATAGCTGGATGCCTCTACCCCGGGGGTGGCTAGTCCTATTTATAGGCAAAGGCCCTGGGCCTCTTCCCAAATATTGAGCGGGAAGGGCGCCAACAATTGGCCATTTCGAAGGGGAACATCTGGTACACTTATCCTGACTAAAGTTGGTCATCGCCTGCCAAAGGCTCCGTGGTGACACCGTCCTGGGCTCCACGATGACCTCCTCCCCACCGTTGGACTGGTCTTGGTCTTGTTGCACCGAAATGGATGCCTTTGCTTGATCCTCTCGCCTGCGCCTGCCCCCTTTGCACCAAAGAGGAAAGGAGGACACTGCGCAGGCTGGCGCCCGCCTAGCGCCCTTGGTCGTCATGGCTTGCGTCATGGGCACCTCGTGAGGTACCCCGCCTTGATCTCTCCGCCTCCTCGTGAGCCAGCCTGATGAGGCTGCGCCTGAGGAAGCTCTGCGTCGTCCGCCCCACGAGGCTTGGCCCCTCGCGAGGGTCTTGGGTCTTGTGTTGATGAACATGGGCCGTGCTGGGCCTCCTTTAAGCCACGTCGCAGGCCGCAGGCAGGCAAGTCTAGGGACCCCCGTTCCCAGAACGCCGACAAATCACACTCCATGGCTTGTGTCGGTGTCAAAACCGGCGGATCTCGGGTAGGGGGTCCCGAACTGTGCGTCTAGGCGGATGGTAACAGGAGACAAGGGACACAATGTTTTACCCAGGTTCGGGCCCTCTTGATGGAGGTAAAACCCTACGTCCTGCTTGATTAATATTGATGATATGGGTAGTACAAGATTAGATCTACCACGAGATCAAGGAGGCTAAACCCTAGAAGCTAGCCTATGGTATGATTGTTGTATGTCGTGTTGTCCTACGGACTAAAACCCTCCGGTTTATATAGGCACCGGAGAGGGTTAGGGTTACACAAAGTCGGTTACAATGCTAGGAGATCTAAATATCCGCATCGCCAAGCTTGCCTTCCACGCCAAGGAAAGTCCCATCCGGACACGGGAAGAAGTCTTCAATCTTGTATCTTCATAGTCCAGGAGTCCGGCTGAAGGTATAGTCCGACTACCCGGACACCCCCTAATCCAGGAGTCCCTCAGTAGCCCCTAAACCAGGCTTCAATGAAGACGAGTCCGGCACGCAGATTGTCTTCGGCATTGCAAGGCGGGTTCCTCCTCCAAGTACTTCATAAAAGATTGTAAACACTAAGGGTAGTGTCCGACTCTGCAAAATAAGTTTCCACATATTGCCATAGAGAGAATAATATTAACACAAATCTAATCTGCTAACGTATTCCGTAGCATGACATCACACTATGGCCAAGCCTTTATTCGAATAGTTTTTACTTCCCCACCTCAGCGCATTTCGCGAGGCGGTTTCCTTGGCATGTCTTGTCAAAGCAGAGATCGTGTCCCTCATTTACGGGATTCTCATCAATACGGACATGGGTAACCCAACCGCGCCATTTATCACGGCGCTCGGGAGATAAGCGAGTTTTACCAGGCTGGTGGGGACGCATAGTCGCATCTGCCCATATAAGGGGATAAGGATCCACCTTTTTACCTACGCCTTCTTCCTCCTTTGCCTATCCATCTTCTGCGCACCCGAGCTCCAGCGCCCAAGCCTGCACTTCCCACCTCAACCTTCTCCAACCATGTCCGGAGTGGGAGGCAAGTGGATGGTCTCCTCCGTCACGGAGGGCCATATCAAAAAGCTAAGGAAGGCCGGATACTTGTCCAACGACATCGCGCACCGGCTTCCCGAAAAGGGGCAGCTCCTCCCCACCCCAAGGCCCCATGAGAGGGTCGTATTCCTTCCCCACTTCCTCTGCGGACTGGGTTTCCCTCTCCACCCATTCGTCCGGGGGCTCATGTTCTACTATGGCCTGGATTTCCACGATCTGGCCCCGAACTTCGTCCTCAACATATCGGCGTTTATCATCGTGTGCGAGGCCTTCCTCCGCATCCGCCCCTATTTCGGCCTTTGGCTCAAGACTTTCAATGTCAAGCCAAAGGTGGTGCGCGGCAGCCAGGCGGAGTGCGGAGGCGCCATGGCGGGCAAGTTGGCCAACGTCCTATGGCTCGAGGGCTCCTTTGTGGAGACCCTAAAGGGATGGCAATTGGGGTGGTTTTACATCACCGAGCCGCGCGACCTTGATTGGGTCGCAGCCCCCGAGTTCCGGTCCGGACCCCCTGTGCGGCTCACGTCCTGGAAAGAGACGGGCCTGTCATGGGGCAAAGAGGGAGAGGTGACTGGACTGCAAACATGCATCCAATCCCTGGTGAACAAGCAGCTCAAGCTTGTCAATATAGTCCAGGTTATGCTCGTCCGCCGGATCCTCCCGTGTCAACAACGGGCCTTCAATCTGTGGGAGTTCGACCCGGCGCAGCACCGAACTTTGAATAGGCTCTTCGACACGACGTACGAAGATGCCTGGAAGGTGCTATTCAAGGGCGCCGAGGCTCCCGCATCCGCATCCGAGGATCGCGGATTCAGCACGCAGCGTCCAACTAGTGCAGTGAGTTATCTTTACCTTTTACAGGACATTTGTTTCTCATAGTTTGACTCAATGCGGGATCTAAACTCCCTTACCTTTGACAGGAGTGGCAGGCGAAGTCTGGACAGGTCGACTGTCCGGCTCCTTTGCCCGAAGACCCAGCAGATGCTCGTTTATTGAAGCTGCTGGCTCCGGCACCTTATGTGGTGCCGGAGAAGAAGTCCAAGAAGAAGGCCACGGGGACTCGAAAGAGTTCCCGGCGTATGGTGGTGTTGGACTCATCGTACGACGACTCCGAGATGCCCTCCTCCCGTGAAGACGAGGAGGAGGAAGAATAAACCTCTCCCCCTCCAGCGGGGGGAGGAAATAAGAGGAAGGCTGCCCCAACAGGGGAGGCCGAAGGGTCCAAGAAGGGGAAGACCCTCCCTCCGGACTACTCCACGACGCCGACGAGGGCGAAGAGGAGTGGCCGCACAGGGCCAAGCGCCCGGCGGAATCGTAAGTATTCAGATACCAGAGTAACTCATAGAATTCCTATCTTGCACATCTTTTCCTTATGTCGAATGTAATTATGCAGCCCGCCCAAGGCCGGGCTCGACGAGTCATCGAGCGGCTCCCTGGATTCATCGAACGTGAATTCAGTTCCGCCCGCTGCCTCCCCCCGCACTGCGGACGACGCAAAGTGGCGTCGTGACAAGCTCCGGGCCAAGAGGAGGTGGTCCCGGAGGAGCCACGAGGCGACCTCTCGGACTCCAGGAGTAAAGGGGACAAGACCCCCCAGGGCTCCAAGTCCGGCTTTGCACCGGACATCGCGCCGGAATCCTCAACGGTTCCGGACTGCGGCAGGTGACCTCCTTCTGAGAGGAGCAAGCCTACTAAGCCGGCGGCCCCCGTCCAACCGGAGGCGCCGGACAATTTGTTGGAGGTGCTTAACGGTGCTCCAGAAGGTTCAGACCGCCAAGAGCGGACTGTCTGAAGCTTGTGCTAGCCTTCTAATAGGCTTCGAGGTAAGTAAAAATATGTAAAAATATTACCGCATAGACAGTAGCCCCTGATGCTTTGTTTGGCGTTCTGAAAGAAAAGCCGAATAGAGGATCTAATAAACTTCGCAGGAGTCTAACAAAAATGAGTCAATATGCGTATGCAGGCTTCGCTGCTTGCGACCGCCGCACTGACTGCGGAGGTAGGCACCCTGAAGCAGGGTCTCGAGCGGTCCGACAAGAGCTCGTCCTGGCCAAGCGGCAGCTTGAGGAGAAAGAAGGTAAGAGATACCTTATAGAAATATATAAAAAGATGCAATTGCAAAAAATGACAGGATTATGCTGCTTATTGCAAGGGCCACAACTGAGGTGGCGACCCTCAAGCAGGCGCTGTCCGAGGCCGAGAAGAGAGCGGCCTCAGAGCGCACCGAGCGGGAGAAATTTGAGGCGCCGGTCGGCGAGGCGCAGCAAGAGCTTTAGGCTCTCATGAAAAAACATGAGAGTTTGGAGCTTGACTCGAAGACGCGAGCGTTCGAGCTCGCGGCGGCCATCGATACTGCCAAGTCTGCCAAGGCCGACTCCCAGAAGGACCTCCAGGAATTGGATGCGGTGAAAAAGATAGCGGCGGGTAAGGCATTCTTTATGCAAAGCAAACATACAAAAGTAAGCTACTTGCTACTTACCCGAATCCGGAGCTCTCCAGGAGCGTTCGCAGATCTTCCCCGTAGCGTATCTGATGCCGCCGCATTCTACCGAGCCGAGGAGGGCAGCTCGACGGAGAAGGTGTTCTGGTCTCAGTATACTGAGGCCGGACACCCCATGCCCTTGAGCGGCTAGCTGAAGCAGCTTGTCGAGCTCCACAAGGCGGCCGAACAGGCCATGAAGGGCCTCATAGTTCGGCTGTGGCCTGGAGAGGCCCTGCCTGGGAGCTACTTCGGATTGGCGTGGAGGCTGGTGGAATCCTGTCCAAGGCTCGAAGTCATCAAGCGCTCCGTCTGCATTGAAGGTGCCCGGAGGGCCCTTGCCCGCGCTAAGGTGCACCGGGGCAAGCTGGACGGTGAGAAGCTTGTGAAGGATGGGCCACCGCCGGGGAAAGAGCATCGCAAGCCCGAGAATTATTATAAGGATGTTCTGAAGGGTGCCCGCCTTATGGCGGATGAATGTACCAAGGATGTAATTTTTGAGTGAACTCGCTCGTATTGTCCTGTGCACTGAAAACCTGTTCATGTGTGCTAAGCAATGCTTGTTGAATTTAAAATATTACTTTCTGTGCGGCCGTTTATCAAAAATTGAGAGATGGCCAGTCATCGGCTTCTGCCCCCATGCCACTAGTGCTGGGGTGTTCAGGATAAACCTTAGCGCTCTTTTTCCCATGTTTGGTCCTTCGAGGGAGGCGCTCAGCACAACGAACAAGGCAATCAGACTATAATGC
The DNA here is from genome assembly GCA_032464435.1 of Aegilops umbellulata. Lineage (NCBI taxonomy): Eukaryota > Viridiplantae > Streptophyta > Magnoliopsida > Poales > Poaceae > Aegilops > Aegilops umbellulata. The sequence continues at coordinate 96,554,015 of CP136060.1, forward strand.
TTGAACACTCTCACTTAGCCATAGAACTCTATAATTTTAAATTTCGGCGAAGCCCCTAGTATTCGGAACACCGAGTTTGGGGCGCTATCCATGCCTTGGCCAGACAAAACCGGTTCCTCGCTCTAAGAGGCATAAGTCTTTAGGGACTCGAAAAACCTCTCGAACAGCGACCGGTCTCTCGCTTCATCATGACAGTCAGTTTTAGCTTTCTCTACTGAGGTGCTCAGCCCAGCTCAACTGGGGCACAATCACAGTAGTTCTCCTAGTGCTACCTTAGCCGATATAGCAGAACGTAAGGTACCAAAACATAGGAGCCGGGCAAACCCAACTATTGACCCAAGACATGATTCGGAGCCGATGCATATAATGCTATAAGTTCGGAGTGCCGCACTTGTGAAAGTGTTCAGACTTCTTACACCATATTGGGGGGTACTGAAGCCCCTGGCGTATTTGCCGTACCACAGTGTACGGGTGCATCATGCCATGAATGAACATATATTTGTAAGAAAGGTAATGCAAAAATAGATAAAGACTATGCATTGTTTAAAAAGGCTGCGATCAAAGCAGAATGATACAGATAGCATGATAAGCAAAGGTTGACTATTTAACATGTCCGGTTCAGGGGCAGGCCGTGGAATTGTATGAAAAACAGGTATGCTACTCGTGATAGAGACCACCTGGGAGTTCCATAATGCGGCATGGCTTGTCTGCTTCCCTGGTTCTTGCATCGTTTGTGCGGCAGTTGAATTGCCGAACAGGTCGTCCGAAGTATGGAGTCCTGAAAGTAAGAGAAAATTAAAAAAGAATTCGGCAGCCCCTAGTACAGTTTAAGCCGTGTTTTGGGCATGCCGTGATGGTGCCCCTTCCCCTGTGCCCATGGTATTTCGAGAGCGTAGTTATGTACGTGAAGCGCTAGTTTTGCTATTTCGCGAGGGCTGGGGTTGGGGCCGCATTGCTACGCCAGCTCGGAACGTGCCAGGCAGTCTTGTTGTAGGTTACTCCGAGCGCGCTTGACAGTGTCCGGCCTTTTAACGGCCAGACTTGAGAATTGCCTAGAGAGGCTGCTTTGTGCTTCTATCGCGAGCGCCGCCGTGTGCTCCTCCGTTCGAAGGGAGCGTTCGGTGTTTCCATTGACCGTGATTACTCCTCGAGGGCCTGGCATCTTGATCTTAAGGTATGCATAGTGCGGTACCGCATTGAACTTTGTGAATGCGGTTCGCCCGAGCAGTGCGTGATAGCCACTGCGGAACGGGACTATGTCGAAGATTAACTCCTCGCTTCAGAAGTTATCCGGAGATCCGAAGACAACTTCAATTGTGACTGAACCTGTACAGTTGGCCTCTACACCTTGTATGATGCCTTTAAAGGTCGTTTTGGTGGGCTTAATCCTTGAGGGATCTATGCCATTTTCCGCACTGTATCCTGGTAAAGCAGGTTCAGGCTGCTACCGCCATCCATAAGGACTCTTGTGAGATGAAATCCGTCAATAATTGGGTCTAGAACCAATGCGGCGAACCCGCCATTTCGGATGTTAGTGGGGTGGTCCCTTCGATCAAAAGTGATCCGGCAGGAGGACCATGGGTTGAACTTTGGGGCGACTGGCTCCAGCGCGTATACGTCCCGTAATGCACGCTTCCGCTCCCTTTTGGGGATGTGGGTTGGGTATATCATGTTCACCGTCCGCACTTGTGGGGGAAAACCCTTCTGTCCACTGTTGTTCGGCGGCCTGGGCTCCTCCTCGTCGTCACTACGCAGCCCCTTGTCTCTATTTTCGGCATTTAACTTGCCTGCCTACTTGAACACCCAACAATCCCTGTTGGTGTAATTGGCTGGCTTTTCGGGGGTGCCATGTATCTGGCACAAGCGGTCGAGTATTCGGTCCAAACTGGAGGGGCCCTAAGTATTTCTTTTGAATGGCTTTTTCCGCTGATCGGATTTTTAGCCTCTGAATCTGGCATTGACTGTCGTATCCTCGTTGCTGTCGCTGTTAACGCGGCGTTTTTGCTTGTTCCGGCGCGACCTGCCACTTTTGTCCTTGCTGTCCGAATTACCAAGGTTCTTGGTTAAGTTGTTGCTGCGAGCCAGCCAGCTGTCTTCTCCCGTGCAAAAGTGGGTCATGAGTGTCGTGAGGGCTGCCATAGATTTGGGCTTTTCCTGTCCAAGGTGCTGGGCAAGCCACTCGCCGTGGATATTATGCTTGAAGGCTGTAGGGCCTCTGCATCCGGGCAGTCGACTATTTGGTTTTTCTTTGTTAGGAACCATGTCCAGAATTGCCTGGCCGATTCCTCTGGCTGCTGAATTATGTGGCTTAGGTCATCAGCGTCCGGTGGTCGCACATAGGTACCCTGGAAATTGTCGAGGAATGCGGCTTCCAGGTCTTCCCAAGAACCGATTGAATCTGCCGGCAAGCTGTTAAGCCAATGCCAGGCTGGTCCCTTAAGTTTGAGTGGGAGGTATTTGAAGGCGTGTAGATCATCACCGCGGGCCATGTGGATATGAAGGAGATAATCCTCGATCCATACCGCAGGATCTATTGTGCCATCATACGATTCGATGCTCACGGGTTTGAAACCCTCAGGGGGTGGTGGGTGGGCTTTGAATTTCTTCATCGTCCGTATCCCAACCTTGCTAACCGTAGTCCGGCCAGGGCTCTCCTGATAAAGAGAGAGACTTTAGCGACTTCAGGATGTCGCCGAAGGGCGAGTGCTGAAAGATGTCCGCGGCGGTGAACTCCATGATCGGCGCCCAATTGGATTCGACCGACGGGCGCGCGGAGGGCTCGGTGTCCGGGGAGGAATCCGGCCCCTCGGAGTCACGGGCCTTGCGGGGTGCGGGGCTGGCGTTCGGCTCGATCGCCTTTGAGATTGCAGCCCCCGAGGCGGCGTCCAACCACTGATCCTCGATCGGCGTAGTAGGCTCCGAATTAAGGGTTGGAACCGATGCGCGTGCAGCCTCCGTGACACTGTTCGGCGGCAGAGCTAGATCATGCCCATCGAGACAGTGCGGCGCGCTCGGTTGTAGCTCGAATCCGTCGAAGAGCAAGTCCCCGCGGATGTCAGCCATGTAGTTTAAACTTGCAAATCTGACCTGATGGCCAGGGGCGTAGCTTTCGATCTGCTCCAGGTGGCCAAGCGAATTGGCCCGCAGCGCGAAGCCGCCGAAGACGAAGATCTGTTCGGGGAGAAAAGTCTCACCCTGGACCGCATCGTTGTTGATGATCAAAGGAGCCATCGGGCCTAAAAGCGACGACACAGAGGACTCTCAATGAAAGCACCAATGTCGGTGTCAAAACCGGCGGATCTCGGGTAGGGGGTCCCGAACTGTGCGTCTAGGCGGATGGTAACAGGAGACAAGGGACACAATTTTTTACCTAGGTTCGGGCCCTCTTGATGGAGGTAAAACCCTACGTCCTGCTTGATTAATATTGATGATATGGGTAGTACAAGAGTAGATCTACCACGAGATCAAGGAGGCTAAACCCTAGAAGCTAGCCTATGGTATGATTGTTGTATGTTGTGTTGTCCTACAGACTAAAACCCTCCGGTTTATATAGGCACCGGAGAGGGTTAGGGTTACACAAAGTCGATTACAATGGTAGGAGATCTAAATATCCGCATCGCCAAGCTTGCCTTCCACGCCAAGGAAAGTCCCATCCGGACACGGGAAGAAGTCTTCAATCTTGTATCTTCATAGTCCAGGAGTCCGGCTGAAGGTATAGTCCGGCTACCCGGACACCCCCTAATCCAGGACTCCCTCAGCTTGTCCGAAACAAAGGGTGTCGTCCATACCAACAACAGTCCTGATGAGTTTTGTTTAATTATTTGCATTTTGAGTTTGGGATTGGGAATCCCTATTACCGCCCTTTTCTCGTGCGATGGCAAGTGAATAACCTGAGAATAACCCGCTTAACATGGAAGATACGGACCACCTCCTGTCGTTCAATGAACGATCCAGGCACACAAAAAGGATATTTATTTGAAGTTTTTAGAGGTGGCACATGCAATTTACTTAGGACGGCAGGGTAGTACCGCGTATAGGTAGGTATGGTGGACTCATCTGGAATAACTTAGGTTCAAGGTTTTTGATGTACAAGCAGAATTCCCACTTAGTACAGGCGAAGGCTAGCAATTAGGTTAAGAAGCGGCCAGCTAGAGAGCAACAACGGTCATGAACATGCATTATGCATAAGTAACATTGGACACTAGCATGAGTAGGATATGAACACCATGAACATAAATATCAGAGAGGCTATGTTGGTATTGATTCAACTACATGCATGAACATGTGCCAAGTCAAGCCACTCGAACATTCAGAGGAGGATACCATATCATCATACTACATCACAATCATTTTAACGCAATGTTGACATCCAAGATAAATCATTATCCACTCCTAGCTACTTATGCATGGCATTAGGGACTATAATATCTAATTGTCATTGCAAACATGTTTAATCATAATGGGCTGAATCATGGATACTAGGTTAAACATATTTACAAAAATAGAACAAGTTGAGTTCATACCCGTTTCTCTCTGCCACGGCCAGTTCATCAAATATCGTCATTATTGCCTTTCACTTGCACGACCGAAAGATATGGAAATAATAATAGTGCAAGAGTGCCATGGACTAAGCTGGAATCTGCAAACATTTTATTCAACAGGAGAAGATAAGGTAAAATGGGCTCTTTGTTAGATCAACAATTTTGCATATGAGAGCCACTCAACATTTTCATCGTGGTCTTCTCCTTGGTATGACTCGAATAAGCAGAAAAGAAATTCAGAGAAACACACTGAAATATTTTTGGAGTTTTTAGATTTCTTGAAGAAGCAAAAAAAGGGAAAAGCAAAAACGAGAAAAACTATTTACACGGGAAAGCTCCCAACAAGCAAAAGAAGAAGAAGGAAATCTTTTTGGGTCTTCTTTTCAGTACTACAACTAAGCATGCATAGAAAGTAAACTCATTACAATATTTTTTTGGTTTTTCTAAGGTTTTTCAAACACACAAGAAGAAAGCAAGAAAATAAAATTAAGCATGGTTGATACAATGAGAAAGTGTGGACACTGACAACTGGAATGAAATGTGTGAACATGAATATAATGTCGGTGGGAAATACGTACTCCCCCAAGCTTAGGCTTTTGGCCTAACTTGGTAATCAATCAGTAGCGTGGATAGCAGTCGGGGTGCTGAGGAGCGGGCATCCACGCATCCCACTGCTGAGGCTCCTCCTCTGCTGCAGCCTGGTCATTCTGATAGGCAATGATATCCGCAGGCATAATCCTATATCCGCCCCTGGCAACAGGATCAAACAAACCAGGAGCAGGCAATGGGATAATATCATGAGTGTTAATGCTGAAAACCAGGTTATAAAGAATAGGAATGTTAGGGTAATCTCGTGCAATAAACTGGTGGTGTTCCATGGCTACGCGATCTAGGTAAACCTTGGTCAGAGGGTAATCATGAAGGCGTATCTCAACATTAAAGCGAGTCGCCAAACGAGTAGCAAAAATCCCACCATATATTTTACCCTTGGACTTATTAACATGGAGGCGATGTACCACAATAGCTCCCAAGCTATAAGTGTTGTCGCCCTCTAGTGCACGACTTAAAACGGCAAGGTCTGGTGAACTGAGTGCACCCACTTTCTCTCCAGCAAGCAAGCATTTTGCAATGAAAAGAGCAAAATAATGAACAGCGGGAAATGCAAGCCAGCGGCAGTGATACCCGACACCCCTCTCTCATCTCCCACTGTCAAGGTACGATAAACGGCTTCAAACTCTGTTGGCCTAGGCTCTACCAAACCACCATCTGCAGGAAGAAGCATATTTCACAACACTCAGTAAGTGGTATCTGGTGGAAATCAGCGTATAAATCAAACTGCACCTCAGGAGGATTATTCCTAGGAAGGAAATTAAAAGTTTGAACAAAGATGTTTGTGAGGAGATGATACCGTTCACATTCAGCTGCGATGAAGTTGGTGAGGCCGGCATTAGCAGCATATTGTGTAAACTCCTGAAGGATTCCAGCCTCTTCCATGAACGGGGTATGCGGCCATTCGCACGGCCTTACTTCCGCCAACCTCCAGGGATGGAGATCACTGTCAGACGACTCCCCAATAACTCCCTTGGAGTTCTTCTTAGAGGCAAACTTCCTAAAGATATTCATCCTTTTCCTATGAACAAAAATTCTGAAATTTTTAGTCCACAAATTTTTCTCAACAAAACTTCACAAAATTGATAGCAACTACTCATAGGGACACATAGAGGCCATAGCAAGCATTCAAACTACTTAGACCTCTAAGAATTCAACATGCAAGCTCATCTATAGCAGCGACAAGAGTAGCTAATTATTCAAACTATAAACCGCTAAAGCAAAAAGTAATTGGACAAACGATGGAGTCACATACCAAGCAACAATCCCCCGAAACAATTTTGGAAATGGAGCTTCGAGCAAAGAGATCGAAATCCGCAGGTTTGAGAGCAAGAACATGAGAGAGAGAGCAATGGTGATTTTTTTCTGGAGGTGGGTGATGATGTGGTGTGAAGAGATAAGCGAGGGGGCCCACGTGGGGACCACAACCCACCAGGGCACGCCTGGGGGTACTGGCGCACCCAGGTGGGTTGTGCCCACCTGGTGCACCTCCCTCTGATATTATTTGCACCAGAAATTATTCAGAAAAAATCGTATTAAATTTTCAGAGCATTCTGAGAACTTTTATTTTTGGGTCATTTTTTATTGCACAGGAAATTCAGAAAATAGACAAAACATGGCATTTTATTTTATTTAGCTATTGAAAACATGAAACAAAAAGAAGGGACAGAAGGTAGTGCTTACTAAATTCATCAACTTCATACCTCTAAAAAATGATCCATTAATAAGGTTGATCGGGTCTTATTAATAACCACTTTCGAGTATCATGCAACCGAAGAGCTTTCGTAAATCACTAAGTTACCTCAACGGGGATATGAATGTCCCCAACAGTAAGCATTTCATATTTCTTTTTAACAGTAGGTAGGGGTATTTTAAAACTTCCAATAGTGATTGTCGGAGATTTTTCAACAACATTAATACCATTCACTTGGAATTGTTTCTTCGGAAAGTGCATTGTATGCTCATTACCATTGATATGAAAAGTGACCTTGCTTTTATTGCAATCGATAAGAGCCCCTGCAGTATTCAAGAAGGGTCTACCAAGGATATTCTACATGTTGTCGTCCTCGGGCATCTCAAGTATAACAAAGTCAGTCAAAATAGTAACATTAGCAACAACTACGGGCACATCCTCACAAATACCGATTGGTATGGCGGTTGATTTGTCAGCCATTTGCAAAGATATTTCAGTAGGTGTTAGTTTATTCAAATCAAGTCTTTTATATAAAGAGAAAGGCATATCACTAACACCAGCTCCTAAATCACATAAAGCACTTTTCACATAATTCTTTTTGATAGAGCAAGGTATAGTTGGTATTCCTGGATCTCCAAGTTTTTTAGGTACTCCATCTTTAAGAGTGCAATTAGCAAACATAGTGGAGATTAGCTTTCGGTATTTTTCTCTTATTAGTGATGATGTATTTCATGTACTTTGCATAAGGAGGCATTTTTAAGATATCAGTCAAGGGGGTACGCAAAAACACTGGCCTCAGCATTTCAGCAAAGCGTTCAAATTCTTCATCATCTTTCTTTTTAGTTGACTTAGGTGGAAAGGGCATAGGTTTTTGAACCCACGGTTCTCTTTCTTTACCGTGTTTTCTAGCAATAAAATCTCTTTTATCATATCGTGTATTCTTGGGTTGGGGTTATCAAGATCAACAACTGGTTCTATTCAACATCATTATCTGGTTCATTTTCATTGTTTGGTCGAGTAACTTCATGAAAATCAGCATTATCTTTTTCATTATCACTAGGTGAATGTTCATTACCAGATTGAGTTTCAGCATCAAAGATAGAAATTTCATTATCATTATGAGGAGGTTTTTCTACTTCAGGTTCACTAGAGGCATTCAAAGTCCTATCATTTTTCTTCTTCTTTTTCTTTTTAGTAGGACTACGTGCATCAGTGTTAGCTCTTTGAGAGTCTTGTTCGATTCTTTTTGGGCGTCTCTCAAGATAAAGTGGTTCCTGAGTCATTTTACCTCCTCTAGTTGCTTCTCTAACAACAAAGTCATGTATGTTATTGTTCATTTCATCAAGAAATTCTCTTTGAGATTTAGCAACTTGTTCTAACTGGGTTTGAACCATAGAAGCATGCTTTCCCACACCTCTAACATCATTTGATATTCTAAATAACAAGTCACTCAAGCGAGCAACCATATCGATTGTATTTCAGTTGTTTCATAACATTTACATTGAAGTGATCTTGTTTTCCAATGTAGTTTTCGAACTCATAAAGGCATTGGCTAGGATGCATATTGTGAGGATTGTCATTATCACTTAACTTCATTAGAGAATTTACCTCTACCACCTTAGGTAGTAGTGGTGTATTAAGCCCATGTATTTCTACAATAGGAGGTAAATTTTTGACATCCTCAGCTTTAATACCTTTTTCCTGCATAGATTTCTTTGCCTCTTGCATATCTTCAGGACTGAGATATAATATTTTCCTCTTCTTCGGAGTGGGTTTAGGCGGTGGTTCAGGAAGAGTCCAATCATCATAATTTTTTAATATATTATTCAATAATTCTTTAGCTTGCCTAACAGTCTGTTCCCTGAAAACACAACCAGCACAACTATCTAGGAAATCCCTAGAAGCATCGGTTAGTCCATTATAGAAGATACCAAGTATTTCATTTTTCTTAAGAGGATGATCAGGCAAAGCATTAAGTAATTGGCAAAGCCTCCCCCAAGCTTGTGGGAGACTCTCTTCTTTAATTTGCACAAAGTTAAATATCTCCTATAAAGCAGCTTATTTCTTATGAGCAGGGAAATATTTTTTTAGAGAAGTAATAAATCATATCCTGGGGACTACGCACACAACCAGGAGCAAGAGTATTGTACCAAGCTTTAGCATCACCCTTTAATGAGAATGGAAATAATTTGAGAATAAAGTAATAGCGAGTCTTCTCATCGTGAGTAAAAAGGGTGGCTATGTCATTCAACTTAGTAAGATGTGACACAATAGTTTCAGTTTCATAACCATGGAAAGGATCAGATTCAACCAAAGTAATTAACTCTGGGTTGACAGATAATTCATAATCCTAATCATCAATAAAGATAGGTGAAGTAGCAAACTTAGGATCATATTGCATTCTAGCATTCAGAGATTTTTTTATACTTGCATAATAATTTCTCTAGATCATCTCTATCCTTACAAGCAAGAATATCTCTAGTTGTCTCCTCATTCAAAACATAACCTTCCGGTACCTTTGGCAATTCATATCTAGGAGGGCTAGTTCTAGTAGATGTTTCAAGATTTTCATTTTCAAGCTCATCATCAGATTCAACAACATCATGTGTTGTCTTACTCTAGCAATTTGTTCATCAAGAAAGTCACCAAGTGGCACACCATCATCATCAAGCAAGGTACTAGCATCATCATGAGTATCATTCATAGAAGATGTAGCATCATCAACAACTTGCGACATATCAGGATTAATAGCATGTGCGGTGTTGCAAGTTTAATTATAACAGAAGGTGAATCTAAAGCAGAACTAGATGGCAGTTCCTTACCTTCCCTCGTCTTAGAGGGATAAATCTTAGTCTTAGCATCCTTCAGATTCTTCATAGTGATAAATTGGTAATAATCCCAAGTGACTCTACAAATATAGCTATGCTCACCGGCAACGGCGCTAGAAAAAGGTCTTGATAACCCACAAGTATAGGGGATCGCAACAATTTTCGAGGGTAGAGTATTCAACCCAAATTTATAGATTCGATACAAGGGGAGCAAAAGAATATTTGCAAGTATTAGCAGCTGAGCTGTCAATTCAACCACACGTGGAGATTAATTATCTGCAGCAAAGTGATCAGTAGCAAAGTAATATGATAGTTTTGATAATAGTAGCAGCAGCAAAGGTAACGGTAACAGTGATAGCAGTAATTTTGTAGCAAGTGCAACAGTAATGATAGCAATAGTAGCTTAGCAAGAACAATATAAGATAAATACGTAGGCATTGGATCGGTAATCTGTTGGATGATATTCATCATGTGATAGTCATAACCTAGGGCGATACGACACTAGCTCCATTTCATAAATATAATGTAGGCATGTATTCTGTAAATAGTCATATGTGCTTATGAAAAGAACTTGCATGACATCTTTTGTCCTAACTTCCCGTGCCAGCGGGGTCCTATTGGAAACTAAGGGATATTAAGGCCTCCTTTTAATAGAGAACCGGAACAAAGCATTAACACACGATGAATACATGAACTCCTCAAACTACGGTCATCAACGGGAGTGATCCTGACTATTGTCACTCCGGGGTTGCCGGATCATAACACGTAGTAGGTGACTATAACTTGCAAGATCGGATCTAGAACATGGATATAATGGTGATAACATAAACAGTTCAGATCTGAAATCATGGCACCCGGGCCCAAAGTGACAAGCATTAGGCATGGCAAAGTCATAGCAACATCAATCTCAGAACATAGTGTATACTAGGGATCATGCCCTAACAAAACTAACTAGATTACATGATGAATCTCATCCAACTCCTCACCGACCAGCGAGCCTACGAAGGAATTACTCACTCCCGGTGGGCAGCATCATGGAATTGGCGATGGAGAAGGGTTGGTTATGATGAAGAACGAAGACCCCCCTCTCCGAAGCCCCAAACGAACTCCGTATCTGGCCTCCCGATGAATAACAGGAGGTGACGGCGGCTCTGTCTCGTCGATTGTGATAATTCTTTCTCCCTGATTTTTCTGGAAAAATAGGATTTTATAGCATCGGTTTCAGGGTCTGCGGGGCCACCAGGTGGGGACAACCCACATGGGCGTGCCTGGGAGGGTAGGCGTTCCATGGTGGGTTGTGCCCACCCAGGTGCCCCTCTCCAGTGGCTCTTGGCCCCAGAAATTCACTTTATTGATATAAAAAATCCTCATGAAGTTTTGTTCCATTCCAAAAACTTTTATTTCTGCACAAAAACAACATAATGGTAGTTCTGCTGAAAACATCGTCAGTCTGGTGTTAGTTTCATTCAAATTATGCAAATTATAGTCCAAAATAAGAGGAAAAGCGTTAGGAAAAGTAGATACGTTGGAGACGTATCAAGGGCTCCACCCACGAAGGGTCCATGAAGAAGCAACCTTGTCTATCCCACCATGGCCATTGCCCACGAAGGACTTGCCTCACTTGGGTAGATCTTCACAAAGTAGGCGATATCCTTGCACTTACAAACTCCTTGGTTCAACTCAGCAATCTTGTCGGAGGCTCCCAAGTGACACCTAACCAATCTAGGAGACACCACTCTCCAAAAGGTAATAGATGGTGTGATGATGATGAACTCCTTGCTCTTGTGCTTCAAATGATAGTCTCCCCATCACTCAACCCTCTCTCACAGATTTGGCTATGGTGGAAAGATGATTTTAGTGGAAACCAACTTGGGGAAGGCTAGATATAAAGATTCTTGTGGTTGGATTGGAATGTCTTGGTCTCAACACATGAGTAGGTGGTTCTCTCTCAGAAAATGAGTAGTGTAAGTGTAGGCACGTTTTGATGGCTCTCTCTTGAATAGAGAAGGGGGTGGAGGAGTATACATAGCCTCCACACAAAATCTAACTGTTACACACATTTGACCCAACTCGGTCAGACCGAATAGGTGAACTCGGTGAGACCGATTTAGTTCAAAATGTGAATATTAGGAATCTCGGTGGGACCGACATGATCAACTCAGTGGGACCGATGTGCTAGGGTTAGGGCAAAACCTCATCTTGGTGTCACCGATTGCATGAACTCGGTGGGACCGATTTCAACAATAAGCAAACTAGAGAGTTGGTCAGGCAAACTCGATGGGACCGATCGCTCACTTCGGTAAGACCGAAACGTTACAAAAAGGAAACAGAGAGTTCACATTGCGAACTCGGTGGGACCGATCACTCATTTCTGTGAGACCGAAACGTTATGAAGGGAAACACAGAGTTTGCAATGCCATCTCGGTGAGACCGAAATCCCTATCAGTGAGACCGAACTGATTAGGGTTTCTGGCTATGGCTATGTCAAAGGAACTCGGTGGCGCTGGATAGATCAAATCGGTAGGGCCGAGTTTGAATTTAGGTTTAGGACATATTTGGATTTGAGAAAGTGGTTGAGGGCTTTGGAGCATATCACTAAGCATTTTGAGCAAGTAGACCATTAAGCAACACCTCAACCCCTTTTAATAGTATTGGCTTTTCCTATGGACTCAATGTGATCTTGGATCACTAAAATAGAAATGAAGAGTCCTGAGCTTTTGCCAATATTTGTCCATAGCATTTTGATGGGTCCACATCTCTAGTCCATGCCATGCCAATCATTGAACTTTCTGAAATATTCAACTTGAATGGATATTAGTTCAATGAGCTACATGTTGTTATGAATTACCAAAACCACCCGGGGATTAGTTGCACTTTCACCAGGCCATCTTAATTTCGGAGAAAATTTTCCATTTTGATCCTTTGGTTTAGAATCTTGGGCACCTCAAGCAGACGGTTCAAGACATGGGGGGTCTCATGGACGTCCTTACCAGATATGTCGAGTCAGATACCACCTAGGATCCAATGTTAGACGATGAAAAGGCTGGCAAAGGCAAGAAGAATGGTGGTGGCAAGGGATAGCTGCAGAACAACTCTGGGCACGCCGACAACCCTGGCAATCTGGGCAATGGTAGTAAGCGCAAGCACCCGGAGGGCGGCTCAGATTTTGTTGCCAATACCAACACTGGTTTTAAGGTCCAGAGACGCAATAATTCTTGGAGGCCATTCAATGCAAATAAAGCTTGTAATTTTGAGGAAGCCCTTAAAGGTCCGTGTCCCAAGCACAGTACTCAAGATAAACTGGCAAACTACTCATGGGATAACTGTCATATCATGGAAGCTTACCGCAATCAAGTCTACCAAAACCATCAAGGTGGTGGTGGTGGAAACCCTGGACAACTAGGGGCGGGCGACTCAAATTTTCCAGGAGGCGGCTCGTTGGGTAATTACCAGAACCCTGGTTTCCAGGGCTCGGGTGGCTCAAGGTCTGGTTATCAAGGATCTAGCAATGGTGGGTCTGGACATCAGTGTTCCAGCCAGAGCAACCACCAGCAGGGCAACCAGATAGGTTTTCAGAGTAATCCAAAGGAATTGAAGAGTGGTCAATATCACGTGTTCACCACTAGCACCTTTAAGCATGATCGCAAGCTGCAGCAACGTGTCGTCAGTATGATTGAGCCAGCGGTCCCGTAGTACTTGAACTGGTCAGAGCAATCGGTTGTCTGGAGTAGAGAGGATCACCCGCCCCGAGTTGAGAATCCAGGTTGTCTCGCTCTGGTGGTGGCGCCTCAAGTTGATGGTTATAAGCTTACTAAGGTACTCATGGACGGAGGAAGCTACATAAACATTTTATATTATGATACTTTAGATGGATGAATTTGTCAGAGAAACAGATCCTACCGTCTTCGACCGTTTTTCGTGGGATCGTTCCTGGAAAGTCCGCTTATCCTATTGGGCGGATTAAGCAAGAAGTGGTGTTTGGTGATGATTATAACTATAGATCAGAGTTTTTGACGTTTAAGGTAGTCAAGATTAAGAGCCCATATCATGCCCTCTTCGGATGGCCGACTTATGCTCATTTCATGGACAGGCCCTGCTATGTACACCTCAAGCTCAAAATGCCTGGACTGAAGGGCATTATCATGCATGGTCGGTGGCAACAGGAAAATAGCTCGTGAGTGTGAAAAAGGGGATGCGGCTTATGCAGAGTCGGCCTGCGCAACAGAGGAGTTGAAATTTTATACGTCCAATGTTAACCCGGCTGACATGACTCCCCTGAAGAAACCCACCACAGAGTCTAACCCTCCGCTCAAGTTTAAGTCGGTCAAGGACATGAACAGGTTGACTTCACCCCTGGTGACTCATCCCAACAGTTCACTATTGGGACGGGCAAGGATCCCAAATAGGAAAGCGCACTCATCGAGCTCATGTGTGAGAATCGAGACATATTCGCATGGAAACCTTCTGACATGCCTAGTGTACCGAGAGAATTCACCGAGCAGCACCTTAATGTTGATCCTAAAGTGAGACCAGTCCGGCAATACCTCCGTCGTTTCAACAAGGAAACACGCAAGGCTATCATGGAAGAAGTCGCCCGGCTCCTAGCTGTCGGGTTCATTGTGGAAGTATTTCATCCTGAGTGGTTGGCCAATCCAATACTTGTTCTAAAGAAAATGGCACTTGGTGTATGTGTGTTGATTACACAAATCTTAACAGGGCTTGTCCCAAAGACTCGTTTGCCCTCCCTCGTATTTCTCAGATCATCGATTCACAGCTGGGTGTGAGAGTTTATGATTACTGGATGCTTAATCCGGCTATCATCACATAAAGATGGATGTTGAGGGCCAGGAGAAAACAACCTTCATCACGCCTTTGGGGCTTTCTGTTATGTATCTATGCCTTTTGGGCTCAAGAGAATGGGAGCTACTTATCAATGCAGTGTCCAGAATTGTTTTCACAATCAGACCGGGTGCAATGTTCATGCTTATGTTGACGATATTGTGGTCAAGTCCCGCAAGAAGGAAACACTGCTGGAAACCTTTGACAATCTTCGAGTTTATAAGATGATGCTTAACCCGACCAAGTGTGTTTTTGGCATTCCTGTAGGCAAATTGCTAGGTTTTCTGGTGTCTGAGCGAGGTATTGAAGCTAATCCAGAGAAAATCAAGGCGGTGACCTCCCTTACTAAGCCGACCAACATCAACGATGTCCAGCGTATGGCGGGTCGCATTGCTGCTTTGAGCCGGCTCATAAGACGCCTTGGTGAGAAGGCGATTCCCTTGTATCAGATGCTGAAAAAGATTGACCACTTCGTCTGGAGTGACGCTATAGATAAAGCTTTTGAAGCTCTCAAGAAATAGATAGCTGAGCCGCCCTCCTTGCTGCTCCTATTGGCAAGAGCCTATGCTCCTGTACATTACTGCTAATAATAAATCAGCCAATGTTACAGTTGTCGTAGAGCACAAGGAAGCTGGCAAATAGTATCAAGTCCAGAGGCCAGTTTATTATATCAGTGAAGTTTTGACGGAGTCCAAGCAAAGGTATCTGCATTGGTAGAAGCTGGTATTCGGTGTATTCATGGCTAGTCACAAGTTGAAGCATTATTTCCAGCAACACCCAATCACTGTGGTAAGCTCCGCCCCTTTGGGAGATATCATCTAGAGCAGAGAAGCCACATGTCAGATTGCTAAGTGGGAAATTGAGCTTGGGCCGCATCGTCTGAAATATGTACCACGAACAGCTATCAAGTCTCAAGCATTGGTGGATTTCATCAATGATTGGACTGAACTTCAAGTTCCCGAGGAGAAGCCAGACAACACTTATTGGACAATTCATTTTGAAGGTTCCAGACAATTGGAAGGCTCAGGGGCTGGAGTTATCTTATCTTCCCCTCGAGGTGATAAATTTTGTTATGTTCTAAGGATTATGTTTCCTTGTACTAATGATACGTCTCCAATGTATCTATAATTTTTTATTGTTCCATGCTATTATATTATCCATCTTAGATGTTTTATATGCATTTATATGCTATTTTATATGATTTTTGGGACTAACTATTAACCTAGAGCCCAGTGCCAGTTTCTGTTTTTCCTTGTTTTTGAATTTTATAGAAAAAGAAAACCAAACGGAGTCCAATTGACCTGAAAATTGACGGAGATTATTTTTGGACTAGAAGAAGCCCATGGAGCATCGAAGATGGGCCAGAAGAGTACCGAGGCACCCACTAGGGTGGGGGCGCGCCCTACCCCCCTGGGCATGCCCCCCTACCTCGTGGCCGCCTCGGAGACCCCCTGACTTGTTCCCGATGCCAAAACCTCTTATATATACAGAAACCCCCAGAACATAACCTAGATCAGGAGTTCCGCTGTCGCAAGCCTCTGTAGCCACCTAAAACCAATCTAGACCCATTCCGGCACCTTGCCGGAGGGGGGAATTCCTCTCCGGTAGCCACCTTCATCATCCTGGTGCTCTCAATGATGAGGAGGGAGTAGTTCACCCTCGGGGTTGAGGGTATGTACCAGTAGCTATGTGTTTGATCTCTCTCTCTCTCTCTCTCTCTCTCTCTCTCGTGTTCTTGATGTGGCACGATCTTGATGTATCGCGAGCTTTGCTATTATAGTTGGATCTTATGATGTTTCTCCCCCTCTACTCTCTTGTAATGGATTGAGTTTTCCCTTTGAAGTTATCTTATCGGATTGAGTCTTTAAGGATTTGAGAACACTTGATGTATGTCTTGCATGTGCTTATCTGTGGTGACATTGGGATATTCACGTGATCTACTTGATGTATGTTTTGGTGATCAACTTGCGGGTTCCATAACATTGTGAACTTATGCATAGGGGTTGGCACACGTTTTCGTCTTGACTCTCCGGTAGAAACTTTGGGGCACTCTTTGAAGTTCTTTGTGTCGGTTGAATAGATGAATCTGAGATTGTGTGACGCATATCGTATAATCATACCCACGGATACTTGAGGTGACATTGGAGTATCTAGGTGACATTAGGGTTTTGGTTGATATGTGTCTTAAGGTGTTATTCTAGTACGAACTCTTGAATAGATTGATCCGAAAGAATAACTTTGAGGTGGTTTCGTACCCTACAATAATCTCTTCGTTTGTTCTCTGCTATTAGTGACTTTGGAGTGACTCTTTGTTGCGTGTTGAGGGATAGTTATATGATCCAACTATGTTATTATTGTTGAGAGAACTTGCACTAGTGAAAGTATGAACCCTAGGCCTTGTTTCCTAGCATTGCAATACCGTTTGTGCTCACTTTTATCGCTTGCTACCTTGCTGTTTTTATATTTCCAGATTACAAAAACCTATATCTACCATCCATATTACACTTGTATCACCATCTCTTCGCCGAACTAGTGCACCTATGCAATTTACCATTGTATTGGGTGTGTTTGGGACACAAGAGACTCTTTGTTATTTGGTTGCAGGGTTGCTTGAGAGAGACCATCTTCAACCTATGCCTCCCACGGATTGATAAACCTTAGGTCATCCACTTGAGAGAAATTTGCTACTGTCCTACAATCCTCTGCACTTGGAGGCCCAATGTAACGCCCTCGATGCGGCTATATCTCCCACGTGTCGAGGCACGACTTAGAGGCATAACCGCATTGAAAGCAATGTCGCAAGTGAGGTAATCTTCACACAACCCATGTAATACTTAAAGGGAAAGAGATACATAGTTGGCTTACAATCGCCACTTCACACAATACATAAATAAACATCCATCATTCCAATTACACTCAAGGTCCGACTACGGTACCAAATATGAAAGAAGACTACCCCAAATGCTACATAGATCCCCGGATCACCCCAACTGGGCTCCACTACTGATCATCTGGAAAAGAAACATAGTAACTGCCACGTTCCTCGTCGAACTCCCAAGTGAGCTCGGACGCGTCATCTGCACTGGCATCGTTGGTACCTGCAACTATTGTGATAATATCTGTGAGTCACGGGGACTCAGCAATCTCACACCCGCGAGATCAAGACTATTTAAGCTTATAGGTAGGAAAAGGATAATGAGGTGGAGCTGCAGCAAGCGACTAGCATACATGGTGGCTGCAACGCAAAAGAGAGCGAGAAGAGAAGGTAAAGCACGGTCGTGAAGCTAGAAGTGATCAAGAAGTGATCCTGAAACGACCTACGTCAAACATAACTCCAACACCGTGTTCACTTCCCGGACCCCGCCGAGAAGAGACCATCACGGTTACACACGCGGTTGATGTGTTTTAGTAAAGGTCAACTTCGGGTTTTCTACAACCGGACATCAACAAATTCCCATCTGCCTCATAACCGCAGGCACGGCTTTCGAAAGATAATACCCTGCAGGGGTGTCCCAACTTAGCCCATGATAAGCTCTCACGGTCAACGAAGGATATTCCTTCTATCGGGAAGACCCGATCAATCTCGGAATCCCGGACTACAAGACATTTCGACAGCAATAAAACAAGTCCAGCAAAGCCGCCCGATTGTGCCGACAAATCCTGATAGGAGCTGCACATATCTCGGTCTCAGGGCACATCCGGATGAGCAGTCCGTACAACTAAAACCAAATCTCGAGTTTCCCCGAGGTGGCGCTGCAAAGGGCTCTAGTTTGGACCAGCAATCGAAGGAGAACTGGCCCGGGGGGGGGGGGGTTAAAATAAAGATGACCCTTGAGTCTGTAGAACCCAAGGGAAAAAGGTTTAGGTGGCAAATGATAAAACCAATGTTGGGCCTTGCTGGAAAAGTCTTATTCAAAGCAATCTGTCAAGGGGGTCCCATAAATCACCCAACCGTGTAAGGAACGCAAAATCCGGGAACATAACACCAGTATGATGGAAACTAGAGTGGCAAGAGTGGAACAAAACACCAGGCATAAGGCCGAGCCTTCCACCCTTTACCAAGTATATAGATGCGTTAATTAAATAAGAGGTATTGTGATATCCCAACAAGTAAACATGTTCCAACAAGGAACAACAAGTCCATGTTCCAACAAGGAACAAACTTCATCTTCACCTGCAACTAGCAACGCTATAAGAGGGGCTGAGCAAAGCGGTAACATAGCCAATCAATGGTTTGCTAGGACATGGATGGTTAGGGGCTGACATGGCAATATGGGTGGCATGACATAGCAAGTGGTAGGTATCGCAGCATAGGCATAGCAAAAGAGCGAGCATCTAGCAAGCAAAGATAGAAGTGATTTCGAGGGTATGGTCATCTTGCCTGCAAGGTTCTCAGAGTTGTCGAAAGCTTGGTCCTCGAAAGTGTTCTCAACAGGTTCCTCGTTCACGTACTCGTCTCCCGGCTCTACCCAAAGCAAGAAAACAAGCAAAGGGGACAAATATCAATCACGATGCAATGCGCAAGCAACATGATGCAAAACATGGCATGATATGCGAGATGTGATATGCAATGCATATGCATGCTCCGGAAGGACAAGGCTTAACAAGGCATAATCTTGGCAAACCAAGTATGCCACTGGATAGGTGAGGTGATTTCAGTTGAAATCGATATAAAGATCACCGGAATCGGATGCACGGTTTGCAAATGACAAGCAAAACAAGAATGACGATAATCTGCCATTAACAGCATGATGCTACATAGCAAGCAACAAGAAATTAAGCTACTGCACCCAAACATATCAAAAAAGCATATGACAGTAATCTACTCAAGATGCTCGACAAAAGATGAACACTGAGCTACGGCTAAATCACATCACAACAGGTTCAAACAAGCATGGCAAAAGTGCAAAAGATAACAGGTTCACAGACTTAGTGAAAATATCAACACAGCAATGAAACAACATGCTACAGGATCAGGACATAGCAAAGTAAGGCATGTCATGAATCTACTCAAAGCACTTTACAAAAGTTCCTTACTAACCATAAGCCAAAAAGGATCAGAAAATATGATTACGCCCATGTCAAATAAGCAAGTTTCGTTACAGGTTTCAGACTTAGCAGAAAACTGGACATGTCAAAAACACATAACGAGTAGGCATGTTCGTGAGCTCGATTCACTCACTATAGAGCATTGCATGATAAACTAAGAATACATAAATCAAGAAGACATGGCATAGTAACTATACATGACAAGAACAATATCATAGCATGCAAGGATCAACTACACCATCCTTGGCAAAATCGAATAACATGTAAACAATCTGCCAGCAACATTTTGAAGCAAAAGTAGAGCTCCATTGACTCAAGCTATTACACTCCATAAATACAAAAAAAGACATGTATGGATATAGAAAATACTTAAGTCCAAAACACTGTTACTGATCATGCTCAAAATATGCATAGATCTCCCGGAAACAACATGAATACATGGCATGAAAATAACAGCAGTCAGGGACTTGGTGAAATTACTGTCTCTGAAATCAGCAACATCAAGTGCCCTAGTTTGCATGCTTGTGCTAGTCACCACAAAGATCACAAAAATACATGGCATAATACTATGGAAAGGTAACATGGCATATTACAAAACTCATGTAGGACTCAACTTCCTAGGATGCACACATCAATCATGGCAAAAATGACAAAAGTGCATGTTCAGATAAGATCCAGCAACTAACATCACATAGCCCTCTTCTAACAGATTTTCGGGCATCAAAACGACCTCAAATGAAAATGATGCAATGGAATTAAATGATGTACTCATCGATTCAAACAATTTGACATATTATATGCACGGAGCGGAGCTACGGATGCAAAGTTATGGCATGATGAACGTGTGACGATGATGCAATAATTTACAGACTTGGAGAAAATCGGGTCGAGGGAAAAGTCAACCCGCGGGCGACGGAAGCCAAGGTTGGCCGGAGTGCTCGCCGGAGTGCTCGGGGAGGCGGCGGCGGAGGCGGATCCGGCCGTCCCCGGGCCGGATCTGGCGGAGGGAGGCGCGGGCGGCGCCGGGACGGTGCGGGCGGAGGCGGCGGCGGCGGCAGTCGGCGGGGGAGGCGAGGCGGCGCCGGGACGGTGCGGGCGGAGGCGGCGGCGGCAGTCGGCGGCGGAGGCGAGGCGGTGCTGGCCGGCGAGGCGCGGGGCAGCGGCGCGGGAGCGACGGGGCAGCGGCGCGGCGGGCGGGGCGCGGGTGCGGCCCGGCCGGCGCGCGAGAGGGCCGGCCTCTGGCCCGGCGGGCCGGCGGCGCGGGTGGAGGAGGAGCGCCACGTGGCGGGCGCGGACTGGCCGGGCGCGGCGGCGGACGGTGTCCGGCGCGGCCCGGACACGTCCGGCGGCGGCGGGGGACGAAATTTTTAGGGTTAGGGTGGAATGGACCCGTGATTGAAATGGGGGGGGTCTATATATAGGCATAGAGGGGGCTAGGAAGCTCCAAATGGAGAGCGGTTTTCGGACACGCGATCGTGATCGAACGGCGGAGGATATGGGAGTGTCTTAGATGGGTTGTTGGGCTGTTTTGAAGGGGTTTTGGGCTGCAACACACACGAGGCCTTCACGGTTACCCGGTTAACCGTTGGAGTACCAAACGAACTCCGGTTGACCCGAAACTTGACAGGCGGTCTGCCGGTGCTATACCGAGGCCGCTTGGCAAACCTCGGTCCAATCCGAGAAAGTTTAACACCCGCTCACGAAGAAATGTAAAAGGGGACACCGGGGAACATAGGAGCGCCGGATTGCAAAACGGACAACGGGGAAAAAGCTCGGATTTATGAGACGAACACGTATGCGAATGCGATGCACATGATGACATGATATGAAATGCATGACATGAACAAAATGCGAAACGGAGGGAAACCCAACCACGGAGGAAATATCATATCACAATGCCGAAAATGGCAAGAGTTGGAATACAAATATGGCAAGTTACATCCGGGGCGTTACACCCAACAACGTCTACAAGAAGAAGGTTGCGTAGTAGACATCAACTAACAATGCAACTGAATATGAGGCCCTCCTTCACGGCCTCTGTATGGCTAAAGAGATGAATCTTAGCCGGGTCAGGTGCCTTGGCGACTTTGATTTGGTTGCTCAGCAAGTTTCTGGCAAGTCGGATTCCAAGGACCCCCTCATGGCGGCTTATCGACAGGCAGTGACTAATATTGTAGGACATTTCATAGGTTATCAAGTTGATCACATTGATCGAAGGCTCAATGAGGCGGCTGATGCGTTTTCATGACTTGGCTCTCGGCGTAAGCCGGTTCCTCCCAACACTTTCCTTAATGTTCTGCACAATCCTCCTGTCACATTGCCGTCAGAGGAAGATCTTACCATACCTCACTCGGAGGCACAGTTGGTGGCTGCTCTTCGTGCTATACCAGATTGGGTGATTCCTTATTTGGATTATCTGACTCGCGGCGAGCTCCCTGAGATGAACTCATTTCTTGTCAGATCGTTCGATGTTCCAAGTTCATGACTATTGTCAACGGCGAGTTGCACAAAAGAAGCATCAAAGGTGTTTTTCAACATTGTGTTTCCCCTGATGAAGGACAAGAGATCCTCAATGAAATTCACTCTAGCAATTGTGGTCATCATGCCGGCTCAAGATCCCTGGTAGCGAAGGCTTTTCAACACGGCTTTTACTAGCTCATAGCTCATGCAGATGTTGAGGATATTGTGCTCAAGTGTGATGGATGCCAGAAGTTTGCACGGTAAGATCATGTTCCTTCTCAAGAACTTCAGATGATTCCAATCACCTGGTCGTTTGCTGTCTGGGGAATTGATGTGGTTGGCCCGTTTAAACGATCCAAGGACAAGAATACCCACCTTTTGGTTGATGTTGATAAGTTTACCAAGTGGGTTGAAGCGAAGCCAATAAGCAATTGTGATGCAGCAACAACAGCTCAGTTCCTGAAGAAGTTGATCTTTCGCTTTGGTTATCCACACAGCATCATCACCGGTAATGGAACTAACTTGTCCAAGGTAGCTATGAAGTAATTTTGTCAACAAGAGCATATCCGGCTTGATGTAGCATTAGTAGCACATCCTCAGTCCAATGGACAAGCAGAACGCGCCAACCAGGAGATTTTACGAGGTATCAAGCCAAGGCTCATGGTTCGTCTATAGCGTACTCCGGGTTGTTGTGTTGAGGAAATCCCCTCCACCCTTTGGAGTATACGGACCACCCCCAATAGATCAACAGGATACACACCTTTCTTCATGGTCTATGGCGCATAAGTTGTGTTACCGAGCGACATACATCATGATTCTCCAAGAGTGGCAACTTATGTTCAAGCAGATAATGCACAAGCTTGTCAGGACTCTTTAGATGCCTTGGAAGAAGAATGTGACTTTGCCGCAGCACGGTCTGCAATATATCAGCAACACCTACGTCGCTATCACAGCTGTCAAGTTCGCAGTCGTACTTTCCAGGAGGGCGACTTAGTGCTCTGTCTGATACAAGAATAGACAGGTATGCATAAGCATTCCCCTCCATGGGAAGGGCATTTTTTCATCAGCAAGAACCTCAACAGTGGGTCATATTACCTGATTGACATACTTGAACATGATAAGTCATGTACAACTAAGGAAGGGTGTTAGACGACATATGCCACAAGGTGGCTTCGTGTGAGGGCAAGACTGCTGCTGGAATATCCAGGGACGAGTATGCGAGTAGCACGCGCTAGTTTACCCAAGTTCAGGGCTCTCCGGAGAGATAACACCCCTACTCCTGCATGTCTGAGTATATGTGGTATATCTGTAGTACAGAGTGCTCCTGGAGCTGTATCTGAGCTCAGTGCCATAGGCATCTGGCTTTGTATATATCTCATATGTGTGTATGAGCTAGCTAGCTAGTGGGCATGAGAGAGCTCCACCGTGAGTGAGCATGGGGCATGCGTGAGTGTGTGCCTGGGGTGGATGGATGGATGGCATATATATAGGTGAGCTAGCTTACTACCTAAGCTATGTAGTGGCGTGGGGGGCAAGTGGGCATGGGACACCATGCCCATGAGAGATGTGTATGCGACGTGCATGCCTCCTTGTCCCTGGTGCACTTTATAAAACAGTGCCCAGGGACAGATACACTGTAGATGATGTCGCGATACAGTTGTCTCGTCGGTGTCTTGTCGGTATCGGGTCGGGTTGTAGTCGGCAGCCGGCTGGTTGGCGCAGTCGGCAGCCGGTAGCCGGCCGGGCAGAGCAGTCGAACGGGGAGCCGACAGGAGCGGCCGGGCAGTCGGACTGAGGGGCTTTGCTAGCCCCGATGTCTTGATTTATTCTCTCGCCGTCTTCGGGGTATCCGTGTCCAATTACTCCGATAGTAGCCCCCAAGCCTCCGGGCAACTTGGCAAAGTTGGGCGGAGGTTTTTTGGCGAGTGTTCGTGGAAATGATCATGAAAAAGACAAAGTTAGTCCACGGAGATATATCATATGTTTGCTTTTAGCATTGCAAGTTTTATGCGGAGGGTGCCGACTCCGTTTCGTCCGAGCCCCCTTAATCTTTTTCGTGTTCCCTCCGCTTTTTGGCTTGTGCTCTTGCTTTGCCGGACAGCCGCTCTGCGGTCTGTGGCTGAGAGTGGGCCGCGAAGTGGAGTCTGGGAGCAGATTCAACCGAGTAGATACTTGTAAAGGAAACGGTCGGGTAGCCCGAAGTGTTTTTCTTCCCGGACATTTTTCGCGTGGGTGGCCTCCAGCGTTCACCCTTGCTAGCCGGACAGCCGCTCTGCGGTCTGTGACTAAGAGTGAGCCTTTGGTACTACGCACGCTACTAAGGCGTCTGCGTGAACAAACGTCTCAGGCCAAGCGGCCAGCCCCCGGGCCAACTCTGGCTGGCACTGGAGCGAACAGTGATGCATCTGAATGAAATGCGGAGATAGTTCCCCGAGCATCGCTCGGGGTTATCCGTGCTTGCGTAGTGCAAAAATATGTAGGTGAAGAGCTCACATTGCTTTTCGCATAGCCGAAGCGGAGTTTGCCGAAGACAGCCGGCACCGCTCGGCACTCGCGGAGTGCGCCGGTGCACCCGCTAGGTGCAGCCTTCGGGTGCTCGAAGGGGGGCCCGCCGGTCAGGCTCGACCGGCCAGGCGGCGAGCGGAACGCGGCCGAGCCGGCTTGGCACAGCCGGCCAGGCCGCGAGGCGTCTGGCAGCGCCCTTTTCTTCTTCTCTTTTTTTTCTCTTCTACCGGTTGCTGGGAGCCGAAAAAACTCTTCTCTTGTCTGCAACCTTCGCGGGGGCGCGTCAGCGCACCCGATGGGTGTAGCCCCCGAGATTCGGGCCGAATGCTGAGTAGTCAGGCCGGATCTCGCGGCAACTAACTTGTCTTCTTCTTCGCGGGGGCGCGTCAGCGCACCCGCTGGGTGTAGCCCCCGAGATTCGGGCCGACTGCTGAGCAGTCAGGCCGGATCTTCCGGCAATTACTTTGTCTTTTCTTCGCGGGGGCGCATTAGCGCACCCGCTGGGTGTAGCCCCCGAGATTCGGGCCGACTGCTGAGCAGTCGGGCCGGATCTCCCAGCGACTACTTTGTCTTCTTTTTCTTCTTCAGCCGGCTGGGCGGGCGGACCTCGACATAGCAGTCGGGCGCTTTGCAGCCGGCCAGGCAGCCAGTGGTCGGACGCACATCCGATAGTAGGACGCACACTCTTTTTATTTCGCCAGCCGACTGTGGGCAGTCGGCCCTTGGCTTTTTTAGCCGGATCACGGGCAGCCAGCCCTTTCTTTTTCTCCCAGCCGGCCTTGAGCAGTCGGACACAACTCTTCATCTTTTTTTTTCCGGCTTGGCACAGTCGGCCAGGCCGCGAGGCGTCTGGCAGCGCCCTTTTCTTCTTCTCTTTTTTTTCTCGTCTACCGGCTGCTGGGAGCCGAAAAAACTCTTCTCTTGTCTGTAACCTTCGCGGGGGCGCGTCACCGCACCCGATGGGTGTAGCTCCCGAGATTCGGGCCGACTGCTGAGCAGTCAGGCCGGATCTCGCGGCAACTAACTTGTCTTCTTCTTCGCGGGGGCGCGTCAGCGCACCCGCTGGGTGTAGCCCCCGAGATTCGGACCGACTGCTGAGCAGTCAGGCCGGATGTTCCGGCAATTACTTTGTCTTTTCTTCGCGGGGGCGCGTCAGCGCACCCGCTGGGTGTAGCCCCCGAGATTCGGGCCGACTGCTGAGCAGTCGGGCCGGATCTCCCGGCGACTACTTTGTCTTCTTCTTTTTTTTCTTCAGCCGGCTGGGCGGGCAAACCTCGACATAGCAGTCGGGCGCTTTGCAGCCGGCCAGGCAGCCAGCGGTCGGACGCACATCCGGCAGTAGGACGCACACTCTTTTTTTTCGCCAGCCGACTGTGGGCAGTCGGCCCTTGGCTTTTTTAGCCGGATCACGGGCAGCCAGCCCTTTCTTTTTCTCCTAGCCGGCCTTGAGCAGTCGGACACAGCTCTCCATCTTTTTTTTTTCCGGCTTTGGGCAGTCGGCCCCATTTTTTGTTTCTTTTGCTAGCAGTCGGTCCGACTCTTCTCTTTCTCCGTCTCCGCGGAGGCAGCCGGACCTTGACTTTTCTTCGCCGGCTCCACACGAGCAGCCGACGCCCACTTCTCTTTCGATGAGCAGCCGACCACAGGAAGGGGCTGTAGCGGAGGGAAGCAGAGCCGGCAGGCGGCTGGAGCGGCGTGGCCGGCTAGCGGCGAGCCGGCGACGCGGAGGGCCGGCTGGCGCGCCCATCGGGCGGACGGGACACGGCAGCAGCCAGCACGGAGTCTGGGGGAGCCGACCAGCCGGCGCCGGCCAGAGGGCGGAGGCGACACAGCAGCAGCTGGGGGCACGGAGGCCGGCATCGGAGGTAGCCGGGAGCCGGCCAGCGGCGCCAGATGCGGCCAGGGCGAAGCTGGTGGAGATAGGCGACGCGGGAGGGGCCGAACTCGGCGCAGTAGGCGGGCGCGGCGTGGGGAGCGCGGACTTGGTGGAAGCCAGCTGGGAGGCGCGGCGCGCGGAGCCACGAAGCGCGGACGAGGCGCCGCGGATGCAGGCGAGGCCGGCGCGGCCGACTGCGGGTGCGCGCGAGGCGGAGCGACCGACTGCGGGCGCGCGTGAGGCGGAGCGGGACCCACGCGTCCAGACGGCGCGGGGACGAGGCGGACGGCGTGATGGAGGCTGGAGGAGTCGGTCGCGCATGCATGCGCGGAGCGGAGGCGAGGATTGGAGCCACAGCCCGCAGCCGGCCCAGGCCTAGCGGGCGCACGGGCGACGCGGAGACGGCCGATGCGGGGCCGCGCGGGGGGGGGGGGGGGGGCGGAGCAGCATGACGACGCGAGGGCCGGGCGCAGGCGGAGGCGGCCGCGAGGCGGAGGGGAATAGCCGGCCAGTGGCTCCGGAGCCCGGCAGAGCAGCGCGGGAGGCGGAGGACCAGGGCCGGCGCTGGTGCGGAGACAGGCGAAGCAGCAGGCAGGTGCGGCGGCGGCAGCTACTGCTGGGACGCGGTCCGGCACCGGCGCGAGCGCGGCGGCAAGGAGCAGCGCCAGCGCGGGGAGCCGACGACGGCCGCGAGCGGTGGAGCGCTGCCGCAGGCGGCAGCACGGGGCTGGGCGCGTGGTTGGTGATGAGCGCAGAGGCCTGCGGGCGTGCAAGGCGGGCGGGAGACAGGCGTGCAGCAGCGCTGCTGGCGAAGGCAGCAACGGACCCAAAAGAGGACACGAGCACGTCGACTTGCAGCAGGGACATGAGCGGTGACGATGTGTGCGGCGAGGAGCGTACGATGGGTGTACACGCACCACATGGCCATTATCTGGGGCATGTACGGGGTAGTATCTGTGTAGTGGTATGGCTAATGGTTTGACCATTATTGACTAGCATCTAGCTAGCTAGCATAGATGAGGTATGGAGTGGAAAATGCGCGCTTCGGCCGGAGCAAGGCACAACGCGGAGGGGAGCAGACACGAGCGACGCAGCACGGCGCGCGCACGGATGCGGCTGACTGAAGCGAGGCACCGCGCGCGGCGCGCGCGCGGACGTACGGCCGGCGTCGCAACGATGGTGATGATGAAGAGGCCGACGGCGAGGACGCGCCACCCCTCGCGGCCGCTCCGGGGGCGGGTCGATGTCGAGCCCCCGAGCGCTACCGGATAGACGGCGCGACGCCGCGACGGAGGCGATGAAGAAAAAAGGGTCCCGCCCGGACTGCGAAACCAGCAGCAGCGCGGTAGCATAGTACCGCCCCACGGTGGGCGCCAAATGTCGGGGGTTAGGTGCGACA
This sequence comes from Aegilops umbellulata, assembly GCA_032464435.1. Taxonomy (NCBI): domain Eukaryota; kingdom Viridiplantae; phylum Streptophyta; class Magnoliopsida; order Poales; family Poaceae; genus Aegilops; species Aegilops umbellulata. The sequence goes on from CP136060.1 coordinate 96,581,814, forward strand.
TATGCCAAGGGATGGCTTATCATGGTGGGGGCGAGTAGAACGTCGCCGGTGCCTGGAAGCGGAATGAGGCGTAGACATGCACGCCGGCGAATCTTACCCAGCTTCAGGGCTCTCCGAGGAGATAACACCCCTACTGCTGCTCTGCGGGGTCTCCGCATGATCACTATGGCAAAGTGTATACAAGGTTGCTCCTTGAGCTGTTTCCTGGAGGTAGGAGATGGCAAGGCTAGCTCTTTCCCCCTTGTGTTCTCTGGTCTAGTGCTAAAAGGATCGAACCCTTTGCATGGGTGCTCCGGGGGGTTTATATAGGCCTATCCCCCGGGGGTACAATGGTAATCCGGCTGGGCGCGGGTCCCAGCCGTCTGTCTCTCAGGCCTCCGTCTCCTCCGCCGACTACTGGGGCCCACCGCCTGTGGGCCTCGCCGACTGACTCGACCACTGTAGCCGTGCTTCTGATGACGTCGGCTTGGTCGTGGGGTCGTGGCAACAGTGCCGCCGCCTGATGGGCGATCACTGTCGCCACTCCCCATCTTGTCTGGTTAATGGCGTGCGGGGCCCGTGGGAGGAGCTGGCCGACTCTCGGAGGCCGACTCCCACGGGATCTGTCCTATGGTGCTCTCGCCGTCTTCGGTCCCCCGCTGACTAGCGGGACCCGCCGTCTCCAGGCCGTATAGGCGGGCCAATGTGGGAACAGGGTTCCGCCACTGGGGCGGATGTCAGGGCTGGCATGGCAACAGTGCCGCGCCGGACGGAGATCTCCTTCGGTACGGCGCACTGTAGTCATACCCGCCCTTGGTAATCGGGGTGGGGGAGGGCCGCACTGCGGCCATCCCTCGTCCCGTCCTTCTCCTTGAAGGCAGAGGGTGGTGAAGTCGCGGGCCGACTCCCCATAGTCGGCTTCTCTGGAAGTCGCCAGCTGGGAGTCGGCTCATTTCGTAGTCGTCTCTGGGATTCAGCCGTGAGTGGGTAGTCGGCGGTGCTACAGCCGACTCCCAGAGGCGGCCCTTCCGCCTTGGGATCCTTGAGGGGCAAAGCCTGCCCCGATGTCTTGAAAGGTTCTGGGTCTCGGGTTAGCCTACCCGTGGCCCATTACTCCGACAAGGAGACCAACAGGCCTTGGAATATTGTTCATCTCCGTCCTCATTACACTTAGAGCCACTGGCTCCAATTTTTTGTACATACTCCTTTGTGTATATATCCTTTATGATCAATATTAATAAAGCCTGCATCCCCGAAACTCGGGGCCTCTGCCGTTTCATCCCATATATTGTGCGTGAGTCTTTATTTTTTGATCATAGGTCACTTGGGGGCTTCTAACTCATCAAGTTTAGCTATTAACATCCCTCTTGACCCGACATATGTCATTATAAAATCTTGGTTAAACCTTCATGTTTGCTTGATGCTCATCCGCCAAGATGACCCGACGTACTCTTGACAGTCAATCTATTATGACCCTAAACTTGTCAAAGTAAACGCCGACTTATGTCATGTGAGAGCCGGCTTACAGAGAGTTAGGATAAACCAAGGGCTATCATGCCAGCTTCGTTGAAGCAAGACTTGTGCCTCGAAAGCCGGTCTTTTTGTCGTGCCTTGAAAGCCGGCTTAAAATTTATCTTTATCTATGTTTAAATTTATGTTCTACTGGATCAAACATTATATCGACCATAAGTCGTCGGGTCAACAAAACACCAAATTATTTTGATCAAGATTGAGCTCTCAACGATCATGAGTCGCATGATTCAAACAACAAACATGGTTATTATCTATTACCACTACTACTGTTGGAAATATGCCCTAGAGGCAATAATAAAAGCATTGTTATTATATTTCCTTGTTCATGATAATTGTCTTTATTCATGCTATAATTGTGTTATCCGGAAATCGTAATACATGTGTGAATGATAGACACCAACATGTCCCTAGTGAGCCTCTAGTTGACTAGCTCGTTGATCAACAGATAGTCATGGTTTCCTGACTATGGACATTGGATGTCATTGATAACGAGATCACATCATTAGGAGAATGATGTGATGGACAAGACCCAATCCTAAACATAGCACAAGATCGTATAGTTCGTTTGCTAGAGTTTTTCCAATGTCAAGTATCCTTTCCTTAGACCATGAGATCGTGTAACTCCCGGATACCGTAGGAGTGCTTTGGGTGTGCCAAACGTCACAACATAACTGGGTGACTATAAAGGTATACTACGGGTATCTCCGAAAGTGTCTGTTGGGTGGACACGGATCGAGACTGGGATTTGTCACTCCGCTTGACGGAGAGGTATCACCGGGACCACTCAGTAATGCATCATCATAATGAGCTCAATGTGACCAAAGTGTTTGATCACGGGATCATGCATTACGGTACGAGTAAAGTGACTTGCCGGTAACGAGATTGAACGAGGTATTGGGATACCGACGATCAAATCTCGGGCAAGTAAAATACCGATTGACAAAGGGAATCGTATACGGGATTAATTGAATCCTCGACATCGTGGTTCATCCGATGAGATCATCGTGGAGCATGTGGGAGCCAACATGGGTATCCAGATCCCGCTGTTGGTTATTGCCCGAGAGTCGTCTCGGTCATGTCTGCATGTCTCTCGAACCCGTAGGGTCTACACGCTTAAGGTTCGGTGACGCTAGGGTTGTAGGGATATGTATATGCAGTAACCCGAATGTTGTTCGGAGTCCCGGATGAGATCCCGGACGTCACGAGGAGTTTCGGAATGGTCCGGAGGTAAAGAATTATATATTGGAAGTGTTGTTTTGGCCATCGGGACAAGATTCGGGGTCACCGGTATTGTACCGGGACCACCAGAAGGGTCCCGGGGGTCCACCGGGTGGGGCCACCTATCCCGGAGGGCCCCATGGGCCAAAGTGGGGAGGGGAACCAGCCCATAGTGGGCTGGTGTGCCCCCTAGGCCCACCCCATGCGCCTAGGGTTGAAACCCTAGGGGTGGGGGGCGCCCCACCTTGGCTTGGGGGCCACTCCAGCCCTTGGCCGCCGCCCCCTTGGGAGATCCAATCTCCCAGGGCCGGCGCCCCCCCCAGGGGCCTATATAAAGGGGGAGGGGAGGGGGGCAGCCGCACCCTTTTGCCTTGGCGCCTCCCTCTCCCTCTCCAACACCTCCTCCTCCTCCATAGAGCTCGGCGAAGCCCTGCCGGAGTACTGCAGCTCCATCATCACCACGCCGTCATGCTGCTGCTGGAGCCATCTTCCTCAACCTCTCCTTTGCCTTGCTGGATCAAGAAGAAGGAGACGTTATGCTGACCGTACGTGTGTTGAACGCGGAGGTGCCGTCCGTTCGGTGCTAGGATCTTCGGTGATTTGGATCATGTCGTGTACGACTACTTCATCCCCGTTCTTTTGAACGCTTCCGCTCGCGATCTACAAAGGTATGTAGATGCATCCGATCACTCGTTGCTAGATGAACTCATAGATGGATCTTGGTGAAACCGTAGGAAATTTTTTGTTTTCTGCAACGTTCCCCAACAGTGGCATCATGAGCTAGGTCTATGCGTAGTTCTTCTTGCGCGAGTAGAACACAATTTGTTGTGGGCGTAGATTTGTCAACTTTCTTGCCGCTACTAGTCTTATCTTGCTTGAGCGGTATTGTGGGATGAAGCGGCCCGGACCAACCTTACACGTACGCTTACGTGAGACCGGTTCCACCGACTAACATGCACTAGTTGCATAAGGTGGCTGGCGGGTGTCTGTCTCTCCCACTTTAGTTGGAGCGGATTCGATGAAAAGGGTCCTTATGAAGGGTAAATAGAAGTTGACAAATCTCGTTGTGGCTTTCACGTAGGTAAGAAAACGTTCTTGCTAGAACCCTAATTCAGCCATGTAAAACTTGCAACAACAATTAGAGGACGTCTAACTTGTTTTTGCAGCAAGTGCTTTGTGATATGATATGTCCAAAGTTGTGATGAATGATGAATGATCTATATGTGATGTATGAGATGTTCATGCTATTGTAATAGGAATCACGACTTGCATGTCGATGAGTATGACAACCGGCAGGAGCCATAGGAGTTGTCTTTATTTTTGTATGACCTGCGTGTCATTGAGAAACACCGTGTAAATTACTTTACTTTATTGCTAAACGCGTTAGCCATAGTAGTAGAAGTAATAGTTGGCGAGCAACTTCATGGAGACACGATGATGGAGATCATGATGATGGAGATCATGGTGTCAAGCCGGTGACAAGATGATCATGGAGCCCCAAGATGGAGATCAAAAGGAGCTATGGGATATTGGCCATATCATGTCACGTTTATTGTTTGATTGCATGTGATGTTTATCATGTTTTGGATCTTGTTTACTTAGAACGACGATAGTAAATAAGATGATCCCTCATAATAATTTCAAGAAGTGTTCCCCCTAACTGTGCACCGTTGCGACAGTTCGTTGTTTCGAAGCACCACGTGATGATCGGGTGTGATAGATTCTAACGTTCACATACAACGGGTGTAAGACAGATTTACACATGCAAACACTTAGGTTGACTTGACGAGCCTAGCATGTACAGACATGGCCTCGGAACACAGAAGACCGAAAGGTCGAGCATGAGTCGTATAGAAGATACGATCAACATGCAGATGTTCACCGATGTTGACTAGTCCGTCTCACGTGATGATCGGACACGGCCTAGTTGACTCGGATCATGTTATACTTAGATGACTAGAAGAGGGATGTCTATCTAAGTGGGAGTTCATTAAATAATTTGATTAGATGAACTTTATTATCATGAACTTAGTCTAAAATATTTACAATATGTCTTGTAGATCAAATGGCCAACGTAGTCCTAAACTTCAACGCGTTCCTAGAGAAAACCAAGCTGAAAGACGATGGCAGCAACTATACGGACTGGGTCCGGAACCTGAGGATCATCCTCATAGCTGCCAAGAAAGATTATGCCCTACGAGCACCGCTGGGTGACGCACCTGTTCTCCCTGCAGAACAAGACGTTATGAACGCTTGGCAGTCACGTTCTGATGATTACTCCCTCGTTCAGTGCGGCATGCTTTACAGCTTAGAGCCGGGGCTCCAAAAGCGTTTTGAGAGACATGGAGCATATGAGATGTTCGAAGAGCTGAAAATGGTTTTCCAAGCTCATGCCCGGGTCGACAGATATGAAGTCTCCGACAAATTCTTTAGCTGTAAGATGGAGGAAAATAGCTCTGTCAGTGAACACATACTCAAGATGTCTGGGTTGCACAACCGCTTGACTCAACTGGAAGTTAATCTCCCGGATGAAGCGGTCATTGACAGAATCCTCCAGTCGCTTCCACCTAGCTACAAGAGCTTTGTGATGAACTACAACATGCAGGGGATGGTAAAGACCATTCCTGAGGTATATGCTATGCTGAAATCAGCAGAGGTAGAAATCAAGAAGGAACATCAAGTGTTGATGGTGAATAAAACCACTAAGTTCAAGAAGGGCAAGGGTAAAAAGAACTTCAAGAAGGACGGCAAGGAAGTTGCCGCGCCCGGTAAGCAAGTTGCCGGGAAGAAGCCAAAGAATGGACCCAAGCCCGAGACTGAGTGTTTCTATTGCAAGGGAAGTGGTCACTGGAAGCGGAACTGCCCCAAATACTTAGCGGACAAGAAGGCCGGCAAAACAAAAGGTATATGTGATATACATGTAATTGATGTGTACCTTACCAGTACTCGTAGTAGCTCTTGGGTATTTGATACCGGTGCAGTTGCTCACATTTGTAACTCAAAGCAGGAGCTGCGGAATAAACGGAGATTGGCGAAGGACGAGGTGACGATGCGCGTCGGGAATGGTTCCAAGGTCGATGTGATCGCCGTCGGCACGCTACCTCTACATTTACCTACGGGATTAGTTTTAAACCTCAATAATTGTTATTTAGTGCCAAGTTTGAGCATGAACATTGTGTCTGGATCTCGTTTAATTCGAGATGGCTACTCATTTAAATCCGAGAATAATGGTTGTTCTATTTATATGAGAGATATGTTTTATGGTCATGCTCCGATGGTTAATGGTTTATTCTTAATGAATCTCATACGTGATGATACACATATTCATAGTGTGAATACCAAAAGAGTTAAAGTTGATAACAATAGTCCCACATATTTGTGGCACTGCCGCCTTGGTCACATAGGTGTCAAACGCATGAAGAAGCTCCATGCAGATGGACTTTTAGAGTCTCTTGATTATGAATCATTTGACACGTGCGAACCATGCCTCATGGGTAAAATGACCAAGACTCCGTTCTCAGGAACAATGGAGCGAGCAACCAACTTATTGGAAATCATACATACCGATGTGTGCGGTCCAATGAGTGTTGAGGCTCGCCGTGGCTATCGTTATGTTCTCACCCTCACTGATGACCTGAGTAGATATGGGTATATCTACTTAATGAAACACAAGTCTAAGACCTTTGAAAAGTTCAAGGAATTTCAGAGTGAGGTTGAAAATCAACGTGATAGAAAATCAAGTTTCTACGATCAGATCGTGGAGGAGAATACTTGAGTCACGAATTTGGCACACACTTAAGAAAAAGTGGAATTGTTTCACAACTCACGCCGCCTGGAACACCTCAGCGTAATGGTGTGTCCGAACGTCGTAATCGCACTCTATTAGATATGGTGCGATCTATGATGTCTCTTACCGATTTACCGCTATCTTTTTGGGGCTATGCTCTAGAGACTGCCGCATTCACTTTAAATAGGGCTCCGTCTAAATCCGTTGAGACGACACCGTATGAATTATGGTTTGGGAAGAAACCTAAGCTATCGTTTCTAAAAGTTTGGGGATGCGATGCTTATGTCAAGAAACTTCAACCTGAAAAGCTCGAACCCAAGTCGGAAATATGCGTCTTCATAGGATACCCTAAAGAAACTGTTGGGTATACCTTCTACCTCAGATCCGAAGGCAAGATCTTTGTTGCCAAGAATGGATCCTTTCTAGAGAAGGAGTTTCTCTTGAAAGAAGTAAGTGGGAGGAAAGTAGAACTTGATGAAGTGTTACCTCTTGAACCGGAAAATGGCGCAACTCAAGAAAACGTTCCTGAGGTGCCTGCACCGGCTAAAGAGGAAATTAATGATGATGATCAAGATGCTTCTGATCAAGCTCCTACTGAAATTCGTAGGTCCACAAGGACACGTTCCGCACCAGAGTGGTACGGCAACCCTGTCTTGGAAATCATGTTGTTAGACAACGGTGAACCTTCGAACTATGAAGAAGCGATGGCGGGCCCGGATTCCGACAAATGGCTAGAAGCCATGAAATCCGAGATAGGATCCATGTATGAAAACGAAGTATGGACTTTGACTGACTTGCCCGTTGAGCGGCGAGCCATAGAAAATAAATGGATCTTTAAGAAGAAGACAGATGCAGATGGTAATGTGACCATCTATAAAGCTCGGCTTGTCGCTAAGGGTTATCGACAAGTTCAAGGGGTTGACTACGATGAGACTTTCTCACCGGTAGCGAAGCTGAAGTCCGTCCGAATCATGTTAGCAATTGCCGCATTCTATGATTATGAAATATGGCAAATGGACGTCAAAACGGCATTCCTTAATGGTTTCCTTAAGGAAGAATTGTATATGATGCAGCCGGAAGGTTTTGTCGATCCTAAGAATGCTAACAAGGTGTGCAAGCTCCAACGCTCGATTTATGGGCTGGTGCAAGCATCTCGGAGTTGGAACATTCGCTTTGATGAGATGATCAAAGCGTTTGGATTTACGCAGACTTATGGAGAAGCCTGTGTTTACAAGAAAGTGAGTGGGAGCTCTGTAGCATTTCTCATACTATATGTAGATGACATACTTTTGATGGGAAATGATATAGAACTCTTGGGCAGCATTAAGGCCTACTTGAATAAGAGTTTTTCAATGAAGGACCTTGCAGAAGCTGCTTATATATTAGGCATCAAGATCTATAGAGATAGATCAAGACGCCTCATAGGTCTTTCACAAAGCACATACCTTGATAAGATATTGAAGAAGTTCAATAGGGATCAATCTAAGAAGGGGTTCTTACCTGTGTTACAAGGTTTGAAATTGAGCTCAGCTCAATGTCCGACCACGGCAGAAGATATAGAAGAGATGAGTGTCATCCCCTATGCCTCAGCCATAGGTTCTATTATGTATGCCATGCTGTGTACCAGACCTGATGTAAACCTTGCCGTAAGTTTGGTAGGAAGGTACCAAAGTAATCCCGGCAAGGAACACTGGACAGCGGTCAAGAATATCCTGAAGTACCTGAAAGGACTAAGGAAATGTTTCTCGTTTATGGAGGTGACGAAGAGCTCGTCGTAAAGGGTTACGTCGACGCTAGCTTCGACACAGATCTGGATGACTCTAAGTCACAAACCGGATACGTGTATATTTTGAATGGTGGGGCAGTAAGCTGGTGCAGTTGCAAGCAGAGCGTCATGGCGGGATCTACATGTGAAGCGGAGTACATGGCAGCCTCGGAGGCAGCACATGAAGCAATTTGGGTGAAGGAGTTCATCACCGACCTCGGAGTCATACCCAATGCGTCGGGGCCAATCAAACTCTTTTGTGACAACACTGGAGCTATTGCACTTGCCAAGGAGCCCAGGTTTCACAAGAAGACAAGGCACATCAAGCGTTGCTTCAACTCCATTCGTGAAAATGTTCAATATGGAGACATAGATATTTGTAAAGTACATACGGACCTGAATGTAGCAGATCCGTTGACTAAACCTCTCCCTAGAGCAAAACATGATCAACACCAGAATTCCATGGGTGTTCGATTCATCACAATGTAACTGGATTATTGACTCTAGTGCAAGTGGGAGACTGTTGGAAATATGCCCTAGAGGCAATAATAAAAGCATTGTTATTATATTTCCTTGTTCATGATAATTGTCTTTATTCATGCTATAATTGTGTTATCCGGAAATCGTAATACATGTGTGAATGATAGACACCAAAATGTCCCTAGTGAGCCTCTAGTTGACTAGCTCGTTGATCAACACATAGTCATGGTTTCCTGACTATGGACATTGGATGTCATTGATAATGAGATCACATCATTAGGAGAATGATGTGATGGACAAGACCCAATCCTAAACATAGCACAAGATCGTATAGTTCGTTTGCTAGAGTTTTTCCAATGTCAAGTATCCTTTCCTTAGACCATGAGATCGTGTAACTCCCGGATACCGTAGGAGTGCTTTGGGTGTGCCAAACGTCACAACATAACTGGGTGACTATAAAGGTATACTACGGGTATCTCCGAAAGTGTCTGTTGGGTTGACACGGATCGAGACTGGGATTTGTCACTCCGCTTGACGGAGAGGTATCACCGGGCCCACTCAGTAATGCATCATCATAATGAGCTCAATGTGATCAAAGTGTTTGATCACGGGATCATGCATTACGGTACGAGTAAAGTGACTTGCCGGTAACGAGATTGAACGAGGTATTGGGATACCGACGATCGAATCTCGGGCAAGTAAAATACCGATTGACAAAGGGAATCATATACGGGATTAATTGAATCCTCGACATCGTGGTTCATCCGATGAGATCATCGTGGAGCATGTGGGAGCCAACATGGGTATCCAGATCCCGCTGTTGGTTATTGCCCGAGAGCCGTCTCGGTCATGTCTGCATGTCTCTCGAACCCGTAGGGTCTACACGCTTAAGGTTCGGTGACGCTAGGGTTGTAGGGATATGTATATGCAGTAACCCGAATGTTGTTCGGAGTCCCGGATGAGATCCCGGACGTCACGAGGAGTTTCGGAATGGTCCGGAGGTAAAGAATTATATATTGGAAGTGCTGTTTTGGCCATCGGGACAAGATTCGGGGTCACCGGTATTGTACCGGGACCACCAGAAGGGTCCCGGGGGTCCACCGGGTGGGGCCACCTATCCCGGAGGGCCCCATGGGCCAAAGTGGGGAGAGGAACCAGCCCATAGTGGGCTGGTGCGCCCCCCTAGGCCCACCCCATGCGCCTAGGGTTGAAACCCTAGGGGTGGGGGGGCGCCCCACCTTGGCTTGGGGGCCACTCCAGCCCTTGGCCGCCGCCCCCCTTGGGAGATCCAATCTCCCAGGGCCGGCGCCCCCCCAGGGGCCTATATAAAGGGGGGAGGGGAGGGGGGCAGCCGCACCCTTTTGCCTTGGTGCCTCCCTCTCCCTCTCCAACACCTCCTCCTCCTCCATAGAGCTCGGCGAAGCCCTGCCGGAGTACTGCAGCTCCATCATCACCACGCCGTCGTGCTGCTGCTGGAGCCATCTTCCTCAACCTCTCCTTTGCCTTGCTGGATCAAGAAGAAGGAGACGTTACGCTGACCGTACGTGTGTTGAACGCGGAGGTGCCGTCCGTTTGGTGCTAGGATCTCCGGTGATTTGGATCACGTCGTGTACGACTACTTCATCCCCGTTCTTTTGAACGCTTCCGCTCGCGATCTACAAAGGTATGTAGATGCATCCGATAACTCGTTGCTAGATGAACTCATAGATGGATCTTGGTGAAACCGTAGGAAATTTTTTGTTTTCTGCAACGTTCCCCAACAACTACGCGGCCAAGAGGCAAAGTAATGACTAGATATCCTAGATTATCAACTATTGCTCATCAATGCAAGCAGAAACAAAATACAAGCATAAGGAAATCGGGCGGGTTAACAAAACACCACACCAGCTCAAGGATATATTTTTAGAAGTGTTAGGTGCACGACATTGCAGATGAAGCACAGTATTGAACTACCCTATTACATAGCCACAACTGAGCTCAACATGTCAACAAAGTTTCCAGGAGTCATATACTCCTGCAAGCCAGCTCCTGCGCCCTCCAAGTTGATATTCCCCGGCTCAATGTCAGCTTGACGATCTTCAGCACCAAAAGCTTCCGGGTCATCTTGCGCCTTTTCTTCTTGCTCGTGCTGATCTTCTCGAAGGTTGGCGGGGGGACCTGTACATTTGATTCATCAAACATTGGCTGATATTTGGCCAGGTCGAGCTCCTCAGCTAATTGACTCACCAAAACACGCGTTTCCTTCAAGCAACGAGCATAGTCCGCTAAAGTAAACTGGCTGCCATCAACGTTAAATTTTGGAAACCCGTCAGACATCTCGGTCGGGTCCAAGTCTGGTACGAAGGCCTTCGCATGGCTAAGTGATTGCATTGCGCCGGCTCGGTCGGCTGATCTTCTCCATTCTTCCAGCTGCTTCGGGATGGTTGAAACTTGTCTGAACACATATTTTATCAATGTTGGCGGTTCTTTTCCGCCCTTCACAGCCATAATAGCGCGAAGGCTGCCTGAGTATAGTTGCTCTAGCAACATGTATATGGCCTTCAACTTTATTAGGGGTACTTGGATGCCTTGTTCGTCTCTTCTGCCTGCAAGACAAGCACTTGTCGGGGTAAATGACCATGGGTAGCCTAGCCGGCTCCCCTTGGCACTTCAGAAAAAATTACGAGCAGATCCGGCCTCCAAGAAGCCAAAACATGGGGCCGCCTTCCCCCTGTCGGCTGCCTCTCAGGCCGACTGTCGGAAGGCGGCCCAGCCTTAACCCTCATGAAGAAGGCCGCGGGAGGGCCGGCTCCAAGAAGCCGGCCTCGAGAAGGCCGACTCCAAGAGGCCGGCTCCCACGGTGCGGTCCAGATTGTACCCTCGAGGCCCGCAACCACATAACGGCGATGGGACGGGGCGTGGCTACAGTAAAGCCTGCCACCCCCGAAACCCGGAGCACGCCTGGCACAGTGCGCCGTATGGGGTAGCCCTGACCCGTCCGGCGCGGCACTGTTGCCATGATAACTGTGACGCCATTCGCGGCGGGCTATCAGCGCGGCCCACGGGCGGTGGGCCCCTTTGGGTAGAGAGACACCCGAAGGCGGCCAGGCCTCCCCCAGTCGGCCCAAGACATGGCCGGCTTTCCCAAGCCAGCTTGCTCCTTCCCTCGAAGGAGGCGCCCCATTAAGAGGACAAGACGACGTGAGGCTACAGCGATCGCCCGCCAGGCGGCGGCGCTGTAGCCACGCTTACCTCGATAAAGCCCTCATCATCAGGATTGAGGCAACAGTAATCGGCCGCCGACAGGACCCTAGGTAGTAGGGCCTGCCTGCCGACCAATATGTCGGCAGCCGGCGGGGCCCACCAGCCAGCGCAGAAGCCGGCGAGCGTAGACACTGACGGCTGGGACCCGCTCCCAGCCGGATTACGATTGTACCCCCGGGGGGTAGGCCTATATAAACCCCCCGGGGCACCCATGCAAAGGGTTGATCTGATCTAGGTCTTACTACACATAGAGAGAAGAGTAGAGCTAGCCTGGCCCTTCTTCTTCCTCTCGCCAAACAGCTCAAGGAGCATCTTGTAGCCACTTGTTCATTGAGTGATCATGCGGAGACCCCGCAGAGCAGCAGTAGGGGTGTTATCTCCACGAAGAGCCCCGAAGGTGGGTAAGATTCGCCGGCGTGCATGTCTTCGTCTTATCCCGCTTCCAGGCATCGGCGGCATCTTACTGGCTCCCACACAGATAAGCCACCCGTTGGCATATGTCGCACCAACCACCCGATATTTGGCGCCCACCATGGGGCCAGGTGCACCGTCGTCCGAAGACCTGTTCTGGACGGGAACCTTCTTCCTCCCCAGCGAGCGTAGCTAGCCCGGCACGCCCGATGGCGCTTGCCACGACGCGCTGCAAGGCGTCACCAACGCCTGCGCAGCAGGCAACCTCGCCGATACCTTTGGCGAGGCCCTCATCCCCGACGAGTCCGCTTCCGACGCGGGCACCGACCACCTCGTCGACCACCTCGGCCAGCTCCACGTCTCCAGCGATCCCGCTGTGGACCAGGAGTCCGTTGGCTCCACTGATCCGATGCATGTCGACTCCGACACTGCCTCGCCCGACGGCTTCCCCACCAACGCCGTGATCTACGACGACCCGCTTCCCCGAGCCGATGGCTGTGACGTTGCCACCACCGAGGTGATGGTCATCAGCCACGGCGGCGCTTCTGGCGAGAATGCCCACGACGCCCCGCAGGCGGCGAACCACGACTTGTCCGTCCCTCTCCCGGCTGACGCCGACGCCGAAGCCCTGGAGGCCCGCCGCCTCGCCCTCCACGCGGAGGGCCCGAAATTAGCTTCCATCAGACGCCTCACCGAGGCCCACCAGCGCGAAGTCGACCGCGCCGCCTTCGGCATGCCGCCTCCTGGCGGGCCAAGCCGAGCCGGCGTCGTCAGACAGCGCGGTGCCGCCATCGCCGACATGCTTGGGGTCGACCGCCCAGTCTACGCCACCCCGCTCGAGAACCTGCGCGCCGCCCAGGCGGCCGCAGACGAGCTGGACGGACTGGGGGCCGAAGAGCTCCCCCACATGGTCAGACGCATCCAGCAGTTGATTGATGAAGCCGCACAGCGGCACGATGCTGACGCCCGCGCGGGAAGCCCTCCCCAGCGCCGAGAGCACGACGCGACGTCCCGGACGCCGACTGCGGGTAAAACCCGCGCGCGACATGAGAGAGAGCCGGCTGCCAGCCGGAGCCGAACCCGGGTCTCCATCGAGCGAGACGAAGAAAGCCGCCCTCGAGCCGTGGAGCAGCGGGGCAACCCGCCCTCGCCCCCGCCTCGTGGGGAGAGATATCCCACCCCTCCGTCTGTCATGCATCCGACTCTCAGCGGCCGACTAGGTCGCCGCGAAGGAGTCGGCGAGAACGACGCCCGCCACCGGATCGACCGCCTAGCGCGATCCCTGGCGCTAGAAGAAGAAGATGATGTCGGAACGCCTTGCTTCGGCCCCCGCATCCGCGACGAGCCCTTCCCCAAAGGGTTCTCGCTCCCAAGAGACACGCCCAAGTACAACGGCTCCGTGAAGCCGGAAGATTGGTTGATCGACTACTCCACCGCGGTACGCATCGCGAACGGCAACAGGCGCGTTGCCGTGAAGTACGTGCCCCTCATGCTCCAAGGCACGGCGCGGACCTGGCTCAACAGCCTCAAGCCATACAGCATCAACAGCTGGCTAGATTTCACAGAAGCCTTCGTCCGCAACTTCACCAGCACCTACAAGCGGGCTCCCAAGCCCAGACAGCTCTCCTTGTGCGTGCAAGGCCCCGCCGAGTCCACTCGCGACTACCTCACTCGCTGGGCCGAGCTCCGCAACTCTTGCGAGGGAGTGCACGAGGTACAAGCCATAGAGTACTTCACAGCCGGGTACCGAGAAGGCACCCTCCTCAAGCACAAGCTCCTCTGCGACGAGCCGACTACCCTCGACGAGCTTCTGGTCATAGCGGACAAGTACGCCACCGCTGACTCCTCAATGAAGACCGAGCTCCGGGTAGACGCATCCGGGAAGGTACTCAACCCGGCGCCCAAGACGCCGGCCGGGGACTCCGGCCGACGCCCGTACCAAAATGACCACAAGCGCAAGGGCCCGATGCCGCCTTACACCAGTCGGCAGGTGGCCACGGTCGAGGGTGAGCAGCCCGAAGGTCGGCCCACTCCCAAGAAGCAGAAAGGCGGCCGGCCGACTTGGCAGCTGGCCTTCTCCTACGAGCAAACCCTCGACGCCCCTTGCAAGTTCCACAGCAGCACGAAGCCGTCCAACCACACAACCCGAAAGTGCCACTGGCTCACTCGAATCTCCAAAGGCGAAGGGCTTGCACCGTCTCCGCCTGCTGGTCCGCCGCCTCCGGCTCTACAGCAGCCGGCCCCTTGGCCAGCAGTCGGAGCGATGCATGATGAGTTACCCGACGAGCATGCCGCCTACGTCGTCTTTACAAGCCAACCTGAAGATCGGTGCAGCAGGCGCCGAGAGCACCAGGAAGTCAATGCGGTCGCTGCCAATCCCTCCGAGCACATGCACTGGTCAGAGAAGCCTATCAGCTGGAGCCGGGCCGACCACCTAGAGGTGATGCCATCTCCCGGCTCTTATGCGTTGGTTTTGGATGCCACCCTTGCAACGGACAGACGCGCCGCCCGTTTCTCCCGCATGCTGATAGACGGCGGGAGCAGCATCAACATCCTATACCGTGACACCCTAGAGAAGCTCAACGTCAAGACAAAGTAGCTCATGCCTACCCGGACTGTGTTCCACGGCATCGTACCCGGCCTGTCCTGCGCCCCCATTGGCAAGATCAAGATTGATGTCCTCTTTGGGGACAAGGATCACTTCCGCAGGGAGGCCATCTGGTTTGAGGTGGTGGACCTTGAGAGCCCTTACCATGCACTGCTTGGCCGACCTGCCTTGGCCAAGTTCATGGCTGTTCCCCACTATGCTTACCTCAAGATGAAGATGCCGAGTACCAAGGGCATCATCACCATAGCCGGCGATTACAGGAAATCCTCCGAGTGCATGGCAGCCAGCAGCCGGCTGGCCGAGTCCCTTTTGATTGCCGAAGAGAAGAAGATGTTGAACCGGGTCGTGGCCATGGCCGGCAAGCAGCCGGCCCTGTCCCGATCCCAAAGAAAGTGATTCCCAAGGTTCCTTCCAGGCGGCCAAGGAAACAAAGAAGATAACTCTCGACCCCGAGCACCCGGAAAGGTTTGCCGTCATTGGGGCAAACCTAAGCAGCAAATAGGAAGGCGAGCTCGCCGATTTCCTCCGTGAGAATCGGGACAACTTTGCATGGTCCCCCAACGACATGTCGGGTGTTCTGAAGGATTTCGCCGAGCACAAGTTACACGTCCGAGAAGGTGCAAAACCAGTCAAACAACCCCTCCGCCGGCTGTCGGAGGAAAAGAGAAGGATTGTAGGAGAAGAGATAGCCCGGCTCCTAGCTTGCGGCTTCATCATGGAGGTTTTCTTTCCGGAATGGCTTGCCAACCCGGTCCTCGTGCTGAAGAAGAACAACAAGTGGCGCATGTGTATAGACTACACGAGCCTCAACAAGGCCTGCCCCAAAGATCCTTTCGCCCTGCCAAGGATAGATCAAGTGATAGACTCCACAGCCGGATGCGAGCTGTTGAGTTTCTTGGATGCTTACTCTGGATACCATCAGATAAAGTTGGACCCGGCCGACCGCCTGAAGACCGCCTTCATCACGCCATTCGGAGCCTTCTGCTACCTGACTATGACATTCGGCTTGAGAAATGCCAGTGCCACTTTTCAGCGTTGCATGTAGAAGTGCCTCCTCAAGCAGCTCGGCAGAAACGCCCACGTCTACGTGGATGACATCATGGTGAAGACAGAAAAACGCAGCACCTTGCTAGAAGACCTCAAGGAAACATTCGAGAACCTGCGCCGATTCCGGATCAAGCTCAACCCCGAGAAATGCGTGTTCGGAGTGCCAGCCGGCCAGCTCCTAGGCTTCCTGGTCTCCGAACGCGGCATCGAATGCAACCCAGTGAAGATCAAGGCCATTGAGAGAATGGCAATTCCCACCAAACTGCGAGACGTCCAGAAGTTCACCGGATGCTTGGCTTCCCTGAACCACTTCATCAGCCGGCTCGGAGAGAAGGCTCTCCCTCTCTACCGCCTCATGAAGAAGACCAGTCACTTCGAGTGGAACGACCAAGCCGACCAAGCTTTCCACGAGTTGAAGAAGATGCTGACCACACCACCCGTCCTGGCGGCGCCGACTGAGAAAGAGCCCATGCTCCTTTACATTGCTGCAACCAGCCGAGTGGTCAGCACCGTCATCGTAGTCCAGCGCCCAGAAGAGGGCCGAGCCCAACCGGTCCAAAGGCCGGTGTACTATTTGAGCGAGGTGCTGCCTACCTCGAAGCAGAACTAGCCGCACTACCAGAAGATGTGCTACAGCGTGTACTTTGCCGCCAAGAAGCTGAAGCCCTACTTCCAAGAGCACCCCATCACGGTCGTATGCACCGCCCCGCTAGCCGAGATCATAGGCAGCCAGGATGCATCCGGCCGGGTGGCGAAATGGGCCATCGAGCTGGCCCCTTACACGATCTTCTACCAGCCCCGCACCGCCATCAAGTCCCAAGCACTGGCCGACTTCCTCGTCGATTGGGCCGAGACCCAGTACCTGCCGCCGGCTCCGGAATCCACTCAATGGTGCCTGCACTTCGACGGGTCCAAGATGCTCACCGGCTTGGGAGCCGGCGTCATCCTCACCTCTCCCAAAGGCGACAAACTCAGATACACGCTGCAAATTCACTTCGCCGCCTCCAACAACGTGGCCGAGTATGAGGCGCTCGTACACGGGCTCCGGCTTGCCAAAGAACTCGGCATACGCCGGATCCTGTGTTACGGCGACTCAGACTTGATAGTTCAGCAGTCATCCGGCGATTGGGACGCCAAGGACACAAACATGGCGAGCTACCGCTTCCTCGTCCAGCAGATCAGTGGGTACTTTGAAGGATGCGAGTTCCTCCACGTACCACGAGCCGACAACGGGCCAGCAGATGCCCTGGCTCGATTAGGCTCCACTCGGCAGGCAATACCAACCGGCGTCTCTCTGCAACGACTCCTCAAGCCATCTATCAAGCCGTCTCCAGAGTCCGATTCCATCTTCGTGCTGCCTAGCCCTGATGCAGCCGGATCCGGCTTGAAGAGCCAGGCAGGCGGCCCGGGGACTTCGATAGGCGGCGCGGGGACTTCAGCAGGCGGCTCAGGGACTTCCGTAGTCGCACCCGACCCGGGGACTTCCGAACCCGGCTCGGGGACTGCGGCAGTCGGCCCGGGGACTGCACCAGCACCGCAGGCGGCGGCCGACCCTAGCATCTCACAACCCAGCCCGCCCACCCTGGTCGCAGTAGCCACGTTGGCAATAGAAGAAGTCACAGCTCCATCATGGGCCCAGCCCATCCTCAACTTCCTGACAAACCAAGAGTTGCCGGCTGACGAGACAGAGGCAAGACAAGTCCAACGCCGAGCCGGAGCATACACAATCGTCAACAGAGAGCTCGTCAGGCGCAGCGTCACTGGAGTCTTCCAGCGATGCGTAGAACAAGAGAAGGGCATAGCAATCCTCAGAGACATCCACCAAGGTGAATGCGGCCACCACGCGGCCTCAAGATCACTAGTCGCCAAAGCTTTCTGCCATGGATTCTTTTGGCCAACTGCTTTGGACGACGCCAAGGAATTAGTCAAGCATTGCAAAGGGTGTCAAGTCTTCAGCTCCAAGCAACACCTGCTGGCTTCGGCACTCAAGACCATTCTCCTCACTTGGCCCTTTGCTGTTTGGGGTCTGGACATTGTGGGCCCACTCAAGACGGCGCGCGGCGGCATGACACATCTGCTTGTTGCTGTGGACAAGTTCACCAAGTGGATCGAAGCAAAGCCGATCAAGAAGCTGAATGGGCCGACTGCCGTGACATTCATCGCAGATATAACAACTTGGTACGGCGTGCCGCACAGCATCATCACCGACAATGGCACAAATTTTGCCAAGGGAGCCTTGGCACGTTTCTACGCGACGCAGGGCATCCGACTGGACTTAGCGTCTGTTGCCCACCCGCAGTCAAACGGCCAACTTGAACGAGCCAACGGCCTCATCCTTTCCAGCATCAAGCCCCGACTGGTCGTGCCACTGGAGCGTTCGGCCGGTTGCTGGCTCGATGAGCTGCCGGCCGTCCTCTGGAGTCTGCGCACTACCCCAAACAGGTCAACCAACTTCACTCCTTTCTTCCTCGTATATGGTGCCGAGGCGGTCATCCCAACCGACATCGAGTTCGACTCACCTCGGGTGACCATGTACACGGAAGCGGAGGCCAAGGAAGCACAAGAAGACGGCGTCGACCTGCTGGAAGAAAGCCGGCTGTTAGCCCTCAGTCGGTCCGCCATCTACCAGCAGGGTCTGCGTCGCTACCACAGCCGGAAGGTCAAGCCAAGATCCTTCCAAGAGGGCGACCTTGTGCTCCGGCTGATCCAGCGAACAGCCGGCCAGCACAAACTGTCGGCCCCTTGGGAAGGCCCCTTCGTCATCAGCAGAGCGCTAGGAAACGACTCCTACTACCTGATCGACGCACAGAAGCCGAAGGCACGAAAGAGAGACGACTCCGGCAAGGAGTCGGAACGACCATGGAATGCCAACCTCCTCCGAAGATTTTACAGTTGAAATACAGTATGTATCACGCTAACTTTTGTACTAAGTACGAGACAATAGGCTCTCCGAGGAGAACTCGGGGACTGCCATCTTTCATCTATGAATGAAGATCATGCTTATGATTATGTCATTACATTCACTTCTCTCGTCCGGCACCGGGTCCGACTAGTCGGCCCGGGGACTGGCCGCCTTAAGTTATATTAGAAGTCCTACCCGTGGTCAGACAAGTAGTGTGCCGGCTCCAAAGCCCTCTCTTGCCAAAAGTCGCAGTTCGAAGAATCGGCTGTCTGGCTGGCAAGAGCCAAAGGCAGGAAAGGACGCCCACACGAAAAACGGCTAGGGACTAACGGACTAATATAACAAAAGCCGGCTTTTTCCCACCGCCGACCGACTACAAGAGTAGCCTACTGGCCGGTTTCCATTCACTTCGCTACAATCTAAGAAAGCTCGAGTACTTGCCTTCCCCAAAAAAGATAGCCGAGTCCTTCCTTAGCCACAGACAGCAGAGCAGCTGCCGACTGGGAAGGCAGCAATCAGGGGAAGACGGCAAAGGAAACAACCTAAGGATAAAAAGCATACGAGAATGGAAGCCAAACACATGCATGATTATATTTACACAAAAGGCCTCGAAAAAGCCAACATTCAACATAGTTTGAATACACCCCCAGTGGGTGGAACTGCGCAAACTTAATAAAAATTGTTCAAAGAGTAACAAACAGGAAAAACAAAGACGGGAGATCAAGCCAAGGGAGCGACTGGCGTGTCGGGTAGGTCGGCTGAGACAGTAGCGCCGGCTGGAGGAGTGGCCGGCTGGTGAACCTCGGCTTGATCACCGCCTCCCGCAGAGGGCGTGCTAGCACGCGCCTCGTTGCTGGAAGCACGGTCATGCTGAGGCTGGCTAGTTGCTTCACCGGCCGGCTCGACGTCTTCGCCCTCCTCCCCTTCTTCGTCTTCACCTTCATCGCTGGAGGCGATCTCCTCCGCCGAGTCTTCACCCTCCGTCGGGTTCAGCCCAAACCACTCCTCCGGCTGGGCGACGTCATTGTCGTCCACCTCAGGAGCGAAGACGCTGGTGTCGGTAAAATCGGCAAGAGCTAAAGCACGCCGGATGATAGCCGGCCGCACCTCCACCAGCTCTTCGTCAGCCTCCTCCCACCAAGTCCTCAGCTGCTCCAAATTCAGCCCGGGGTACCAGGCCCGGACGAACTCCAGCGCCCGCCTGGGGCCAGATCGGGTAGCGGAGGCCTTTTAGGCCTCGAAACGGCCAACTGCCACCTCCAGCCAGTCGGCAGTTCGGCTCGGGGTGCGGGGAGTCGCCTCGCCTGGCCAGAGGGCGGCCAGCACCTGCGCTCCAGCACGTTGGAGGCGGTGGAGCATGCGGTGTGCCGGCTGCAGCCGGGCTTGGATCGCCAAGAGCTGCTCCTCAAGTGACAGGCTCGCGTCTGGCGCGATCTCAACCCCCGCCTGCCGGCGTGCCTCGCGGTAGACCTCGATGGCCTGGGTGGCTGCGACGGAGTGGCGGGGGAAGTAGTCTGCGTAGAGAACAAAAGCAGCGCAAATCAAAAGACGAATCAGAGGGCAAGGGGGCGAGCAAAGAGTAAGGGAGGCGGCTTACCATCGATCAGATCCTCGATCCGGCTGTAACCCTCGCTCAGCGCTTGTTTCGCCTCATCCCAGCCCGCCGCTTCGGTCTAGAACTCGGCTTTGAGGGCGGCCTCGCTGTCTTGCGCCTCCTTCAGGGCCGCCTTGTGGTTCTCCTCCTAGTCGGCCAACTTCTTGGCCAAGCGGTCGCGCTCCTAGATTAAGGCGATGAGCTCGGCCTCCTTGGCGCGAAGGGCGGTCTGGGCCCCGCCGAGCTGCTCCCTCAAGTCGGCATTGGCCCTTGCAAGCATGAAGACAAAAGAAGAAACGATAAGGAAGAAGTCATCGGGGAAGATCCAACCAGACTGCTCAGCAGTGGGCCCGGATCTCGGGGACTACACCCAGTGGGTGCGCTGACGCGCCCCCACAGGATATGAAGAAAATGGAGCACACACTCCGGCTGTTGGTCAGATCCCCGCTCTTCTGGCGCAGCTCCTGAGCCTGGGAGTCGAAGGCGGCAGCACTCCGGTTATGATACTCCTGGAAGATCAGACAGGGTGCAGGAATAAGATAACTGTGAGGACCTAGTAAGTTCCGAGCCGCCTGCTCAGCAGCCAACTCGGAACTCGAGGACTGCACCCAGTGGGTGCGCTGACGCGCCCCCACAGAAGAAATCAAAAAGGCAAAGCAACCAAGGCCAGAAGACTCACCCGAACAACGGCCCGCGTCACAAGGAAATCGCGAGTATATCGCTGCAGCTCGGTGGCATGAGCCTGAAGCCGGCTCCGGACCTCCTGGGCCGATGCGTTCAGCTCGCCCGTCTCCCTGTTGGGCGCCCACTCGGACGTGCTGGAGATGGCCGCCTCCAAGGCCTCCGCCGTCTGGCTGGCGCTCGCAGCTCTCTCTAGCTCTGGCACGGAGGTAGTTCCCCCCGTGCGCCGGCGTGGTGCCGGCTGCACCACCAGGCCGGCTCTTGCTGCCGGCTCGCTCCCAGCCGGCTGCACCGGCGCCTCAGCCGGCTGGCCGCCCTTGCCCGCCCCAGTCGGCGCCGTCTGCGGCACCTCCTCCAAGACGATCACATCATCCTCCCTCCGCTCCGCCGCCGCCTGGCCGCGGTTGGCTTCCTCAGACGGAGGCACGGGGGCGTTGGGAGCCGCACTACGCAGGGGGATGACGAGCTATGGAGGCCGGTTGCGCGAGGCCTCCGCCTCCCTCTTCGCGGCCGTTGCCTCCGCCTGGGCCTTGGCCGTCGCCTCGGCCTGCTCCTTCGCCGTCTGGGCAGCCCTCCGCTCCGACGCTTCCCGCTCCTCCCGCGCCTCCTGCGCGTTCCGCGCCGTAGCCTCCATGAGGTTGGCGCGGGGGTCCACGCGGCGGGAGCTCGAAGACCCTCCGGCTGAGTCAATCACGGAGCCGGCAGGACCCCGTACAAGGGAAAGCGGCGCCCTGGCCGGTCGACCAAGAAAGGATTTATAAAAGAACTTCAATCAAAGAGCACGACAAGAATGCAAGACGATTGACACTTACGCCGAAACCGCCTGCGGCCGCTTCACGACCTTCTGGAAGTGAGCCGCCTTCGCGGCCGCCTCGTCCCGCTTGGTTGCCGCGGCGGTGCCCCTGGGCTTCTTCGGCCGGCTGCCGAAGTAAGTCGACATGGCCTGGCGCTTCGGCGCGGCGCCACGGGCGGCCGGCGCGGCAGAAGAGCCCGCGCCTTGAGGATCCGACGCTGGCTGGCGGTGCGGGACGACTTCGACCTCGTCGTCGTCCGCCCAGTCCTAGAGGCCGGCTCCGAGCCCCGCGCCGCCTACCTCGCCACCTTCCCCCGCGGCGGCATCCTCCATAGCGGCCGCTCCAAGGTCCGGATCGTCGACGTCATCTACCGTACGGTCGAGGAGAAACGGGCGCTTCGCCCCTGTGGCCCCGGCCGCTGGCGGAAGAAGAGGATTCTGCAGAAGACAAGCCGGCTAGTCAGAAGCCGTCTACAAAGGGACCGACTACAAAAAGAAAAAGAAAGAAGAAATACTTATGGCAGGCGGAGGTTTGGCGCGAGAGTACGGCTCCTTGCCGAATCGCCAATCCTCTGCGAGCTTGTAGTTGGCGATGTAGTTCACCAGGTAGGACACCTCGGCGTGAGGCATCTCCCTGGTGCTCTGCCGGCACGGGTCGAAGCGGTCGCTCATCTGGCAGATCATGTGCGGCCGACCTTGGAGCGGGAGTACCCGGCGCTCCACGAAGGCGGCCACCAGGTCGGCTCCGACTAGGCCCTCCGACTGAACCATCACCCGGAGGCGGGCGACGGCGGCGTTCCCGGCCTGGGACGGCGTCTTAGCCCGGTAGCTCCATGAGGCCGGCCTGGAAGCCGGCGGGCCGGCTACGTAAGCCGGTTGATTGACAAAGTCGCCTTGAGGGGCGACGTTCCTCACATAGAAGTAGGACTTCTGCCAGAGCTTCACCGACTGGATCAGCGGGATGGACGGGAACGGATTGTTCTCGCCCGTCCGCCTCATGGCGATGAAGGCTCCGCATGGGGCGGGCACGCCCGCGACGACGGTACCGAGTTTGCTCTGGAAGAACTCTCCCCAGAGCTCCAAGGTGGGGAGGACACCGAGAAAGCCCTCGCAGAGGGTGACGAAGGCCGACAACAGCATCACGGCGTTGGGGCGAGATGATGAGGCTGAAGGTGGTAGAATTCAAGGAACGAGCGGAGGAATCCACTCGCCGGGAGGCCGAAGCCGCGTATGCAGTGCGATCGGAAGACCACCCACTCGCCCTCTTCCGGTGCCGGCGAGATCTCCTCCTCCGGCGCACGCCGGACCCGCACGTAGTTCTCGCCGGGCAGACGCCGCGTCCGGCGGAGGAACTCGACGTGCTCGTCGAGGACGTTGGAGCCGTCCCACGAGATCGATAGCGCCATTGGGGCGGTGCGGCGAAGAGCAAGATGCGGTGGCGGCGAAGGCGCGTGCGACCCTGCTGCGGCGGAACGGCGCGGCGAAGAGGCGCTGCGGCGGCGAAGAGAGTAAGGGAAGAAGACGAGAAAGGGTGGAGCGAGGGAGAGCGTGCGAGCCTTTGCCGCTCCCTCTCCTTCCCCTACTTATAGACCCTCGCGGCGGAGCCGAGGAGGCGTGGTGTGGGGGACGTGGGATTAACTGCGCCCATTCCCCCACGTCCCGCTATTACCGCGCCTTGAAGACGTGGCGAAACCGCCGTGGGAAGGCAAACCGTCCACCTTGGGCCACAGAAGATCCGCGCCTGGGCCGAGGCCAGGAGTGGCGGGCTCGGGCCTGCGGCGATGTCCCGTTGCGCACGCGCCATGGCAGGCCTTTTCTGCCACGTGACACGCAGGGAGGCGCGCGGTTAGCGCGCGAGCTGGCCCACATTCCCGTTGACGAGACCACGACGCCCATCCAAGGCGGCGCGCAAAACCAGAGCCGGCTCCCAGCTGCCGACTCCTCAAGATAGGAAGCTGGCCGAGCTTCTCGTTCCCCTTGCCGACCTCGAAGCGCGACTAGCTTCGGGGACTACTCTCGGGGTAAATGACCACGGGTAGCCTAGCCGGCTCCCCTTGGCACTTCAGAAAAAATTACGAGCCGATCCGGCCTCCAAGAAGCCAAGACGTGGGGCCGCCTTCCCCCTGCTGGCTGCCTCTCAGGCCGACTGTCGGAAGGTGGCCCGGCCTTAACCCTCACGAAGAAGGCCGCGGGAGGGCCGGCTCCAAGAAGCCGGCCTCGAGAAGGCCGACTCCAAGAGGCCGGCTCCCACGGCGCGGTCCAGATCGTACCCTCGAGGCCCGCAACCACATAACGGCGATGGGACGGGGCGTGGCTACAGTAAAGCCTTCCACCCCCGAAACCCGAAGCACGCCTGGCACAGTGCGCCGTACGGGGTAGCCCTGACCCGTCCAGCGCGGCACTGTTGCCATGATAACTGTGACGCCATTCGCGGCGGGCTGTCAGCGTGGCCCACGGGCGGTGGGCCCCTTAGGGTAGAGAGACACCCGAAGGCGGCCAGGCCTCCCCCAGTCGGCCCAAGACATGGCCGGCTTGCTCCTTCCCTCGAAGGAGGCACCCCATTAAGAGGACAAGACGACGTGAGGCTACAGGGATCGCCCGCCAAGCGGCGGGGCTGTAGCCACGCTTACCTCGATAAAGCCATCATCATCAGGATTGAGGCAACAGTAATCGGCCGCCGACAGGGCCCTAGGCAGTAGGGCCTGCCTATCGACTAATATGCCGGCAGCCGGCGGGGCCCACCGGCTGGCGGGCCCCAGCAGCCGGCGCAGAAGCCGGCAAGCGTAGACACTGACGGCTGGGACCCGCTCCCAGCCGGATTACCATTGTACCCCCGAGGGGTAGGCCTATATAAACCCCCCGGGGCACCCACGCAAAGGGTTGATCTGATCTAGGTCTTACTACACATAGAGAGAATAGTAGAGCTAGCCTGGCCCTTCTTCTTCCTCTCGCCAAACAGCTCAAGGAGCATCTTGTAGCCACTTGTTCATTGAGTGATCATGCGGAGACCCCACAGAGCAGCAGTAGTGGTGTTATCTCCGCGGAGAGCCCCCAAGCTGGGTAAGATTCGCCGGCGTGCATGTCTTCGCCTTATCCCGCTTCCAGGCACCGGGGGCGTCTTGCTGGCTCCCACACAGATAAGCCACCCGTTGGCATATGTCGCACCAACCACCCGACAACACTCATAAAGGTTATAAGTCGGATCATACTTTGTCAAGTATTTACAGACTGCAATAAGTGCTGCTTACCAAAAACAGCAATAGTCATATTCATGATATGACGTTTCAAGTCCACCAACTCCTGTGTTTCAGCTGTAAGACGGCCCTCAGCATCCCCCGCATGTTTAGTCAAGGCGGCCTTTTCGGTCTCAAAGGCGGCTCTTTCTGCACCAAAGGCAGCCTTGATTTTCTCAAGTTCCTCTATGGAGGATTGCAAGCTTGATTCTACTTTAACTCGCAAGGCTTATTCTCCATCAAACTCCTTCCTTAAGCCAGTTAATTTTGACTCGGCAGTGCGCAGTGTTTCTTGCAGGTCAAACAAATGATTCATATACCAGCCATTTAAGTCCTGAGCTGGCGAGGCACACGACCTGACACTTGGGGGCTACACGAAGAAAAGTTATCCTATAATCAAGTCCCAAGTAGCTGCAAGCAACATATGTGGCCCTTGGGGGCTAATGCAAGTCATTTTTCAACTAAGGATATAAAGAGAAGACCCGACTCATCTCATGAAAATGAGCCGGCCCTTGGGGGCTACATAGTGTTTTTTCTCCAGTTCACTAATTATAATAAACATTTTGAAGACCTGGCTCTCTCATAGAGATGAGTCGGCCCTTGGGGGCTACATGTCATTCTTTAAATTTACATTGACAATTTCAAAAGAACCAGCTTGTTGTTTTGATAACAACCGGGCCCTTGGAGGCTACAACACTCTTGTCAAAATTCTATGCAAGTCTCACCCATACTCATGATGTCCTATGTCTAAGACTTGGGGGCTACATAAGTACGTATATACAATATTGAACAAAAGGATCAGGTCATACCTCATACTTTTGCTTTAGCATGTTAACCATGCCTATCTCCGCATCCCGGCTCTCAGGCAACCGGATCAGAAATCCCTGATGCAGCTCTTCAATGCTCATGTTCTCTAAGACAGGGAGTTCCAACTTAGTCTTCCCCTTATCCAACGGGACCGGCTCATCTTTGGCCATAACCTTGGCCAAAGTGCTTGAGGCATCAGGAGCACTCTGTCCCGCCCCAGTAATGGTTACGTCCATGTCAACCTCCATCCCATTGACATCTTCAGCTTCTGGACGAGGTCTGGGAGCATGAGCGGGACTTGGCGGGTGGACGTCCTCGATTGGCTTATCTGGCTTGGCTTGCTCATCTATGGTGTTTGTCGCTTCATCCGCCGGTGGCTTATCGGTAAGTACCAGTTCATGAACCATCTCTGGTTCATGATCCAGGTAGTCCACGCTCACATGAGTGAACCGGTGTTCCAGGTTATCCTGCGGCAGGTCTTGAGTGCCAGAAGTAGTAGGGTCAATGTATAACTCGCGAACCTTTTTCTTGGGGCTTTGGCCCTGATACAAATATAAGCACTTTTCAGTTAATAAGATGATGCAATAAGCAAGCTAAGATATTACAAGAACTCACCCGCTCTTAATGGTGAAAGCCAGTAGTTTGGTGGTGGTTGATTCTCCAGAGGATGGATCCGACTCCTGATAATATGAGTTAGAAGGGTTAAGGGATTGTGATGTAGGGTGGAACCCTAGTGGCCGATCTATCACTAAATGGAGAGGATCCTGCGAAGAACGCGAAGAACACAAGGGGAAATGAGAGGAAACACTCAAATTTACTCAATCCAATCACACATATGCTAGATCCATCAACACAAAGAGATCACAATATCCAAAGACAACAAAGGAAAGATACAAGTAGCTAGTTCTTCTCCAAGAGGAGGTCTTGAATCCACTAGGGGATCTTCCCACAAGGGGGTCTTGAATCCCTCGGGATCTTCTCACATGGAGGTCTTGAGCTCCATGGGAGTGGTCTCTCTCTCTCTCTCTCTCAAGAGGAGGAGGTAGTGGATGAGAAAAGCTCTATCTCAAATGAGCTAATCCTTTGCTAACCCTAAAATGGTGGAGGTGGAGGAGTATATATAGTCTAGGGCCACGAAGGGGTAAGTGAGGAGTACATGGGCTTCGGCCCAACACACTGTGCATAGACAGGTATCGGACGTCCGGTGGCTCGCGGGAATCCGGACGCCCGGAAGTCGTCGAACTTCCAACGTTTTGGCTCTGGTTCGGTGTTCTCGGATATTCGGAGGCTGGCGGTCGTCCGGGCATTGGGGAGTGTCAGACGTCCGGTCTCGGTCGGTCGTCCAGTCGCTGTAGACTTGGCCTTCGGTTGTAGTTGTTCTGGTAGACTGGACGTCCAGGCGTCGGACGTCCGGTAAGGCCCGGTCGTCCGGTGGCTGTCGGACGTCTGAGAGTTGTAACTTTCTGGTAGCTCTTCCTCTCGTTCCTCACGCTTGGTGTCCTCGCCATTTTGTCCAATGCTCGTAGTTGTTCCATGGTCTTCCTCTTGTTTCTTGGTCATGCATAGCTCATATGTTTGAGGTAGTAGCCATGTCTCACATGTGGAAAGTGACGATTCGAAGAGGAGCGAGCTAACCTTGTGTCCAATGGCGTATGCTTGAGGTCTCGTCTTATGTATCCTTGGGTCGTGGGGAGTGGTCGTAGTGTACATGCACTACAAAAAAATACACTTCCGTGATGATACGTCTTTGTCACAGTAGGTCACGTTTTCTGTCATGCATCTACATCCATGACAAATTTATGACAGAATCAAGATAGTCATACCTGTGCTGTCGTAGAAGTGTTCCATGACATTACAAAAATTATCATCACGGAAGTGTCCACTTCCATGACGATAAATCGCGCTTCACAGAAGTGCTTTCGTCAAGGGTGATCGACACGTGGCATCCACCGTGATGGAACACCATTAAGCTATCGGGTTCAGTTTTGGGTCCGATAACCCGTTAACAACCCCGGCCAATGGGGATTTTCCAGGTGTAAAATCATCATTGGCTGGAGGAAACACGTGTCGGCTCACCATTGGGACAGATGTCATCCACTCATTGGACCCAAAGCGCCTATGATACGTCGACACGTGGCACGGCCCAACAGAGGCCCGTATAGGTTAAAAAGGCCGGCCCAGTCAAAGGCCCGTAGTACTTACTTAGGTACTAGTGGGCCGGCCCAATAACGGCCTGCTTAATAAAGGCCCATTTACGGCCCGAAGCCAGATCTGGCCCGTTAATTATTCGCCGAATATTTGGGCCCATTTATGGCCCGAAGCAAGATCTGGCCCGTTAATTGTTCGCCGAATATTTTGGCCCAATTACAGCCTAGTGACTTTCGTCCTATTAGAGGCCCGATGTAGACATGGGCCCATTTCAGCCCGGTGTGACTTTCGGCCTGAGAATGGCCCGTGCTGCCCATGGGCCATATATGGTCCGACGGGACATCGGGCCCACTAACGGCCCGTGATAAAGGTGGCAACAGTTAAGCCCAACGTGACTTTGGGCCTGTTAAAGGCCTGTCGCATAATTCGGCCCGTTGATGTCTGTACTAAGCTTTTGGCCTCTTAAAGGCCCATGATATCAGTGGGCCAGCTAAGGCCCAAGATATGTTTCGGCCTGGTAACTGCCCGTGATATAACTGGGCCCAAAAGTCCCGGTTTACATTTCAGCCTACTGAAGGCCCGTCGACGACTAGTGAAAATTGAGGCCCAATATGCATTCCGGCCTGCTAAAGGCCCATGGTTTCATCTGGGCCGTAACAGGCCAGTACAATATTCAGCCTGTTAATGGCCCAACGCTACCTGGGCCAATCTAAGCCTGGGTCCACAAAAGGCCCAACTAAAATATAGGCCGGTGTAAGTTGTGGGCCTCGCGCAAAGTGTGAAGGCCCCAATCATTCGGGCCCAAGAATGATGCAGGCTGGCCCAATTGTGGCCCGCTAAACACCAGGCATGTTAGAGGCTAATGTTTCGGCCCAGTCGACTACGTCTGATTTTTTTCAGATAGCGAATGATGGCAGTAACTAGTAGGAATTAAGAACAAACCTACTCTATACAATAAAGAAATTACGACATAGTAACTAAGAATAAACCTACACTATACAATAAAGGATTTATGGTATATTACATCCACTTGGCATCGAAGTTCGCCACCAGTGATCATAAAGCGCAACGAAGAAGCAGATTACAAAAACTGGGCACCATTGCAGCGTAACAAAATAATACTGAACCGAGACCACTTCCAAGACAGTTCAAGAAAGGTTAGCCTTGCGCGGGAACTGCTACGCAAGCTGCTGAGCAACGTTGTGAGACCGGCCTAGCATTTCGGTCATAGCTTCCAGGTGTAGCTGCTTAGCGATGAGGTTCTCATTGGTGTTCTCTGCAATCTTTCTTAGAGATAGGACTTCAAGTCGAAGTTGAGTTGTAGAATGCCTTTCTGCTAGAACTTGGGACTGAAGAAGTCAAACTGATTCAGACAACGAATTATGTGAGCTTGTCTGACTGCTAGTCTCAGGTAACTTGAACACTGCATCAAGACAAGACTTTGGGGTTGTCTCGCTATCTTCAAGATGTTTTGCCTTCTTTGCTGCGATATATGTTGGGTTTGTCGCACAGCCTTCAGCAGACTTGTGCAAGCCATCAGGCATATCACCCTGAAACAAAGCAGAGAGATGACAGTTTTTGCACGTGTATAAACAAAGATGATAACTGTGCTGTCAATTCCATCCAATTTCAAATTAGAAAATAAAGAGTAAGTTCAAAATATCAATAACATAATTTGGCATTGTTCATAATGCGGGGAGCTTCACCACAATACTGGATTACCATGTCAACATAACAAGCATAGATGAAGGGCAAAGAAAATCATTGTATCTATTTTGGTTAATGTGCATGGCATGTTGTTCATATCATCAGCCACATCAGTAAGATAAAACATGAGATGACAAGGTGCAAACGTGGGCTGCTTCACCACACACTGGATTATAGATCCACAAAAACAAGCATACATATAGGGAGTATTGAGTAATGTGCATGGTATGAATAAGGAATTTAGTTTTACAAGTAAAACTTAGAACTTACAGTTCTTGTGAACATGCATTTTGGTAGAAATAGCAAACTAAACAGCAGTAAATGATAGGGAGTATGAGCAAATTAAACAACACTTGAGGATAAAGCCTTTAGAAGGGCTGACTTACATTAACAGTTAACACTGGCTTTATAATTCCCTTCTCCATGTCAAGGGAAGGATAACTCAAGAATTTTAGCACATAATCTTCTTCATAAGCATTGCTTGTACTCTACATTTTGTAGAGAGTAATTATGGATATGATAATACTGGAAGGGATAGAGGATAATGAAGATAAGATGTAGATTGATGCTACATAATCAACTACCAATCCCTGGAAGTACAAGCATTACAGGACAAAATGTACTGACAAGAGCAATGGGCTACACTTCTGCACTAGCATTGTCTGTGTAGTCTACTTTTTGGTAAGATTAAATATAGATCTCATATTTTTTAGTAAATGGTGGGTGAGGGAGATAAGATGCAGAATGCTACACAATGACCCAATCCCTCTTCCCATAAGACAAGAGTGTTTTGAACACTGGTGTACTGTACAAAACATTCTTATATTATGGGACGGAGGGAGTAGTTGTTACGTTTAGTCCTTACAAGAGGACTGCAGAGCTAAACCTCTTCAAAAGCATTGGGCTGATTCTAAATTTATGTAAGTGTCCATACAGATCTTATAATGTCCACCAAATGGACGATAACGAGGCTAACATGTGCAGTGATGCTACATAATCAAACATCTATGAAAGTAAGTATGGTCATACAGGGCAAGAGGTACTCACAAGAGCAATGCAGTGTGCAGTATAGTTGTGAGATTCTGTGGTCCCTTGAGAACGAATGTTCTCCTGCTAACAGTTTTCATACAAGTGAAACGTTAAGGCAAATGCAGAAATCTAGTTCAAATTGTGATGTGATATCATAGATAGTACCTTACGCTGCAGCCGAGACCAATGTGTAACAAGATTATTCCAGTCACCGTCGGATAAATGTAGCACCGGAGACTTTATAGAAATTTCGTTTAGAGGCTTGCCATCGAAGTGCGCTTGCCTTAGGTAGGAATGATACTTCATCAACGAGTGCTTGAAAAGCGCAACCAACCCTTGCTCGTCTTCATAATCTAGTTTGGTCCTCGCCTATTTAAAAGAATGAAATCTTGTGTCTTCTGTCAGCAGAAACATATGCAGTAATGACCATGAATAACATTAGTACATTACTTACACGTAAGTTGCGGAGGAAGACTGGAAATTATTCTGTGTCTGCGGTATAATCTTTCCATGAAGGAAAGATGCACACAAAGTTCCTGAAAACAATATAAGCTTTGTCTTCTAAACTGAGAAGAAATGGAATAGGGGTCCTATTTGCTGCAATTGGGGCTCTCTCTGGTTTGAAAAGGGATTTGGAACTGGATTTGGTGTACTCTTTGCTGGAATGGGGGTTTTGCGTCGTAGAGCTAGTGCTATGTCAACATGCATAATCATAATGTTTGCTGCAGTTGGGGTCTGCTGAGTTGGGGCATCAGAAATGACCAGTGTAGTAGGGCTAGAGTCTGCTACAGTTGGGGTGTTTTGTGGGTCAGGTGATATTGCAACTACACCTAATGGGCTATTTGATTTATCAGGTGCCACCACCTTTTCCAAATACTTTGCTTGCGCTCCTCCACGATCAACAATCGCCCTCTTCCTTTTGAACGTCTGGTACACAAGAACGACATTTGAATGGATAAATATGGTATGATGACAGATGGAATATGTACTGAAAATGGATAGACATGTCGTATTCACATACACGATGTGTAAACTAAGCTAATGGCAGTTCAACAAAGTAGAAGCAATGTAAAGCATCAGTTGCAAGATATGTGCGACAAATATAACCTTGGAAAGTTAGAGCAAGCTGCTACCTCTTGAGCACTGTGTTGGTTTTCCCTTGAAGAGGAAAGGGTGATGCAGCAAAGTAGTGGAAGTATTTACCTCAGTTTTTGAGAACCAAGGTATCAATCCAGTAGGAGGCCATGCACGAGTCCCTCGCACCTACACAAACAAATAAATCCTCGCAACCAACGCGATAAGGGGTTGTCAATCCCTTCACGATCACTTATGAGAGTGAGATCTGATAGATATGATAGGATAATATTTTTGGTATTTTTATGATAAAGATGCAAAGTAAAGTAAACAAAATAAAAAGGGCAATGGAAATAGCTTGCTGTCGGGAGATTAATATGATGGAAAATAGACCCGGGGCCATAGGTTTCACTAGTGACTTCTCTCAAGAGCATAAGTATTTACGGTGGGTGAACAAATTACTGTTGAGCAATTGACAGAATTGAGCATAGTTATGAGAATATCTAGGTATGATCATGTATATAGGCATCACGTCAGAGACAAGTAGACCGACTCCTGCCTCCATCTACTACTATTACTCCACACATCGACCGCTATCCAGCATGCATCTAGAGTATTAAGTTCATAAGAACAGAGTAACGCTTTAAGCAAGATGACATGATGTAGAGGAATAAATTCATGAATATGATATAAACCCCATCTTTTTATCCTCCATGGCAACAATACAATACGTGCCTTGCTTCCCCTACTGTCACTGGGAAAGGACACCGCAAGATTGAACCCAAAGCTAAGCACTTCTCCCATTGCAAGAAAGATCAATCTAGTAGGCCAAACCAAACTAATAATTCGAAGAGACTTGCAAATATAACCAATCATACATAAAAGAATTCAGAGAAGATTCAAATATTGTTCATAGATAAACTTGATCATAAACCCACAATTCATCGGTCTCAACAAACACACCGTGTCGTGGAATTGTCACGGCAGATGTCCTAGGGTGAGGACTTAGTCGTGAGGCCAACGCATCTATGAGGTAGCTTGAGAGGGGTTGAGCGGAATCGAGAGACGCAACACAAGACAGGGATTTAGACAGCTTTGAGCCCTGGGAAACGTCATCCGGTAAAAACCCTACATGTTGTTTGAGGCTAGGTCTCATTATCATCACGAGGGAGTCGCCGTAAACCGGCTCTCCTCTTTGTGTGTAGCCCTAAGATTGTTTCTTGCTTCTCCCTCTTTGGGGAGCCCTGCCCCTCCTTATATAAGTTGAAAGGGCAGGTTACATGTAGAGTCCAACTCGGACTTAAGACTTAACTATTCTGACTTCTCTTGATGGGCTTCTTAACATCTTGGACTTCATAACGTCCCGGGCTTCATAACTCCTGGCAACCCAGTTATCACCATTTGCTGGTTTACGATGGTCTGCCGGTTTAAGATGGTCTGCCGATTTAAGATGGTCTGCCGGTTTATGATGGTCTGCCGGTTTATGATCTGACTTAACTCCTGCCGGTTTACCACCTTCCTTAACACTTGCCGGTTTACCACCTGCCTTAACACTTGCCGGTTTACCACCTGCCTTAACACTTGCCGGTTTACCACCTGCCGGTTTACCGTCCGTCTTAGCCATCTGTCTTAACTGTCTATCTTAACTGTTTGCTGGTTTACCATCCACCGGTTTACCAAGTCCCAGCCAGTTTACAACTCCAGCCGGGTCATACCGCGGGGTATATCCCTCACATTAGCCCCGAGTTTAATTTGGATTTATCCATGTTAAACTGATCCTGAGCATCTTTGAATCCTTGTCATTTGCTTCTAGAAAATCTGGGTCAATAGGCCAACTTCATAATCAATTTGCTGACATTGGTTTGTCACAGAGAAATATTGTGAAGAAAAACTTCTTTGACTCAGCTCCCAATGCTTAACAAAAATATTGGTCTTTGAAATACTCATCTAATCTTTAGCCGGTTTAAGAATGTAGAACTTTGCCGGTTTACAAATATTGATGGCACCGGATCATAACTGTTTGTTAACACCAGCTTTTTGAAAATATACCTCTTATATGCCTATCACTTGTAGCCCTCAAATATTAAGAAGGTAACATAGTAACAGCTTAAGATTTGCTTCAATATGAATGTCACAAGCTTGAAGAAATCCAGGTTGTTCATCTCAATCACTAGTCAGAACTGATTATTACACATATGTAGCCCCCAAGTACCGGGTTGTCATGCTTGCAGCAACCTGGGACTTGTAATTCCTGATGCTCATAAAAACTTCAACCAGTGTAGCCCCCAAGGGCCGGCTCAGTAAGATAATATTGAGCTGGGACTTCATTGAGAATAACATTATATGATGTAACTCCGAGCATGGGGCTTGAACCCACGTCCACAAGGTTGAGAGCTGTGTGCTTTACCAAATGAGCAGTGGATCCTTCAATAATAGATGAAAATTTCTGTACCTTGAATTGTTGACAGGAGCAATTGGTAGCCCCCAAGGGCCGGCTCATTATGATATGAGGAGTCGGGTCTTCAATAAGATTAATAAAAATAACTTTGCATTAGCCCCCAAGTGTCATGATGCATGCTTGTACCAACATGAGACTTGCATATTTGATATAATCTTAAGTTGAATAATTTAGCCCCCAAGTGCCGGGTCGTAAGCCTGCAGCGACTCAGGACTATTCCTTCAATTGTAAAATAAATCATATCAATTGATAATATAATAGCCATTGCGCTAAAACGACTTTGAAAACCTTAATCATAATACTGGTTACTGATAACCATAATAGAATCCAGCCATGTTGGCTATTTGAAGATTTGAATAATATAATCCAATGATTTATGAGCGCATGATTCCAATGGCGCAATCCAAATATATACTGGCGACTTATAGTCAAAACCAGACCGTGTTAATAAGCGCCGGATTATAACTTGATCATGTACCGACAACTTGTAGTTGACAGTCGAACCGGGTTGTAAAGACCGATTTAAAAAGCAACAACAAAAATCTTTATCAAAAAGAGAACAAAACTCAAACAAAGGCAAATAAAAACCATTGTAGGCGAGGCTTTGAGCCGATCAAGAGGTGTGACTATGGTTCAGACATGACCAAGCCCCCAAATGACATTGTGGCATTACGCCGATCAAGAGGCATGGCTATGGTTCGGGTTCGACCAAGCCCCCAAGTGATGCTATGGCATTGAGCCGATCAAGAGGTGTGACTGGTTCAGACATGACCAAGCCCCCAAGTGATGCTGTGGCATTGAGTCGATCAAGAGGTGTGACTATGGTTCAAACATGACCAAGCCCCCAAGTGATGTTGTGGCATTGCGTCGATCAAGAGGTGTAACTATGGTTCAGACATGACCAAGCCCCCAAGTAATCAATAATATGATAAACCAATAAGGCGGAATACCCATGTTTGAACCGCGCATCATGGCAGCAGGTCCTCTTTAGCACCCTTTGTCGATGTACAAAAAGAGGGGTACACTTTTTGTACCCCTATAACTGTGCACGGGCAGTCTAAGCCACGGGCGCCACCACACTGAGCAAGGCGAGGGAGGTGAGCCAAGGTAAGGCCAAAGCTCAAGAGAAGCAAAACGATGCCAAGACCAAGACCACAAAGAGCAAAGGGGACGAAGCAGACCCCCCCGGCAAGATCCTTGCCGGGGGGCGGTTTTAGCAAACCCGGCAAGACCCTTGCCTTGGCAGCTCGCCCCACACCTACGGAGCGAGTCACCCTTGAGTCCACTGCCCCCATGGGGCAAGGATTCGGGAGACATCCCCGTGGTGGCATGCAGATCTTTGTGAAGACATTCAAGATCAGATACACACTCTAGAAGATGATGATCCTTGGCGGGATCCCAGCCAAGGAGGACCACAACGCCCCCGGCAAGAGCCTTGCCGGGGATGACAGCAGGCGCCACGGCAAGACCCTTGTCGGGGCCACGGCAAGACCCTTGCCGGGGCCGCGGCAAGGCCCTTGCCAAGAATACCTCTCAAGGGTTTGTCACGGCAGATGTCCTAGCCAAAGGACTTAGTCGTGGAGCCATCTCAACGGGTTAACTCAAAGGGGTTAAAGCGGACACAAGGACACAGAGAATTATACTAGTTCGGCCCCTTTGATGAAGGTAAAAGCCTACGTCTAGTTGGTGTTGGAATTGATGAAGTCTCGACAACTAGGGAGCAATCGCTTCTCCTAGGCTTCGAGTTGTTCGTCCCCCCTTGAACCGTTATCGGGTCATCCCCTTATATACACGGGTGACGCCCGTCCGTTCATAGAGTCCCAATCTCCGGTTTATACTCGTACCCGGGTTGGTCTCTTGCTTATTCCTAACTTACAGCACAAGTTGTACACGGGCCGGTTTACGGCTACAGATGTTAAACCGACTATGGCTTCGGCCTCTACACAGCCTCCTGGGCTTTAACATTCTTGAGCTACTGATGAAATTAACCCGGCCCAGACGGCCGGTTTAGGCCCAGTAGTAATATCCACAACATTAGGCCCCAGGTTGATTTGAAGGATCTCATGTCAACCCTTAGCATAAACCTTCATATTCGGCATCTTCCCTTCATTGCTAAACCGATATGTCGTCATTTCCTCTAGTGGCCGTAAACCGACATGACATCATCATGAAGCTAGCTTTTATGCTGCCTTCTTTGTTTAACCAATTCACAATAATCAAGGCGATGGCTCTGCTTCCGAAACCCGTGGCTCCTGGATTCGCGCGCCCGATACACGTGCCTTGACTTATAAATAGGGGTGAAAGGTCATTTCTCTCTCCTTCATCCCTTTCCTCTTCGTCTTCTCTGCGCTGCCAGCCTCAAAGCTCCGCCGCTGTCGCTGACCTCTGCATCACCTCGGGCCGCTACATCAACCTGACTGGACCAGAGAAACTGCGGCGTTCTTCCACATCCCTCGGAGCTCCGGTGAAATCCCATCTTCTCAACTCAGACCCGCCTCTAGGGTTTACTGTGTTCTTCCTGTTCCTCGAGTTCTTCGCGTTCTTCGCGTTCCTCATGTTCTTCGCATTTAAACTGGGATATACCTTTAGACGACCCCGTGACTTTTACTCCGTTCGGTAGTAGTTTTCCGCCTCTGTTTTCAGGGTAATATACTTAGATCGTAGATCTGATCCACAGTTTTGACCTTGCTGTTCTTGCACAATCTTCAAAAGCTCATGAGTTTTTACCCCTTTTATGAGATCGCCTCAGATCCAATATCACACTCAGACAATGTGAAACCTGTTTCTGCACACCTGCTCTTTTGCATTCCCAACTGTTCCACGGTCTTTGATCCAGCGGTTTAACCTTGTTGTAGACGATCACCAAATCGGTGCATACCATTAGTCCCCTTGTTGAACCGCCAGTAACCTTTTGATAGACCGCACCGCTTTACTAATGTCAGATTGTAATTGATTTCCTCCGGTTTAACATTGATAGCATCAACATGATAAAATCTGTGCAGAACATAAATCCTGAACCGGAATCATTTTCATTTTGTAGACTTCCCCATGGCTAAGCAAGTGTATGAGTGCAACTGGGCCCCTTCCCGGGTCACGGAAACTCAACTGAATAATCTGGTCCTGACCGGTGCTTTGAGCAGAAAAAACGCGATTCATTGGAGGGTGCCAGGCAAAGAGTGCCCCCCTACACCCCGAGATGGAGAAGTGGTTGTGTTCGCAGATCACTTAGCCCGCGGTTTCAACCCGCCCGGTTCAAAAATTTATCGCGACGTTTTGGCTAATTTCCAACTCCATCCACAAGATATTGGCCCCAATTCTGTCACTAACATATGCCACTTCCAAGTGCTCTGTGAGGTGTTCTTTCAAGAGGAACCTACGGTTGAGTTGTTCCGAGATTGCTTTCACTTAAACCGCCGCACAGAATTTACTGATGGCTCCAACATGGAACTGGGTGGCGTCTCAATCCAGAAGAGGAAAGAGGTCACTTACCATCATGCGAAACTGCATAGTCACCCCCAAGAGTGGAATAACTCTTGGTTTTATTGTAAAGACACCTCCCCAGAGAACGAGAATATCCTGCCCGGTTTTCGTCCAGAACGGCTCAGCAACACTCACCCCCTTCCTCAGAGGTTGACTGCTAAAGAGAGGAGTAAATACGCTCCCCAACTGTCCAAGCTCGGAGCCTTCATGGCCAATGGTTTAACAGGAGTCGACCTCGCTCGTTGCTGGATATCTTGGAGTATACTACCACTCAGTCAACGCTCCGTTTTGATGTGTGAATACACAGGCAGTGTTGATGATCCGTTACGTCATGTAAACATCCAGCTTACGGATGAAGAGGTCACCAAAGCCGTAAAGAAGATTCTAAACGAACCGGAACGCGTCTGTGCACGAACTGGCCTTCTTCCCTTCTGCGCTATCAATAAACCACCAGCGGTAAATCAAGATTTCTTCTCATTAAGTCTGATGCTATCTTGTGCGCGTATGATTGATTCTAATGTCTGTTGACACAGGGTGATGACCCGTTTTGGAGCAAAAAACTCCCTCAAGGAAAAGCAGATAAACCGGAACAATCGACCCGGCCTAAGACGAGAGTCGTCAAAAAGTCTGCTCACAAGTGGAAAACCACGGCCTCTTCCGATCCTGCCGATGATGAGGTGGGTAATCCGGGTTTTGAAGCTGATCTTGACTCCCTCGGTTTATTGTTCGTGCAGTTTGCTGACGATGCAATTTATCAGGATGATGCCGAAGCGAGCCATGCTGATGATGCAGAGGTAATTACTATTTCTTCTGATTCAAGCCTTCTGCCTTCCCACAAAATCCGTCAGGCGAACCGTAAAGTTAAATTTTCTCATCCTCTTGCTTACTTGGATCCCAACTTTCTTATGAAGACCCGTCAGCACAAGGTGCATCGTACAACCCGACACAGCGGTCAGGTAGTTACCTCCGCCGGTTTACCGAACAGTCCGGTTCGGAGACGTCGTTCAGAGGTCTCTAATTTGCTTGTCAAATTTTGTCCTAAAGTGGGCTGTTTTCGTCAACCGCTTAACCCGTCTGACTCCGATTATCAGGTCACCTCGCACTCATCCTCTGGCGAGTCAACTGGTACTCAGCTGCCTCCGCTCAAAACCGTGCTTGGGTAAGCTTACCTTTCTCATCAAGTTGTCCATTGTTGTAATCTTCAACATATGCTGTCTTCAACTTTGCTGCTTCTTTCAGAGCTAAACCAAGGCCGAGCAAAAAAGCTTGCCAAGACAAAATAGGAGAAGAAAACGCTCCTCCTGAACCGGACACTGCCCCGAACGTTGAAGCGGCCATCCCTGAAGATGTAATTGATGACCCATTAGTCCAAGATGAAGTCGTTGTTCCTGAAGAAGGCTCTGTTAACCCCTCCGGCCCAACGGATCAACCAGCCAGTCCGATTTGTGCTGAGAAAACCATTAGCTCCTCAAAGCCTGCCGAGAAACCGACCATACCAGTCCCGACCGGCGACCACAAAGATGACGAAGTCATAATTACTGGCATAGGTCGTACTGAACCGGGAAATCCCATCGCTTTGGCCAAGCACACTGCTAAGGAAGAAATTTCTGTTTTAAGTAAAGGTAAATGGGATGTTTATCTGGCAACGTACTCCGCTCTTGGTGCTCAAGACATTCATTCTGGCTATTTACACCGGCTATATGCTAGCCGTGACTATGAAGCCAATCTTGTGAAGATGATGAAAGACAAATTCGAGGTAACTTCCATGCCCTCACTCCTGCTTCTTACCACCGTAGCCCCCAAGGGTCGGTTTAACT
Source organism: Aegilops umbellulata (assembly GCA_032464435.1). Classification (NCBI taxonomy): domain Eukaryota; kingdom Viridiplantae; phylum Streptophyta; class Magnoliopsida; order Poales; family Poaceae; genus Aegilops; species Aegilops umbellulata. The sequence goes on from CP136060.1 coordinate 96,621,608, forward strand.
TTATCATAATTGAATCGACACTTATAATCATCATATCGTAACATCCGAAATATCATTAGAGCAAATAGCCATTAGCCCCCAAGTGCCAAGTTGAATATTTGTATTGAGCTTGGGACTTTGACAATTAACTGATAACTTGAGATCAAATAAGCATTAGCCCCCAAGTGCAAAGTTGAATATTTGTATTGAGCTTGGTACTTCCTTTGTTTAAACCGTATAACTTGTCGGACTGCAGGCTGAACTGAAGGTCAAAGAGAGCCAAATCGCTGATCTTCAAGAGAATGTAAAGTCCCAGCAAGCAGAAACTTCCAAAGCCAAGGAGGAACTAACCAGCGCTTTAGGCCGCATGGAACAATTGAAGGAAGGTTTTAAGAAGGAGCGGGCTGACTGGGCCACAGAAAAGGCCGCTTTAACCAAGAAGATTGAAAACGCAGAAGCTGCCCTTAAACCGGTAACGGATGAATTGACCAGCGTGAAGCGACAGGTGCACGCAATGACTGCAGCCATCTTTGGTAAGCCTCCTGTGACTTGTGTAATGACCTTAATTCTTCTATAAAACAGCTCGGTTTATGACCTGCTGATTGTATTACAGGCACTCGCATCAATCACTTGGGATCAGACGTGCGCATGAAGCTGAAAGCGGTCTACACTTTAGTCGAGCAGATGTATACGGGCGCACAGCGGATTATCACCACTGCTTCACACAACAATCCGGCGCCCACATTGATCCAGGACACACTGAAGAGGTTGTCGATGCTCCCTGCTCAGATTGAAGAGCTAAAAAGATCTGCTGCTCGAACCGGAGCCATTAATGCCTTAATCCGGGCCAAAGCATGGGTGCCTGATTTTGATCCCATTGAGGCGGCTCAAGGTTATCCTAGCTTAAAGGAGGATGGCTCCGAATTCGATGAAGAAGAATTGAGAAAGATAAACCGGGCAGTGCGCCCTTTGGCCTGCCAATTGGCAGAAGAAGCAAACTTGTCTCATTATCAAGCCCGGTATGACGATCAGAACAAGCGGGTAGCTGTGCCAATCCCTGAAGCGGAAAACTTAATTTCTCCAATCCGTAAGCACACTTATGCCCCTGATATTGAACCGTCGTCACTGATACATGAGGAAGCCGTTTTTCAAGCATTAATAGGGATCGATTGGACCACTGTTGACTTCCAGCCGCTGGGTAGGGAGGAGGAAGCTGAAGTGGCGCAGGATGATCCAGAACCATCAAACCGGAATGGCACGCAGGCGTGAACCGAGGGCAGTTTTAACTGGTTTCCTTTTGATACTTTGTCAAGAAACAATCATCTTATTTGGGCACCATGTTGCCTTGTAATAGGATAGACCGTACTTTCTGCTTCATGAGATGCCTTCGCGCATCAGCACTGATACCCTCCTTTGGAAAATCATTATATCTCCTGCGATCACAAAATTTTAAACTACCAGGGCGGTTGTACCGTCATCCGGTTTGTGAATCTTTATATAGATACGCAAGGAAACTTGCAAGCATGATCAAACTTTTGTGATACGAAATACCTGTCATATAATGGGCATGAAATAGGCGTTTGTAGCCAATGTTGAAGCGGGAGTTGATAACTCTTAAACCGTCATGGGAGAATCGAACCCCTGTGTATATAACACCGGTTTACAATGCAAACCGTCCTTTAATGATAGCAGCCTTTTGTTGCTCGAAAAAGGATATTTAGCAGGAAAAACTCAAACCGAGCCAACAATCTCAGGTTTTTGAAAAAGAGTGCCGTGTTCCGCCAAATTGGCTATGTTGAACCGGTGCAGAATATTGTCGGTTTAAGAGAAAAGCGATAAACTATCAACTCTTAAAAAAAGGAAAGAGAGCAAAATACGGTGACAAAAACCTTTTGCAAAAGAAGAGCTCTATTGAGCTTGGTCAGATGGAATTACCATGGACAGACGCAACCAAGCCCCCCGAAGGTGTAGCGATGGTGCCAGTCAGCCAGGACCCCAAAATGACGCGTGGCATTATGCCGGCCAAGTGGCATTGCTATGGTTCGGGTTCGACCAAGCCCCCAAATGACTCTAAGGCCCGTAGGACGACCAAGAGGCGTGACCGGTTCAGACGTGACCGTGTCCCCAAATGATTCTAGTGGCTTTCGCCGGCCAAGAGGTATTGCATCGGTTCGGACACGACCGAGCCCCCAAATGACTCTGGTGGCTTTCGCCGGCCAAGAGGTATTGCATCGGTTCAAACCTGACCGAGCCCCCAAATGACTCTGGTGGCTTTCGCCGGCCAAGAGGTATTGCATCGGTTCAAACATGAACGAGCCCCCAAATGACTCTGGTGGCTTTCGCCGGCCAAGAGGTATTGCATCGGTTCAAACATGACCGAGCCCCCAAATGACTCTGGTGGCTTTCGCCAGCCAAGAGGTATTGCATCGGTTCAAACATGACCGAGTCCCCAAATGACTTATAAGGATAGCTATGTTCTCTTTGGTTCGAACACGACCTATGTTTGAACAGGAAGCCTCAAGTGATCTTGTTAAGACTTGCAAGGGGTAAACCGGATGTTGCTTAAAGACAACCCCGTGTAACCACACATGGTATAAAAGAACAGATACCCCGCTTTAGCTGAGGATCCGGTTTATTATAATATATACATAGTCATGATATATACATAAGCAGAGCCCATGGCTCAAGTATAGTAAGGCCGAAGATGAGCTATATTCCATGGTCTGTCGGTCTCTTGTCCTGATTTGCGTGAGTCTTTGTGCTCTCGAACATCTATCAGGTAGTATGAACCATTGTGTAGATTCTTGCTGACCACGAAAGGCCCTTCCCAAGGCGGAGACAATTTATGCATCTTGGTTTGATCTTGAATAAGCCGAAGCACCAAATCTCCCTCTTGAAAGGTTTTGGTCCTGATCCGACGACTGTGATAGCGACGAAGATCCCGTTGATAGATCGCTGAGCGGGCAGCTGCTATGTCTCGCTCTTCATCTAGCCGGTCCAAAGCGTCCTGTCTAGAACTTTCGTTGTCTGCTTCAACGTAAGCCGCCACACGAGGTGAATCGTGACGTATGTCACTAGGAAGAACTATCTCTGCTCCATAAACCATGAAGAACGGCGTATACCCAGTTGACCTGTTAGGCGTGGTGTTGATGCTCCATAACACAGAAGGTAACTCTTCGACCCAACAACCCGGTGTCCGCTACAAAGGAACCATAAGCCTGGGCTTAATGCCTCTCAAGATCTCCTGATTAGCTCTTTCTGCTTGACCATTGGACTGTGGGTGCGCCACTAATGACACATCAAGGCGGATGTGCTCTCGTTCGCAGAACTCTTTCATGGCACCTTTACATAAATTGGTACCATTCTCTGTGATGATACTGTGTGGAAAACCAAACCGGAAAATCACTTTTTTGATGAACCAAACCGCGGTGGCCGCATCACACTTGCTAACGGGCTCTGCCTCTACCCACTTTGTAAATTTGTCCACCGCCACCAGAAGGTGGGTCTTCTTGTCCTTGGACCTTTTGAAAGGCCCAACCATGTCCAGCCCCCAGGTTGCAAACGGCCAAGTAATTGGAATCATCCTCAATTCTTGGGCCGGGACGTGAGCGCGTCTTGAGAATTTTTGACAACCATCACACCGCCTGACCAGATCTTCCGCATCCGCATGAGCAGTCAGCCAATAGAAACCGTGACGAAAAGCTTTTGCCACTAAAGATTTTGAACCAGCGTGGTGACCACAATCTCCTTCGTGGATCTCACGCAAAATTTCACGGCCTTCCTCAGGAGATACACACCGTTGAAAGGCTCCTGTCACACTGCGATGATGCAGTTCGCCGTTTTCAACTACCATGGACTTGGACCGCCGTACTATCTGCCTGGACAGAATCTCATCCTCTGGCAACTCCCCTCGGTTCATGTACGCCAGGTAAGGAAGCGTCCAATCCGGGATGACATGTAATGCTGCCACCAATTGAGCCTCTGGGTCAGGAACCGCCAAATCTGCTTCGCCAGGCAGTTGAACCGACGGGTTGTAAAGCACATCAAGGAACACATTAGGTGGTACCGGTTTACGCTGTGAACCTAGTCGACTTAAAGCATCCGCCGCCTCGTTCTTTCGTCGGTCCACATGGTCCACCTGATAACCTTTGAAGTGACCTGCGACCACATCAACCTCACGACGATAAGCAGCCATGAGTGGATCTTTAGAATCCCATGTACCAGAGACCTGCTGGGCCACCAAATCAGAGTCGCCAAAGCACTTAACCCGGCTTAAATTCATCTCTTTAGCCATCCGGAGACCATGGAGCAAGGCCTCATATTCTGCTGCATTGTTAGTACAAGGGAACATTAAACGGAGAACATAACAAAACTTATCACCTCGTGGGGAAGTTAATATGACTCCAGACCCCGATCCTTCCAATTGACGTGATCCGTCAAAATGAATGGTCCAGTAAGTGTGATCTGGCTTCTCTTCAGGGACTTGCAACTCCGTCCAATCATTGATAAAATCCACCAATGCCTGAGACTTTATCGCAGTGCGAGGCACATACTTTAAACCGTGTGGTCCAAGCTCAATAGCCCACCTGGCAATCCGACCAGTCGCTTCCCGGTTCTGGATGATATCACCCAAAGGAGCAGAACTGACCACTGTGATAGGGTGGCCTTGGAAATACTGCTTCAGCTTCCGACTTGCCATAAAAACTCCATATACTAGCTTTTGCCAATGCTGATATCGTTGTTTGGATTCAATAAGCACCTCGCTGATGTAATAAACCGGACGCTGAACCGGGTATTCCTTGCCTGCCTCCTTCCGCTCTACCACAATAGCCACACTGACCGCGCGAGCGTTAGCAGCTACATACAACAGCAATGGTTCCTTATCAGCGGGAGCAGCGAGTACGGGCGGATTGACCAACTGTCGCTTTAAATCCTCGAACGCCTGATCAGCGGCCGAATTCCACACGAACTGATCCGTCTTTTTCAACATTTGATATAGAGGAATTGCTTTCTCTCCGAGGCGGCTGATAAACCGGCTTAACGCAGCAATTCTGCCAGCCAGACGTTGGACGTCATTGATGCATTTCGGTTTAGCTAGAGAGGTGATAGCCGTATTTTTTTCCGGATTAGCCTCAATTCCCCTGTTGGACACCAGGAAACCTAATAGCTTGCCAGCTGGTACACCAAAGACACATTTGGCCGGATTGAGCATCATTTTGTATGTCCTTAAGTTATCAAAGGTCTCCTTCAAATCATCGACCAACGTTTCCTTCTTCCTTGACTTGACCACAATGTCATCCACATAAGCGTGCACATTACGGCCAATCTGCTTGTGGAGACAATTTTGCACACATCGTTGATAAGTTGCCTGGGCACTTTTGAGCCCAAAAGGCATAGATACATAGCAGAAGGATCCAAAGGGAGTAATGAACGCCGTCTTCTCCTGGTCCTTAACCGCCATCTTAATCTGATGATAACCGGAGTATGCATCCAGAAAGCATAAACGCTCGCAACCCGCCGTAGCATCAATGATTTGATCAATACGGGGGAGGGCAAAAGGATCTGCAGGGCAGGCCTTATTAAGATCTGTATAGTCCACACACATACGCCAAGTGCCGTTTTTCTTAAGGACCAGCACTGGATTAGCAAGCCATTCAGGGTGAAAAACTTCAATGATGAAGCCAGCTGCTAAGAGCCTGGCCACCTCTTCTCCAATAGCCTTTCTTCTCTCCTCGTTGAACCGACGGAGGAACTGTTTCACCGGTTTGTATTTAGGATCCACGTAAGGGTGTGCTCAGCGAGTCGCCTCGGTACACCTGGCATGTCAGAGGGCTTCCATGCGAAGATGTCCCGATTCTCACGGAGGAACTCGATGAGCGCGCTTTCCTATTTTGGATCCAGATTGGTACTGATGCTGAATTGCTTGGATGAATCACCAGCTACGAAATCAACAAGCTTGGTCTCCGCGGCTGACGTGAATTTTAAAGCCGGGTCATGTTCTGTGGTAGGCTTCTTTAAAGGAGTCATATCCGTCGGATCAACATTATCTTTGTAGTATTTGAGCTCCTCAGTAGCACAAACCGATTCTGCATAGGCGGCATCTCCCTCTTCACACTCCAAAGCGATCCTGCGACTCCCGTGAACCGTGATGGTTCCCTTGTGGCCTGGCATCTTGAGCTGCAGATATACATAACAGGGTCGTGCCATGAATTTGGCATAAGCCGGCCGACCAAACAGGGCATGGTACGGGCTTTGGATCTTCACCACCTCAAAAGTCAGTGTTTCTGATCGGGAATCGTGCTCATCTCTGAAAGCCACCTCCAATGCTATCTTGCCCACGGGATACGCAGACTTGCCTGGCACCACGCCATGAAAAACCGTGTTTGAAGGCCGTAGATCTTTATCCTTGAGCCCCATACGTCGAAAGGTCTCATAGTATAGGATGTTAATACTGCTACCCCCATCCATGAGCACCTTGGTGAACTTATAACCTCCTACCTGAGGCGCCACCACTAAAGCCAGCTGACCCGGATTATCCACCCGAGGAGGGTGATCCTCTCTACTCCAGGTGATCGGCTGCTCTGACCATCGTAGATATCGGGGCACGGCCGGTTCAACAGAGTTAACTGCCCTCTTCCGGATCTTCTGGTCTCGCTTGTCCAAGCTAGTGGTGAATACATGATATTGGCCACTGTTTAGTTGCTTTGGATTGCTCTGGTACCCCGACTGCTGCTGATTATAGCCCCCTTGATCATTTTGGTTGTGTTGATTACCATGTCCGCCGGGATTGCTATTCCCGCTCGGATTACCATTAAACCCTGAACCGGAGTTTCCTCCACCGTGGCTTGGCCCGGATCCTGAACCGCCACCAGGATTGTGCTCATACCGGAAGGCGTTGGAGTTCTTGAACTCTCGCATGATGTAACAATCCTTCCACAGGTGGTTTGCTGGCTCCTCCGTCGTCCCATGTTTTGGGCAGGGCTGATTCAACAAACTATTTAAGCGCTCTGGATTGGGGCTGGGTCCGGCACCGCGGCCTTTGCCCCTACGCTGTCGGCCCTTGTTCTGCACATTGGTGTTTGCCACAAAATCCATAGAACAATCCGCTTTACGCTTGCCTCCGACGCTGCTCCCCGGGTGATGCTGCTGCCCTCTGGAGTTGCCGTTCTTCTTTCCCTTCCCTGCCTTTTCATCATCAGACTCGGGATCCTTGGTACTATCAGAATCAGCATACTTTACCAAAGCAGCCATGAGAGTCCCTATGTCAGTGCAATGGCGCTTCATTCATCCTAATTTCAATCTCAAGGGCCCAAACCGGCAATTGCTTTCCAAAGTCACAACTGCAGTGTCAGCATTGATGCGGTCTGATGAATGCAAGATTTGCGAAACGCGGCGCACCCAATGAGTGGTTGACTCTCCTTCCGCCTGAACGCAGACGGCTAAGTCCACTATCGACATGGGCTGCCTGCACGTATCTTTGAAATTACTGATAAACCGAGCTCGCAATTGAGCCCACGAACCGATGGTATTGGGCGGCAGGCTTTTTAACCAAGTGCGGGCCGTTCCTTCAAGCATCATAGAGAAATATTTTGCACATGCAGCTTCATCTACGTCAAGCATTTCCATGGCCATCTCGTAACTCTCCACCCACGCCTCCGGGGGTTGATCTGCTGTATAATTTGGTACCTTCCGCGGTCCCTTGAAGTCCTTAGGCAGGCGCACATTGCGCAAAGCAGGTATAAGGCAAGGCACCCCCAAAGCGCTAGAAGCAAGCCCTGGTTCGACCGAAGTGGTGGGACGAACTGGCGTAGTCTGATGTGCTGCCAATTCGGCTTCCCTGCGTGCACGGGCCCGGTCTACTAACTCCTGAGCATCGGGAGCCGGATTGTTGCCGCGGGGCACTCCACGTCGTGCATTGCTGGACTCAGCTTGTTCTTCTATGTGCCTGCTGTAATTCCGGGTTGGACGTGGAGTAGAATGAATCCGCTCACGACTGTATGAATACGCCTCCTGTTGGACCAGCGCCGTTCTGAGGAGCTCCTTAACCCGGCGTGTCTCTATTGCTTGTAACGAATCTCCCTCGACCGGGATAGCCTCTAGACGTGCTGCCGCAGCAACAAGATTATCCAGCGGGTTGGAGTAGTGATCCGGGGGTGTGGTCACAATCCGTGGCTCCGGGTTATAACGGGGCAGATCTATTATGCGGGGCTGAACCGGCGCGCCTGTCCCGGGTGCCTCTGCTCGGTTTATCACTGGTTGATTACCGGTCCCTTCCCCAGGAGTGTTGAAAAGATTCCTTCCTTCAAAAACTGGTGGAAGGCGGGACCGATATTTCCTCCTCATGACCTCCTGCGAAGCGTTCTGATCCAGCATGAACTTATAGGCTTGTGCGTCCAAAGCGGCCCGTTCCGCAGTCATCCTGACCTCCTCGGCCGCCAAATCCGCCTTGGCCTGGCTAATCTGCTCTCTCACCTTTGCAATCTCTGCGTTATGAGCCTCCCGATCCGCCGGATTAGCCTCTGTCAAGAGTGCCGCCAGTGCGTCGAACAGATCGGATAATACTTGAACCGGTGGGCGCACAGAACCTCCTGCTCCGGCAGCCGTTGAACCGGAAACCATTGCTGCGGCCGTCGATGAATGAGGCGCTGCTTGGGTGCCAGCCATGAATATGCCGACCCGAATACTGTTGCCATCGGAACAGCCCCCAATCCGACCATCATGCACTTGATACAGGGACTCAGTTTCCCCGGTTGACGACTCATCACCGGAATAAACAACGGTTTCGCCACCGGATTCTGATCCGTCCTCATAGTTTCGCCCGTGGATGACTCCCACAAAGGCATGCTTTACGGCTGGCTTAACCCGGGCAGGTCGCGCATGCTGAGCTGTCTCGATGAGGTCGGTGTAGGTGTCCAGCTGAGGGCCCGGTTCACCAATCTTGCCGATGAAAACATGTATACCGCCAAAGGGGACCCGGTACCCGTACTCAATTGAGCCGGCCTCGGGGCCCCAGCCTGCGTCGTCGATGTAGATCTTGCCGCGGCGGCTCTTGGTCATCCGGCCCACGGCATATCCCTTGAGTCCTTCAAAGCGGCCCTCCAAGAACTTGAAACCATCGTGCGATAGCCCCACGGTGGGCGCCAACTGTCGTGGGTTTGTCACGGCAGATGTCCTAGCCAAAGGACTTAGTCGTGGAGCCATCGCAACGGGTTAACTCGAAGGGGTTAAAGCGGACACAAGGACACAGAGAATTATACTAGTTCGGCCCCTTCGATGAAGGTAAAAGCCTACGTCTAGTTGGTGTTGGAATTGATGAAGTCTCGACAACTAGGGAGCAATCGCTTCTCCTAGGCTTCGAGTTGTTCGTCCCCCCTTGAACCGTTATCGGGTCATCCCCTTATATACACGGGTGACGCCCGTCCGTTCATAGAGTCCCAATCTCCGGTTTATACTCGTACCCGGGTTGGTCTCTTGCTTATTCCTAACTTACAACACAAGTTGTACACAGGCCGGTTTACGGCTAAAGATGTTAAACCGACTATGGCTTCGGCCTCTACACAGCCTCCTGGGCTTTAGCATTCTTGAGCTACTGATGAAATTAACCCGGCCCAGACGGCCGGTTTAGGCCCAGTAGTAATATCCACAACAATACCCGTAGGGCCACCATCAGGCCCACGCCAATCAGACCTCCACCGTCGTTCGCATGCAGCTGCCGACCCAATCAGCTGGGCAGGCACCTGCGTGGCGGCATGCGGATCTTCGTGGAGACCCACCACTACGCCACCTCAGCTACCTGCCTGCCTACATGGCACTGCGGGCACCACTAGCCAGGGCGCGTGTCGACGCAAGAGGGAGCGGCGACGGACGAGACAGGGCTCTCCCCCGTCCCCGATAAAGCAAGGACACCTAAGCAAGACGCATTAAATGTGCCTTGTCATGTAATGCGAGGGATAACCTTGCATCACTGTACCCTTTCCACCTCATGTGTGCCTCTGTGGCAACCCCTTTCCCTATAAAAGGAGGCCCAAGGCGACCAGGAGAAGGATTCCACACCGACACCCTTTAACTTTTTGCAAGAGATAAATCCTTCTTGAACCGGGATTTTGAACCGGATATTGAGAGCTTTAAAGCTTTGTGGGAGAAAAGATTTCCCTTAAACCGGATTTGAGCCAGATACTAAGGGCTTCAGCGCTGTGTGGGAGACGAGATTTCCCTTAAACCGGACTATTAATCGGAAGCACCATTGTGAGATGGAATATTTCTGACGGCCTTTAAATTTTCATCAATATAACGGCATCCTCCGGGACCGGGTTTCTCTTAAAATCCTGGGGCACTTGAATTTGCTGAAACTGGCAAGACTTGCTGCGTTATATCATCGTAGCCCCCGAGTCTTAAGATGACTTAAGAAGTTGTCTTGAACTTCTCCGTACTTGACCACAACAGAAGGTATATATCATTAGTGTTGATAACGCGATGTGAACCCACAGAAGGTTGAGGTGACTGCGGCGGGTTATAAATGATCCCGTATGAGCCGTGTCAGCAACTCGGCCAATGGTTCCTTCCAACTGGCTGTTTGAAATTGACCAAACTGTAGTGGCAGCGATTTGTGCGCATGTCCATTGATCCATCCAGTGCAGACTGCGGCTGAATGATAATTTGCCTCCAATTTATTAGAAGAAAAACAGGGCTACCCAAGTAGTGACTTGCTCATACTCAATAAATAGCCCACGTAGGCAGGCGCGGCCCGCTGTGTTGATGTAGACCGGGCCGCAAGAGATGGACAGAAAATACGACTGCAGCATCAGAGGCCGCACAGACAGATGAGCCGGCCGCGGCGTTGTAAACCGGTTCGGACGGGCGAGTCAAACGCAGGCGCGGTCCCGGCAAGCTGATGTAAACCGGGTCGTAAGGGCGGCGTCTTGCACGCGTCCATTCACCGTGTAATGTGGCACGGACGATCACCGGACAGGACGTTGCCAGCGCGTGCTCCGTACCCATGGTATAAACCACGTTTATAATGAATAATTGTCCTACATAAAATATTGCAAAGCAGAGTAACTGTTCGCAGACAAATTATTACGTACGGATGAAATAAATAGGATGGGTATCACCTGATGTATTTTTCGGATGAACGCGGATGAACGCAGATGCTGGTGCCATGTAATACTAAATAGTATATGCATATTGAGCTCCGCTGATGTGACGTAGTATAATATCCACGTGACCCTCCTTCGTCTTTTTCTTGTCTCACATGAGGTCTGTACATGGACCATTTTGATTGAAAATACCATGCAAGGTCACTCGTGAGCCGTGATACTCCCATGTTGTGACTGTCAAGTATGTGGAGGGGTAACTTGATCAATGTGACACATCACCTTTAAACCGGAAGAAAATAACATAACGTCATCTGCCTCCCTCCACTGATACATGTCATCTGGACTCCATGCACTTGGTTTCACTCTCTCCACTTGATTTAGTATAGATGTGTTGAACCCTGGCCGGTTTAGTGTAGCAGCAGCGCCAAGCCGGCCACAGCGGAAGGTGAACTGCGTCAGCGGTGGGCCGAAGCAGCTCGCGATCTCGAGGTTAATTCGGAGCGGTTTATAAGAAGGCCACGGCAGCGGGCAAAGCGGCAACTCGGAGAAGAGTTGACCCGGCGGGGGATCTTCAGAGGTGGCTCAGAAAATGGCGGTTTATCCGTGGCGGGCTGCAGCGCTTCAACAGAGCAGGGGGCGGCGACTCGGACAAGAGGCACGGACGCAGAGGCGCGTGGTGGCGGGTCCGGCTTGAAGCCTCGACGGAGACGGCCTCGAGGCCGGACGGCTTGAGGCGCTGCGGTGTGGGTCAGGGCGGAGGTCCGGCGGTCTTCCTGCTTGGCGACTTGGTGTCTGTTAATGATGATGCGACTTGGTGGATCCACGGCCGCCCCGAAGAACTTCGGGTTAAGGTGGAGTGTGGCGGCAGAGGGCCGGTTCAGAAGGCGGCGACATGTCGCCATCTACAGCGGAGGCAAGCGTGAGGGCAACGGCGACTCGTGGCCAAGGTGGAGCGAGGCGACTCGACCCGAAGCTGAGCGAGGGGCAGTCTGGCGGTGGCTTGCAGTGACAGGGCCGGTTCAATCCGACGGTGGAGGCAGCTGAATCCGTGGCAGACCGGCGATGCTCCAGTAGCTGGTGGAGTTGGTTATGACGATGAGCAGGCTGGCGGTTTGCGAGCGCAGCCCCGGCGATTCTACGTGCGGCTGCAATCTTGGGCGGTTTAACGCGGCAGAGAACCGGCGAGGGCGGCCCGGAGGCCATGACGGTCGTGGCGGATCACAGGTGCAGGGTAGTCCTCCGGTGGCGGTGATTCAGCCAAGGAGCAAGGCGCCGGGCAGTTCAGGGCGCAGCGGTGATTGAAGGCGGTTTGAAGGGCGCCGGGTGGAACGGCGCGCGGCCATAGCCGGTTCAGCGCGGGATGCGTCTCGTGGCTCAGAACGGCGCGCGGTTATGGTGACTTGGAGGAGGCAGCCCGGGGGCGCCGGTTCAAAGCAGCAAGGCCGAGCTTGGCTGTGGCGAACAGTACATGGCTCCGAGGCGCGTCCTGGGCGCAGAGATGAACCGGCCACATCGAGGCGCGTCTTGGGCGGGTCGACGAGGCGCACCCGCTGCCGCGACGGGTCGAAGCGGCAGCCTGCACTGACGGTGACTCGGGGCCGGCTTGTGGTCGGAGCGGCGCATGCGGGAGATCGCGGCGGCGACTCACCGGCAATGGCTACAGCCGGGCCGGGCGGATGCAGCCAGCAACGACGACTTGCCCGAGCGCGTGGGCGGCTCATCCGCAGAAGAGCAAAGCTCGAGGAAAACCCCCGGCGAGGCTGAAAATCGTGACCGACCACAGTGGAGGTGGCCTCCCCAAACGACTCGATGGGGGCGCGATAACGGAGATAACCCGGAGCGGAGACCCAGCGCCGGCTCGGAGGCTCCGGACCATGACAGAGGCGGAGAACAGCGGCGGCTCGTAGCCCATGCGCCGTACACATGGGTATACTGTGTGCGTTAGTTGTTCAGTAGAAACTGGAAAGTGGAACCATCACGCCACAGTAGGAGAGCACATCGCGTTAGCCGGCGGCAGACCTTGGACGATGACGGCTGACGGGGCGAGGCAGACCCACCGACAGTTTGGACCGGCCATTGGGACGACGGCTCATAAGTGCAGGGGTAAAACCCGCGCGAGGTCATGGCGGCTCAGCAAGGCCGATTCGAGACGGCTTGGCATGATAGGCGATTCAATCAGTGGTGAAATTCAGCAGCAGTGACGGGTCGACTGGGAGGCGGCCGGCAAACTGAGGCCGCGCGCGCGACCACAGCGGCAGAGAACCGGCGAATCAGCATGCGGGGATGTCGTGGAAACGACAGCTCCAACATGGAGGGAACGGCAACTTGACGCATCGACGTAAGCAGAATGATGTGACACCAAGGCTTGGGAGGAGCAAAGCCAAAGCGTGGCTTTGGCGGCGATTTGGCATAGCGGTGGCCGGGTCGGGGTCACGGCGGGCAACGGCGAGATGCCAGGACCGGGCTTGATGCGGAGGCATGAGGGCACAGCAGAGGCGGTCGCAAGGCCGGGCGGCTGAACGCCGGCCACTGGGGCGGAAGAAACAGCGCCACGGGCCGGAGAGGCATCGACACGTAGCACAGCTGTACAAATCCCCGGCGAGGCGGAGACGTTGGCCTGGCGACTTGAAGACGAGGCGGACTCAGCCGGGGCTGTGGCGGTTTGCGAAAGCGTATTGCCGCGGTGGCGGGTCAACTTCGGAGGCGTGGCTGTGGAGGAATCATGAATCCAATCTACCTTCTGGGTCCACCTCCTCGCTACTAGGGAAAACCCTAGCAATAGCGCTAGTTTTGTGCTCACTAGTAACGCGGGTAGGCGCGCTACTAATAAAGCGCTACAGCTATTGCTTAGCAGTAACGCGTGCCCGCATGCGCTACTGCTAGGTCAAGTAGCTGCAGCATTTGTTCGATCCCACGCTACTGCTAATGTAACTACTGGCATCGCGTTTTCTGTCCATCGCTACTAGTATTTTTTTATTTTTTTATTTTTTGTGTTTTTATGCGCCGTCGTACAAATATTGGTACAATACCAGTTATGAGGTTTACATCATTATGTCCATAACAGTGTGTCAAATGAAGGTGGATTAGTTTCAAGTGGAGGCAATATGTGGTGCATGTCAAAACTATACTACAAATCCAAACTTGATCTAGTTTGGACTAGTAGTACTTTCGATGTGCATCACATGTTGCCTCCACTTGAATCTAATCCACCAACACAAGCTATTTAATCATCATCATAGTCATTACCACCAACATTAGCTATTTAATCATCATAGTCATAGTGTAGCACACATCATCATCTTCAAACTCTCATTCTGTCTAGCTAATCACCACCAACACTAGCTAATAATAATCATCATAGTCATTACCACCAACACTAGCTATTTTACCATCATAGTAATAGTGTAGCATATCATCATCCTCAAACTCATTTCTAGCTAGCTAATCACTCCTGCTGCTCTCTCTTAGGTAAAATAACATAAAACATGTGTAGCTCTCCTCCTTGATCAAGTTGGAGCATGCAGATGAACCTGTCTCCTAATTGTGGGTAGCACATCTATTTGCTACCCCCTAGTACTTCTCTGCGCTCCCCCATCACATATTTGGTCCAGTCTTGCACTATTGAGCATCCATCGCTGATCTTGAATGCACTAAAGTAACATGTAGGATATCTTGGCTGTAAGCTAATAATACTCATGGTACCTTTAGTCTCGATCCCATAAGGCACAACATTCATCGGGAGTCCCTGTTGAAGAACATCGTATGGTAACATACTTAGCAATGAAGTTTAGCTTCAAAAATAATGTATGGAAAAGATGCACTGAGGATAAATAATAAAAATCTTACCATCCTTCCTAAATAGATGTGACCGTAGTTCATTACGAACACTATTGGTCGCACGTTTTCAGTACTAACATTTCTAAATGCAGGAAGAAAATTTGTCTTGACAGTATCAAGATCCTCAAGCCATGAAACATAATGACTTAGCTCTTTGCAGTTTAGTTCAGCCCCGGAACAGTAGTAGGTCCTATCTACCAAGTGTTGGACATGTTTGCTTGCACCGAAATAAGCTGACAATACAAATTAGTTGTCAACTATTTTTGAATAAACAATATCAAAGACATAAATATGGTTGAGAAACTTACATAATGGTGTAACTGGAGGCGTCTGCACATCGACCCAGATGTCGGTATTACCTTCAATATCATCTTCCGGACGAATATCAAAGGTGATAACCATATCAGGCTCAAATGCATAAGTCTTGCATAGTGCCCGCCATGTTTTGCATCCAAAATAGGTGTAGTCGTCTGAATTGTATAATTTTGCGTGGAAAATATAACCATGCTCGGTCTTCAAGTAAACTTTCTTTACCTCCATAGTATGACTGAAACCTATCTTATCCAATACAAAAAATCTTGCATGGCAGGGGATACGCTAGTAGAATAGTAAAAATATATATAAGTTGAAGCAAATGAAGCAGATGTCATGCTTAATTACGAAAAAAGACTTGTCATTGTGAATTACTGTATCCACTTCGAAGTTCTCATCCAGCTTGATGCTGAAGCGCCTATCATCATCTAGGAAGATTCCATCGCACAGGCCGCACTCGTCTTTGCAGTATTTGCAAATACCGAAATCCTTTTCGTCGTCAGACATTTCCTATGTTCATAGTTAAAACATTAATTGAAAATAGATCGAAGACAACTACCAGGATACTCATCACACAAATCCGGGGCACTCGATATTTCCTACATATTCTGGCAAAAGTCATGCCAAAATTCACGGAAAAATCCGGCATGACCTTTGCTAAAATAGGATATATCGAGCGCCTGAAATTTGCCGGAACGTAAATGAATCAACACACCGGCAAAACATAGGCCACTCGAAGGTGTAACTTGCAAACATGACCGGGCACTTGGATAGATATACATTTCAAAATATCTTATAGGACTCAAATTAGCATGCATTCAATAAGCAAAAGTAAATCATCTCATGCGTCCGTACATCGTCGAATATTATAACTAATACATCCCGAATAGTGTCATACATATAACATCACTAGTACAACTAAAACCCTTGCACACGACGGGTATTGGCGCGGGCGGTGGACACCCACAGAGAAGGAACCATCACGGGATCATAGCTCCAGTGAGATCCCTGGAGAACCTGCCAGGTATTAGAGAACCTGTGCTCCAACGCAAACAAGTAGCGACGGACGTGCGCGTCCTCCTTACTGACACGGTGACGCACCACCTCCGCGGAGTCCTCGAGCCTCTGGACCGTCACTGGCCCACGCGACCGCCACCAAAGAAGGTTCGGGTCAATGACAGGCTGGCTCCTCACCAACCTGCGCTCCCCGGTAGGTAGCGCCTCCCAGTACCACCCTGGCGGAGCCCAGTCCCGGACATGGCCCATCTGGTCAAGCAGGTGTCGTTCTTCGCCGACTCGACGACAAGGATGCGGGATAGGCATCGTCCATGTCGATGCGAGAAAATTGCTTTAACTAAAAAAAATAGCAACAAGTTCTTACTAACGAGTTCTATTAATTCAATTAGTTCTTACTAAAAATAAACTTACTATAAATAAAAATAAACTAATACCTAATTAGTACCTAGTTCTTACTAACTAATTAGTACCTAGGAACTACTACCCTAATTACCATATAAGTAATTAACTAACTAGCACTAAAAATAGCCTAGGGTTCATACTAACTAGCACTAAATAGCTAGGGTTCATACTAAGTAGAGAAGAGGGATCGGAAGGGGAGAGTGCTTATGGAGATGTCGGGTGGTTGGTGCGACATATGCCAACGGGTGGCTTATCATTGTGGGAGCCAATAAAACGTCGCTGGTGCCTGGAAACGGGATAAGGCGAAGACATGCACGCCGGCGAATCTTACCCAGCTTCGGGGCTCTCCGTGGAGATAACACCCCTACTGCTGCTCTGCGGGGTCTCCGCATGGTTACTAGGTCAACAAGTAGCTACAAGAGGCTCCTTGAGCTGTTCGGGGGGAGGAAGAAGAAGGGCCAGGCTAGGTTTCTTCCTCCCTCGCTGCATTGTGTAAAACTCCTAAAAAGAAAAGATCTCCCCTACATGGGCGCCCTGGGGGGTTTATATAGGCCTACCCCCCAGGGGTACAATGGTAACTCAGCTGGGCATGGGCCCCAGCTGTCTGTGTCTATACTTGCCGGCTTCTCCGCCGGCCATTGGGGCCCGCTGACAGGTGGGCCCGCCGACTGCCGGCCTTCTGGTCGACAGGCCGGCCCCACCGCTTGGGGGTCTTGTTGGGGCTGGTTACTGTTGCCCCACCTCTGGTGACGTGGGCTCCGTCGTGGTAAGCATGGCTACGGTGCCGCCGCTGGGCGGCATATCACTGTAGCCTTACCCCGTCTTGTCTTCTTAATGAGGCGCCTGCCTCGAGGGAAGGGGCCAGCCAGGCCTCTGGGAGTCGGACTCACCCCAGGCCGACTATGGGAGGCCTGGTCGCCTTCGGGTGTCTTCTCGTCAGTTGGGGCCCGCCGCCCTCGGGTCGTACTGACAGCTCGCTGTGGGTGACATCATGGTCAACATGGCAACAGTGCCGCGCCGGGCGGGTGATGGCCGCCCCGTACGATGCACTATGGCCATGCGCGTCTCGGATTCGGGGCTGGCAGGCTTCACTGTAGCCACGCCCCATCTTGTTGCCGTTATGTGGGTGCAGATTTGGAGGGCACGATCTGGGCCGTCTGTTGGGGGCCAGCTTCTTTGGAGTCGGCCCTCTCGTGTCCGGCTTCTTGGAGCCGACCTTCTCATGTCCGGCTCCTTGGAGCCGGCCCTCTCGTGGTTTCCTTTGAGTAGTTTTGGGGCCGGGCCGCCTTCGTCCAGCCGGCTTGAGGGGTAGCCGGCCGGAGGTAGGCGGCCCCACGCCTTGGGTCTTGAAGGCTGGAATGTCTTGTAATTTTTCTGAAGTGCCAGGGGGAGCCGGCTCGGCTACCCATGGTCATTTACTCCGATAGTAGTCCCCGAAGCTGGTTGGGCTCCGAGGCCAAAAAAAGACGATAAGCTCAATCAGCTTCCTATCGTGAGGACTCGGCAGCTGGGAGCCGGCTTTAATTTGGTGCGCCGTCGGTGGTTTCGGAGTTGGAAGGCGGGAACCAGGCATTTGCACGGGCGAGGCTGCGAGCTGACCGCTCGCCGCCTACGCGCCACATGGCATCCTCTGGCTGGAAGGGTCTGCCAGCCCACGCGCATGATGGGACGTCACCGCAGTCCGAGGCCCGCCACCATCGGGCCTCGGCCCACGCGCGGATCTTCTGTGGTCCGAACAGACCGCACGCCTTCCAGCGGCGGTTACCGCACGCCATTAAGGCGCAATAATCGCGGGACGTGGGGGAGTGGGCGCAGTTAATCCCACGTTCCCCCACGCCTCGCCTCCTCGGCTTCGCCGTACGAGGCTATAAGTAGGGGGAAGGAGGGGGAGCGGCAGACGCTCGCACGCTCGCCCTCGCTCCGCTCCTTGCTTCTTCTTCTTCTTCATCGCCGGAGCCTCCTGCCGCCGCCCGGCTCTTCCACCAATCCTCTTGGCTCGCCGTAGTTCCACCGCGGCAGGGCTGCGCACCTCTTCGCCGCCGCACCTTTGCTCACCACCGCGCCGTCCCCATGGCATTGTCGAGCTCTTGGGACGGCTCCAACGTCCATGATGACCATGTTGACTTCCTCCGCCGGACGCAGCGGCTGCCGGGTGCAAGCTATGTGCGGGTCCGTCTCGCGCCGGTGAGGGAGATCTCGCCGGCACCGGAGGAGGACGAGCAGGTAATCTTCCGCTCGCACTGCTTGCGTGGCTTTGGCCTGCCGGCGAGCGGGTTCTTCTGGTCCTTCCTCGAATTTTACCGCCTCCAGCCGCATCACCTTACTCCAAATGCGGTGATGCTGCTGTCGGCCTTCGTCATCCTGTGTGAGGGCTTCCTGGGCGTCGTCCCCACTCTCAAGCTCTGGGGAGAATTCTTCCAGTGCAAGTTGGGCACCGTTGTTGCGGGCGTGCCCGCCCCATGCGGAGCCTTCATTGCCATGAGGCGGGTGAGCGAGAACAATCCGTTCCCGTCCATCCCGCTAATCCAGTCGGTGAAGCTCTGGCACAAGTCTTACTTCTATGTGAAGAACGTCGTCCCACAAGGTGACTTCATCAACCTGCCGGCTTACGTAGCCGGCCCGCCGACTGGGAGGCAGCCCTCATGGAGTTACCTGTTGGGGAACGTAGTAATTTCAAAAAAATCCTACGCACACGCAAGATCATGGTGATGCATAGCAACGAGAGGGGAGAGTGTTGTCCACGTACCCTCGTAGACTGAAAGCGGAAGCGTTATAACAACGCGGTTGATGTAGTCGTACGTCTTCACGGCCCGACCGATCAAGCACCGAAACTACGGCACCTTCAAGTTCTAGCACACGTTCAGCTCGATGACAATCCCCGGACTCCGATCCAACGGCGTGGTGACGATCTTGATGTTCTACCGTCGCAGGGCTTCGCCTAAGCACCGCTACAATATTATCGAGGATTATGGTGGAGGGGGGCACCGCACACGGCTAAGAGATCTCAAGGATCAATTGTTGTGTCTATGGGGTGCCCCTTGCCCCCGTATATAAAGGAGCAAGGGGGAGAGGCGGCCAAGGGGAGGAGGCGCGCCCAAGGGGGGCAATCCTACTCCAAGTAGGATTCCCCCCTCTTTCCTAGTCAAAGTAGGAGAGGGGAAGGAAGGGAAGGAGAAGGACAAGGAAGGAGAGGGAGGAAAAGGAGGAAAGGGGGGCCGACCCGCTAGTCCAATTCGGTTTGGGCTAGGGGGGCCGCGCGCCCTGCCTCCTCTCTTCCACCACTTGGCCCATGAGGCCCATTGCCTCTTCCTCGTATTCCCGTAACTTCCTGGTACCCCAAAAATACCCGAATCACTCGAAACCTTTCCGATGTCCGAATATAGTCGTCCAATATATCGATCTTTACGTCTCGACCATTTCGAGACTCGTCGTTATGTCCCCGATCTTATCCGGGACTCCGAACTCCCTCGGTACATCAAAACATATAAACTCATAATGAAACTGTCATCGTAAAATTAAGCGTGCGGACCCTACGGGTTCGAGAACAATGTAGACATGACCGAGACACGTCTCCGGTCAATAACCAATAGTAGAACCTGGATGCTCATATTGGCTCCCACATATTCTACGAAGATCTTTATCGGTCAGACCGCATAACAACATACGTTGTTCCCTTTGTCATCGGTATGTTACTTGCCCGAGATTCGATCGTCGGTATCTCAATACCTATTTCAATCTCGTTACCGGCAAGTCTCTTTACTCGTTCCGTAATACATCATCTCGCAACTAACTCATTAGTTGCATTGCTTGCAAGGCTTAAGTGATGTGCATTACCGAGAGGGCCCAGAGATACCTCTCCGACAATCCGAGTGACAAATCCTAATCTCGAAATACGCCAACCCAACATGTACCTTCGGAGACACCTGTAGAGCTCCTTTATAATCACCCAGTTATGTTGTGACGTTTGGTAGCACACAAAGTGTTCCCCCGGCAAACGGGAGTTGCATAATCTCATATTCATAGGAACATGTATAAGTCATGAAGAAAGCAATAACAACATACTAAACGATCGAGTGCTAAGCTAACGGAATGGGTCAAGTCAATCACATCATTCTCCTAATGATGTGATCCCGTTAATCAAATGACAACTCGTGTCTATGGCTAGGAAACTTAACCATCTTTGATCAACGAGCTAGTCAAGTAGAGGCATACTAGTGACATACTGTTTGTCTATGTATTCACACATGTATTATGTTTCCGGTTAATATAATTCTAGCATGAATAATAAACATTTATCATGATATAAGGAAATAAATAACAACTTTATTATTGCCTCTAGGGCATATTTCCTTCAGTCTCCCACTTGCACTAGAGTCAATAATCTTGATCACATCACCATGTGATTAACATCGACAGTTCACATCATCATGTGATTAACACCCATAGTTCACATCGCCATGTGACTAACACCCAAAGGGTTTACTAGATTCAGTAATCTAGTTCACATCGCTATGTGATTAACACCCAAAGAGTACTAATGTGTGATCATGTTTTGCTTGTGAGAGAATCTTAGTCAACGGGTCCCTCACATTCAGATCCTTATGTATTTTGCAATTTTCTATGTCTACAATGCTCTGCATGGAGCTACTCTAGCTAATTGCTCCCACTTTCAATATGTATCCAGATTGAGACTTAGAGTCATCTGGATCAGTGTCAAAACTTGCATCGACGTAACCCTTTACGGCGAACCTTTTTGTCACCTCCCTAATCGAGAAATATATCCTTATTCCACTAAGGATAATTTTGATCGTTGTGCAGTGATCTACTCCTAGATCACTTATTGTACTCCCTTGCCAAAATCAATGTAGGGTATACAATAGATTTGGTACACAGCATGGCATACTTTATAGAACCTATGGCTGAGGCATAGGGAATGACTTTCATTCTTTTTCTATCTTCTGCCGTGGTCGGGCTTTGAGTCTTACTCAATTCACACCTTGTAACACAGGCAAGAACTCTTTCTTTGACTGTTCCATTTTGAACTACTTCAAAATATTATCAAGGTATGTACTCATTGAAAAAAACTTATCAAGCGTCTTGATCTATCTCTATAGATCTTGATGCTCAATATGTAAGCAGCTTCACTGAGGTATTTCTTTGAAAAAACTCCTTTCAAACACTCCTTTATGCTTTGCAGAATAATTCTACATTATTTTGGATCAACAATATGTCATTTACATATACTTATCAGAAATGCTGTAGTGCTCCCACTCACTTTCTTGTAAATACAGACTTCACCGCAAGTCTGTATAAAACTATATCCTTTGATCAATTTATCAAAGCATATATTCCAACTCCGAGATGCTTGCACCAGTCCATAGATGGATCACTGGAGCTTGCACATTTTGTTAACACCTTTAGGATTGAAAAAACCTTCCGGTTGCATCATATACAACTCTTCTTTAAGAAATCCATTAAGGATTGCAGTTTTGTTATCCATTTGCCAGATTTCATAAAATGCGGCAATTGCTAACATGATTCAAACAGACTTTAAGCATCGATACGAGTGAGAAAATCTCATCGTAGTCAACACCTTGAACTTTGTCAAAACCTTTTTTGATAAGTCTAGCTTTGTAAATAGTAACACTACTATTAGCGTCCGTCTTCCTCTTGAAGATCCATTTAATCTCAATGGCTTGCTGAACATCGGGCAAGTCAACCAAAGTCCATACTTTGTTCTCATACATGGATCCCATCTCAGATTTCATGGCCTCAAGCCATTTCACGGAATCTGGGCTCATCATCGCTTCCTCATAGTTCGTAGGTTCGTCATGGTCATGTAGCATGACCTCCAGAACAGGATTACCGTACCACTCTGGTGCGGATCTCACTCTGGTTAACCTACGAGATTCGGTAGTAACTTGGTCTGAAGTTACATGATCATCATCATTAGCTTCCTCACTAATTGGTGTAGTAGTCACAGGAACAGATTTCTGTGATGAACTAATTTCCAATAAGGGAGACGGTACAATTACCTTATCAAGTTCTACTTTCCTCCCACTCACTTCTTTCGAGAGAAACTCCTTCTCTAGAAAGGATCCATTCTTAGCAACGAATGTCTTGCCTTCGGATCTGTGATAGAAGGTGTGCCCAACTGTCTCCTTTGGGTATCCTATGAAGACACATTTCTCCGATTTGGGTTTGAGCTTATCATGATGAAACTTTTTCTTATAAGCATCGCAACCCCAAACTTTAAGAAACAACAACTTTGGTTTCTTGCCAAACCACAGTTCATATTGTGTCGTCTCAACGGACTTAGATGGTGCCCCTTTTTAACGTGAATGCAGCTGTCTCTAATGCATCACCCCAAAACGATAGTGGTAAATCAGTAAGAGACATCATAGATTGCACTATATCCAATAAAGTACGGTTATGATGTTCAGACACACCATTATGCTGTGGTGTTCCAGGTGGCGTGAGTTGCGAAACTATTCCGCATTGTTTCAAATGAAGACCAAACTCGTAACTCAAATATTCTTCTCCATGATCAGACCGTAGAAACTTTATTTTCTTGTTACGATGATTTTCCACTTCACTCTGAAATTCTTTGAACTTTTCAAATGTTTCAGACTTATGTTTCATCAAGTAGAGATACCCATATATGCTCAAATCATATGTGAAGGTCAGAAAATAATGATACCCGCCGCGAGCTTCAACACTCATCGGATCGCATACATTAGTATGTATTATTTCCAATAAGTCAGTTGCTCGCACCATTGTTCTGGAGAACGGAGTCTTTAGTCATCTTGCCCATAAGGCATGGTTCGCAAGCATCAAGTGATTCATAATCAAGTGATTCAAAAATCCATCAGCATGGAGTTTCTTCATGCGCTTTACACCAATATGACCTAAACGGCAGTGCCACGAATAAGTTGCACTTTCATTATTAACTTTGCATATTTTGGTTTCAATATTATGAATATGTGTATCACTACGATCAAGATCCAATGAACCATTTTCATTGGGTGTGTAACCATATAAGGTTTTATTCATGTAAACAGAACAACAATTTATTCTCTTACTTAAATGAATAACCGTATTACAATAAACATGATCAAATCATATTCATGCTCAACGCAAACACCAAATAACACTTATTTATGTTCAACACCAATCCGGAAAGTATAGGGAGTGTGCGATGATGATCATATCAATCTTGGAACCACTTCCAACACACATCGTCACTTCACCCTTAACTAGTCTCTGTTTATTCTGCAACTCCCGTTTCGAGTTACTAATCTTAGCAACTGAACTAGTATCAAATACTGAGGGGTTGCTATAAACACTAGTAAAGTACACATCAATAACATGTATATCAAATATACTTATGTTCACTTTGCCATCCTTCTTATCCGCCAATCACTTGGGGTAGTTCCGCTTCCAGTGGCCAGTCCCTTTGCAGTAGAAGCACTTAGTCTCAGGCTTAGGACCAGACTTGGGCTTCTTCACTTGAGCAGCAACTTGCTTGCTGTTCTTCTTGAAGTTCCCCTTCTTCCCTTTGCCCTTTTCTTGAAACTAGTGGTCTTGTCTACCATGAACACTTGATGTTTTTCTCGATTTCTACCTTCGTCAATTTCAGCATTACGAAGAGCTTGGGGATCGTTTCCGTTATCCCTTGCATATCATAGTTCATCATGAAGTTCTACTAACTTGGTGATGGTGACTAGAGAATTCTGTCAATCACTATTTTATCTGGAAGATTAACTCCCACTTGATTCAGCCGATTGTAGTACCCAGACAATCTGAGCACATGCTCACTAGTTGAGCGATTCTCCTCCATCTTTTAGCTATAGAACTTGTTGGAGACTTCATATCTCTCAACTCGGGTGCTTGAGATATTAACTTCAACTCCTGGAACATCTCATACGGTCCATGACGTTCAAAACGTCTTTGAAATCCCGATTCTAAGCCGTTAAGCATGGTGCACTAAACTATCAAGTAGTCATCATATTGAGCTAGCCAAACGTTCATAACGTCTGCATCTGCTCCTGCAATAGGTCTGTCACCTAGCGGTGCATTAAGGACATAATTCTTCTGTGCAACAATGAGGATAAACCTCAGATCACGGATCCAATCCGCATCATTGCTACTAACATCTTTCAACACAATTTTCTCTAGGAACATATCAAAATAAACATACGAAAGCAACAACGCGAGCTATTGATCTACAACATAATTTGCAAAATACTACCAGGACTAAGTTCATAATAAATTTAAGTGATCACGTGATAGACATCCCTGTAATCATCTAAGTGATCACGTGATCCAAATCAACTAAACCATGTCCGACCATCATGTGAGATGGAGTAGTTTTCAATGGTGAACATCACTATGTTGATCATATCTACTATATGATTCACGCTCGACCTTTCGGTCTCCAGTGTTTCGAGGCCATATCTGTATATGCTAGGCTCGTCAAGTTTAACCTGAGTATTCCGCTTGTGCAACTGTTTTGCACCCGTTGTATTTGAACGTAGAGCCTATCACACCCGATCATCACGTGGTGTCTCAGCACGAAGAACTTTCGCAACGGTGCATACTCAGGGAGAACACTTATACCTTGAAATTTAGTGAGAGATCATCTTATAAAGCTACTATTGAACTAAGCAAAATAAGATGTATAAAAGATAAACATCATATGCAATCAAAATATGTGACATGATATGGCCATGATCATCTTGCGCCTTTGATCTCCATCTCCAAAGTACTGTCATGATCTCTATCGTCACCAGCATGACACCATGATCTCCATCATCTTGATCTATATCAATGTGTTGTCACATGGTCGTCTCGCCAACAATTGCTCTTGCAACTATTGCTATCGCATAGCGATAAAGTAAAGCAATTATTTGGCGCTTGCATCTTATGCAATAGAGAGACAACCATAAGGATTTTGCCAGTTGCCGATAACTTCAACAAAACATGATCATCTCATACAACAACTTATATCTCATCACGTCTTGACCATATCACATCACAACATGCCCTGCAAAAACAAGTTAGACGTCCTCTACTTTGTTGTTGCAAGTTTTACGTGGCTGCTACGGGCTTAGCAAGAACCGTTCTTACCTACGCATCAAAACCACAATGATAGTTTGTCAAGTTGGTGTTGTTTTAACCTTCGCAAGGACCGGGCGTAGCCACACTCGGTTCAACTAAAGTTGGAGAAACTGACACCCGCCAGCCACCTGTGTGCAAAGCACGTCGGTAGAACCAGTCTCGCGTAAGCATACGCGCAATGTCGGTCCGGGCCGCTTCATCCAACAATACCGCCGAACCAAAGTATGACATGCTGGTAAGCAGTATGACTTATATCGCCCACAACTCACTTGTGTTCTACTCGTGCATATAACATCAACGCATAAAACCTAGGCTTTGATACCACTGTTGGGGAACGTAGTAATTTCAAAAAAAATTCCTAAGCACACGCAAGATCATGGTGATGCATAGCAACGAGAGGGGAGAGTGTTGTGCACGTACCCTCGTAGACCGAAAGCGGGAGCGTTATAACAACGCGGTTGATGTAGTCGTACGTCTTTACGGCCCAACCGATCAAGCACCAAAACTACGACACCTCCGAGTTCTAGCACACGTTCAGCTCGATGACGATCCCCGGACTCCGAGCCAGCAAAGTGTCGGGGATGAGTTCTGTCAGCATGACGGCGTGGTGACGATCTTGATGTTCTACCGTCGCAGGGCTTCGCCTAAGCACCGCTACAATATTATCGAGGATTATGGTGGGGGGCACCGCACATGGCTAAGAGATCTCAAGGATCAATTGTTGTGTCTATGGGGTGCCCCCCTGCCCCCGTATATAAAGGAGCAAGGGGGGAGAGGCGGCCAAGGGGAGGAGGCGCGCTCAAGGGGGGCAATCCTACTCCAAGTAGGATTCCCCCCTCTTTCCTAGTCCAAGTAGGAGAGGGGAAGGAAGGGAAGGAGAAGGAGAAGGAAGGAGAGGGAGGAAAAGAAGGAAAGGGGGGCCGCTCCCCTAGTCCAATTCGGTTTGGGCTAGGGGGGCCGTGCGCCCTGCCTCCTCTCTTCCACCACTTGGCCCATTGCTTCTTCCTCGTATTCCCGTAACTCCCCGGTACCCCCGAAAATACCCGAATCACTCGGAACCTTTCCGATGTCCGAAGATAGTCGTCCAATATATCGATCTTTACGTCTCGACCATTTCGAGACTCCTCGTCATGTCCCCGATCTTATCTGGGACTCCGAACTCCTTCGGTACATCAAAACATATAAACTCATAATGAAACTGTCATCGTAACGTTAAGCGTGCGGACCCTACGAGTTGGAGAACAATGTAGACATGACCGAGACACGTCTCCGGTCAATAACCAATAGCGGAACCTGGATGCTCATATTGGCTCCCACATATTCTACGAAGATCTTTATCGGTCAGACCGCATAACAACATACGTTGTTCCCTTTGTCATCGGTATGTTACTTGCCTGAGATTGGATCGTCGGTATCTCAATACCTAGTTCAATCTCGTTAGCGGCAAGTCTCTTTACTCGTTCCGTAATACATCATCTCACAACTAACTCATTAGTTGCATTGCTTGCAAGGCTTAAGTGATGTGCATTACCGAGAGGGCCCAGAGATACCTCTCCGACAATCGGAGTGACAAATCCTAATCTTGAAATACGCCAACCCAACATGTACCTTCAGAGACACCTGTAGAGCTCCTTTATAATCACCCAGTTACGTTGTGACGTTTGGTAGCACACAAAGTGTTCCTCCGGCAAACGGGAGTTGCATAATCTCATAGTCATAGGAACATGTATAAGTCATGAAGAAAGCAATAGCAACAAACTAAACGATCGAGTGCTAAGCTAACGGAATGGGTCAAGTCAATCACATCATTCTCCTAATGATGTGATCCCGTTAATCAAATGACAACTCATGTCTATGGCTAGGAAACTTAACCATCTTTGATCAACGAGCTAGTCAAGTAGAGGCATACTAGTGACATACTGTTTGTCTATGTATTCACACATGTATTATGTTTCCGGTTAATACAATTCTAGCATGAATAATAAACATTTATCATGATATAAGGAAATAAATAATAACTTTATTATTGCCTCTAGGGCATATTCCCTTCATTACCGGGCCAGGTCGCTGTCTCAGGCCGGGGCCGCCGCCGTTGCCCGGCTCCGGGTGATGACCCAGTCGGAGGGCCTAACCGGGGCCGACTTGGTGGCCGCCTTCGTGGAGCGCCGAGTGCTCCCGCTCCAGGGCCGGCCTCACATGATTTGTCAGATGAGCAGTCACTCCGACCCATGCCGACTAAGCACCCGGGAGATGTCGCATGTCGAGGTGTCTTATATGGTGAACTTTATTTCCAACTGCAAGCTCGTCGAGGAGTGGCGGTACGGCATGGAGCCATATTCTCACGCCAACCCTCCGCCTGTAGTAAGTTTCTCTTCTTTTCTTCTTTTCTTGCTGTCGGGTTCATGATGGTTGACTTCTGATTAGTCGGCTTGTTTTTGGCAGAACCCCCTTCTTCCGCCGGCAACCGGGGCTGCGGGGGTGGAGCGCCAGCTCCTTCCCGACCGCACGGTGGACGACGTTGACGACCCGGATCTGGGGGCGGCCGCCATGGAAGACGTCGTTGTAGGGGAAGGCGGCGAGGCAGGCGGCGCGGGGCGGCCGCCCTCGAGGATTGGGTGGACGATGACGAGGTTGAAGTCGTTCTGCGTCGCCAACCGGTGCTCGATCATCAAGGCGCGGGCCCATCTGCCGCGCCGTCTGCCCGTGGCGGCGCACAGAAGTGCCGGGCCGTGTCAACCCACTTCGGCAGTCGGCCGAAGAAACCCAGAGGCACCGCGGCGGTGACCAAGCGGGACGAAGCGGCCGCGAAGGCGGCACGCTTCCGCAAGGTGTTGAATCAGCCGCAAGCGGTTTCGGCGTAAGTGTTGTTTCTCTTACGCCTCTCTTTGTTTGAAATTCTTATAAGCCTTCCTCTTATCTTATCGAACAGGGTCCCCACTTTCTCTGGAGCGGGCCTCTGCCGCCTCCGTAATTGGAACCACGGGAGGGTCTTCGAGCTCCCGCTGTATGGATCCCCGCGCCGACCTCTTAGAGGCGACGGAGCGGAACTTGCGGGAGGTGCGGGAGGAGCGGGAGGCGGAGGAGCAGAGGGCGACTCGGGAGGTGAGGGAGAAGTCTGCGGAGGTGCGGGCCGACGCGGCCGCCAAGGCCCAAGCGGAGGCCACGACCGAGGAGACAGAGGCGGAGGCCCTGCAGAACCAGCCTCCGCAGCTCGTCATCCCCCTTCGCGCCGCGGCCCCCGACATCCCCGTGCCTCCGTTAGAGGAGGCCGACCGTGGCCAGCCGGTGATGGAGAGGGAGTCGATGCCATCGCCGCCGACCGGAACGGCTCAAGGGAGCCGGCCTGAGGTGCCGCCTGTGCAACGTGCTGGGGGCGAGCCGGCCGTGGGGGCAGATCTTGTGGTCTCGTCGCTGTCTCGTCGGCGCGTGGAGGGGGCGACTTCAGCGCCAGGGCTGCAAAAGACAGCGGGCCCCGGTACATCGGCCCAGGACTCGGAGGCGGCCAGGGCCAGCTCGTCCGGGTGGACGCCAGGCAGTGGAACGACCGTACTGAACGTGGCGGCGCAGGACATCCGGAACCGGCTTCAGGCCTAGGCCACCGCGCTGAAGCAGTACACCCAAGAGTTCCTCGCAACGCGAGCGGCTATTCGGGTGAGTCCTCCTGCGCGTTTGTTGATTGCTTTTGATTTCTTTCGTGGGGGCGCGTCAGCGCACCCACTGGGTGTAGTGCCTGAGTTCCGAGTCGGCTGCTGAGCAGGTGGCTTGGAACTTCTTGGTAGACTTTGATTGCCGTCTTGTTCTTACTTGCATCTCATGTCTTGTCTGCAGGAGTATCATAACTCCCGCGCGGCTGCTTTCAACTCCCAGGCCCAGGAGTTGAGTCAGAAAGCCACTGATCTGACTGAGAGTCGGAGTAAGTGCTTCATCATCTATTCTCAAGTGGGGGCGCGTCGGCGCACCCACTGGGTGTAGTCCCCGAGATTCGGGCCGACTGCTGAGCAGTCGGGTCGGATCTTTTCCTGACGACTTCCTTCTCATTGCTTTTTTCTTCTTCATCTTCGTATCTGCAGGGGCCAATGCCGACTTGAGGGAGCAGCTAGGTGTGGCCCAGTCCGCCCTTCGTGCCAAGGAAAATGAGTGCAACGCCTTGACTCATGAGCGTGATCGCCTGGCCAAGAAGCTGGCCGACCAGGAGGAGAGCCACAAGGCGGCCCTGAAGTCGGTGCAGGACGACGAGGCCGCCCTTAAGGCCGAATATGAGACCGAGGCGGCAAGCTAGGCCGAGGAGAGGCAGGCGCTGAGTCAAGGCTACAGCCGGGTTGAAGATTTGATTGATGGTAGGCCGCCTTCTTCTTTGTTTCTTTTCCTGCCTCCTGCCGTTCGGTTTATCTTTTGATTTTGAGCTACTGCTCTCCTCTTCGCGCAGATTACTTTCCTGGTTACTCCGTCGCTGCTACCCAAGCAATTGAGGCCTACCGTGACGTGCGACGGCAGGAGGGGGTTGAGATCACGCCGGATGCGGGCCGATCTCTTGAGGAGCAACTCCTGGCGATTCAAGCCCGCTTGCAGCCGGCTCACCGCATGCTCCGCCGTCTTCAGCACGCCAGGGCGCAAGTGCTGGCCGCCCTCTGGCCCGGCGAGGCAGTTCCCCGCACCCCAAGTCGAACTGCCGACTGGCTGGAGGTTGCGGTTGGCCGCTTCGAGGCTTGGAAGGCATCGGTGGCCCGGCTCGGCGCTGGGCGGGCGCTGGAGTTTGTCCGAGCTTAGTATCCTGGGCTGAATTTGGATCAGCTGCGCACCTGGCGGCTAGAGGCGGTGCGGCCGGCTATCGCCCAGCGCGCCTCGACGATCGCCGAGTGCACCGACACCAGTGCCTTTGCCCCTGAGGTGAATGATGACGGCGTTGCTTAGCCGGAGGAGTGGTTCGGGCTGAACCCGGCAGAGGGTGAGGACTCATCGGAGGAGATTACTTCCAGCGATGAGGGCGAAGAGGAAGAGGGAGAAGGTGGTGAAGACATCGTGCCAGACGACGAAGCAACCAGCCAACCTCAGCCTGATCGTGCCTCCAACAACGAGGCGCGCGCAAGCGCGCCGTCTGCGGGAGGTGGTGATCATGCCGAGATTCGCCAGTCGGCCACTCCTCCGGCCAGCACTGCCGTCTCCACCGTCCTGCCCGACTCGCCTGTCATTCCCATGGCCCGATCCGCTGTCCTTGCTTTTCCTGCTCGTTACTCTTTGAACAACTTTTGTTAAATTTGCGCAGTTCCACCCACTGGGGGTGTATTCAAACTATGTTGAATCCTGGCCTTTCGAAGGTCTTTTGTGTAAATATAATCATGCATGTGTTTGGCTTTCGTTCATGTTTGCTTTTCATCTTTTGGGCTTTTTCCTTTGCCGCCTTCCCGTGGTCTCCGCCTTCCCAGCCGGACAGCTGCTCTGCAATCTGTGGCTGGAGAAGGACTTGACCGTTTTTCTTTTGGGAAGGCAAGTACTGGAGCTTTCTTAGATTGTAGCAAGGTGAATAGGAACCGGCCAGCCGGCTTTTCTTGTAGCCGGCTGGCGGGACGGGAGGCCGGCTTGTGTTATACAAGTTCGTTGGTCCTTAGCCGTTTTTCATGTGGGCGCCCTTTCCTGCCTTTGGCTCTTGCCAGTCGGACATTCAATTCTTTGAGCTGCGACTTTTGGCAAGAGGGGGCTTGGGTGCCGGCACACTACTTGTCTGACCGCAGGCGGAACTTAAATATAACTTAAGGCGGCGAGTCCCTGGGCCGACTGGTCGAACCCGGTGCCGGACGAAAGGACAAATGTAGTAGCATAATCATAGGCATGATATTCGTCTCTCAAAGATAAAAGAGGGTAGTCCCCGAGTGCTCCTCGGGGAGCCCTTTGTCTCGTACTTAGTACAAAAGGTAGCGTGGTACATACTGCTTTTTAACTGTAAAATCTTCGGAGGAGATTGGTGTTCCATGGTCGTTCTGACTCCTTGCCCGAATCATCTCTCTTTCGCGCCTTCGGGTTTTGCGCGTCGATTAGGTAGCAGGAGTCGTTGCCCAAAGCTCTGCTGATGACGAAGGGGCCCTCCCAAGGGGCCGAGAGCTTGTGCTGGCTGGCTGTTCGCTGGATCAGCCGGAGCACAAGATCGCCCTCTTGGAAAGATCTTGGCTTGACCTTACGGTTGTGGTAGCGGCGAAGACCCTGCTGGTAGATGGCTGACCGGCTGAGGGCCAACAGCCGGCCTTCTTCCAGCAGGTCGACGCCATCTTCTCGTGCTTCCTTGGCCTCCGCCTCCGTGTACATGGTAACCCGAGGTGAGTCGAACTCGATGTTAGTTGGGATGACAGACTCGGCACCGTATACAAGGAAGAAGGGGGTAAAGCCTGTTGACTCTTTCGGGGTAGCGCGCAAACTCCAGAGGATGCACGACAGCTTGTCGAGCCAACAGCCGGCCGAATGCTCCAATGCACGACCAGTCGGGGCTTGATGCCAGAGAGGATGAGGCCGTTTGCTCGTTCGACCTGGTCGTTTGACTGCGGGTGGGCAATGGACGCTAGGTCCAGCCGGATGCCTTGTGTTGCGTAGAAACGTGCTAGTGCTCCCTTGGCAAAATTTGTGCCATTATCGGTGATAATGTTGTGTGGTACGCCGTACCGGGTTGTAATATTTGCCATGAATGTCACGGCAGTCGGCCCATTCAGCTTCTTGATCGGCTTTGCTTCAATCCATTTGGTAAATTTATCCACAGCGACGAGCAGATGTGTCATGCCGCCGCGTGCTGTTTTGAATGGGCCCACCATGTCCAGCCCCCAGACGGCGAAAGGCCAGGTGAGGGGGATGGTCTTGAGTGCAGAAGCTGGCAGGTGTTGCTTGGAACTAAAAACTTGGCACCCTTTGCAGTGTTTGACCAGCTCTTTGGCGTCGTCCAAAGCAGTCAGCGAGAAGAATCCGTGGCGGAAAGCTTTGGTGACGACTGACCTTGAGGCCGCGTGGTGGCCGCATTCACCTTGGTGGATATCCTTGAGGATTGCTATGCCCTTCTCTGGCTCTACGCAGCGCTGGAAGACTCCAGTGACGCTGCGCCTAACGAGCTCTTGGTTTACTATTGTGTATGCTCTGGCTCGGTGTTGAACTTGTCTTGCCGAGATCTCGTCAGTTGGCAACTCTCTGTTTACCAAGAAATTGAGGATGGGCTGGGCCCATGATGGAGCTGTGACTTCTTCTATTGTCAGAACTGCTGTTGTGACCCGGGTGGGTGGGCTGGGTGGTGAAGAGTTGGAGTCGGCCACCACTTGTTGTGTCGATGTAGTCCCTGGGCCGACTGCAGTAGTCCCCGGGCCGAGTTCCGAAGTTCCCAGGCCGGGTTCGATTATGGCAGTCCCCGGGCCGCCTATCGAAGTCCCCGAGCCGCCTGCCTGGTTCCCCGAGTCGAATCCGACTGCTTCGGGGTCAGGCGGCACAAAGATGGAGTTAGATTCTGGAGACGGCTTGATGGATGGCTTGAGGAGGCGGCGCATGGAGACGCCGGCCGGTATAGCTTGCCGGGTAGAGCCTATCCGTGCCAGGGCATCTGCTTGCTCGTTGTCGGCCCGCGACACATGGAGGAACTCACATCCTTCGAAATATCTACTAATTCGTTGCACGAGGAAGCGGTAGCTCGCCATGTTCGCGTCCTTGGCGTCCCAGTCGCCAGATGACTGTTGGACCACCAAGTCCGAGTCACCATAGCACAGGATCCGACGGATGCCGAGCTCTTTAGCTAGCCGGAGCACATGTATGAGCGCCTCGTACTCGGCCACATTGTTGGAGGCGGCAAAATGAATTTGCAATGTGTACTTGAGCCTGTCGCCCTTGGGAGAGGTGAGGATGATGTCGGCTCCCAAGCCGGTGCGCATCTTGGACCCATCAAAGTGCATCCGCCAATGAGTGGAGTCGGGGGCTGGTGGCAGGTACTGGGTTTTGGCCCAGTCGACGAGGAAGTCGGCCAGCGCTTGAGACTTGATGGCGGTGCGAGGCTGGTAGAAGATCGTGTAGGGAGCCAGCTCAATGGCCCATTTTGCCACCCGGCCGGATGCATCCCGGCTGCCTATGATCTCGGCGAGCGGGATAGTACATACGACCGTGATGGGGTGCTCTTGAAAGTAGGGCTTGACCTTCTTGGCGGCGAAGTACACACCATAGCACATCTTCTGATAGTGTGGGTAGTTCTGTTTTGAGGCGGACAGTACTTCGCTTAAATAGTATACCGGCCTCTGGACTGGCTGAGCTCAGCCTTCTTCTAGGTGCTGGACCACGATAACTGTGCTGACCACCCGGCTAGTGGCGGCAATGTAAATGAGCATGGTCTCTTTCTAAGTTGGTGCCGCCAAGACAGGCGGCGTGGTCAGTATCTTCTTTAGCTCGTGGAAAGCTTGGTCTGCTTGGCCGTTCCACTCGAAGTGAGTGGACTTCTTCATGAGTCGGTAGAGGGGGAGAGCCTTTTCTCCAAGCCGGCTGATGAAGCGGTTCAGGGAAGCCAGGCATCCGGTGAACTTCTGGATGTCTCGTAACTTGGTGGGATTCTCCATTCTCTCTATGGCCTTAATTTTCACTGGGTTGCACTCGATGCCGCGTTCGGAGACCAGGAAGCCTAGAAGCTGGTCGGCTGGTACACCGAACACGCATTTCTCGGGGTTGAGCTTGATCTGAAACTGGCACAAGTTTTCAAATGTCTCTCTGAGGTCTTCCAACAAAGTGTCGCGCTTCTCCGTCTTCACCACAATATCGTCTAAATAGACGTGGGCATTTCTGCCGAGCTGCTTGAGGAGGCATTTCTGCATGCAACGCTGAAAAGTGGCACCGACATTTCTCAAGCCGAATGTCATAGTCAGGTAGCAGAAAGCTCCGAATGGTGTGATGAAGGCAGTCTTCAGGCGGTCGGCTGGATCCAACTTTATCTGGTGGTAACCCGAGTAGGCATCCAAGAAGCTCAACAGCTCGCATCCGGCTATGGAGTCTATCACTTGGTCAATCCTTGGCAGGGCGAAGGGATCCTTGGGGCAGGCTTTATTGAGGCTTCTGTAGTCTATACACATGCGCCACTTGTTATTCTTCTTCAGTACGAGGACTGGGTTGGCAAGCCATTTTGGGAAGAAAACCTCCATGATGAAGCCGGCTGCCAGGAGCCGGGCTATCTCTTCCCCTACAATCCTTCTCTTCTCTTCCGACAGTCGGCGGATGGGCTGCTTGACTGGTTTTGCACCTTCTCGGACATGTAGCTTGTGGTCGGTGAATTCCTTCGGAACACCCGGCATGTCCTTGGGGGACCATGCAAAGATGTCCCGATTCTCACGGAGGAAATCGACGAGCTCGCCTTCCTATTTGTTGTCCAGGTTTGCCCCAATGGTGGCAAACCTTTCTGGGTGCTCTGGGTCGAGGGGTATCTTCTTGATTTCTTTGGCCGGCTGAAAAGAACCTTGAGCTTCACACTCCTTGGGATCGGAGGACAGGGTCGGCTGCTTGCCAGCCATGGCCACGACTCGATCCAACATCTTCTTCTCTTCGGAAATAACGAGGGACTCGGCCAGCCGGCTGGTAGCTGCCGCACACTCGGCAGATTTCTTGTAATCTCCGATTATGGTGATGATGCCCTTGGAACTTGGTATCTTCATCTTGAGGTAGGCATAGTGAGGCACAGCCATGAACTTGGCCAGGGCAGGTCGGCCAAGCAATGCGTGGTAAGGGCTTTCCAGATCCACTACTTCAAACCACACCGCTTCTCGGCGGAAATGATCCTTGTCCCCAAAGAGGACATCTATCTTGATCTTGCCGATTGGGGAACAGGACAGGCCAGGCACAATGCCATGGAACACGGTCCGACTGGGCATGAGCTGCTTCATCTTGATGCTTAGCTTCTCCATGGTGTCGCGATACAGTATGTTGATGCTACTTCCGCCATCTATCAGCACGCGGGAGATCCGGGCAGCTCGCCTTTCTGTTGCGAGGGTGGCGTCTAAGACCAATGCATAAGAGCCGGGGGACGGCATCACCTCTTGGTGATCGGCCCGGCTCCAACTGATCGGCCTTTCTGACTAGTGCATGAACTCGGGATTGCTGGAGGCGACTGCATTGACTTCTTGATGCTGCCAGCACCGGCTACGCCGATCTTCTGGTTGGCTTGTCAAGACGACGTAGGCGACATGTTCACCGGGAAACTCGTCTTGAATGGCTCCGACTGCTGGCCGAGCGGCCGGCTGCTGAGGAACCGGGGGTGGCTGACCAGTAGGCGGAGGCGGTACTATCCCCTCGCCCTTGGAGATTCGCTTGAGCCAGTGACACTTCCGGGTCGTGTGGTTGGAGGGCTTTGCACCGCTGTGGAACTTGCAGGGGGCATCAAGTGCTTGCTTGTAGGAGAAAGCCGGCTGCCAAGCCGGCCTACCGCCCTTCTACTTCTTGGGCGCGGGCCGCCCTTCGGGCGGTTCGTCTTCGACTGTAGCCACCTGCCGACTAGCGGAAGGCGGCGCGGGAGCCTTGCGCTTGTGGTCGTTATGGTACGGGCGTCGGCTGGAGTCTCCAGCCGGCGTCTTGGGACCCGAGGCGAGCACCTTCCCGGAGGCGTCTACCCGGAGTTCGGTCTTCATCGAGGAATCGGCCGTGGCGTATTTATCCGCTATGACCAGCAGCTTGTCGAGGGTAGTCGGCTCATCGCAGAGGAGTCGGTGCTTGAGGAGGTTGCCTTCTCGGCACCCGGCGGTGAAGTACTCTATAGCTTGAACCTCATGCACCCCCTCGCAGGAATTGCGGAGCTCGGCCCAACACATGAGGTAATCGCGAGTCGACTCATTGGGCCCTTGGACGCACAAGGAGAGCTATCGGGGCTTGGGAGCCCGCTTGTATGTGCTGGTGAAGTTGCGGACGAAGGTTTCTGTGAAGTCTAACCAGCTGTTGACGCTGTAGGGCTTGAGGTTGTTAAGCCAGGTGCGCGTTGTGCCTTGGAGCATGAGGGGGACATACTTCACGGCAACACGCCTGTTGCCATTTGCTATGCGAACCGCAGTGGAGTAGTCTATCAACCAATCTTCCGGCTTTACGGAGCCGTTATACTTGGGCGTGTCTCTTGGAAGCGAGAACCCTTTGGGGAAGGGCTCGTCGCGGATGCGGGGGCCGAAGCAAGGCGGGCCAACATCATCTTCTTCCCCAAGGGCCAGGGATCGCGCTAGGCGGTCGATCCGGTGGCGGGCGTCATTCTCGCCGACTCCTTCGTGGCAGCCCAGGCAGCCGCTGAGAGCCGGATGCGTGACAGGCGGTGAGGTGGGATATCTCTCCCCACGAGGCGGAGGAGGAGGCGTGTCGCCTCGCTGCTCCATAGCCCGAGTACGGCCTTCTGCGCCACGCTCGATGGAGATTCGAGTCCGGCTGCGACTGGCAGCCGACTCCTTTGCTTTTCTTGCATGGGTGTTGCCCGCAGTCGGCGTTCGAGACATCGCGCCGTGCTCTCGGCGTGGGGGAGTACTTTCAGCGCGGACGCTGTCTTCATGCCGCTCTGCGGCCGCGTCGAAAAGCTGTTGAATGCGTCTGGTCATGTAGGGGAGCTCGTCGGGCCCCAGTCTATCCAGCTCGTCTACGGCCGCCTCGACGGCGCGTAGGTTCTCGAGGGGCGTGGCATAGACCGGGCGGTCCGCTCCAAGCATGTTGGCGATAGCCGCGCCGCGTTTCTTGATGACGCCGACGCGGCTAGGCCCGTCGGGAGGGGGCATGCCGAAGGCGGCGCGGTCAACTTCGCGCTGGTTTGCCTCGGTGAGGCATCTCATGGAAGCCATCTTGTGGCCCTCCGCAATGAGGGCGAGGCGGCGTGCCTCCAGTGTTTCGGCGTCGGCATCGACCGGGATGGGAGCAGACAAGTCACGTAGTGCCGCCTGCAGGGCGTCGTGGGCGTTTTCGCCAGAGACGGCGCCGTGGCTAATGACCAGTACCTCGGTGATGGCGCTGCCGCAGCTGTCGGCTCGAGGAAAAGGGTCGTCGATGATGACTACATTGGTGGGCAAAGCGTCAAGTGATGTTGTGTCAGAGTCGACAAGCATCGGGTCCTTAGAGCCAACCGACTCTAAGTCCACAGCAAGCTCGCTGGAGATGTGGAGCTCGTCGAGGAGGCTGACGAGGTGGCTCTTGGGGCAGCCTGTGCCCGCGTCGGATGCAGGCTCATCGAAGACGCGAGCTTCGCCGAGAAGATCGGCGAGGCAGCTCGCCGCGCAGGCGTCTGCGACGCCTTGCAGTGCGTTGGGGCAAGCGCCATCGGGCGAGCCGGGCTGGCTGCGCTCGCTAGGAAGGAAGAGGGTTCCCGTCCAGAGCAGGTCTCCGGACAACGGTGCACCTGGCCCCACGGTGGGCGCCAAATGTCGGGTGGTTGGTGCGACATATGCCAACGGGTGGCTTATCATTGTGGGAGCCAATAAAACGTCGCCGGTGCCTGGAAACGGAATAAGGCGAAGACATGCACGCCGGCGAATCTTACCCAGCTTTGGGGCTCTCCGTGGAGATAACACCCCTACTGCTGCTCTGCGGGGTCTCCGCATGGTTACTAGGTCAACAAGTAGCTACAAGAGGCTCCTTGAGCTGTTCGGGGGGAGGAAGAAGAAGGGCCAGGCTAGGTTTCTTCCTCCCTCGCTGCGTTGTCTAAAACTACTAAAAAGGAAAAGATCTCCCCTGCATGGGCGCCCTGGGGGGTTTATATAGGCCTACCCCCCAGGCGTACAATGGTAACTCAGCTGGGCATGGGCCCTAGCTGTCTGTGTCTATGCTTGCCGGCTTCTCCGCCGGCCATTGGGGCCCGCCGACAGGTGGGCCCACCGACTGCTAGCCTTCTGGTCGACAGGCCGGCCCCACTGCTTGGGGGTCTTGTCAGGGGCTGGTTACTGTTGCCCCACCTCTGGTGACGTGGGCTCCGTCGTGGTAAGCA
Source organism: Aegilops umbellulata (assembly GCA_032464435.1). Classification (NCBI taxonomy): domain Eukaryota; kingdom Viridiplantae; phylum Streptophyta; class Magnoliopsida; order Poales; family Poaceae; genus Aegilops; species Aegilops umbellulata. The sequence continues at coordinate 96,660,299 of CP136060.1, forward strand.
TGGCTACGGTGCCGCCGCTGGGCGGCATATCACTGTAGCCTTACCCCGTCTTGTCTTCTTAATGAGGCGCCTGCCTCGAGGGAAGGGGCCAGCCAGCCTCTAGGAGTCGGACTCACCCCAGGCCGACTGTGGGAGGCCTGGTCGCCTTCGGGTGTCTTCTCGTCAGTTGGGGCCTGCCGCCCTCGGGTCGTACTGACAGCTCGCTGTGGGTGACATCATGGTCAACATGGCAACAGTGCCGCGCCGGGCAGGTGATGGCCGCCCCGTACGGCGCACTGTGGCCATGCACGTCCCGGGACTCGCGGGTAGCAGGCTTCACTGTAGCCACGCCCCGTCTTGTTGCCGTTATGTGGGTGCAGATTTGGAGGGCACGATCTGGGCCGTCTATTGGGGGCGGCTTCTTGGGAGTCGGCCCTCTCGTGTCCGGCTTCTTGGAGCCAACCTTCTCGTGTCCGGCTCCTTGGAGCCGGCCCTCTCTTGGTTTCCTTTGAGTAGTTTTGGGGCCGGGCCGCCTTCGTCCTGCCGGCCTGAGGGGTAGCCGGCCGGAGGTAGGCGGCCCCACTCCTTGGGTCTTGAAGGCTGGAATGTCTTGTAATTTTTCTGAAGTGCCAGGGCGAGCCGGCTGGGCTACCCGTGGTCATTTACTCTGACAAGAGGGTGGGAGAGAGAGATGGGGTCGGGGGAGACGGCGGCACCGAGGCGCGGTCGGGGGAGACGGTGGTGAGGCGGGTCGAGGGAGACGGCGGCGAGGCGGGGTCGGGGGAGACGGCGGCAAGGCGGGGTCGAGGGAGACGGCGGCGAGGCGGGGTCGGGGGAGACGGCGGCGAGGCGGAGGCGAGGCGGTGTCGGGGAAGACGGCGGCGAGGCGGGGTCGGGGGAGATGGCGGCGAGGCGGAGGCGACGAGGAATAGTAGAGGAGAATTCGGGGAGGAAGCAGAGGAGAGGGAATCAGGCCGCGCGGGGGGTTAGGTGAAAATAGCTTTACCAGTAGCGTGGGGAGGCAAAACGCGCTGCTGCTAAAATCCGTAGTAGTAGCGCTGTTCGTAGAAGGGCGCTATTACTATACCTAGCATGTCGGGAACGGTGTGGCAATTATAGTAGTAGCGTGTTCAGTTGCTGCCGCGCTACTGCTAGGCGGGTAACAGTAGCGCCGTTCTAGCAGACGCGGGTAACAGTAGCTGTAGGTGTCAAAATGGCGGATCTCGGGTAGGGAGTCCCGAACTGTGCGTCAAGGTCGGATGATAACAGGAGACAAGGGACACTTTATTTTACCTAGGTTCGGGCCCTCTCGATGGAGGTAAAACCCTACTCCTGCTAGATTAATATTGATGATATGGGTAGTACAAGAGTAGATCTACCACGAGATCAAGGAGGCTAAACCCTAGAAGCTACCCTATGGTATGATTGTGTATGATGAAGGTTCTGTCCTACGGACTACAACCCTCCGGTTTATATAGACACCGGATAGGGTTAGGGTTACACAGAGTCGGTTACATTGGTAGGAGATCTTTAATATCCGCACGCCTAGCTTTCCCTCCACGCCAAGAAAAGATCCTTCTGGACACGGGAAGAAGTCTTCAATCTTGTATCTTCATAGTCCTGGAGTCCGGCTGAAGGTATAGTCCAGCTATCCGAACACCCCCTAATCCAGGACTCCCTCAGTAGCCCCTGAACCAGGCTTCAATGACGACGAGTCCGGCGCGCAAATTGTCTTCGGCATTGCAAGGCGGGTTCCTCCTCCAGGTTCTTCAAAAAGATTGTAAACACCAAGTATAGTGTCCGGCTCTGCAAAAATAAGTTTCCACATATTGCCATATAGAGAATAACATTAACACAAATCAGATCTGCTGACGTATTCCGCAGTGCGTCACAACACTGCGGCCAAGCCTTCCGTATAAATTATTTTCATCGTTCCACCTCGGCGTGTTTAGTGAGGCGGTCTCCTTGGCACGTCTTGTCAAAGCAGAGATCGTGTGCCCCATTTAACGGGATTCTCATTAATATGGACGTGGGTAACCCAACTGTGTCCGCTAGCACGTCCTGCCTTAACTAAAGGCTAGTCCAAGATGATTACGGGGAGGGCTCTTGGTATTTCGCCTCTTATAAAGAGACCAAGACCCTGTTCCCCCCTCTTTTACTCTCAAAACGAGCTCGCCCGTCACCTCGAGTTCCAACACCCTAAGCTTCCAGATTCCAGGCGCACCGGACCTTCGACGATGTCCGGCTCCGACCTCCAAGGTCGATGGATGCCCTCCTCCGTTACAGAGGAGGACATGTCAAGGTTGAGGGAAGCTAGATTCCTGACCAGCGAGATTCCGCACAGGTTGCCTGTTCAAGGACAGGTGATCCCCAGCCCTCAGCCTGGTGAGAGCGTCGTGTTCATATCTCACTTCCTTCGGGGGTTAGGCTTCCCAATGGATCCCTTTGTGAGGGGGCTGATGTTTTATTACGGGCTGGAATTCCACGACCTAGCTCCGCAGTCCATCCTCCATATCTCCTCGTTCATAGTTGTGTGCGAAGCGTTCCTCTGTATTACCCCTCACTTCGGATTGTGGCTCAAAACCTTCAAAGTAGAACCAAAGATAATCGAGGGGCGCCACGCAGAGTGCAGAGGTGCTGTTATAAAAAGAAATACTGATGCTCCATGGCCCGAGGGCGCTTTTCAAGAGGAGCTCGGCTTATGGCAACAGGAGTGGTTCTACATCACCGCTCCCCGGGGCACCGCATGGGTAGCGCCTCCGGCCTTTCGCTTGGGTCCCCCGCCACGGTTGGCATCGTGGATCAACACAGGGTTAGATCGGGCTTTCCCAAAGACGTTCCTCTGTTGCAGGGCCGCATTGAGGATCTCTTGATAGGAGACCTTAACCTGGTCAAAGTGACACAAGTCATGCTGATTCGTCGGACACTGCCCGGCCAATGTCGCCCCCTCCGCTTGTGGGAGTTTAATCCAGAGGGGCCGCGAGCTCTCCGGAATTTTATGGGCGTGACGCCTATGGAGATGTATAAACTGTTCTTCGGATCACGAGAAGTGTATCCGGATTTGACCGAGGATGCTGGTTTAAGCCGCAACCGCCCGGACACTCAAGTAGGTGACCTTGCGCCCGAACCTTCTATTCGCATAATTGACTTGCTCTTTAACATCACTTCTCCTTTTTAAGCAGGAATGGATAGCGAAGGCGAAGCTGATCCGGTGTCCGGCTCCCCTTCCCGAAACCAGGCTAGATCCCGAACTAATCAGGATGCTAGAGGTGGTGCCTTTGGAGGGAAATAAGGGGGCGGACAAGGAAACCATGGCCTCTTCGAAAGAGGCCATCCCAAAGGGGGGAATCGATAATTCCTCTCCTAAAGGGAAGAAAAGGGCCGCCTCTGACGACCCGGAAACCATAGCTTCAAAGCGGGGGAAGGAATCCTCGTCAGAGGGCCCGACGCTGAGGGACCCCTCGGCCGAACTAAACCCTCAAAGGGAACAGCCCTCCAGCGAGCCGTAAGTAGAAGGAGAGTTATTATTTTTAAGAGAAATCCTTGATTTATATCTGAGAAGTTTTAACCGAAACTTTACTTTGTAGTTCGGACCTCAGCCCTTCTCAGCAAAGCTCGTCCTCGGGGGATCTTCTTCCGGAGATGATGGAGAGCTGAACGCCTCCTTCTTCTGCATTGCCTAGCCAGGCGGGCGACGCTGAAGTGTCGTCGCGGGGGATTTCTTTGGATCCGCCAGGGGCGGAAGGTGACCAAGTGGCCCCCCAAGGGTCTCCACGTCCGGCCTTTGAGGAAGGCCATGGGACGAGTCCGACACCATCTGGTGTCCGGCCGGAGGAGCTAAAGATTCTGCTGGGGCGAGTCTCTGTCTCAGAGGAGCACCGCGCGTTGATGAACATGGTGATTGAAAAGATTTCATCCGTGGAAAGCGGACTGCATGAGGCCGTCAAGAGTTTACTGGCGGGCCTTGAGGTATGTTTTAAATAACGTATATTTATGTTAGCTGTGCATAAATAAAGTGCGCCTTTAGTAGATAGTAGCCCCTGAGACTCTGTGTGTCGTAAAGATGTACGGCGCGCAGAGGATCTTAATCCCAGGTCCTTTAAGTGGCACCTTTATATGTAGGTGGCTGCTTGTCCGAAGTCAAGACAGACTCGAGAATTTGCCGAAATGAAGCGACAACTTGATGAGGCAGAAGCCGACATCGTGCTTGTTAACAAGCGGCTTGATGATGCTCAAGGTATTTAAAATGATTGGGCGATTGTTAGTAAGAGGAGCTTTATGTCAATATCTTACCTTGTGTATGCTTGATGCAGATGGTGCGGCCGTCGTAGAAGGTCTTAGGGCCGAACTCGCCCGAGCAAAGGAACAAGCCAGAAGAAGTGATGCGGCTGCCGTGAAAGGCCGTGAAGAGCTGAAAGCCGAACAGGCTGCCCATTGCCGAAGCAGGGAGGAGATGACTGGTATCGCCGTAAAGTTAAAAAGTGCGACTGACCGTTGCAAGCTCCTTGAAGAGGAAGGTCGGGCAAGGCAAAAAAGCTTAGAGAAGGCTGTTGCTGACGCCAAGGACGCCCGCTCTATAATGAGAGCGGCAAGGGAAGAGCTACGTCAAGCCGGACAGATTGCGGATGGAAAGCCCTTCCTGCTGCGGAGAAAATTCTGTGATCCGAAATTTGCCCCGTTGGACCGAGCGTGAAGTGTAGAGGACACCTATCTGGATTTGGCGGCTAGTGCAGCCGATGCGACCAAGTACTTTCAAGGGAAGGAGGGTCATGAAGTGGAGAAGCTCTTCTGGTCGCAATTCACCAATCCAGAGCGTCCACTATCGGTGGACGATCGCCTGGCCCAATGGGCCGAACTTAATAGGTTGTCCGGACTCGCCATGAAGTACGCCATGGATCGCCTGTGTCCGAGGAGATCGAAGCCAAAGAGTTATTTCAGCTTGGTACAACAATTTCTCGACGTGGTGCCATGTATTGATGCTGCGAAGAGGCCGGCGTGCACAGAGGGCGCTCGGTTGGCTCTTGCCCGTGTCAAGACATACTGGGCTGATATGGAGCCCACCGTTGTTGCGTCCCGTGATTCGGATAAAAGCCGAATACCCTCCGAGCACTACTTTGAGGAAGTCCTCGAAGGCGCTCGCATAATAGAGACGCAGTGCTCGAAGGATGCTATGTTATGACAGCATGTGTAATCATAAAACAGTATTTTTATAAAATGTAGTGGCGTATTTTAGACTTGTGCCTTCAAGTATTGAGAACACCTACTGTGCGGCCGTTTAACATATAAATTCTGAAAGATTGCAGTCGTTGGCTTCAGCCCCCACGCACATAGTGCAGGGGTGCACACAGAAGACGCATTTTCACACTTAACCCAACGTCTTGGTCCTACAAAGGAGGTGATAGCACAGCGGGCTAGGCAACCGGACTATAATGCTTTAACACTTTCACTTAGCCATAGGAGCTTGACAGTGGGGCTCTTTAGGTAGCCCCTTAGTGGCGACAGCATTTACCCGAATTCAGGGCGCGTACGTGCCTGACCGGGAAGCGGCCCTTCGTTAAAACGGAGGAATTCGATAAATTCCTATAAGTCATCGAGTGGCGACCAGTCTCGCGCTACATCATGACGGTCGATTTTCGGCTTTCTCTACTGAGGTGCTCGCCCGGCCGAACCGGGGCACAATCGCAGCAGTTCTCCTGGTGCTACCTTAGCCGATAAAGCGGAACGTAAGGTAGCCGAACTCAGGAGCCGGGCAACCCAACATTTGACCAAAGAGATGATTCGGAGCTGATGCATATAGTGCCAAAACTCGCGACGCCGAACACTCCCTAAGGTGTTCGGTCTTTGTGGGTGCGTATGAAACAACACCCTTAAAAAAAAGAAAAAAGCCCCTAGTGTCCAGGTACGAGCAAGAATTCTGGCGTGGCCACTTGCCAAAACGCCAGCCTCCTCCTTGGTTAGAGCAAAAGAAACCAAGGGATGTGTAGCAGCAAGAGACAATAAAAAAGGTTTACGCAGGGTCTTAATCTAAAAAGAATCCTTTAGGACGGGTCCCTACTGCACGTCTGCGCCTGTGTCTCCGCTGTGCTGTGTCCTGGACGGGCGCCGCACGACGTTCATGTGTAAAAGAGAGGAACTAAGTTGAAAATGGGTCGTGCGGGACAAAAAGGATAATAAACAAAATATAAAGTAAAAAATAGATAAAGTGGAGCTTTATTGTCTCTGCGTACAGCCCCTGGTATGGGGGTGTATGGCGTACTGAGCCTGTGTTGGTAATGGGCTTGTGCCAAACTCATTGAGTCCTTGTCCGTGGCCTTGAATGACTTATATCGAAAGAGTCCTTTGGCTGGCGAGGCCACTTTATTGTGCGGCTGTTTAAGCGGCCGCGCAATCCTCCGTTTGGAGGAGACGTATTTTAGTGCGTTCCCTTTAAAGAGATGATGCCTCGAGGACCGGGCATCTTTAGCGTGAGGGATGCATAATGCGGTATTGCGTTAAAGCGAGTGAAAGCTCCGCGTCCCATTAGTGCTTGATAGCGACTTGAAAACGGGACTACGTGGAGGGTCAGCTTTTCACGACGAAAGTTATTGGCAGAGCCAAAGATGACTGTAAGCCGGAGAAAGCCCATGCAATGGGTGTCCGGGCCTGGTGCTTCCCCTTGAAAGGAGGTTTTGCTGTGGCAGATTCTTGATGGGTTTATGCTCATGCGGTGGATTGTATCCTGGTATATCAGGTTTAGTCCACTGCCGCCGTCCATAAGGACGTTGGTAAACTGGAATCCATCGATTATTGGATCGAGTATCAGGGCAGTCCGGCCTGCGTTTTTGATATTTCTGGAATAATCTAGCTGATCAAAAATGATTGGCTTTAGTGACCAGTGGCGGGACTCCTGAGGGATAGGCTTGAATGTGCGGACCTTTATGGGTGCCACACGTTTTGTCACGTGAAGTGAGTTCACTGTTTTGACTTCTTGAGGGAAGTTCTTTTGTTTCCTGGTGTTCTGCCTTTGGGGTTCGTCCTCTTCTTCACTTGGTGTATCGAGCCCCTTGTGTTTGGCGTTAAGCTTTCTGGATTGTTTAAAAACCCAATAGTGTCTGTGGGTGTGATTGGCAGGCTTCCCAGGAGTACTGTGTATCTGACATATTCTGTCCATGATTCTGTTTAAGCTGGACGGATCATCCCTATTATCTTGAAGGGGTGGTTTTGTCTGATTTTGCCGTGAGCTTTTGAATCCGGCATTGACTGCCGTGCTCTTCGGACTTTTGCCTTTGATTCGACGGCGGTCCTTATTTCGCCGTGGTTTTCCGTTTCCATCTCTGATTTCTGATGTACTTGGGTCGCTGGGGCTGCATCGTGCCAACCAGCTGTCCTCTCCTGCGCAAAAGCGGGTCATGAGGCTTGTGAGTGCGTCCATTGTTCTTGGCTTTTCCTGGCCGAGGTGTCTGGCGAGCCATTCGTCTCGGACATTATGCCTGAAGGCCGATAGGGCTTCGGCGTCCGGACAATCCACTATTTGATTCTTTTTAGTGAGGAATCTGTTCCAGAACTGCCGAGCTGATTCTCCGGGCTGCTGAGTTATGTGACTGAGATCGTCTGCATCCGGGGGACGGACATAGGTCCCTTGAAAATTTGCTCGGAAAGCATCCTCGAGCTCTTCCCAACTTCCAATTGTGTTTTCGGGAAGGCTTTTAAGCTAGTGCCGGGCTGGCCCTTTAAGCTTAAGGGGTAAATATTTTATGGCGTGGAGATCATCTCCTCTAGCCATATGTATGTGGAGGATATAATCCTCGATCCAGACTCCAGGGTTTGTTGTTCCATCGTATGCCTCTATGTTGACGGGTTTAAATCCCTTTGGAAATTCATATTCCAGGACCTCATCGGTGAAGCATAGGGGGTGTGCGGCGCCCCTGTATTTGGGTGTGCCGGATTATGATGGTGGATTTTTTGCATTGCTTGTGAAAGTTTGCTTTCTTCGCCCATAAATGGACCTGGCTGGGCCATGACGCTAGTCTTTAATTGTGTTGCATGCCGCATTAAGTGCGGCACCGCTTGCCGTTTTATAGTGGCCGTGGGGTCGTCTATCCGACCGTGTGGCCTTTTTGTTTTTCAAGTGTGGAGGCTCTAAGGCCTCCTGGTCGAATTCGGGCAGTAGTTTTCTCGTCGGATAGCTTTTGGTGCGGCGGCTGTCGCCGTATTTGTCTGCGGTCTTGATTACTTTGCTCCATCTTTTTTTGAGTGCATCCTCCGCCGTCTTCAACTTCCGCTTCTGCTTTTTCAGGCTACGTGCCGTGGCAACGAGCCTTTTGTGGAGATTCTTCTGCTCCATGGTTTTATCCGGCGTGAGATCGTCCGGAGTTCTGTTATGGCTGGGGAAGGGCTGTCCGTCCTCTCTATCCGTGTTGCCCTATTCGGACGGCTGTTCTGAGGCAAGCTCGTCGTCTACCGACTCATCCTGCTCTAGCGCTGGGTTTTGATCGAGGCGGGGCTTGGCTCGACGTTTACGTCGCCGTTTTGACTGCTTTTCGGAGGTTTTACCTCTTTTTTCGCCCCCTTTTTCCTCGTTGTCGTTTCCTTTAGGGGTATCCACCATGAATACATCGTTAGGTGGGGTGGAGGTCCAGTGCCCTATAGGTGCTGGTTCCAATTCGTCTCCGTTTTCGTCGTCCATACCGTCGAAGTCTTCGGATCCGAAGTCAAGCATGTCGGTTAAATCATCGACAGTGGCTATTAAGTGGGTGGTGGGTGGGTTTTGACTTTTTTCGTCGTCCGAATCCCAACCTCGCAGACCGTAGTCCGGCCTGGGCTCTCCTGACAAAGAGAGAAACTTGAGAGAATTCAAAATATCACCGAAAGGTGAGTAATGAAATATGTCCGCGGCGGTGAACTCCATCACAGGCGCCCAATCAGATGCGATCGGCGGGGGCACGGAGGGCCCGGAGTTCGGAGAAGAGTCCGGCTCCTTGGAGTCATGAGCCATGCGGAGTGCGGGGCTGACGTTCAGCTCGATCGCCTTTAAGATCGCAGCCCCCGAGGTGATGTCCAACTGTTCACCCTCAAAGTACGCAGCGGGCTCCGAGTCGAGGATCGGGGCCGGAGCGTGTGCGGCCTCTAGGGCACTGTTCGGGGGTAGAGCTATATCATGCCCCTCGGGATAGTGCGGCGCGCTTGGCTGTGGCTCGAATCCGTTGAAGATCAAGTCTCCGCGGATATCGGCCGTGTAGTTTAAGCTTCCAAACCTGACTTGATGGCCAGGGGCGTAGCTTTTGATCTGCTCCAGATGACCAAGCGAATTGGCCCGCAGAGCGAAGCCGCCGAAGACGAAGATTTGTCCGGGGAGGAAAGTCTCACCCTGGACCTCATCGTTGTTGATGATCAAAGGAGCCATCGGGCCTAAAAGTGATGACACAAAGGAACTCTCAATGAAAGCACCAATGTCGGTGTCAAAACCGGTGGATCTCGGGTAGGGGGTCCCGAACTGTGCGTCAAGGTCGGATGGTAACAGGAGACAAGGGACACTTTATTTTACCCAGGTTTGGGCCCTCTCGATGGAGGTAAAACCCTACTCCTGCTAGATTAATATTGATGATATGGGTAGTACAAGAGTAGATCTACCACGAGATCAAGGAGGCTAAACCCTAGAAGCTACCCTATGGTATGATTGTGTATGATGAAGGTTCTGTCCTACGGACTACAACCCTCCGGTTTATATAGACACCGGATAGGGTTAGGGTTACACAGAGTCGGTTACATTGGTAGGAGATCTTGAATATCCGCACGCCTAGCTTGCCTTCCACGCCAAGAAAAGATCCTTCCGGACACGGGACAAAGTCTTCAATCTTGTATCTTCATAGTCCTAGAGTCCGGCTTAAGGTATAGTCCGGCTATCCGAACACCCCCCAATCCAGGACTCCCTCAGGCGCTATTACTATACCTAGCACGTCGGGAACGGTGTGGCAATTATAGTAGTTGCGTGTTCAGTTGCTGTCGCGCTACTGCTAGGCGGGTAACAGTAGCGCCGTTCTAGCAGACGCGCTACTGCTAAGTAGCAGTAGCGCCTCATTTTAACAAGCGCTACTGGTAACATTTTGTGTATAAGGTTTTCCCTAGTAGTGCCTGCTTGCTGCTAGTTTTAGCTCTCCACATCTGTCTCCTTCAGGTCGTGGCTTCCCATGTTTTTTTGGTCAAACTTGATGCTTGACATGATGGGGAGAAGTAGCACTCGAACTCCGATCTGATGCTTAATACGAGTAGTACTGATTACTGCCCCCAGAGTTGATCTTGTAGATAGCAAAAAACAACAGACATAACTCAGCAGATCGGACACGAGTGGCTGTGCCCGGTGGAACTTATGTCTTTGGCCATTAGCGATGACCAAGCAAATCGAATTCCGCTTTAACTTTGGTTACGGCCACTTGTGCTTCCAATTGGAATATAAGTCACCGCTTCTGATCCAGATACGAGTGGTGGGTTTGGATGGAATCACAATCTTGCTCGTGCTGCTCGACTGCCCATTGATGCAGATTCTTCCAAACCGGCTTCTCTTCATACAAAAAATTGCGAACTTCTTAATCCTTTGAAGAAATCCCTCCAAGAACATAACACCACCATGCGCGAGCCCCATGGTGGGCGCCAACTGTCGTGGAATTGTCACGTCAGATGTCCTAGGGTGAGGACTTAGTCGTGAGGCCAACGCATCTATGAGGTAGCTTGAGAGGGGTTGAGCGGAATCGAGAGACGCAACACAAGACAGGGATTTAGACATCTTCGGGCCCCGGGAAACATCATCCGGTAAAAACCCTACATGCCGTTTGAGGCTAGGTCTCATTATCATCAGGAGGGAGTCGCCGTAAACCGGCTCTCCTCTTTGTGTCTAGCCCTAAGATTGTTTCTTGCTTCTCCCTCTTTGGGGAGCCCTGCCCCTCCTTATATAAGTTGAAGGGGCGGGTTACATGTAGAGTCCAACTCAGACTTAAGACTTAACTATTCTGACTTCTCTTTATGGGCTTCTTAACATCTTGGGCTTCATAACGTCCCGGGCTTCATAACTCCTGGTGTCGGTGTCAAAACCGGCGGATCTCGGGTAGGGGGTCCCGAACTGTGCGTCTAGGCGGATGGTAACAGGTGACAAGGGACACGATGTTCTTACCTAGGTTCGGGCCCTCTCGATGGAGGTAAAACCCTACTCCTGCTTGATTGATATTGATTATATGGGTAGTACAAGAGTTGATCTACCATGAGATCAGAGAAGCTAAACCCTAGAAGCTAGCCTATGGTATGATTGTTGTTGTTCTTACGGACTAAACCCTCCGGTTTATATAGATACCGGAGGGGGCTAGGGTTACACAGAGTCGGTTGCCAGGAAGGAGATCTACATATCCGTATTGCCAAGCTTGCCTTCCACGCCAAGGAGAGTCCCATCCGGACACGGGAGGAAGTCTTCAATCTTGTATCTTCATAGTCCAACAGTCCGGCCAAAGGTTATAGTTCGGCTGTCCGGATACCCCCTAATCCAGGACTCCCTCGGTAGCCCCTGAACCAGGCTTCAATGACAATGAGTCCGACGCGCAGATTGTCTTCGGCATTGCAAGGAGAGTTCTTCTTCAAACCCCGAGGTCCTGTCAAATAGTGTCCGGCTTCTCGTAAACGTTGTGTTTCTTGGCTTCTGCGCCCAATAATGGCCATCTTCCACATGTCAAGTGAATGTGAGAAGCCAGGGCGTTTTTACATTTACCACCCTAGCTGTGTGAATGAACTGTATATTTAAAGAGACGAGGATTCTCATATCCAAACCACACCATCCTCCCTCATCGAGCATTCATCGGAGCGCGCCTGAAAAAATCCATCCCAGCATGGCCGGCCAGCGCAGCTCCTCCTCTCGCTCCCACAGCCCCAAGCCTGGAGATTGGGAGAGGTGTTCCTTCCCGCATAGCCAATTAGTGAAGCTCCAGACCCAGGGATTTCTCCCCCCAGCGTATATGGTTCCGGTTCGAGCCGGGCTCGCCACCTATAATGGCGGGGAGCAGGCGGAGAGCTTTCCCAACCCCTCTAAGGGAGAGTGGGTATGCCTTGTCCCGTATTTGCTAAGGGGACTCGGATTTCCAATCCATCCGTTTCTCCGCGGGCTCCTGGAGTTCTCTGGCCTCCAGCTGCATAACCTCACCCCTGGCTCCATACTGCATATCGCGGGTTACGTAGCCCTTTGCGAGCTGTTCTTGGGCTACGAAGCTCATTTCGCATTGTGGAAGAAGTTGTTCTACCTTGTGCCCCGTTCACACAGGGGGTCAATATATCAAGTGGGCGGCGCCGAAGTATGGCGCATCGCCGAGACCGGATACCTATCCGGAACCCCGAAGAAGGCGTCTGAAGACTGGCCTTCAGATTGGTTTTACATAGAGGACGTCCCCCTTCTGGATCCTATTCGGATCGGCCTTCCCGAGTTTGACAATGCTCCTTTGAAGAAGCGCCTGAGCTGGCGACCAAGGAGCCCTCAGGAGGAAGATGATAGAGACGTTCTTTACCTGATGGGCCGGATAAAGGTATTGGCTCAATCAGGACTGACCATAATCGAGGTTATGGCAATACACATTATGCGGGCGGTGCAGCCGCTTCAATATCGAGGCCACCCTATGTGGGATTTCAACAGGGAAGATGATGCCACCCGCTGCTGTCGCAAGCGGCCGGATTCGACTGCTGCCCTAGCGAGAATCTTGTCCGATTTGTACAAGGGGGAGGAGGAAGAATTCCTCCGCATCAAGCCACAGGATGGATTTTCCATGTACAATCCTCCGAGCTGGGTAGGTCGCCACTTGTTATGCCCATCTGTTCCATATTCCCACAATTAAATGTTTTACCTTGCGAATTCATCGCAGGAGCTGCGCAAGGCTGTAAGGGAGATCAACAGCCCACCTCCACAACCAGAGGATCCTGAGCGGTCCCTCGACCCGGCCTTCAAAGAGGACCCGGACATATCCGTGGACCTTATTGACAGGGTATTCTACCAATTAAGCAGCGATGACGCCTTGGTGGCCATTACGGCCGACTACCCTGGGCTACTCCCAGCCTCACATGTGAATGAGACCAAAGTCCCAAACTTTTGAAAAGGATTTACCTTTACACACTTCACTTACCGTATACAAACGGTGTTTTATAGAGAAGGCCCTTGGGACGCCATGCCGAGCCCATGGCGACTAGCCAACAAGGGGCTTCAAGGCCGGGCAGGCTAAAAAGGAAAGCGGTACGGACTGAGACGCCAGCGCAGAGGTATGATGCAACACCGCGGTCCATGGTTGTCGTCTGTAAAGACATAATAACGCCTGTGCTTCCTAGAAAGAAGAACGCTCGCCGGACTATATCCAGAGAGGTCGCCAATCACGCCTCAACTAGTCGGGCTCCAGGGCCGGACACGGAAGCAGAAGCGAACACGAGGCGTACGCCGGATGCTCCTCCGTCCGAGGATGCGGATAAAATATCCGCCACAAATTCTGAAGTGGAGAGCGCCATGAACCACAGGCGTCGCCGAGCCGTACTCCGTGACGCTTGTTTCTCCCAAGAGGCATTTGATGCCTTCAACTCAGGAGACGCGTACCTCCGTGCTGCTCAAAATGGTCTAGCCAGAGCCACGGACCAGTATGTGAAGGATATACAGGTGAGAAAATTTGATGATTATATATAGCAGTAGCCCCTGAGACTTGAGACAGTTAGAATAACTGATTTAAGAATCATTTGTTATGCAGGTTCTTACAGAGAAGAATACCCAATTGTCCCATGAACTTGAAGAGTGCAAGGCCCAACTTCAGGCCGCACTGGCCGCAGAAGAGGAGTCCAAGAAGACCCCCTCTGGTAACACGTATTTCAAATGATAGGTACCATATAGAGTGCAGCGTACCTGCAAATCTGACAATAAATATTGCAGATGATGACAGATTGAATCCGGACGAGCAACATCTCCTATGTCGGCTAAAGGCTGGCGAGCGCATGCTTACAAAAGTTAGGCAGGAGAAAATCAATCTCCAGGATGCCAATACCTAGCTGAGCGTGGAGCTAAAAGATGTTCATGCCCACCTATCGGACTCTATGAAGGATAATAAGCGGCTTCGACACGGCATTTTTAGTAAGTGCTTGACCAACTTGAAAAAAGAGTTCGGCAAAGAAGCCAACTAACAGAATTATGTCTGTAGGTATGCTAACGGGTCGTCCCGCGGATGAAATGCCCGAGTCAGCGGGTGATCTTCTACCAGAGCTCTCACAACTACACGAACAAGTTCGGCAGGTGATGCAAGGCATTTCCCAGGTCTTGTGGCCATCTGTCTCCCTGCCCGAAGGCCTTGGAGAGCTTGCGGAGAAGCTCAAGGGAGCACGGCCGCGCTTCCGATTATGGAAGATATCGGCCTGCCGTCAAGGTGCCAGGGAAGCCTGGGCCATGGTGAAGACGCGGTATACCAAGGCTGACCCAAACCATATGGCCGAGGTCGGACCTGTGGGGCCCGATGGGAAGGAAATCCCTGTTAGCTTAGTGTATGGGCAAGTAGAATTAGCTGCAAAGTATTCCCAACAGGATTGTAGACTAGACAGCCTATTGGATGGTATAGAGGAGGAATTTAGTCAGTCTAAGTGACTATGTATTTGAAATGACATGTAAAAATGCCTTCTAGCCGGATTGTAGATCATTTGTCATGGCGGACCTTTTCGCTTCAGCCTATGGACCCTATGGTCCAGAGTGTTTCCCAATACCCTCTCAGTTATATAAGAACCGGGGCATGCGTGGAAACCAGGCGTAGGGGTCATTGGTGCTTGAACAGACAAGTGCCCAACTAGTTATGTTATATTACATGGGTAGTAAGAAACATCTTCCAGGGAGAATAGTTCCGTTAAGGGTTCCTTCCCTGGGTACGCATGCCCTAAAGTGCATGTCCAGACTGCGAAAAGAGATGCAGGAAAAAAACCTTTGGGGGCGCATATGGAAAATAAATAAATAAAAATCATCTTTCGTTCACCGACCGAATATTCCATTAAGAATGCTAGCTTTCGGCTTCACCCAGTCTGAGGTACACATCCGGCTAACCCGGCAGTAACAATCGCAGAGGTGCTCCCCTTATGCCCTAGCCAAATTAACGGGAACGTAGGTCATAAATACAAGAGCCAGGCAACCCAGCTTGGCCAAAACTTAAGTCATATCGATGCATATAATGGCGAAGAAAAGGTACATGCGGAAGAGTAACACATGTGCGGGGCATGAAGCCTAGATAGATAATTAAGCTTCTTTGTAAGAAGCCCCCAGGTATAGTGAGTGCGGTTAGCGCGTCAATAGTGTGCAAGCAGGGCACAATTTGGCCTTTAAGGGCCTCGAGAAAAGAAAGGAGGAAGGAGAGAAGGAAAAGACAGCTAATGTATATGCAAAAAATGGACAGAGGAAGGAGACGAACTTAGAGTCCGGCACTAGGCGTAGAATCTTCGGAGCCTGGCTGCGTTCCATGGGTTTGGCTCAAGTCGGTTATCCGATGCATCCCACAGATGGTATGCTCCACCGGTCAGAACTTGATCAATGATGAAGGGACCTTCCCATTTGGTCTCGAGCTTGGTCTTTTTCTTCTCCGGCAGGAGTAGAACTAGTTCGCCAACGTTATAAGTTTTGACCCGTACTTCTCTGCTTTGGTATCTTCGAGCCTGTTGCTGATAAAATGCGGAACGGGCTTTTGCCACGTCGCGCTCCTCCTCCAGGGTGTCCAGACTGTCCTGCCGATTGAGCTCGGCTTCTCTTTCTTCTTACATGCGCACTCGAGGTGAGTCATGAATTATGTCGCAGGGCAGAACCGCCTCTGTGCCGTACACCATGAAGAAGGGTGTGTATCCGGTAGTGTGATTCGGCGTGGTCCGCAGCCCCTAGAGTACGGATTCGAGCTCCTCTACCCAGTGCGTGTTAGATTCCTTTAAGGACCGCACTAATCTGGGTTTGATGCCGCTCATGATAAGACCATTTGCTCGCTCAACTTGACCGTTAGTTTGAGGGTGATAGACAGAAGCATAATTGAGCTTGATGCCCATATTGCCGCACCAGAGTTTTACCTCATCGGCCGTGAAGTTCGTGCCGTTGTCAGTGATGATGCTGTGGGGGACACCATAACGGTGTACAACCCCGGATATGAAGTCTATCACCGGTCCGGATTCTGTCGTTTTAACGGGTTTGGCTTCTATCCATCTGGTGAATTTACCCACCATGACCAGTAAGTATTTTTTCTTATGGGTTCCCCCTTTAAGGGGTCCGACCATATCAAGCCCCCAGACTGCGAAGGGCCAAGTAATGGGGATTGTTTGGAGGGCAGTGGGTGGCATATGGCTTTGGTTTGCAAAAAGCTGGCAACCAGTGCAGCGTTGGACCAAGTTCTGTGCATCTGCCCGGGCCGTCGGCCAATAAAAACCTATGCGGAAGGACTTGTTTACAAGGGCCCGGGCTGCAGCGTGGTCCGTCGCCGTGGATGAGAAACGTCCACCTCTAGCAGTGGACGATGCGGTCTTGGTAGGCGCTCCGGCATGGTGGAGGATGGCGGCGATGGATGTGGTGGAGGACGGTGATACGTCTCCAACGTATCTATAATTTTTGATTCCTCCATGCTATATTATCTACTGTTTTGGACTATTTGGGCTTTATTTTCCACTTTTATATTATTTTTGGGACTAACCTATTAACCGGAGGCCCAGCCCAGAATTGTTGTTTTTGCCTATTTCAGTGTTTCGGAGAAACAGAATATCAAACGGAGTCCAAACGGAATAAAATCTTCAGGAACGTGATTCTCTCACCGAACGTGATCCAGAGGACTTGGACCCTACTCCAAGGCATCGAAGAGGCGGTCACGAGGGTGGGGGCGCGCCCCCTGCCTCGTGGGCCCCTCGAAGCTCCACCGATGTACTCCTTCCTCCTATATATACCTACGTACCCCCAAACGATCAGAACAGGAGCCAAAAACCTAATTCCACCGCCACAACCTTCTGTATCCACGAGATCCCACCTTGGGGCCTGTTCCGGAGCTCCGCCAGAGAAGGCCGTCATCACAAAGGGCTTCTAGATCATCATAGCCTCTCCGATGAAGTGTGAGTAGTTTATCTCAGACCTTCGGTTCCATAGTTAGTAGCTAGACGACTTCTTCTCTCTTTTTGGATCTCAATACAAAGTTCTCCCCCTCTCTTGTGGAGATCTATTCGATGTAATCTTCTTTTTGTGGTGTGTTTGTTGAGACCGATGAATTGTGGGTTTATGATCAAGTCTATCTCTGAATAATATTTGAATCTTATCTGAATTCTTTTATGTATGATTGGTTATCTTTGCAAGTCTCTTCGAATTATCAGTTTGGTTTGGCCTACTAGATTGGTTTTTCTTGCCCTGGGAGAAGTGCTTAGCTTTGGGTTCGATCTTGCGGTGTCCTTTCCCAGTGACGGAAGGGGCAGCAAGGCACGTATTGCATCGTTGCCATCGAGGATAACAAGATGGGGTTTATTTCATATTGCATGAATTTATCTCTCTACATCATGCCATCTTGCTTAAAGCGTTACTCTGTTTCTAACTTAATACTCTAGATGCATGCTGGATAGCGGTCGATGAGTGGAGTAATAGTAGTAGATGCAGAATCGTTTCTGTCTACTTGTCACGGATGTGATGCCTATATACATGATCATACCTTAGATATTCTCATAACTATGCTCAGTTCTGTCAATTGCTCAACAGTAATTTGTTCACCCACCGTAGAATACTTATGCTCTTGAGAGAAGCCACTAGTGAAACATATGGCCCCCGGGTCTATTCTCATCATATCAATCTCCATCACTTTAATCTTGCTTTGCTTTTTTACTTTTCACTTTGCATCTCTATACCAAAAATACCAAAAACATTATCTATCAGTTCTCACTCTCGTAAGTGACCGTGAAGGGATTGACAACCCCTAATCGCGTTGGTTGCGAGTTGCTATCGATTTGTGCAGGTACGAGGGGCCTCCTACTGGATTGATACCTTGGTTCTCAAAAACTGAGGGAAATACTTACGCTACTCTGCTGCATCATCCTCTCCTCTTCGGGGAAAACCAACGCAAGCTCAAGAGGTAGCAAGAAGAATTTCTCGCATCGTTGCCGGGGAGTCTACGCAAAAAGTCAACATACCAAGTAACCATCACAATCCCTATCTCTCGCATTACATTAGTTGCCATTTGCCTCTCGTTTTCCTCTCCCCCACTTCACCCTTGCCGTTTTATTCGCCCTCTCTTTTCCATTCGCCTTAATGTCTTTCTTGGCTCGTTTTCTCGCTTGGTTGAAATAGTTGAGTATTTATTCCTAAACAGAGAAGCTAATATCTATGGATCCTCATCCGCTTTCCAATCTTTTTAAGAGATCCAATTATGATGAACCAATTTCTAGTGGTTTGGATGCACTAGATTATCTTTATAAGCTTTTGCCTGAAACCCGTAAATCTGAAAATTGTGATGAAGTGCTTCACGATAGATCTTTGAATAAAAAGCATGATTGCAATGATTTTGTTATAAATTCTACTGATGTCAATTGTGCTAATAATATGCAAAACCCTAAGCTTGGGGATGCTAGTTTTGCTATGTCTACTACTCGTTGCAATGATCATGATTGGGGAGATTCTTCTTATGATCTTGAAAATTTGTTTAAACCCCATGATGAATATAAGATTGATAATAGTGTTTGCAATAATATTGAAAGTGGGTTTGGAAGAGTGTCAACTTTAGATCCCACATATTTGGATAATGTTCTATCTTATGAAGTTTTTGATAAAAGTGGGTTTTGAGAGGTCATGACTTTAGTTAATATTAATCCCACTATTTCGGAAGAGTGTCAACTTTGCATGCATGTGGATCGTGTTGAGAATATGTTTTGTGATAGCTATATTGTTGAATTTGCTTATGATCCTACATGTAATTATTATGAGAGAGGAAAATATGGTCATAGAAATTTTCATATTACTAAATTACCTCTCGTTATGTTGAGATTGCTATTGTTCCTTTCCGCTTCCTTGCATATGCTAGTTTTTCCTTGCTACGATAATTTGATTGCCTATAATATGCCTATGCATAGGAAGTATGTTAGACTTAAGTGTGTTTGTCACATGTTTTATGATGCTCTCTTTGTGCCTCAATTCTTGCCTTTCTTGTGAGCATCATCGAAATCTCAATGCCTAGCTAAAAAGGCTTTAAAGAAAAGCGCTTGTTGAGAGACAACTTTGGGGACCCCGACTCATAAGTCTTGATCACCGAATGCACGTGTACAGTGATCCCAGAGACCAATGCTCACTGAACACACAGAAGCTGAATAACAAGAGTCTTACATCCATACCTACCGTATTACACAAGTAGGACCATTATGGTCAAGTCTTGAGTATAACATTGCAGCGGAAATCTTCGTCGATAACTTGGACCCATGCCATCTGCCTTAACCCTACAGGCATTCTGACTGGGAAGCGTCCTAGCTCGCATGTTTGTCACCACAGTATTCTTCTGCATATCATGTTCTTTCATGCCTGGCCAATAAAATAACCAGTGGCAAGCCAATGAGTACTTTGAATGTACTCGCAAGCAACCCATGTTTTGGTTCAAGGTACAACAATGCATGGTATAGGTAAATTTTTGCGGAAAGCTAGTTTTGAATGCAATGACATGTTCAATAACTTGTAAGACATGCATCAGGAGAATTCAAGTAACCATGAGGACAGGTAACAGATATCAACATAAAGGGAGTGTGCTCCAACCCAACTCATCCATGTCAAGTCCTTTGACTTGACCCAAGTAGTTCTTCCCACACACACTGGTTTGTAAACAAGTGAATGTAGTTTAAGCAGCACCGCGCAACTATCCTTGACCGTGGACACGGCTATTCGAATAGTTTTACACTCTGCAGAGGTTGCACACTTTACCCACAAGATCCGGGGAACTTCCGTGTCATCCACGACCAGCGGTACCTCAAGTACCCGGGGTAAGCACCCGATCACTATCTTTCCCTAGACGACACTAACAAGGAGTCCACTCGTTGTTCCGTATCCTCACGATGTACATCATACGAGACTCACTCGAGATCGTAACATCCGAGAGGGGACACAACGGTGTATCCGGTGCCCTGTGAAAACAGTCATGGCCGCCCTACCTGGCACGACCCCGTCCCGAGAGAGCGCACCAACAACTCTCCCGTCACTAGTAATGCGGGCTCCAAGCTAGTATCGGCCTAGGTAATCAATAATGCCCTTTCCCATATAAGGGTAGAGTGATTGCGCATGTAAGGTTGGGACAGTCGACAATTCTTAAATCTAATCCGTTTTCGAAAACAACACACACACTTGCCTCGGTACACCACTTCGTCATCAAGTGGTTACCCATCTCATTGTCCCCCCTCGCGCATAAGTGGCACCCGACGGGGTTTTCGAAAAGTCTTTTGAAAATACTTTGTCTCCATCACCATGCATATACTCGTCCCTTTTGCGTAGCACTACTTAGCATCCTATCTACTCCCACCGGCATAACCCTCATAGGAAGGTAGGGTCATGCATAATGCAAGTATCAACGAGGAAGTAACAAACGCAACCCACCAAAGTGGTTACCATCTCATCAGGATTTAGATGCAAGCAATAAAAGTGCCATATGACATGCATAAAAAGGGTTTCATAGACATGGTCAAAGGGCTGCTTGCCTGGTTCATCAGAGTCTTGAAATCTTCTAGTCCTTCTCCAAGTACTCCGTCTACTTCGTCAACTAACGTCGAAATAATCATAATAAGCAACACAACAAGGCAGAAAATAGAAGTGCTCTAAAAATATGAAGTTGACTTTTCTTGGATACCTCTGGTCATATGAGGTATGACCAAAGTGATTTCATTGGAAGTGGATCTATGGATATTTCTAAACATTTCGATATGATGGAATCAAGGGGTTTTTGGAATTGCAAGAAGTGTACAGAAACATATTTTTGAAAAATGAGTAATGGCACCCATTTAACAAAGGATGATTTTAGAAGCATCTAGGAATTGGTTTCACTGGATTTGGAGTTGAAATGATTTTCCTAGGAATTTGCAAAGTTGACAAATATGAAGAAATAGACCATTATTTGAGGTGATACAGAAAGTATTATTAAAAATGTTCAAAAACTAATTTTTGAACTTATAGACATCTAGGATTTTGAATCATGGAATTTGGATCAATTTTGAGCTCTCTGGGATTTTCTAAAGTTCATCACAGAAATAGGAAAACAAGATTTGATAAATGTTTGTGAAGAAAAAGTTCCTGGAAAAATGTGCAAGTTGCACCATGAGATAGATTATGATTTTATGAGCTACTAGAAATTTGAATCATCAAATTTGGAGTCCATCTGAATTTTCTAGAGATTTTACAATATTTATAAAAATAGAAAAAGGAAGTAAATATGTCAACCTTATAAAGCGCACTGGGCGAGGCTTAGCGCCAAAACCCACTAGGCCGGCCTAGCATCTCAGCCACAGGGGCGATAGGGCGACGTCGAAGGCGCCCACGCGGAGTGCGCCTTCGCTGCGGGGATGCGGGAGACGTCGATCCCTCCTCCACTTGCCAGCGTGCCCGGTGGTTGGGCCACTGACGAGCGGGGCCCGCCTGTCAGGTTCGTCCTCCACCTCCCGCGCGTGTGCGACAGGAGACAGAGGAGGCGCTCGACGCCGGTCGCCGGCGCTACAGGGCGTCTCCGGTGATGTTCTGCCCACCGGCGTGCTCAGGAGGTGATTCCGCGCCCAACCATGGGTGGCACGACCGCCGAGGAGCTCTGAGTCGAGCACGACGTTGGCCGCGGCGGAGGATGTAACGCCCCGGACACACCCGCCGGTGGTCGTTACTCCTGGCGGGATCTAGACTGGCCCCACAGATCAATACTAGTCTTTTCTGCGCACTTTGTCCTCACTCGTGCGCACCAGGGAGCAACTTCGCGGTCGGTCACCCATCCTGACACTACTCCAAGCTGAGCACGCTTAACTTTGGAGTTCTGTCCGAATGGGCTCCCGGAAAAGAAGGAATTCCTTATTGATATGAGTAGTCTATCATCCCTAATAAGCCAGGATATCACATACACCCCCACTCAGAGGAACCGACGTCCTCGTCGGGCCACAGGAACGTTCCCTCTTGGCACAAACGTCTGTGCTTCCAGTCCGGTACATGTGCCATGCCGGGTGCCACGATGGGTCATAAACATCATGGACAACATGACCATGCACCTGTCCGCAACCATCCGTGTAACCGCGCGCCCATCCCGCCGACCGCCGCCGCCACCCCCGCGGGCGCCCGCGCCCGAGCCCCGGGCTCCGCCTGTGCGCCGCCTCGCCTCTCCTCCCGCCGGCCGCCGATGCCCACGCCCGGCGACCGCCGCCCGGCCGCGCTGCCTCTCCGCCGCGGCCACCGCCCGCCGCCGCCCCGCGCCATCCCGGTCCGCGCCTCCCCGCCGCCTCCTCCGCCTCGCCCCGGACCGGATCCGGCGAGATCCGGTCGGAGGAGCTCCGGATCCGCCCGTACCCGCCATCTCCCTCCTCTCCGGCCACATCTCCGGCGAACTCCGGCACTGCATCGATTTCCGTGCAACCCGAGGTTGACCCCCGAAATCCTCTCAAGTCCCTTTTTCTGCATATTTTGTTGCATGTTCATCACATCATAACTCTGCACCTGTGGCTCCGTTTTGGGCGTGTAGCATGTAAAATTGTTCGCCTCGACGAGTACATCATTTCATCTCATTGCATCAATTTCATTTGAGCTCATCTTGATGCCCGAAATGCTGTTAGGAGAGGGCTATGTGATGTTAGTTTCAGATCTGTTACAGTAGATGCACTTTTGTCATTTTTGCCATGATTGATGTGTGCATCCTATGATGTTGAGCTCTATATGTGTTTTGTAATATGCCATGCCATCTTTCCGGAGATTTATGCCATGTATTTTTGTGATCTATGTGGTGACTAGCACAAGCATGCAAACTAGGGTACTTAATGTTGCTGATTTCAGAGACTTAGTATTTTCACCAAGTCCCTGCCTTCTGTTATTTTTATGCCATGTGTTCATGTTGTTTTATAGAGATATATGCCTATTTTGAGCATGATCAGTAATAGTGTTTTGAACATATGAATTTGCTCTATCCATCCATGCTTTTTTTTGTAATTATGGAGTGCCATAGCTTGAGTCAATCGAGCTCTACTTTTGCTATAAAATGTTACTGGCAGATTGTTTACATGTTATTCGATTTTGCCAAGCTTGTTGTAGTTGATCCTTGCATGATATATTGTTGTTCTTGCCATGTCTAGCTTCTATGCCATGTCTTCTTGATGGAAGTATGCTTATTTTATCATGCAATACTCTGTAGTGAGTGCATCAAGCTCACGAACATGCCTACTTGTTATCTGTTTTTGACATGTCCAGTTTTCTGCCAAGTCTTAAACCTGTAACGAAACTTGCTTAATTGACATGGGTGTTATTATATTTCCTGTTCCTTTTTGGCTTATGATCAGTAAGGGACTTTTGTTCTATGCTTTGAGTAGATTCATGCCATGCCTTCTTTTGCTATGTCCTGTTCCTGTAGCATGTTGTTTGTTTGCTCTAAACATGTCATCCTGATGTTAATTTCTGGCATGTTATTTTCACCGAGTCTGTGAACCTGTTATCTTTTGCACTTTTGCCATGCTTGTTTGAACCTGTTACGGTGTGATTTAGCCATAGCTCAGTGTTCATCTTTTGTCAAGCATCTTTAGTAGATCACTGTCATATGTTTTGTTGATATGTTTGGGTGCAGTAGCTTAATTTCTTGTTGCTTGCTAAGTAGCATCATGCTGTTAATGGCAGATTGTTGTCATTCTTGTTTTGCTTGCCATTTGCAAACCGTGCATCCGATTCCGGTGATCTTTATATCGATTTCAACCGAAATCACCTCATATTTCTAGTGGCATACTTGCTTTGCCAAGATTATGCCTGGTTCATCTTTTCCCTTCCCGCGCATGCATATGCATTGCATACCACATCTCGCATATCATGTCATGTTTATGTGGTGGTTGTTTACTTTGTTGTTTGCTTCTTTCCGGTGTTGCTTCTTCGTGTTAGTTCCGATAGCGTTGCGATTGCGAGGATCCGTTCGTCTACGTCCGTTTGTCTTCTTCATGGACTCGTTCTTCTTCCTTGCGGGATCTCAGGCAAGATGACCCTACCCTCGAAATCACTTCTATCTTTGCTTGCTAGATGCCTATGCTGCGATACCTACCAATTGCTTATGATGCCTCCCATATTGTTAAACCAAGCCACTAACCCACCTTGACCTAGCAAACCGTTGTTTGGCTATGTTACCGCTTTGCTCAGCCCCTCTTATAGCGTTGTTAGTTGCAGGTGAAGATGAAGTTTGTTCCTTGTTGGAACATGGAGATGTTGTTCCTTGTTGGAACATGTTTACTTGTTGGGATATCACAATATATCTTATTTAATTAATGCATCTATATACTTGGTAAAGGGTGGAAGGCTCGGCCTTATGCCTGGTGTTTTGTTCCACTCTTGCCGCCCTAGTTTCCGTCATATCGGTGTTATGTTCCCGGATTTTTGCGTCCCTAACGCGGTCGGGTGATTTATGGGACCCCCCTTGACAGTTCGCTTTGAATAAGACTCTTCCAGCAAGGCCCAACCTTGGTTTTACCATTTGCCTACCACCTATCCCTTTCCCTTGGGTTTGATCAGCCCGAGGGTCATCTTTATTTAGCCCCCCCCCCCGGGCCAATGCTTGTCTAAGTGTTGGTCCGAACCGAGCAGACTGCGGGGCCCCCGCGAGGAAACTCGAGGCTTGGTTTTACTCGTAGGATGTCTCATCCGGTGTTGCCCTGAGACCGAGATATGTGCAGCTCCTATCAGGATGTCGGCGCATCGGGCGGCTTTGCTGGACTTGTTTTATTATTGTCGAAATGTCTTGTAGCCGGGATTCCGAGACTGATCGGGTCTTCCCGGGGAGAAGGAATATCCTTCGTTGATTGCGAGAGCTTATCATGGGCTAAGTTGGGACACCCCTGCAGGGTTTGAACTTTCGAAAGCCGTGCCCGCGGTTATGTGGCAGATGGGAATTTGTTAATGTCTGGTTGTAGAAAACCCGAAGTTGATCTTAACTAAAATACACCAACCGCGTGTGTAACCGTGATGGTCTCTTCTCGGCGGGGTCCGGGAAGTGAACACGGTTGTTGGAGTTATGTTTGACGTAAGTAGTTCAGGATCACTTATTGATCATAGTTGTTCGACCGTGCTTTGCCTTCTCTTCTCACTCTCATTTGCGTATGTTAGCCACCATATATGCTAGTCGCTTGCTGCAGCTCCACCTCATACCTTTTACCCTACCTATAAGATTAAATAGTCTTGATCTCGTGGGTGTGAGATTGCTGAGTCCCCGTGACTCACAGATACTTCCAAAACCAATTTGCAGGTGCCGATGAATCCGTGCAGGTGACGCACCTGAGCTCAAGGAGGAGTTCGATGAAGATCTTGTCCTTTATGCTGTTCCGTTATAGTCGATCAGTAGTGGAGCCCAGTTGGGGTCGATCGGGAACCTTTGTCGCTTTTGGGGTTTCTTCTTTTATTTTGGCTCCGTAGTCGGGCCCTGATTGTAACTGTATGATGTAATGTTTTACTCATGTATTGTGTGAAGTGGCGATTGTAAGCCAACTATGTATCTCTTTCCCTTATGTATTACATGGGTTGTGTGAAGATTACCTCACTTGCGACATTGCTTTCAATGCGGTTATGCCTCTAAGTCGTGCTTCGACACGTGGGAGATATAGCCGCATTGAGGGCGTTACAGAGGAGGTCGGCGGCGGCGGTGGTTTTGGCGCTTTGGCCACCGGGAGGAGAGGGAGAAGCACGGGAGGGGCTCGCGGTGATGGTGGTGGTGCTCTAGTGCGATCCAGAGGGAAGGAGGAGGAGAGGTGGGCGCGAATTTAGGCGGAGTCCGGCGGCTCGGCTCCGGCCATGGGGAGCGATGGAGGGCTCGAGGAGGGGAGTGGGTTGGTCCGGGGGGTCACTTGGAGTGAGAGAGGGCGAAGGGAGGCCAGAGAGGGCTCGGGGGTGGCCTTATATGGCGAGGCGATGGTGCACCATGGGTTCGTGCGCCGGCGAGCTCGTGCTCGTCGCTACGGGCCACGGGAGATCGTCGCGGAGTGTCTGGGGTGTTCCTGGATTCGGTCCAGAGCTAGGGGGAGAAGAGAGAGAGCAGGGGGGGTCAGGGGCACCGCGCGTGTGAGCTCGTCCATTGGAGCTCTCGGGCGGCCAGCGCGCATGTGGTAGGGGGCAGCAGGAGGGAGAGAGAGGAGAGGGACAGGGTGGTGGCGTGTTGCGGACGTCGAGGCACCTCGACTGGCGCGAGGGGAGGCTCGAGGTGGTCGGGTGGCTTGGGCAGAGAGCAGCTACAGTGCGTGGGAGCACTGTAGCGCACTCTGGAGCACGCCTTTGGCATGCCATGGCATAAAAAGGGGGAAGTGGGCGCGGCCACTTGTGTCCAGTAGTGCTAGGGGGTAGTAAAGAAAGGGGAGATGGCCTTGGATGCCCTGGAGAGCCAGTAGGAGAGGAGAGAGGTTGATGGAGAGAGAGAGAAAGAGGTTGTCCAGAGAGAGAAAGTGAGGGTTTCACCCCCAAATAATTGAGCCGAAATGCAGCCATTGTTACTGGAGGTAGAGGAGGTCTAGGAGGGGCTGTGGTAAAAAGTTGGTCTCAGGGAGAACAAGGAAAGAGGGGAAAACATCAACTTTTAAAAATTACCAGAAGGTGTTTGATGGTGGTTTGGGCAAGCAGATGATTTTCATTTGGCATGAGACTCCACAGGGTGAAATTTCACATATAATTAGGAACTTCCACCAATTTTGAGCTCATTTGAGCAAAGTGGCCAATGTAACTTTGGTAAACCCTAGAAATCAACAGAAATGGTTTTACCAAGATTTAGTCATGCAAATCTATTCTCCTTGATGCACCACATGGTGTAGTGTCATCATTTGAGGATTTGAACATGCTCACAAAAGTTGGGGTCAAGGAGAGGAAGTTGGTAGTACAAACTTGTTCAAATTTGATTCTGGTCAGAGAGGGGTTTGGGGCACTTTGATCAAGATAACATTCTCTCCAACTTGTGCCATTAGGTCTAGATGCATTATTACACCATCTGAGCATGTGCACCAAGTTTGAGAGCATTTGGACATGTTTGACAGTGCAAAAATGTTCAATCTTGAAAAAGGACAGAAGTGGTTTTGAGAGGGTTTCATGGGGTTATACTATTCTCCATGACATGGTACTTGGCAAGATCATCAAAAATGTCATAGGTAACATGTTAGAATTTTGTTGGACATTTATGAAAATATTTCCTGTAGAAATATTTCAAATCCTTGAAATGAGCAGAAATGGTTTTGGGAGGTTTTGTCCAATATTTTGATCATGACCATGTGTTGAAACTCATATATATGGAAAATATATGTCCATTGAGTCTCCCTAATTTTTCTCAAATATTTTTAAAGCTTTAAATAATTTTAACCTATTAAAGACCATTTCGGGCCTTAAGAAAAATCCTTTAAATAAAATAGGAAAATAACTTTTAAAATTATATTTTTGTGGTTTCTGGGTAACCTATATCTAATAGGAGTCAAAAATATCTTTTTGAAAGATTTTTAGTGCCCTTAGTTAAGTACTTGCATTGCAAACCTCAACTCAGGGGTTTTTGGAAAACTAATTTTTGAAAATGCTTTTTGGCCAAATAATTTTTGTAGGAAAATACTATATTTCTCTATACACGTGGAGTGATCATTGGGAAAAGGTTTTGGATCAAGGAGAAGGAGTATAAGAGTTGGAGGATTTATTTGATTTTTAGAGCACTTGCAAACAATAGTCAAACATTCAATCAAAGCAAAGACAAAACACTCAAAAGTTTTTGTCAAACCACATTTTATCATGATTTATTAGCTTAAGTGTTGTGGCATGAAAATCAGGGTGTGACAGACCTACCCCCCCTTACAAGAATCTCGTCCCCGAGATTCCCAGACTAGGCGCGGGAAGGAATACAGAAACTTGGATTTGGGGTAGTCTTCACGTCCTCATACTGCTTCTGCTTCCGTTTGGTGCTCCATTGAACCTTGAAGTACTCGATGGCGTGGCTTTCTGTTTGTTGTCCTGCTTGATCCAGATTGCTAATGGGCAGCTCGCGGTAGGTTAGATTGGGTTGGGGGTCAATGGTTTGGTGATCGATGTCCTTGTTGAGACCGGGCTAGTTACGAAGTTGGAAACGCTCCCGACGTTGTGTCGCGTGGAAAACGCTGTGCACTGTGGGTAACTTTGGTGGTAACTCTAGCTGGTAGTCGTCTACTCTTCGTCTTGCGGTGATCTTGGAGGGGGTTGTTGAATCTTGGAGTGATCTCGAAGAGGGCCGATGAATCTTGGCGTGGGTTTCCTTGTCATGAAAATGCTTGGTTCCCTTGAGAGAAGTGGCTTGCAGATATGCCTGGTCTTCGATGCGGAGGTTTACTTCTTGACGATGGTGGTTGGTGTAGTTCTTCCTCCTGGACATGGCGATCTTCAGATGTTCCCTAACTAGCTGAACGGTTCTTCTTCCGTCTTTGGGTAGGCAAGTATGTCATCAAGGAAAGATGACAACTAACTTGTCCGAGTACTCCGTGAAGACTTTCCCACGGGGTACATAGGGTATAGGTTGGGTTATCGGTGGTGGTCATGGTTGCGTATTGGCCAAGGTTTCCTTGTCCTAGAGCCAAAGCCCATGGTTGTGATTCCTACCATATCGTGGCTTGGTGGGGCTTAAGGGTTTTAAGGATTCTAATGTGCGAGTGAACGTTTATCATCTTATCCTTGAGCACAATTTCTGAGATGCCAATTGTTCTATCTAGTCCTTTAAACAAATAACCTTATACCACCAAAAGCATCAACTCTTGTAGGCCAGCTCCAATCATCACTCATGTTATACATATCCTCATGACTCTCGAGAGGAGGTCTAACAAAATCACATATGTCTACAATCCCCAAACTCGTATGTATGGCTACCCCTAAAAATCCATGGGTAGAGCATATAAGCTGCTAAGCTTGAATTTAATCACCACAATCCAAGTGCTCAGTCTATTGATCCAAGGTCCATGATAAAGCATCTCTATCCTAAGGAAACACGTCGTAAGTCACTCCAAGATCTTGTTTCCTTCCTATGAATCAACTCCAACAACCCATTAACTTCCATTAATCACTACAAATCCAATGTTTATGGTGTTCCATGTGATCTTCTAATGTTCCATAATCCTCAAATACTTGAAAAGGGTTATCTTTACTATAGTCAGTCCACCGATTTCCATTATCATTGTCGAGTAAACTCCAAGGTCAAGCTTATATTAACTCTGACAATTAATCCAATCTCCTAGTTTATTGTCCTCCAAGAAACATGGTATCATAATCGAGATCATCAGTCTAAATCCAATTTACTCTGAACCATGTAGACTTACTCAACGTCTATACTCAACTAGGATCACCTACTTAAATCCAAATCTCATGTCCCACGAGAATTCCTACCATTCTTCCAAGTCATTATCGTATTGCCAACTATCTCCTATCAATATCCCCTGGCTGAGTCAAATCCTCATACTTCCAAGAATTCAGCTTGCGATCTAATTGTCCTACAAAATCCAATTTATCCAGGGGAAAGCTATGCTACTCTATAATCATGACCCAGCCACGTTCATCTACCAACATGAAAGCCTCATAATCCACCAAATAGTCGCGAATGATTCCTCAAAGTCATTGATATAAACTCATCAAGTCGTTTGTCCTCTATTCCTGTATCCTCAAACTGGTCTTCCCTATGGCATCGCCAGTTCTGGTGCTATATTAGGATGATAATGTGCTCGTTCACTATGTCCACTAGTTCCATAATGAACCTAGTGTTGTGCAAGGTCTATAGAGGCTTAACTGGTTCTCTTGCAATTCTATGGGTTAAGCACATGGTTAAGGACTCGAGCTGGGGTATCTCGTGAAGTCTCGAAGGGTCTAGGAATGGGTTTCTAGTCTGGAGGGTTAAACATAACTCTACGGGGTTTCACTTGATCGAGGAGGCTGCAACAAAAAGTCTTCAGTGCTAGTTGGCTGCCGAGGTGGAATTCTTGGTGCATCTTGTCTTGCTAGCCTTCAGTTGATGAGAGGGATGAGAGGGAGAAGTAGCATATAGGAGGGGAATGCCTAAAGGGGGTTCTATAGTGCAGGTGCAAACAAACAAGTGCCAAAAAGGGCCAAACACAAACAACAAAATAAGGCAGGTGATATAGTCACGTACTTGTTGCCTAGGGCAAAAGTTGTGACCTATCTTAAGACACAAACAAAGAAAAACAAGAAACACACAATCATCGTTCTATTTGAACCATCATATGGACTCGACTGCGCATAGGGGGTACACGACTCATCCTACCATAGGGGTTCTCGGACTAAATAGTCGTGCTTTACTTCGTGCCTCATGCAGTCTTCTGGATTTTTCCTCAGGTGTCGCTACGTCTTTTGTAGTTGTTTGATGAAATGATCTGGGTTGGCCTAAAGAATCTTCAACACTTCTCGCCTGATGAGATGATGGGGTGAAGGTGGCTCTTCATAGCTGGCATTGACTTGGTCTTCTCTTGTCCTCTTAATCATGATGATCGCTTTTGCCTTTTTAAGGTGTCGGCGTTCCAGGTGGCCATCCTTTATGCAATGACATTAACAAGGCATAATAGAGGTCCAATCCGTCAAACACATTGTTGACAATATCGTCACCGAGAGCGGGGGATGAAGAGAACCGTTTTCCTGCTCACTATAGTGAGGCGGACCAAATGGCTAGGTTCTCCACCGATGGTCGCCGATACAACAACGGTAGTGACAGGGTTACCCTATTAGCGATGTATATCATGATCTTGCATATCCTATGCCCCGATCATCGTAGGATAATGTTGCATCATCTTGGGGCAGTGTCAAGGGTGTCACCATCTCCTGGGCCTTCAGGTCCTCATCCCTCGAGGATGTATCTTCTGTTGGTATCGTCTTGTTGTGATGTCGCCAATCTTGTGTTCAGGAGATGTGGGTGAATGTCTGGCAAGGCATCTTCCTTCTAGATTATCCACGAGGATTACAAGGAACCCAGTGGTCGGGGGCATAAGGGTTCTAGCGACCAAAGGTTTCAAAGGGGAAGACATCAATAAGGAAAGTATACCTTAGTTTTTGAAAAACTAAGAAGGGAAGAGAAGTATAGATAGTTTTGAAAACTAGTAGTAGTTTTTGAAATAGTTTTACCCTAACTAACGACCATGCTAACTAAGGCTTACTACAGTCAGGATGGTTCTGATACCGGCTCTTTGGGGACCCCGACTCATAAGTCGTGATCACCGAATGCACGTGTACAGTGATCCCAGAGATCAATGCTCACTGAACACACAGAAGCTAAATAACAAGAGTCTTACATCCATACCTACCGTATTACACAAGTAGGACCATTATGGTCAAGTCTTGAGTATAACATTGCAGCGGAAATCTTCGTCGATAACTTGGACCCATGCCATCTACCTTAACCCTACAGGCATTCTGACTAGGAAGCGTCCTAGCTCGCATGTTCGTCACCAAATTATTCTTCTGCATATCATGTTCTTTCATGCCTGGCCAATAAAATAACCAGTGGCAAGCCAATGAGTACTTTGAATGTACTCGCAAGCAACCCATGTTTTGGTTCAAGGTACAACAATGCATGATATAGGTAAATTTTTGCGGAAAGCTAGTTTTGAGTGCAATGACATGTTCAATAACTTGTAAGACATGCATCAGGAGAATTCAAGTAACCATGAGGACAGGTAACAGATATCAACATAAAGGGAGTGGGCTCCAACCCAACTCATCCATGTCAAGTCCTTTGACTTGACCCAAGTAGTTCTTCCCACACACACTGGTTTGTAAACAAGTGGATGTAGTTTAAGCAGCATCACCCAACTGTCCTTGACCGTGGACATGGCTATTCGAATAGTTTTACACTCTGCAGAGGTTGCACACTTTACCCACAAGATCCGAGGAACTTCTGTGTCATCCATGACCCGCGGTACCTCAAGTACACGGGGTAAGCACCCGATCACTATCTTTCCCTAGACGACACTAACAGGGAGTCCACTCATTGTTTCGTATCCTCACGATGTACATCATACGAGACTCACTCGAGATCGTAACATCCGAGAGGGGACACAACGATGTATCCGGTGCCCTGTGAAAACAGTCATGGCCGCCCTACCTGGCATGACCCCGTCCCGAGAGAGCGCACCAACAACTCTCCCGTCACTAGTAATGCGGGCTCCAAGCTAGTATCGGCCTAGGTAATCAATAATGCCCTTTCCCATATAAGGGTAGAGTGGTTGCGCATGTAAGGTTGGGACAGTCGACAAATCTTAAATCTAATCCATTTTCGAAAACAACACACACACTTGCCTCGGTACACCACTTCGTCATCAAGTGGTTACCCATCTCATTGTCCCCCCTCGCGCATAAGTGGCACCCGACGGGGTTTTCGAAAAGTCTTTTGAAAATACTTTGTCTCCATCACCATGCATATACCCTTCCCTTTTGCGTAGCACTACTTAGCATCCTATCTACTCCCACCGGCATAACCCTCATAGGAAGGTAGGGTCATGCATAATGCAAGTATCAACGAGGAAGTAACGAAGGCAACCCACCAAAGTGGTTACCATCTCATCAGGATTTAGATGCAAGCAATAAAAGTGCTATATAACATGCATAAAAAGGGTTTCATAGACATGGTCAAAGGGCTGCTTGCCTGGTTCATCAGAGTCTTGAAATCTTCTGGTCCTTCTCCAAGTACTCCGTCTACTTCGTCAACTAACGTCGAAACAATCATAATAAGCAACACAACAAGGCAGAAAATAGAAGTGCTCTAAAAATATGTAGTTGACTTTTCTTGGATACCTCTGGTCATATGAGGAATGACCAAAGTGATTTCATTGGAAGTGGATCTATGGATATTTCTAAACATTTTGATATGATGGAATCAAGGGGTTTATGGAATTGCAAGAAGTGTACAGAAACATATTATTGAAAAATGAGCAAAGGCACCCATTTAACAAAGGATGATTTTAGAAGCATCTAGGAATTGGTTTCACTGGATTTGGAGTTGAAATGATTTTCCTAGGAATTTGCAAAGTTGACAAATATGAAGAAATAGACCATTATTTGAGGTTATACAGAAAGTATTATTAAAAATGTTCAAAAACTAAGTTTTGAACTTATAGACATCTAGGATTTTGAATCATGGAATTTGGATCAATTTTGAGCTCTCTGGGATTTTCTAAAGTTCATCACAGAAATAGGAAAACAAGATTTGATAAATGTTTGTGAATAAAAAGTTCCTGGAAAAATGTGCAAGTTGCACCATGAGATAGATTATGATTTTATGAGCTACTAGAAATTTGAATCATCAAATTTGGAGTCCATCTGAATTTTCTAGAGATTTTACAATATTTATAAAAATAGAAAAAGCAAGAAAAGATGTCAACCTTATAAAGCGCACTGGGAGAGGCTTAGCGCCAGAACTCACTGGGCCGGCCCAGCATCTCAGCCACAGAGGCGATAGGGCGACGTCGAAGGCGCCCACGCGGAGTGCGCCTTCGCTGCGGGGATGCGGGAGACGTCGATCCCGCCTCCACTTGCCAGCGTGGAACGGTGGTTGGGCCACTAACGAGCGGGGCCTGCCTGTCAGGTTCGTCCTCCACCTCCCGCGCGGGTGCGACAGGAGACAGAGGAAGCGCTCGACGCCGGTCGCCGGTGCTACAGGGCGTCTCCGGTGATGTTCTGCCCACCGGCTTGCTCAGGAGGTGATTCCGCGCCCAACCATGGGTGGCACGACCGCCGAGGAGCTCTGGGTCGAGCACGGCGTTGGCCGCGGCGGAGGAGGTCGGCGGCGGTGGTGGTTACGGTGCTTTGGCCACCGGGAGGAGAGGGAGAAGCACGGGAGGGGCTCGCGGTGATGGTGGTTGTGCTCTAGTGCGATCCAGAGGGAAGGAGGAGGAGATGTGGGCGTGAATTTAGGAGGAGTCCGGCGGCTCGGCTCCGGCCATGGGGAGCGATGGAGGGCTCGAGGAGGGGAGTGGGTTGGTCCGGGGGGTCACTGGGAGTGAGATAGGGAGAAGGGAAGCCAGAGAGGGCTCGGGGGTGGCCTTATATGGCGAGGCGATGGTGCACCATGGGTTCATGCGCCGGCGAGCTCGTGCTCGTCGCTACGGGCCACGGGAGCTCGTCGCGGAGTGTCTGGGGTGTTCTTGGATTCGGTCCAGAGCTAGGGGGAGAAGAGAGAGAGCAGGGGGGTCAGGGGCACCGCGCGTGTGAGCTCGTCCATTGGAGCTCTCGGGTGGCCGGCGCGCGTGTGGTAGGGGCAGCAGGAGGGAGAGAGAGGAGGGGGACAGGGTGGTGTCGTGTTGCGGACGTCGAGGCACCTCGACTGGCGCGAGGGGGAGGCTCGAGGTGGTCGGGTGACTTGGGCAGAGAGCAGCTACAGTGCGTGGGAGCACTGTAGCGCGCTCTGGAGCACGCGTTTGGCATGCCATGGCATAAAAAGGGGGAAGTGGGCGCGGCCACTTTTGTCCAGTAGTGCTAGTGGTAGTAAAGAAAGGGGAGATGGCCTTGGATGCCGTGGAGAGCCAGTAGGAGAGGAGAGAGGTTGATGGAGAGAGAGAAAGAGGCTGTCCAGAGAGAGAAAGTGAGGGTTTCACCCCCAAATAATTGAGCTGAAATGCAGCCATTGTTACTGGAGGTAGAGGAGGTCTAGGAGGGGCTGTGGTAAAAAGTTGGTCTCAGGGAGAACAAGGAAAGAGGGGAAAACATCAACTTTTAAAAATTACCAGAAGGTGTTTGATGGTGGTTTGGGCAAGCAAATGATTTTCATTTGGCATGAGACTCCACAGGGTGAAATTTCACATATAATTAGGAACTTCCACCAATTTTGAGCTCATTTGAGCAAAGTGGCCAATGTAACTTTGGTAAACCCTAGAAATCAACAGAAATGGTTTTACCAAGATTTAGTCATGCAAATCTATTCTCCTTGATGCACCACATGGTGTAGTGTCATCATTTGAGGATTTGAACATGCTCACAAAAGTTGGGGTCAAGGAGAGGAAGTTGGTAGTACAAACTTGTTCAAATTTGATTCTGGTCAGAGAGGGGTTTGGGGCACTTTGATCAAGATAACATTCTCTCCAACTTGTGCCATTAGGTCTAGATGCATTATTACACCATCTGAGCATGTGCACCAAGTTTGAGAGCATTTGGACATGTTTGACAGTGCAAAAATGTTCAATCTTGAAAAAGGACAGAAGTGGTTTTGAGAGGGTTTCATGGGGTTATACTGTTCTCCATGACATGGTACTTGGCAAGATAATAAAAAATGTCATAGGTAACATGTTAGAATTTTCTTGGATATTTATGAAAATATTTCCTGTAGAAATATTTCAAATCCTTGAAATGAGCAGAAATGGTTTTGGTAGGTTTTGTCCAATATTTTGATCATGACCATGTGTTGAAACTCATATATATATGGAAAATATATTTCCATTGAGTGTCCCTAATTGTTCTCAAATATTTTTGAAGCTTTAAAATAATTTTAACCTATTAAAGACCATTTCCGGACTTAAGAAAAATCCTTTAAATAAAATAGGAAAATATCTTTTAAAATTATATTTTTGTGGTTTCTGGGTAACGTATATCTAATAGGAGTCAAAAATATTTTTTGAGAGATTTTTACTGCCATTAGTTAAGTACTTGCAGTGCAAACCTCAACTCAGGGGTTTTTGGAAAACTAATTTTTGAAAATGCTTTTTGGCGAAATTATTTTTGTAGGAAAATACTATATTGCTCTATACACGTGGCGTGATCATTGGGAAAAGGTTTTGGATCAAGGAGAAGGAGTATAAGAGTTGGAGGATTTATTTGATTTTTAGAGCACTTGCAAACAATAGTCAAACATTCAATCAAAGCAAAGACAAAACACTCAAGTTTTTGTCAAACCACATTTTATCATGATTTATTAGCTTAAGTGTTGTGGCATGAAAATCAGGGTGTGACAGACCTACCCCCCTTACAAGAATCTCGTCCCCGAGATTCCCAAACTAGGCGCGGGAAGGAATACAAAAACTTGGATTTGGGGTAGTCTTCACGTCCTCATACTGCTTCTGCTTCCGTTTGGTGCTCCATTGAACCTTGAAGTACTCGATGGCGTGGCTTTGTGTTTGTCGTCCTGCTTGATCCAGATTGCTAATGGGCAGCTCGCGGTAGGTTAGATTGGGCTGGGGGTCAATGGTTTGGTGATCGATGTTCTTGTTGAGACCGGGCTAGTTACGAAGTTGGAAACGCTCCCGAGGTTGTGTCGCGTGGAAAACGCTGTGCACTGTGGGTAACTTCGGTGGTAACTCTAGGTGGTAGTCGTCTACTCTTCGTCTTGCGGTGATCTTGGAGGGGGTTGTTGAATCTTGGAGTGATCTCGAAGAGGGCCGATGAATCTTGGCGTGGGTTTCCTTGTCATGAAAATGCTTGGTTCCCTTGAGAGAAGTGGCTTGCAGATATGCCTGGTCTTCGATGCAGAGGTTTACTTCTTGACGATGGTGGTTGGTGTAGTTCTTCCTCCTGGACATGGAGATCTTCAGATGTTCCCTAACTAGCTGAACGGTTCTTCTTCCGCCTTCGGGTAGGCAAGTATGTCATCAAGGAAAGATGACAGCTAACTTGTCCGAGTACTCCGTGAAGACTTGCCCACGGGGTACATAGGGTATAGGTTGGGGTATCGGTGGTGGTCTTGGTTGCGTATTGGCCAAGGTTTCCTTGTCCTAGAGCCAAAGCCCATGGTCTAAATCCAATTTACTCCGAACCATGTAGACTTACTCAACGTCTATACTCAACTAGGATCACCTACTTAAATCCAAATCTCATGTCCCACGAGAATTCCTACCATTCTTCCAAGTCATTATCGTATTGCCAACTATCTCCTATCAATATCCCCTGGCTGAGTCAAATCCTCATACTTCCAAGAATTCAGCTTGCCATCTAATTGTCCTACAAAATCCAATTTATCCAGGGGAAAGCTATGCTACTCTATAATCATGACCCAGCCACGTTCATCTACCAACATGAAAGCCTCATAATCCACCAAATAGTCGCGAATGATTCCTCAAAGTCATTGATATAAACTCATCAAGTCGTTTGTCCTCTATTTCTGTATCCTCAAACTGGTCTTCCCTATGGCATCGTCAGTTCTGGTGCTATATTAGGATGATAATGTGCTCGTTCACTGTGTCCACTAGTTCCATAATGAACCCAGTGTTGTGCAAGGTCTACAGAGGCTTAACTGGTTCTCTTGCAATTTTATGGGTTAAGCACATGGTTAAGGACTCGAGCTGGGGTATCTCGTGAAGTCTCGAAGGGTCTAGGAATGGGTTTCTAGTCTGGAGGGTTAAACATAACTCTACGGGGTTTCACTTGGTCGAGGAGGCTGCAACAAAAAGTCTTCAGTGCTAGTTGGCTGCCGAGGTGGAATTCTTGGTGCATCTTGTCTTGCTAGCCTTCAGTTGATGAGAGGGATGAGAGGGAGAAGTAGCATATAGGAGGGGAATGCCTAAAGGGGGTTCTATAGTGCAGGTGCAAACAAACAAGTGCCAAAAAGGGCCAAACACAAACAACAAAATAAGGCAGGTGATATAGTCACATACTTGTTGCCTAGGGCAAAAGTTGTGACCTATCTTAAGGCACAAACAAAGAAAAACAAGAAACACACAGTCATGGTTCTATTGGAACCATCATATGGACTCGACTGCGCATAGGGGGTACACGACTCATCCTACCCTAGGGGTTCTCGAACTAAGTAGCCGTGCTTTACTTCGTGCCTCATGCAGTCTTCTGGATTTTTCCTCAAGTGTCGCTATGTCTTTTGTAATTGTTTGATGAAATGATCCGGGTTGGCCTAAAGAATCTTCAACACTTCTCGCCTGATGAGATGATGGGGTGAAGGTGGCTCTTCGTAGCTGGCGTTGACTTGGTCTTCTCTTGTCCTCTTAATCATGATGATCGCTTTTGCCTTTTTAAGGTGTCGGCGGTTCCAAGTGGCCATCCTTTATGCAATGACATTAACAAGGCATAATAGAGGTCCAATCCGTCAAACACATTGTTGACAATATCGTCACCGAGAGCGGGGGATGAAGAGAACCGTTTTCCTGCTCACTATAGTGAGGCGGACCAAATGGCTAGGTTCTCCACCGGTGGTCGCTGATACAACAACGGTAGTGACAGGGTTACCCTATTAGCGATGTATATCATGATCTTGCATATCCTATGCCCTGATCGTCGTAGGATAAGGTTGCATCATCTTGGGGCAGTGTCAAGGGTGTCACCATCTCCTGGGCCTTCAGGTCCTCATCCCTCGAGGATGTATCTTCTGTTGGTATCGTCTTGTTGTGATGTCGCCAATCTTGTGTTCAGGAGATCTGGGTGAATGTCTGGCAAGGCATCTTCCTTCTAGATTATCCACGAGGATTACAAGGAACCCAGTGGTTAGGGGCATAAGGGTTCTAGCAACCAAAGGTTTTGAAGGGGAAGAGATCAATAAGAAAAGTATACCTTAGTTTTTGAAAAACTAAGAAGGGAAGAGAAGTATAGATAGTTTTGAAAACTAGTAGTAGTTTTGGAAATAGTTTTACCCTAACTAACGACCATGCTAACTAAGGCTTACTACAGTCAGGATGGTTGTGATACCAGCTCTTTGGGTACCCCGACTCATAAGTCGTGATCACCGAATGCACGTGTACAGTGATCCCAGAGATCAATGCTCACTGAACACACAGAAGCTGAATAACAAGAGTCTTACATCCATACCTACCGTATTACACAAGTAGGACCATTATGGTCAAGTCTTGAGTATAACATTGCAGCGGAAATCTTCATCGATACCTTGGACCCATGCCATCTGCCTTAACCCTACAGGCATTCTGACTGGGAAGCGTCCTAGCTCGCATGTTCGTCACCACAGTATTCTTCTGCATATCATGTTCTTTCATGCCTGGCCAATAAAATAACCAGTGGCAAGCCAATGAGTACTTTGAATGTACTCGCAAGCAACCCATGTTTTGGTTCAAGGTACAACAATGCATGATATAGGTAAATTTTTGCGGAAAGCTAGTTTTGAGTGCAATGACATATTCAATAACTTGTAAGACATGCATCAGGAGAATTCAAGTAACCATGAGGACAGGTAACAGATATCAACATAAAGGGAGTGGGCTCCAACCCAACTCATCCATGTCAAGTCCTTTGACTTGACCCAAGTAGTTCTTCCCACACACACTGGTTTGTAAACAAGTGGACGTAGTTTAAGCAGCATCGCCCAACTGTCCTTGACCGTGGACACGGCTATTCGAATAGTTTTACACTCTGCAGAGGTTGCACACTTTACCCACAAGATCCGGGGAACTTCCGTGTCATCCATGACCCGCGGTACCTCAAGTACCCGGGGTAAGCACCCGATCACTATCTTTCCCTAGACGACACTAACAGGGAGTCCACTCGTTGTTTCGTATCCTCACGATGTACATCATACAAGACTCACTCGAGATCGTAACATCCGAGAGGGGACACAACGGTGTATCCGGTGCCCTGTGAAAACAGTCATGACCGCCCTACCTGGCACGCCCCTGTCCCGAGAGAGCGCACCAACAACTCTCCCGTCAATAGTAATGCGGGCTCCAAGATAGTATCGGCCTAGGTAATCAATAATGCCCTTTCCCATATAAGGGTAGAGTGGTTGCGCATGTAAGGTTGGGACAGTCAACAAATCTTAAATCTAATCCGTTTTCGAAAACAACACACACACTTGCCTCGGTACACCACTTCGTCATCAAGTGGTTACCCATCTCATTGTCCCCCTCGCGCATAAGTGGCACCCGATGGGGTTTTCGAAAAGTCTTTTGAAAATACTTTGTCTCCATCACCATGCATATACCCGTCCCTTTTGCGTAGCACTACTTAGCATCCTATCTACTCCCACCGGCATAACCCTCATAGGAAGGTAGGGTCATGCATAATGCAAGTATCAACAAGGAAGTAACGAAGGCAACCCACCAAAGTGGTTACCATCTCATTAGGATTTTGATGCAAGCAATAAAAGTGCCATATGACATGCATAAAAAGGGTTTCATAGACATAGTCAAAGGGCTGCTTGCCTGGTTCATCAGAGTCTTGAAATCTTCTAGTCCTTCTCCAAGTACTCCGTCTACTTCGTCAACTAACGTCGAAACAATCATAATAAGCAACACAACAAGGCAGAAAATAAAAGTGCTCTAGAATATGAAGTTGACTTTTCTTGGATACCTCTGGTCAGATGAGGAATGACCAAAGTGATTTCATTGGAAGTGGATCTATGGATATTTCTAAACATTTTGATATGATGGAATCAAGGGGTTTATGGAATTGCAAGAAGTGTACAGAAACATATTTTTGAAAAATGAGCAAAGGCACCCATTTAACAAAGGATGATTTTAGAAGCATCTAGGAATTGGTTTCACTGGATTTGGAGTTGAAATGATTTTCCTAGGAATTTGCAAAGTTGACAAATATGAAGAAATAGACCATTATTTGAGGTGATACAGAAAGTATTATTAAAAATGTTCAAAAACTAAGTTTTGAACTTATAGACATCTAGGATTTTGAATCATGGAATTTGGATCAATTTTGAGCTCTCTGGGATTTTCTAAAGTTCATCACAGAAATAGGAAAACAAGATTTGATAAATGTTTGTGAAGAAAAAGTTCCTGGAAAAATGTGCAAGTTGCACCATGAGATAGATTATGATTTTATGAGGTACTAGAAATTTGAATCATCAAATTTGGAGTCCATCTGAATTTTCTAGAGATTTTACAATATTTATAAAAATAGAAAAAGGAAGAAAAGATGTCAACCTTATAAAGCGCACTGGGTGAGGCTTAGCGCCAGAACCCACTGGGGCGACCCAGCATCTCAGCCACAGGGGCGATAGGGCGACGTCGAAGGCGCCCACGCGGAGTGCGCCTTCACTGCGGGGATGCGGGAGACGTCGATCCCGCCTCCACTTGCCAGCGTGGCCCGGTGGTTGGGCCACTGACGAGCGGGCCCTGCCTATCAGGTTCGTCCTCCACCTCCCGTGCGGGTGCGACAGGAGACAGAGGAGGCGCTCGACGCCGGTCGCCGGCGCTACAGGGCGTCTCCGGCGATGTTCTGCCCACCAGCGTGCTCAGGAGGTGATTCCGCGCCCAACCATGGGTGGCACGACCGCCGAGGAGCTTAGGGTCGAGCACGGCGTTGGCCGGGGCGGAGGAGGTCGGCCGCGGCGGTGGTTACGGTGCTACGGCCACCGGGAGGAGAGGGAGAAGCACGGGAGGGGCTCGCGGTGATGGTGGTGGTGCTCTAGTGCGGTCCAGAGGGAAGGAGGAGGAGAGGTGGGCGCGAATTTAGGCGGAGTCCGGCGGCTCGGCTCCGGCCATGGGGAGCGATGGAGGGCTCGAGGAGGGGAGTGGGTTGGTACGGGGGGTCACTGGGAGTGAGAGAGGGCGAAGGAAGGCTAGAGAGGGCTCGGGATGGCCTTATATGGCAAGGCGATGGTGCACCGTGGGTTCGTGCGCCGACGAGCTCGTGCTCGTCGCTACGGGCCACGGGAGCTCGTCGCAGAGTGTCTGGGGTGTTCCTGGATTCGGTCCAGAGCTAGGGGGAGAAGAGAGAGAGCAGGGGGTCAGGGGCACCGCGCGTGTGAGCTCGTCCATTGGAGCTCTCGGGCGGCCGGCGCGCGTGTGGTAGGGGGCAGCAGGAGGGAGAGAGAGGAGGGGGACAGGGTGGTGGCGTGTTGCGGACATCGAGGCACCTCGACTGGCGCGAGGGGGAGGCTCGAGGTGGTCGGGTGGCTTGGGCAGAGAGCAGCTACAGTGCATGGGAGCACTGTAGCGCGCTCTGGAGCACGCCTTTGGCATGCCATGGCATAAAAAGGGGGAAGTGGGCGCGGCCACTTGTGTCCAGTAGTGCTAGGGGGTAGTAAAGAAAGGGGAGATGGCCTTGGATGCCCTGGAGAGCCAGTAGGAGAGGAGAGAGGTTGATGGAGAGAGAGAAAGAGGTTGTCCAGAGAGAGAAAGTGAGGGTTTCACCCCCAAATAATTGAGCTGAAATGCAGCCGTTGTTACTGGAGGTAGAGGAGGTCTAGGAGGGGCTGTGGTAAAAAGTTGGTCTCAAGGAGAACAAGGAAAGAGGGGAAACATCAACTTTTAAAAATTACCAGAAGGTGTTTGATGGTGGTTTGGGCAAGCAGATGATTTTCATTTTCCATGAGACTCCACAGGGTGAAATTTCACATATAATTAGGACCTTCCACCAATTTTGAGCTCATTTGGACAAAGTGGCCAATGTAACTTTGGTAAACCCTAGAAATCAACAGAAATGGTTTTACCAAGATTTAGTCATGCAAATCTATTCTCCTTGATGCACCACTTGGTGTAGTGTCATCATTTTAGGATTTGAACATGCTCACAAAAGTTGGGGTCAAGGAGAGGAAGTTGGTAGTACAAACTTGTTCAAATTTGATTCTGGTCAGAGAGGGGTTTGGGGCACTTTGATCAAGATAACATTCTCTCCAACTTGTGCCATTAGGTCTAGAAGCATTATTACACCATCTGAGCATGTGCACCAAGTTTGAGAGCATTTGGACATGTTTGACAGTGCAAAAATGTTCAATCTTGAAAAAGGACAGAAGTGGTTTTGAGAGGGTTTCATGGGGTTATAATGTTCTCCATGACATGGTACTTGGCAAGATCATCAAAAATGTCATAGGTAACATGTTAGAATATTCTGGGATATTTATGAAAATATTTCCTGTAGAAATATTTCAAATCCTTGAAATGAGCAGAAATGGTTTTGGGAGGTTTTGTCCAATATTTTGATCATGACCATGTGTTGAAACTCATATATATGGAAAATATATGTCC
Organism: Aegilops umbellulata; assembly: GCA_032464435.1. Classification (NCBI taxonomy): domain Eukaryota; kingdom Viridiplantae; phylum Streptophyta; class Magnoliopsida; order Poales; family Poaceae; genus Aegilops; species Aegilops umbellulata. Next base: position 96,703,301 of record CP136060.1, read on the forward strand.
ATTGAGTCTCCCTAATTTTTATCAAATATTTTTAAAGCTTTAAAATAATTTTAACCTATTAAAGACCATTTCCGGCCTTAAGAAAAATCCTTTAAATAAAATAGGAAAATAACTTTTAAAATTATATTTTTGTGGTTTCTGGTAACCTATATCTAATAGGAGTCAAAAATATTTTTTTGAAATATTTTTACTGCCCTTAGTTAAGTACTTGCAGTGCAAACCTCAACTCAGGGGTTTTTGGAAAACTAGTTCTTGAAAATGCTTTTTGGCCAAATTATTTTTGTAGGAAAATACTATATTGCTCTATACACATGGCGTGATCATTGGGAAAAGGTTTTGGATCAAGGAGAAGGAGTATAAGAGTTGGAGGATTTATTTGATTTTTAGAGCACTTGCAAACAATAGTCAAACATTCAATCAAAGCAAAGACAAAACACTCAAAAGGTTTTGTCAAACCACATTTTATCATGATTTATTAGCTTAAGTGTTGTGGCATGAAAATCAGTGTGTGACAACAACCCAATATTTTTCCTTGCTGCTTAGTAATAAATAACCCATCTACCTTCTGTTTAGATGTGGTTTTGTGTTTTAATTAGTGTTTGTGCCAAGCTAGACCTATTGGATCTTCTTGGATGATAGTTATTTGATCTTGCTGTAATTTCCAGAAACTTTGCGCTTAGTGCCCGAATTATTAAAAATCACCAGAACGTGATAAAATTCTGATTCCAATTGCTGATGATCAATAAAAAAATGTCTAGGTCGTCTAATTTTGGTAGATTTTTTGGAGTTCCAGAAGTTTGCGTTAGTTACAGATTACTACAGACTGTTCTGTTTTTGACAGATTCTGTTTTTCGCGTGTTGTTTACTTATTTTGATGAATCTATGGCTAGTATTGGAGGGTATCATCCATAGAGAACTTGGAATACAGTAGGCTTAACACCAATATAAATAAAGAATGAGTTCATTACAGTACCTTGAAGTGGTTTTATGTTTTCTTTCTCTAACGGAGCTCAAGAGATTTCTATTGAGTTTTGTGTTGTCAAGTTTTCAAGTTTTGGGTGAAATCTTTTGATGGATTATGAACAAGGAGTTGCAATAGCCTAAGCTTGGGGATGTCCATGGCACCCCCAAGATAATCCAAGGACACCAAAAAGTCAAAGCTTGGGGATGCCCCGGAAGGCATCCCCTCCTTTGTCTACTTCCATCGGTATTTTACTTGGAGCTATATTTTTATTCACCAACATGAGATGTGTTTTTCTTGGAGCGTCTTGTATTGTTTGTGTCTTTGTTTGTTAGTGTGCCACAATCATACTTGCTGTACACACCTTTGAGAGAGCCATCTATGAATTAAAATTTGTTAGAATACTCTTTGTGCTTCACTTATATCTTTTGAGCTAAGTAGTTTTTGCTCTATGTGCTTTACTTATATCTTTTGAGTGTGATAATTTTGCTCTATGTGCTTCACTTAGATTTTTTTAGAGCACAGTGGTGGACTTGGTTAAAGAAACTATTGATCTCTCATGCTTCACTTAGATCATTTTGAGAGTCTTAATAGCATGGTAAATTGCTTAATATTAATATGCTTGGTATTCATGATTTGTGGACTTTTCTTTTGAGTGCGTTGAATACTAAGAAAAGATTGAAGCATGATAATTGTTTTTATATATGGAGGTGATAATATTAGAGTCATGCTAGTGGAAGTAGTTGTGAATTTAAACAATACTTGCGTTGAAGTTTGTGATTCCCGTAGCATGCACATATGGTGAACCGTTATGTAACGAAGTCGGAGCATCAGGTGTTTATTGATTGTCCTCCTTATGAGTGGCGGTCGGGGACAAGCGATGGTATTTTCCTACCAATCTATCCCCCTAGGAGCATGCGCGTAATACTTTGCTTTGATAACTTCTAAATTTTTGCAATAAGTATATGAGTTCTTTATGACTAATGTTGAGTCCATGGATTATACGCACTTTTTCCCATCCTTCCACCATTGCTAGCCTCTCTAATACCATGCACGTTTCACCGGTATCATACATCCACCATATACCTTCCTCAAAACAGCCACCATACCTACCTATCATGGCATTTCCATAGCCATTCCGAGATATATTGCCATGCAACTTTTCCACCGTTCCGTTTATTATGACACGCTCCATCATTGTCATATTGCTAGCATGATCATGTAGTTGACATCGTATTTGTGGCAAAGCCACCATTCATAATTCTTTCATACAAGTCACTCTTGATTCATTGCATATCCCGGTACCCCGCCGGAGGCATTCATATAGAGTCATATCTTGTTCTAAGTATCGAGTTGTAATTATTGAGTTGTAAGAAAAATAAAAGTGTGATGATCATCATTTTTAGAGTATTGTCCCAAGTGAGGAAAGAATAATGGAGACTATGATTCCCCCACAAGTCAGGATGAGACTCCGGACAACAAAAAAAATGAGAGAAAAAGAGAGAAGGGACAATGCTACTATCCTTTTACCACACTTGTGCTTCAAAGTAGCACCAAGATCTTCATGATAGAGAGTCTCCTATGTTGTCACTTTCATATACTAGTGGGAATTTTTCATTATAGAACTTGGCTTGTAGATTCCAATGATGGGCTTCCTCAAAATGCCCTAGGTCTTCGTGAGCAAGCGAGTTGGATGCACACCCACTTAGTTTCTTTTGTTCAGCTTTCATATACTTATAGCTCTAGTGCATCCGTTGCATGGCAATCCCTACTCACTCACATCGATATCTATTAATGGGCATCTCCATAGCCCGTTGATACCCCTAGTTGATGTGAGACTATCTTCCCCTCTTTTTGTCTTCTCCACAACCACCGTTCTATTCCACATATAGTGCTATATCCATGGCTCACGCTCATGTATTGCGTGAAAGTTGAAAAAGTTTTGAAAATGTTAAAGTATGAAACAATTTCTTGGCTTGTCATCGGGGTTGTGCATGATTTAAATACTTTGTGTGGTGAAGATGGAGCATAGCCAGACTATATGAATTTGTAGGGATAACTTTCTTTGGCCATGTTATTTTGAGAAGACATAATTACTTTGTTAGTATGCTTAAAGTATTATTATTTTTATGTCAATATGAACTTTTGGCTTGAATCTTTCGAATCTGAATATTCATACCACAATTAAGAAGTTTTACATTAAAATTTTTCCAAGTAGCACTCCGCATCAAAAATTCTCTTTTTATCATTTACCTACTCGAGGACGAGCAGGAATTAAGCTTGGGGATGCCTGATACGTCTCCAACGTATCTATATTTTTTGATTACTCCATGCTATATTATCTACTGTTTTGGACTATATTGGGCTTTATTTTCCACTTTTATATTATTTTCGGGACTAATCTATTAACCGGAGGCCCAACCCAGAATTGTTGTTTTTGCCTATTTCAGTGTTTCGGAGAAACAAAATATCAAACGGAGTCCAAACGGAATAAAATCTTCAGGAACGTGATTCTCTCACCGAACGTGATCCAGAGGACTTGGACCCTACGCCAAGGCATCGAAGAGGCGGTCACGAGGGTGGGGGGCGCCCCCCTTAAGGCGCGCCCCATGCCTCGTGGGCCCCTCGAAGCTCCACCGACGTACACCTTCCTCCTATATATACCTACGTACCCCCAAACGATCAGAACAGGAGCCAAAAACCTAATTCCACCATCGCAACCTTCTGTATCCACGAGATCCCATCTTGGGGCCTGTTTCGGAGCTCCGCCAGAGAGGGCCGTCATCACGGAGGGCTTCTACATCATCATAGCCTCTTCGATGAAGTGTGAGTAGTTTATCTCAGACCTTCGGGTCCATAGTTAGTAGCTAGATGGCTTCTTCTCTCTTTTTGGATCTCAATACAAAGTTCTCCCCCTCTCTTGTGGAGATCTATTCGATGTAATCTTCTTTTTGCGGTGTGTTTGTTGAGACTGATGAATTGTGGGTTTATGATCAAGTCTATCTTTGAATAATATTTGAATCTTCTCTGAATTCTTTTATGTATGATTGGTTATCTTTGCAAGTCTCTTCGAATTATCAGTTTGGTTTGGCCTACTAGATTGGTTTTTCTTGCCATGGGAGAAGTGTTTAGCTTTGGGTTCGATCTTGCGGTGTCCTTTCCCAGTGATAGAAGGGGCAGCAAGGCACGTATTGCATCGTTGCCATCGAGGATAACAAGATGGGGTTTATTTCATATTGCATGAATTTATCTCTCCACATCATGTCATCTTGCTTAAAGCGTTACTCTGTTTCTAACTTAATACTCTAGATGCATGCTGGATAGCGGTCGATGAGTGGAGTAATAGTAGTAGATGCAGAATCGTTTCAGTCTACTTGTCACAGATGTGATGCCTATATACATGATCAAACCTTAGATATCCTCATAACTATGCTCAGTTCTGTCAATTGCTCAACAGTAATTTGTTCACCCACCGTAGAATACTTATGCTCTTGAGAGAAGCCACTAGTGAAACCTATGGCCCCTGGGTTTATTCTGATCATATCAATCTCCATCACTTTAATCTTCCTTTGCTTTTTACTTTGCTTTTTACTTTTCACTTTGCATCTCTATACCAAAAATACCAAAAACATTATCTATCAGTTCTCACTCTCGTAAGTGATCGTGAAGGGATTGACAACCCCTAATCACGTTGGTTGCGAGTTGCTATCGATTTGTGCAGGTACGAGGGACTTGAGCGTGGCCTCCTACTGTATTGATACCTTGGTTCTCAAAAATTGAGGGAAATACTTACGCTACTCTGCTGCATCATCCCCTCCTCTTCGGGGAAAACCAACACAAGCTCAAGAGGTAGCAGACGACGGCGATGGATGTGGTGGAGGACGGCGGCGATGGATGGGGTGGCGGACGGAGGATGGTGTGGGGATGGTGTTCTAGCGCGGACGGTGTATGAATGGGAAAATGGAGGGAGAGGTACGGGGAACCATGTTTTGGGGACGCGCCTATCTGAAATATGGGAAAGTTACGAACTTAGCCCTCGTTTAAAATTTGGACGTCTTGTCGGTTGGGGATACGAGGTAATCTCGCATCTTGCTAATATTTACCCAGAGCGATTTCGGGCGAGGAGAGGGTGGTTGGCACCCACGGTGTATGAACGGGGCTGACAGGTAGGGCAGTTGTGTCATGTCTGAGTGAAGTTACAAACCTGCCCCTATTGAAAATATTTGCCTACATCGATTTCGGCCGAGTCGAGTTTGTTTTGCCGCCCACTGTTTATGAATGGGGAAATGGAGGGGCTTGAATAAAATGTGTTTTGCCACCCATGTTTGGCGCCCACCGTGTCGGAATGGGATCAGAGGCGGTCGTGTCACGTCTTATTGAAGTTACTATCCTACCCCTATTTAGAGCAGTGGAAATCACGCCGATGGATTGTCCGTGTAATGGGTAGACAGTTATTTCCATCTCCCAAACACTTGGCTCCGGGCAGCCGACGTGGGAGTGGACATTTTGCCGCTTCTTTCGAATTTTGGGACAATAAGCATCCACGTTTACCCTGGCAACTAAATTCGAATCCATTTTGTATTCCTATACAAATCTTTATAAATCATTCTATGTGTTTTATATATCTTCAAAAGGACGACAGATATGTATTCCACTGTCATATATGAATATGGTTTACAAATGCCGATACTCAAATTCAGAAGCTAGAATCCAGTTTATGGTGAATTCGAATATTTGGAACACTTCATGTCCAACTCAAATGTCACACGTAACACAATGTGTACTCCCATTTAGATATGTACACAAGCGATGTATCAAGATTCAAATACCGAGTGAATCAACCAAGAATGTATAGAACTAACAGAAATATAAACACTTATAGAGTATATGGATCAATAATATCAACTAACATACATAAGCCAGGCCGCTGTACTTTTCTTTGCTACAACAGCATCCTTTTTTAGCCAAGCTACTACAACATCTTGGCCCTTTCCGATGCGTGCCACTTATGGTCCATCTATACTACTATTATTGTTGAATGCACATTCAGCCCGACTGGCATATTTGTAGGTCTGGCACAACAATCAAAATGAAATGTCTCCGAGTCTTAATAATTAATACAGACTTGTGCTCAAATTAGATTACAAACCAAAAAACAAAAAACAATTATTACATGATCTCTAAAACAAATGGTTTGATTTATTACATGAACAAACAACACAAAGGTTATTCAATGATGGAAAGAACATTTCACCTATGATTTACCAAGTGGGAATTTAATTTCCTTTTTTCCTTCAGGACCTTAACAATGTGGTCAGTCTCAGCTTGCTTCGTTTTGAAATCTACCAAATATTTAATGGTTGTCTTGAGTACTGCTACTGATTGTGCTGTTTGCTTCCTCAACATGTCAACTTCATCTCTAAGTGCAGAAGCAAAATCTCTTTCTACCACTAGTTTAGCCTCTAGAGCATCAACAGTTGGCAATTCATAATGCACGATTGGGCCGGTGCCACTGCTGTGGGATGATACAACGTCCATGGGGACCTCGCTCTTTGATCTTGGGCTAACCTGTTTTGCCATTACAGTTCCGATTGGATTCAGAAAAGTTGAAGTTAGCAAAACATCTCAACTAGGAGTTATAACAGCAAACCAGTTAAACAAACAAGGAATTAAAGATTTTCAATTCGATGCTGAAAAGTAGTTATTAACATTATTGTAACCCGTTGTTGTAGCAGCAAAGCAGTTAAACAAACAAGTAGCTACTTAAGTTCAGGAAAACAGGTAATTCTTAATAGTAAGTATCAAACACATAGATAGGTGCAGTCTATAATAGGATTAACATGCTGTGGCATTATGTAATCAGTAGCAAACTAAATTAAGCCAAGCAACATAATTGAACAATTTTGCAATAAGTGGCTAAATAAAATTCCGAGAAGCAGGTAACTGAACTTACGCTAGTTCTTTGTACAGGCACACTGCAACTTCTTTTTCGCTTACAAGGTTGTACGAAGGTTGTGTCGGCGTTTTGGGAACGGGGGTCCCCAGACTTGCCTGCCTGCGGCGTGGCTCAAGTGGGGGCCCAGCGCGGCCCATCTTCATCAGCTCAAGCTCAAGACCCTCGCGAGGGGCCGAGCCTCGCGGGGCGGACGACAAGAAGCTCCCTCAACAGCGGCCTCCTCAGGCAGGCTCGCGAGGAGGCGGAGAGATCAATGCAAGGGTACCTCGCGAGGATCCCGTGACGCAAGCCGTGACGATCGAGGCCAGGCGGGCGCCAGGCGGGCGCCGGCCTGCACAGAGTCCTTGTTTCCCCTTTGGTGCAATGGGGGCAAGCACAAGCCGAGGCATCAGGCAAAGGTTACCATTCCGGTGCAACGAGACCAAGACCAACCGGACGGTCGGACGGAGGTCACCATGGAGCCCAAGACGGTGTCACCGCCAGTGCTTTTGGCAGCCGAAGACCACCTTTGGTCAGGATAACTTATACTAGATGTTCCCCTTCAAAATGGCCAATTGTTGGCGCCCTTCCCGCTCAATTATTCGGGGAGAGGCCCAGGGCCTCTATAAATAGAGCTAGCCACCACAGAGCAGAGGCATCTGGCCATAGGCAAGGAATCAGATAGAGAGACTAACTAGAACACATAGCCTCAGCTCAAGAACATCCCTCGCGAGGCTGTGCTTCCTCTGTACTGTTCATCATCAGCCCCAGAGGCAATCCACCACACCCCACACTGGAGTAGGGTATTACACCACGACAGTGGCCCGAACCAGTATAAACCTCATGTCCCCTGTGTTGTTCGTTGTTTTCATCTTAGTTCGCACGAGAGGATCGGACGTAGATTGGTAGGGGAGAGATCTCCGCACGCACCCGAGTGTTCGAACCTCAAGGGTGTGCCGGAACCCGAAATCAGACATTTGGCGCGCCAGGTAGGGGTGCGCCGGAATCTTTCTTCCGTTGTTTGCGTGTGATCTTCCGTCGTGTCCATGGCTGACGCTCGTCGGGCTCGCGCCAAGCATCGGGCTGCTCTCGCCACCCGCGTCGCCCAAACGGCGCCCGTCGGCGGCCCCCCTCGTCGTTCCCCGTCACCTGCTGCCAACACTGCCACCGGCCCGGCGAGGAACGAGCAGCAGGCCTCGTCCCAGCACCCTTCGGTGTGGCGGGATGGCCGCACTGCTACCCCGTCGCTAACCCCAGCTGGCTCGTCGTCCCACGCCCGTCGCGCCCCCATGGATGCGCGCGCCTCGCTGCTCTTGGCAAAAGAGCTTCTCCGTTACCGCCCCGTCGACGACCTCTACGAGGACTGGCTCGCCCGCATCACCGAGCTCGTCAGCGCCGCAGGGGCTCCCCCTTGCGGTCCCCCTCGCTGCCTCGCCCACTGTTCCGCGCAGGAGGCGATGAACAGGAGGTGCCTCCACCACCTCCTCCCCAAGAAGGCGCCTTGGCTGCAAGGTGTGCAGCCCCAAGGCGAGAACCCCCACGTCCGGCGCCTGCGCAGCAAGAGCGGAGCTGCATGGAGATCCCACATCCCCGAGAAGGTGCTCGCGCGCTCCCAGCGCCGGCGCGCCAAGATCGCGTCCCAGCGCCTCCACGACAAGACCCCGCGCTGCTCCCAGCGGCGGAGCATGGTGACCCGCAGGAGCAGATCCAGCACCAATAGAGGGCGCCGGTGGCCACGGCGGGTTGCCTCGCCTTCACTCCCGAGCTGCGCGGCGTCACATGGCCAGGCAAGTTCAAGCCTAACCTCCCTCCTTGCTACGATGGCACGGCGGACCCTGCGGAGTTCCTACAGCTCTCTGAGCTAGGCATCGTAGCCGCCAACGGAGACGAAAAGGTCATGGCGAACTGGTTTCCCATGGCGCTCAAGGACGGTGCCCGCACTGGCTCCTGAACCTGGCTCCCGGCACGATCTCCTCCTAGAGCGAGATGCGCACCCGCTTCATCGCCGACTTCCAGAGTACCCGCGACTGGCCCCCGGCCGTGAGCGACCTGCGTCGCATCAAGCAACAGCCATGGGAGACCCTGCAGAAGTACATAAAGCACTTCAACTATGCTCGCCTCAAGATCCCCAGGGTGACTGAAGAAGCCATCATCTCGGCCTTCTTCGACGGCGTGCGCGACATCAAGATGAAGCAGGAGCTAGCAATCCATGAAGACCTATGCACATCCCTGGAGCTGTTCAACTTGGCGACCAAGTGCGCCAGGGCTGAGGAAGGGCGCCTCTCCCTCCTCGAACTCCCGGTGGCTGACCCAGAAGAGAAGAAGCTCAAGGACAAAACGTGAAGCGCAAGGGGGTTGCTGTACTAGCAGCGGAACCAGACACCAAGTGAGGCAGGGATCAGCCTGAGTCATCCAAGGGCGGACGCTACTGCGTGTACCACGACCTCCACACGCACAACACCAACGAATGTCAAGAGCTCAGAGCCGTGCGAGACGGGCGAATCGGCCGACGCCACGAGCGCAACGACAGGGGCTATGGCCGAGGAGGAGGAAGAGGTGGATGGCGATGGGAAGACCGTGGCCCTCGCCAGGGATGGCGTGACCGCCCTCGCGAGGACCGCTGGCAGGGCCAGCCTCGCGAGGGAGGCTGGAGGGTCCAGCCTCGTGAGGACCACCCGCACGGCAACGCAGGCCTCCCTCCTCTGCCGCCACCACCAAGGAGGAACGAAGACCAACATCAAGACGATGGGGCTGGGGGCTTCCAGGATCCGCGCGCGATCACTTGCATCTTGGGTGGCGCCCAGGCCCCAGCATCGCAGCACATCTTCAAGCAGTTTGCTCGCGAGGTGAATGCAGTCCTCCCAAGGCTTGAGGCCGCACGACCTCTCAGGTGGTCTACGTGCGCTATCACGTTCAACTCAGCGGATCAGCTCAAGTGCGCCGCAACAGCCGGCGTCCTCCCGATGCTTTGCTCCCAAGTCATCAACAATGTGCAGGTCACCAGGACCCTCATCAATGGCGGCGCAGGACTCAACATCCTGTCCGTCGAAACGTTCGACGATCTCCAAGTGTCGTACAATCAGCTTCAGCCAACCAAGCCTTTCTCAGGAGTCACCGATGGTTCCACTGTCCCGATAGGGCAGGTGCGCCTTCCCGTCACATTCGGACAACGCAGCAACTACCGCACTGAGCTCATCAACTTCGACGTCGCTCACATCCGCTTGCCGTACAATGCCATCCTCGGGTACCTAGCCCTAGCCAAGTTCATGGCAGTGACTCACCATGGCTACAATGTCCTCAAGATGCCAGGAAGCGGTGGAGTCATCACCGTGCCCTGTGAAGAGAGAGACGCAGTGTGTTCACTTCAGCGTGCGTTCCAAGCCGCAGCAATCGAAGACCCAGATCTCAGGGGCGGGAGGCTTCCCAAGGCGACCCCCAAGAAAAAGAAGACCTCACCTGGCCCAAGCCACAAGGAAGCAGGCACCTCCGGAGGTATCGCGTCAGGATTCGCGACCGATCAGGGGGTGCCACCCTCTCGCGCATAGGAAGACGCGCCTAGTGCCCTCCTCAGGCAAGGCTCGGGGGCTCTTTCTTGGAGGGCCACCGACTTTGCCAAAGTCGCGAGGGAGGCGCTCAGGCATCACTTGGAGGCGTGCGTTCAGGCACGTTTCCCTCAGGAAGGTACGAGGCAAGGAAAACCAAACCCTCAGGAGTTCATCGCAAGAAACGCTTAGGAGCTACAGGAGTCAAGATTCATGCGCGGCTGCCGCCGCCTACCTGCCGTGGCCCCACATCCGGGCGAGGATGGGGGGCTGCGCGTCTGCATCGACATCCCAGGGCTCAACCGAGCCGCGTCTCAGGAGCGCCTCTGGCCTTCGCACGTGGGGCGTTGTGAGGGGCCACCCCACAGCTACGTTCGCATGCCCTTCGGCCTGTCAAACACGACCGCCGCTCGCCAGCGCCTGCTGAGGAGCATTTTGAAGGCTCAGGAGGTCAGGCACCATGCGGTCCTGGCAGAGATGGAGATGGCTCCCGAGGACCCGCTTGAGCCCACGGAGCCTCCCGAGGCCCCTGGGCCTGGGGGCTCGTGAGGGACGACGTCTTCACCGCGCATCACTCACCTCCTCAGCATCACTTCATCTTCGACGGCATCAGGTGACATCCTTCAGAGTTCTACCTTCAGTTGGGAATGCCCACACGCTTGCACCATTCCCAGGCCGCGTGGATCCGTCCCCGCGGCATGTATCAACTTTGTTTATGTTCTTTACTTACCTTGTTGGGGGGTGTCGGTGTCAAAACCGGCGGATCTCGGGTAGGGGGTCCCGAACTATGCGTCAAGGTCGGATAGTAAGAGGAGACAAGGGACACTTTATTTAACCCAGGTTCGGGCCCTCTCGATGGAGGTAAAACCCTACTCCTGCTAGATTAATATTGATGATATGGGTAGTACAAGAGTGGATCTACCACGAGATCAAGGAGGCTAAACCCTAGAAGCTAGCCTATGGTATGATTGTGTATGATGATGGTTCTGTCGTTCTTGTCCTACGGACTACAACCCTCCAGTTTATATAGACACCGGATAGGGTTAGGGTTACACAGAGTCGGTTACATTGGTAGGAGATCTTGAATATCCGCACGCCTAGCTTGCCTTCCACGCCAAGAAAAGATCCTTCCGGACACGGGACGAAGTCTTCAATCTTGTATCTTCATAGTCCTGGAGTCCGGCTGAAGGTATAGTCCGGCTATCCGAACACCCCCTAATCCAGGACTCCCTCAGTAGCCCCTGAACCAGGCTTCAATGACGACGAGTCTGGCGTGCAATTTGTCTTCGCATTGCAAGGCGGGTTCCTCCTCCAAGTTCTTCAAGAAGATTATAAACACCAAGTATAGTGTCCGGCTCTGCAAAACAAGTTTCCACGTATTGCCATATAGAGAACAACATTAACACAAATCAGATCTCTGACGTATTTCGCAGTGCGTCATAACACTGCGGCCAAGCCTTCCGTGTAAATCGTTTTCATTGTTCCACCTCAGCGTATTTAGCGAGGCGGTTTCCTTGGCACGTCTTGTCAAAGCAGAGATCGTGTGCCCCTTTCAACGGGATTCTCATTAATACGGACGTGGGTAACCCAACCGCGCCATTTACCACGGCGCTCGAAAGGCAAGTGAGTTTTATTAGGTAGGTGGGGACGCATAACCGCATCCGCCTATATAAGGGGATAAGAATCCGCCTTTTTTACCTACGCCTTCTTCCTCCTTTGCCCATCCATCTCTTGCGCACACAAGCTCTAGCGCCCAAGTCTGCTCTTCCTTCCTCAACCTTCTCCAGCAATGTCCGGAGCGGGAGGCAAGTGGATGCTTTCCTCCGTTACGGAGGCTCAAGTAAAAAGGCTAAGGAAAGCCGGATACTTGTCCAAGGACATCCCGCATCGGCTTCCTGATAAGGGGCAGCTTCTTCCTACCCCAAGGCCCCATGAGAGGGTAGTGTTTCTTCCCCACTTCCTCCGCGGACTGGGCTTTCCACTTCACCCATTTGTCTGGGGGCTCATGTTCTACTACGGCCTGGATTTCCACGATCTGGCCCCGAACTTTGTTCTCAACATCTCGGCGTTTATCGGCATGTGTGAGGCCTTTCTCCGCGTCCGCCCCCACTTCAGCCTCTAGCTCAAGACCTTCAACGTCAAGCCCAAGGTGGTGTCCGGCACCCAGGCGGAGTGCGGAGGCGCTATGGTTGGCAAGATAGCCAACGTCCTCTGGTTCGATGGCTCCCTCGTGGAGTCCCTAAAGGGGTGGCAGGCTGGGTGGTTTTACATCACCGAGCCCCACGATCCAAAATGGGTCACGGCCCCTGAGTTCAGATCCGGACCCCCCACGCGGCTCATGTCCTGGAAAGAGACAGGCCTGTCGTGGGGCAACGAGGAGGAAGTGACTGGGTTGCAAACATGCATCCAGTCCCTGGTGGACAAGCCAATCCGGCTTGCCAATATAGTCCAGGTCATGCTCGTTTGCCTGATCCTCCCGTGCCAAGAACGGGTTTTTACTTTGTGGGAATTTGACCCGGCGCAGCACCAAACCCTCAGTAGGCTATTCGACACGACGTATGAAGACGTCTGGAAGGTGCTGACCAAAGGCGCCGAGTCCCCCACATCCGCCTCCGAGGATCGCGGATACAGCTCGCAGCGCAACGCTGGCGAGGTAAGCTATCTATACCTTTGACAGGTTCGTTAAGCTCTTCTACATAGATTAACTCTATGCGGGATCTAAACTCCCTCTACCTTTGACAGGCTTGGTAGGAGGTATCCGGACCAATTAACTGTCTGGCTCCTCTGCCCGAAGACCCGGCCCCAGCTCTCTTGGTGAAGCTAATGGCTCCGGCACCTTACGTGGTGCCGGAGAGGAAGGCCAAGAAGAAGAAAACCACCGGGACTCGAAAAAGTTCCCGCAACATGGTGGTGTCGGACTCGTCATCTGACGAGTCCGCAACGCCCTCCTCTCGTGAAAACGAGGAGTAGGAACAAGGAAGCTCTCCCCCTCCAGCGAGGGGAGCAAAGAAGAAGAAGGCCGCCCCAACGGGGGAGGCCGAGGGGTCGAGGAAAAGGAAGACCGCTCCGCCGGACTACTCCCTCGACGCCGAAGAGGGCGGAGAGAAGCTGCCGTACAGAACCAAGCGTCCAGCGAAATCGTAAGTGTTTGCATACCAGAGTGACTCATGATATTCTTTTAATGCGCGGCTTTCCCTAATATCGAACGTAATTTATGCAGCCCGCCCCGGTCCGGACTCGACGATTCGTCGAGCGGCTCCCTGGATTCGTCGGACGTGAACTCTGTTCTGCCCGCGGTCTCCCCCTGCGGGGCGGACGACAACGAAGTGGCGCCCCGCCAAGCTTCGGTGCAGGAGGAGATGGTCCTGGAGGAGCCACAAGGCAATCCTCCGGACCCCAGGAGTAAAGGGGACGAAACCCCCCAGGGCTCCAAGTCCGGCTTTGTGCCGGACACCGCGCCGGACTCGACAGTCCCGGTTCGCGGTGGGCGAACTCCTTCCAAGAGGAGTAAGCCATCTGAGTCGGCGGCCTCCGTCCAACCGGAGGCGCCGGACAATCTACTGGAGGTGCTTAAAGGCGCCGCCATCGATGAGGAGCACCGTACTGTTATGAGTACGGTGATCCAAAGGGTTCAGTCCGCCAAGAGCGGACTGAATGAAGCTTGCACTAGCCTTCTAACAGGCTTCGAGGTAAGTAAAAATATGTCAAATTATTTACCGCATAAACAGTAGACCCTGATGCTCTGTTCGGTGTTCGGAAAGAAAAGCCGGATAGAGGATCTAGTAATTTTCGCAGGAGTCTAACAAAAAAGTCTAATATGCGTATGCAGGCTTCGCTGTTGTCCACCGCCGCACTGACTGCGCAGGTGGATGTCCTTAAAAAGGGCCTCGGGCAGACCGAGCAAGAGCTTGGCCTTGCAAAACGGTAGCTCGAGGAGAAAGAAGGTAAGAAATACCCTAAAAGGAAAAAAGGGTGCCTATAGAGAGGCTTGATTGCGAAAAGAAATAGCATGATTGTGCTGCTTATTGTAGGGGCCACAGCCGAGGTGACAACCCTGAAGTAGGCGTTGGCTGAGGCCGAGAAGAAAACGGCCGAAGAGCGCACCGAGCGAGAAAGGCTTGGGGTCCAAGCCGGCGAGGTGCAGCAAGAGCTGCAAGCTCTCATGAAAAAACATGAGGGTTTGGAGCTTGAGGCGAAAACGCAAGCATCCGAGCTTGCCTCGGCCATTGAGACCGCCAAGAGTGCCAAGGCCGAAGCCCAGAAGGCCCTCCAAGAGTTGGAGGATGTGAAAAAGATAGCAGCGGGTAAGGCATTCTCAATGCAAAGTAGGAATATAAAAGTAAATTACCTATTACTTACCCGAATCTGGAGTTCTCCAGGGGCGTTCTTCGATCATCCCCGCAGCGCATCCGACGTTGCCGCGTTCTACCGAGCTGAAGAGGGCTACTCGACGGAGAGTGTGTTCTGGTCTCAGTATTCTGAGGCCGGACACCCTGTGCCCTTGAGCGATCAGCTGAAACAGCTGGCCGAGCTCCACAAGGCGGCCGAACAGGCCATGAAGGGCTTACTAGTTCGGCTGTGGCCTGGAGAGGCCCTGCCTGGGAGCTATTTCGAGCTAGTGCGGCGGCTGGTGGAGGCCTGTCCACGGCTTGAGGTCGTCAAGCGCTCCGTCTGCATTGAAGGTGCCCGGAGGGCCCTTGCCCGTGTAAGGGTACATTGGGGTAAGCTGAACAGAGAGAAGCTGGTGAAGGACGGGCCGCCACAGGGGAAGGAGCATCGCAAGCCCGAGAACTACTGCAAGGAAGTTCTTGCCGGAGCCCGCCTTGTCGCGGATGAATGTACTAATGATGTAATATTTGAATGAACTCGCTCGTTTGTATCCTGTGCACTGAAAACTTGTTCATATGCGCTAAGCAATGCTTATTGAATTTAAAATATTATTTTCTGTGCGACCGTTTATCAAGAATTGAGAGATGGCCAGTCGTCGGCTTCTGTCCCCATGCCGCTAGTGCTGGGGTGTTTGGGATAAACCTGAGGGCTCTTGTTCCCATAATTGGGTCCTTCGAGGGAGGCGCTCAGCACAGCGAACCAGGCAATCGGACTATAATGCTTGAACACTCTCACTTAGCCATAGAACGTTATAATTTTAAATTTCGGCGAAGCCCCTAGTTCGGAAGGCCGAATTTGGGGCGCTATCCACGCCTTTGGCCGGACATAACCAGCTCCTCGCTCGAAGCGGCATAAGCCTTTAAGGACTCGAAAACCTCTCGAACAGCGACCGGTCTCACGCCTTATCATGACAGTCTGTTTTAGCTTTCTCCACTGAGGTGCTCAACCCACCTGAACTGGGCACAATCGCAGTGGTTCTCCTAGTGCTACCTTAGCCGATATAGCGGAACGTAAGGCACCAAAACATAGGAGCCGGGCAAACCCAACATGTGACCAAAATCATGACTCGGAGCCGATGCATATAGTGCTATAAGTTCGGGGTGCCGCACTTGTGAAAGTGTACGGACTTCTCACAACCAGATAAAAGGGTAATGAAGCCCCTGGCGTGGTTTGCCGTACCATGGTGTACGGGTGCGATCATGTTATTTAATAAACATATATATATAAGAAGAGGATAATGCGAAAAATAGACAAAAAGCTATGCATTGTTTATAAAGTGGCTATTTATCAAAGCCGAACGATACAAGTAGTGCGATAAGAAAGAAGGATATTAGACTATTTAACATGTCCTGACCAGGCGCAGGCCGCGAAGTGTAGAAACAGATATAACGCTCGAAATAGAGAGCACCTGAGAGTTCCGTGATGCGGCGTAGCTTTGTCTGCTTTCCTGGGTCTTGTATCATCTATGCAGTAGTGAGGCCGAACACGCTATCCAGAGTATGGAGTCCTGAAAGTAAAAAAAGTTCGGCAGCCCCTAGTACGTTTGACGCCGTATTGTAGGCATGCCGTTAAATGTGCCCCTCCCCCTGTGCCCATGGAATTTTAAGGGCGTAATTGTGTACTCTAGGTACTGGCTCCGCTATGGTGCGATGGCTGGGGTCGGGGCCGTATTGCTACGCTTGCTCCGAACGTGCCAAACGGTCTTGTTGCAGGTTACTCCGGGCGCGCTTTGCATTGTCCGGTTTTTTAACGGCCGGACTGGAGTGTTGCCTTAAGAGGCTGCTTTGTACTTCCGCCGCGAGAGCCGCCGTGTGCTCCTCCGTACGGATGGAGCGTTCGGTGTTTCCGCTGACCGTGATTACTCCTCGAGGGCCTGGCATCTTGAGCTTGAGATATGCGTAGTGCGGCACCGCATTGAATTTAGCGAATGCGGTTCGTCCAAGCAGGGCATGATAGCCGCTGCGGAACGGGACTATATCGAAGATTAACTCTTCGCTTCAGAAGATATCCGGAGATCCGAAGACCACATCCAGTGTTATTGAGCCTGTGCAATTGGCCTCTACACCTGGGATGACGCCTTTAAAGGTCGTCCTTGTGGGTTTGATCCTTGATGGATCTATGCCCATTTTCCGCACTGTATCCTGATAAAGCAGGTTCAGGCTACTGCCGCCATCCATAAGGACTCTTGTGAGGTGAAATCCGTCCATGATTGGGTCAAGAACCAATGCGGCGAATCCGCCGTGACGGATGCTAGTGGGGTGGTCCCTTCGATCAAAAGTGATCGGGCAAGAGGACCATGGGTTGAACTTTGGGGCGACTGGCTCCATCGCGTATATGTCCCGTAGCGCACGCTTCCTCTCCCGCCTGGGAATGTGTGTTGCGTATATCATGTTCACCGTCCGAACTTGTGGGGGACACCCCTTCTGTCTATTGTTGTTCGGCGGCCTGGGCTCCTCCTCGTCGTCGCTATTCAGCCCCTTGTCTTTGTGTTCGGCTCTTAACTTGCCTGCCTGCTTGAACACCCAACAGTCCCTGTTGGTGTGATTGGCTGGCCTTTCGGGGGTGCCGTGAATCTGGCACGAGCGGTCGAGTATCCGGTCCAAACTGGACGGGCCCTGGGTATTGTTTTTAAATGGCTTTTTCCGCTGACCGGATTTATGGCCTCAGAATCCGGCATTTACTGCCGTATCCTCATTGCTGTCGCTGCTAACGCGGCGCTTTTGATTATTTCGTCGTGACCTGCCACTTTTGTCCTTGGTATCCGAATTACCGGGCTTCTTTGATAAGTTGTTGCTGCGAGCCAGCCAGCTATCTTCGCCCACGCAAAAGCGGGTCATGAGTGTCGTGAGAGCTGCCATGGATTTTGGCTTTTCCTGTCCCAGGTGCCGGGAAAGCCATTCGTCGCGGATGTTATGTTTGAAGGCTGCTAGGGCCTCTGCATCCGGACAATCGACTATCTGATTTTTCTTTGTTAGGAACCGTGTCCAGAATTGCCTGGCCGATTCTTCTGGCTGCTGGATTATGTGGCTTAGGTCGTCGGCGTCCGGTGGCCGCACATAGGTCCCCTGGAAGTTCTCGAGGAATGCGGCCTCCAGATCCTCCCAAGAACTGATTGAGTCTGCTGGGAGGCTATTGAGCCACTGCCGGGCTGGTCCCTTGAGCTTAAGGGGCAAATATTTGATGGCGTGCAAGTCATCGCCACGTGCCGTGTGTATGTGAAGGAGATAGTCCTCAATCCATACTGCCGGATCTGTCGTACCATCGTACAACTCGATATTGACGGGTTTGAAACCCTCTGGGATTCAATGATCCATTACTTCGTCTGTGAAGCATAGTCGGTGTGTGGCGCCCCTGTACTGGGCTATGTCACGACGCAGTTCGGAAGAGCTGTGCCTGTTGTGTTCGGCCCGCCCGGATTTACTGTGTCCGGAGTGAAGGTCATCACGTGTCGTCGGGCGTCCGCGCGATCCATAGATCGATCTTGTTTGCCTTGCTTTATCCTCCAGTACGTCTCGCAGGTCTGGCTCGTTTTCCCGTGCCTTAGTTGAACGGCACTGGGGCATGGCTTGTTTAGAGGTTCGACAGGCCTCTCTGTCGCGGCCGCGAGGTGGCCGGTCTGCCATGTCATGAGCTTCCTCCTCTGATTGGGGTAGCGGCCTGCGCTTAGGATAATTTTTGGAGGGGCGCTCGAGTTCATGCTCTTCGGCCGCAAGGACTTCAGTCCATCTGTCAGCTAGCAAATCTTGATCAGCTCTAAGCTGTTGCTGCTTTTTCTTTAGGCTGTTCGCCGTGGCTAGAAGCCTGCGTTGAAAGCGCTCTTATTCGGCGAGGTCTGATGATACGACGAATTCATCATCGCCGAGGCTTGCCTCGTCTTCGGAGGGAGGCATGTAATTATCATCCTCAACCTCTTGCTCTGCCGCTCTCTCGTGAGGGCTGGCTTTTTCATCTTCCTGCGCCGAATCTTGCTGGTTTTGGTGTTCTTCGGCGCTGTCCGGGGTAGTATTATCTCCCGTGCCGGAATCACCGTTTCTGCTATGGCGGGATTTAGAGCGGCGCCGTTGGCGCCGGCGTTTTGTTGGCTTTTTCGAGGTGCCGTCCTCCGCAGTTCCATCGCCATCTCCATCCTTTGGAGCATCCACCACATATATATCATATGACGAGGTGGCGGTCCAGCGCCCTACAGGTGCTGGTTCTTGTTCGTCTCCTCCTTCGTCGTCCATACCGTCGAAGTCTTCGGAGCCGAAGTCAAGCATGTCGGTTAAATCGTCGATAGGGGCTATTAAGTGGGTGGTGGGCGGGCTTTGAATTTCTTCTCGTCCGAATCCCAACCTCGCAGGCCATAGTCCGGCCTGGGCTCTCCTGATAAAGAGGGAGACTTGAGAGAATTCAGGATGTCACCGAGAGGTGAGCACAGAAAGATGTCCGCGGCGGTGAACTCCATTGCAGACGCCCAATCAGATTCGATCGGCAGGGGCGCAGAAGGCCCGGAGTTCGGAGAAGAGTCCGGATCCTCGGAGTCATGAGCCATGCTGAGTGCGGGGCTGACGTTCGGCTCAATCGCCTTTGAGATTGCAGCCCCCGAGGTGACGTCCAACCGTTCATCCTCAAAGTACGCAGCGGGCTCCGAGTCGAGGATCGGGGCCGGAGCGTGTGCGGCCTCCATGACACTGTTCGGAGGCAGAGCTATATCATGCCCCTCAGGATAGTGCGGCGCGCTTGGCTGTGGCTCGAATCCGTCGAAGATCAAGTCTCCGTGGATATCCGCCGTGTAGTTTAAGCTTCCAAACCTGACTTGATGGCCAGGGGCATAGCTTTCGATCTGCTCCAGATGACCAAGCGAATTGCCCCGCAGAGCGAAGCCACCGAAGACGAAGATCTGTCCAGGGAGGAAAGTCTCACCCTGGACCTCATCGTTGTTGATGATCAAAGGAGCCATCGGGCCTAAAAGCGACGACACAGAGGAACTCTCAATGAAAGCACCAATGTCGGTGTCAAAACCGACGGATCTCGGGTAGGGGGTCCCGAACTGTGTGTCAAGGTCGGATGGTAACAGGAGACAAGGGACACTTTATTTTACCCAGGTTCGGGCCCTCTCGATGGAGGTAAAACCCTACTCCTGCTAGATTAATATTGATGATATGGGTAGTACAAGAGTGGATCTACCACGAGATCAAGGAGGCTCAACCCTAGAAGCTAGCCTATGGTATGATTGTGTATGATGATGGTTCTGTCGTTCTTGTCCTACGGACTACAACCCTCCGGTTTATATAGACACCGGATAGGGTTAGGGTTACACAGAGTCGGTTACATTGGTAGGAGATCTTGAATATCCGCACGCCTAGCTTGCCTTCCACGCCAAGAAAAGATCCTTCCAGACACGGGGCGAAGTCTTCAATCTTGTATCTTCATAGTCCTGGAGTCCGGCTGAAGGTATAGTCCGGCTATCCGAACACCCCCTAATCCAGGACTCCCTCAGGGGGCGCCCCTCGGGCTGCATCACCCCCACACCGCTCGGGCCTGACCCAGCTGCAGTTGCTTCTTTAGTATCTGCCTTAGGATGAAGTGTTCTTTCACACTAAACTGGTTGTCGTAAATTATCACCTACTGCTTATTGCCATGCAAAGCGCTTGCACGTTAAAAGGGGGCGCCTGAGCATCGCGACTCATGGGCTCTTACTGGCTCTCCAGCCCTCACCCCCTGGCCTTGACCTACGGCATCGCGACCTATCATACCAGTGGCGGCTAAGCTCGCTCGAGGGCCGGGACCTGAAGATGTAGAGCATTTGCATTCTAACAACCCTGTAGGAACACACCAGTTGATAAAGGCCTAGAGCCAGGCGCAACCCGCCTTGAGGTAGGGCCTCGTGAGTCCCGCGCTGGCTCACGGGTGCCCAGATACACCTCTCCTAGCCCTACCGTGATGGCCACGTGTCAGGGCAGGGCTGTACATGCCCCGGGGGATCCTCCCGGAGGGGAGCCCCCTCCCACGCACCAGTGGAAGCACCATGCTCCGCGCTGGCTGAGGACACTGCCGAGGAGCGGCTATGCCCGTACACATACGGAAGCGCTATGCTCCGCGCTGGTGATAAACAACTGAGGGCGGCCCACGGCCGTACCAACCTCAGGGAGCCTAGAGCTCAGTGTCCGGCACCACCGCAACGCCTCCCCTCGGGAGTGCCGCGCGAGGGGGCTGGACACGGGGGCTACGCCCGGGCCTCGCCCGAGCGCACGCCACCCTGCCAAGTCCCTTGGACCTGGTCGTCGCGCGCCACTCCCCGAGCGGAGCCAAGGTACGAAGGCCTGTTCGAGCGTCAAGGGGGACTCCTGAGCATCGCGACTCAGGAGCCTAACTTGCCACGTAGCCCCTCACTCCTTAGTCCCGTCCTTGGTTTCCGGTCGGGGCTAACGCTGGGTGAGGTACGCGCGGGGCCGGGCCCTGCCGACGTAGAGCGCAAGAAAGTAGGAGAGGAAAATGCAAATTCCAGGAAATTCGAAGCAAATATTACAAGCCATAAAATTGTTCCACAACGCCAAACACAAATTTAAACGCCTTCGTGAGGCATGGTGCATGTGCAGGAACAAAACAGGACGGAAGCCGCGAAGGGATCACTCCCCAGTAACGCCGTCACCGGTGGTGGAGTCATGCTGGACGTCTTCGCCTCTCGTGGTCGCAAGGCCGGCGGCGCTGCACCTGGGCAGGACGCTCCTGGAGTGGAATTTCCCCAGCAAAACCTAGGCTCGACCTTTCACGGCCTCAGCGGCAGCGGCGGCACGGTCGCCGCTCACGGGCTCCAGCAGGCTGTCGAAGTCAACGTTGGAGTCGTGCAGGTAGACATGGCTGAGGACATGCGTCAGCGCTGCGGAGGACAGGGCACGCACCTCGGCCTCGACCGTGGGGCCAAGGCCGTCTGCGACGTCCTCAAGCGCATCAACCAGGAAGGGGAGCAGCTTGGCGGGGCCGTCCTCTGCACCAGCCAACGGCTCCTCCAGGCTGCTCTCATACAGCGTCTTCAGTATGCCACGGGCCTTCTACTCCAGCTTCGTGAAGGCCACCCGGTCCTCCCTCAGGACCTTCGCCTTGGCGTCCAGCTCGGTCCTCTCCGCCTTCAGCGACCGCTCCAGCGTCTCCAGTCGGCTGTGGCGGTCGTCGAGCTTGGCGTCCCGGTCCGTGGCGGTGGCCTCCCTGGCCTTCATCTCCTTCTCCTTCTCCTTCCGGCTATGCACCTCCTTGGCGAGCACGTCGCGCAGGCCCTGCAGCTCGGCATCAAGCGTCTTGCAGCGGCCCTGGGCGTTCGCAACGTCGCCCAGGGCAGCATCGCGAGTGGCCTTGGCTTGGTTAGCGGCCCGCTTCTCCTCGTCGGAGGACGCCACAGCCTGGCTCAGTGCCGCTCAGACGGAGGCGGCAGAACGAGCCCGGCCAGAAGCCAACTCGAGGCACCCGGCCACCAGATGAGGGTCCGAGCTCAGGAGATCCTCCCGCGGTTGGCTCAGCTCACTAGCAACCTGGTCCAGGACAACGGCAGAGGGAGCAGAGGAGACAAGAACCTGTGGAGCAGGCGGAGGACATGGCAGTGTGACCACGGCTTGGCAGGGAGGGACCTCCTGAGCCTTGGCCACCTCAGCCGCAGCGTCAGGCACAGTCGATTCCAGGTCCAGCGGGGCCACGGGGGCTGACTCCTCGTCGGGGTGCCCTAGTTGGCCTCGCAAGGGTGGCTGGATCGGAGAGGCGCGGGCCTCGCCATCCTCTCCCCCAGCGGCCGAAGGCGCCGCCCCGGCGGATGGGTTCGCCCCAAGCGGGGCCGGCAGAAGCCTCTTTCAACCTCTTGGCCACAGGTGCCGGCCTAGTAAAAAGAAGGGGCAAACGTCAAGTTTCAGCAGCAGAAACCAAGCGGAGCATAAATCGAGCACTTACTGGACGTCGTCCGTGGACTCAAGCAACCTCCGACTGAACTTGAAGCCTGAGAGCCTGCAGCGGGGGTCAGCCTTGGGGGGCCCGGAAGCAGAAGGCGCGTCAAGAGGGATGGAGCCGGCCTTGGACCCCCAGGGACCAGAGCAGACCCTGGGGGTACGAGGCTCGACCTGCCCTTCCTCGTGACCGAGGAAGAACCCTCCCCTCCTCACCTGGCGCCGACCTCGTCGTCGTCCGGCATGGAGCGGAGGGCCCGGGACCTGCGCCGAGGGGAGGACTCCCCCCAGTCCTCGCCAGTCTCCTCCGAGTCAGACGCTTCCTCCTCCACCTCCTTCTCCCTTTCCCCCTGCTGGAGCTGCCGGAGGACAAGTTCACCATCGCCAGGACCGCCAGATCTTCGGGAGCCGTCGCGGGCACTAGCCCCTCGCCGTTGAAGGTGGGCATGGCATTCACCACCTGCTCCCAATCGTCACGAAGGAACAGGGGGACGGGAGCACCAACCGGACTCGCCTCGTCTCCTCCAACCAAGGAATGGAGGGCCGCGGCCAGGTCTTCGTCGGTTAGCGCCTCAGAGCTCAGGCGCAGGGCGGCGTCCGCCCTTCCAAGCCTCCACAGCGGGAGCGAGTGCTCCTGGAGAGGAGCCACCCGGTGCTCTAAGAACTCCCTCAGGAGCGAGGCCCCGGTCAGCTTCGCCGCCCCCAAGTTGCTTGGTTTCAGGTCCGCGTTCATCCTCCTCAGCACCGCCTTCGCGTGAGGGTCGACAAGCTCCACGCAGGACCATGCGTCAACGGACTTAGGCTGCCCCGTGGGCAATGCCAGACGAGGGTGGAGGCGCCCAACATCCATCATGACCCACTTGCTCCGGTAGCCTTCGATCCTCTTCCCAGGCTTCCAGATGGCGTTGGAGTTGGAGTACGCGATGAAGCTCGCGCATGCGGAGACTTGAGCGCCAGAAACCCGGAGGGAGAAGAAGTGGCGCAGCAAAGCCACTGAGGGCTTCACACCAACATGAGCCTCGCAATAATAGGCGAAAATCGCCAGGAGAAGGACAGAGTTGGGGTGGAGATGCAGAGCCTGCAAGTTGTATTGGTGGAGAACGACATGAAAGAACTCAGAGAAAGGAGGCACCAAACCGGCGACAATGGCGCTCACGAAGAACGGATAGAAGGTGCTCCCCTTGCCCTCAGGCTGGTCGGAGCCGACCTTGAGCACAGTCGCCCCCTCGCTGCCCTGCGCACCCGTCATCAGGCGCGCGAGGGTGAGGTTCTTCTCCGACAAATTCGGGGAATCCAGGGCCAGCGAGTACCAAGCATCAGCCGGAGACTTGCGAGGCGCCATGGCGTGCCAGATGCGAAGGATTGAGACGGATCTGGAGGATTTCGGGAGCAAGAGGAAGGAGAGCGAGAAAGGGGATCTAGGGCAAGACGGACGAGAGCAGGGTAAGTAAGCCTGGCCCGGGCACCCCTCTTTTGTCAATTGTGCAGTTGCCGAGGCGTCGTGGGGAAGTGCAGGCGCCCATGTCCAATCAACCGCCACGCAGCGCCCAAGGCCGCAGGCTGTAAGGGCCAGCGGCGCTTCGCGCTTGCCCCTTCGCTTCTTTGCTAAGCCGAGCCCGCGCGCGCCTTGGGCCCGGGGGCTACTGTCGGCGTTCTGGGAACGGGGGTCCCCAGACTTGTCTGCCTGCAGCGTGGCTCAACTGGGGGGCCAGCGCGGACCATCTTCATCAGCTCAAGCTCAAGACCCTCGCGAGGGGCCGAGCCTCGCGGGGCGGATGACAAGAAGCTCCCTCAACAGCGGCCTCCTCAGGCAGGCTCGCGAGGAGGCGGAGAGATCAATGCAAGGGTACCTCGCGAGGATCCCGTGACGCAAGCCGTGACGATCAAGGCCAGGCGGGCGCGAGGCGGGCGCCGACCTGCACAGAGTCCTTGTTTCCCCTTTGGTGCAAAGGGGTCAAGCATAGGCTGAGGCATCAGGCAAAGGTTACCATTCCGGTGCAACGAGACCAAGACCAGCCGGACGGCCGGACGGAGGTCACCATGGAGCCCAAGACAGTGTCACCACCAGTGCTTTTGGCAGCTGAAGACCACCTTTGGTCAAGATAACTTGTACTAGATGTTCCCCTTCAAAATGGCCAATTGTTGGCGCCCTTCACGCTCACTTATTCGGGGAGAGGCCCAGGGCCTCTATAAATAGAGCTAGCCACCACAGAGCAGAGGCATCTAGCCATAGGCAAGGAATCAGATAGAGAGACTAAGTAGAACACATAGCCTCATCTCAAGAACATCCCTCGCGAGGCTATGCTTCCTCTGTACTATTCATCATCATCCCCGGAGGCAATCCACCACACCCCTCACTGAAGTAGGGTATTACACCACGACGGTGGCCCGAACCAGTATAAACCTCGTGTCCCCTGTGTTGTTCGTTGTTTTCATCTTAGTTTGCACGAGAGGATTGGACGTGGATCGGTAGGGGAGAGATCTCCGCGCGCACCCGAGTGTTCGAACCTCAAGGGTCTGCCGGAACCCGAAATCCGACAGCTTGGATACGCAGTCCCAATACTTCTTTCTTCCCACACTGCATTGGTAAGTCGAATGGTTAATCTAGTAAGATGGTGCTTCCTTGATATGTTATATGAGGACGTGTAGTTAGACTAGTTGTAGCCACACACATCACACTGGCTTTGACTGTATATTTCATGCGATTACTTTTGGCATATCGAGATCTAAGCAATCTACAATAGGATGAAAAGACTGGCATCCTTCACATTATTGGCGAACTCAGTTCATAGAAACAAGCAATTCAACCATTCTGTGGGTAAATCAAAAGCGCCACTGGAATATTTTTCACTACCCCTATCATACACGCAAAAAGGGGCGACGCCACCATGGGGGCTGGTATGGGTGGCCGCCTCGGGTGGCTCGAAAGTGTGCACCTAGTTTGAGTCGTCCAGGTTGGCCCAGGCTAGTTTTGTTCATCCCAACGCACGAGCAAGCAATGTAAAAAATGAAGAAAAATGTTTCAATTTGGATAGGACAATAACATAAGTGCAAGGCAGGCCCTATAGCAGGCTCGCGGCCCAAACGAGTGCCTCCCATATCGATCGACAGTAGGAAATATCCCAATTCATCTGCTCCAGCCTCCCGTCTGGTTTGCTCCTAACCTAGCCACCGCTGGACAAACTGACACAACACTTCCTTGCGCCCTCGTTGGAGGGTGGTCGCCGGGCTTCAAGCGAACGGAAGGACAAGAAGATGAAGACCCAACCCTGGGTGTAGCCTGCTTGGGAGGCAGCAGCGGCAGCACGGGCATGGTATCGAGCTTGCGCAAACGGACAGTCGCAACTTGCAAGAGTAGCATGCGCAACGAGCAGGTACATCACATCCCTGATTATATCTAATTCAACTCTTCAATTTCTGGCCAATAGTTAAACCTGACGGTGTTGTAAAACGGCTTGTATGTAGGGAATCTATGAGAAAATAAAACCAATTTCTACTTATTTTATAACTCCCCCAATCAATACTGAACTGACTGAATCTGATGTATCTAATCAAGTTTCCGGTGCAAACATCCAAGCTCATGTTGTTCTTGAGCCTGAAGTGTCTAATGAATGGACTGCTAATGAAGGATTTGATGCAAACATTTTACATGCTCCTGGTGATAAACATATAGTGTCTAATGAGGCATCTAATGCAAGCATTTTGCATGCTCCCATTGAAGGATTTAGTGTCTAATGACGATCTGCTATGTTGAGAGAGACATAGAGATTTGCAGGCATTGATGACAAGCAAATTATAGTGCATTTTCATGGCTTGAGGAAACGTCGAGGCCATCTACCAGAAAGTCCCCGTATCATGACAATGTAGCATAAATACTTTTCTAATCTGTTGTTTGAAACTATTGGCATACTTGTGCAGGATAGATATATTGATATGCAGTTTGCGCACTGGTTATAGGTGCAATTACACTTCGATATTTTCAGCCAGAGAACGAATAATTCAAGCAGGTACATACCATGTTTGTAGTCCTTCTACACCATGTTGCATTTTGTGTTTTTTGGTGCTTGCATCATTTAGTGTTTATAATCTGAACTACTTTGGATCATTAGCTGGTTTTCAAAGTGCATGTAGCTTCACATTTCTCAAGTTATGTTGATTTCCGGAGTGCAAGTGCCTTTGTATTTTTTAAGTTAAATGTTTGCCCCTGGTAACTTGAATTCGTGGATCCGCCACTGCACACAAATCATACACGAATGCTAGTACGAATTAAATGAAATGCAGGGACTTGCGGTAGCTCGTTGTACAGGCTCACTGCAGCTCTGCTTGTGCTTGGGATGTTCCATGTACAAGTCCATGTTACCACTTGCTTGGATGTGCAGGCCTTGTGCTCCTTGCATCCCCCTCTGCATTTTTGACACGGCGAATGGCTGATCAAATAAGAGGAATCAACCTTGCTGTTATACCGGAGGACAGATACTTACAAGGTTATACGACTGTGCAGGATGTGTACCAGATCCCGTAGCACCGTCATGCTTTGCTAAAAAATGGATTTGCTTGTTTCAGATGATATCTCCAGAAGAAATAAGAGTTAAAGTCCGAGTTGGATAGGCGTGTAAGCTAAGAGAGCAGTGAAAGGATATCCAAACATCGTCGGAACAGTGAAGGCAGTGATGTGTGGATACCTAGTTCAGGCCGGCGTTTGGGCATGCTCGCCTAGCTAGAGTGCGGGTCACTTTAGAGCCGTTGAGGGTGATGCGCTGTCGTTGGCTGGCTGCGCACGGATGCAGATCTTGAGTGGCAGTGGAGCGCTACGATGCGGTGGATGAGACCGTTGGTGAAGCCCCAGCGGCCTCGGGGGGCGGAGGCGCGACGATGTGCTCGGTGAAGTAGCCCCGGTGAGCTGGGAGACGGCATCGGTGAAGCGCACCTGATGCGGTGGAAGTCGGTGTCTGTGAGGCATGTCGGTTGCAGCGACCCACGTTGTCGGTGGACCACTCGCTGCGGTGGACGAGGGCGTAGATGGGGTAGCTCCGGTGCGGTGGTGAAGCACGACCGTCATCTTCGTCGTCGTCGTCCGACACAGAGGTGGGGAAAGAGATGAGACGAGGGGCAATTCGAACTTTGCTTGGGTTGGCGGCGAATTAGGGATTTGAGCAATCTGGGCGCGAAAGGGGGCGGTGGAGAAGGGAGATTTTGCAGGGCTGGAATTGGGGCCGCCAGATATTTCAATCCGAAACGTGGAAGTGCGAACTTATTTTGTCGTCGTCCTTTTTTTGGGTGGGTGGCTGGGTGCTACGCGTCCGTCCGACACACGCGACCACCACGACACGACCCTGGTGCGCCTACATTTGAAAATGCAGACGAATCTTCTTTCATTTGCAAACGAATCTGTATGTATTACCATGCCCGTGTTTTCCTTGCAATAATTAGTCATTTGAAACAAGATACTATAAATTAATTAATGAGGAGTTATTTGAAAAAAAAATTGAAACGGTATCCACGCTAACGTGGATTAGAGTGTGTGTCACATAATTAGTTATTTGAATTAAGGTGTGTGTCACATAGCGATCTCCAATTCCAATGTGGATTTCGCATTTCACTGTATCCACGCTACTTTTTTAATACAAATTCATATCTATATGATGACCACCATGGTAGTGAGAAAACTTTTGGATGGATTCAAACATATGACCTACAAAATAGCACAATAAATCGAGTCAATGTCAACTTTTCGAAATCTAGTATGGCACGAATTCGAAATAATTACCCATATGCATGGTCCTCAGTTCAAATCTTACAATGTACACCGAATTGAAACATCGATATTAAGTCTCGTATTATCTACATTCAAATGTTGTTCTTAGCCCCCCTCCCCCCGCACACACGCTACATACTTCCTGCATCGGTCAATCTTCCTCTCCTAACCACCTTAGGAAGCTATCGGTTTCCAACACACATCCATTCTTTCTCTCCATGTTTCGATCTCTAACTCTCTCAACTACACAACCCCCTTTTTCCACTCTGTTACGAAATGTATTTACCTCACACACCCGCCATTGCACCCCATGCCGAGCTCTCTCTCCCTCTCCCTCTCACCCTCTTGCGCTAAATACATGCATTGCCTATCTAGACCCCCAACCTCTCATGCGCACGCACGCACGTTGTCTATCTAGGTCACTCCCTCGAGACTGTCTTACTCTTTCTTCCGCACGGCGGGCCACACTCGCTCAATCTCGCTCTCTTTATCTGAGTCTCATTTAACCTCGTTTTATTACACATACAAATGATATATCTCCCTGTTCGGGCCTCGATCGACAGACTCTATACTCTCTCACACGGATTGTCTATCTAGGTCGGTCCATCAAAGCCGCCCCCACTCTTTTGACCTCATGGCGGGCCACGCTCGCTCTCTCTCTCTCCCTCTCTCTCTCTCTCTTTGTATGTCTCGATTGACCTCGCTCTTTCTCGGACAAAAACGATATATCACCATGTTTGAGCCCAATTCGACTTATTCACATTGTATACTCTCTCATGAACATTGTCTATCTAGGTCACTCTCTCCAACCCGTCTCACTCTTTCGATCGCACAACGACCCTATGTGATCGATCGACCTTGCTTCCTCCCGTGCACAAAATATATCTACACGTCTGTGACTGGATCATCTCTCAAGCTCTATCTTACAGCCCTCACCCTTGCCAGAAGCTCAATCGGACAATATCTCTCCAGAGCATATATATTTGTTCCATGAATGTCGGACCACACTCACTTTGTCTCTCTATTTATATGTCTCTCGATTGACCTCGCTTTCTCACATCGTATCTTCCACACATTGAAGCTACCTCTCCATCCCTCGCAAAGCCGGAGCTATTTACATTGTGAGGGGCACTCCAACCTTGGATTAATTTGTGTAGGCATTTTTTCCGGTCGGTTTAGATTATATTTTCGTAGCATTCGGCCCACAACTACTCGAAACACCGTTGCAACCCCCGCAACTCCCCTAGTTGATTTCCCTCTGGCTCGGTCATCGCTCTCTCGCACGTCCTTTCTCGGCTTCAACGTCGCACCATGGTATTATTGCAAAAAACTCTATTGTTCTCTTTAATTATTATAAATAAGCTACAAAACTACACACCGATAGTCCACTTGGAATGGAACAAATTTGGACCCACAAATTAAAGTGCTACAAACTACACAACGAGGGGCCCACATGTCATGAAACAAATTTGGACGCATATACAAATTAAAAAATAAAGGACGAGGATCGAACATGCGACCAGGGCCTTCAAGCCGCACGTCAATAGGCAACATATGTAGAACAACAATGTTTGTTTTACCTCCCTTTGTTCACATAATGTTTTTATATTACCACAACCTATTTAATTGATAACATGTAATATTATTTTTAGTACTATTCGCCTTCACTTACTGGTGGGTTCCATGTGTTCTCTCTCTCTCTCCTCCCCTTCTGCGTTTAGACACATGGGCATACAGGAAGAACTCGCGGGCGATGTTGCCGTTGACCATATCTGGACGCATTCATAAGTTACGGCACCAGTTTCACGTGCTAGCAGCACTAGTCAGTGTGTACGTGCAATGCACGTTAATTTGGAAGTATATTAAGTGCATGCGGATATTAAGTTGGATATTATTTGCGTGTTATTATGTGATTAGCACTATTTTTGGCATGAAATTAACTGCATGCTAAACGTGTTGAGCGCTCGACATTGAAGCAGTCTAGGTTGTTGGATGACAAGGAATACATGTGGCTTGATGACGTTTTATATTTAATTTGATACGGCTCTAGCAGAACATTCAATCGATCAAACAATAGATTTCGTCCAGTCTGACTCCAACTTTAAATTATACGACGATCGGTCTAAAATAAACAGAAATGATAAACGTTCAGATTTTAAGCATGGCAATCCGAACATTTTTCATGGCAAATTTAGATTACACGGCGGCGGCGGCGGCGTCTTGCGGTGGGAAGCGGCTCCTCTGCTGTGCTCTGTGTGTTGTCGGGCCACTGACCGACGGCAGCGGCGGCGTCTTGCGCCGTTGTTGGCGTACTCGTGGACGTTGGACCTAGCTTCAAGGAAGGCCACAATGTTCTGGACTTCGGTCTCCAGGAGCGAGTCAACTGGCGGGAGGAGGCGATTGGCGTTGGTTCAAGGAAGCGGTCGACGGCGGCCATCCATGCCGCTGAGGGGGGCACTGGCACCCGCGCGGGGACAGGCGATGTCGATGGCGCGGCGGAGACATTCGTGTGCACGGGCGCCGGCACGGGCACGCACGTCAGTGCACGCGCAGGCGCATGTGCTGGCAGGTGCACAGGCACGGGCGTGCGCGTTAGTGCACGCGCAGGCGCATGCGCTGGCAGGTGCACAAGCGCGTGAGAGTCGGCGGGGACCTCGTGGAACCCCGTGGCATCAAGCTCGGCGACAATGTGCGGCTCCCAGCCCATCAATGCCCCGGGGATGGGCTCTAGCGCAGTCGGGGCGACGGGAGCCAGAACGGGAGCGGGGACAGGCGTGGCGCCTTCCCGCAAGGCCAGTTCAAGCTCGTCCCAAAGCGCCTTATGTTCTTGAGACTCCGGCTGGGTGTCTTCCTCAGGAAACTGGAAGACTAAGGGCAGACCATCGTGATGCGGCATGGCGTACGTTTAGGTCAGGCTGGTTGGAGGTAGACGACAGGAGAATCGGAGAGGAAGAGAGAAGATTGTATGTCGGGGGCAACTGCCTCCACGAGCACCTATGGGGACGGAGCCCCTTTTTCGGTTCGGCGGGGGGCGGAGGTCGCATGAAGAGCGGATCGAGGCGAGGCACACGAGGGGTTTACCCAGCTTCGGGCCGCACGGATGCGTAAAACCCTACTGCTGCTTTGTGGATTGTATTGTGTTCTTGCTCGGGAGAGCTGAGTGCTACAGTACACTCGAGCAGCTAGCGAGACCGAGCGTGCTTCTGTTTTTCCTCCTCCTTTTCTACATTGCGCATGGGCCTCCTTTTATATGCACAAGGGGTCACCGACAGCTGGCAACATAGGCAAGGGTAAAAATGGAAAAGTGTTGTGTTGGGTACAGCTACTTGTACAGTGTATCATACCTAACTCTGACGGCAGGGGACAAGGGCATTAAACGCCCGTCTGCGTCGCCTAAACAGTGCAAAAAGGGACCGTCAGGGACGCCACCGTTCGCCACGATGGCTATCTTGTCAGCGCCGTTTGCCACCGCATCCCCTGGCTACACAACCTCTCGCCACGTACGCCTGGAATGGTCCCAAAGCGACACGTTGGTGGATGAGCTGGAGCGCGGGCTGCGGAGTAGTAGCTTGCCGCGGCAAGCGCCTTGCCGCAGTCGTTGTCTTGTCTCATCTAGGAGCTCCTTGCCGGAGCGTGTGGCGCGTCGCGGCAAGTTCTCTAAAGTGCCTTGGTTGGCATACCCGGCAAGCTCCTCTTGCCGAGGTCTTGTGCCTCGAGTGGCCTTCCCGGCAAGCTCCTCTTGCCGGGGTCTTGTGCTTCGGGTGGCCTTCCCGGCAAGCTCCTCTTGCCGGGGCCTTGTGTCTTTGGTTTGAATACTTTGTTCTTGAATGGCTCCAAAGGGAACCACGGAGGACCTTGGCGGTCGTCTGGCAAGCCTTGCCGCGGGGTGCTGCAATTGCCCGTGCACAAGTTCGGGATACTAGGGTACCCCTACTCTAGTACACCGACAGGAGCCCCCGGGCCTGGGCCATACACGGTGCCGAGCGCTGTTGGGTCAGGCCCAAAACAGGGCACGGGCACTCGCGGCCTGGGTCATGCCGTATCCTTCTCCGTATCCACCACGCCCTCCCCGAGCGGCACGCGTCGATTGCAGCGTCGTGGGAGGAGACGTGTGCGACGTGAACAGCGTGCATGGGGC
This sequence comes from Aegilops umbellulata, assembly GCA_032464435.1. NCBI lineage: Eukaryota > Viridiplantae > Streptophyta > Magnoliopsida > Poales > Poaceae > Aegilops > Aegilops umbellulata. Next base: position 96,735,928 of record CP136060.1, read on the forward strand.
TGAGTCCCGCATGCATGCGTCACGTCATAGTAAAGGGGGCGGTTCACGCCTTCCCCATAAATGGAGGGAGGCGTGGAGGCGTGGTTCGTTTACTGGACGGGGCCGAGGCACGGTTTCTGAGGCGTCCGCTCCCCATGATCACGGGGTGGGGAGAGGTCGCCTCATCCGTTGCCTCGGTTCTGCACGCCTGCCACACGGCTTCCATGCGCCTAGAGTGGCGAACGGTGGAGGCGGGAAACCGGGCCGTCGTGGGTCGAGGCAGCGGGTCGGTCCCAGTTCCCTGCTCCTCTTGTGTCTTGATTGGCTGAGTGGGGCGGCCGTGCCCCCACCCCGATCCTTTATAAGGAGCGGGAGGGGGGGACGGAAGCCCGCATTCTTTCATCTCCTCTTCCTTCAGCTTCTGCTCCCCTCTCTCCCATTCGCCATGGAGAAAGGGAACCCTGGTCCTTCAACGGTGGCGGCGAGGATCGCCGCTAGACAACGCGTCCCTCCCTCCCCCACACCTGTGGTGGCAGAGCCAGCTGCAAGGGGAAGAGGGAGGGGGAGAGGCCGTGGGCGAGGTCGAGGGCGAGGTCGAGGCACTCGGGGAAGAGGTGGACGGGGCGGTGCGCCGGCCTCGCCTCCGCCAGCGGCTCCTCTCCCCATGGCGGTCCATATTGGGGACGACCCTTGCGAGTTCTTTGTCAGGCCGCATCGGCCGCCTCGTCGTCGCCTTCGTCTCCCAACTCCATTCGCGAGCGAGATGGAGTTGGACCCGCCCGAGACACTGAGGCTGCACATGAGGGGCTGTGGGATCAGTGGCACGCGAGTCCGCGTTGACTTCCCGGCCCCTAATGTGATGTATCTTGGTCGAGGGTGGAAGACGTTTGCCCGTATCCACAACTTGACGGAGGGGCTCACCCTCCATTTTAAGTTGATGGAGGGCGGTCTCCTCTCCATCAAGGTCTTCGGGTGCTTCAGGACTCGAGCAAGGTGCTGCGTGGAGAGCTCCTCCGATAGCGAAGACTCCTCCTCGAACGAGAGTGACGAGGAGGACAGCAACGGCGACGAAGGGGGTAGCGGGCGGCAGGATGACGGGTCCGACTAGGTGTCGGGCGCCGCTCCGTGTGGCACCGGCGACCCCATCATCCGTGCCGCCGGCTCCTTGAGCTTCTCGGGGTCGTCTCCTTGGCGGCTGGCGTAGGGAGGCTGCGGAAGAGGAAGAGGGCGGGCGGCAAGGCCGTCAACTCGGAGTACGGGGGCACGATGCCCTCGACAGCGTGCTGACGTCCTGCCGCCTCGTTTTCGAGCCCTGCTTCCGGCGCCGCCATCGCCACCCAGCCTTTGGACGACCACCGAGATGTCCTCTTGGTGTCTTCTGCCACCCGTAGCTCGCCTAGGCGTTCCTTTTGCCCTTCTCGCCTCCTCGACCTATCTCCTGAAGAGAGGGACAAGAAAGGGATTACGGGCACCTTATCTCTTTTTAATGTGTAAGCCCTCGGGCCTTAACTGCATTTAAAACTTGTAATCCCTTCACGCATGTTTTTCATTCTCTATGGACTGTACCTAAGTGGAATGCTTTTTTAATGAAAAGGGGATGCTTGCCGGGTCACTTGTCTCGCGGGTGGAACCCACGTCAAGGAGCAAATCCTAGATATCCTTAAGATCGAAACTTCTTTTCCCGGCAGCAGGCCCTGCCGTCTTCCCACGTTGCTCGACCTTTCTCACGCTTTTGGCGGAGGCAGGGAGGAGGCGGGTTCAGGCTCCTTGTTTCGTCCCTTTGCTGCCGCGACTACGACCAAACCAGGCCCCAGGAGCGAGCCCGAGGGCCTAGAGTTATGGGAGCACGGTAGCTTTTAGGGAGAAACGAGGTTTCGCATACCTCAGTCCATAAGAGAATGCACGATAAGGGACGAAAAACTTATCTGAGATTGCAGCCCCCCGGCAACTCTGGCTTGCCATGGGCGAATCTTTGTACTTGCAGCCCCCGGCAACACTGGCTTGCCGGGGTCCAGATGCCGGTCCGTCCTTCTTCTCTCTTTCGTCCTCAGGTGGTCCGGTGAGGATATGCAAGCCCTGCAAACCAAGGGAAACGAAAGAACAGCAAAGGGACGCACACTCGACCTCTAAGCTAGGGGTTAGCCGCTGCTAAACACTATCAACCCTAACCAAGGACGAGACTCGACTCAGCATGCATGATATAACTTAGGGTGCCAGCGCTTCATTTATGCTCAGGGTCTGTGCCTGGCTTTGTACAAAGGATTACATGCAACATCGGAAAGACTTGTACAAAAAGGTGGTTGCCGGAACAGGGTCTGACAACCGCGCCTTATGGGTAAAACTTACGAAGATTCTCAATATTCCAGGAGTTGCTCACCGGAATGCCATCTTCGGTCTCAAGGCGGACAGTGCCAGGCCTAGTGACTCGTTTCACCCGGTAAGGGCCTTCCCACTTCGGCGTCAACTTTTTGGAATTCTTGGCGGACTAAGCGCGCCGAAGAACAAGGTCGCCTTCCTCGAGACTTCTGGCATTAACTTTGCGGAAGTGTTAGCGGCGCAAAGCTTGCTAGTATCGAGCAGCTCGTACAGCAGCCTGAAGACGATCTTCCTCAAGGAGCAGCGCGTCCTCTTGCTGCAGCTGCTCTTGCTCAAGCTCATCATAAGCGAGCACTCGAGGTGATCCGTATACGAGTTCCGTGGGGGTAACTGCTTCTGCTCCATAGACTAGAGCAAAAGGTGTCTGGCCAGTGGCTCGATTTGGCGTCGTCCTGATCGACCAAAGAACCACCGGCAACTCCTCGATCCAGTTTCTTCTGCACTTATGCAGCCTGTCGAAAGTTCTGGTCTTGAGGCCGCGCAACACTTCAGCATTCGCCCTCTCCGCTTGACCGTTGCTTCTGGGGTGAGCAACAGAAGCGAAGCAGACCTTGGTGCCAAGATCTTGGACGTACTGCATGAAGGTGCGGCTCGTGAGTTGCGTACCGTTGTCGGTGATGATCCTGTTAGGGATCCCGAAGCGGCAAACAATTGACCTGAAGAACTTGACTGCTGACTGTGCTGTCACCTTCCTCACTGCTTCCACTTCTGGCCACTTTGTGAACTTGTCGATTGCAACGTACAAGAACTCAAAGCCCTCGACAGCTCGGGGGAAAGGGCCGAGGATGTCGAGCCCCGAGACCGAAAATGGCCAGGATAAAGGGATCGTCTGGAGAGCTTGAGCTGGCTGGTGTATCTGCTTGGAATGGAACTGGCACGCTTCACACTTGGTTACTTGTGAAGTTGCATCTTGGAGGGCTGTTGGCCAAAAGAAACCTTGCCGGAAAGCTTTGCCGGCAAGTGCTCTTGCGCCAATGTGGTGACTACATATGCCTCCATGTATCTCTGCCAACAGCTTTTGTCCATCTTCCCGGGGAATACACTTCAATTTCACACCGTTGAGTCTTCTTCTGTACAGTGCGTTGTCGACGAACTGGTACATACTTGACTGCCGGGCTACTGTTTCCGCTTCTTCTTGCTCTTCGGGAAGTTCTCCTGTCTGAAGGAAACGGACAATCTGCTGTGCCCATGTTGGAGCTTGCGGCTCGACAACAAGGACTAAAGGCGCATCTGTTGCTGCGGGAACATCTGCTTCTACGGCGAGAACCTGCGGCTTAGCCGGAGCTTGACTTTCCCCGGCAAGCTTGCCGGAGCAAAACTTGTCAGGAGCGTCTGCTTCAACGGAACAAACCATGGGGTTTGCCGAAGCAGACTGCTCCTCAGCACTCTTGGCATCGATCTTGGGGACCTTCTTGGCGGCGGCTTCGGGAAGCTCTGCCGGGAACTAGCCACCAGAAATCAACTTCCTCTTCTTGCTCTGTCCAGTTGATGGCGTCACAGACGGTTGAGTCAGCTTGAGCACATAGATTCCTGGTTCCACAGGTAACTTGAGTGCAACGCACTTCGACAGGCCATCGGCGATGTCGTTCTGAGCTCTCGGAACATGTTCCATCTGCAGGCCGTCAAAGTGCTCTTCCAGTTTCCTCACTTCATTAATGTAGGCTTCCATCAACGGACTCTGATAATTCTTGTTCACTTGGCGGATGACAAGCTGTGAGTCACCCCTGACAATGAGCTTCTTGGTCCCAAGGTCTGCCGCGATCCTGAGACCGGCAAGCAAACCCTCATACTCTGCAGTATTGTTTGTTGCTTGCTCCTTGGGAAAGTGCATCTGGACTACGTATTTGAGGTGCTCTCCGGTGGGTGCGACAAGCAGCACACCAGCGCCGGCGCCTTGCAGCGAGAAGGCACCATCAAAGTACATCAGCCACTCTTTGCTTGCTTCCTCGACGGGGATGCTCATCTCCGGAATTTCTTCGTCTGGTGTTGGCGTCCACTCTGCTATGAATTCTGCCAATGCTCTGCTTTGGATAGTTGAAGTGCTCTCAAATTTGAGGCCAAAGCTTGACAGTTCCAGTGCCCACTCAACAATCCTGCCTGTTGCTTCTGGATTCTGCAGTATCCTCTTCAGCGGAAAGCGAGTGACAACTGTGATCTCATGTGCTTGAAAGTAATGGCGCAGCTTTCTCGAGGCCATGAGAAGGCCGAAAGCAATTTCTGCACACCAGAGTACCTTGACCTAGCCCCCTGCAGAAGGGAGCTAACAAAGTAAACTGGGCGCTGCACTATTCTCTTCTTCTGTATCTCCTCCTGCCCTTGCGCAGATCCATCCTTGTCGGGACCAGAGCTTGCCGGGGAAGCCCCCTGCTTGTCACTGGATGTGCTTGCCGGGGTTGCTGGCTCATCATCTGCCTCCCTCTCCGCTACTAACACAGCACTAACCACTTGATTGGTTGCCGCCAGATATAGCAGCAACTTCTCTTGTGGCTTAGGTGCGACAAGTATTGGAGTGGAGGACAGGTATCTCTTCAAGTCCTGCAGCGCAGCCTCCGCTTCCGGAGTCCATTTCATGGGACTTGCCTTTTTCAATATTTTGAAAAATGGCAGGGCGCGCTCAGCTGACTTGGAGATAAACCTGTTGAGAGCTGCACGCAACCGGCAAGTTTTCGTACATCCTTGACGCGCTTTGGTGCTTCGATCTGCTCGATGGCCTTGATCTTGTCGGGGTTGGCCTCAATCCCTCGCTGAGACACGAAGAACCCGAGAAGCTTGCCGGAAGGGACTCCGAACACACATTTCTTGGGGTTGAGCTTGAGGCTGATCTTCCGCAGATTTGCAAAAGTCTCTTCTAGATCTTGAATCAGAGTTGACTTGTCCTTGCTCTTGACCACTATATCATCCATGTATGCTTCCACATTTCTGTGTATTTGTGGCTCAAAAGCGGTATGGACTACCCTTGCAAATGTTGAACCAGCATTCTTCAAACCAAAAGGCATTCGTATGAAACAATACGTGCCACATGGAGTGATAAATGCGGTTTTCTCCTCATCCTCTTCTGCCATGAAGATCTGATGGTATCCTGAGTAGGCATCAAGAAATGAAAGCAGGTCACATCCGGCCGTGGAGTCAACAATCTGGTCGATGCGCGGCAAGGGAAATGGATCTTTGGGACAAGCTTTGTTAACATCAGTAAAGTCGATGCAAAGCCTCCATTTCCCGTTTGCCTTGCGCACGACTACAGGATTGGCCAACCACGTAGGATGGAGCACTCCTCTGACAAGGCCTGCTGCTTCCAACTTCTTGATCTCTTCTGCGATGAATTCTTGACGCTCCACTGCCTGCTTCCTGACTTTCTGCTTGACGGGCCGCGCGTGAGGACAGACGGCAAGGTGGTGCTCAATTACTTTCCTGGGAACACCGGGGATGTCAGACGGTTGCCATGCAAACATATCGACATTCATCCGCAGGAAAGCAACGAGCGCGCTTTCCTATTTAGGGTCGAGAGTGGCACTGATGGTGAAGGTACCACCAGTGCCGTCCTCCTTGGCGGACACCTTCTTGGTCGCTGGCAGAGCTGCCATCGTCTTCTTGCACTTGCCGGTGGATCTCGATGGTGCGTCCTCGACAGTAGCGCAGCACTCCGAAGAGGTGCGCTTGCCGGAGTGGGCATCAGAGCTCTTGCCGGACTTGGTCTTCTTCTTCCCCCCGGGAGCTTCAGCGGCAAGTGTCTCGTGATCCGTTGCGGCTGCTGCTTCCTGGTAGTTCTTGTCGGCACAGATAAGAGCATCCTTCTTGTCGCCAGGGACAGAGATGACACTTATCGGGCCTGGCATCTTCAGCATGTTGTATGCGTAGTGAGAGGCCGCCATGAACTTGGCGAGCGCTGGACGGCCGAGAATTCCATTATAAGGCAATGGAAAATCGGCAACGTCAAAGGTGATCCTCTCAGTCCTGAAGTTCAACTCACTGCCAAATGTCACCGGCAACGTTATCTTCCCCTTTGGCTTGCTCCTTCCCAGGTTGATTCCTTGGAATGTGTCGGTGTCTTCGAGCTCGCTATCAGGGACTTGGAGTTTCCGAAGCACAGCGGAGGAGATCAGGTTCAAGCCGGCCCCGCCGTCTACTAGCATCTTAGTGACCTTGAGGTTGCGGATAGTTGGCGAAACCAACATAGGCAAGCACCCGACCGCAGTTGTGCGATCAGGGTGGTCCTCAATATCAAAGATGATAGGCGTGCTGGACCATCTCAGAAGCTTGCGTGACTCGATGGGTGGTTCTGCTGCATTGACTTCTCGCACCCACTGCTTGAGTTGGCGGTGTGAAGTATGCAGAGAAGCACCGCCGTCAACGTACAAGACCTCTGTGGCTGTCTGGAACTCCTGCTCACGGGTCTCGTCATCATCCATGTCTTCATCGTCGTCATCATCTCCATCCTTGTCGCGGCCGCGGGGAGGTCTGTCTCCTTGCCGCTGCTTTTCCTTGCCGCGGCGTCCTCCCCGGGCTGGGCGCTTCGTGCCAGATCCTCCAGTACCTCCTTGGGCTTTCTCCTTGTCGCGTCACTCGTACTCGGCCTTTTGCAGCTCAACAAGCTGCTCGACCTTCTTACAACTCTGGAGGTCATGGCCCTTGGTGCGGTGGATCTTGCAGTACTGTTTGTTGGTGTCGTCCTGCTTGTCAGCGGCCGCCACAGCCTGGCAGTTGGTGCATGTGGCAACCTCCTTGCCGGAGCCACCAGCCTTGGCTTGCTTGGCGCCACCTTCGCTGCCGGACTGCTCAACAACCAACACCTCTTTGTTTTTCTTCCTTCTGTTGTTCCGCTGCCGGCTCTTCTTTGCCGGGGCAGCATCGTCGCTGTCAGATCCTTCTGCTCCTGTGTTTTCTCCGGGGAGTTTCCTCCCTTCTTCAGCACGCGCACACCTGTTGGCCAGGGCATACAGTTCACTGACGTCCCTGATCTTGCACATCGCCATCTCCTCCCGCATCCTGCGGTTACGCACGTTCTGATGGAACGCGCTGATAACCGCGGCAGGGTGGACATCTGGGATGTTGCGTTGTACTTGGCTGAATCTTTGGATGTACTTGCGCAGAGGCTCTCCTTCCTTCTGGGCGAGCAGGTGAAGGTCACTCTCCTGGCCATGAGGCTTGTGGCCGCCTGTGAAGGCGCCGACAAACTGATGGCACAGGTCTGCCCAGGAAGATATGGAGTTGTCCGGCAAGTGCATGAGCCAGGACCTGACGTTGGGCTTGAGCACCAGCGGGAAGTAGTTGGCAAGGATCTTGTCGTCTCGCCCCCCGGCAGCTTGCACCGCGATGGTGTAGATGCCGAGGAACTCCGACGGATGCAGCTTGCCGTCGTACTTCTCTGGTACGTCTGGCTTGAAATTCTTCGTACTGGGCCACTGGACTTGCCGCAGCTCAGGGGTAAACGCAGGGCAACCTACCGCGTAGGGCAGTTCGCCTGGTTCTCCTGGCGCATGCATGTCGACAGTGGGCCCAGCGCGCAGGTCTGACTGACGCCGCGCTTCTCTCTGGCGCTCGATGCGTGTTCGAGCGTCCTCTTGCTGTCGTTCGTGAAGAACGTGGCGCTGATCGCGACGAGCTTGCGGGTCTGATGAAGCAGTGGAGTCGCCGTCATGGTGGACCCGGCGAGTCGGCGATCTTGGCCTTGGGGGCGGAGCGTGGACGGTGGTCACACCTCCACCGGTCTTGTCGCCATCGGCTCGCGTCTGGATGGCTCGCCGCGGTTGTGATGTAGTTGGTTGCCGTGGAGTGTCGCCATTGGCGAAGCCGATGAGGCTCTGAATGGTGGCCCTCCAATTGTCGATCTTGTCCGGCGTTGGAGGGAAATCTAGGAGCAACTGAGCTCGAGCCAAAGCTTCTGCTGGAGTGGCGGGTAACAGCGGCGAACGGTGCGAGGAGCGGGATATGCTCGGACTTCTAACTATGTTAGAAGGAGCAGTACCCCGTCCAGGCGACCGTGCCTCGCTCGCGCCAGCATGTTAGCGCGTACGCTGGCCTTGAGCATCCCGAGATCCGCTAGCTTGTTCTGGGTCCAGCGAGCGTATGGTACCGTGGGTACCATGGCGCTGCCGGTCCCGCGCCTCCTGAGATGGGCGCGGTGCATGCTCGGACGCCGCAGCGTTGTGAGCTTCCTCGTTGACGCCGGTTCCTCCAACGGCGCCTACCCCACCAGCCGCTGGCTTCGACGGTGGCGGGTTTGACGCGGACGGATCAGCCGCCTCCGAAGCCTTCTTCTTCGGCGGCATGTCAATGATGATGATGAAGGTCTAGCTCATGCGAACGCCGGATCAGGTTCTCACAACCTCGACGCCCCCTACCTGGCGCGCCAAAGATGTCGGGGGAAACTGCCTCCACGAGCACCTATGGGGACGAAGCCCCTTTTTAGGTTCGGCGGGGGGCGGAGGTCGCACGAAGAGCGGATCGAGGCGAGGCACACGAGGGGTTTACCCAGCTTCGGGCCGCACGGATGCGTAAAACCCTACTGCTGCTTTGTGGATTGTATTGCGTTCTTGCTCGGGAGCGCTGAGTGCTACAGTACACTCGAGCAGCTAGCGAGACCGAGCGTGCTTCTGTTTTTCCTCCTCCTTTTCTACGTTGCGCATGGGCCTCCTTTTATATGCTCAAGGGGTCACCGACAGGTGGCAACATAGGCAAGGAAAAATGGAAAAGTGTTGTTTTGGGTACAGCTACTTGTACAATGTACCATACCTAACTCTGACGGCAGGGGACAAGGGCATTAAATGCTCGTCTGCGTCGCCTAAACAGTGCGAAAAGGGACCGTCAGGGACGCCACCGTTCGCCATGATGGCTATCTTGTCAGCGCCGTTTGCCACCGCATCCCCCTGGCTACACAGCCTCTCGCCACGTACGCCTGGAATGGTCCCAGAGCGACACGTTGGTGGATGAGCTGGAGCGCGGGCTGCGGAGTAGTAGCTTGCCGCGGCAAGCGCCTTGCCACGGTCGTTGTCTTGTCTCATCTGGGAGCTCCTTGCCAGGGCGCGTGGCGCGTCACGGCAAGTTCTCTGAAGTGCCTTGGTTGGCATTCCCGCCAAGCTCCTCTTGCCGGGGTCTTGTGCCTCGAGTGGCCTTCCCGGCAAGCTCCTCTTGCCGGGGTCTTGTGCTTCGGGTGGCCTTCCAGGCAAGCTCCTCTTGCCGGGGCCTTGTGTCTTTGGTTTGAATACTTTGTTCTTGAATGGCTCCAAAGGGAACCACGGAGGACCTTGGCGGTCGTCTGGCAAGCCTTGCCGTGGGGTGCTGCAACTGCCCGTGCACAAGTTCGGGATACTAGGGTACCCCTACTCTAGTACACCGACATTGTAGCGATACCGGGTAGTGCGGGGTTGATTTTAAACTGCGGCACCGGCGACATTAAAAGTGGGAGCAGTTGGGACGAAGGTGGGCGGCGGAGCCTGGTCAAAGGGCTCGCCTCCCGGTGACCCTGCACAGCGGTCTGCTCGCATGCCTCCCGTCAACTCACACGCTTGCTCGGACGGCACCTGCCGATGAGAAGCGGGACTCGTGGCGGCACGTAAACGCCCACGGTTTCAATAGTGAAAGCGTTCGCCTTATCGTGACAGGTCTTTGTTCCAAAATACCTTGGCTCTTCATTTGTGCAACTTGTCATAAGCAGCTTATCTCAAACTGAATAAAAAATTACGAAGTAATATTTGTGCCATATCACGTGACCATGCTCAGTTTCAAGAATTTATGGTCACTTTTGGATTTTCTGAAATTTAAGATCCAGGATTCGAAACAATATCATAACCTGCATCATGCAATAAATTTTCAAGCCATACATCTGTCCTGTTGTATTTCTTAATAAAGGATTTGGCCAAACATTTTGCTTAGTTAGACTTTAGACAATTTATATATGCAGAGCAAAAGTATAATCCCTCCATACCAGTGCATTGCCTGATATAGTAACTCAAGTACTAGACACGAACAAACGGGCTCAATTCTGTGCTCATCCTGGTGTAGCAGTAGTAGTACTACTAGGCAATGCAGTTGACGGGTGACCTTGGCGAGCGGTGACCGAGGGAATTGAACCGTGCTCGGCACGGTAGGTAACGTTGTCTAGTTACTTTTTTTAACACAATGTTGTCTAGTTACTAAAGCATCCCTCCGTTGTTCATCGGTAGTCATTATGGACCGGGGACATGAGGAGAATTTCCTAGGGCTGGAATTCTAGCCGCCAGATATTTCGACTCGAAACGCGGAGGCTCGACTGGTTGGGGTTGCCTAATGTGAGTACCAAGCACGCCACCGGAAGGATACGAGCCCGTTTTTTTTAGGATCAACACGAGCCAAGGTCTGTGTAACATCCCAAAATTCTAAATTTTAAAATGTTATAATAAATAGATAGATTTGATTGATTGTTTGATTGATTGTGTGAAATTGAGTGAAATTCGAAACTTTTGAAAAGTTAAATGAGAGGGAATAAAAGGACTTTGCCAAACTTTCATTTTTGCATTCGTGATCTCCGTGAATTCAAATTCTTTTCACCACAAAACCCTGGAGAGAAGATGACATGACTTCTTCCATTTATTTAAATGACCAGGGGTGTTGAAAATATTTGAATTTCATTTGAAAATATTTGCAATTCTGAAACTTTATGCAACTCAATGATTTTCACGAGCGAAGATAAAATGACTTCTTCAAAACATATGAAATATGAGTTGGGAGTTTCAAAGGATCAAACTCAAAGTCCTTTTGGAAATTATTTTTAATTTGGAGTTATTTGGATTTTATTCAAAATTATTTTTCTCCAAAATAAAAACATATATGGAAAATAGGGTAACATGATTCCCTACATCAGAAAATTGGAGAGAAATAAATTTGCATTAATTTTGGTATTTTTAAAATGATTTTTATTGGATTTTAATAGGGCAGTAGCACTGTTTGAATTATTTGGATTTGTGTGTATTTTATTTGACTCTAGAAAAATGTTCATTTTGTAGGGAATATTTTTCTGAAAATTCTGATATATTATATGCATGGGTTATTTTATTTATTCAGATTTATTTCATTTTGAAGTGTCTATAAAAAAACTTTCCCCGCGCGAGGCCGAGCCAACTGGGCCGAAGCCCAGCCAGCCGGCCCAGCCCAGCGCCGCGCCCCGCTCGTCCCCGAGCTCGGGCGGACTCCCGCCGCCGCACGCCACCGACTCCGCCTCGGCTACGCCGCCGCTGCCGCCTTACCCCGCCCCCTTCTCCATGCCTCGCCTCCCCCTTAAATACCGGAGCCCAGGGCCCCGTTTCCCTTCTCCTCCCCATCTCGCACTCGCCGCCGTCATCGCCGCCGCCGCTGCATCTCACCGCCCGCGCCGCCGCACTCCGCCAGTGCCGCCGCCTCGCGCCGCCGCCGACGCTCGCACCTCGCCGTAGCCCCGCGCCACCGCTGCCGTTGCTGTGCCACGCCGGAGATCCGCCGCAACCGCCGCATCGCCCCGCTCGTCGGAGTCCACCACCTCGCCGAACCGCCGTCGCCGGTTTCCCCCACCGAGCAGCCCTGGTTTTCGATGGAAAACCGCACGAACCGGTAAAAAAACCCGCACAAACCCGATCCGATTTTTTTCGGTTTTTCATCTTAGGTCGGTTTTTCTTTTAGTTAGATCTAATTAGAAAACGTTCACTGGTTAGGTCTTCACAGCGAACGAATTCGTTATTTTTTTCTATAGCGAGCATTCGTTAGATAGATTTATTCTTTTTCTGTTTATTTAGTTTTCCGCCAGGGACCCGTTTGTGAATATTTTCATCACAGATTAGTCCCTGATTTTCAAATGATCACTACTTTTCGCTCGTTAAATAATTTGTTGGGTTTTAATGATGATGTTTAATTGGGATTGAGAATGTTGTCAACCATTCTCAATGTTTTTCAACCAACTTTGTAGTTAAATAAATTATATTCCTTTGAAGTAGGGAAAAATTGGCTTTTCGCAAAGACCATATAACCATAGAGCTTTTCCACCAGCCCTATATGCATGTAGTGATTAGTCATTGTTCATCATTCTCTATGGTGTGAATTTGCCAGTACATTCAATGTACTGACCCTTTGTGGCTGCAACGTCTCATGTTGCAGGAATTTCTTACGACGAGTAAGTGATACGTTAGGGTTATGATTTCTACACTCAACTCTGCCGTTGGCGTTGATGGGAATCCACAACCTTGTTACTTCCGCTATTTGGATTGAGGTAATAGTATTTACGTTACTTTATACATGTGATTTACCTCTGTTATAAATCCTCGAGTACTGTGTGTGTCAGCATACCGATCCAGGGATGACACTTAAGCACAGAGACTTGATCCATTCGGGTCGGGTCGCTACAAGATAGTATCAGAGCACATGTTGACTGTAGGACGTGGCCCTAGAAACTGGCAAGCCCATAGGAAAGATTTTCTCTACAACTTTTTTTTAAAGTTCTTTTACCTCTCTTCTCTTCTGAGTTTATTCAAATATTCCCTTTTAGTGAGACTATACCCCTTTCCCCTTTTGACCACTCGAAGATTCGACTGATGAGACCACTCCAAGAAGTACAAGATATCGGACAACTAAGACCATTCGGAATGAAGAGAATTTTACCATACATTATGATAATGGAAACTACAACGGCTGAAGACTCCAAAGACTAGGAGAACTTGGAGGCTCGGAAGAATTTCTAAAATTGCATGACCTAGGAAGGCTACCCTTATGGAACTTGGTAGACTATGGAAGTTGTCAATACCCGAGATCAAGGTAAATTGGAGAAAGACCGGAGCATGGAGAGTTAAAAACTCAAAGTTCAGACAAGGAAAACCCTAAGGCAGGAGATATCAACTATGGAGAGATAGCTCATGGAAATGACAAGGGCAGAAACACGACTATCCATGATGTTATCGCCCGCTTATGCTATTGTCTCCGTGTTGAGTTAAGCATGCATATGCATGGAAGGATTGGATGGTAGAAGGCTGATGGAGCACCTATCAGCAAGATGAAGTTTTAACTTTAGCCGGTGTATCACCAGGATCTGGAATGTTACATTAAGAAGTCAAGATGGACCAACAAGAAGAAGTATTTGACGAGTAAGCATTCAGTGAAGAACTTAGGACCCAAAAGCTGAAGTAGCCAAGCTGGAGGAGCAAAACCTCGAGATACCGGAGATCCGTCAGGACCTGAAGGATAGTAGGACATGGTTCATGCCAAGAATGTTGAAATCCAGAAGTTGGAACGTAACTCCAGAAATATTGAAGGACGCCACAAGAGACTTTGCGTCAATAGAGATGAACTGGCAAAAGAACTTCATAAGGACAAGCACGATCGGAAGAAGCCATCGGAGACATGAACACGACTTGAAGAGTTTGATGGCTTTGAAGATTTATTAACCTTATAAGACCAAGCCCCTATTATATACCTACGTCAGATGCGACGATTGTGAGCTGTCATTTTTTTTATGTTTTTCCGACAGCCACAAACTAAAATCTGTCTTTTCAAAACTATTGTTTGCATTGTGTGCATCCCTCTCTCTCTCTCTCTCTCTCTCTCTCTCTCTCTTATCCCACCCCAAACCCATGGACCCAATAGAGGATGAATGGAGACGAGCTTGTAATTTTTTTTGGACCGATGAGTCAATTGGAGACGGATCGATGGATTCAGAACATGGAGGGTCACATGGAGAATAACACTATAGCCAGAAAGGATATGACCAAGCATGCTCTTGAGTGCTTTGAAAGAGGTGCTGCTACTTGGTGGAGGATGTACCAAACCATCAATGGATGGCAAGGAGTAACCGTTTGGGAAGAATTTAAGTTGACTTTGTTAAAGTCTTGGCTTGTGTCCCAGAAATTGAGACCTTATGGAAATGGTATGAAGAAACCTTGTGCATACAAGCTTTGTGGAGAAATAGGACACAACCATAAAGAAGACAGGGACGAACACCCTCATAAGCGGAGGATTTCCAAAGGAGTTAGCTGAGGATCTCAGGGAACTTCGGTTGGAGATTGTTCCCAAAGGTTTGTTGCAGCAATGGAAGTTCAGTCTACATTGTTGGGAAAGATCCGTAAAGCTCAGAAGGATGACAAAGAGATCGCTAAGGTAAAAGAGAGGATGATCAAAGGAAAGGCCAAAGGTTTTCATAAAGGATGAGCACGACACCTTATGGTTCGAGGACCGTGTATACGTGCCCGATAATGCAAAGATCAGGAAGTTAATACTTCAGGAGGCTCATGACTCACCATACTCGATACACCCCAGAAACACCAAGATGTATTTGGATTTGAAGGAACGTTTCTGGTGGACGGAGATGAAGAAGGATATTGCCGAGTATGTAGCCGTATGTGATGTATGTCAGAGAGTGAAGGCAGAGCATTAAAAGCCAGCCGGATTGTTACAGCCTATGCCGATACTCGAATGGAAGTGGGATAAACTTGACATGGATTTTATCACCGGATTACCAAGGACCAAATTAGGATATGATTCTATATGGGTAGTAGTTGATCGCTTGACCAAAGTGGCTCACTTTATCCCAGTGAGAACAACTTATACAAGTGCAAAGTTGGCCAAGATATATATGACCAGGATCGTATGTCTGCATGGAGTTCCGAGGACCATCGTATCAGATAGAGGAACATAGTTTACCTCAAAGTCTTGGAATCAGCTGCACCAGGCTTTGGGTACTAGGCTAGAATTCAGTACAGCCTCTCATCCGCAGACAGCTGGATAGACCGAGAGAGTCAATCAGATTCTAGAGGACATGTTGAGAGCGTGTGCACTAGATTATGGATCTAGTAGGGATGATAATCTACCTTACACGGAGTTCTCATACAACAACAGTTACCAAGCCAGTTTGAAGATGGCCCCTTTTGAAGCTTTGTATTGGAGAAGGAGCCAGACACCATTGATGTGAGATGAAGTTGGAGACCGTCGGTTGTTTGGACCAAATGTGATCAAGGAGTCAGAAGAGAATGTTAAGTTGATTCGAGATAGACATAAGGTAGCTCAGTCCGGGCAGAAGAGTTATGCAGACTCAAAAACGCAAGGAGGTAGCCTATGAAATTGGAGATAGAGCATGTCTTCGTGTGTCCCCTCTGCTAGGAGTTAAACAATTGGAGTTAAGGGAAAGTTAGCCCCGAGATTTGTAGGACCATGCCGAGTTTTGGAGCGTATGGGAGAAGTGGCCAACAAGCTGGAGTCACCCGAAGGACTGTCAGGAGTTCATGATGTGTTTCACGTTTCCCAGTTGAAGAAGTGCCATGCAGAGATGGCCAATATTCCCCTGTAAGGACGCTTGACCCTGGAAAGGATAATGATGTTCCACGAAGTGGAGTATGGACTTCATAAGTGTAAGTTTTTATCTCGGTATGTGGGATATCCCATGAGGATGAAAAGATGAATTACTATTGGATATAAAGGAGGTTAATGTTGGGAATATGGATCAATGGAAATTCCATGATGAGTCTGAGTAATCATGTCCTAGTTTGGTGCCAAAAGAAGGAAGGAAGACAGTATAATTGGATGGATTTAAGAATGCCAGGAAGCAGGATGTTGGAATAAGGATCAGTTGCCCTGATGATGAGTTCAAGGTTTACAAGTGATGAGATGGGCCATAACCCACAGGCCCCAGGATCTGCCAAGAAGCAAGCACATTCTTGGTGAAGGAAAAACCCTGGAAGAGATTACGATTTTATTGATAGACGATCCTATAAGTGTTTACGCAAAACCTGAGAGTTGTGAAGGAACGATAGATGTTTGTCTGGCTTGCAGAATCTATGGATATATCCGAACTTGGTTCGTCGACAAGAGAAATTCTGCAATGCTTGTGAGGATGATCGAGTGTTAGAATGCGAGATTCGCTAAACCATATACAGGGTAATGATTTGGGTGCGGGATGGATTGATCACCATACCGACTTACTCTTATTATTCGCTTTGCTATATGGGATGGTAAATCTGAGTGACTTACCTATAGTAGAGAGACAACGATCAAAACCTTGTTTAAACCTTAGAATGGTATAAGAATTTTTTCCCTGGTACAAGGCAGCTTTTGCCAACCATAGGTTATACGGTGAGGATCACCTAGACCCATTTTCTGCAGGAGAAACCCTAAATTGTTAACCACCATGAGATATCGATAGTTGTTTAGCATTGGCGCCAAACCCGTCAGCTAGGAAGACCCAGTCTCGGAATAACCTTACCAAGATGAAAGGACAGAAGAATTGAGGAAAAGGTTATGCCGACGGGAAGAGCCCAGGGATAGAATTTTCCCGAGATTTGAGAAGACCGACACTGTCAAGAACAAGGATGAAGTATATGAGTTTCGATGGAACCATAACTATGCTTCTAAGGGTGGTAGCACCCCAGACCCCTGTGATGATCGATGGATTTTGAGAAGACCCCAAAACCTAACCTATTTCTTGCTAGCCTCTCCGAATCTCGAGGACGAGATTCATTTTAAGGGTGGTAGGTTTGTAACATCCCAAAATTCTAAATTTTGGAATGTTATAATAAATAGATTGATTTGATTGATTGTTTGATTGATTGTGTGAAATTGAGTGAAATTCGAAACTTTTGAAAAGTTAAATGAGAGGGAATAAAAGGACTTTCCCAAACTTTCATTTTTGCATTCGTGATCTCCATGAACTCAAAATTTTTTCACCACAAAACCCTGGAGAGAAGATGACATGACTTCTTCCATTTATTTAAATGACAAGGGATGTTGAAAATATTTGAATTTCATTTGGAAAATATTTCCAACCCAGGAACTTTATGCAACTCAATGATTTTCGCGAGCGAAGATAAAATGACTTCTTCAAAACATATGAAATATGAGTTGGGAGTTTCAAAGAATTAAATTCAAAGTTCTTTTGAATTTATTCTCAACTTGGAGTTATTTGAGTTTTATTCAAATTATTTTTCTCCAAAAATAAAATATATGGAAATTAGGGTAACATGATTCCCTACAACAAAAATTGGAGAGAAATAAATTTGAATTAATTTTGGTATTTTAAAAATGATTTTTTACTGGATTTTATTAGGGCAAAAGCACTCTTTGCTTTATTTGGATTGAGGTAATAGTATTTACGTTATTTTTATACATGTGATTTACCTCTGTTATAAATCCTCGAGTACTGTGTGTGTCAGCATACCGATCCAAGGATGACACTTAAGCATAGAGACTTGACCGTCGTCGGGTCGCTACAGTCTGGCTGGTACACTATTGGGTCCTACCATTCGAGAATACGAAAGGAACCTTTTAAGTTGCCGAACGAATCTATGTGTATTACAATGCCCGTATTTTCCTTGCAAATACTAATCTCAACGTGGTAATTGATTTATGACGAGTTGTTGAATTAGAATGAGTTTGTGATATAGTGATCTCAACGTGGATTTCACATTTCATGGTATCCCTGCTAAGTTTTTCAATGCAAATGACACCCACACACGAACACAACAACAATCCAATAAGTATAGTGCATCTATTTTTCCAAACCATGCATGTATGACACGAATTCAAAAATACTCCTTCTGTTCCTAAATATTAGTCTTTTAGAGATTTCAACAGGCGACTACATACGGAGAAAAATGAGTGAATCTACACTCTAAAATATGTCTATATACATCCGTATGTGCCAGTCCACTTGAAATCTCTAAAAAGACTAATATTTAGGAACGAAGGGAGTAAAATGTAGGACATGCATGGTCCTCAATTCAATATTTAAAATGAACATGAAACTGAAACATGAATATTAAGTCTAGTACTACAGTACATGCAAATGTTGTGTTTAATTAGGCGGAGCTATGATTGTTGGGGGTCACCCCCTCGACCTTTGATAAAATTGCGAAGCTCTGTTTAGGGTTGTTTAGATTATATTTGTCCCCACCCTCCCAACCACCGATTGGTTGTGCACCCCACCCCTCCTCCCCGGGAGAATATCATGTGCCCCCATACCTTAGATGCTATATGCGGATATGAGTTGCTTAGAGCTTGTAGATCTGAGATATAGCAGCTCACATGATGTCTTAATATTTTTACAGGAAACCTTGATGAGTTTGAGAATTGCAAACAATTTGTACAAAAACTACTCAGATGCCCTTGGATCATATCCAACGGCCTCGAAGCTCGTATCACCGTAGCATCTAAGATGAAGGAGGACATCATATTCTCCTTATGTAAGAATATCATGTGCTGCCACACCTTAGATGCTTTGGTGATACAAGCTCTTCGGAGCCGTTGGATTTGTGACCCAATGCCTCCTCGGTGGTTCGAATGTTCTTTTGCAGAAAAGCCCCCAAAGAGTTCGGCCATTTCTTACAAGCACAAAGACTGCTCAGATGCCATTGGATCTCAGATCAAACGACCTCGAAGCTCGTATCACCATAGCATCTAAGATGAAGGAGGACATCATATTCTCCTGTATGTAAGAATATCATGTGCTACCACACCTTAGATGCTTTGGTGATACAAGCTCTTCGGAGCCGTTGGATTTGTGACCCAACGCCTCCTCGGTGGTTCAAATGTTTTTTTTGCAGAAAAGCCCCCAAAGAGTTCGGCCACTGCTTACAAGCACAAAGACTGCTCAGATGCCATTGGATCTCAGATCAAACGACCTCGAAGCTCGTATCACCGTAGCATCCAAGCTGCGAGAGCACCTTATTTTTTCTCGCACTGGATAATATGAGGAGCTGACGCACCGTAGATTCTATGGTGATACGAGTTCACGAAGATCTAACGGCCCACAGTAGGAGGTTTGAATGTTTTTTCAATATACAGCTGAGAGAGTTTGGGAATTGCGCAGAAAGTACAAGTACGACGCATGTGCCATCTGATCACTGATCATACGACCTAGATGCTCATATCACCGTAGCGGGTAATTAAGCTACGGGGAGCACCTAATATGAGCAATGGGGAGCCGTTGGATCCAAGATGCAGCGGTACACACGAGGCCTGAATGTTTTATTTGCAAAAAAACCTTTGGAGAGTTTGGAAATTGCGCATAATTACAAAGACTACTCCCAAGCCATTGGATCTCACTTCCAACGGTGTAAAAACTCGTATCACCATAGCAGCTAAGCTGTGGGGTGGATGTGGTATTCTATGCCACTGTCATTTTTGTTCGTAAACTTGCAAAATACGTGTAACTTCCCCGTTACTTGTCTAACCACGTAAAGTGTTTGTTAAAAAAACCATCCTACACTGAAATATCGGAACAACACACGGGGTCCCACTTGTCATTAATCAAATTTGGACCTAAAACTAACAAATCTGAAAGACGAGATTCGAACTGGCAACCTTGACTACAAAGCGTAAGTCGATAGCCTGAAACAACAACGGTTGTTGGCTTTGTACCATAACTTGATTTTAAACAGTATTACGTTGAGTAGAGTATAGGGAGTGCCTCATCTACACGTGCATGACCGTTGACTCACTTACTGGTGGGTCCCAGGTCTATGATCTCTCTCTTCTCTCCATCGTCTAACCTTTGCACGGGCACACACGAAGAGCGGCGCTAGCTTGCCGTGGTGTCATTACAACTAAAAAAAGCTTGGAAAATAGAAGAATCGCCTAGAACAAGAGATATTGTGGCTGGTCGAGATGGAGCTAACCACACCTATCCTCCGTGCCATGTTAGCATGATGAAGCTGTGTGGCTAGTGGGGTGTTTTCGACCGACTGGCTAGGTCCTGAGGTCGAACCATAGGTACTACGTCTGATACAATAAATTTTTACACGCACATTTTTCCTCCGTGCCGAGAGATGGCACACCCTACCGCGCGGTTTCGGGGTCCTCCCGGGTGGTGCCCGCATATATTCTTCCTGACGTGGGACGCCCTACTGCGTGTTTTCGCCGAAGCAAGTAAATAAATGAGTCATCAAATCATGAAAGACCACTTTTCCCGCTGAGTACATCAATGAAGCACGATGGCTAGCTAGTTGGGCTAGTTCGACCGATTAGCTAGGCCGCTGCCACATTTGTTTTTTCA
The DNA here is from genome assembly GCA_032464435.1 of Aegilops umbellulata. Taxonomy (NCBI): domain Eukaryota; kingdom Viridiplantae; phylum Streptophyta; class Magnoliopsida; order Poales; family Poaceae; genus Aegilops; species Aegilops umbellulata. The sequence continues at coordinate 96,756,254 of CP136060.1, forward strand.
CCCCTTTTTTATCTACTTGCCAGCAGGTAAATTTAAACATCCACCGTGGCGTTGCTCTGGTGTTTGAGTGCGGCAGGATTTTTAATTTTTTGATTGACGGGAGCAGGCGCGACAGCAATTAGTCATGATGACTCCGCCTGTAAAACCCACTACTCCCTGATGTGAGAAGTCGTCGACTGGTGTTTTACCATGGTGAAAACCAAAAGACTCCCCACTCCTCGGTTGGCTCCCTCCGCCTTCCCGTAGATTGCATTGCCTTTCAGCCGTTTCGCCCCCTGCATCACCAACGTCGTGCGCCTCGAGAAGCAGAGGGACTTCGGTGTTGTTTAGGCACCCTCTGCATGGGCATGTCCATGTCTCGATGCAACATGACCGTAGGATCAAACTCAGACGGTGCAGATCAGTCACTGTAGCACAAAGCGTGTGGATGTGTTTGGTTGCATTCTCATCTCAATATAGTGCGTAAGTCACCTTACGAAAACCAAATAATCCCAAAACACTTAGGCACGGTACATTAACTCCCTCCCCGTTTCTTGTTTTGTGACATATCAACCAATAAGAGACGTGGGCCGTGCATGCTTTCAATGACTTGAGACTAATAAACATGACATGCAGTGGTTAGTTCATTGAATGCAATGCTATTAATTAGCAAAAATACATTAAGTTTTCTCGTTTTCCTCTCCGCCTTGGTCGCAGTGCACAACGTAAGATGACTTACACACCTAGACGGAGTAATTGTTTCCTCTTCGTGTATTTGTGTTAACCTACTAGTGTGGACTCATGCACCCTTCATGCACTCTTCTAGACACCCAAAAGTGGGTCGAGAAGGGAACTTTTGCTCCCATCCCGTGGACCCTTCATACACCCTGCCTAACACTATTCGTGCTCCATATGGTTCATGTTTCGTGGAGTACTGTAGCACCGTACTCTCCGTGCGTTGTAGACCTAGTTCTGTTAACATTGATCTCACCGTTCATTCTCGACCAGACAGTCGAGAAAGCGGTACTACGTTACTACATTACTGTTCATATAGTTGACATGCGCACAACACCATTTGTCGTCGTCATATCTTACTACACTAGCAACAAGATTGTGTAGTACTGACGTATAAACCACTGCACATGCCTAGTAGTAGGAGCACTGTGTACGTTCAAGTGGCTGCCGTGTTTCGCACTCCTCCGTCGTAAGAGTGGAAACGCTTGTTGTAATCTTTTTTTTCTTCAGAAAAACAGTGGACAAGCTCTACCGTGCGGATCCTCCTCCAGCCATGCACTAAATTACTCACTTTCGCCGACGTGTGGGACAGCCAGCATCGGGGTCCACCCGCCATGCACTAAATTACTCCGTAGTAGAGTGACGGTAGACTACCCCGATCGAAGTGCCGCAGTAATGCCCAATGAGCCGTCAAATCACAAAACCCCTCCTTTCTGGTAGTAAGTTGGACGGACGAAGCAACCATCATTTCACTCTTCTCTCTCAACTTCCTCTCTACCCAACCCTCGCTTCTCCCTCATCTTGTTCCTCATTTCTTCAAGAAAACCCCGACCTGCTTCTGCCATTGTTCTTCTCTCCCAAAGAAGGAAAGGTGAGCGCATCAATGGTGTTGATTCTGGCCAAGGCCCGGTCTTGCAACCCCGAGACTGATCCTATAACTCCCTCTCTTTTTTTCTTTTGGGTTTGTGATTATGGTTTCTTTTCTTTTATTTCTATTCGACAGTTTCTTGATGGACGCTGGAGCACCGGCCGAAGTGATGTCTATGGCTCTGGCCAAAACCATCGAGGCTCATGGTACGAAGAAGCGCAAACACCCCGTCGAGACTACCGCAGACAAGCTCAAAGCCATCGCCCTGTCCAAGCCCCCCTCTCCGGGATCCCTCATTAAGCAAGTCCAGGTAATATCTCTTCTTGACGATCTTTTTCTCGATCTTGATCGTGTTTTTTCATCTAACACGCAGTACTAGTACTGGTTGTACAACTTTCTAGGTGATCTTGCATGTGATTTTTGTGTGCCAAATGACGGTTCTAAATTCCTCTTTTGACCAAAACATGCGAGAGTTTGACACTGATTTCTTATAGATTACTTTCAACGACTCCCTTTGTCCCAAATTTCTTGTCTTAGATTTGTCTAGAAACGGATGTATCTAATACTAAAATGTGACTTGATACATCCGTATCTAGACAAATCTAAGACAAGAATTTTGGGATGGAGGGAGTACTTTATGAACATCAATGCTACCTTTGAAGAGGGTATATTTGCCTCAGTAACTTGTGTTATGGATATTGCAAGTAATCCCTCTGCTCTCATGCCTTTGAAGACATGTTCTAGTGTCTTTGTTCATTCATTTCTGTGCGTATATGTAGTCATATATGGAGTATAATATCGAAAATCATCTTATATTTCTAAACGAAGGTAGTAATAAAATATGGTTTCTGTTTGAATTAGAACCAGGTCCGCGGTGGAGATGAAGTTCTCAAAGTCATGCCTGTGAACTGGAAGACCTGAAGATGAGTTCTACTGCTAAACTATCCAGCTGCTCTGTCCATGTCGCCACGTGTCCTGAACTAGTGTTTTCATGTAGCATTGTTGTCAGGCATGTTCTCGAGTCTGTACTTGACCACAACAATTTCCTGGTTGTGCCACGAAGGGTGTGGTTCTTGTAAAGCTTCCCAACAAATCTGATGCAGCCTGTCTTCATGATCATGTTTTTGAGTGGAAAGACCACTCTGTTAGGTTCTCCAAGGTTGACAAGATGGTGATGGTGCATGTAGACATCTCTCACGAAGTCCAGAGCCTAGTCAGTTATGCGGGGTTCATCCTGTAGGTCGGTGGCCAGAATAGTCTGCAGAGTTTAGTTAGTGCAACTTTGCTTGTCTGTAGTAAGTACTATTGTTCAGTACTTGATTTGTGTTTGTGAACCCTGTATTGTTTATTAGTACTGCCGCTTTTGGTGTGTGGTCAGTCTTGAGAACGGTCTATGTTAATGTATGTCCACTCAATTCAGTCTGTATATTTTGAAGTATCCAGATCATCTTTTTTGTGAGGACGATTTATCAATTATGGTTACACTCCAATATCTGTATGCATTGCAGGGTTTATCGCACCCACCAGGATTTCTAGTCCCATGGATGTTCGGCCCATACGATTTGTCACGACCTTTGGACTGTCCTGCTTGTGGGAGTAGGCGGGGCCCCTGCATGCCACCCGTAGTTGGACGATCAATCTTTTGTTTAGTACTTTAACATAGTGATTTCCTGGTAAGGATTCACTCGTGTCACATCAAGTAAATCTTATTGATTTACTGTCTAAATCTTATTGATTTAATGTCATGTTTTCTTTCTTTTCCTGCAATTTTACGATGCAGGTTTTGCCATGTGACATTCATCACAGAATAAACCGTTTGGTTTGCTCTACGATGGCTATTTTTGCAGGTTTCACTTCTTATGTCGTGTTAGTAACGAAGGCACTGTCCATCACTTATATTACTGGAAAAAACTGGATCAATTTGTTGTCTGAGTACAAACTGAATCTCTATGATGAACTGCAGTTTGGTTTAACAAAAACGCCACAATTAGTCCTTCTCGCGTTTAAAAGAAATGAAGAAAAAACTAGATCACGGTCATGAAGCCTAGTCAAGTTAGAAAGCTGATCATACCAGACCAGACACGATCGCCACTGTCTCGCACATCGGTACCACCTTCAGCAACGGATCGACCACCGACAGTTGCTCTAGCTAGCACTGACATCGGCAGCAGCTTAGTCTGATCCAGCTGAGGATTGGGCACCGACCGCATCAGCGGATCAGGCTGATCTACCAGAGGATCGGGCATCGACACCGGCACCTGCTCCGACACCGGCAGCAGCTCTACAAGGAGCACCATCTCCGGCAGCAGCGGCGGCTTCGGCACCTACACCAACACTTGCACTTGCATCTGCTCCAGCCCGTGCAGCGGCAACCGAACGAGCAGTTGCACCGGCAACAGACTGGGCTGCAGTTCACACTTCATATACCAAAGTCCTTACAAAAACCGACATGTCCACCTTCTTGGTAAGCATTGGCCGCCCAAGTGTTTCATTCTTTTTTATTTCCATGTTGTTTCGCATGATTCACTTTGTTGATCTAACTGTTTGGGTATGTCTTCTTGTTTGCAAACAGAGAATTCCTAGAGCAACGAGGGAGTCGTTCAACAATCCAAGCGACAGCGGCAAAGTTTCTCTTACCATGCGCAGCCTTGGTGTGAATGAACCTGCTCAATATACCGTAAGTATAAAGGATGGTCGCATGATGATTGATGCTAAAGGATGGTCAAGGTTCAAATCTAAATCATATCTTGCGGTAGGGGATGATGTCAAAATCGAACTTCTCGGCAAGGAGAGCTGGTCCAAATGAACTTTGAAATTCTTCAGTACTGCTGAACTGATCTATCCGCCGAGAGATTTTGATGTAATACTCTGGCATGGCGAAACAAGTGTCCTGTGTGTATAAGTAGTATGACATTATCATTGATAGAATTGCAACTCTGATTGCTGGTTAGGAACTGTTGTTTGATTTCATTCCAACAGTTGTTGTGCTTTATTCAATTTTGTGTATTCGCCTTGCGACAGCTTCTAAAACCAGCGTCGTACCGACCGCTTGCAATATGAAAAGCGTTGAGGTAGAACATATGGGCCCCCAAACATGTAGGCCCACCGACCTATGGCCCAAAGTCCAGAACCGTGAGCCTGTCTGAGTATTTCTCAGCTGAACCCCCATAATGCTCGTGTGTTGCACATAACGTCAAGATGCATTTGTATGAGCATTTTATCTTGCGAGAGAAAAGGATGAACAAGGGAAGGCCTTATTTGCAAATGCGGAGAGGTGTGTGGGTACCTTTTTGCAAAATTGCCATAGTTTCCTTCCTATCCATCAGATATAAGTCGGACGGCCTATATTGCAGGATGATAGGCACACCATCATCACCAACTCGTCTATATCGTTTTAAAAAAACTCTGTTTTTATAATTATATATGTTATATATATTCCCCTTGATTTTTCTTATGTATAAAGTTGTGATATAAAAGATCTTTATATTTCTTTACAGAGGGAATATCTCTCTGTCAAAAATATATTTATGTGTAATAACTAGTTACTCCTATCTTTCTACTTCCTTGCGCTGATATGTGGGGCATCCGTCAACGGGGTCCACATGCCATATGCACCAAATTAGAGTGCACAACTGCACGGTAGACCCACCCCGGTCGTAGCACCGCATTAATGCCCAATGAGCCGTCAAATCACAAAAAACCCCACCTTTCCAGCTTTAGCAGTAAGCTGGACGAACGAAGTGGCAATATTTCACTCGGCCTGAATCCCTTCTCCCTTGTCTGCTTGTTCAGAGAAAACCCCCGCTCGGCGATTGCATAGGGTTTTCTCATGGAGAACCTGGTATGAATTCTTCAACCATCCCCGATAAATCCAAGTCCCTTGGTCGCGGGTACTCCTAGGATGGCAGCCGCCGCCGTTGATGCATTTTTCTTGCTACTGAATCTAGTGTGTTTCATTTGCAGTGCCCAAAGTGCGAGGACCCTACAGGTTTCTATGCCCTCAGCGAGACACCACACTTGTTCCTTCTCATCCTAACACATGATTTTAAAATGCGCAAAGTATGTTCCTAGAATCCTCTTTTCTATCCGGGAGGGTGGGGTTTTTTGAACATGATGTCGACTAATTTGGAAATTTGGATTGCTATATTTGGATAAAAGGTACTAGTACCATGGTTAACACTGACGTGAAGGAGGAAAGTATTTCTGGATTTGGATATAGGGAATACATTGTGTTCTCATATTATTTTTCCTGCAGTGCATTCCTTGCTCTGCCAGAACACATGTACTCAAGATGCTCGGCCTTGCCATAACTGAATACACCAGCTTAATGGTAACAGTGAAGATAATCCATGGATATAAGTTTCGAGTTGGGTTCATGAACCAAGAAGATCGCTACTTTTTTATGGCCGAACTTGGATAAACTTTCTCAAGTGTTACGGACTGAAAGTTGGCGCACGGATGCTGATGGAAATAGCAGAACCTGGTCTCATCTTCACTGCGATCTTCCACCCCGACGTCGTTCTAATTGTTCATCCATGTTAGTTTTGTATCTGGTTCTTGCTTGTTGCCTCGATTACTTCTTTATCCACCTATTCTGTCTAACTAATCACAATTTAACTTTAGAAGTAGCAACGAATCTCTCACAAAGATGCTACTTCTAACTAATATTTTCTTATAATTGGTGGCACGTGTAGGTTTTTTTAGAGTTAAGAAGGTTGCTCATTTGTTATTCTGTAACAACTCAGCTGTTACTGATGGCACAAAAGTTGACTGGGACGACATCCACAAGTTCCTACACTTTATTGATCGTCTTGAGGACCTTGTGGGGCGTTTCAATGGTGGAAGGCCACATGGGATATGTGTACCACTGCTGCACTCATTGAACAAGTCCAACTGTGTCGAGAAACTTATGGTATGAGCTATTTTCTGTTATATATGTTGTTCATAAACTATTGATTATACACATTTTTACAGCTGTGATCTTCTTGAAACAGAAACTGCCCAGTTCTATTGTTCCTATACAGATGCCTGATCATGGCCGGGTCAGACTTGCGCTTGGTCACAACATGATGTTTATGTCGACCTACTCCATTCCCCTTGGAGGTGAAAAGATACTTATTCATGGGTGGTCTCAAATAATGAAGGCCCGTCCATCTTGGAGAATAGGACAGAAGATTATGTTCCTGCTTTTCCATGGATCTAAAGCGAATATCCTATTTATTGACCACATTGCGAGATGAAGCCGCTTTCGGAAGGTTGTGGATGCGCGGGGTGGCGCCTGGGCCTTGTCCTGGGGCTTGGCGGCCTCACCCTTGGTTAACTGTAGGCAAAGTAGCACTGTTCGAGGCGTGCTTTGTACGGTTGAACCTATATAAGTACTCATACTGCTTTCAGCTATGGTTGTTAAGTGCCCCTGCTGGTTTCAGTTAAGGTTGTTAAGTACTCCTGCTGCTTTTATAGTCTGTCGTGTTTCTTCAGTCCTGTCTTCCTCCAGCCGCCAAAACCAAACTAGCGCCAGCGGGGCCGCCTGCTTCCGCCTCCCACGGCTGGCTGCGCCTCAGCGCACGCATCGCCACCCCACCATCTCCTAAATCATTAACACCGACGTCCGAGGCCTCGCTGTCGTCCTCCACGCACTTTGGTGCGCTCGCCGCGTGTAGGATCGGAAGTATGTCTAGAGGGGGGTGATTAGAATACTTGACCAAATAAAAAATCTATCCTTTTCCCAATTTTAGTTCTTGGCAAATTTTAGCTATCTTAGCACAACTCAAGCAATCTTCACACAATTCAAGCAAGCATGCAAAGAGTATATGTGCAGCGGAAAGTAAAGCATGCAACTTGCAAGAATGTAAAGGGAAGGGTTTGGAGGATTCAAACGCAATTGGAGACACGGATGTTTTTGGCGTGGTTCCGATAGGTGGTGCTATCGTACATCCACGTTGATGGAGACTTCAACCCACTGGAGGGTAACGGTTGCGCGAGTCCACGGAGGGCTCCACCCACGAAGGGTCCACGAAGAAGCAACCTTGTCTATTCCATCACGGTCGTCGCCCACGAAGGACTTGCCTCACTAGCGGTAGATCTTCACGAAGTAGGCGATCTCCTTGCCCTTACAAACTCCTTGGTTCAACTCTACAATCTTGTCGGAGGCTCCCAAGTGACACCTAGCCAATCTAGGAGACACCACTCTCCAGGAAGTAACAAATGGTGTGTTGATGATGAACTCCTTGCTCTTGTGCTTCAAATGATAGTCTCCCCAACACTCAACTCTCTCTCACAGGATTTGGATTCGGTGGAAAGAAGATTTGAGTGGAAAGCAACTTGGGGAAGGCTAGAGATCAAGATTCATATGGTAGGAGTGGAATATCTTGAACTCAACACAAGGGTAGGTGGTTCTCTCTCAGAAAATGTGTATTGGAAGTGAAGATCTGTTCTGATGGCTCTCTCCACGAATGAAGAGTGGGTGGAGGGGTATATATAGCCTCCACACAAAATCTAACCGTTACACACAATCTGCCAAACTCGGTGGGACCGAATCATTAAACTCGGTCGGACCGATTCAACAAACCTAGTGACCGTTAGGATTTTCGGTGGGACTGAGATGCAAGTCGGTAGGACCGATATGGTTAGGGTTAGGGCGTAACATAATCTCGGTGTGACCGATTACACAAACTCGGTGGGACCGATTTTGGTAATAAGCTAACCAGAGAGTTGGTCAGGTAAACTCGGTGGGACCGATTTGCTCTTTTCGGTGAGACCAAAATGTTACGAAAGGGAAACAGTGAGTTTACATTGCAATCTCGGTGGGACCGATCGCTCACTTCGGTTGGACCGAAACGTTACGAAGGGAAACAGAGAAATTGCAATCCCATCTCGGTGAGACCGAGATCCCTATCGGTGAAACCGATTTGCTAGGGTTTGTGGCAGTGGCTATGACATGTGAAACTCGGTGGCTCCGGATAGAAAGATTCGGTGGGGCTGAGTTTGACTTTTGGTTTAGGTCATATGTGGATATGCAAAAGGTAGTTGAGGATTTTGGAGCATATCACTAAGCACATGAAGCAAGAGGCTCATTAAGCAACACCTCATCCCTCCTTAATAGTATTGGCTTTTCCTATGGACTCAATGTGATCTTGGATCACTAAAATATAAAATGTAGAGTCTTGTCCTTGAAGTTTGAGCCAATCCTTTGTCCTTATAATTTTGAGGGATCCACTTTCCTCATCCATGCCATGCCATCCATTGAGCTTTTCCTGAAATATTCATCTTGGAATAATGTTAGCTCAATGAGCTATATGTTGTTAGGAATTACCAAAACCACCCAGGGATAGTTGCACTTTCAATCTCCCCCTTTTTGGTAATTGATCACAACATATAGATCAAAGCTTCGACAAATGATAATAAGAATGAAATATATCGTCGCTTTGAGAAGTATGTGATAAGTAAGAGCTCCCCCTAAATTTGTGCATGTTTTAAGATTTGCTTTGGACTGCAAATGCACAAAGGGTTAGAATCATGGGTTACTCTTCCATGTCACATACATCTTGGTGGAGCGCTCAAAATGATAAGAATTAAATACATGCACTCATCACCAAGCAAAGTGAATGATCAAAATAAGGATAAACTGATAATAACATCCAACAAGCATTAAGTGTAGCTTATGATCAAACACATGATCATCAATGTCTCACAAATTACGGCATAGTATCTCAAGCACTCAAAAGCAAATAAAGTTCAACCAAGAAGACAAGAGAGAACAAATGCAAACTCTCTCTTGAAGCCTATGATCTATACATTTTTCTCCCCCTTTGGCAACAAGTTACCAAAAAGTTCATAGAAAATGCATAGTACTAATCGACTCTCAGGCTTGGTCTTCAGTTGGTGGAGTCCGGATAACGCCAAGGACGAAGGCTTCAGTAGAAGTGGTTGGAGCTGCTGGGGTAGGAGCTGGAGCTGGTGGAACTGAAGCTGTAGCTGGTGCAGAAGTGGTGGCTCTGGTGTCTGGAACTGGCACTGCAGATGATCTCTGAGCTTTGGGCACCCTGGCAAAAGCATCAGTTGTGGTCTTGCCCTTCCTCTCCTGCATATCATCATGTAATTGTTCCACGACAGACTGAATCTCTGTTACTTTCACATCCAGGTCATAGAACTTTTGTTCCATGATTCTTTCCAGGCTCTCTTGGTTTTGAGTCAGGGTGGCCAGTCCTTTCTCAATTCTCAGAGTGGATGCCATCAGGTAACTGAGCTGCTCCTGCTTGTTCTTCAAGAAGTACTCAGATGCCTCCTCTTGAGTTGGCATCTTGGCAGCTTTCTCCATCTTTGCCTTCTCCTTCTTTGCTTGAGCATGTGCAGATGATGGTTCATTCTCATTCATGACAACCTGATTGTCTTCAAAGTCTGGATGGATGGGCAGGTGTTCCTTGTCCAGCAAGTATGTGACTGTGCCCATCTTTGAGTTGATCAGCTCTTGAATTTGTGGGGCATATCTACAGCTCCTCTTCTGATTAGCTGTTGTCCTCTTAATGGTTTCTACCATGAGACTCATCACCTTGAATTTCTGTGGCACATCAAATATGTGGAGCATGTTTATTGCATGGCCTCGGATCATCTTGTGATCACCTGACTTGGGCAATAGAGTGTGCCTCAGAATCCAGTTGATAGTGGGCAGCCCTGACAGAAGGTAATGCACTGAGCCAAACTTGAAAGCGTCAAGTGCTTTGTTTGGGATCTCCTTGTACATGTTGGACATGGAATTGTGATCCATCTTCTTCTTGGCATATATGTCCAAGTCATCTTCCTGCTCTTCTGGGGCATTGATCAGTTGTGCCCATTCAACAACTATAAACTGATATCTGGTTGCTTCTGACATCCACACTATCCTGCCATCTGGATAGAAGTGTGTTGTGGAGTAGAATTGCATGATGAGCTCCTCATTCCACTTTGTGAGCTTCTGCCCAACAAAGTCTGTAACTCCACAACCCTTGAAGCTGTCATACACTCCAGGATAGTGTTCTTCGTTTTCCTTGATGTATTCCCAATCAACCCATCTCATGTCACATACTATGGGCTTCTTGTCCAGCAGCACTGTCTCATAGAAGTCTTGCTGTTCCTTGGTGTGAAACCTATAATCCACAGCAGTTCTTCTCCTTGAAGCATATGGATCTGCTTCTCTCCACTTCTTCAGCCCTGAATCTCTTCTAATTTTCATGTCCTCAGCCACAGGATGAGCATCATTGTGGTCTGGGATCTTGGGCTTGAGCTTCCTGAGCACTTGCCCTTCTTCTTCTTCAGCAATGTCAGGCATTGGGGCCTTGTTCTTTTCAGCAGCAGATATGTTCCTGGTGTTTCTCTTTGGTGCACTCTTGGGCTTAGGTGCAGCTTTGGGTGCTTCCTTGGGCTTGGATGCAGTAGCCCCTGACCTTATGGCATCACCCATAAGTTTCTGTGCCTTGGGTGCTGGAGCAGCAACCTCTTCTTCCTCTTCTTCATCCGAGTCTCTCCTCATGGAGGGTTTACCAAGAACTCTGGCAGTGGTAGTTCTGACTCTCTTCTTCTTATCCTGGCCACTTGCTTCCTCTTCTGATTCCATGGTGAGCTTCATGGTTTCTTCAGTTACAGCCTTCCTAGGCTTAGAGGTGGGAACTCTTCTTGCAGGTGCCTTTTTCTGCATTCCAGGCTTGATGGCTGCAGCTAAGCCATACTCTTTCTTGAGCACCTTCTTCTTGGGTGTGGCTTCCTCTTCTGCCACATAGTCCTCATCCTCTGATTCAGAAGTTCTCTTCTTGTTTGCTCTAGTGGTAGCTTTAGGCAGATTGCTTGGGGTGCTCCTGCTACCCTCATCAGAACTGCTAGAGGGACTAGTGCCCTCACTCAAATGAACCTGCTCCTCAGATTTGTTCTGGCTGTCACTTTGATCAGACATGTTGCAAATTCAGACTGCTGACCCTGTGAATAGTTTATAGATGAGATAGAGTGGATGAGCATCACAAAATGCAGAGATTTTTGCAAAAGAATGAGTCAAAAACTTAGTTTTAGTTTTCCACGGAAAGCATTTCGGATCAACCGATTTGCAAACTCGGTGATACCGAAGCAGCTTTCGGAACCAAAACAAGTTAACTCGGTCAGACCGAGTCACAGTTCGGTGGCACCAAGACTGCTAGGGTTTCACAAAGTCCTGAACTCGGTCTCACCGATTTGTAATTCTCGGTCAGACCAAGAACCACATGTGCAATGGCCGTGGCCGAATCGGTGAAACCGAGTTCTGCAACATGGTGGGTCCGAGATGGTTTCGGCGGAAACCTAAACCTAAATTTTCGAATCTCAACTATTATACAGATTGTTTTGACTGGATAGGAGTGTTTCAATCGTAGCAAGAATCATAAAGAACACAATGTGCTAGGGATTGGACGGGGAATAGCACTGTGATCGAGTCCATACCCTAGTTCGGTGGCGGACTCTTACGGCGGCAATGGCGGAGACAAATTCCGTTGACGGCGGCGGAGACCAGCGACAGGAGGCGGCTGGCGACGAGGAGGACGATTTGGAGACCCAGGAGGCAGAGCGAGCTATGCGCAGGCGAAGAGGTTTCGGAGAAATTTCCAAAAAAATTCCCGTGAGTATATATAGCCCGACCCTGTCTATGTGACTGAGTGGAACAACTCGGTGGCACCGAGATGCATAACTGTTGACAGTTATGGCAACTTGGTGTGACCGAAAAGTTCAAATCGGTTGCACCAAGGTGAAAACCTAGATCGACTAAGTGATCTCGGTATGACCAAAATGTAGGGATCGGTCAGACCGAAAAGCACAAAGAAGTTTTGGAAGTTTAAGTCTATGATAAATCGGGGACTCCGAGTGCTCCTCACACAGAGTGGTTTGAATCTGACTTGATCAAATTTTGTGATGTAGCATGAATAGAGTTTGAGACGAGAAAAGCATAGATAGCTAGAGAAGGTTCTTAGGCATTCTTGTCCATCCACTTGGCAGGGAAAAAGAAAATCAATCAATCATAACAACAAGTGTATGTCCTCGAATAAGTAAAATATGCATTCAACATGCTCACACAATAAAATGGCAATTGAAATATGTGGCAAAGCATGCACAACCAATTCTAGCATCTATCAAGCAATTGGCGATGACTAGGTCATCTATATATGAGTATATTGACTTAGGAGTCAAATGAGAACATTTGATAGGTCATACTCATCGTTTAAGCACAAGTGGGGTTACCACTTTTACATAAAGCATTGTTGTGTTCACATCATTAGAGTTGCTTTAGCTCAATTCTTAGAGTAAAGCTCCCCCTAGATGTGATATCCCCCCTAAGAGGGATGAACTAACCTTGGGTTTCGTCGATGATGACTTCATGTAGATGTTGAAGATGTGGATGCTCAATGTTGACGTAGATCAATTGGAGCTATCCATTGGAGTGAATTGCACTTTCAATACCTACATGGGTTAGTCCCACAAGGAACAAACAAGGATATCCATAGACATAGAGTGATGCACACACAAGATGACGTCTATGAAAGCTTTTAGGTTACCTTGTTCCTTGACTTACCAACAAGAGGGTTTGTGACTCCTTGAACTAGTGCAAGATGTGGAAGTTGATTGCACTTGTTCTTGCCAAAATGATAAGAGTGAAGTATGTTGGCGGAGTCACCCTCAAGAACTCTCTAGTTCTTCTTCTTTTGGATCCACACCATCTTTATGGGAATCCTTGGAGTTGTAGTCGTACTTGATGAAGTGGAACTTGAAGTAGTCTTGGGAATCCACTTGACGAAGGTCTTAGGAGCTTCTTCAAATGCATCAATTTCCTCTTGAAGCTTGTCCTTGCCTTTTTGCTTGTAGTCTTGTGGTGGAAGATCATCTTGAGCTTGTGTTCCTTTGAAAGAAGTAGGATCATACTTCTCTTGTTGAGGAACAAACTTTGTCTTGGGGTATTGATCTTCTTCCCACTCAACTCCATTGGCATTGAACTTTCGTTCAAAACCAACACCTTGATTCTTCCGGTGCCTTCCTTGCTTGCGTACAATTTCCTCGAATTGCTTACTCCCGGCAAGGCTCTTGTACACTCCTTTCTCTATAATTCCCTTCAATAGGCTATTTTATTGCTTAAGTGTAACTTGGCTAAGAGAATCATTAGTGGAATCAAGAGAGCTACTAGAAGCAACAATATTGGATTTAACATGATCATTGTTACTACTAGAGGAAGAATCTTTCTTGTTCTTGTTACTAGACTTGACTTGAGGCATGTAAGTGGATAAGAGTAAATGCTTGGCAATGTAAGAAGAACTTTTCTTACGAAGATCATCATTGATTGCTTTTAAGAACTCATGCTCTTGCTCAAGGTTGAGCTTTTCAAAGCGTAATTTCTCGTGTGTTCTTAAAAGTTCTCGATGATCTTCTAAGATAGTTTCATGAGCTAACTTAAGAGTGTTTAGTTCTTTAGTTAGAGCCTCAATCTTCTCCTTATCATTATCATTCGTTTTATCTTGATTAGCATGATTAATTGACATTTCATCATAGTATTCATCACTAGAGTTGTCAACAAGTAAATCATCATCACCTAACAAGTCATCTTCATCACTATTGAAATCAACATACTCGGGGTGTGATACCTTTGGGCCTTTAGCCATGAAGCATGTTCCAACTCCTTCATTTGGTGAGTCAAATATGTCCTAGGAGTTGGTTGACACAAGTGCTAGACCGGCAACACCTTCATCTTGAGTATATTCGGAATCGGAGTGATAACTTCTCTTGGAGTGGTTGTCGGAGTCGGAGCCGGATACCCATTCACCAACATGAGCTTGATGTCTTCGTTTTGTGTAGCTCCTTGATGACTTTACTCTTCTTTCCGAATCCTTGCTTCACCGTGAGTGTCTTTGTTCATAACGATCATCTCTACTCCTTCTTTCTCTAGATGGTGATTCCTCTCTTCTGCTTCTTCTTTTGGGAGAGTCTTCTCTTCTCTTGTAGGGATCCGTACACTCATTGGAATAGTATCCGGGTCTTCCACAATTGTAGCAGTTTCGCTCTCGACTAGAAGATCTTTTGTCATTGTAGGACCTTGACTTGGAGCTTCTATCTTTGCTTCTACTCTTGTAGAACTTGTTGAAGTTCTTCACCATTAAGCTCAATTCTTCATTGAAGGTTTGCTTCTCACTTGATGATGTGGGGGCTTCACATGAGGCTTTGTAAGATCCACTTGATTTGTTGTGAAGTTCCTCTTTACCCTTGAGTGACATCTCATGAGCAACAATTCTTCCAATGACTTCCGTTGGCTTGAGATCTTTGTAATTGGGCATCATTTGGATCAATGTGCACACGGTATCATATTTTCCATCCAAGGCTCTTAGGATCTTCTTGATGATGAATCTATCGGTCATCTCTTCACTCCCTAAGCCGGCAATCTCATTTGTGATAAGAGCAAGCCTAGAGTACATTTCAGCGACACCTTCACCATCCTTCATTTTGAACTTGTCAAGCTGACTTTGAAGCACATCCAATTTGGATTCCTTGACGGAGTCGGTACCTTCGTGCATATCAATCAAAGTATCCCAAATTTCCTTTGCATTCTCAAGACGGCTGATTTTGTTGAATTCTTCGAGGCACATTCCGTTGAAGAGAATATCACAAGCTTGAGCGTTGTATTGCAGCATCTTCAACTCTTCCGTGGTTGCTTCACGGTTTGGTTCTTTCCCATCAAAGAAGTCACCTTGCAAGCCAACACACACAATAGCCCAAACGGTGGGGTTATGTCCAAGAATATGCATTTTCATTTTATGCTTCCAACTAGCAAAATTAGTACCATCAAAGTAAGGACCTCTACGGTGATAATTTCCCTCGCTAGACGCCATACTCTCCTAGGTTGTGAAACCAAGGCTGTGACCACCAAAAGCTATGGAAATCAAAGCAAATGGAGACCAAAGCTCTGATACCACTTGTAGGATCGGAAGTATGTCTAGAGGGGGGTGATTAGACTACTTGACCAAATATAAAATCTATCCTTTTCCCAATTTTAGTTCTTGGCAGATTTTAGCTATCTTAGCACAAGCCAAGCAATCTTCACACAATTCAAGCAAGCATGCAAAGAGTATATGTGCAGCGGAAAGTAAAGCATGCAAATTGCAAGAATGTAAAGGGAAGGGTTTGGAGGATTCAAACTCAATTGGAGACACGGATGTTTTTGGCGTGGTTCCGATAGGTGGTGCTATCGTACATCCACGTTGATGGAGACTTCAACCCACGGAGGGTAACGGTTGCGCGAGTCCACGGAGGGCTCCACCCACGAAGGGTCCACGAAGAAGCAACCTTGTCTATTCCATCACGGCCGTCGCCCACGAAGGACTTGCCTCACTAGCGGTAGATCTTCACGAAGTAGGCGATCTCCTTGCCCTTACAAACTCCTTGGTTCAACTCCACAATCTTGTCGGAGGCTCCCAAGTGACACCTAGACAATCTAGGAGACACCACTCTCCAAGAAGTAACAACTGGTGTGTTGATGATGAACTCCTTGCTCTTGTGCTTCAAATGATAGTCTCCCCAACACTCAACTCTATCTCACATGATTTGGATTTGGTGGAAAGAAGATTTGAGTGGACAGCAACTTGGGGAAGGCTAGAGATCAAGATTCATATGGTAGGAGTGGAATATCTTGAACTCAACACAAGGGTAGGTGGTTCTCTCTCAGAAAATGTGTATTAGAAGTGAAGATCTGTTCTGATGGCTCTCTTCACGAATGAAGAGTGGGTGGAGGGGTATATATAGCCTCCACAGAAAATCTAACCGTTACACACAATCTGCCAAACTCGGTGGGACCGAATCGTTAAACTCGGTCAGACCGATCCAGCAAACCTAGAGACCATTAGGATTTTCGGTGGGACTGAGATGCCATCATTTTGGTAATAAGCTAACCAGAGAATTGGTCAGGTAAACTCGGTGGGACCGATTCGCTCTTTTCGGTGAGACCGAAATGTTACGAAAGGGAAACAGTGAGTTTACATTGCAATCTCGGTGGGACCGATCGCTCACTTGGTTGGACCAAAATGTTACGAAGGGAAACAGAGAAATTGCAATCCCATCTCGGTGAGACCGAGATCCCTATCGGTGAAACCGATTTGCTAGGGTTTGTGGCAGTGGCTATGACATGTGAAACTCGGTGGCTCCGGATAGAAAGAATCGGTGGGGCCGAGTTTGACTTTTGGTTTAGGTCATATGTGGATATGGAAAGGTAGTTGAGGATTTTGGAGCATATCACTAAGCACATGAAGCAAGAGGCTCATTAAGCAACACCTCATCCCTCCTTAATAGTATTGGCTTTTCCTATGGACTCAATGTGATCTTGGATCACTAAAATATAAAATGTAGAGTCTTGTCCTTGAAGTTTGAGCCAATCCTTTGTCCTTATAATTTTGAGGGATCCACTTTCCTCATCCATGCCATGCCATCCATTGAGCTTTTCCTGAAATATTCATCTTGGAATAATGTTAGCTCAATGAGCTATATGTTGTTAGGAATTACCAAAACCACCCTGGGATAGTTGCACTTTCACCGTGGCGCCGCCCTCTCGCGTTGTCAACATGGTCAACAAACAACAGGAATCGGCAGAAGTACGTGGAGAGGATGACATTAGGGCCCACCATGTCAGCGCATGGAAAAATAAAATGCTTCCTCCTAGTGTTTTCCAAACATCTGGGACCCATGACATTGTGAGCGTATATAGTCAATAGACAAGAGAACAACACAAGATCGGCTGACACCTGGGACATAGCAGCTCGAGCAGTATTTTTTTTGTTATTGTTGAGACAGAGCAGGGTTTGAACTGGGTTGTGGCCCCTCTAGCCCAGGTTTATATTTTATGTTCACCATGTGACTAGCCCAGCTATTTTTTCTTCGTGAAAATGAGCCCAGTTTATTTTTCTGAAGAATACCCAATCCAGGCCTACTTATTTTTCTACGCCCTGATGGGCTGCAACTCTTTCAAGACGCCCGCAAATCTTAAAAGTAATAGAAATGGGTTGAAAATATAAAAACAGATGACAAATTGGCAATTACTTTATAGTTCTGAATTTGTTCACATTTTCAGATTCCTATTTCACTGGGCATTAACCTAATTTAAATATATCTTCAAAGTACTTTAAATCTGGCTTGACATTTCGGTATTAAAAATAGTTTGGAACCCACAGAAATATGCGAAATTGGCCCTGGCCAACCAAAAAACGGACTGCAAAAAATTGCATAAGAAGTCGCAATGAGCTATATATAAATTATTTAAAAAGGAGGGAATGTTCTGACTTATGGGCTTATTAAGTTCATGCGTATGCAAGATTTTTTTTAGTTATTATATACGTCAACAAACGATTCTAGCAGACGTAACCGTTGGATGTCAATCCAACGGCCGTCGTGTTTCTTCAATCTCTGATCTTCTTGCTACAGGCGCCAAATCCAGCGCCGGTGGGACCACTGATCCCACCTCCCGTGCAGGCCTCACCGCCCCGTACTACTCCCACCACTGGCCAGGGCATCCCTCTACTCACCCACACCCCCTATTATTCTGTGGTGATGGCAGCCTCACACCGCAGCCGAACCAGTGAACCCTCGTACTCCTCTCCGTGTGGGCATCCACTGTCGCGTCTTCCCTGGCTCCGTGTCGTCCCCTTCCTAGGCCTCGCCGTCGTCCACCGCCCTGGTGTTCTCGGTGCGACGTGGTCAACATGGTCAAGGAACGACTTCCATCAGAAGAATACTGTCGTGGAGAGGCTGACAGCTGGGTCCACGGCAGCCGCCAGGAAGTGCCTCCTTATTACGTGGAAAATAATTATTCCTCCACCTGACAGCAGGGACCCAATGGACGGGCAACTGTATTTCGCGAAAAAAACGTTTCGCCGGACTGCTAGGACCTACCAACTACATCTTCGCACGCAAGGAAGTGCGTCCAGGCAAAAAAAATGATTCGCCCCCTGACTGTTGGGACCCACCAGCTACATCTTCACAGGCAAGGAAGTGCCTGACAGTCGGGACCCACCTGGTCGAAGCGTACGTAGCGTTGTCCTTCTGGTTGCGAACGTGTACGTACATACTGGTCGATGTAGAGGCGTGCACGTGTCGTAGTAGAGGCACGCACGTAGCATGTACACGTACGTACAACGGCCAGTGTGCAAGAAAGAGAATACGGCCACATACGTACA
Source organism: Aegilops umbellulata (assembly GCA_032464435.1). Lineage (NCBI taxonomy): Eukaryota > Viridiplantae > Streptophyta > Magnoliopsida > Poales > Poaceae > Aegilops > Aegilops umbellulata. The sequence goes on from CP136060.1 coordinate 96,775,025, forward strand.
TATGGGCAGGGTCTCGAACGCCTACTAGCGCATACGTACGGCCAGGGCTCGTGTACATGGCTGGGTCGGAACGGAGAAACAGCGTCGTCGTCGTGTTCATGGGGAGCCAACCGGCTGGGTCGGAACGGAATGCGTCGTCGTATTCATCGGGAGGGCTTGGACGGAACAGCCGATGGAAACGAGGCCTGGCGTACCGCAGAACGGAGGAAATGGCCTTGTGTTCGACCGGCCACGTTCGAAACGGGATCCTGTTCATCGGGAGGGGTCTGGCGTACCGCAAAACGGAGGAAACGGACCTCCTACGGTCGAAACGGGGGTCCTGTTGATCGGGAGGGGTGTGGCATACCGCAAAATAGAGGAAACGGACTTGTGTTAGAGCGCTAGGATCGAAACGGGGGTCCTGTTCATCGGGAGGGGTGTGGCGTACCGCAAAACGGGACTCCAGGGGATACTGTTCATCTCCACCGTCGACCCCCTCCAGCCTCCACGGGCTACTGTTCATCCACCATCGACCTCCTCCAGCCTCCACTTGCGACTGTTCATCCATGGGCTCCTGTTCATCCAGCCTCCATCGTGCGCTACTCCACCGGCTACTGTTCAACCAGCCCTCTCCACGGGCTCCTGTTCAACCACCCCTCCGCGGGCTACTGTTCATCCTGCCCTCCCCCGTCTACTGTTCATCCTGCCCTCCACGGGGTGGTCCTGTTCATCCTGCCCTCCACGGGGTCCTGTTCATCCAGCCCCAACCGGCTCGAACGATCGAGGTCCTGTTCATCCACCCCCACCGGGAACTGTTCATCCAAACCCCCCAGCAACGCTCACTGTTCATCCAGAGGCAACGCCACGGGGTCCTGTTCATCCACCCCCACCGGGAACTGTTCATCAAACCCCCCCCCCCAGCAACGCTCACTGTTGATCCAGAGGCAGCATCGATCGGCTTCAGTTAGCAGCAGTAGCGAAGGAATCGCTCGATCGGGTTCAGTTAACAGCCATCGCTCGATCGCTCGAGTTCAGTAACGCGTAGCCTGCAGTGCAATCGCTCGGGTTCAGTTAGAGCCCAACGCCTCGCTCGGGTTCAGTTAGAGCCCAACGCCTCGCACACACGCGCGTATGTATGAGAGAAACGCGCATCGCTCGGCCCCCGACCACCCACCATAACCGGGGACTCCCCGATATTTTCCGTGCCCTCGCTTCTACCATGGTTTTTTCTGTCATGGACGGCCCAAAGAATGTCATGCAGCTGCGTCTCCGGCCCGCCCAGGACGAAAAGCCCATTTTCTGTCATGATTTTTTTATAGAAGTAGGACCCCACCACATCTATGATGATACCGGGTTTTGTCACAATTATCGTCATAGAAGTGTCATAAGTATGACAGAAAAGATTTTCGTTCGGCCCGATGGGGATGATTGTAGGATGCTCTGCATCATCTCCCCCCCCCCTTGGGAAAGATCCAACCTCAGATCGTGATCCTCATCACCATGGAAACGGTTGTCGTGGACAGACTTGTAGTTGGACAAAGTTGAAGACATGTCGCAATCCAAGTACTCCAAGTTGTCTCTGGAGTGGTATTCATGCAAAAAGAGCAAACACAAGCAACACTCGGAAATACAATGGTTAGTGCATACAAGGCGTCCATCAAGTAGGTATGAGTCCGTTCGGCAAGATTGTTCGTGACAAAGCGCATGAAGCTTATCAAGATGATATAGAATGATACGCAAAGAATTCATGGGAGCAAAATCATTCATTGTGCGCACAAATGTAGTGTGGATGTGATCAATGCAACCATTGTGCAAAATGATATCATAATGGTATTGTGTATCAAAAGCATGAACATGGTAATTGGTGCTCAATGTGACTATGTGATCATGCAATTGATGATGGGCAATGTGATCGTTATGCATGAATATGCCATCAAGAAATATCACAACAAATTTGCTAAGAAAGTGCACAAGCTCATATATCATGGATGACATGGAAATACAAGATGCAACAAGGCAATCATAATGTGAGTCAATCCATGCATAAGATGCAAATTTGTTATGGGTGGTGTCATACCATGGCTCAATGTCATGGTAGAAGTGGTGGTCCGGTGGTGCTTCCAAAGTAGGTGCATCCAATAAGTGCGAGCACTCCTCAACTTGAAGGTCCATAGGGTCCATCTCTAATGTCGGTCCTCCGTCCAATAGATGTATCATGTAGACTAGAAGAAGGAGACAACAATGAAAGAATGACCCATCCAGTATGCGTATGTGAAGATGGCTCAAGGGGAAGGAGTTCACCTTTATGAGGATGTCGAAAATGTTGGTGTCGTGCATCATGTGCGCCTTCGCATGACCAATATGTCTCGTGATGGAACCACCTAATGAATCCCTCAGATTGAAAGAACATGACAAACACTCGGAAAAACAAATGAGGTTAGCAGAAATGCAACACCTATCATTCGTGTGGTGAAATACCCAACAAGTGTTCTGATCATTCTTATCATAATAAGGTACAAGGGAATGTGGCATGGTATGGAAGCATATGATGCGAGTACAACCAAAGAAAATGAGCTCAATCAAAGAAGCATGCGTCACAAATAAGATGTCTAAGTCTCCAAGATCAATAAGCATAGCATGGGGGCACTCACTACAATGGAATATGAGAGGTGAAACCAATGGAGACAAGAGACAATGATCAAGACAAATCATGTGAGAGGCATGAACATATATGTCATCAACCCAATGAAGTGAGCAAAAATGTATCATGGGTGATGCAACATAGCAAACAATCATAGTGATCAAGTCATAGAAGCTAGTAGTGCGAAGATGCAACATGCTATAAGATAGCAATCATGTCACGTGTGCAAATAGTGGGCATACATAATGCACATGACATATCACAAGCATGAAAACAAGGGATGAGTAAGGTAGCATCATTGTATTGGCAAGAAGTCCTATGAAAATAGCAATGGAACATCATGACTCTCCCAACACAAGAATCAAGAATAGCATGGGGCATGTATAGAACATGGCAATAGCAACTAGTATCTCCACCAAGCATGCAAATACACATAGGAGTAGCATAATGGTGAATCATGGGTAGATGCAAGAAAGGGTCACAATTGCATGGTAAAATCATGTAAAGAGGCATAACATGCAAAGTGAACACGAGAGAATGGGCATAAGGTGACAAATGGTATATAGGCCATAGTCGTGTGAGAGCCAAGTAAAAGAGATGTGCGAAGTCATTGCATGGAGGAAATGGTGGTAAGGATAGTCCACTGAATCCCAAAGCATCATTGCTCTCAAGAGCTCGTTTCGTCAACTCATGGGATTGTGAGGTTGACGAGTATTCATGAGTACGTACACAAAACAAAGGCAAATGGAAAATTGTGTGTGCGTGGTATATGTACACATCATCCATTATGATGCATACGTGCATGTGTTGGTTAGCACACCATATCCAATGTTCAAATAAATGAGATGCATGATATAGAAACATGTCATCCATCATGATAGGTTTGTTGTTATGTAAAGCATAATGGAGACTCAAAGGATTTAATGCATCATGTGTAAAACCTAGATCATTGTCATGAATGGTATGCATATGGTGCACACACTGGATGCATTCATGCAATCTATAATTATTCTCATGGCAAGGAATTTGTAATGCATCACCATATACATGTGTGGCAATTTTATTCATGGGATGATGCACACAATGTATGGAATCATGCGATGTACATTCATTTTCATGGCATGGCATATGGCATGAATTGCATAACTTTTTCAATGGAAACATAGCAATATCATCGCAAGAGAAACAAAATCCTATAACCATCATCTCGTCATCTATGCCATAAGTGCAAATGGTATTTATTTTAATGGGGCATGCATAGTTACTATGTTGAGATTGTAATGATGCAATATGGGAGATCTCACTCATAGCATATGACAAGTTTAATGAATTGTCAAACATGACGTGACCAATAGAATTTTCACATGATATCCTATGGAGCATAGCATCACAACTAGGCAATTCAACATGCTCATCATCATATTCATCATAAATGGCGTCAAGGTCGGTGTCAAAACCGGCGGATCTCGGGTAGGGGGTCCCGAACTGTGCGTCAAGGTCGGATGGTAACAGGAGACAAGGGACACTTTATTTTACCCAGGTTCGGGCCCTCTCGATGGAGGTAAAACCCTACTCCTGCTAGATTAATATTGATGATATGGGTAGTACAAGAGTGGATCTACCACGAGATCAAGGAGGCTAAACCCTAGAAGCTAGCCTATGGTATGATTGTGTATAATGATGGTTGTCCTACGGACTACAACCCTCCGGTTTATATAGACAGCGGATAGGGTTAGGGTTACACAGAGTCGGTTACAATGGTAGGAGATCTTGAATATCCGCACGCCTAGCTTGCCTTCCACGCCAAGAAAAGATCCTTCCGGACACGGGACGAAGTCTCCGATCTTGTATCTTCATAGTCCTGGAGTCCAGCTGAAGCTATAGTCCGGCTATCCGAACACCCCCTAATCCAGGACTCCCTCAGTAGCCCCTGAACCAGGCTTCAATGACGACGAGTCCGGCGCGCAGATTGTCTTCGGCATTGCAAGGCGGGTTCCTCCTCCAAGTTCTTCAAGAAGATTATGAACACCAAAAATAGTGTCCGGCTCTTCAAAATAAGTTTCCACATATTGCCATATAGAGAATAATATTAACACAAATCAAATCTGCTGACGTATTCCGCAGTGTGTCATAACACTGCGACCAAGCCTTCCATATAAATTGCTTTCATCGTTCCACCTTAGCGCGTTTAGCGAGGCGGTTTCCTTGGCACGTCTTGTCAAAGCAGAGATCATGTGCCCCGCTTTAACGGGATTCTCATTAATACGGACGTGGGTAACCCAACCGCGCCATTTACCATGGCGCTTGGGAGGCAAGTGAGTTTCATTAGGTAGGTGGGGACGCATAACCGCACCCGCTTATAAAAGGGATAAGGATTCACCTTTTTAACCTACGCCTTCTTCCTCCTCTGCCGATCCATCTCCCGCGCACTCAAGCTCCAGCACCCAAGTCCGCTCTTCCTTCCTCAACCTTCTCCAACAATGTCCGGAGCGGGAGGCAGGTGGATGGTTTCCTCTGTCATGGAGGCTCAAGTAAAAAAGTTGAGGAAAGCCGGATACTTGTCCAAGGACATCCCGCATCGGCTTCCTGAGAAGGGGCAGCTTCTTCCTACCCCAAGGACCCATGAGAGGGTAGTGTTTCTTCCCCACTTACTCCGCGGACTGGGCTTTCCACTTCACCCATTTGTCCGGGGGCTCATGTTCTACTACGGCCTGGACTTCCACGATCTGGCCCCGAACTTTGTTCTCAACATCTCGGCGTTTATCGTCGTGTGTGAGGCATTTCTCCGCGTCCGCCCTCACTTCGGCCTCTGGCTCAAGACCTTCAACGTCAAGCCCAAGGTGGTGTCCAGCACCCAGGCGGAGTGCGGAGACGCTATGGTCGGCAAGATAGCCAACGTCCTATGGTTCGATGGCTCCTTTGTGGAGTCCCTAAAGGGGTGGCAGGCCGGGTGGTTTTACATCACCGAGCCACGCGATCCGAACTGGGTCGCAGCCCCCGAGTTCAGATCCGGACCCCCCACGCGGCTCATGTCCTGGAAAGAGACGGGCCTGTCGTGGGGCAACGAGGAGGAAGTGACTGGGTTGCAGACGTGCATCCAGTCCCTGGTGAACAAGCCAATCCGGCTTGTTAATATAGTCCACGTTATGCTCATTCGCCGGATCCTCCCGTGCCAACAACGGGGTTTCACTTTGTGGGAGTTCGACCCGGCGCAGCACCAAACCCTTAGCAGGCTCTTCGACACGACGTATGAAGACGTCTGGAAGGTGCTGACCAAAGGCGCCGAGTCCCCCGCATCCGCCTCCGAGGATCGCGGATACAGCTTGCAGCGCAACGCTAGCGAGGTAAGCTATCTATACCTTTGACAGGTTCGTTAAACTCTTTGTTCATAGATTAACTTTATGCAGGATCTAAACTCCCTTTACCTTTGACAGGCCTGGCAGAAGGTATCCGGACCAATTAACTGACCGGCTCCTCTGCCCGAAGACCCGGCCCCAGCTCTCTTGGTGAAGCTGATGGCTCCGGCACCTTACGTGGTGCCGGAGAGGAAGTCCAAGAAGAAGAAAACCACCGGGACTCGAAAAAGTTCCCGTAATATGGTGGTGTCAGACTCGTCATCTGACGAGTCCGCAATGCTCTCCTCTCGTGAAAACGAGGAGGAGGAACAAGAAAGCTCTCCCCCCCCAGCGAGGGGAGCAAAGAAGAAGAAGGCCACCCCGACGGGGGAGGCCGAGGGGTCGAGGAAAAGGAAGACCCCTCCGTCGGACTACTCCCACGACGCCGAAGAGGGCGGAGAGGAGTGGACGGACAGGACCAAGCGTCCGGCAAAATCATAAGTATTTATATACCAGAGCGACTCATGATATTCTTTTAATGCGCGGCTTCCCCTAATATCGCTCGTGTTTTATGCAGCCCGCCCCGGGCCGAACTCGACGATTCGTCGAGCGGCTCCCTGGATACGTCGGACGGGAACTCAATTCCGCCCGCTGTCTCCCCCCGCACTGCAGACGACGCTGAAGTGGCGTCGCGGTAAGCTCCGAGGTAGGAGGAGGTGGTCCTGGAGGAGCCGAAAGGCGACCTCCCGGATCCCAGGAATAAAGGGGATGAAACCCCCCAGGGCTCCAAGTCTGGCTTTGTGCCGGACACCGCGCCAGACTCGACAGTCCCGGTCCACGGTGGGCGAACTCCTTCCAAGAGGAGTAAGCCGTCTGAGCCGGCGTCCTCCGTCCAACCAGAGGCGCCGGACAATCTGCTGGAGGTGCTTGAGGGCGCCACCATTGACGAGGAGCACCATACTGTTATGAGTATGGTGATCCAAAGGGTTCAGTCCGCCAAGAGCGGACTGACTGAAGCTTGCGCTAGCCTTCTAACAGGCTTCCAGGTAAACAGAAATATGTCAAATTATTTACCGCATAGACAGTAGCCCCTGATGCTCTGTTCGGTGTTCGGAAAGAAAAGCCGGATAGAGGATCTAGTAATTTTCGTAGGAGTCTAACAAAAAAAGTCAAATATGCGTATGCAGGCTTCGCTGCTGTCCACCGCCGCACTGACTACGCGGGTGGATGTCCTTAAAAAGGACCTCGGGCGGACCGAGCAAGAGCTCGGCCTTGCCAGACGGCAGCTTGAGAAGAAAGAAGGTAAGAAATACCGTAAAAAATAAAAAAAAGAAGAAAAGGTGCCTATAGAGAGGCTTGATTGCAGAAAGAAATAACAGGATTGTACTGCTTATTGTAGGGGCCACAACCGAGGTGGCAGCCCTGAAGCAGGCATTGGCTGAGGCCGAACAGAAAACGGCCGAGGAGCGCGCCAAGCGAGAAAGGCTTGGGGCTCAGGTCGGCGAGGTGCAGCAAGAGCTGCAAGCTCTCATGAAAAAACATGAGGGTTTGGAGCTTGAGTCAAAAGCGCAAGCATCCGAGCTCGCGTCGGCCATCGAGACCGCCAAGAGTGCCAAGGCCGAAGCCCAAAAGGCCCTCCAAGAGTTGGAGGAGGTGAAAAGGATAGCAACGGGTAAGGCATTCTCAATGCAAAGTAGGAATATAAAAGTAAACTACCTATTACTTACCCGAATCCGGAGTTCTCCAGGGGCGTTCGCCGATCTTCCCCGCAGCATATCCGACGCCGCCACGTTCTACCGAGCTGAAGAGGGCAGCTCGACGGAGAGTGTGTTCTGGTCTCAGTATTCTGAGGCCGGACTGTTGGGGAACGTAGTAATTTCAAAAAAATTCCTACGCACACGCAAGATCGTGGTGATGCATAGCAACGAGAGGAGAGTATGATCTATGTACCCTTGTAGATTGCAACGGAAGCGTTTGACACAACGTAGAGGAAGTAGTCGTACGTCTTCTTCCCGGTCCGACCGATCCAAGCACCGTTACTCCGGCACCTCCGAGTTCTTAGCACACGTTCAGCTCGATGACGATCCCCGGGCTCCGATCCAGCAAAGTGTCGGGGAAGAGTTCCGTCAGCACGACGGCGTGGTGACGATCTTGATGTACTACTGACGCAGGGCTTCGCCTAAGCACTGCGACAATATGACCGAGGTGGAATTTGGTGGAAGGGGGCACCGCACACGGCTAAGGAACGATCTCAAGGATCAACTTGTGTGTCTATGGGGTGCCCCCTGCCTCCGTATATAAAGGATCCAAGGGGGAGGGGCTGGCCGGCCAAGGGTGGCACGCCAGGAGAGTCCTACTCCCTCCGGGAGTAGGATTCCCCCCCCCCCCCCAATCCTAGTTGGAATAGGATTCCTCAAAGGGGGAGAGAGAGAGGGGGCCGGCCACCTCTCCTAGTCCTAATAGGACTAGGGGAAGGGGGAGGCGCACAGCCCATGAGGGCAGCCCTTTCACCTTTCCACCAAGGCCCATGTTGGCCCATTTGGCTCCCGGGGGGTTCCGGTAACCCTCCCGGTATTCCGGTAAAATCCCTATTTCATCCGGAACACATCTGATGTCCAAACATAGGCTTACAATATATCAATCTTTACGTCTCGACCATTTCGAGACTCCTCGTCATGTCCGTGATCACATCCGGGACTCCGAACAACCTTCGGTACATCAAAATGCATAAACTCATAATAACTGTCATCGTAACGTTAAGCGTGCGGACCCTACGGTTCGAGAACAATGTAGACATGACCGAGACACGTCTCCGGTCAATAACCAATAGCGGGACCTGGATGCCCATATTGGCTCCTACATATTCTACGAAGATCTTTATCGGTCAGACCGCATAACAACATACGTTGTTCCCTTTGTCATCGGTATGTTACTTGCCCGAGATTCGATCGTCAATATCCAATACTTAGTTCAATCTCGTTACCGGCAAGTCTCTTTACTCGTTCCGTAGTACATGATCCCGCAACTAATTCATTAGTTGCAATGCTTGCAAGGCTTAAGTGATGTGCATTACCGAGAGGGCCCTGAGATACCTCTCCAACGATCGGAGTGACAAATCCTAATCTCGAAATACGCCAACCCAACATCTACCATTGGAGACACCTGTAGTACTCCTTTATAATCACCCAGTTACGTTGTGACGTTTGGTAGTACCCAAAGTGTTCCTCCGGCAAACGGGAGTTGCATAATCTCATAGTCATAGGAACATGTATAAGTCATGGATAAAGCAATAGCAACATACTAAACGATCGGGTGCTAAGCTAATATAATGGGTCATGTCAATTAGATCATTCAACTAATGATGTGACCTTGTTAATCAAATAACAACTCTTTGTTCATGGTTAGGAAACATAACCATCTTTGATTAACGAGCTAGTCTAGTAGAGTCATACTAGTGACACTCTGTTTGTCTATGTATTCACACATGTATTATGTTTCCGGTTAATACAATTCTAGCATGAATAATAAACCTTTATCATGATATAAGGAAATAAATAATAACTTTATTATTGCCTCTGGGGCATATTTCCTTCAGTCTCCCACTTGCACTAGAGTCAATAATCTAGATTACACTGTAATGATCCTAACACCCATGGAGTCTTGGTGCTGATCATGTTTTGCTCGTGGAAGAGGCTTAGTCAACGGGTCTGCAACATTCAGATCCGTATGTATCTTGCAAATCTCTATGTCTCCCACCTGGACTAGATCCCGGATGGAGTTGAAGCGTATCTTGATGTGTTTGGTCCTTTTGTGAAATCTGGATTCCTTTGCCAAGGCAATTGCACCAGTATTGTCACAAAAGATTTTCATTGGACCCGATGCACTAGGTATGACACCTAGATCGGATATGAACTCCTTCATCCAGACTCCTTCGTTTGCTGCTTCCGAAGCAGCTATGTACTCCGCTTCACATGTAGATCCCGCTACGACGCTTTGTTTAGAACTGCACCAACTGACAGCTCCACCGTTTAATGTAAACACGTATCTGGTTTGCGATTTAGAATCGTCCGGATCAGTGTCAAAGCTTGCATCAATGTAACCTCTTACGGTGAGCTCTTTGTCACCTCCATATATGAGAAACATATCCTTAGTCCTTTTCAGGTATTTCAGGATGTTCTTGACCGCTGTCCAGTGATCCACTCCTGGATTACTTTGGTACCTCCCTGCTAAACTTATAGCAAGGCACACATCAGGTATGGTACACAGCATTGCATACATGATAGAGCCTATGGCTGAAGCATAGGGAACATCTTTCATTTTCTCTCTATCTTCTGCAGTGGTCGGGCTTTGAGTCTTACTCAATCTCACACCTTGTAACACAGGCAAGAACCCTTTCTTTGCTTGATCCATTTTGAACTTCTTCAAAATCTTGTCAAGGTATGTGCTTTGTGAAAGTCCAATTAAGCGTCTTGATCTATCTCTATAGATCTTTATGCCTAATATGTAAGCAGCTTCTCCGAGGTCTTTCATTGAAAAACTTTTATTCAAGTATCCCTTTATGCTATCCAGAAATTCTATATCATTTCCAATCAGTAATATGTCATCCACATATAATATTAGAAATGCTACAGAGCTCCCACTCACTTTCTTGTAAATACAGGCTTCTCCGAAAGTCTGCATAAAACCAAATGCTTTGATCACACTATCAAAGCGTTTATTCCAACTCCGAGAGGATTGCACCAGTCCATAAATGGATCGCTGGAGCTTGCACACTTTGTCAGCTCCCTTTGGATCGACAAAACCTTCCGGTTGCATCATATACAACTCTTCTTCCAGAAATCCATTCAGGAATGCAGTTTTGACATCCATCTGCCAAATTTCATAATCATAAAATGCGGCAATTGCTAACATGATTCGGACAGACTTAAGCATCGCTACGGGTGAGAAAGTCTCATCGTAGTCAATCCCTTGAACTTGTCGAAAACCTTTTGCGACAAGTCGAGCTTTGTAGATAGTAACATTACCATCAGCGTCAGTCTTCTTCTTAAAGATCCATTTGTTCTCAATTGCTTGCCGATCATCGGGCAAGTCAACCAAAGTCCATACTTTGTTCTCATACATGGATCCCATCTCAGATTTCATGGCTTCAAGCCACTTTGCGGAATCTGGGCTCACCATCGCTTCTTCATAGCTCGTAGGTTCATCATGATCTAATATCATGACCTCCAGAACAGGATTACCGTACCACTCTGGTGCAGATCTCACTCTGGTTGATCTACGAGGTTCAGTAGTATCTTGATCTAAAGTTTCATGATCATCATCATTAGCTTCCTCACTTATTGGTGTAGGTGTCGCAGAAACAGTTTTCTGTGATGTACTACTTCTCAATAAAGGAGTAGGTACAGATACCTCGTCAAGTTCTACTTTCCTCCCACTCACTTCTTTCGAAAGAAACTCCTTCTCTAGAAAGTTTCCGAACTTAGCAACAAAAGTCTTGCCTTCGGATCTGTGATAGAAGGTGTATCCAACAGTTTCCTTTGGATATCCTATGAAGACACATTTCTCCGATTTGGGTTCGAGCTTATCAGGTTGAAGATTTTTCACATAAGCATCGCAGCCCCAAACTTTAAGAAACGACAACTTTGGTTTCTTGCCAAACCATAGTTCATAAGGCATCGTCTCAACGGATTTAGATGGTGCCCTATTTAACGTGAATGCGGCCGTCTCTAGAGCGTATCCCCAAAACGATAGTGGTAAATCAGTAAGAGACATCATAGATCGCACCATATCTAGTAAAGTACGATTACGACGTTCGGACACACCATTACGCTGTGGTGTTCCGGGTGGCGTGAGTTGCGAAACTATTCCACAATTTTTCAAATGTACACCAAACTCGTAACTCAAATATTCTCCTCCACGATCAGATCGTAGAAACTTTATTTTCTTGTTACGATGATTTTCAACTTCACTCTGAAATTCTTTGAACTTTTCAAATGTTTCAGACTTGTGTTTCATTAAGTAGATATACCCATATTTGCTTAAGTCATCTGTGAAGGTGAGAAAATAACGATATCCGCCACGAGCCTCAATATTCATCGGTCCACATACATCGGTATGTATGATTTCCAACAAATCTGTTGCTCTCTCCATCGTACCGGAGAACGGTGTTTTAGTCATCTTGCCCAAGAGGCACGGTTCGCAAGTACCAAGTGATTCATAATCAAGTGGTTCCAAAAGTCCATCAGTATGGAGTTTCTTCATGCGCTTTACACCGATATGACCTAAACGATAGTGCCACAAATAAGTTGCACTTTCATTATCAACTCTGCATCTTTTGGTTTCAACATTATGAATATGTGTATCATTACTATCGAGATTCATCAAAAAAAGACCACTCTTCAAAGGTGCATGACCATAAAAGATATTACTCATATAAATAGAACAACCATTATTCTCTGATTTAAATGAATAACCGTCTCGCATTAAACAAGATCCAGATATAATGTTCATGCTCAACGCTGGCACCAAATAACAATTATTTAGGTCTAATATTAATCCCGAAGGTAGATGTAGAGGTAGCGTGCCGACCGCGATCACATCGACTTTGGAACCGTTTCCCACGCGCATCGTCACCTCGTCCTTTGCTAGTGTCCGCTTATTCTGTAGTCCCTGTTTCGAGTTGCAAATATTAGCAACAGAACCAGTATCAAATACCCAGGTGCTACTGCGAGCATTAGTAAGGTACACATCAATAACATGTATATCACATATACCTTTGTTCACCTTGCCATCCTTCTTATCCGCCAAATACTTGGGGCAGTTCCGCTTCCAGTGACCAGTCTGCTTGCAGTAGAAGCACTCAGTTTCAGGCTTAGGTCCAGAATTGGGTTTCTTCTCTTGAGCAGCAACTCGCTTGCCGTTCTTCTTGAAGTTCCCCTTTTTCTTCCCTTTGCCCTTTTTCTTGAAACTAGTGGTTTTCTTAACCATCAACACTTGATGCTCCTTCTTGATTTCTACCTCCGCAGCTTTTAGCATTGCGAATAGCTCGGGAATAGTCTTGTTCATCCCTTGCATATTATAGTTCATCACGAAGCTATTGTAGCTTGGTGGCAGTGATTGGAGAATTCTGTCAATGACGCAATCATCTGGAAGAGTAACTCCCAATTGAATCAAGTGATTAGTATACCCAGACATTTTGAGTATATGCTCACTGACAGAACTGTTCTCCTCCATCTTGCAGCTATAGAACTTATTGGAGACTTCATATCTCTCAATCCGGGCATTTGCTTGAAATATTAACTTCAACTCCTGGAACATCTCATATGCTCCATGACGTTCAAAACGTCGTTGAAGTCCCGGTTCTAAGCCGTAAAGCATGGCACACTGAACTATCGAGTAGTCATCAGCTTTGCTCTGCCAGACGTTCATAACTTCTGGTGTTGCTCTAGCAGCAGGCCTGGCACCTAGCGGTGCTTCCAGGACGTAATTCTTCTGTGCAGCAATGAGGATAATCCTCAAGTTACGGACCCAGTCCGTGTAATTGCTACCATCATCTTTCAACTTTGCTTTCTCAAGGAACGCATTAAAATTTAACGGAACAACAGCACGAGCCATCTATCTACAATCAACATAAACAAGCAAGATACTATCAGGTACTAAGTTCATGATAAGTTTATGTTCAGTTAATCAAATTAATTAAGAACTCCCACTTAGATAGACATCCCTCTAATCCTCTAAGTGATCACGTGATCCAAATCAACTAAACCATAACCGATCATCACGTGATATGGAGTAGTTTTCAATGGTGAACATCGTTATGTTGATCATATCTACTATATGATTCACGCTCAACCTTTCGGTCTCTGTGTTCCGAGGTCATATCTTATATGCATAGCTCGTCAAGTATAACCTGAGTATTCCGCGTGTGCAACTGTTTTGCACCCGTTGTATTTGAACGTAGAGCCTATCACACCCAATCATCACGTGGTGTCTCAGCACGAAGAACTTTTGCAACGGTGCATACTCAGGGAGAACACTTCTTGATAATTTAGTGAGAGATCATCTTATAATGCTACCGTCAATCAAAGCAAGATAAGATGCATAAAAAGATAAACATCACATGCAATCAATATAAGTGATATGATATGGTCATCATCATCTTGTGCTTGTGATGTCCATCTCTGAAGCACCGTCATGATCACCAACGTCACCGGCGCGACACCTTGATCTCCATCGTAGCATCGTTGTTGTCTCGCCAATCTTATGCTTCCACGACTATCACTACCGCTTAGTAATAAAGTAAAGCATTACATCGCGATTGCATTGCATACAATAAAGCGACAACCATATGGCTCCTGCCAGTTGCCGATAACTCGGTTACAAAACATGATCATCTCATACAATAAAATTTAGCATCATGTCTTGACCATATCACATCACAACATGCCCTGCAAAAACAAGTTAGACGTCCTCTACTTTGTTGTTGCAAGTTTTACGTGGCTGCTACGGGCTTAAGCAAGAACTCATCTTACCTGCGCATCAAAACCACAACGATAGTTTGTCAAATAGACTCCGTTTTAACCTTCTCAAGGACCGGGCGTAGCCACACTCGGTTCAACTAAAGTTGGAGAGACAGTCTTCCGCAAGCCATCTATGTGCAAAGCACGTCGAGGGAACCGATCTCGCGTAAGAGTACGCGTAAGGTTGGTCCGGATCGTCTCGTCCAACAATACCGATGAACCAAAGTATGACATGCTGGTAGGCAGTATGACTTGTATCGTCCACAACTCACTTGTGTTCTACTCGTGCAAATAACATCAAACCATAAAAACCTAGGCTCGGATGCCACTGTTGGGGAACGTAGTAATTTCAAAAAAATTCCTACGCACACGCAAGATCATGGTGATGCATAGCAACGAGAGGAGAGTATGATCTACGTACCCTTGTAGATTGCAACGGAAGCGTTTAACACAACGTAGAGGAAGTAGTCGTACGTCTTCTTCCCGGTCCGACCGATCCAAGCACCGTTACTCCGGCACCTCCGAGTTCTTAGCACACGTTCAGCTCGATGACGATCCCCGGGCTCCGATCCAGCAAAGCGCCGGGGAAGAGTTCCGTCAGCACGACGGCGTGGTGACGATCTTGATGTACTACTGACGCAGGGCTTCGCCTAAGCACTGCGACAATATGACCGAGGTGGAATTTGGTGGAAGGGGTCACCGCACACGGCTAAGGAACGATCTCAAGGATCAACTTGTGTGTCTATGGGGTGCCCCCTGCCTCCGTATATAAAGGATCCAAGGGGGAGGGGCTGGCCGGCCAAGGGTGGCGCGCCAGGAGAGTCCTACTCCCTCCGGGAGTAGGATTCCCCCCCCCCCAATCCTAGTTGGAATAGGATTCCTCAAAGGGGGAGAGAGAGAGAGAGGGGTTCGGCCACCTCTCTTAGTCCTAATAGGACTAGGGGAAGGGGGAGGCGCACAGCCCATGAGGGCAGCCCTTTCACCTTTCCACCAAGGCCCATGTTGGCCCATTTGGCTCCCGGGGGGTTCCGGTAACCCTCCCGGTATTCCGGTAAAATCCCTATTTCATCCGGAACACATCTGATGTCCAAACATAGGCTTCCAATATATCAATCTTTACGTCTCGACCATTTCGAGACTCCTCGTCATGTCCGTGATCACATCCGGGACTCCGAACAACCTTTGGTACATCAAAATGCATAAACTCATAATAATTGTCATCGTAACGTTAAGCGTGCGGACCCTACGTTCGAGAACAATGTAGACATGACCGAGACACGTCTCCGGTCAATAACCAATAGCGGGACCTGGATGCCCATATTGGCTCCTACATATTCTACGAAGATCTTTATCGGTCAGACCGCATAACAACATACGTTGTTCCCTTTGTCATCGGTATGTTACTTGCCCGAGATTCGATCGTCAGTATCCAATACTTAGTTCAATCTCGTTACCGGCAAGTCTCTTTACTCGTTCCGTAATACATCATCCCATAACTAATTCATTAGTTGCAATGCTTGCAAGGCTTAAGTGATGTGCATTACCGAGAGGGCCCTGAGATACCTCTCCGACGATCGGAGTGACAAATCCTAATCTCGAAATACGCCAACTCAACATCTACCATTGGAGACACCTGTAGTACTCCTTTACAATCACCCAGTTACGTTGTGACGTTTCGTAGTACCCAAAGTGTTCCTCCGGCAAACGGGAGTTGCATAATCTCATAGTCATAGGAACATGTATAAGTCATGGATAAAGCAATAGCAACATACTAAACGATTGGGTGCTAAGCTAATATAATGGGTCATGTCAATCAGATCATTCAACTAATGATGTGACCTCGTTAATCAAATAACAACTCTTTGTTCATGGTTAGGAAACATAACCATCTTTGATTAACGAGCTAGTCTAGTAGAGGCATACTAGTGACACTCTGTTTGTCTATGTATTCACACATGTATTATGTTTCCGGTTAATACAATTCTAGCATGAATAATAAACCTTTATCATGATATAAGGAAATAAATAATAACTTTATTATTGCCTCTAGGGCAGATTTCCTTCATGGACACCCTGTGCCCTTAAGCGATCAGCTGAAACAGCTGGTCGAGCTCCACAAGGCGGCCGAACAGGCCATGAAGGGCTTACTAGTTCGGCCGTGGCCTGGAGAGGCCCTGCCTGGGAGCTATTTCGGGCTAGTGCGGCGGCTGGTGGAGGCCTGTCCACGGCTTGAGGTCGTCAAGCGCTCCGTCTGCATTGAAGGTGCCTAGAGGGCCCTTGCCCGTGTAAGGGTACACTAGGGTAAGCTGGACAGAGAGAAGCTGGTGAAGGACGGGCCGCCGCAGGGGAAGGAGCATCGCAAGCCCGAGAACTACTACAAGGAAGTTCTTGCCGGAGCCCGCCTTGTCGCGGATGAATGTACTAAAGATGTAGTATTTGAATGAACTCGCTCGTTTGTATCCTGTGCGCTGAAAACTTGTTCATATGCGCTAAGCAATGCTTATTGAATTTAAAATATTATTTTCTGTGCGGCCGTTTATCAAAAATTGAGAGATGGACAGTCGTCGGCTTCTGCCCCCATGCCACTAGTGCTAGGGTGTTCGGGATAAACCTGAGGGCTCTTGTTCCCATAGTTGGGTCCTTCGAGGGAGGCGCTCAGCACAACGAACCAGGCAATCGGACTATAATGCTTGAACACTCTCACTTAGCCATAGAACGTTATAATTTTAAATTTCGGCGAAGCCCCTAGTTCGGAAGGCCGAATTCGGGGCGCTATCCACGCCTTTGGCCGGACATTGCCAGCTCCTCGCTTGAAGCGGCATAAGCCTTTAAGGACTCAAAAAACCTCTCGAACAGCGACCGGTCTCACGCCTTATCATGACAGTCTGTTTTAGCTTTCTCCACTGAGGTGCTCAACCCACCTGAACTGGGGCACAATCGCAGTGGTTCTCCTAGTGCTACCTTAGCCGATATAGCGGAACGTAAGGGACCAAAACATAGGAGCCGGGCAAACCCAACATGTGACCAAAATCATGACTCAGAGCCAATGCATATAGTGCTATAAGTTCGGGGTGCCGCAATTGTGAAAGTGTACGGACTTCTCACACCAGATAAAAGGGTAATGAAGCCCCTGGCGTGGTTTGCCGTACCATGGTGTACGGGTGCGATCATGTTATGTAATAAACATATATATTCAAAGAGGATAATGCAAAAAATAGACAAAAAGCTATGCATTGTTTATAAAGAGGCTATTTATCAAAGCCGAACGATACAAGTAGTGCGATGAGCAAAAAAGATATTAGACTATTTAACATTTCCTGACCAGGCGCAGGCCGCGGAATTTAAAAACAGATATATCGCTCGAAATAGAGACCACCTGAGAGTTCCGTAATGCGGCGTAGCTTTTTCTGCTTTCCTGGATCTTGCATCGTCTGTGCGGCAACAAGGTCGAACAGGTTATCCAGAGTATGGAGTCCTGAAAGTAAAAAAGAAAAATCCGGCAGCCCCTAGTACGTTTGACGCCGTATTGTAGGCATGCCGTTAATGTGCCCCTCCCCCTGTGCCCACGGAATTTTAAGGGCGTAATTGTGTACTCGAGGTACTTGCTCCGCTATGTTGCGATGGCTGGGGTCGGGGCCGTATTGCTACGCTTGCTCTGATCGTGCCAGGTGGTCTTGTTGCAGGTTACTCCGGGCGCGCTTTGTATTGTCCGGCTTTTTAGCGGCTGGACTGGAGAGTTGCCTTGAAAGGCTGCTTTGTACTTCCGCTGCGAGGGCAGCCGTGTGCTCCTCCATACGGATGGAGCGTTATGTGTTTCCGCTGACCGTAATTACTCCTCGAGGGCCTGGCATCTTGAGCTTGAGATATGTGTAATGCGGCACCGCATTGAATTTAGCGAATGCGGTTCGTCCGAGCAGGGCATGATAGCCACTGCGGAACGGGACTATATTGAAGATTACCTCTTCGCTTCGGAAGTTATCCGGAGATCCGAAGACCACATCAAGTGTTATCGAGCCTGTGCAATTGGCCTCTACACCTGGTATGACGCCTTTAAAGGTCGTCCTGGTGGGCTTGATCCTTGATGGATCTATGCCCATTTTCCGCACTGTATCCTGATAAAGCAGGTTCAGGCTACTGCCGCCGTCCATGAGGACTCTTGTGAGATGAAATCCGTCCACGATTGGGTCAAGGACCAGTGCGGCAAAACCGCCGTGACGGATGCTAGTGGGGTGGTCCTTTCGATCGAAAGTGATCGGGCAGGAGGACCATGGGTTGAACTTTGGGGCGACTCGCTCCATCGCGTATACGTCCCGTAGCGCACGCTTCCTCTCCCATTTGGGAATGTGGGTCGCGTATATCATGTTCACCGTCCGCACTTGTGGGGGAAACCCCTTCTGTCCATTGTTGTTCGGCGGCCTGGGCTCCTCCTCGTCATCGCTATTCAGCCCCTTGTCTTTGTATTCGGCTCTTAACTTGCCGGCCTGCTTGAACACCCAACAATCCCTGTTGGTGTGATTGGCTGGCCTTTCGGGGGTGCCATGAATCTGGCACGAGCGGTCGAGTATCCGGTCCAAACTGGACGGGCCCTGGGTATTCTTTTTAAATGGCTTTTTCCGCTGACCGGATTTATAGCCTCTGAATCCGGCATTAACTGCCGCATCCTCATTGCTATCGCTGCTAACGCGGCGCTTTTGATTATTTCGACGTGACCTTCCACTTTTGTCCTTGGTATCCGAATTACCAGGCTTCTTCGGTAAGTTTTTGCTGCGAGATAGCCAGCTATCTTCGCCCGCGCAAAAGCGGGTCATGAGTGTCGTGAGGGCTGCCATGGTTTTCGGCTTTTCCTGTCCCAGGTGCCGGGCAAGCCACTCGTCGCGGATGTTATGTTTGAAGGCTGCTAGGGCCTCTGCGTCCGGACAATCGACTATCTGATTTTTCTTTGTTAGGAACCGTGTCTAGAATTGCCTGGCTGATTCTTCTGGCTGCTGAATTATGTGGCTTAGGTCGTCGGCGTCCGGTGGCCGCACATAGGTCCCCTGGAAGTTGTCGAGGAATGCGGCTTCCAGGTCCTCCCAAGAACCGATTGAGTCCGCTGGTAGGCTGTTAAGCCAATGTCGGGCTGGTCCTTTAAGCTTGAGGGGTAGATATCTGATGGCGTGTAGATCGTCGCCACGTGCCATGTGGATGTGAAGGAGATAATCCTCAATCCATACTGCCGGATCTGTCGTACCATCGTACGACTCGATATTGACGGGTTTGAAACCCTCTGGGATTTTATGATCCATTACTTCGTCTGTGAAGCATAGTGGGTGTGCGGCGCCCCTGTACTGGGCTATGTCACGACGCAACTCGGAAGAGCTGTGCCTGTTGTGTTCGGCCCGGCCGGATTTATTGTGTCCGGAGTGAAGGTCATCACGTGTCGTCGGGCGTCCGCGCGATCCATAGATCAATCTTGTTTGCCTTGCTTTATCCTCCAGTACGTCTCGCAGGTCTGGCTCGTTTTCCCGTGCCTTAGTTGAACGGCACCGGGGCATGGCTTGTTTAAGGGTTCGACAGGCTTCTCTGTCGCGGCCACGGGGTGGCCGTTCTGCCATGTCATATGTTTCCCCCTCTGATTGGGGTAGCGGCCTGCGCTTAGGATAATTTTTGGAGGGGCGCCCGAGTTCATACTCTTCGGCCGCGAGGACTTCAGTCCATCTGTCAGCTAGCAAATCTTGATCAGCTCTAAGCTGTTGCTACTTTTTCTTTAGGCTGTTCGCCGTGGCTAGAAGCCTGCGTTGAAAACGCTCTTGTTCGGCGGGGTCTGATGGTACGACGAATTCATCGTCGTCGAGGCTTGCCTCGTCTTCGGAGGGAGGCATGTAGTTATCATGCTCAACCTCTCGCTCTGCCACTCTCTCATGAGGGCTGGCTTTTCCATCTTCCTGCATCGAATCTTGCTGGTTCTGGTGTTCTTCGGCGCTGTCCGGGGTAGTATTTTCTCCCGTGCCGGAATCACCGTTTCTGCTGTGGCGGGATTTAGAGCGGCGCCGTAGGCGCCGGCGTTTTGGCGGTTTTTTCGAGTTGTCGTCCTCCGCTGTTCCATCGCCATCTGCATCCTTTAGAGCATCCAACAAATATATGTCATATGACGAGGTGGCGGTCCAGCGCCCTACAGGTGCTGGTTCTTGTTCGTCTCCTCCTTCGTCGTCCATACCGTCGAAGTCTTCGGAGCCGAAGTCAAGCATGTCGGTTAAATCGTCGACAGTGGCTATTAAGTGGGTGGTGGGTGGGCTTTGAATTTCTTCGTCGTCCGAATCCCAACCTCGCAGACCATAGTCCGGCCTGGGCTCTCCTGATAAAGAGAGAGACTTGAGAGAATTCAGGATATCACCGAAAGGTGAGCACTGAAAGATGTCCGCGGCGGTGAACTCCATTACAGGCGCCCAATCAGATTCGATCAGCGGGGGCACAGAAGGCCCGGAGTTCGGAGAAGAATCCGACTCCTTGGAGTCATGGGCCGTGCGGAGTACGGGGCTGGCGTTCGGCTCGATCGCCTTTGAGATCGCAGCCCCCGAGGTGACGCCCAACCGTTCATCCTCGGAGAACGCAGCGGGCTCCGAGTCAATGATCGGGGCCGGAGCGTGTGCGGCCTCCAGGGTACTATTCGGAGGCAGAGCTATATCATGCCCCTCGAAATAGTGCGGCGCGCTTGGCTGTGGCTCGAACCCGTCGAAGATCAAGTCTCCGCGGATATCTGCCGTGTAGTTTAGGCTTCCAAACCTGACTTGATGGCCAGGGGCGTAGCTTTCGATCTGCTCCAGATGACCAAGCGAATTGGCCCGCAGAGCGAAGCCGCCGAAGACGAAGATTTGTCCGGGAAGGAAAGTCTCACCCTGGACCTCATCGTTGTTGATGATCAAAGGAGCCATCGGGCCTAAAAGCGGCGACACAGAGGAACTCTCAATGAAAGCACCAATGTCGGTGTCAAAACCGGCGGATCTCGGGTAGGGGGTCCCGAACTGTGCGTCAAGGTCGGATGGTAACAGGAGACAAGGGACACTTTATTTTACCCAGGTTCGGGCCCTCCCGATGGAGGTAAAACCCTACTCCTGCTAGATTAATATTGATGATATGGGTAGTACAAGAGTGGATCTACCACGAGATCAAGGAGGCTAAACCCTAGAAGCTAGCCTATGGTATGATTGTGTATGATGATGGTTGTCCTACGGACTACAACCCTCCGGTTTATATAGACACCGGATAGGGTTAGGGTTACACAGAGTCGGTTACAATGGTAGGAGATCTTGAATATCTGCACGCCTAGCTTGCCTTCCACGCCAAGAAAAGATCCTTCCGGACATGGGACGGAGTCTCCAATCTTGTATCTTCATAGTCCTGGAGTCCGGCTGAAGCTATAGTCCGGCTATCCGAACACCCACTAATCCAGGACTCCCTCAGTGGCATATCAAGCATGTAGAAGACATAGTATGTGATGATTCCATAAGATGATCAGCATCATGCAAGCAATCATTTGCAAGATAGTCCACTAGTGGGACAAGTGAAGTACCATCACCTATGTTACCTTTGGAGTTCCACTCATGTGGTGTAGGTGAGGTGTCAAATATTTATGCTTGGTCACTAGCTTCATCAATTTCATGGTACCATGTGGGGGTGCATTATCGTCCATCATGGCCATCGGTTTGCCCATTAGAGGTGTGGACTCATCGAGGATTGACGCTTCGTCTTGTTGGAGATCTAGCACCAAAAGGGAAAACACACTAGGAGTAGAGGTTAAGTCGAGAGAAATCATAGTGGCCTCATGTGCCCTCTCAACTACCTCACTCTCTAAATGTTGTGGCTCACTCACTCCTGGTAAGATGCTCTCACTCACATGGTTGGTGGAGTCACTCAAATGGCTCTCAACCTCACATATGATGTGTGACATGCTCTCGTGTGTGGGGCTAGTGATGGTCACACTCATCCTCTCATAGGAAATGCACTCAATGTCACATATGGTGGAGTCACTCATATCACTCATGAGGTGGTGGATCTCCTCACATGGGAATTGGGGCATCTCATCATATGTGGGTGTCGGAGAGATGTAGGTGCAAATGTCTCCATGCTCAAATCCTATCGCCGCCTTGGTTGAATGGATAGTCCCATGATAACGTCCTCATCCATAATGCCTCCAAAGATGAATGTCATAGGAAGTGGCAAATCATCACTCTCCTCCGAGACCAAAGAGAGTGTCTCATGTGCGGTCCTGTAGCATGACTCAGAGTATGAGTCCCATTGGGGCGCCGTCTTCATGCTGTTGAAGAGGTTCTTGCTCGTCGCCGTGGTTGAAGGGGATGGCCCTTGCTCGACCGTCTTGTCGTTGTCTTGTATGAGGCCCATATGATGTGGCACCTCGTAGCTCGTCTCTATGACTGAAGGGATGTTCTCATGCTCGGCCATCTTCCTTGGGTGGCTTACGAAGATGGAAGTGTCGCCCTCGCTTGTAGGTGGTCGCCTTGTACTTGATGATGTCGATGTAGGCGTACTCGTGGGAAGTAGGCAAAGATGTCGTACGTCCAAATGCAAAGATGCCTTGATAACACTTGGCGAAGATGACAAAGTGGTGGTGGTAGCCGTAGCTTCCTCTTGGTGGTGCTTGTCTCGCGGTCTTCTCGTGTGCTCATGAAGTTTTGTCGTAGCTAGATGTAGAGCTTGTTAGGACTTGTAGGTTTGCGCGTCTGGAGCATCTTCATCTTGATGATGACGTTGTCGTGCTTGAGCCCATAGTCAATGGTGTTTGTCGTCGTCGTGCACATGATGCTTGGAGGTGACTTGCCCTTCATGATGATGTGGATCACGAACGTGATGATGGTTGCCATGTAGATGTGGACATGGACGAATTACGCTTGCATCACTTGGGCGCTCTGAAGATGTTCGACTTGTGTGTCGTCGCCTTGAAGATGATGAAGGGGAAGAACGATTGACCAACAAAGCCCGAATCTCCTCCAACCTTGCATCTTTCTCCTCCTTTTATGCGGAAAGCTTGTTGTCGAAGTAGTCTCTTGTATGTGCTTTGGAGTGTCGTATGTCGACGACGATGTTGTCGATGCGCTCTTGCAATCTTTATTGTGCGGCTTTCGTTGCTCGTTGTAGTTCGAAGATGGACATTTTGGTGATGTAGTTGTTCGCGCCATCGTTGTCGTGGAAGAACGGAGATGAAATGTCTTGCCTATCCATCATAAGGCTCGAGCAAATTTTAGTGGAAGAAAGTAAAAAACTAGACCAATGTACCTTATCCAGTGTTGAAGATGGATCAATGATCACTCAATAATGTAACAAGGAAATAGCACAATTGGTACCGGATCTTGTCAATTCTCACACCTACATAAGTAAAGCTTTTGGTGGAGCTCGGTGAGGATAGTGGCACAAAAATTCAATGCAAAATGTTAGCAAGAGTCAATAATGTTGAAAGAGATTCACAAATTCGCAAGTGAAACAAGTAGACCAATAGCAATGGGTGGCACACGAAAATACACACACGGATAGTTAAATGGGGTCGTGCAACCAAGGAATGAGCACAAAATGTGGAATCCATGGAAAACGCTCATGCTGCACAACTCAAGAGAGACGCTAGCATGATTGCTCAATAGGCGGATACGACACTTGTGCACAACCTATAAGATGCAAAATGTATCAATTTTGTATCCCAAGTATGCTATTATGTATGATTCCCGGTGATTCTCTTAGGATGATCCAAGATGATCGGATATGACAATCTTATATGCAATGTGGTATGATGCTATGGCTATTGCTTACAAACTCTTTGTACACTCTTTGCTTAAAAGCTTATTCTTTTTTTTTCTTTGGCCACTATGTGAAATGCACAAACCAAGATAGCAACTGTGTATATGCGGGAACAATCTTGTGACACAAGGGATGTTACTATGATACCAAGGCGATACCAATACAATATGGTATGTATGCAATGGAAGGTGTAGATCGATGATCACTAATGTGCACAAGTAACATTGTCGTCAATACTCAATGGCTACTCTTGATAGGCAAGTGACGCAAAATGGGCTAGGGGTTAACAATGTAATGGCAAGAATGAATGTATAATGTAGGGATACCACGATACCAAGATGATATAGAGGTTACCGTTCTTTCTTATGGTTAGGGTGTCAAAATGGTGAAGGTGGTCGATGTGGAATCCTTGGCGAAGTTGAGCGGCAGTGTTGTCGATGTCGAACCATTCCTAGTTAGCCGAAACACCCTAGGAAATGGAAACACCACAACTCAAAATCTCGAAAGGCAAATGTCAAATGGTGGTAGCGGAAAGCGGTGGTAGTTTAGCACTCGGCAATGCGGAAATGGAATGATGGGTTATGCGAGTCGGAGTTGAAGTGACCATCCCTAAGTAGCCGAAACACCTTAGGGGACACGAGCCACAACTCAAACAAGCTCAGACAAAATTGGGTTAGGTTTAGTTGGCGGAAATGTATAGTGGGCAAGGTTATGCGGAAGCTATGTTGGTGGTTGATGATGAAGTAACTGTCCCTAAGTAGCCGATGTTGGGGAACATAGTAATTTCAAAAAAAATCCTATGCACACGCAAGATCATGGTGATGCAAAGCAACGAGAGGGGAGAGTGTAGTCGACGTACTCTCGTAGACTGTAACCGGAAGCGTTTATCAACGCGGTTGTTGTAGTCGTACGTCTTCAGGATCCAACCGATCCAAGTACCGAACACGCGGAACCTCCGAGTTCTGCACACGTTCAGCTCGATGACGTCCTCGCCTTCTCGATCCAGCAAGACGGGCGAAGTAGTAGATGAGTTCCGGCAGCACGACGGCGTGGTCACGGTGTTGGTGAAGAACAATCTCCAAAGGGCTTCGCCTAAGCACTACGAAAACTATGACGGAGGATAAACTAAAGGGGACGGGGTTGCCAGCACATGGCTTGGTGTTTCTTGATGTGTCTTGGGTGCTAGCCCTACCCCGCTATTTATATGTTGAGCCTTGGGGTCGAAACTTGGAGTAAAACCCTCCACAAAGTCGGTTTCACCCGAAAGGCAAGAGTCCTTCTCGGACTCCAGAGCCACACGCCAGGGTTCCCGGCGTCTGGATGGCGTCTAGCCCCTGGACTCTGCAAAACTTCCTTTTGCGCTTTCCAAAAACCTTGTGGGCTTTCCCCTTTGGCCCAAATAAAGTGTTCTCGTACCCAAACATTTCGGGAAACATCCGGAACCCTTCCGGTGAATTCCGGAACACTTCCGGAGACCAAACACTATTATCCCATATATCAACCTTTATCTCTGGACCGTTCCAGAGTTCCTCGTCATGTCCGTGATCTTATCCGAAACTCCAAACATCATTCGGTCACCAACATACATAACTCATAGTACTATATCGTTAACGAACGTTAAGCGTGCGGACCCTATGAGTTAGAGAACTATGTAGACATGACCGAGACACCTCTCTGGTCAATAACCAATAGCGGAACCTGGATTCCCATATTGGCTCCTACATATTCTATGAAGATCTTTATCGGTCAGACCGCATAATAACATACGTTGTTCCCTTTGTAATCGGTATGTTACTTGCCCAAAATTTGATCGTCGGTATCTCAATACCTAGTTCAATCTCGTTACCGGCAAGTCTCTTTACTCATTCCGTAATACATCATCCCGCAACTAACTCATTAGTTACGATGCTTGCAAGGCTTATAGTGATGTGCATTACCGAGTGGGCCCAGAGATACCTCTCCGACAATCGGAGTGACAAATCCTAATCTCGAAATACGCCAACCCAACAAGTACCTTTGGAGACACCTGTAGAGCACCTTTATAATCACCCAGTTATGTTGTGACGTTTGGTAGCACACAAAGTGTTCCTCCGGTAAACGGGAGTTGCATAATCTCATAGTCATAGGAACATGTATAAGTCATGAAGAAAGCAATAGAAACATACTAAACGATCAAGTGCTAAGCTAACGGAATGGGTCAAGTCAATCACATCATTCTCCTGATGATGTGATCCTGTTAATCAAATGACAACTCATGTCTATGGCTAGGAAACATAACCATCTTTGATCAATGAGCTAGTCAAGTAGAGGCATACTAGTGACACTCTGTTTGTCTATGTATTCACACATGTATCATGTTTCCGGTTAATACAATTCTAGCATGAATAATAAACATTTATCATGAAATAAGGAAATAAATAATAACTTTATTATTGCCTCTAGGGCATATTTCCTTCAGTCTCCCACTTGCACTAGAGTCAATAATCTAGTTCACATCACCATGTGATTTAACACCAATAGTTCACATCACCATGTGATTAACACCCATAGTTCACATCTTTATGTGACCAACACCCAAAGGGTTTACTAGAGTCAATAATCTAGTTCACATCGCTATGTGATTAATACCCAAAGAGTACTAAGGTGTGATCATGTTTTGCTTGTGGGAGAAGTTTAGTCAACGGGTCTGCCACATTCAGATCCATATGTATTTTGCAAATTTCTATGTCAACAATGCTCTACACGGAGCTACTCTAGCTAATTTCTCCCACTTTCAATATGTATCCAGATTGAGACTTAGAGTCATCTGGATCAGTGTCAAAACTTGCATCGACGTAACCCTTTACGACAAACCTTTTGTCACCTCCATAATCGAGAAACATATCCTTATTCCACTAAGGATAATTTTGACCGTTGTCTAGTGATCTACTCCTACATCACTATTGTACTCCCTTGCTAAACTCAGTGTAGGGTATACAATAGTTCTGGTACATAGTATGGCATACTTTAACCTATGGCTGAGGCATAGGGAATGACTTTCATTCTCTTTCTATCTTCTGTCGTGGTCGGGCTTTGAGTCATACTCAATTTCACACCTTGTAACACAGGCAAGAACTCTTTCTTTGACTGTTCCATTTTGAACTACTTCAAAATCTTGTCAAGGTATGTACTCATTGAAAAAATTTATCAAGCGTCTTGATCTATCTTTATAGATCTTGATGTTAAATATGTAAGCAGCTTCACCGAGGTCTTTCTTTGAAAAACTCCTTTCAAACACTCCTTTATGCTTTGCAGAATAATTCTACATTATTTCCGATCAACAACATGTCATTCACATATACTTATCAGAAATGTTGTAGTGCTCCCACTCACTTTCTTGTAAATACAGGCTTCACCACAAGTCTGTATAAAACTATATGCTTTGATCAACTTATCAAAGCGTATATTCCAACTCCGAGATGCTTGCACTAGTCCATAGATGGATCGCTGGAGCTTGCATATTTTGTTAGCACCTTTAGGATTGACAAAACCTTCTGGTTGCATCATATACAACTCTTCTTTAATAAATCCATTAAGAAATGCAGTTTTGTTTATCCATTTGCTAGATTTCATAAAATGCGGCAATTGCTAACATGATTCGGACAGACTTAAGCATAGATACGAGTGAGAAACTCTCATCGTAGTCAACACCTTGAACTTGTCGAAAACCTTTTGCGACAATCCTATCTTTGTAGATACTAACACTACTATCAGCGTCCGTCTTCCTCTTGAAGATCCATTTAATCTCAATGGCCCGCCAATCATTGGGCAAGTCAATCAAAGTCCATACTTTGTTCTCATACATGGATCCCATCTCATATTTCATGGCCTCAAGCCATTTTGTGGAATCTGGGCTCATCATCGCTTCCTCATAGTTTGTAGATTCGTCATGGTCAAGTAACATGACCTCCAGAACAGGATTACCGTACCACTCTGGTGCGGATCTTACTCTGGTGACCTACGAGGTTCGGTAGTAACTTGATTTGAAGTTCCATTATCATCATCATTAGCTTCCTTACTAATTGGTGTAGGTGTCACAGGAACCGGTTTCTGTGATGAACTACTTTCCGATAAGGGAGCAGTACAGTTACCTCATCAAGTTCTACTTTCCTCCCACTCACTTCTTTCGTGAGAAACTCCTTCTCTAGAAAGGATCCATTCTTGGCAACGAATGTCTTGCCTTCGGATCTGTGATAGAAGGTGACCCAACATTTTGTTTTGGGTATCCTATGAAGACGCACTTCTCCGATTTGGGTTTGGGCTTATCAGGTTGAAACTTTTTCACATAAGCATTGCAACCTCAAACTTTAAGAAACCGCAACTTAGGTTTCTTGCCAAACCATAGTTCATACGGTGTCGTTTCAACGGATTTAGATGGTGCCCTATTTAATGTGAATGTAGCTGTCTCTAATGCATAACCCCAAAACGATAGTGGTAGATCGGTAAGAGACATCATAGATCGCACCATATCTAATAAAGTACGGTTACGACGTTCAGACACACCATTACACTGTGGTGTTCCAGGTGGCATGAGTAGTGAAACTATTTCACATTGTTTTAACTGAAGGCCAAACTTCTAACTCAAATATTCGTCTCCGCGATCAAATCATAGAAACTTCATTTTCTTGTCACGATGATTTTCCACTTCACTCTGAAATTCTTTGAACTTTTCAAATGTTTCAGACTTATGTTTCATCAAGTAGATATACCCATATCTGCTCGAATCATCTGTGAAGGTCAGAAAATAATGATACCCGCCACGAGCCTCAACACTCATCGGATCGCATACATCGGTATGTATTATTTCCAATAATTCAGTTTCTCGCTCCATTGTTCCGGAGAACGGAATTTTAGTCATCTTGCCCATAGGGCATGGTTCGCAAGCATCAAGTGATTCACAATCAAGTGATTCCAAAATTCCATCAGCATGGAGTTTCTTCATGTGCTTTACACCAATATGACCTAAACGGCAGTGCCACAAATAAGGTGCACTATCATTATTAACTTTGCATCTTTTGGCTTCAAAATTATGAATATGTGTATCACTACGATCGAGATTCAACAAACCATTTTCGTTGGTGTGTATGACCATAGAAGGCTTTATTCATGTAAATAGAACAACAATTGTTCTCTAACTTAAATGAATAACCTACTGCAATAAACATGATCAAATCATATTCATGCTCAACGCAAACACCAAATAACACTTATTTCAACACTAATCCCGAAAGTATAGGGAGTGTTAGATGATGATCATATCAATCTTGGAACCACTTCCAACACACATCGTCACTTCACCCTTAACTAGTCTCTGTTCATTCTGCAACTCCCGTTTCGAGTTACTAATCTTAGCAACTGTACTAGTATCAAATACTGAGGGGTTGCTATAAACACTAGTAAAGTACACATCAATAACATGTATATCAAATATACCTTTGTTCACTTTGCCATCCTTCTTATCCGCCAAATACTTGGGGCAGTTCCACTTCCAGTGACCAGTCCCTTTGCAGTAGAAGCACTCAGTCTCAGGCTTAGGTCCAGACTTGGGTTTCTTCACTTGAGCAGCAACTTGCTTGCCGTTCTCCTTTGAAGTTCCCCTTCTTCCCTTTGCCCTTTTCTTGAAACTAGTGGTCTTGTCAACCATCAACACTTGATTCTTTTATTGATTTCTACCTTCATTGATTTCAGCATCACGAAGAGCTTTGGGAAATCGTTTCCGTTATCCCTTGCATATTATAGTTCATCACGAAGTTCAAGTAACTTGGTGATAGTGACTAGAGAACTCTGTCAATCACTATCTTATCTAGAAGATTAACTCCCACTTGATTCAAGCGATTGTAGTACCCAGACAATCTGAGTACATGCTCACTGCTTGAGCTATTCTCCTCCATCTTTTAGCTATAGAACTTGTTGGAGACTTCATATCTCTCAACTCGGGTATTTGCTTGAAATATTAACTTCAACTCCTGGAACATCTCATATGGTCCATGACGTTCAAAACATCTTTGAAGCCCCGATTCTAAGCTGTAAAGCATGGTGCACTAAACTATCAAGTAGTCATCATATCAAGCTTGCCAAACGTTCATAACGTATGCATCTGCTCCTTCAATCGGTCTGTCACCTAGCGGTGCATCAAGGACATAATTCTTCTGTGCAGCAATGAGGATAATCCTCAGATCACGGACCAAGTCCACAACTTTGCAACTATCATCTTTCAACTTAGTTTTCTTTAGGAACATATCAAAAATAAACGAGGGGCTATATCGTGAGCTATTGATCTACAACATAGTTATGCAAATACAATCAGGACTAAGTTCATGATAAATTAAAGTTCAATTTAATCATATTACTTAAAAACTCCCACTTAGATAGACATCCCTCTAATCATCTAAGTGATCACGTGATCCATATCAACTAAACCATGTCCGATCATCACGTGAGATGGAGTAGTTTTCAATGGTGAACATCACTATGTTGATCATATCTACTATATGATTCACGCTCGACCTTTCGGTCTCTAGTGTTCCGAGGCCATATCTGCATATGCTAGGCTCGTCAAGTTTAACCTGAGTATTCCGTGTGTGCAACTGTTTTGCACCCGTTGTATTTGAACGTAGAGCCTATCACACCCGATCATCACGTGGTGTCTCATCACGAAGACCTTTCGCAACGGTGCATACTCAGGGAGAACACTTATACCTTGAAATTTAGTGAGAGATCATCTTATAATGCTACCGTCAATCAAAGCAAGATAAGATGCATAAAAGATAAACATCACATGCAATCAATATTAGTGATATGATATGGCCATCATCATCTTGTGCTTGTGATTTCCATCTCCGAAGCACCGTCATGATCACCATCATCACCGGCGCGACACCTTGATCTCCATCGTAGCATCGTTGTCGTCTCGCCAACTTATGCTTCTATGATTATCGCTACCGCTTAGTGATAAAGTAAAGCATTACATGGCGATTGCATTGCATACAATAAAGCGACAACCATATGGCTTCTGCCAGTTGCCGATAACTCGGTTAAAAAACATGATCATCTCATACAATAAAATTTAGCATCATGCCTTGACCATATCACATCACAACATGCCCTGCAAAAACAAGTTAGACGTCCTCTACTTTGTTGTTGCAAGTTTATGTGGCTGCTACGAGTTGAGCAAGAATCGTTCTTACCTACGCATCAAAACCACAACGATAGTTCGTCAAGTTAGTGTTGTTTTAACCTTCTCAAGGACCGGGTGTAGCCACACTCGGTTCAACTAAAGTTGGAGAAACTGACACCCGCTAGCCACCTGTGTGCAAAGCACGTCGGTAGAACCAGTCTCGCGTAAGTGTACGCGTAATGTCGGCCCGGGCCACTTCATCCAACAATACCACCGAACCAAAGTATGACATGCTGGTAAGCAGTATGACTTGTATCGCCCACAACTCACTTGTGTTCTACTCGTGCATATAACATCTACGCATAAAACCAGGCTCGGATGCCACTGTTGGGGAACGTAGTAATTTAAAAAAATTCCCACGCACACACAAGATCATGGTGATGCATAGCAACGAGAGGGGAGAGTGTAGTCTACGTACCCTCGTAAACCGTAAGCGGAAGCGTTTATCAACGCAGTTGATGTAGTCGTACGTCTTCACGATCCGACCGATCCAAGTACCGAACGCACGACACCTCTGAGTTCTGCACACGTTCAGCTCGATGACGTCCTCGCCTTCTCGATCCAGCAAGACGGGGAAGTAGTAGATGAGTTCCGGCAGCACGACGGCATGGTGACGGTGTTGGTGAAGAACAATCTCCGCAGGGCTTCGCCTAAGCACTACGAAAACTATGACGGAGGATAAACTAGAGGGGACGGGGTTGCCGACACATGGCTTGGTGTTTCTTGATGTGTCTTGGGTGCTAGCCCCACCCCTCTATTTATATGTTGAGCCTTGGGGTCGAAACTTGGAGTAAAAGCCTCCACAAAGTCGGTTTCACCCAAAAGGCAAGAGTCCTTCTTGGACTCCAGGGCCAGATGCCAAGATTCCTGGCGTCTAGACCCAGACGCCAGGGACCCTGGCTTTGGCCCCTGGACTCCGCAAAACTTCCTTTTGCGCTTTCCAAAAACTTTGTGGGCTTTCCCCTTTGGCCAAAATAAAGTGTTCTCGTACCCAAACATTTCGGGAAATATCCGGAACCCCTTCCGGTGAATTCCGGAACCCTTCCGGAGACCAAACACTATTATCCCATATATCAATCTTTATCTCTGGACCATTCCAGAGTTCCTCGACATGTCTGTGATCTTATCCGGAACTCCGAACATCATTCGGTCACCAACATACATAACTCATAGTACTATATCGTCAACGAACGTTAAGCGTGCGGACCCTACGGATTCGAGAACTATGTAGACATGACCGAGACATCTCTCTGGTCAATAACCAATAGTGGAACCTGGAGGCCCATATTGGCTCCTACATATTCTACTAAGATCTTTATCAGTCAGAACGCATAACAATGTATGTTGTTCCCTTTGTCATCGGTATGTTACTTTCTCGAGATTTGATCGTCGGTATCTCAATACCTAGTTCAATATCGTTACCGGCAAGTCTCTTTACTCGTTCCGTAATACATCATCCCGCAACTAACTCATTAGTTACAATGCTTGCAAGGCTTATAGTGATGTGCATTACCGAGTGGTCCCAGAGATACCTCTCCGACAATCGGAGTGACAAATCCTAATCTCGAAATACGCCAACCCAACAAGTACCTTCGGAGACACCTGTAGAGCACCTTTATAATCATCCAGTTACATTGTGACGTTTGGTAGCACACAAAGTGTTCCTCCGGTAAACGGGAGTTGCATAATCTCAT
This sequence comes from Aegilops umbellulata, assembly GCA_032464435.1. NCBI lineage: Eukaryota > Viridiplantae > Streptophyta > Magnoliopsida > Poales > Poaceae > Aegilops > Aegilops umbellulata. The sequence continues at coordinate 96,808,192 of CP136060.1, forward strand.
AGTCATAGGAACATGTATAAGTCATGAAGAAAGCAATAGAAACATATTAAATGATCAAGTGCTAAGCTAACGGAATGGGTCAAGTCAATCACATCATTCTCTTGATGATGTGATCCCGTCAATCAAATGACAACTCATATCTATGGCTAGGAAACATAACTATCTTTGATCAAAAAGCTAGTCAAGTAGAGCCATACTAGTGACACTCTGTTTGTCTATGTATTCACACATGTATCATGTTTTCGGTTAATACAATTCTAGCATGAATAATAAACATTTATCATGAAATAAGGAAATAAATAATAATTTTATTATTGCCTCTAGGGCATATTCCTTCAGCCAACCACAAATGCTATGGGGAACAAAAGGGGTTAGGTTGCGGGAGTTGGTGGTGGTATAGCGGATGATGTGGTGAAGACCCTAGGCAAAGATGCCAAAGTTCCAAAATTTGATGGAGTCAAATGATGTTGGAGGTATTTTTCTGGGGTGGGGGATGTCAATAGCTTCAGAACGAGCTAAAGAACGTCAAAATCGAAGTTCAGATGAATTAGTTATGGTCGAAACAAAATTTCAGCGAAGTTAGTTTTCTAGGCTACCGGACGTCCGTGAATTGTCGGACTTCCGAGGATTCCTCTCTGGTTAGGGGCGTTGGATTTTCGGTAGATACCGGTCGTCTAGTGGTTCCAGGGGCTCCAGGCGTCCGAGAAAATGTCGGTCGTCCGGTAGGTCTGGGTCAACTCGGGATTTCAGATCCGGGATGTGATTTTGGGCAGAAAATGATGATTTCGGGGTCAAAGTTGACAAGATTTCGTGGATAAAAAGTGGGGAAACTTGTGGAGATGCTAGATCCACTCGAAACACAACACACCCATGGATAAAATTCAACAAAATATCATCAAACCAACAAATCATAAAAAAATTGGGGCTAATTTTTTATGGGCATTTTTGAAATTTAGGACAAAACAAAGCAAAATTAGGCTAGAAAACGGTGGGGGAGACTCCAAATTTGTGATCAATGTGGCTCATGATACCGAGATGATGTAGGGTGGAACCCTAGTGGCCGATCTTTCACGAAATGGAGAGGATCCCGCGAAGAACACGAGGGGAAACGAGAGGAAACACTCAAATTGACTCGATCTAATCACACATATGCTAGATCCATGAACACAAAGAGATCACAAGATCCAAAGACAACAAAGAAAAGATACAAGTAGCTAGTTCTTCTCCAAGAGGAGGTCTTGAATCCACTAGGGGATCTTCCCACTAGGGGGTCTTGAATCCCTCGGGATCTTCTCACATGGAGGTCTTGAACTCCATGGGAGTGGTCTCTCTCTCTCTCAAGAGGAGGAGGTAGTGGATGAGCAAAGCTCTATCTCAAATGAGCTAATCCTTTGCTAACCCTAAAATGGTAGAGGTGGAGGAGTATATATAGTCTAGGGCCACGAAGGGGTAAGTGAGGAGTACATGGGCTTCGGCCCAACTCACTGTGCGCAGACAGGTACCAGACGTCCAGTGGGTTCCGGTCGTCCGATGGCTCATGGACGTCCGGACGTCCGGAAGTCGTCAGACTTCTGACTTTTTGGCTCTGGTTCGGTGTTCTCGGATAGTCGGAGGCTGGCGATCGTCTGGGCGCTGGTGAGTGTCGGACGTCCGGTCTCGGTCGGTCGCCCCATCGTTGTAGACTGGGCCTTCGGCTGTAGTTGTTCTGGCAGACTGGACCTCCAGGCGCCGGACGTCCGGTAAGGCCCGGTCGTCCGGTGGCCGTCAGACGTCCAAGAGTTGTATCTTTCTGGCAGCTCTTCCTCTTGTTCCTCGTGCTTGGTGTCCTCGCCGTCTTTTCCAATGCTCCTAGTTGTTCCATGGTCTTCCTCTTGTTTCCTGGTCATGCATAGCACATATGTTTGAGGTAGGTGATACGTCTCCAACGTATCTATAATTTTTGGTTGCTCCATGCTATATTATCAACTGTTTTGGACTATATTGGGATTTATTTTCCACTTTTATATTATTTTACGGACTAACCTATTACCGGAGGCCCAGCCCAGAATTGCTGTTTTTTGCCTATTTCAGTGTTTCGGAGAAACGGAATATCAAACGGATTCCAAACGGAATGAAACATTCGGGAACGTGATTTTCTCACCAAACGTGATCCAAGAGACTTGGACCCTACTCCAAGGAACAAAAGAGGCGGTCACGAGGGTCGGGGCGCCCCCCCCCCTAGGGCGCCCCCCTGCCTCGTGGGCCCCTCGAAGCTCCACCGACGTACTCCTTCCTCCTATATATACCTACGTACCCCCAAACGATCAGATACGGAGCCAAAAACCTAATTCCACCGCCGCAACTTTCTGTATCCACGAGATCCCATCTTGGGGCCTGTTCCGGAGCTCCGCCGGAGAGGGACATCATCACGGAGAGCTTCTACATCATCATAGCCCCTTCCAATGAAGTGTGAGTAGTTTACCTCAGACCTTCGGGTCCGTAGTTAGTAGCTAGATGGCTTCTTCTCTCTTTTTGGTTCTCAATACAATGTTCTCCCCCTCTCTCGTGGAGGTCTATTCGATGTAATCTTCTTTTTGCGGTGTGTTTGTTGAGACCGATGAATTGTGGGTTTATGATCAAGTCTATCTATGAATAATATTTGAATCTTCTCTGAATTCTTTTATGTATGATTGGTTATCTTTGCAAGTCTCTTCGAATTATCAGTTTGGTTTGGCCTACTAGATTGGTTTTTCTTGCAATGGGAGAAGTGCTTAGCTTTGGGTTCAATCTTGCGGTGTCCTTTCCCAGTAACAGAAGGGGCAGCAAGGCACGTATTGTATTGTTGCCATCGAGGATAACAAGATGGGGTTTTTATCATATTGCATGAAACTATCCCTCTACATCATGTCATCTTGCTTAAGGCGTTACTCTGTTGTTAACTTACTACTCTAGATGCATGCTGGATAGCGGTTGATGAGTGGAGTAATAGTAGTAGATGCAGGCAGGAGTCGGTCTACTTGTCTCAGACATGATGCCTATATCCATGATCATACCTAGATATTCTCATAACTATGCTCAATTCTGTCAATTGCTCAACAGTAATTTGTTCACCCATCGTAGAAATACTTATGCTCTTGAGAGAAGCCACTAGTGAAACCTATGGCCCTCGGGTCTATTCTCATCATATCAATCTCCATCACTTTATTATTGCTTTGCTTTTTACTTTTCACTTTGCATCTCTATATCAAAAATACCAAAAATATTATCTATCATCTCTATCAGATCTCACTCCCATAAGTGACCGTGAAGGGATTTGTCGGTGTCAAAACCGGCGGATCTCGGGTAGGGGGTCCTGAACTGTGCGTCAAGGTCGGATGGTAACAGGAGACAAGGGACACTTTATTTTACCCAGGTTTGGGCCCTCTCGATGGAGGTAAAACCCTACTCCTGCTAGATTAATATTGATGATATGGGTAGTACAAGAGTGGATCTACCACGAGATCAAGGAGGCTAAACCCTGGAAGCTAGCCTATGGTATGATTGTGTATGATGATGGTTGTCCTACGGACTACAACCCTCCGGTTTATATAGACATCGGATAGGGTTAGGGTTACACAGAGTCGGTTATAATGGTAGGAGATCTTGAATATCCACACGCCTAGCTTGCCTTCCACGCCAAGAAAAGATCCTTCCGGACACGGGACGAAGTCTTCAATCTTGTATCTTCATAGTCCTGGAGTCCGGCTGAAGGTACAGTCCGGCTATCCGAACACCCCCTAATCCAGGACTCCCTCAGTAGCCCCCGAACCAGGCTTCAATGACGACGAGTCTGGCGCGCAAATTGTCTTCGACATTGCAAGGCGGGTTCCTCCTCCGAATCCTGTGTACCTGTACGAATAATGTCTGATTTTTGTAATGTGGCGCTCCTCGGCTTCAGCGCCCAATAATGGCCGTCTTCCACGTGTTGAACGAATGCGAAAAGCCTGGGGTGTTTTTACATCCACACCCTTAGTCATATAAACGAGCCGCCTATTTAACGGGATGGGGATTTAGATCCAAACCACATCTTCTCCTCTCCGCGAGTTATCATCAGAGCGTCTCCAGCAAAGGTCCATTCCAACATGGCCAGCCGTTGCAGCTCCTCCCCTCGCCCCTCCAGTCCAAAACCCGGAGACTGGGAGAGTTGCACCATCCCGCACAGCGAGTTAGTGTCACTGCAGGCCAAGGGATTTCTCCCCCAGGCATACATGGTCCCGGTCCGAGCCGGACTCGCCACCTATAATGGCGGAAAGCAAGCGGAGAGCACCCCCAATCCTTCTAAAGGAGAGCGGGTGTGCCTCGTCCCTTATCTATTAAGGGGACTGGGATTTCCAATTCATCCATTCCTCCACGGGCTTCTGGAGTTCTACGGCCTCCAGCTGCACAATCTCACGCCCGGCTCCGTACTACATATTGCAGGCTTCGTTGCCCTTTGCAAGCTATTTTTAGGCGTCGGGGCTCATTTCGCGTTGTGGAAGAGGTTGTTCTGCTTGGTGCCCCGCTCTCAAGAGGGGTCCATTTATCAAGTGGGCGGAGCCGAAGTATGGCGCATCGCCGGGACCGGATACCTATCCGGAACCCCAAAAAAGGCGTCCGAGGACTGGCCTTCGGAATGGTTTTACATAGATGACGTCCCGCTGCCGGATCCTACCGGGTCGGTCTCCCCGAGTTCAACAGTGCTCCATTGAAGAAACGCTTGAGCTGGCGTCCGCAGAGCTCTCAGAGAGAAAACGACAGAGACGTCATTTACCTGATGGGTCGGATAAGACTGTTGGCTCATTCCGGACTAACCATGATTGGAGTCATGGCCACATGCATTATGCGGGGGGTGCAGCCGCTTCAATATAGAGGCCACCCCATGTGGGATTTCAACGGGGAGGATGACGCCACCTGTTGGGGATATTACTACTGGGCGTAAACCGGCCTATACGGGCCGGGTTAACTTCATCTGTAGTTCAAGAATGGTAAATCCCAAGAGGCTATGTAAAGGCCCGAGGCCGTAGTCGGTTTAACATCTGTAGCCGTAAACCGGCCTGTGTACAACTTGTATTGTAAGTTAGGGATAAGGAAGAGACCAACCCGGGTACGAGTATAAACCGGAGATTGGGACTCTATGAACCGACGGGCGTCACCCGTGTATATAAGGGGACGACCCGATATCGGTTCAAGGACAGAGAATGACAACTCGAGGCCTAGGCGAAGCTTATCTGCTCCCTAGTCATCGAGACTTCATCAATTCCACAACAAACTAGACGTAGGCTTTTACCTTCATCGAAGGGGCCGAACTAGTATAAACTCTGTGTCCCTGTGTCCGCTTTAACCCCTTCAAGTTAACCCATTGCGATGGCTCCACGACTAAGTCCTTTGGCTAGGACATCTGCCGTGACAAACCCACGACAGTTGGCGCCCACCGTGGGGCTATCGCATGATGGTTTCAAGTTCTTGGAGGGCCGCTTTGAAGGACTCAAGGGATATGCCGTGGGCCGGATGACCAAGAGTCGCCGCGGCAAGATCTACATCGACGACGCAAGCTGGAGCCCTGAGGCCGGCTCAATTGAGTATGGGTACCGGGTCCCCTTTGGCGGAATACACGTTTTCATTGGCAAGATTGGTGAACCGGGCCCTCAGCTGGACACCTGCACCGACCTCATCGAGACAGCTCAGCATGGGCGACCTGCCCGGGTTAAGCCAGCCGTAAAGCGTGCCTTTGTGGGAGTCATCCACGGGCGAAACTATGAGGACGGATCAGAATCTGGTGGCGAAACCGTTGTTTATTCCGGTGATGAGTCGTCAACCGGGGAAACTGAGTCCCTGTATCAAGTGCATGATGATCGGATTGGGGGCTGTTCCGATGGCAGCAGTATTCCGGAGCCCTCCGATCTGCCTAGTCGGGTCGGCATATTCATGGCTGGCACCCAAGCAGCGCCTCATTCATCGACGGCCGCAGCAATAGTTTCCGGTTCAACGGCTGCCGGAGCAGGAGGTTCTGTGCGCCCACTGATTCAAGTATTATCCGATCTGTTCGACGCACTGGCGGCACTCTTGACAGAGGCTAATCCGGCGGATCGGGATGCTCATAACGCAGAGATTGCAAAGGTGAGAGAGCAGATTAGTCAGGCCAAGGCGGATCTGGCGGCCGAAGAGGTCAGGATGACTGCGGAACGGACCGCTTTGGACGCGCAAGCCTATAAGTTCATGCTGGATCAGAACGCTTCGCGGGAGGTCATGAGGAGGAAATATCGGTCCCGCCTGCCACCGGTTTTTGAAGGAAGGGATCTTTTCAAAACTCCTGGAGCAGGGACCAGTAATCAACCAGTGGTAAACCGAGCAGAGGCGCCCGGGACAAGCGCGCCGGTTCAGCCCCGCATAGTAGATCTACCCCGTTATAACCCGGAGCCGCGGATTGTGACCACACCCCCGGATCATTACTCCAACCCACTGGATAATCTTGTTGCTGCGGCAGCACGTCTAGAGGCTATTCCGGTCGAGGGAGATTCGTTACAGGCCATAGAGACGCGTCGGGTCAAGGAGCTCCCCAGAACGGCGCTGGTCCAACAGGAGGCGTATTCATACAGCCGCGAGCGGATTCATTCTACTCCACGTCCAATCCGGAGTTATAACAGGCACCTGGAAGAACAAGCTGAGTCCAGCGATGCACGGCATGGAGGGGCCCGCGGCGACAATCCAGCTCCTGATGCTCAGGAGTTGGTAGACCGGGCCCGTGCACGCAGAGAAGCCGCATTGGCAGCACATCAGACTACGCCGGTTCGTCCCACCACTTCGGTCGAACCAGGGCTTGCTTCTAGCGCTTTGGGGGTGCCTTGCCTTATACCTGCTTTGCGCAATGTGCGCCTGCCTAAGGACTTCAAGGGGACGCACAAGGTACCAAATTATACAGCAGATCAACCCCCGGAGGCGTGGGTGGAGAGTTACGAGATGGCCATGGAGATGCTTGACGTAGATGAAGCTGCATGTGCAAAATATTTCTCTATGATGCTTGAAGGAACGGCCCCGCACTTGGTTAAAAAGCCTGCCGCCCAATACCATCGGTTCATGGGCTCAATTGCAAGCTCGGTTTATCAGTAATTTCAAAGATACGTGCAGGCAGCCCATGTCGATAGTGGACTTAGCCGCCTGCGTCCAGGCGGAAGGGGAGTCAACCACTCATTGGGTGCGCCGCGTTTCGCAAATCTTGCATTCATCAGACCGCATCAATGCTGACACTGCAGTTGTGACTTTGGAAAGCAATTGCCGGTTTGGGCCCTTGAGATTGAAATTAGGACGAATGAAGCGCCATTGCACTGACATAGGGACTCTCATGGCTGCTTTGGTAAAGTATGTTGATTCTGATAGTACCAAGGATCCCGAGTGTGATGATGAAAAGGCAGGGAAGGGAAAAAAGAACGGCAACTTCAGAGGTCAGCAGCATCACCCAGGGAGCGGCGTTGGAGGCAAGTATAAAGCGGATGGTTCCATGGATTTTGTGGCTAACACCAATGTGCAGAATAGGGGCCGGCCGCGTAGGGGCAAGGGCCGCGGTGGCGGACCCAGCCCCAATCCAGAGCGCTTAAATAGTTTGTTGAATCAGCCCTGCCCAAAGCATGGAACGACGGAGGAACCGACAAACCACCTATGGAAGGATTGTTACATCATGCGAGAGTTCAAGAATTCCAACGCCTTCTGGTATGATCACAATCCCGGTGGTGGTTCAGGATCCGGGCCAAACCACGATGGAGGAAACTCCAGTTCAGGGTTTAATGGTAATCCGAGCGGGGCTGGTAATCCGGGCGGACATGGTAATCAACATAACCAGAATGATCAAGGGGGCTATAATCAGCAGTAGTCGGGATACCAGAGCAATCCGAAGCAGTTAAACAGTGGCCAGTACCATGTATTCACCACTAGCTTGGACAAGCGAGACCAGAAGGTCCGAAAGAGGGCAGTTAACTCTGTTGAACCGGCCGTGCCCCGATATCTACGATGGTCAGAGCAGCCGATCACCTGGAGTAGAGAGGATCACCCTCCTCGGGTGGATAATCCGGGTCAGCTGGCTTTAGTGGTGGCGCCTCAGGTAGGAGGTTATAAGTTCACCAAGGTGCTCATGGATGGGGGCAGCAGTATTAACATCCTGTACTATGAGACCTTTCGACGTATGGGGCTCAAGGATAAAGATCTACGGCCTTCAAACACGGTTTTTCATGGTGTGGTGCCAGGCAAGTCTGCGTATCCCGTGGGCAAGATAGCATTGGAGGTGGCTTTCGGAGATGATCACGATTCCCGATCAGAAACACTAACTTTTGAGGTGGTGAAGATCCAAAGCCCGTACCATGCCCTGTTTGGTCGGCCGGCTTATGCCAAATTCATGGCACGGCCCTGTTATGTATATCTGCAGCTCAAGATGCCAGGCCACAAGGGAACCATCACGGTTCATGGGAGCCGCAGGATCGCTTTGGAGTGTGAAGAGGGAGATGCCGCCTATGCGGAATCGGTTTGTGCTGCGGAGGAGCTCAAATACTACAAGGATAATGTTGATCCGACGGATATGACTCTTTTAAAGAAGCCTACCACAGAGCATGATCCGGTTTTAAAATTCACGTCAGCCGCGGAGACCAAGCTTGTTGATTTCGTAGCTGGGGATTCATCCAAGCAATTCAACATCAGTACCAATCTGGATCCAAAATAGGAAAGCGCGCTCATCGAGTTCCTCCATGAGAATCGGGACATCTTTGCATGGAAGCCCTCTGACATGCCAGGTGTACCGAGGCGACTCGCTGAGCACACCCTTAATGTGGATCCTAAATACAAACCGGTGAAATAGTTCCTCCGTCGGTTCAACGAGGAGAGAAGAAAAGCTATTGGAGAAGAGGTGGCCAGGCTCTTAGCGGCCGGCTTCATCGTTGAAGTTTTTCACCCTGAATGGCTTGCTAATCCGGTGCTGGTCCTTAAGAAAAACGGCACTTGGCGTATGTGTGTGAACTATACAGATCTTAATAAGGCCTGCCCTGCAGATCCTTTTGCCCTCCCCCGTATTGATCAAATCATTGATGCTACGGCGGGTTGCGAGCGTTTATGCTTTCTGGATGCATACTCTGGTTATCATCAGATTAAGATGGCGGTTAAGGACCAGGAGAAGACGGCGTTCATTACTCCCTTTGGAGCCTTCTGCTATGTATCTATGCCTTTTGGACTCAAAAGTGCCCAGGCAACTTATCAACGGTGTGTGCAAAATTGTCTCCACAAGCAGATTGGCCGTAATGTGCACGCTTATGTGGACGACATTGTGGTCAAGTCAAGGAAGAAGGAAACGTTGGTCGATGATTTGAAGGAGACCTTTGATAACTTAAGGATATACAAGATGATGCTCAATCCAGCCAAGTGTGTCTTTGGTGTACCAGCTGGCAAGCTATTGGGTTTCTTGGTGTCCAACAGGGGAATTGAGGCTAATCCGGACAAAATTATGGCTATCACCTCTCTAGCTAAACCGAAATGCATCAATGACGTCCAACGTCTGGCAGGCAGAATTGCTGCGTTAAGCCGGTTTATCAGCCGCCTCGGAGAGAAAGCAATTCCTCTGTATCAAATGTTGAAGAAGACAGATCAGTTTGTCTGGAATTCTGCCGCTGATCAGGCGTTCGAGGATTTAAAGCGACAGCTGGTCAATCCGCCCGTACTCGCTGCTCCCACTGATAAGGAACCATTGCTGTTGTATGTAGCTGCTAACGCTCGCGCGGTCAGTGTGGCTATTGTGGTAGAGCAGAAGGAGGCAGGCAAAGAATACCCGGTTCAGCATCCGGTTTACTACATCAGCGAGGTGCTGATTGAATCCAAACAACGATATCCGCATTGGCAAAAGCTAGTATATGGAGTTTTTATGGCAAGCCGGAAGCTGAAGCAGTATTTCCAAGGCCACCCTATCACGGTGGTCAGCTCTGCTCCTTTGGGTGATATCATCCAGAACCGGGAAGCGACTGGTCGGATTGCCAAGTGGGCTATAGAGCTTGGACCGCACGGTTTAAAGTATGCGCCTCACACTGCGATAAAGTCTCAGGCATTGGTGGATTTTATCAATGATTGGACGGAGTTGCAAGTCCCTGAAGAGAAACCGGATCACACTTACTGGACCATTCATTTTGACGGATCACGTCAATTGGAAGGATCGGGGGCTGGAGTCATACTAACTTCCCCACGAGGTGATAAATTTTGTTATGTTCTCCGTTTAATGTTCCCTTGTACTAACAATGCAGCAGAATATGAGGCCTTGCTCCATGGTCTCCGGATGGCTAAGGAGATGAATTTAAGCCGGGTTAAGTGCTTTGGCGACTCTGATTTGGTGGCCCAGCAGGTGTCTGGTACATGGGATTCAAAAGATCCACTCATGGCTGCTTATCGTCGTGAGGTTGATGTGGTCGCAGGTCACTTCAAAGGTTATCAGGTGGACCATGTGGACCGACGAAAGAACGAGGCGGCGGATGCTTTAAGTCGACTGGGGTCACAGCATAAACCGGTACCACCTAATGTGTTCCTTGATGTGCTTTACAACCCGTCGGTTCAACTGCCTGGCGAAGCAGATTTGGCGGTTCCTGACCCAGAGGCTCAATTGGTCGCGGCATTACATGTCATCCCAGATTGGACGCTCCCTTACCTGGCGTACATGAACCGAGGGGAGTTGCCAGAGGATGAGGTTCTATCCAGGCAGATAGTACGGCGGTCCAAGTCCATGGTAGTGGAAAACGGCGAACTACATCATCGCAGTGTGACAGGAGCCTTTCAACGGTGTGTATCTCCTGAGGAAGGCCGTGAAATTTTGCGTGAGATCCACGAAGGAGATTGTGGTCACCACGCCGGTTCAAAGTCTTTAGTGGCAAAAGCTTTTCGTCACGGTTTTTATTGGCTGACTGCTCATGCGGATGCGGAGGATCTGGTCAGGCGGTGTGATGGTTGTCAAAAATTCTCAAGACGCGCTCACGTCCCGGCTCAAGAATTGAGGATGATTCCAATTACTTGGCCGTTTGCAACCTGGGGGCTGGACATGGTTGGGCCTTTCAAAAGGTCCAAGGACAAGAAGACCCACCTTCTGGTGGCGGTGGACAAATTTACAAAGTGGACAGAAGCAGAGCCCGTTAGCAAGTGTGATGCGGCCACCGCGGTTTGGTTCATCAAAAAAGTGATTTTCCGGTTTGGTTTTCCACACAGCATCATCACAGACAATGGTACCAATTTATCTAAAGGTGCCATGAAGGAGTTTTGCGAACGAGAGCACATCCGCCTTGATGTGTCATCAGTGGCGCACCCACAGTCCAATGGTCAAGCAGAGAGAGCTAATCAGGAGATCTTGAGAGGCATTAAGCCCAGGCTTATGGTTCCTTTGCAGCGGACGCCGGGTTGTTGGGTCGAAGAGTTACCCTCTGTGTTATGGAGCATCAACACCACGCCTAACAGGTCAACTGGATATACGCCGTTCTTCATGGTTTATGGGGCAGAGGCAGTTCTTCCTAGTGACATACGACACGATTCACCTCGTGTGACGGCTTACGTTGAAGCAGACAACGAAAGTTCTAGACAGGACGCTTTGGACCGGCTAGATGAAGAACGAGACATAGCAGCTGCCCGTTCAGCGGTCTACCAACAGGATCTTCGTCGCTATCACAGTCGTCGGATCAGGACCAGAACCTTTCAAGAGGGAGATTTGGTGCTTCGACTTATTCAAGATCAAACCGAGATGCATAAATTGTCTCCGCCTTGGGAAGGGCCTTTCGTGGTCAGCAAGAATCTACACAATGGTTCATACTACCTGATAGATGTTCGAGAGCACAAAGATTCACGCAAATCAGGACAAGAGACCAACAGACCATGGAATATAGCTCATCTTCGGCCTTACTATACCTGAGCCATGGGCTCTGCTTATGTATATATCATGAATATGTATATATTATAATAAACCGGATCCTCAGCTAAAGCGGGGTATCTGTTCTTTTATATCATGTGTGGTTACACGGGGTTGTCTTTAAGCAACATCCGGTTTACCCCTTGCAAGTCTTAACGAGATCACTTGAGGCTTCCTGTTCAAACATAGGTCGTGTTCGAACCAAAGAGAACATGGCTATCCTTATGAGTCATTTGGGGGCTCGGTCATGTTTGAACCGATGCAATACCTCTTGGCCGGCGAAAGCCACCAGAGTCATTTGGGGGCTCGGTCGTGTCCGAACCTATGCAATACCTCTTGGCCGGCGAAAGCCACTAGAATCATTTGGGGACACGGTCACGTCTGAACCGGTCACGCCTCTTGGTCGGCCTACGGGCCTTAGAGTCATTTGGGGGCTTGGTCGAACCCGAACCATAGCAATGCCACTTGGCCGGCATAATGCCACGCGTCATTTTGGGGTCCTGGCTGACTGGCACCATCGCTACACCTTCGGGGGGCTTGGTTGCGTCTGACCATGGTGATTCCGTCTGACCAAGCTCAATAGAGCTCTTCTTTTGCAAAAGGTTTTTGTCACCGTATTTTGATCTCTTTCCTTTTTTAAGAGTTGATAGTTTATTGCTTTTCTCTTAAACCGACAACATTCAGCACCGGTCCAACATAGCCAATTTGGCGGAACACGGCCCTCTTTTTCAAAAATCTGAGATTGTTGGCTCGGTTTGAGTTTTTTGCTGCTAAATATCCTCTTTCGAGCAACGAAAGGCTGCTATCATTAAAGGACGGTTTACATTGTAAACCGGTGTTATATACACAGGGGTTCGATTCTCCCATGACGGTTTAAGAGTTATCAACTCCCGCTTCAACATTGGCTACGAATGCCTATTTCATGCCCATTATATGACAGGTATTTCGTATCACAAAAATTTGATCATACTTGCAAGTTTCTTTGTGTAACTATAATAATTCACAAACTGGATGACGGTACAACCGCCCTGGTAGTTTAAAATTTTGTGATCGCAGGAGATATAGGTTGGCAATAATGATTTTCCAAAGGAGGATATCAGTGCTGATGCGCGAAGGCATCTCATGAAGCATAAGGTACGGTCTATCCTATTACAAGGCAACACGGTGCCCGAATAAGATGATTGTTTCTTGACAAAGTATCAAAAGGAAACCCGCTAAAACTGCCCTCGGTTCACGCCTGCGTGCTTTTCCGGTTTGATGGTTCTCGATCATCCTGCTCCACTTCAGCGTCCTCCTCCCTACCCAGCGGCTGGAAGTCAACAGTGGTCCAATCGATCCCCATTAATGCTTGAAAAATGGCTTCCTCATGTATCAGTGACGACGGTTCAATATCAGGGGCATAAGTGTGCTTACGGATTGGAGGAATTAAGTTTTCCGCTTTAGGGATTGGCACAGCTACCCGCTTGTTCTGATCGTCATACTGGGCTTGATAATGAGATAAGTTTGCTTCTTCTACCAATTGGCAGGCCAGAGGGCGCACTGCCCGGTTTATCTTTCTCAATTCTTCTTCATCGAATTCGGAGCCATCCTCCTTTAAGCTAGGATAGCCTTGAGCCGCTTCAACGGTATCAAAATCAGGCACCCATGCTTTGGCCCGGATTAAGGCATTAATGGCTCCGGTTCGAGCAGCAGATCTTTTTAGCTCTTCAATCCGAGCAGGGAGCATCGACAACCTCTTCAGTGTGTCCTGGATCAATGTGGGTGCCGGATTGTTGTGTGAAGCAGTGGTGATAATCCGCTGAGCGCCCGTATACAGCTGCTCGACTAAGGTATAGACCGCTTTCAGCTTCATACGCACGTCTGATCCCAAGTGATGGATGCGAGTGCCTGTAATACGATCAGCAGGTCGTAAACCGAGCTGTTTTATAGAAGAATCAAGGTCATTACACATGTTATAGGAGGCTTACCAAAGATGGCTGCAGCCATTGCGTGCACCTGTCGCTTCACACTGGTCAATTCATCCGTTACCGTTTTAAGGGCAGCTTCTGCGGTTTCAATCTTCTTGGTTAAAGCGGCCTTTTCTGTAGCCCAGTCCGCCCGCTCCTTATTAAAACCTTCCTTCAATTGTTCCATGCTGCCTAAAGCGCTGGTTAGTTCCTCCTTGGCTTTGGAAGATTCTGCTTGCTGGGACTTCACATTCTCTTGAAGATCAACGATTTGGCTCTCTTTGACCTTCAGTTCAGCCTGCAGTCCGACAAGTTATACAGTTTAAACAAAGAAAGTACCAAGCACATAACAAGTTAGATACTTTGTACTTGGGGGCTAATGCTTATTTGATCTCAAGTTCTCAGGTCATTATCGAAGTCCCAAGCTCAATACAAATATTCTGCTTGGCACTTGGGGGCTAATGGCTATTTGCTTTAATGATATTTCGGATGCTACGGTATGATGATTGCAAGTGTCGATTCAATTATGATAAAGTTAAACCGACCCTTGGGGGCTACGGTGGTAAGAAGCAGGAGTGAGGGCATGGAAGTTACCTCGAATTTGTCTTTCATCATCTTCACAAGATTGGCTTCATAGTCACGGCTAGTATATAGCCGGTTTAAATAGCCAGAATGAATGTCTTGAGCGCCAAGAGTGGAGTACGTGGCCAGATCAACATCCCATTTACCTTTGCTTAAAGCAGAATCTTCTTTAGCAGTGTGCTTGGCCAAAGCGATGGGATTTCCCGGTTCAGTACGACCTATGCCGGTAATCATGACTTCATCATCGTTGTGGTCGTCGGTCTGGACTGGCACGGTCGGTTTCTCGACAGGCTTTGAGGAACTAATGGTTTTCTCAGCACGAATCGGGCTGGCTGGTTGATCCGTTGGGCCGGAGGGGTTAACAGAGCCTTCTTCTGGAACAATGACTTCATCTCGGACTAATGGGTCATCAATTACATCTTCAGGGGTGGTCGTTTCAACGTTCAGGGCAGTGTCCGGTTCAGGAGGAGCGTTTTCTTCTCCTGTTTTGTCTTGGCGAGCTTTTTTGCTCGGCCTTGGTTTAGCTCTGAAAGAAGCAGCAAAGTTGAAGACAGCATATGGTAAAGATTACAACAATGGACAACTTGATGAGAAAAGTAAGCTTACCCAAGCACGGTTTTGAGCGGAGGCAGCTGAGTACCAGTTGACTCGCCAGAGGATGAGTGCGAGGTGACCTGATAATCGGAGTCAGACGGATTAAGCGGTTGACGAAAACAGCCCGCTTTAGGACAAAATTTGACAAGCAAGTTAGAGACCTCTGAACGACGTCTCCGAACCGGACTGTTCGGTAAGCCGGCGGAGGTAACTACCTGACCGCTGTGTCGGGTTGTACGACGCACCTCGTGCTGACGGGTCTTCATAAGAAAGTTGGGATCCAAGTAAGCAAGAGGATGGGAAAATTTAACTTTACGGTTCGCCTGACGGATTTTGTGGAAAGGCAGAAGGCTTGAATCAGAAGAAATGGTAATTACCTCTGCATCATCAGCATGGCTCGCTTCGGCATCATCCTGACAAATTGCATCGTCAATAAGCTGTACGAACAACAAACCTAGGGAGTCAAGATCAGCTTCAAAACCCGGATTACCCACCTCATCATCGGCAGGATCGGAAGAGGCCGTGGTTTTCCTGTTGTGAGCAGACTTTTTGACGACTCTCGTCTTAGGCCGGGTCGATTGCTCCGGTTTATCCGCCTTTCCTTGAGGGAGTTTTTTGCTCCAGAACGGGTCATCACCCTGCGTCAACAGACATTAGAATCAGTCATACGCGCACAAAATAACATCAAACTTAATGAGAAGAAATTTTGATTTACCGCTGGTGGTTTGTTGATGGCGCAGAAGGGAAGAAGGCCAGTTCGTGCACAGACGCGTTCCGGTTCATTTAAAATCTTCTTTACGGCTTCGGTGACCTCGTCATCCGTAAGCTGGATGTTTACATGACGTAACGGATCGTCAACACTGCCTGTGTATTCACACATCAAACCGGAGCGTTGACTGAGTGGCAGTATACTCCAAGATATCCAGCAACGAGCGAGGTCGACTCCTGTTAAACCGTTGGCCATGAAGGCTCTGAGCTTGGACAGTTGGGGAGCATATTTACTCCTCTCTTTAGCAGTCAGCCTCTGAGGAAGGGGGTGAGTGTTGCTGAGCCGTTCTGGACGAAAACCGGGCAGGATATTCTCATTCTCTGGAGAGGTGTCTTTACAATAAAACCAGGAGTTATTCCACTCTTGGGGGTGACTATGCAGTTTCGCATGAGGGTAAGTGACCTCTTTCCTCTTCTGGATTGACACGCCACCCAGTTCCATGTTGGAGCCATCAGTAAATTATGTGCGGCGGTTTAGGTGAAAGCAATCTCGGAACAACTCAACTGTAGGTTCCTCTTGAAAAAACACCTCACAGAGCACTTGAAAGTGGCATATGTTAGTGACAGAGTTGGGGCCAATATCTTGTGGATGGAGTTGGAAATTAGCCAAAACGTCGCGATAAAATTTTGAACCGGGCGGGTTGAAACCACGGGCTAAGTGATCCGCAAACACAACGACTTCGCCGTCTCGGGGTGTAGGGGGGCACTCTTTGCCCGGCACCCTCCAATGAATGGTTTTTCTGCTGCTCAAAGCACCGGTCAGAACCAGATTATTCAGTTGAGTTTCCGTGACCCGGGAAGGAGCCCAGTTGCACTCATACACTTGCTTAGCCATGAGGAAGTCTACAAAATGAAAATGATTCCGGTTCAGGACTGTGTTGTGCAAGGTTTTTCATGTTGATACTATCAATGTTAAACCGGAGGAAATCAATTACAAACCGATGTTGGTAAAGCGGTGCGGTCTATCAAGGGATTACTGGCGGTTCAACAAGGGGACTAATGGTATGTACCGATTTGGTGATATTCTACAACAAGGTTAAACCGCTAGACCTAAGACCGTGAAACAGTGGAAATTACAAAAGAGCAAGTGTACGGAAACAGGTTTCACATTATCTTAGTATGATATTGGATCTGGGGCGATCTCGTAAAAGGGGTAACATACTCATGATTTAAAGAAAATTGTGCAAGAACAGCAAGGTCAAGCTATGGATCAGATCTACGGTCCAGGTATATTGCAATGAAAACAGATGCTGAAAACTACTACTGAACGGAGCAAAGGTCGTGGGGTCATCTGAAGGTGCATCTCAGTTTAAGTGCGAAGAACGCGAAGAACATGAAGAACATAGTAAACCCTAGAGGCAGATCTGAGTTGAGAAGGTGGGGATCTCACCGGAGCTCGGAGGGATACGGAAGCACGCCGCAGTTTCTCTGGTCCAGTCAGGTTGATGCAGCGGCCCGAGACGATGCGGAGGTCAGCAACAGCGGTGGAGCTACGAAGCTGACGGCGCGGAGAAGACGAAGAGGAAAGGGGTGAAGGGGAAAAAGAAATGACCCTTCGCCCCTATTTATAAGGCAAAACACATGTGTCAAGCGCACGAATCCAGGAGCCACAGATTTCGGAAGCAGAGTTGTCGCCTCGATTATTGCAAATTGGTTAAACAAAGAAGGCATCATAAAAGCTAGCTTCATGATGATGTCATGCCGGTTTACGGCCACCAACGAAGATGACGACGTAGCGGTTTAGCGACGAAGGGAAGGTGCTGAATATGAAGATTTATGCTAAGGGTTGACATGAACTCATTCAAATCAACCTGGGGCCTAATGTTGGGGATATTACTACTGGGCGTAAACCGGCCTATACGGGCCAGGTTAACTTCATCTGTAGTTCAAGAATGGTAAAGCCCAAGAGGCTATGTAAAGGCCCGAGGCCGTAGTCGGTTTAACATCTGTAGCCGTAAACCGGCCTGTGTACAACTTGTATTGTAAGTTAGGGATAAGGAAGAGACCAACCCGGGTACGAGTATAAACCGGAGATTGGGACTCTATGAACCGACGGGCGTCACCCGTGTATATAAGGGGACGACCCGATATCGGTTCAAGGACAGAGAACGACAACTCGAGGCCTAGGCGAAGCTTATCTGCTCCCTAGTCATCGAGACTTCATCAATTCCACCACAAACTAGACGTAGGCTTTTACCTTCATCGAAGGGGCCGAACTAGTATAAACTCTGTGTCCCTGTGTCCGCTTTAACCCCTTCGAGTTAACCCGTTGCGATGGCTCCACGACTAAGTCCTTTGGCTAGGACATCTGCCATGACAAACCCACGACACCACCCGTTACGGTCGTAAGGGGCCAGCCACAGATGCCGCTCTAGTAAAGATTTTAACATCTTTGTACAAGGGAGAAAAGGAGGGCTTCCTGCGCGTCAACCCGCGGGCCGGATTCACTATGTACGAACCTCCAAGTTGGGTAAGTGAACAATTGCACTTGCCTGTCTGTTTAACGCTCCCATGACTAGGTACGTAGTCTGACGACTTCAATGCAGGAAGTGCGACAGGAAGTAAAGGATATCAACAGCCTACCTCCACAGCCTGAGGACCCAGAACGGTCCCTCGATCCGGACTCCGAAGAGGATCCGGACATATCGGTGGAGCTTATCGATGGGGTGTTCCACCAGTTAAGCAAGGACAATACCTTGGTGGCCATTACGGCTGATTACCCTGGGTTAACCCCGGCCTCCCAGGTGACAGAAACCGGAGTGTTTATTCCCTCAAGAGAGATTCTATTCTCACATATTCCGCCTTTTCAAACGACAACCGTACTTTACAGGGGAGATTTCCGAGGCAGGAGGCCGATCCTGCGGCGGCTGGCCAACGAGGGGCCGTAGGGCCCCGTGGGGCAAAAAGAAATGTAGTCCGGACTGAGATTCCGGCACAAAGGTTTAACGCGCCCTCTGTTTCCCTGGTGTTATTCTGTCAAGGCATATTAACATTCGTGTTGTTTCCAGGACGAAGAGGCCTCGCCAGACTATGTCCGGAGAGGTTGCCAATCGCGACTCCACCAGCCAGGCTCCAACGTCTGGTCCGGAAGCGGGGACGATCACCAGGCGCGCACCGGACACTCCTCCAATAGAGGATGCAGACCGGTTGTCTGCCACAAATTCAGAAGTGGAGAGTGCCATGAACCACAGGCGTCGCCGGACTGTTCTACGCGACGCTTGTTTCTCCCGAGAGGCTTTAGATGCCTTTAATTCGGGAGATGCGTACCTTCGTGCCGCTCAAGATGGTTTAGCCAGAGCCACAGAGCAGTATGTGAAAGACATACGGGTAAGAAAATTTTGGTTATATATATATATATATATATACCAGTAGCCCCCGAGACTTGAAACAGTTAAAGTAACTGATTTAAGGATCATATAACATGCAGGCTCTTACAGAGAAGAACACCATGCTGTCCCAGGAGCTGGAAAAGTGCAAGGCCCAACTAGAGGCCGCACTAGCCGCAACAGGGGAGCCCAAAGGGACCCCCTCAGGTAAGATACACTTCAAAAGATTAATATTGTGCGGCTTGGGTGCAAATCTGACAATTCATGTTGCAGATGGCGCCGGACTTGATCCGGAGAAGCAACAACTCTTATGCCGGTTAAAGGTCGGTGAGAGTATGTTGACAAGGGTGAGGCGAGAGAAGAATGATCTTCAGGATGCCAACACCAAGCTGGATGTTGAACTGAAGGACGTTCGTGGCCAGCTGTCGGACTACACGAAGGAGAATCAGCGGCTTCGACGCGACATATTTAGTAAGTGCTTGAACGAACTTTGAAAAATGAGTTCGGTGAGGAAGTCGAATAACAGAGTATTATCTGTAGGTATGCTCACATGTCGTCCTGCAGAGGAGATGCCCGGTTCTACGGGTGACCTACTTCCCGAACTCCTGCAACTGCACGAGCGAATTCGGCAGGCGATGCAAGGCGTTGCCCAAGCCTTATGGCCTGCCCACCCCACGCCCGAGGGCCTTGGAGAGCTTGTGGAGAAGCTGAAGGGAGCTCGGCGGCGCTTCCGGTTGTGGAAGATATCAGCCTGCCGACAAGGCGCTAGGGAGGCCTGGGCCATGGTGAAGACCCGCTTTACGAAGTCTGACCCCAATCACATGGCCGAGGTCGGACTGGTGGGGCCTGACGGGAAGGAGATCCCTGTGAGCTTAGTGTATGGCCAGGTAGAATTGGCCGCAAAGTATTCCCAGCAGGACTGTAAATTAGACAGCCTGTTAGATGGTATAGAGGAGGAATACAATCAGTCAGGATGACTATGTAATTTATAATTGACATGTGAAATGCCTTCTAGCCCGATTGTAGATCGTTTGTCGTTGCCGACCTTTTCGCTTCAACCTCGGGACCTGACGGTCCGGAGTGTGTCCGAATACCATAACGGTTATATAAGAACCGAGGTATGCATGGAGACCAGGCGTAGGGGTCATTAGTGCTTTATCAGACAAGTGCCCAACTAGTTATGTTATATTACATGGTTAGTAAGAAACATCTTCCAGAGAGAATAGTTCCGTTAAGGGTTCCTTTCACTGGGGTGGTGTGCCCTGAAGTGCACGTCCGGACTGCAAATGCAGGAAAACATCTGGGGGCATGTATAAGTAAAAAAGGTTCATCTTTAGTTCACCGACCGAATATTCCCTTAAGAACGCTAGCTTTCGGCTTCACCCAGTCTGAGGTACACATCCGGCTTATCCGGCAGTAGCAATCGCAGAGGTGCTCCCTTTACTGCCTAGCCGAACAATCGGGAACGTAGGGGTAAGCACAGGAGCCAGGCAACCCAGCTTGGCCAAAACTTAAGTCATATTGATGCATATAATGGTGAAGAAAAGGTGCATGCGGAAGTCTGACGCATGCGTTGGGTGTGAAACCCATATAAATAAGCTTCTGTTAAAGAATCCCCCAGGTTTAAGGAGCGCTGGTAGCGCGTCACATGATGAGCCTTTAAGGGCTAGAAGAGGAAAGAGTGGGAGGAGACAAAATAAAAACAGAAAGATATATGTAAAAATGGACAGAGGAAGGAGACAAACTCAGAGTTCGGCGCTAGGCATAGAATCTTCGGAGACGTGTGTCGTTCCATGGGTTCGGCTCGAGTCGGTTGTCCGACGCATCTCGCAGGCGGTACGCTCCACTAGTGAGGACTTGGTCAATTATGAAGGGACCTTCCCATTTGGGCTTGAGTTTGTCCTTTTTCTTATCCGGCAGGCATAGAACTAGTTCGCCAACATTGTAATTTTTGGCCCGTACTTCTCTACTTTGGTATCTTCGAGCCTGCTGTTGATAAAATGCGGAACGGGCTTTAGCCACGTCGCGCTCCTCCTCTAGGGCGTCCAGGTTGTCCTGCCGATCAAGCTCGGCTTCTCTTTCTTCGTACATGCACACTCGAGGTGAGTCATGAATTATGTTGCAGGGCAGAACTGCCTCAGTGCCATACACCATAAAGAATGGTGTGAATCCGGTGGTACGATTCGGCGTGGTTCGCAGCCCCCAGAGTACGGAGTCGAGCTCCTCTACCCAGTGCGTATTAGATTCCTTGAGGGACCGCACTAGTCTGGGTTTGATACCGCTCATGATGAGACCATTTGCACGTTCGACCTGACCGTTAGTTTGTGGGTGATAGACAGAAGCATAATCGAGCTTAATGCCCATGTTTTTGCACCACAGCTTTACTTCGTCAGAGGTGAAGTTTGTGCCGTTATCGGTGATAATGCTGTGGGGGACACCGTAACGGTGTACGACCCCGGATATGAAGTCTATCACAGGTCCGGATTCGGCCGTCTTAACAGGCTTGGCTTCTATCCATTTGGTGAATTTATCCACCATGACCAATAAGTATTTTTTCTTGTGGGTTCCACCTTTAAGGGGTCCTACCATGTCAAGCCCCCATACCGCAAAAGGCCAAGTGATGGGGATAGTTCGGAGGGCGTTGGGCGGCATATGGCTTTGGTTTGCAGAGAGCTGGCAACCGACGCATCGTTTGACTAAGTCATGGGCGTCTGCTCGGGCCGTCGGCCAATAAAATCCTGTACGGTAAGCCTTGCTTACAAGGGATCGAGCTGCAGCGTGGTGGCCACCGAGTCCGGCATGAATTTCAGCCAACAGACTCCGCCCTTCCTCTTTGGAGATACATCTTTGAAGGACTCCGGTAGTACTTTTCTTATAGAGCTCTCCCTCGTGGACTTTATAGGCTTTAGATCGCCGCACTATGCAGCGTGCCTCGTTTTGGTCCTCTGGGAGTTCCTGCCTAGTAAGGTAGGCGAGGAATGGTTCTGTCCACGGGGCGATGACCGCCATTATTACGTGGGCTGAGGGTGTGATTTCGGTGGCAGGGCCTCCGATTATGTCAGATTGTTCGGCGTCGGGCTGTGCGGTTGTGTTCGGACTGTGGTCCGAGGGTTCCCCTTCCCATGCTACAGATGGCTTGAATGTTCTCTCTAAGAAGATGTTGGGGGGACTGCATCTCGTTTTGTTCCGATACGTGCCAGGACGTCCGCTGCCTGATTATTTTCTCGGGCTATATGGTGAAACTCCAGTCCTTCCAACCGAACTGACATTTTTAGGACGGCATTGCGATAAGCTGCCAATTTTGGGTCTTTGGCGTCGAAGTCGCCATTTATTTGGGATATCGCGAGGTTGGAGTCCCCGCGTACTTCCAGGCGTTGAATGCCCATGGATACTGCCATCCGGAGACCATGTAGAAGGGCCTCATATTCGGCTGCATTGTTGGAGTCCGCGTACATGATTTGGAGTACATATTGGACTGTGTCTCCTGTAGGGGACGTCAAAACGACGCCAGCCCCCAGTCCGGCCAGCATTTTGGATCCGTCGAAATGCATGATCCAGTTGGAATATGTGCCGTACTCTTTAGGGAGTTCGGCCTCTGTCCATTCGGCGACGAAGTCGGCTAGGACTTGCGATTTAATTGCTCGCCATGGTTTGTAGGTTATGTTGAATGGGAGGAGCTCTATGGCCCATTTAGCTATCTGGCCCGTTGCGTCGCGGTTGTTGATAATATCATTGAGTGGTATTTCCGAGGCTACTGTTATGGAACACTCTTGAAAGTAGTGTCGTAGCTTCCGGGATGCCATGAACACCGCGGATGCAATCTTTTGGTAATGCGGGTACCGTGATTTGCATGGTGTAAGGACAGTGGACACGTAGTAAACCGGCCTTTGAAGGGGGAGTTTGTGTCCGTCCGTTGCCCGCTCGACGACGAGTACTGCGCTAACAACTTGATGAGTTGCGGCAATGTACAATAGCATGGGTTCGCCAGTGTTCGGCGCGGCCAGGACTGGGTTTGTTGCCAAGATGGCCTTTATTTCCTCGAGTCCGGCCGTGGCAGCTTCCGTCCACTCGAAGTGTTCGGTGCGCCTAAGGAGGCGGTAAAGGGGCAATGCCTTTTCTCCCAAACGGGAGATAAAGCGGCTTAGAGCCGCCACGCATCCGGTGAGTTTCTGTATTTGTTTGAGGTCTTTTGGGACATCCAATTGTGACAAAGCTCGGATTTTAGCTGGATTTGCTTCAATTCCTCTACTGGATACAATGAAGCCCAGTAGCTTTCCGGCTGGAACGCCGAAAACGCATTTTTCCGGATTGAGCGATTTGATGGTAACCGGAGTATGCGTCGAGGAAGCACAGGGAATCGTGTGCTGCAGTGGCATCGATGATTTGATCTATTCGAGGGAGGGGAAAAGGATCCTTTGGGCAGGCCTTATTAAGGTCTTTGAAATCGACACACAGGCGCCAGGATTTGTCCTTCTTTGGTACCATCACCAGGTTTGCTAGCCAGTCCGGGTGTTTTATATCTCTAATGAATCCGGCCTCCAATAACTTGGCTAGATCCTCTCCCATAGCCTGTCTCTTTGGTTCAGAGAAACGCCGAAGGGTTTGTTTGACAGGTTTGAATCCTTTCTGGATATTTAAGCTGTGTTCTGCTAGCCTGCGTGGGATTCCTGGCATATCTGAGGGGTGCCAAGCGAAAATGTCCCAGTTCTCTCGTAGGAACTCTCGCAGTGCGGCGTCTACATCAGGGTTCAGTCGTGCCCCGATGGAGGCTATTTTATTGGGGTCCGTTGGGTGGACCTGGAATTTGACTATTTCGTCCACTGGTTTGAAGGATGTGGATTTGGATCTCTTATCGAGTATCACATCATCCCTGTTAACCGTGGATCGCAGCGCAGTCAGTTCTTCGGCCGCTAAGGTTTCTGATAGTGCCTCGAGGGCCAATACGGCTGTCTTGTTTTCGGCGCGGAGTGCTATGTCCGGATCACTAGCGAGAGTGATAATTCCGTTTGGCCCAGGCATCTTAAGCTTCATGTACCCATAATGGGGTATAGCTTGGAAAACTGTAAAAGCCTCCCGTTCTAGTATAGCGTGGTATCCGCTTTTGAGCGGGGCCACCTGGAACGTGATCTGTTCAGACCTGTAATTATCCGGCGTACCGAATACCACATCTAGTGTGATCTTTCCGGTGCAGCGTGCTTCCTGACTGGGGATTATTCCTCTAAAAGTTGTGCTGCTTCGCTCAATGCGGTTCCAGTCTATTTCCATCTTTTGGAGGGTTTCCTCGTAGATGAGGTTCAATCCGCTGCCTCCGTCCATGAGTACCTTTGCGAGGCGACAACCGTCCACTATGGGACTGAGGACCAGCGCGGCTGGTGCTTTGGCTGTTCGAAATTTAGGTTCGTCGCTCGTGTTGAAGGTGATAGCAGTATTACTCCATGGATTTATTGTCGCTACTTGATAGACTTCAGTGAGGCTGTGGAGTGTTCCTTTTCGCATGTTATTTGATGCGAAAGTCTCAAAGACTGTGAGAACGGAACTGAAATTCCCTGGCTGGTTTCCTTCGACCTCTGGAATTAGGAGATCCTCGCCAATTTTGGCCACCTGCCGGAGTATCCAACATGCCCTGAGGCTGTGAGTTGGGGTGGCGTCCGCTGCACTATGAATCTTGCAGGGTCCATCTAGCCACTTTTCCAGTATGGTTCCATGCCCCCTAGAGGTTTTTGATTTTTTGGTGTTTAGTCCAGGCGCCTTACTGTGGTGCGCCCTCTTGATTCGGACGGGATTGCTATTCAAGGCTGGATTATCCCAAAATTTAATTTCGGTTTTCCAAGAACTTTCCATCGCACAGTATTTTTGTACTATGGACGCCAAGTCAGCAAAGCGTGTAATATTACGACGACTTACGGCGTTGAGTATTCCCTTGTCCGTGCAGTTACTGCAAAAGATTGAAATTGTGTCTTCCTCGCGGCAGTCCTTTATCCTGTTCATAAGCAGGAGGAGTCTAGCCCAGTAATGATGTACTGTCTCTTCGGGCATCTGCCTAATTTGGGAGAGATCGCTTAAGATCGGGTGGTCGGGTGTCGTTGAATCTGAGACTTCACCCGGTTTGCTGTTCGGAAGCTGAAGAACTTCCGGATTCTGAGATCCGGAGTCTTGGATGTTATCCGATTTGCCTGATTTTAAGCTCAGGTCTTGGATTGTACCCTCCCCTCCGCGGATATCCGGCATGGAGGGTTCAGGAATTCGGACGTGGCTAGTCCTTAAGATAGATGAAGGGTCGCCGCATTGTGTCTCCACCATAGCAACGTGGTGGGTGACTTGGGGAGAGTTAATTTCCCTTAGATCGGGTTTAAGCCCAACCTGGTCGTAATTTGTAGCGACCCCCAGGGCGGCGATGCGATCCAAGAGCTCGTTTACGGAAGAGAGCTCCATCGGATCCAGCTGCTCGGCAAGTTCCGAGCTGACGTGGAGGTTGCTTTCAATGACCCGAGAGGTCACCGTCGGCGCAACGGCCGAACAGGCGGTCATGAGAAAACCACCTAGCCGGAGGGTTTGGTCGATAGCCAAGGCTCCCTTAGTAACGGTGCCGTCTTTAAAGACGGGAAAAGGCATCCTTCCTGATCGCGACGGCACAGAGGAACTCTCAATGAAAGCACCAATGTCGGTGTCAAAACCGGCGGATCTCGGGTAGGGGGTCCCGAACTGTGCGTCAAGGTCGGATGGTAACAGGAGACAAGGGACACTTTATTTTACCCAGGTTCGGGCCCTCTCGATGGAGGTAAAACCCTACTCCTGCTAGATTAATGTTGATGATATGGGTAGTACAAGAGTGGATCTACCACGAGATCAAGGAGGCTAAACCCTAGAAGCTAGCCTATGGTATGATTGTGTATGATGATGGTTGTCCTACGGACTACAACCCTCCGGTTTATATAGACACCGGATAGGGTTAGGGTTACACAGAGTCGGTTACAATGGTAGGAGATCTTGAATATCCGCACGCCTAGCTTGCCTTCCACGCCAAGAAAAGATCCTTCCGGACACGGGACGAAGTCTTCAATCTTGTATCTTCATAGTCCTGGAGTCCGGCTGAAGGTATAGTCCGGCTATCCGAACACCCCCTAATCCAGGACTCCCTCAGGATTGACAACCCCTAATCGCGTTGGTTGCGTTGAGCTATTGTTTTGTGTAGGTACAAGGGACTTGCGTGTAGCCTCCTACTGGATTGATACCTTGGTTCTCAAAAACTGAGGGAAATACTTACGCTACTTTGTTGCATCATCCTCTCCTCTTCAGGGAAATCCAACGCAGTGCTCAAGAGGTAGCAGTAGTAGCCATGTCTCACATGTGGAAAGTGACGGTTTGAAGAGGAGTGAGTTAACCTTGTGTCCAATGGCGTATGCTTGAGGTCTCGTCTTATGTCTCCTTGGGTCATGGGGAGTGGTTGTAGTATACATGGGGATGATCGTAGGATGCTCCGCATCAGGTTGCCTAGTAAGTCCAACTCGCGGAAGAGATGAAGTAGGATTGTGAGGCACCCGAACCCGTCGCTTTCAAGCTACTGGCTCATGTGATAACCCGGTAGTCAACTCGCCAGAATTGCTCCAGAGCTTGTGCTTGCTGGCTTGCTGCATTTTCTTCGAAAGAAATTTTGGGTCTAAGCAAGTGTGTGGATGAGAAAATGACACCTTCCTGACAGCTTTTCTTGATCTTTTGGGGATAAAAGTTTCCTAGACGGAAGAGAAGGAAATTACCTCAGCGTCGCCGGCTCGACTTGTTTCAATGTTATCATGGGAAGAATGAGCATCAGCTAATTGAATAAAAAGAAGACCAAGCGAGTCAAGTTCTACCTCCGACTCATTCTCAGCGGCCGGCTTATCTACAGCGACCGGCTCAGTTTCTTGAGGAGCTAGGGGAGGAGCAGACTTCCGTTGTTTCCTCTTTCAGAACTTGTCGTTTGCCGGCATGTGCAATGAGCCGGAAGTCAAGAATAAGATGAACAATCAAAATACACAATGAGAAAAATAAAAGTGCAAAGATACTTACTGGAAGCGTTGGGTTTTTAATACAGAAAGGAGCAAGCCCCGTCTTGTTACATGCATCTTGGGGCTCTTCTAGTAGTTTCTTCACGGCCTTGTTTATGTCGTCAACTAACAAGTCAACTTGGCTGAAACATTGTACGTCAGTTAAGTCGCCGGTATAATTGCACATTAAATAGCCCCTCTGACTTAATGGCTGAATTCTCCAGCTGATCTAACACCGCGTCAGATAGATCCCAGTGAGGCCGTTTGCTAACAAGGTCCTCAATTTAGAGTATATATGGGCGACTACTTGTCGCTCTTCTTTAGAAGGCCAACCAGGAAAAGCTTCGGTTGCGTTAAGTCACTCCATTATGTAACCCGACAATGGGTTTTCACCAGTAGGAGCAGTTTTCTTGCAATAGAACCAGGTTCTATTCCATCCTTTTGGATGACTCGGTAGTTTAGCTTCTGGAAAAGGGCAGTTCTTCCGCCTCTGAACAGACACCCCACCAATCTCTATGCTAGGACCATCTGCAAATTCGGTCTGGTGGTTGATATAGAAAAACTCCCTGAAGAGAGGGACAATCGCCTTTGTCTGAAGATAAACCTAGCTGAAGACTTGGAATTGACATAGATTGGTCAGAGTTGGGACCAATATCTTGAGGGTGGAGGTTGAAAAATTTAAGGAAATCCGGGAAGAATTTTGACCCGGGCGGTGAGAAGCCCCTATGAAGATGATCAGCAAACACAATGACTTCTCCTTCTTCGGGTTGGGGGGTGCTCTCTTCCTCAGGCGCCCACCAGCCGACTACTTCTTGAGTCGGAAGAAGACCCTGCCCCACGAGGTCAACAAGCACTAGGGTGGAAACTTGGGATTGGACCCAATTGCAAGCCTTACCAGTTTTGTCCCTGTCAGTCTTGGCCATGATGAGTCGCCTAAAGGGTTTAAACTATGGGCAAAGTATGAATGGCGGGTCATTTTATGAACGATAAGTCGCCAGTTGGTTTACATAATGAGCTGGCAAAATAAGGAGGTTACTATGACTGTGGGGCATGTCAACATGTTTGTTCCAGTATTAATGAGTCGCCAAGATACTCAAATATTGAGCCTGCTAGATAAGGGACAACTATGATTATCAAAATTAGGCAAGTTACAAAAGGTGATAATAAGCTGGCAAAGCATAAGGCGACTCATCCTACTCAAAGGACTTTTGGTTTTCAACTAAGTGTTGACAGAAACAAGTTTCAGTTGAAACGATTGCCACTACAGATCTACAAAATGGTTCAAAAAGGAAAATATTCACTAAACCTAAGGTGGACAGTGGAAGCATCAAAACTAGTCTATTCGTAGGATTTAACAAATATATGAAGTGTCTAGAGGCAAAAATGGTGTTGCTATCACTAATGGAGCATTTCTATGGGGGAATCGTTTGAATCTAGATCTAAATAGAAGGCAATGGTGGTATGAACCAAAGAAAGTTGATGAACTACGACGAGATACTAAGAACGGTGAAGCATTGCCACATATCTAAAGGAAGAAATGAGTCATACCTGGATGCGACGAACGACTCCGGGATGATCTCAAGCAGCTTTGACGGTGGCACGCGTGAAGAAGGGGATGCGGTTGACGTCGCCAGAGGACTCACGGTTGAAGAGCGGCAAAGCTCCGGTTGTGGGAGACCGAGGCGCAAGGAAGGAGTAGGGGAACGACATGGTAAAAAGTGGAGGCCGAGCCCCTATGGCTATATTTATAAGGTAAAGAGAAGGGGAAGAGGTAGGCGGAAAATAGAGGAGGCACAGTAACTTTTCGAGTAAGGGACGCCTCGATTTTTGGGCCTAACAAATATACATAAAAGATTCGCTGTGATGTCACACTTGAGCTCTTGAAATTCTGGAAGATGATGTCACAGTTCAAAAGAGATAGAAAATGTTAAGTTTGGAAGTATCATAAGCCGAAACTAATGACCCGGCCACGATGCAGATTCAAAAGGGGAAAATGACCCGGAATCTTTATCAGTTTGAAGATCAACATGGACGAATCCAAGTCAATCTGGGGGCAAATGTTGGGGATATAACCCCACGGTATGACCCGCCCATTCAGGGCCGGGTTATCCGGTGGCGGCCTAAAAGAATAAGACTGGACTGCAGCTATCCAGACCTCAAGGCCCATGGGGATGACTCATAGAGTGGGCCGGCTCACGGCCCCGTGTCTGAGGCGGCGGCATACCAAAGGGTTTCGTAGTTCCCTTACTTGGGAAACAAGACAAGTAGGAAACCGATCAGGGCAGTTTGTAGCACGACCCGGATTCTGTTGTAAGCCCAGGGCCTCGACCTGTATATAAAGGGGAGGTCCTGAGGAAGAAAGACTAAGTTACAATACCTCGAGTGCTAGGTTAGCTAAGTCGCACCCTTGTAATCGAGATCATCATCATCAATATCAATCAAGCAGGAAGTAGGTTATTACCTTCATCGAGGGGGCCGAACCTGGGTAAACCCTTGTCTTTCGACCGATCAACCCCTTTCAAGCTACTACCTCGCGTCGATGGCCTCACGACTAAGTCCTTTCACGAGGACATCTACCATGACAAAACCACTACATTCTTCATTGAGGAGATCAGCTTAGTCTTGATGCTCAAGGGAGTTGTGGACACGAGGGCCCCGATGACGTTGGACAACGACGTCGGGATCCAGAGCTCCCCCGGATCTGGAGGAGCACACCGAGAACCACTTGGAAGCGTTGGACTTGCCCATCGTCATCGCCAGTGGTGGAGATTTACGCGTTTGGGAGAGGACGGGTGGCAGCTTGGTGGTGTAGGGCTTGCATCCGTGATCAGGCGACTTAAATAGCCGGCGCAGGCGGATTGGCGCTGCTTCAATGCGGGCAGCGACCAAAGTAGGCTTTTCAGTTGCCGCGCCGGGGTGAATGCTGTGTCGATTAGCCGACATGAATGTGCGTAAGCGGTCGCCCAGTCACGTCCGCTCTGACCGCCATGAATGCCTAGAGCATGAATGCCTAGAGCGGAGAAAGAGAGAGGAGTTTTAGGTGGGTCGATGTTGTTAGAGTCCAACGTGACGGACATCCGCAAACCTTTCCTTGCGGGTTTGGGAGAGGACAGGTGGCGGCTTGGTGGTGCAGAGCTTGCGTCCGCGGTCGGGCGACTTAAATAACCGGGGCAGGCGGACTCGCGCTGCTTCGATGCGGGCAGCGACCTGAGTAGGCTTCTCAATCGTTGCGCCGGGGTGAATGCCGTGTGGATCAGCCAACATGAATATGGGTAAGCGGTCGCCCAGTCACGTCCGCTCTGGCCGGCATGAATGCAGGGCGAAGGGTTCTAGAGCGGACAAAGAGAAAGGAGTTTCAGGTGGGTCCATGTTGTTGGAGTCCAACGTGATAGGCGTCTGCAAACCTTCCCTAGTTTGATGTCGGTTAGTGAGATTTCGAACGTTCAGACCAGTTAAGACAAATTTGTTGGCCGTCATTGGATAGAAAAATGTCCGGATCCTTTCTGTTCGAAACATTTGCGGGGCGATTTGACAGGCGGAAAAAAAATTGACAGGCGAGACACTCCCCCATGCGTTTCGGCTTTCTTTTGGTGCAGCCGCGTGGGTCCGGGTGGCCCGTTCAAAGATTCCTAGGCCCGCCGTGCATGACAGACGGATATGCTTGATGGTGCTACCAGTAGCTGACAGCTGCTCGTACTAGTACCAGATGACAGCAATACTGTATCACTTGGTACTACCGAGTCCCGACCCATTCCTGATATGCTGCAACATTCGTTTGGATTTATGAGAGTACATCGTATTTTCCGGAGGGAGGATTAGGGCCGATCCTTTGGCATGAAAGATGGTCTCACCCATGAGGTTAAGGGCCATTCTTGTTTCTAACGAAACATATGACTAGATTTTGTCATGAGTCCGACAACAAACCCCTGCTTGTTGGGAACAAAAAAGATGGAGCCAGCAAGCAAATGAGGGAGGAGATAGATGGTTTAGTTTGATCCCCTGGTGTGCAGGAACTGAGAAAGCGAGTGGCATCCCGTTCGTGTCACCATCACTACTAACAGGATCTCCGTAAGATTATTAAACTTTGCAATCAATGTTTCTCAAACGCATACGGCTCTGCAAGTTAAGGCAAAGACAAAAGCGCGATGGCTTTCAGCAGGTACACAGCCTCCTGTAGAACACACTTGCGTACGTACAGGTGCAGCTGTAGGTAGTCAACGCTGCTGGCTTGTCAGCCTTTTCCTCCTGCAACCGCATCATTTCATGCCTTGGATTGATTGATTGGCTCACAGATCAAAGGTCACCACCACGAAATGCAAAATCAGTCATCTCCCGCTCTGTTCTTTTCCTTCTTCACCACCAGGGCTTTGGGCTCGCACGTAACTTTATGTCACTTTTCATGTCTAGGTTATCTATGTGTAGGAGTAGTACAACCCCATGATACAGTGACACCACAGTACTTTCGCTTTTTGTTCTCTTCATTATATAAGCAGGTTGTCTATGTGTAGCAGTTTGAGCAGAAAATGCTACCTGGTACAGACAGAGAATTGGAAGAAACGATAGTAAACAGTGCCGATCACCACATACAGTTTGGGCCAAAACATGCAACAAAGCTTATATATGCCGGAAGCAGATGCCAATACTCCCTTCAATCCATATTATTTGTCACTCAAATGGATGTATCTGGACGTTTGAATGACAAATACTCCCTCCGTTCATAAATATAAGTCTTTCTAGAGATTTCAAATATGAACTATATACGAATGTATATAGTTGTAGTTTAAAGAATAGATTCACTCATTTTGCTCCGTATGTAGTCTATATTGGAATCTTTAGAAAGACTTATATTTAGGAACGGAGGGAGTAATATGGATCGGAGGGAGTATGAGATTCATAATAATAAAATGGGAAAGACACGGCCCCGAGCAACCATTCCAGTTCCATCATTCACCTGTCCAGCCATCGCTCATTTGAGTCTAGGCTAGAGGCAAAGCTAGAAACAACTATGGAAAACATAAAACACAAGCAACATGAATAAAAGTGGAGTGGCTGAAACATAAAACCCAAGGAACATGATTCGTGAGCAAGAAAGGTATGAAAGCTAATTCTGTAGTTCTGGCAGATATATCATCAATTCTAGAAATGTCCATCGTGTAGAAACAAGCATGAAAACTAGCGGTTTCGTGGGCAAGATGACATGCCTTCCTATATACACCCTCTGTTCCCAAATATAAGACGTTTGGGAGTTCAATTTAAAGTGCCAAAATGTCTTATATTTAGAAATATGTCTTCTTCAAGATTCCAATGCAGACTACATACAAAGCAAAATGAGTGAATCTACACTTTAAAATATGTCTATATACATCCGTGTGTAGTTCTTATTGAAATCTCTAAAAAGACTTATATTTAGGAACGGAGGGAATACATGCTAATGAGATAATGGACAGCACCCAGGCATCAACCTGGAGCATGTCCCAATTCAATGAGTTATGAACAAAAGAAACTGATTGCTGAGATGAAGCATTATGATGCAGAGGAGTAAATAATTCAGGGAAAAACAAGTAAGAACCACGATTAGTCACGATATCCAGAGGGTCTTCTCAACAGTCAACCACAATGTTAAATCGTTGTGCTAGAGTACACTTACAACAAGGAAAACTTCAAATTTGAGGGCAGTGACAAGTAAAGCATGCTATGATTACGCCCCAAGAACACACTAGTTCCCTCTTGTAAGGCTGCCTTTGGCAGCATGCAGGAGCAACACAACTACACGGTTCTAGACAACATTTTCTCAACCTGAATTCATGGGAAAAATCAACCTTGGTGTTTCATCAGCCAGAGATCACTTTGGGTAGAGAATATCATAGTGACCAGGCCGGTAGAGCAGAGTAATGTAAGGTTTCTCCTCAGCCGGATTTAATCCCATTGCAGCATCACCTTCAGAGGAATTGGCTGCAGGAATGAAATCATGGTGGTTCACACTTAGATTGCCTGTGTCACAGGAGCTTCGGTCTAGGTACATCACACGGATTGGCACCCCTAACGCATCTGACAGAGCAATAATGTGCACATGGTCGCTTTCCTCGCCCATTGGCTCCACAGAAGACTTGCAAAACTGCAATGCGATTTCCAAATCAGGGTCAGTCCCTCGACTGCATATCTATGGACAGCAGACAACATAACTGAAGTTTAATTAAAGCATGTAGGATAGCACCACACAAACACAGGTGAATACATTATCTCTTGTCCTAACATGGCTAAAACCAAGGAATAGGAAAACATAGGATAATACATTATGGGAAGTTAAATTCTGCAGGAATTCAAATGAGGGCACAAAATAGAAGTTGTTCAGCTGCACCACAGGATAAGAACATGAACTTTCTCGAAAGGTTAGGTGTTTGCCATAGTTGTCTTATAAACAAAGGGAAAGTTCTTTTGGAACTGGATGCAAAATAGTCCACAGGGAAAATTCCTATGGTTACCAATCCTCGAAATCAAAAGGCTCCATATGAAATATTCATAAGGAATAAAATCCTCCGAAATTCCTCTGAATCACAGAGGCCTATCCCACAAAGAATAATCCACGCTTACAGAGCTGCTAATTCTATCCTACTCACATGATATCTAGTGTTAGCTTTGTGTAATAATTCTAAAGGAAACTGGCCCTGTACTCCTGTAGGAATACTGCCTACGGACACAAACAGAGGCACCATACCTAACGAATGGTTAAAAACCCATACTAAATGGCATACTACAATCTCACCAGTCAACCTGTTTAGCAGCAATTAAAGCTGGGGCATGGATTGAAACTATTGCAAGAACACTCTTGATTTCCACAATTCACATGCAATGCAAAACGACAACACCCAATCAAATAGACTTACACTACAAAGAGGAGAGTGCATTACATATTGACAAGGGGTATATACATGACTACTGGTACAATGTCTATGTTCCCACCACTCAGTGTTGCATATAAGAACAAAACTAAGAAGCTAACCTGAGTCACGGTCGAATTTGTCAAGCCAGAAATAAATGGTTCAAAGAACTCAGCCCTCCTTTGAATTTCACCAGAGGTAACAAACCTAAAGAACATGACAACTAAAGAAGACACAATAAGAAAATAATGTTATCATAAGTCAAGAAAGACACATCACAAATATCTGGTTGTACAAACCATAATCAGAAGTCGTCTGATCCCTGGTTCTTTCTAGAAGTTCTTCAGGCCTAAAGATACATGAAAACAAAACAGATTCACCACAAAAGCAAAACTCTGATAATGGCCATGCCATACAATGTGCACAGTTAAGAAATGCCTCTTCCAACAACACTTATTTTCTTTTGTTCATATGAGATTATGCCTTAAGGAGACAAACACAACTATAGAATATTTACCCAATAGAAGTTTCGTGTCCCTGCAGAACATTTTGCAGCTCCTCAATGAACATCTGAGGATAACAAGGATGAAGAATATTCAGCAAGGACTAAGGAGGCAATGAGTCCAGGGAGTATTTAACAAAACAATAATTCTATTTTTCATATATAGATTAATCAGCAAGGTTCAAGTTCGATATGAGCATCTCTACTTACCCATCATTTTCAACCAATGCATATCATATACCAACAACAGAGCTCCCAACAAGACCATAAAACATAATAAAGATCATCTGCTTGGGCACAATGCATGGCATTCAGAAAGACAGTGTATAATATTTAGTTATTAACGACTAAGACTACTGCATTCATCAGCGGATTTTACTCATAAAGAGCAACAAACCAATGCATTCATCAAGGGATTGAAGAAAAGGCGTGCAGTATGCTTACTTAGATCAACAGTTGTGACAGTTAACAGTGCACAGGGGTTACAGGCATGCATTTACTTTATTTTTCATTACAGAAAAAAAACGTATGTTCCTGATTACCAATGAGTCATCTAGCAAATTCCACAGAGACACGTAGAAGGAATTGCAAACAAGTGCACATAGACAGAAAGAGCACATCTAAAAGCTATTCAAGTGAGGAAGATCAGATGAAGTGGAGCAAAAAGTGATGCAGAATGGGGCAACTAAGGAGAGATGCAAAAAGCAAACATTGCATAGACTTACAGAGAAGAAGTCTTCAAAAGTGAATTCAATGTATCCAAGACCTGAAAGTGTCTTCTTGCACTGTTCAATGTTTTTTAGGATGCGCTCAACCTCAGCTCTATCTTGTGTCTCAAGGATATGTTCCTAGCAGCAAACCAAACAATCATCAAATTATGTATAGATGTACTTTGAGTGAAAACCAATACCACAAATACTACCAGGTAGGAGAACATAAAGCTTCGATAAAAGCAGTTTCCATCTCCTCGTGTTCGTCTTAAAGCATCATATTGTTCACCAAGCAACTGCAGGTTAAGCAAGAAAACTTATGGAACAAACTGAAGCACCATAAAATGGCACACTGGATGAAGAAAAATAATACAGTTATCATGTATCAGAACAAGCAAACGAACAACAACCTTTATTTTCTCCTGTAAAATGGGGCTGCCAGACTGGAACTCTGCTGCTAAGGCGGAGAGAGGTTCCTGCAAGATTCAGAAGATGCCAGTCAGATAAACAAATTGATAAGAGACAACAGTAATTAATATGGAAGGCAAAACAAAAGCAGCAGAACAAAATTACAGACTAATACAAACAACACCATAAATATACAGATAACCATAACAGCACGTTAAATAGCATTTGGATTCACATGTACCGCCAAATGCACTTGAGATATCCAACTAGTTGACCGAAATGAAGAGAATAAGAGATCAGTCTCAGTATGTTATTTCATTTGACATGAAAACTGCGTGGATGTCGTTCCACAACATCTCATATGGCTTTCTGTCATGTCATTTTTGAACTTCAAACTTCAAGCATAACAGCACATATTAGAGAAATTCTGGCATAGACTAGCTCAACTTCTGACATAAATTTCACTACAATAAAGTAGAAACAAATTTTGTTCTCCAGTTTCAGTGCCGAGTTGCCCCTAACTTTTCATAGGCTATTCCTACATTGACAAGCTCGAACAAAATCGTTCAGTCTGTTACCTATTGTACTGCACACCAGAAGATTAAACAAAGGGCTCCGCCAGCCCATAATAAACCCTTGATCCTATAACAGAACATGAATTGCTTCCCGTGTATCCAACCTTGGCCATTTCAAACGACAATTGACCAACGAAACTAATTTCCAGTACAACAGTAACCAGAACCAACATTCGCATACTGCTGGATCAATAGGATCGAATCAACAAAAGCCCTCGGCCAAAAATGGGCGGCAGAGTAGCAACACTAGGTGTGATGATCCCGGCCAATTGTACCACATGAACAAACGACAAGCCTATAGCGACTGCGGAATGAGAGAGGAGTGGAGATGCCTCACCTTGTTACCGATGTACGGCACCTGAGGTCCCTCGGGCTTGGGGTCGGGGTCGGGGTCGCCGCAGCAGGCGTGGTAGTAGTCCCCGCCCATGGAGAGCTCCACCGACACGGTCTCCGGGCTCAACCGGTGCGAGTTAGGGTCAGGCCCCGCCCCATCGCTTCCTCCCCCCTCGACGAACGGCGCGGGGGCCGGTGGGGGCGCGTCGCCCATGGCCGCGTCCTCGGGGGCCGGGGCCGCGGCGCCGGTGTCGCCGCCGTCCGCCGCCTTGCGCTTGCGGGCGCTCGCGTCGGCCGCCTCCCGCGCCAGCTTCGCGTCGCGTGTGCGTGGGGGTGGGGGTGGGTGTCAGGTTGTGGGTGTGGGCTCCGGACGGAGTTCGAGACGACGGCTTCGATTCGGGCGGAGGAGACCTTCGCTTTTGTGGCAGTCGGAGATCTCGCCGCAGGCGGAAAAAAGGGTATGTGCGTGTCGTTTTGCAGATAAGCCCTTCGCGTCATCCACCTTCGTGATGTACTTCGTGACCCTGACATGTGGGGCTGACGCACGGGCCCGCGTTCTATTTTCAGGAAGTTAACGCTGTTTCTATTGGACCACCGCCCTACTCCATTTCCGCACGCCACCTCTCGATCTGGATAACCATCCATGACAGGTGGTCCCTGATTTACAGGTGGGACCCACATTCTGGCGGACAGGTCGTACTTCCGTGCTCGCGGTGACGCCGCGTCGCCGCCGGCGATCAGATCCAGTGCTTCTCGTAGGTAGCGGCGTCGGCGGTCGTCATGTGGTCGACTGCGGCGTCGTGGTGGGCCCACCACCACATACGCCTCCTTCTCCCGGCCCTCTTCCTCGCCGCCGCCCTCTTCTTCTTCCTCGCCTCTCCGCGCTCCTCCCCATCCTTCTTCGCCCTACCAGCCTCCAGGTACGCGCCCCGCCCCGACCTGCCATACCAGCTTCTTCTGGACTCTTCCTGGAAGTTACAGATCCCCCGCATTGGGTTTTCCCGCAGGGAGCATTCGCCGTCGGGGTCGCGGCTCATATGGGCGCAGCGGCGGGTGGCGGAGTGGCGGCCGTGCGAGTGGTGGCAGACGGCAATGCCCGGTGAGGCCTTGTGTGCTTCATGGTTTTCGGTCCGGGTTTAGGATTGGCTTGAGTTGTGGTGATGATTGGTTTCTATCCCCGCTCTCCTTCAGCAGCTTCGTCGACGAGGAATGGCTACATCAGGATAGATTGCTACGGCGGCCTCAACCAGCTGCGGCGCGATGTATGTTAAACTTGGTTTATCCTCCTTGTAATGGAGTAAGACTTCCTTTTCTTATGCACTGTTAAACTTGATCATTTGGCCATGTACTGGATGCACAAGTGACAAGTATAGGCTCGTGGAGTCAATAATGGGATCATATGATTTAGCTTTAGGAAATAGGTAGCGTTGTATAGAATGTTATGCAGTGGTGTGCGTTGTTGATTGGCTATGTTATGAGCTCCTTGGTTGTAATTATTCTGGCCTCTGGTGCAATTGTTCTGCAGCTGTGCGATGGAATTGCGGTTGCACGTCTTCTGAATGCGACAATGGTTCTGCCCAAGTTTGAGGTTGCTGCATACTGGAACGAGTCTAGGTACTGGAGTCACTTGGGGGGAAACAAAGGCTTCTACTGTTGTTGCTATGTAGTGCACTTCTGTTCAAACTAATCATGTGCTTATCGGAATGCTTTGTCAGTGGTTTTGCAGACGTGTTTGATGTTGATCACTTCATTGAGAAAACTAGAGGTTATGTGGAGGTGGTCAAGGATATGCCCGAGGAGATATCGTTGAAAGAGCCATTTAAGGTCGATTGCCGAAAACGGAAAGGACATTTTGATTATGTAGAAACAGTTCTTCCAGCTCTTTTACAACATCGATATATTTCTCTGACACCTGCCATGAGCCAAAGAAAAGATAGGTATTGCCCAATTATCTAGTTGATACCTGAAATCTGCTTTCCATTTTCATACTGTCATTTTTTTCCAAGCTATTTTGTTCATTGTTCACGTCAAATGTCTCGAATTGTATCTGCTGCTGAGGATCTTAGCATAATGTGAAGGATATATAATAATAAGGCTGGCGATGAAGTTTTCCGCTGCTAGAATTCTTGTGTCTTTCGAGGGCACGTATATCTACCTGTAACTTAAAGTAGATAGATTGCAGTAATCCTTTCAAAAAAAAATTTGCAGTAGTAGTAGTTCCTTGTACTATGAAGCAGATTCCATGAGACATAGTACCATCAAGCAGTGTAGAAAATCATATGCATTAGTCAAATTTATGTTTGTTTAGATGTCTGATATAACCATGCAATTATTTCCCTGTGTTTATCTTTTTGTTGCTCAGTGCAAATATTGGGAGTGAATATGTTAATCAGCCTTTGAATTTGGCATGCTGCCTTGATATCCAAAACTGTACAGTCTCATATAAAAGTTATCTTCAAAGCTTTATAGCCCTCCCCCCTTTCCCTTTGCACTCATCTTGAGCTCACATAACTGGAATAAATACACCGACACACTATATTCTCGCGTGATAACTTTGTTTAATTAAGATGGCAGTTCATGCAATGCAAGACAACAACAAAGACGTGCCCTAATTTGTTGGTTACCTGACTAAATTACTAACTCCAACAACACCAACAACAAAGCCTTTTTCGCAACCAACTCATGGTTCTGGCACATGGATAGCTAACTTCCACGCACCCCTGTCCATGGCTAGTTCTTTCGTGAAATTCCAGTCCTTCAGATCTCTCACGGACTCCTCCCATGTCAAGTTTGGTCTAACCCGACCTCTCTTGATATAATCAGCATGCTTTAGCCGTCCGGTATGCACTGGCCGGCGCTGAATATGCCCAAACCATCTCAGATGATGTTGGACAAGCTTCTCTTCAATTGGTGCTACCCCAACTCTATCCCTTATATCATCATTTCGGATCGGTCCTTCATTGTGTGGCCACACATCCATCTCAACATGCACCTCTCCGCTACACCTTACTGTTGAACATGTCGCCTTCGCACTCTTTACCAACTCCAACAACTTCAAATTACCTAAACCTGATTTGTTGCCTGCTTTGTGATACGATGACCTACTGATAAATTTGTGCTGGGTTCTGTTATAATGACTGTCATCAGTCCAAGAATATTGTATAATCCACAAGATGTAGAGAATAAAGTCATTAAGATAACTAGTAGTATAAACTTAGTTAGTGTTACTCTATAGTTAGCTCTTTGCAATGCAACAATGATTTCATGGTTTGCAATTTTTCTATTCATTGTCATTGATTTAATTGCTGACTTCTGTCGATTTTATACTTATCACTGTGGTGAGGCTGCCTTTTTCCCATGCTGATGTATATGCCTGTATTTTCTCAGATATCCATCACATGCGAAAGCTTGTTACTGCCAAGGTTGCTACAATGCACTCAAGTTGAACAAGAAGGTGGAAGCCAAAGCTATGGAGCTTCTCCAAGAGATACCAAAACCTTTCTTATCACTTCACCTTAGATTTGAACCAGATATGGTTGCCTACAGTCGATGTGAATACAGTGCCCTTTCTTCCAAATCACTGGATGCGATTGAAGCTGCACGTGGGGAGGACAGGAATGTATTGGTTGGTGATGCTGCTCATCTGTGGAGGAACCGTGGAAAGTGCCCTCTAACACCAAGTGAAACAGCATTTATCCTCCAAGCACTAGGTATTCCTACAGAGACAAACATTTATTTAGCTGCTGGGGATGGGTTAATGGAACTCGATGGCTTCACTTCGATCTACAAAAATATGTATACTAAATCATCTCTCCTGACTCATGAAGATTTTGAGAGAATGCATGGCAACACAAAAGCTGCTCTTGACTACTATGTTTCAGTCAACAGCGATGCTTATGTTACCACGTTCTTTGGAAATATGGATAAGATGGTAACTGCAATGAGAACAATGCAAGGGCTACAGAAGACATTGGTCTTGAGTAGGAGGGCCTTCGCAAATTACACGGCTGCTGGACTGGCAGGGGACCAACTAGCTAAGGCCATGTGGGATGCTCATCGAGAGGATTATATCATGGGGAGGGGATTAGCTCTCCCTGAACATTGCTTCTGTGAGTTCAAGTTATAGCACAAATGAGCCCATATAACACGAGGGCTAGTCTATATAGCCACCTTCCAATTGGTAGCGCTAATAGATCGCATTGTGGCTGAGTTGCCACTGCAGTGGGCGTCATGCCCAGTCTTCAGAAGAAACTGCTCTTCATCAGAGTCGCGAGCTGCACAGCATCTTGATTCAGGGAGCAATTATCACTCATACAGCAATGCATCATGGCCTCTCCTCCTGTATACTATTTTCGGTGAGTTCAGATAGTAGCTCAGACATGTACACACACGCTTACTTCCTAGAGAATCATTCTGGTGTTCCCTTTTGCAACTGGATATATTGCCAGGCCCCAACTCTTAACATTTGAGGGGTATAGATAGGTTGAAAACATTGTTCTTAGATAACCAACGAGCAGGATTTTTTGGGGAGTATATGTATAATGTTGGAATTTTGCATTGCTCGGAAACTAGCTACTGACCTACTGTCAGGTGGTGTAATGGCTTGTGATTAATCTCATCCACCACTGGGAAATACACCATATTTACATAGTTTGTTGTAGAATTGGGCTCCATAACCGGATTCTTATTGTGTGCATCGCAATGTTAAGGAGAATCAGATTCCAACAACTGTCCGTCTCGATTGTTAGAGAACTATGTTTAACAAGAAGCCCCAAATGCAATGCATGATGCATTCCGCGCCAACGAGTGGAGTGTGCATCAATCACCCACTGGCGGTTGATACATTAAACAACACTTCCAATTGCACAGGCCATATTCGTCATCACTCCGTGTTTGGGCTAGTAGTCTATGCGACCAGTGGTTACTTCCATATTTTACGTCATGGCAAGTAAGCTTAAATAAATTGGTGCTGAGCATGTGATCTGTAACTGTATCCCGTTGCTCATGCCTTCAGTTTGGCAGCTGAAGCAAGCAACAGATGGAAGGATAACCTCCCTTCATTCATGAATCACTAGATCCGTAACGCGCCTTGGCGCGAGGGTGCCGGTCCTAACGTTGTAGTTGCTCAGTAATGCTCAAGTTAGTAGTAATCCAGGTTTAACATACTTACTCAAACATGATATAACAAAATAAAGAAGAAATATTCACATTTGATAGAAGCAAGACATTATGGAGTTCAACATCACCATGAAATTAGTGCTATTTACGTACACATCATTACTGAAGATCAAGAAATCTTACCATTTCATTTATAGCTATTTTTTATTCATATGGTACAGGCAGTTAAGAGCTATAAATAAGAACATAGGTCCATGCTCAGTATCTTTCACACTCAAAGTAATCTTAATGTCAATACCAAATTTCAATCTTGTGGCAATAATAGTTGGAAAGAATTTCACAGAACATTTATCTCCTAAGAGCATGAGCCTAACTTCATGCTGAACCAAATGTCATTTTCCTGAATCAACATAGCACTAAACATTCGTGTCCGCTAACATCGTAGCATGACCACACCAAGCCATCGTGGTAGTGGATTAACTTATTTACACTGATTTTACATGGTATAGTAGTAAACTATATTAGAAAGATAGATAGACGGGTAGATAGCTCCGTCCAGACGCCTTGTCATCCAAATTGCTTCAAGGCTTGTAAAAACCTGGTGATGCAAGCGGGGATATAAAAGAAATGGTAGTACCATACAGTCGTTCTGCACCCAGAATAACAATGGTTCAGTAAAATCATCAAGATACGTCACATCTCTTCACACATATCACAATGGTTGTACCAAGGGTTATCAAAAGATAGCAGGGCATACCAATCTATGGCATACAGTGCATGTTTAAAAGGTATAACAAAACACAATAGAAGTGCAGAAAATAGAAATTACTTTGAGGCCCTTTTGAAAGACACATATAAAAAATAATCTACAAAAAGAAGATATTATATACTGTAATACTAATTCCAGTCAAGGCGCCGAAAGCCCGCCGGTCATGAAATCAACTGTGGGTGATTGTTAGGAGTGTGAACCCAAATAAACCCAACGACCTTCTTAATTATTAAAAAGCAGAGTGCTAGCGTTGGTTTTATTGAAGCTAAAAAACAGGATATGCCACAACAGAAGGTATTAACTATGTGCCGGTATATACTATTTCCATGTGTGGAATAAACTATTTGTGGCAATTAAGAAACTGTTTGCGTTCATAATTAAGAAATATCCTCTAAACTGATATGTTGCTTCAGGCCTACTGTTTGCTGATTCACTTAATAAATAGTGCTTATACCGTCAGCTAATCACAGATGCAAGGAATTCAAATAAACGATGATACGAGCTTGATGGAAAATAGATTTATAACAACCAAACTGATAAATCATGGAAAACAGAAATTAAAACGGTGTTACTGGCTTATATAAAATCATGCCAAGACATGTAACACTTCTTATGTAAACCACCATATGAGTCGTTGGTACTAATCTCATGCCAACACATGCCCGAAAGAGAAATATGGACAGGCTAAACTCTCTTCGAAGATGTCTCAGTAAGGTTTATATAACTACACTTGCTTTGACAAAAATCAATATAAATCAACAGCTAATAGCTAGCTATACATAGTATTGTGCAGGAAGACATTTCTTCTAAAAGAACACTGCAAATATGTGATTGCTTGGGGAATAACTGAAGGAGCACTGGGATTACATTCTAGCCAAATTGAATACAACTCTATATTGAAAAAAACATCTGCCAATTGACATATGTACTATAATGCCAGACCCTAGATGACCCTGGGTGCAATGAAATAAACTCAACACATGTAGCTTACACTCGACATGAACACTGTTCAAAACAAATCAAGAACTAAGTATGTGCCTCAATAAAGGCTTGTCGATTGATCATGTCATGTAAAATTCTAATCAACTCCATTACACTTTTTAATGCCAAACACAATATGTTTCATTAAGCCTTCTTGGCATGTACTCGTCGTGTTGTTTTAAAAAATGTCAGGTTCAACATGATACCGAAAGTAAGATGTGAGGGATAGTATAGGCAATTGTGTACCTAAACATGGATCTCTAGAGGTGAATGAAGGCTAGAGCTTAGGAAAGGCACGAGGTTGCTCCTATTGATAATTATTAAGCAAGTAAAAGGATGTGACAGTACATACCATTGCAACAAATAAGCATGTATATGTGAGGTGATTAAACTTTAGTTGGATACAGTTGATCCTATTTGTGCCTTTTTGAAGAAATAGAAACTAAGCCATCAACACAATCACTGGATCAAATAACAAATGACTTATACCAAGATTGATATGCAGAAAGACGCAACTGAGTCACATAATTGACTTGTTTCTATTATTAATTGTTTTTTATTGCAACTCTAAATATATGGTTGTAACTACATAGTTATAACCTAACTTACATGACAAAGATAGAACATGGATCTTTGATTCTCCAAGGAGTAATTAATTTCCAAAAAAACAATAATTCATAGTCCAATTGTAGCTGAACTGGTAGCCATTTTTCCTGGCGATATAAGGATCAATCAATAGAGGGGTGTCTCTGCTGTAGTGCTGCTACTGAGTACATGAACAGGATATATTCTGGGCTGCAAAGAACTATTAACTTTTTAGGAACTTTAAGCAATGTTATACAAGCTGGAATACAACCAGATCTATTTTGACAGCAGGCTTATGAGTTTATGGTGTGCCTTTACTTTCACTATCTGTCACAATATATTATATAATGGGTACGTGCTATCCGAAACATGAAAGACAAGGGAAATTTAAAAGGGTCAACTGTTATACAATACATATGCACCCAGAGTCATTAACTTAAAAGGGTTAGTATATTTTCTACACTATCACAACCGGAAAGACTAAAAATCATCTCTCTATCCGTCATTCAATTAGTGCAACGCAGGGAATAGTTTGAAGCAGAAGAACAGGGAACTTACCCCACCCGGATTTCTCGGAGATGCTGCACCGGAGCCCTGATGGCCGATTAAGAGGCGCCATCTCGTCACTTTGGGCACCGTCAGCAGCA
This sequence comes from Aegilops umbellulata, assembly GCA_032464435.1. NCBI lineage: Eukaryota > Viridiplantae > Streptophyta > Magnoliopsida > Poales > Poaceae > Aegilops > Aegilops umbellulata. The sequence continues at coordinate 96,852,840 of CP136060.1, forward strand.
CTGTCCTCCTCGTTGGCCCACTGCTGCTGGTAGTACGCGGCTAGTTCTGCACCCCCTGTTCATCCAAAAAAGGGTGAGCCACGTTCGGGTGCACAACGAGCAGGAAAACTGGAAGGACTAAGAAAGGAAAGAAGAACGTACCTTTCTCATGGCGGCAATCGAGCGAACGACGTACAACGGACATGAAGTGTGTGTGGTCTCAAGTTTTGCGTCATCACCTCTTACATAAGTCTGCAAAGTTAATGGAAGGGGGGGAGGCAGTTAACACCAGCCAAAACACATGCACCAAAGACTCATACAATGCCAATCCATATGTAAATGATTGTATACCAGTTCCGGTAAGGAGTGCTCACATCTCCTTAGCTGCTCCCCATGCTGCAAAATGTAAGGGGATTAAAGTAAAAGAGAAGTTAAATTGGAGTCCTGCTGTATTGATTTAAAGCTTAAACAGGATTATACACAGTACAAACAAATGTAGCAACAGGCAGCGTTCAACAGCAGGAGGTAGGTGGGTTTCCTGCCGGCCATACGTACCTCTGTGAGGGAGCTCAGGGCCAACGTGACAGAGAGGTCCATCCGGTCTGAGGCCACGGGTGGCGGATCTGGACGGTCGCACCCATGGCCGAGGCTGTGGACGGAGTGGAGGCAGCAGGGAACTGACAGCAACAACATCAAGAACAATGCATGATGACTCAAACATGTCATGGAAATAATGGGCACCGATTTCCTCTGCCGCTGACCTAAATGCGTTACCGAACGCATTCCCCTGAACAACCCCGAGCCTTGGCTTCCCAGATACACCAATGACCAACACCTTCTCAGGCTCCCTTGCTAAGCAGGCGCAGATTAGAGGCTTCATCCTTGCACCCCTCTCCTTTAGTGCATCCATCAGGAAGAAACAGAATTTGGTAAGCGCCCGCGGGTGGCATAGCTTAGCGGTGTCCACTGGATAATCAAGCTTCACCCACCGGAACTTCTTCGCAAGGTTATCTCTGACCGGTGCTTCGTGCTAGAAGGCATCTTCTCTTGCGCCACCAGGTTCTGTTGTACACACAGTAGAAGGGAACCAGAAATATTAGGTCAGCACTGGTCGTCCTTTATAAGGTAGTGGACAAAGAAACGGGCTTTTCATTGTACAAAAGAAACACGTTCCAAGCCTTCATATCAATATAGAGAAGCTGAGCCCATGTGCATCAATTACCTACATCTGGTGTCATCTAAGATAGAAGGCCTGTTTCTCAGACAAATAAAAAAAATTAAAATATAAGGCTCGGTACGGCTTAAGACAAAATTATCAAGCATCTGCTGCAGATTAAATAGAGAATAACATAATGATTGCTCTCGAGACAGTCTGTTATGGGTTTGTCATTTAAAATATTAGGCCTTAGTTGAAAAAAGCAAGTTCAGCAAAAAGGTCATATAACTATCCAGTATACATTTAACTAAACGGCATAATGCCTAAATCTCAGCGAGCAAACCATGGGTGCGTGGTCAAACTTGGGGCAAGAGAGTGAACCTAATGGGAACACACAAAGTAACCTCAATCAACAGGGACAGCAGATCATGGCAACCTGACAGAGCACCAGCGCGCGGTAGTCACCAATTGAACAACAAACCCTAACCCTAGAAAAGCAACGAGCAACACAAGACCTAGGTGAGCACCAGGAGATAACAAATCAAACACAAAAACAACTAAGGAAACAAGAAACAGCCTCTTCCAATTTTGCTGGAGAGAACAATGTAAGCAAGATACTCAGCTAGTGCCAACAACAGTATCACGCAACCTTTGAGTTTGCCTGTACACAGGAAGTAGGAATCAAAACGAATGAGAAAAAAAATCAATAACCAAGTAGGCCACCCGTTGGATCTAGCATAGATGACAGTGTGAGAGTGATCTGTCTCTTCTCTTAGCCTATAGGGTGGACAACGATAACCAGTGCCTTCATCACCCCAGACCAAATCTGGTAATTAGGTAAACAACAAAGATGAGCAAGCAGGTGAGAAACTTATAAATCCGTCGTGCTCATGCAATTGCCGAAGTAACATCCCACATGATATCAAATATTAACTCAAGTCTCAAAAAATGGGATCACTTTAACCACACATCTAAGGCCGTGTACTTTTTTTACGACCTGTATCAATATATGTCACCAAGAACCTTCTTGCAGAGTAGCTCACAGTAATGCATATTGAAATAGATAAACTGATGGTCCCAAGACTTAAAGGATATATTTCCCTCAATACAATAAGAGCAAAACAGTAAAATTCTACTTATAGTGTAACATGTATGGTGAAAAGTGACGGTCATTCTTGAGGTACGAAGTGCAGTTTTGGATTTGGTAGATCAGAAAATTCTAGTATGTGACGAATTTTAACTATGCTTATATCACAAGAGCACCTGGCAGAGGCCTTCATTGTCCGCATCTGGTGCCGCGACCTGGTCCAAGACTGCATGGTCCTCCTTCCAGCGCTGCTCGTGCTCCTCCTACTGAGCTATGGGGAGGCAACAACTGCCATCAAATGTCGCGGTGGATGAGGAAGTGGTGCCAGCTCTCCTCTCCACGGCGCCCTTCCATCGATGGCGACACCTCCGGACGGTCAGAGCAGTGTTTTCCAGAAGTCTCGATGGTGTGCACCTCTCTGCGAATCAGCCAGAGCTTATTTATTAGTAGCATCTAGCATAACAAAGGTTTTGTGCAAAATCCAATGGATCTACAATAAAAGCAAAGAATCTGGGAAGATATAGCTGCCAAATAATTTTAGCTGAACAAAAAGAAAGACCCTCATGACTCACATATATTGAAGTTTTTAGTCTCCCTATCAGATTGCACACATGAGCATAAACATTTAGTCCATATATCTAAGTACTGAATCTTATCCATATAAAGTAAGGCATTTTTTACCACGAAGTCAATCTTGATGCCATTACAACAAATAGCCTTATCTAGCTACTTTTGCACAAACTATGTACCAACACATATATACTCTTATTTTTTCTTGATATTGAATAATCATATAGAGAGACACATGGCGTACTTTCTCAGTTGAACATGGATTAATCCCAGATCATCCCAAAAAGAGTAACTCAAGTAGATAAATAATTTGTGCATAAAAAAGGAAAAGCAAGTAGGTCACAAAGTACCACATGAACCAACGGTGACACATGCGCATATCGAATAATCACAGGCTAGCAGATAGTAAGAGAATAAAATTATACATGTGCAACAGCAGTGCCAATCCAAGTTGGTCACCTGATGATAAACATGCTCGCACATCTTATTCAGTTGCAGGTAGTCACAATTTTTCTCTCAAGGTTTTCTGCCTTTTATGTCCTAACTGAAATCCCCGATACAAAATTATTTAAGGGAACATTATGTTAATTTCATTGCAGTGAGAAGGGACATAACATAAGTAAATCCATCTCTTTGTGTTTTAGCACTCACACGCATATGTAACAAACACAACAGAAAATTAACACCAAAAGAAGAATCAATCTACCTTGAAGATACATCATCATTGGTTAATAAGAGCCGACTGGTGAGAAAGACGAAGCATGTGAGCACCCTCTTGCTGGCCAAGATGGCGGTCAACAACGTCCGAGCCCAACATGACAAATTCGTCTCCTGCAGTTCCAAGATGATGGATGGAGCAGCGGTCAGAGAGAGGAGAGAACCTGCAGTAGGCCATGGAGGAGAAGTAGTGATGGGGGAGCACCTGCAGAGGACGTAGGAGGAGTGACGGGGGAGTGGGGCTGGACTTGGACGTCGGGGCAGCGGAGGCGTCGGCCGGCAAGGCGCGCCGCGGCGGCTGGCTGGCGGTGGTGTAGGCAGGCTGCGGCCCCGTCTAGATCGAGGGGGGCGAGGCCTCCCTCCCTCGCCCGCGGCCCTGTCCTGGTCGGCTGCGCGTCGTGGCCCCGGAAGACGGCACGGGCGTGCGGTGCAGCGGCGGCGGGGCAGGGAGGGGAGAGGAGGCGGCGGCGAGCAGGACGGACGGGGCGGGGCTGGCGAGGCCGCTGGGCATCGGCCACTGCGAGCGGGACGGGCGAGGCGGGACGGCGTGGTCGTGGTCATCGGCCACGGCCACGGCGAGCGGGACGGCGGGGCGGGGCGGGCGAGCGGGGCGGGGCGGCGAGGAAGGGGGCGCGAGTGCGGGGAGAGGAGGAGGCTAGGGTTCACCAGGGGAGCTGGCCCTTTTATACCCCACCACGCGAAATGACCAAAATACCCCGGTGGGGGCATGATATTTACATTTTACTGCCATTACTATTCATTCCAGCAGTGCCAGCTCCAGATCCGACGGCCCAGACTTCTCCAGATCTCGATCGGACGGCCAAAAACACATCAAGCGGCCCGATCCAACGATCGAGAATCGCGATCGCTGAGGAGGCTTGTACATCCATCCTTCTCTTATTTCTGGATACTCTCCAGTCTCCAGTGTATACCTCTTTTTCATCATCGCCTTTTCAAATACGCAGACTGATGCAAGCAGTTTGATGTCAAATTTAATTTGAAACATGCTGCACGTACTAGTGGCCATCATTTTGTTGCTGCAATGTCGACTGCGTTAGACAAGTTATAAAACGACATGTTAGAAAGGACAGTGGGCGTGCTTTATTTGCTGTCTCTGAAGGGCAAAATGCCACTAGATTATCTTGACCTTGTGTGAACACCGAGGACTCCAAGTCAATGACTTGAACCTGAGGAGACGTGATGCAACTTCCTCGTGGTTTCCTGAGTTCCGTACTTTCTGTATTTTGCTGAAGGCGGTTGCTTTCTGATTTTTTTTTGAGAGAGAAAAAGGAAATTCTGAGTTTGTTTTTTATGCACGGGCTTCTGTGACTCTGAGATCTCATATCTTCTCCAATCAGAAAAATATTAGCTGGGAAATACAAGAAGTTTAAAGTGCATCATTGAGCGTTGGTTGAGCAAATTGCAGTATCATTTTGAAGAAGGGTTTTATCATTTATGCCACCGATTGTATTTCACTACTCAGTTTTCCCACTAGGAATTTCAACTGCTCAAAAATGCCATTGCTTCGTAAGACACATGCTCAAAAATGCCACTGGACACCATTATTATGATCTCAAATCTCTTTTGCCATGTTATAATGACATAAATAGCTATGAACCAACATGCTAGCTCTCCCTCTATCTCACTACAATAAAGTGTGGGGCCCACTTGTTCCCAACAACATTTTTATTTTCCTGTAAAATTATTCACTTGGTTACTCCTGACAAGTGGGGCCACACTTATCATTGTGAAATAGAGAGAGCTGACATGTGGGTTTAGGCTTATTTTTGTCATATAATATGGTCAACGAGTTCGACATGAAAATAACAATATCTAATGGCATTTTGAGCAAACATCTAACGGAATGATGGCATTTTTAAAATATCTAATGGCATTTTGAGTTAGCATCTCACGGATTGATGGCATTTTTGAATACCTGTAACTTTTAATGGCAAAACCGAGTAGTGGAACATAACTAGTGGCATAAGTGATAAAAATCCTTTGAAGAAAATCAAGAGGTCAAAGTCAATTGAGGTACGCTAGCAAGCTGATACTAGTATATACGCATATAGAAAGAGAAATTAACATGTCACTTACTTTTGTCTACGAAATGGATTATATATATATATATATATACACACTAGTACCTCCATTTCAAATTATAAGATGCTTTGGATATTTTAATACGAACTATATACGGACTGAGATGAGTGAACTCTATATACATTCTATTAAAAAAAGCTAGAACATCTTATAATTTGGAACAAAGGGAGTATATAATATTACTTAATATTCATATCCCATACCTGCCATGCTTGTATACATGGAGGACCATGCATATGATTAAGTGCTGTGAATGACCACCATGGGCTATGGAGCGTCTAGGTACGGTGTATCCACCTCAACCGACTACATATGCACGTGTAGTTCATAGTATTAGGCTTGGCTAAGGCTATTTTTAGTACTCCTTTTGTAAACAAATGTAAGACGTTTTAGAGAGTGTACCACCCAATAAAAAAGAGATTGTACTCTAAAACAATTTTGATATATGTATATAGGAGCCTTGATTCGCGTTCAATAACTTGCAGTGTCAACAGAAGCTAACGATCAAAAAATAAGTCTAGTCTCGAAGACCATGGTAAGATAAACCATGTCTTTCAAAACTCAGGCGGAGCATTATCTCACGTGTCAGTCCTAGCCAAAGCAGAACCGGCGGCGTAATTACCCTTCTTTACGTTATCAATCAGACAGTGATGTATCCCCGAGGTAGAGGAAAAATCATTCTTGTCCTGTTTTTTGTGCGAGTACATGACTAAACTGGATTAGAAATTAGACACGATGAGTGATGAGTGTGAAAAGGCAGAACCCATGAAAAATACCAACGGCGACAATCATCGGCGCATCCAGCCGCCTGGAGAGCGGAGACGATAAGTACAGATAGAGAAAAGTGGTCAATGGTGGCAACCGGTGAGGCATTCGACAACGGAAGTATAGCCATCGCCCATCGACAAGGGTAACTCATTATGACGGCCGTAGCTATGTACTGTGCTGCCAAACTTTTGCACTATTTGTTGTCATTTCATTATCGCTTTTGTTTTCGTAAAAGCAACTTTAAACTCCTTAATTAAGGAATGAGACATATCTTTTACCTTTGTTTTGAATTTTTTATCAGTTTTGTTAAGTTGCATAAGAAATATCGTAGAAGAGGTGGAGAAAATAAAGTTTGAATGAGATGGCTTCTTTCATCGATTTCAACATGGGAAAATCAACCAGTGCTGTGAGACGCTACATTTTCATTGCAGCCTTTTGTTTGTTCATTCACACTTAATCGATTTTTGGGGAACAACTTTTCTGCCGTACTTTCTAATATTTTGCATGAGAAAAACTGTGGTAGAACTTTTCCACCAACTAGGGTGTGGCTGGATATCAATTGACTGATCAAGTCTAAATCGAGTGATGTTGTCATTTTTATCCTTTCATTTTAGTTTTTTTAATATGTTTCCTAACTTTTTTATTTATGTTTTCTAGTACGTGAATATAATATTTGTGGACTTTTAAATTGGCGCTAAAATAAATAAAATACCTAAATATAGTTGCGCACGATCTAGCAAGAGCTCGACGGATGTGCAATTGCACACAATCGACGGATGTATAAGTATAACCACAGCACAATTGCATGTGGTCAGTGGACATGCAATTGCATAGAACCGACAGACATATACCTCTAGTTGTGTTCAACTAGCGTACATGCAACTATAGTTCTGCCCCGTTGCATAGGCGTGCATCTGCAGTTGTGTGTGGTTGATGGATATGCAATTGCACAGTGCTGACGGATGTGCAACTGCAGAGCTGCATGAAAAGGAAGATAAAATAAAATCAATCAAAGGGATACAAATAACACGTAGAAAAGAAAGCTAAAAGGCAAAATCTACACGCATGGATGGATTTTTACGGGATCATTGGAGTGGCTTAGCTGGCATGTTTTGATCAGATAAAAATAAGGTGAGAGGCCCCCCCTCACTAAAATTCAGAGGGGAGAAAATTAGTTAGGAAAAGACCAATAAAATCTCTGTAAACGGCCTGTGTGTTTTAGAATTTTCGATCCAATCAAAACCAATCTAAACATGCCTGCGAAGGTACTTCGTTGATCCCGTAAAAGACCGTCGTTGTGTAGCATTGGTCGCATCGGTTAAGTCTAACTTACTCCAAAAATGCTAAATACACTGGCGTGTCACGGGGCTATTACGGGACTTACCATAAAATCTCTCCACCCGCTCCTGAATTTCACCAGGGGAGGGTCTCTTTCTCCTCCTGATCGAAGGAAAGACTGCCAGCTAAAGATCACCCCGTAATCCTTAAGGGCATGTACATGATTAATAAAATTGTTTTATCTTAAGTCTTGCATGTAATTTAGAGATGACAAAAAATATATCTATAATGAGTCATTTCTTAATTTTATGTTTAATAACTAGCTATTTCTGAAAACATGATGAGACATTTATGCTAAGAGATCATCTCTAGTCTTCTCTTAAATAAAAAAAGACAAGTCTTTTCTTATAAGTTTTCTCTTCTTCATCTCATCATTTATTCTACGTGGCAGTTCTAAGATATCATCATTGTACATGCCCTAAGAGCAACTCCAATGGGGCGACCCATTTCGTCCGCGGCCGTCCGTTTGGGTCGGCGACACGCCGACCCAAATGGACGCGCGTCCGCTTTCGTCCGCCTGCCGACCCATTCCCGACCCATTTTTTAGCCTGATTTGCGTCGGCGCGGACACAAGACGTACGCGCGCGCGCTCGCCCTCTTTCCTCACCGGGCCCGCTGGTCGGTGGCACATTGAATTCACACAATCGCCCGCCTGCTACGTCGCCGACGCCGCCGGCCAATTTTTCAAATTAAAATGGATACATAGATAGTTCTAGCGTACACAGATAAAAGAAAAATACCACTACTCGTCGCTTTCTGACTCCGACTCGGTAATGTCCTCCTCCGACGTTTGAAGGTAGGCGTCAGCAAGCTGCTCGTCTTGAAAGTCTCAACCCGACGTTTCTCGTAGCTTCAGTTTCAATTGAGCTGCCTGCTTCCGCGAACGCTTGTCCTCCCGATAGGCGGCTCGCTCCCTCCTCCTCGCGTCCCTCTTCGATCTCAATTGCTTGTAGAACTGGCGCTCGTTGACGATGTCCTGCGGTAGCCTTCGCGCCACACCATCAAGGCTTCCACGTACTTCTCTGCGATGGCGAGGCAACGCTGCCGCCTCCGATGGACACGACGATCCTCGTCGGTGAAAAGCCGCGGGAGAGGCGCCAGATCCTGCGCCCGCTGGCTCGACACGTTGGGAAAATTCATATCCCGACGAGGCCTCAGAAGGCGCCACGTCGCCGCGTCGTGCGCGCGGGCCGCCTCCTCTGCGGTGTCGAAGGTGCCGAGGACGAGACATTTCTCGCGAAACCAGATCTCAACGGAGAAGAAGCCGGAGCGGCACTCGCGGACCCCGTGAAAATCCGAAGCACCCAGGCGGCGGATCGACATGGTGCGCAGAGGCGGCGAAAGTGGGCGGCCGACAGAGTGTGGAGGGGGCGCCTTCTTTATAGCGAGCGCCGGTCGCGGCGCGCGCGCGAACCTTTCCCGCGCGCTGGAGCAGCAAAACCAGCGCGCGCTAGGCCGCTTTCCCCCGCATGCGCGAACTTTTCTCGCGCGCTGGAGCGCCAAAACCATGACGACGGCACGATGTTAAATGTGCGCGGTCATAAAAATGGGTCGGCCCGTTGGGCGCACCGCCGACCCAAAACTAAAAGAGGACGGACGGCGGGCGGGCGGCCGACCCAAACAGATAAAAAGCGGACAAAAACGCTGTCCGTTTGGGTCGGCCTGTTGGAGTTGCTCGAAGTAACTCTTCGTTGATGTAGCATTGTTGAACTTAAACTTAGCAAAACCGTAGCTAGTAGCAGGTGGCTTGGTTATAAAGGGAAGCTTCAGGAAGGAAGGGGTGCCCCAGTCCCACGCACTCGAGAGTCGAGGGGGTCAGTCCCATCCTTATCTCCGCTAGCTAGCTCGCTCGCTATAGCCAAATCAAAACCACAGCAGCTGCTAGGCGAAGGACACATCGGCATTATCCATCGATCGGGCCTTGTCCTGTCCGCGGGTGGCGCCGGGCGCCGGTGACAACCGACAGGGCAGCAAGCGTGGATCATCCGAGCGGAAGCGGAAGCGCTCCTCCTCCGGCTCCGGGGCACCGTCGCGACAGCAGAGGTCCGCTGCCATCACCTCGTCCGCCGCCGCCGGCGCTACAACGAGGTGACCACCATGGGCATGGAGAGCCGGAGGTCGTCGGGGAGGAGGCTGCTGGCGTTGCCGTCGCGACGACGAGCTACCAGCACCAGCAGTACGAGCTCGCCGTCATGGTGGCGGCGCTCACCCACGTCATCAGCTCCACTCGACCGGCGGCCGTCGCCGCCGGTGCAACCGCGCCCGGGCAGCAAGGTGCTGTATACGTTGCTCGATCTGTGCATGCTGCAGCTTCCATACAGCTTTTTTTTAGAGTTTTTACGGTACATCATACTACCTGAAATAGTGAGTAGTATATAATTGATCCAACGGCCGGTATTTATTTCTTAAAAACTTGACATAGGACATTTCGGTAATTAACTATTAGGTTTGATATTTCTTTTTAAATTTTATTGTAATGATTAATAATGTAACTAATAACAATGCGATGCAATTGCTATCTCCACGACGCAGCCATCTCAGTTCGTCTGCCATTCCTCAGTCGACGGCTCGACACATTATCTATTCCCTTGGAGAATGGAGATGCTCTGCTCTGCTTACCCTCTAAAACTTCGCAGCATGCGCCTCCCCAGCCTCGCTAGCCTGGGACTCTAATGCTCCTCGGTGGCACAGGGCCGATCGCTCTGCGCGATGGCCTCCGGTCGCTGCTCCAAGAACTTCCTTCCATGCGTCCCAGCGACGACGCAGCCGCCTCGTCCTGCCCGACGGCCCTCTTCTCGTCTGCACGTACTTCAGTCGGCGCCCTGAGATCGCTCCCTCTCTTGCCCTCTCTCCATCGCACACGTACGTCAGCCGGCGGCCCGGCGCCCACTAATCTAAGCACGAACGCGGAGCAGCAAGCAGCATCAGACGCTTGCAGTTAGCAGATGAAAGGACTGACGGGGATGTAGCGGAGAGGGCGTTTGCCTCGCACCGGTACGGGGATCGAGGTGGCGTCTGTGTGATCCGTGGTGCCGGAGGAAATGCGCGTGGTTGCTGCGTCGTGCGCTCCGGGATGGGAGCGGCGGCGCGGGACGGGCTGGGCGTGGGCGATGCATGGCGCAGGGCAAGCTGATAATGGCGGGCTGTAGGTCGCAAACTCAGTACGTGCGGAGGTGCCGTAGCCGCTGGCAATGGCGACGGAGCAGGATGGGCTAAATGAACGATGACGACGCTGTGAAATTGCAGCTATGCCCTTCACTTGATTTGGAAACGAATCTGCCTGCGGAATTGATTAGCAGCAAACTACCCAAAACACCCCTAATTGCTCAATATACTACTGAAAATTTGGTGTAGTATTGCCTCATCTGACTCGTTAAACGATAGAAATTAACGGCCCCAATTTAACAGATGTACCGTAAAAGGTCTCTTTTTTTGGTTTCCTTTTGATGTCCTTGGAATCTTTGCGTGCTGATCTAGATGATTCTACGCGATCCGTGTGTGATTCCGTGTAGAGAACTCTAGATCGATAAAGCGGACAGGAAAGCAGAAAAAAAATGCAAAACGGAAGGAAGGGAAACGAGATTTCGTACGCTTAGGAGGCACGTGTCGAGCTTTGTCTTGGAGAAGTTTAGACTTTGGAACTCGCCAACTGTAGATCGATCCCTGACAGCCATTTGCGTCCACATTATTGTCCATGTGTCAGCCTACGTGGCAGGACAGTCTTTCAATCATCCTACTACTTGCAAAAACAACAAACTAACTAATGCTCCGTCATCTCAACTACTGTATGATACTACTACTGAATTACTGTTTGAGCTTTATAAAAAAAACTGGGCAGTGGATGCCTTCCGGCATCTGTTCAAAAAGTATGACACTCAATTAATACAATATTTTTTCCATTTGATCTTACATCGTGTGTCAACATGCATGCATGTATTGATGGGTGAAACAGCTGTGACCCGCCAACACAGCGCTCCTCTGGGCGCGGCGGCGACATCGTCGTCATCAACGGCGTCGGAGCAGCAGCAGCAGCGTCCGCGGTACCGTGGCGTACGGCAGCGGCCGTGGGGCAAGTGGGCGGCGGAGATCCGCGACCCCGTGAAGGCGGCGCGCGTATGGCTGGGCACCTTCGACACGGCCGAGGACGCCGCGCGCGCCTACGACGCCGCCGCGCTCCGCTTCAAGGGCGCCAAGGCCAAGCTCAACTTCCCTGGCGCCGGCGGTGCGCCTGCGCCACCCCGCCATGCCGTCGGCCAGCTCCTGGCGTCCGGAGGCGGGGCATCGCCGTCGTTGCGGCAACAGCAGCGACCCGTGGTGGCCTTCCGTCCGCAGATCAACGCCCCGGCAGCCGTTGCTCTCGAGGAGTTCCCGGACCTCCACCGGTACGCGCACATACTGCAGAGCGGTGACGTGGATCTGCGGGCTGTTGCAGCCGGCGGGATAACACCGGGGCAGTCGTCTTCGTCGACGCCGGCGCACGACTCGGGGTCCCCGCCCCGGCCGGATGATCGCGGATATGGCGAGAGAAGTGCAGGCCCTGGCTGCTAACTGAGTAGTACTCTTACTGAATACGTACTGATCGACGTGTACATCATACATGAGAAAAACAAGCCCTGTTTTTCTTTATCTTTCTGTTTGCATACATCCCTATTTATTTTTGGCAAAATGAATAGACACAACACTAGAAACAGCGTCTGTAGCATGTGTACGTTGCATGGCACTGTATATGTCAGCACTGAGCAGTGGTGAGAGCATCTCCAGTGGTGATAGCATCTCCAATAGTGACGGCAAAAAACGCGCACACAGGGTAATGTTTGGCGCCCTCCAGCGGACGCGGGAAGCTCAGGCGCGCGAAAAACGATTGCGCGCGCGAGAAAAAGCGGCCAGTCGCACGCTACATTTGGCGCGCCGCTACCAGCGCGCCTATAAAATGCAGCGCCCGCCACGCGCCCTCTGCTGCTCCCTCTGCCGCTTTCTCGCCTTGCTGTCGACGCACCACCACCGTGCCATCGTGTCGCCGCGCCATCGGGGAGTTTCCGGCTACCGTGGCGTCCGCGCGCGCCCGTCCGGCGCTTTCTTTGCCGAGGTTCGGTCCGACGACGTGCGCCTCGGCCTCGGCACCTTCGAGACTGCCCACGAGGCCGCCCGCGCGTACGATACGGCGACGTGGCGCCTCCGGCGATCCCGTCGGGACATGAGCATCCCGGAGCTGCCGACGCGGGAGATGGCGCCTCCCCCGCAGCTTCTCACCGACGAGGATCGTCGCGAGAACTGGATGCGGGAGCGCCGTCTCAGCCTCGCCGAGATGGAGGAGGAAGCCATGGCGCTGTGGCACCAACGCTTCCCGCAGGACGTCATCAACGAGCAGCAGTTCTTCGCGAAAAGAAAGGTGAAGAGGGAGGAGAGGAGGGCGGAGAGGGAGGAGAGGAGGGCGGAGCAAGCCGCCTATCGCGAGGACCGCCGTACGCGGAAGGTGGCCGCTCAGTTCAACATCGAGCTAGGAGCAGCGTCGTCCTGGGACTCCGAAGCCCAGCGGTACCTTGATGCCTTCATTGCGGCATCGAAAGAGGACGACGAGTAGTTTTTTTATCTCTATCGTTTTTTCTATCATAGGAGGAAGCTATGAACTATCTACGCACTATCTATGTATCTTTTTTTATCTATCCTTTCTATCTATGTACTATCAATCTATTGTTTAAATCTATGTATCTATTATTTTTATCTATCAATGCCTATATGTTAGTCGTAGTAAAAAAACAAATATGATGCGTCTGCTGGAGCGGCTCACGCGCACTCTATTTTGCAGTGGCCCCTGGAGCCAGCGCTCTGCGACGCGTAAAAACTTACATAAATGGCGCTGTAAGCGTTTTTTTTTTACGCGCCTGTTGGGATGCTATGAGGAACTCAGGATTGTGGTCAAACTCGGATAAAGTGCGTAGAACAATACAGAACTCTGCATGTGTGTCACCCTCATGACGAAATGATACTTGTCGCGGTGAATGCACGCACGGTTAAGACTATGTATATTCATTTGCTACAGCTCTTGTTTAGAACTTACAACTCGGTCGTATTCTAAATTATGTAGACTTATTATCCTATTTATGAACCACAGTTGAAGGATGATATACTTTTTTTTGCTGGTAGATGGATGATATACATTTTTTTTAGCTGAGATGGATGATATACATGAATCAACACAATTCATCGAGATAGACTCTCCTGCATCTGCATCCTTATCTCTCGGGCACAAGGTTGTACTCCCTCCGTCCGGAAAAAGTTGTCACCGTGGTTATTTTACAAAAACACCCTCAGCTAATTCCCGACAAACGACGCACCCCCGCCGCTCGCTTCCCTGCTCGTCTCCCCGCGCCGGAGCTCCCCTGCTCCCCTCCCCGCGCCGGAGCTTCCCTGCTTCCCTCCCCGCGCAGCTTCCTCGAGCATCGCCGGAGCTCCAACTCCTTGGTCCCCTCCTCCGCCGCTTTGCTTTCCCGCGCCTAAGGCTCATTTTTTCCCGATCTGCTCTCCGCCGGACGAGGACGCGCCCTTCCCCGATGGTGGCGAGCCGGAGCTGTCCCTTCCCGTAGTTGAACTCGTCCACCTCGCCGTCAACCTCGTCCCTGCCAACCTCACCGTCAACCTCGTCGACCTCGCCGCCAACCTCATCCAGCTCGCCGCCAACCTCGTCGGACGGCAGAAGCTCTCCTCTTCCCCCCTACGGCAGAAGCTCTCCACTTTTCCCCTACGGCAGAAGCTCTCCACCACTCCCGCCCCCGCAAAGACAGAGTAAAGGTGAGATTTCAGCGCTCACTAAATTTCAGAGCTCAAGTACAGTAGATGTTCAAGTACAATAGATGTTCTGCTTTGCTTTTCTTTGCTGCTAAACCAAATGCTCTGCTTTGCTGCTAAATCAAATGTCCCTCGTACTCAAATTTCAAATGCTCTGCTTTGCTGGTTTGGTGTGGCAATGGGGCTGCAGGGGATTTGGGTGCTGAGTGTCCTTCTGTCAGTAGGAAGCTTGATCATGGTGGTGGTGTACAGGGGATAATTCCAAGTTCGTTTTGGTGAGTTTAAGAGCATTCTTCCCTGCCCTGCCCTGCCTACTTGAAGAGCATTTCTACTTTGGTAAAGTAAAACAGTTTTGTCAAGCAAAGCTAAGAAATGCAGAGCTGAATGCCTTCCAATAATGTGTTGGTCCTTATATTTGAACTCAGATTGTTCTTATAAAAAAATGAATCTGTGAGTACAAGTAGGCTGCAGTTATGTGCTTTGGGTTCAAATTTGTGTCCTGCAAGGTTGCTATGGATGTGTAGCTACTGAATGTGTGCTCAAAAAATTTGGACATGACTGCAGCCCATCTAATTTAAATGAGAACAGTTAGAAATCAATGTTAGCTGACAAATGTTCAGTAAATGGCCGCAGTCATATTTTAGTGATTCAGTAATTTAGCAATTGGTGATAACAACAGCCATTTTGTGAGCACATTTGTTAACACTAAATCACTGGGCACATGAGCATGCGGCGAAGGAGGTCACACCTTCGGCGTCGGCGCGCCGCCATGCTGCGGTGCGTCAACGACCTCGCGGACGCGTCGGATATGTTTACTGAATAAACCAAGATTCTTTTCCTTTCCTTAATCATTTAAAGGACTATCTTGGATATGCACAATAGTACATACTACAAGATTCTTTTCCTTTCCTTTCTCATTGAACACATGAATACAGTTTCTTGGGGTCCTATTTTTCAGTGTAAATGTTCTATTGTCAGTGTTAAATTTTGTTTAGAAGGGCCCCTTATTTTTTCAGATTCGTCTATGATCAATGCAGAGACAAATGGAGATAATGGCTAGTGTAAAGGAGTCTATTTGGATAGTTTAAGGGGAATCAGATTGCCTCGGGGGACAACTTTGACTAAGGTAATTTATTTTGAACTTACCACTGTTGCTCTGTTGATCTGCTGTTAGTCTTCTCCTGACTCTCCTCCCTCTGCTCCTACTCAGGGAGAATGCCAATGTGATATGGTTTCAGTCAAAGAGCATCTGAAAATTCTCTTTCTAAATTAGAGTTTCTCAGATATGCCAGCCAAGCAAATTCATGTTGTTAAATTCACTGAAAATTCAGCTAATTTGACTTTATTGAAACTAAATTCAGTTAACTCCTTACAATAATTTGGAATTTGACCACAAGTAGTTGTCAACAAGAATGTTCCAATGAAACCACTATACATGTTTCTCAGCAGCAATGTCTGAACTAAAACTAATCTGACCACTATAATCTGTCATCATTCATTCATCATTGAGCCGTTGTTGTTGTTGCTGCTACAATTTCAGCAAGCAAGCATTTCATCAAAGCCACACATACACAAACATAAATGCAGTCTTGTGGATCCACACAGGCTGCTGCAGTTGAAGACCACACAGGAATTTGAACTTCAGTTTAAATTTGAGCTTCAAGTTCATCAAAAGTTGGGAGCACATGCAGCAACACTGAATTTAAATGTTGAACTTTTATAGGCAGCAGCACTGAACTTTACCTCTTGCGGCACAGGCGGGCAGCAGCAGCGGCGAGGGATGGGGCGGCAAAAGGCAGCGGTGGCGAGGGGCGGGGCTCGATCAGGCGCCCGGTTGTCTCGCCGCTGGGCAGACCCGCGTGGCCCTGCCTACCGAAGCAACCAGAGAGAGGAGCGGCGGCCGCGGGCACGAGGAAGCGGCCTGGGACGTGAGCAGCAGCACACACTCCTGGTCCAGGCGATCGACACCCAGGAGCACACAGAGCTCGAGGAGGACGACCTCAACAGGATCACGGCGGGAGGCTCCGGCGACGCGCGGAGGGGATCTTGGCACGGGGGGAACACGCGGAGGGGATCGTGGCTGGAGGGGAACACGCGGAGGTGGTCGTGGAGTGAGGGGAATGCGCATGCGCGGTTCCTCAGCGGTGGCGGAGCTGTTCCTGGACGGTGCACGTCCTGGCCGGCACAGGTGAAGAATCCTGCGACGGCATCCTTGGCGACGCGCGCAGGTGCAGGTGGGTGGTGGCGGTGGAATCAGAGGCGTAGGTGGCGGGCAGCGGCAGAATCAGAGGCGCAAGTGGGCTCGTGCTGGTGGACGGCGGCGAAATCAGCTGGGCGGCGCCTGCCCAGGCCATGCGCGGGACGACGGAGGAAGAAGATGGAGACAGAGATCTACTCCCTCCGTCCCGAAATACTTGTCGGAAAAATGGATAAAATTGGATGTATCTATAACTAAAATACGTCTAGATTCATTCATTTCTCTGACAAGTATTTCCGGATGAAGGGAGTATTTGAGACAGTTTTAAAACTCCAAGGGCTTTTTTTGCAAAAACACCAGTGCACTGCATGTTGGACAACTTTTTCTGGACGGAGGGAGTAATAAGTTGTCTCTATCCCGTGCGCGCGTGTTTATATCCTCCGGGAGTCCAAGTACGCGAACATTAACATGCTCTATTTTGTGCATACTTTTTTTTTAATTTACTATCTTCTTCTTTTTTTTGAAAAAGAGAAAGACTCGGTCTCTGCATCAAGCAATGCACACCACCTTTTCATTATATGTTACCAAGTGAGGAGTCAAAAGAGAGAAAGAAAGAAGTAAAATGTATTCGAGAAAAAGAAGTAAAATAGATCAAGACAATACAGGGTTGGAAAAGGAGATTGCATAGTTCATTTGTATATCTACTCCTATAAAGGATGCTGGGTACCCGCCTTCTGTGAGCGTCCGCGGGCGAGACTGTCAACGGGGTGCAGGCGCGGCCGAGGCCACCTTCATGTCGTGTTTTCACTTTCGCCCGCATGCACATCTCGCCTGATGCCTTGCGCGCGACGTGCTTACCCGGGCCGTGTTGTCAGTTATTCGGCGCCTGCCGGGTTGCCTTGCCCGTGCCGGTCGTGCCCTCGTGCGCGGTAGGCTGAGGGTGGCATGTGTCTGCTGGTCCAAAGGGCCATCCGACAAGGGTCGCGTTGGCCGGCTAGACGACTTTGAGGGCCATCCGACCAGGGGCCGCAATGACAAGAGGTCGGGTGGCCAGTGCTACGTTGGTCGGACCCGGTGCGCCGGGGTATTTCATGATCGGATCGTTTGGAAGGTATTCGGCATGTGCGGGTTGGGGTATCCCAAATCGGTGTGGGTCGTGGGTTGTTTGGTCTTTTCTGTTAAGGCAGTTTTGTTGTCGTCTAAATGCATTGTCTTATCATGAACGCCGAATGTCGCGCATGCTGGCCTCCTTCTTGCTTCATTTTGTGGCTCTTGCTTGGGAGGGCTTCATAATCCACAAGTATAGGAGATTGCGACAGTCTTCGAGGGTAGTATTTCACTCAAATTTATTGATTATTCACAAGGGGAGCCAAAGAATATTTATGAGTCTCAGCAGTTGAGTTGTCAATTCAACCACGTCTGGGAGATTATATTTCTATAGTAAAGTGTCTAGTAGCACAGTAAAACAAGCAATTTGTAGTGTTTGTGACAGCATCAGCAATAATGAAAGTAATTAACTTAGCAAAGACCAATATGAGAAAAGCGTAGGGATTGGATCAACGATGGATATTTGTGTTGGATGATATTTATCATATAACAGTCACAACCTAGAGCGATATACAATATTTCCAATTCATCAATGTAATGTAGGCATGTATTTTGTATATAGTCATGTGTGTATAATAAGAACTTGCATGATATCTTTTATCCTACCCTCCCGTGGCAGCGAGGTCCATAAGAAAACTAAGGGATATTAATGCATTCTTTTAATAGAGAACCGGAACAAAGTATTGACACATGGTGAATACATAAACTCCTCGAATTACAGTCATCCCCGGAGAGTATCCCAACTATTGCCACTTTGGGGTCTACAGATCAGAACAATAACAAGTGCATATAACAAGAAGATAGGATCAAGAACTCAAATATATTCATGAAAACATAGAGGGTTCAAATATGAAATCATGACACTCGGGCCCTAGTGACAAGCATTAAGCATAGCAAAGTCATAACAACATCAATTTCATAACATAATGGATACTAGGGATCAAGCCCTAACAAATTGACTCAATTACATGAAAAATCTCATCCAATTTCATCACCGTCCAACAAGCCTACGAAGGAATTACTCACTCCTGGTGGTGAGCATCATGGAATTGTTGATGGAGAAGGGTTGATGATGACGATGGCAACGAATTCCACCCTTCGGGGCCCGAATGGACTCCGGATTAGCCATCCTTCTGAAAATGTCTCCTTATGCTAAGTATATGAAAGATATTGTTACGAATAAAATAAAGATACGGGAAGTTGAAATTTCCACTATACTTGCTAATTACACATTAAAAGATGGAATACCAAAGAAACTAGGAGATCCGGGAATACCAACTATACCTTGCTTCACTAAAAGAAACTATGTTAAAACTGCTTTATGTGATCTAGGAGCCAGTGTTAGTGTTATGCATCTCTCACTAGTAGAAAAAGGGTCAAATGTCAAGCACATTAGTGTCGGTTTTCTTTTGAGCCGGCACTAATGTGTGCATTAGTGTCGGTTCCAATGGCTAGCCCGCCGCTTTCATTAGTACCAGTTCGTGGCCGACCTTTAGCACCGGTTCAAGCCACGAACCGGTACTAAAGTGATTGGTGGCAGGATGTTGTTAGTCCGGGGCCCCTCCAGAACCTTTAGTACCGGTTCGTGGCATGAACCGGTGCTAATGGTCGTCCTACATAAACCCTTCGTCCACCCGAGCTCGCTCTGTTCTTCCCCTTTCCCCTCTCCTCTCTGTTCTTCCTCTCTTCCTCTCGAGCTCATCACACATTTTGCCCAAATTTTGTCAAGATTTGAAGGCCCCCATCCATTCAAATGATCACAAAGGTTAGCAACTTTGTCCTTTCATCTCTCATTCCTAGATTAGCTCTTGCAATGCTTTGTATAGTGATTAATTTATGAGTTTAGTAATTTGGGAGGAAATATATGTGCTAGTATTTGATTTATATGCAATTTGAGGTCAAAAATAACACTTAGTTTGCATATGTAGGTGTGGTTTACTTAGTGCCTTCTAAATCTCCGTCGTAACCACAGTCGATCGCCCGCACCGTTCCGTCGCCGGCACCACCTTGTGGTGAGCCTCTTGTTCATGAATGTTTTACATTACCAAATTGATGTTTGTGTGATTTGGATATATAGTTACTCGTATAATTATCTTACCGTACATTGTTTGTTATACATAGTGCCATGGTTTTGATATCCGTCCCCGTCGGCCCTCGTCCTTGTTATGATTTGGATGTGGTATATTCTCTTTTAATAGTTGTTGCATTTCGTGTTTATGACAAATTATGCCCATCAAGTTGACATAGATATTTTTGTCTAGGAGGTTTGTGAACCGGAAATTCCAACCGACCCTATTGTCGAGAGGTTAAATTTAGTTGAAAGAGAAAACGAGTATTTGAAAGAAAAATTGAAAAGAATTGAGGGGGAGAAGATGGAATTGGAGTTGCATGTTGCCGATGTCATCGGTGATCACAAGATCAAGATGGAGAAAATGCGCTTGAAGATTAGAAAGATTAGAAAATATGCCATTGATAGTGAGGCTTGGTATCATTATGCTGTTGGATCAATTGTTACCTTAGTTGCGATCTTGATCGCATTTGTTGTTGCATTTAAATGCTTTAGCTAGAGAGTTATTTGTTTGTTGCATTTAAGTCTTGTATGAACTTTATGTATGAACTTGTATTAATTTGGTCTTTTCGGTGTTGTGTAATGAAGATGAGCCGACAATGGATGTACGATGACCGATGCTCTCCCGAGTTCATTAATGGCGTGCAAACTTTTCTGCTTGCGGCTGAGGCAAACAAGCGGGCGGATGGTTTTATGCCTTGTCCATGTTTTGTCTGTAAGAATGATCACAATTACTCTACGTCAAGAACCATTCACGTCCACCTGTTTAAGTCCGGTTTCATGCCCCACTATAATGTTTGGACCAAGCACGGAGAAAGAGGGGTTATGATGGAAGACAATGAAGAAGAAGAGGACGACGACAGCTATCCTGGCCATGGGTTCCCTGAATACGATGATACAACAATGGGGGAAGAAGCTGAGCCGGCAATGCGGGAAGAAGCTGAAGAAGAGGCATCAGATGAGCCCGCTGATGATCTAGGTCGGGCCATTGCCGATGCAAAGAGAAACGGCGCAAGTGATTTGGAGAAGAAGAAGTTGCAGCGCATGTTAGAGGATCACAAGAAATTGTTGTACCCGAATTGCGAAGCTAACAAGAAAAAGTTGGGCACCACACTAGAATTGCTGCAATGGAAGGCAGAGAATGGTGTATCTGACATGGGATTTGGAAAGTTGCTGGTAATGATAAAGAATATGCTTCCAAAGGACAATGAATTGCCCGAGAGTACGTAAGAAGCAAAGAAGGCTGTCTGCCCTCTAGGGTTAGAGGTGCAGAAGATACATGCATGCCCTAATGATTGCATCCTATACCGCGGTGAGTACGAGGATCTGAACGCTTGCCCGGTATGCGGTGCATTGCGCTATAAGATCAGGCGCGATGACCCTGGTGATGTCAAGGGCGAGCGCCCCAGGAAGAAGATTCCTGCCAAGGTGATGTGGTATGCTCCTATAATACCACGGTTGAAACGTTTGTTCCAAAACAAAGAGCATGCCAAGGCGATGCGATGGCACAGATAAGACCGTAAGAAAGACGGAAAGTTGAGAGTACCCGCTGACGGGTCGAAGTGGAGAAAAATCGAGAGAAAGTACAGGAAGGAGTTTGCAGATGACGCAAGGAACGTATGGTTTGGTCTAAGCGCAGATGGCATCAATCCTTTTGGGGAGCAGAGCAGCAACCATAGCACCTGGCCTGTGACTCTATGTTTGTATAACCTTCCTCCTTGGTTGTGCATGAAGCGGAAGTTCATTATGATGCCAGTGATCATTCAAGGCCCTAAGCAACTCGGCAATGCCATTGATGTGTACCTAAGGCCATTAGTTGAAGAACTCTTACAGCTGTGGAATGGAACAAGTGTACGTGCGTGGGATGAGCACATGGGGGAAGAATTTGACCTAAAGGCCTTGCTGTTCGTGACCATCAATGATTGGCCTGCTCTCAGTAACCTTTCATGACAGACAAACAAGGGATACCGCGCATGCACGCACTGTTTGGGTGTTACCGACAGTATATATTTGGACAATTGTAGGAAGAATGTGTACCTGGGACATCGTCGATTTCTTCCGAGCAGGCATCCCGTAAGAAAGAAAGGCAAGCATTTCAAAGGTGAGGCGTATCACCGGACGAATCCTCGCCACCGTACTGGTGCTGATGTACATGATATGGTCATGGATTTGAAGGTAGTCTTTGGAAAGGGTCCTGGCGGACAACCTGTTCTGAATGACGCTGGCGGACGCGCACCCATGTGGAAGAAGAAATCTATATTTTGGGACCTGCCCTATTGGAAAGACCTAGAGGTCCGCTCTACAATCGACGTGATACACGTGACGAAGAATCTTTGTGTGACCCTGCTTGGCTTCTTGGGCGTGTATGGAAAGACAAAAGATACGCCTGAGGCACGGGAGGACCAGCAACGTATGCATGGAAAAGACGGCATACATCAGGGTCATGCCAGCTACGCTCTTACCAAAGAAGAGAAGGAAATATTCTTTGAATGCATGCTCAGTATTAAGGTACCGTCTGGCTTCTCGTCGAATATAAAGGGAATAATAAACATGGCAGAGAAAAAGTTCCAGAACCTAAAGTCTCATGACTGCCACGTGATTATGACGCAACTGCTTCCGGTTGCATTGAGGGGGCTTCTACTTGATAACGTTCGATTAGACATTGTGAAGCTATGTGCATTCCTCAATGCAATCTCTCAGAAGGTAATCGATCCAGAAATCATACCAAGGTTAGAGAATGATTTGGTGCAATGTCTTGTCAGTTTCGAGTTGGTGTTCCCACCATCCTTCTTCAACATCATGACGCATGTCCTAGTTCACCTATGCGAAGAGAATAACGTATTGGGTCCTGTATTTCTACACAATATGTTCCCCTTTGAGAGGTTCATGGGAGTCTTAAATAAATATGTTCATAACCGTGCTAGGCCAGAAGGAAGCATCTCCAAGGGCCATGAAAATGAGGAGGTGATTGAGTCTTGTATTGACTTTATTCCTGATCTTAAGCCGATTGGTGTTCCTGAATCGCGACATAAGGGTAGAATGGATGGAAAAGGCACGCTAGGAGGGGATCAAATAATATGTATGGACGGACATTCTCTCACTGAAGCACACTACACAGTTCTACAGAATTCCGCCTTGGTGGCTCCGTATATGGACGAACACAAGAATTTTCTACGCTCCAAACACCCGGAGTGGTCTGATGACTGGATTACACGTGAACAAACCAGAAGTTTCGCCGGCTGGTTGCAGACACGTACCATGCATGACGCCTATATTGAAGATGACCTGTACTCGCTATCCCAGTTACCATCTTCGAATATAATGAGTTTCAAAGGGTACGAGATAAATGGTAATACATTTTACACGATCGCCCAAGATAAGAAGAGCACGAACCAAAACAGTGGTGTCCGCTTTGATGCAACAACCAAGACGGGAAAGGAAACATATCATGGTTACTTAGAGGAGATATGGGAAC
Source organism: Aegilops umbellulata (assembly GCA_032464435.1). Classification (NCBI taxonomy): domain Eukaryota; kingdom Viridiplantae; phylum Streptophyta; class Magnoliopsida; order Poales; family Poaceae; genus Aegilops; species Aegilops umbellulata. The sequence goes on from CP136060.1 coordinate 96,876,191, forward strand.
TTGACTATGGACGTGGTTTGATGGTCCCTTTGTTTCGGTGCAAATGGGTCAATATGACACGAGGCGGGGTAACGGAAGACCCGCAGTATGGAATGACAACAGTGGATCTCAACAATCTTGCATATGCAGACGAACCATTCGTCCTAGCTAATGATGTGGCATAGGTTTTCTATGTGAAGGACATGTCTACCAAGCCGAGAAAAAGAAAAGATAAGGAAGTGAATGCATCATACGATGAGCCAAAGCGCCACATAGTTCTTTCTGGGAAGAGAAACATCGTGGGAGTAGATGACAAGACAGACATGTCAGAAGATTATGAAAAGTTTGATGAAATTGCTCCATTCAGAGTGAATATTGACCCGAACATCCAGTTAAATGATGAAGATTTTCCATGGCTACGACGCAAAGGGACACACGCGAAGAAAAAGTTTCACACCCAAAGATCTGGGATGTGATCGGCTTCACTATCATCACTTTCTTCTGTGTTTTCACACCCAGGAGGGAATCTCTATAATAGTTAAGGTAGTTATGTGTTTTGGCATTTGAAACGCGAAGAAATTTTATGTGCAAACAAATTATTTCATGCATTTACTGATTTTTTCAGCTAAATGACCCTAAAATTGAAAAGCATTTCAAATGAACTCAAAAAAGGTTGAAAGTTGGCATCGCATCATAATTTCACCCACATAGCATGTGCAAAAAAGTAGAGAGGGTTACCACAAAAACTGGATGCACTTCGTGTACAAAATGGACAATCTCTTTCGAAGTATCAGGGCTTCGGACGAAAACTCATCCGTTACAAAGGCTTCATTTTTTAAATAACCTAAGCATTACCAAATTTAATATAATGATAAAACACACTAATATTAAACATAAGAAAAAAGAATCACTGAAAAATCTATTTTCGAAGTTAAGTTATTCACGAACTAGTGATTCACACAAATTTCAAATAATTCAAAATGTAAACTATTCAAATTTGTAAACTACCCGCATTAATAGAGAGTTTGCAATTTTTTGTACATAAAGCAAAAATATTCACAAAGAAACTCTAAATACAGCAAAAAACAACTCAAAAATAAATAAAGCAAAAAAATAAGAAAATAAAAAAGGCCGCCTACTGCACACAGCGGCCTGCATACGACTAGAAACCCAACCTGTAGTTGGGCCAGGATGCAGGCCCGCAAGGCCAGTAGGCCCACAGGCAGAGTGGGAGAGGTAGGCCCTGAAGGCCTGCTATTGAGAAGAGCTCAATGTAGTGCCCGCGCCGGGGCTTATAAACTGGTCCTGGCGCTGCTCAACTAGCGAGGTGGGACTAAACTTCTGCGCCCCTCGCCTGGCAGCGCACACCCTTTAGTACCAGGTCGTGGCTCCAACCGGTACTAAAGGGTGGGTCTTTAGTACCGGTTGGTGCCACCACCCAGTACTAAAGGTGCGCGCTTCCCGCCGCTTGGCCTGACCAAAACAGACCTTTAGTACCGGTTGGTGGCTCCAACCGGCAAGGTTGTCAAAATCGCGATTTTGAATCGGATCGGAGCTTCGATGGTAGGATCGCAAATCGTAGAATCTTCACTATCAGGATCGTAGAAACGTAGATTCTATGAACTAAAATCGTAGAATCATAGGGGTTAGTTTGGATCGTAAACTCGTAGAATCGTATAACAGAATCGCGATTCTGACAACCTTGCCAACCGGTACTAAAAGGGTGTTCTATATAAGAAAACACTTCAAAAAAATTCGTCAGTTTCGTTCTCCCTCTGCTCCTTCTCCTCTGCGCCGTCGTGCCTCCCCCCTCGCCGTCCGTCGCCGTCGCCACCGCCCCCATCGCCGTCCGCCACCGCCCCCGTCGCCGTCCCGTCGCCTAGCCGTCGCCGTCCCGTCGCCTCGCCGTCGCCGTCGCCGTCCCCGTCCCCGTCGCCGCGCCCCGCCCCGTCGCCGCGCCTGCCCTGGCCTCTCGTCGTCCCCGCCCAGTCCGTCCCCGTCGCCGCGCCCCGACCCGGCCTCCCGTCGTTCCCGCCCGGCCCATCCTCGTCGTCCCCGTCGCCGCGCCCCGACCGGTCGCCGCCCCCCATCGCCGCGCCTCGCCGGTGAGCTCCTATGCCCCGGACGCCATGTCCACACACACACGCACACACATACTGATATTTAGTTATAGAAATATTTATAGAAATGTTAGTTATATAATTTTTTTATTTATAGAAATATTAGAAATGTTATAAATTTTTCTGTTTTTTAGTTATAGAAATATTTATAGAAATGTTAGCAATTTTTATGTTTTTTAATTATAGAAATATTTGAAATGTTAGTTATATACAAATGTTATAAATTTTTATGTTTTTAGTTATATATATAGAAATGTTCTAAATTTTAAAGTTAGTTTTAGCTAGATGAATTAGATTAATGTCAAATTGTTAGAATTTGCGTATAGAATTTTAGTTATCACAATCCAATCACATTTAAAAAATGTTACTTTTTGCGGGCATATAGTATTTGTTCTCGATGATGCCCGGCCCGCATCCTCACCATCGACCCGTTCGCCATGACGTCCGGCTGACCCATGTCTGGGACTGGGCTTCGCCGGGCTGGCACTGGGAGGTGGTACCTGGAGGGGCGCGCCGCTTGGTGAGGAACCCAGCCTCGGGTCCCATCGTCGACCCTGATCTCCTTTGGTGGCGTTCGCGTGGGCCACATTCGGTGCAGAGGGAGCCGACCCCGCCGGAGGTGGTGCGTCATCGTGTCAGGGAGGAGGACGAGCACGTCCATCGCTACATGGCTGCTATGGACGTCAGGTTCTCCAATACCTGGCAGGTTCTTTGGGCAGATGACCGGAGATATGATCCTGTGATGGTTCCTTCTCTTTGGGTGTCATCGCTCGCGCCCCAGGAACCGCGAGTGGCCTAGATTCTTCTGTAGTATTCGATCTATATTAGCTACCTAGCCAGTGATGTATTCGATATATAATATTCGAGACGATGTATTCGAGATTATATATATTATTCGAGACGATGTACTTGAGATTATATATCATTCGAGACGATGCATATTATGTACTATATATGATTCAGTTTTTCCTTATTGTTTGCATCCATGCATTGTAATTTGAATACTAAATTGTTTTATATTTCTTCTGTATTAGTTAAGTAAAAGCTATGGCTAACAATACCGGCAGAGAGAGAGAGAGAAGAGGAATTGTTCAAGATCATATGCATCCCTCGCAGGCTAGATGATCTGAATGAAACAGATGACGGCTCCCAATATCTGAACAATACCGAGGAGGGTGATGATAACATATTCGATCTCGACGACCGAGCTGATGAAGTCATGAACTATGATTATGATTATGATGACGCAGACAATGTTTATGATGACACACACAATGTTGATCTTGAAATAACAAAGACTACCGACGAGGTATATTTATATAAGCAGGCATCTGGTGATCATCACATGTTTTTTTATTTGAAGATATATTAATGAATCGATCTTTCTTCTTTCAGCCCTCCGGATCGAGCAAATCTGCTTCTACAGACAACAGGACAAAGCGAGGCCCGGGCAAAAAGTTGAAGGAGGGTGTAAAGTACAACATCGACTCCATCAAAGCTAATGGTGAACCCCTCATGCCTAAGAACATTGCGAACAAGTGGACTCGTCAGTGCGGAGTTCTTGTGAATGACCAACTCCCGATCTCCATTCAAGAATGGAAAGAGCCAAAAACTAAACGTCCAGATGTTACTTGGGTCGACGACAGAGCAAAACAAAATCTTTGGGAATCTCTGATGGAACATTTCACCCTACCAGATTATTTCACTGATGCAGATGTGCAGAAAGTCAAGGACGAAGCTCTTAAGAAGATGGCAATTACATTCAACACCCACAAGAAAACTGTATGGGCCAACTACCTCGCTACAAAAAAGAAGACTCCAGAATTCAAGGGAACACTAGAGAAGCAAAGAGAACACTGGCCCGCTTTCGTGAAATTCAAGGAATCGGAATTATCTAAGGAACGATCGAGAAAAAACAAGGCCAATGCCGCAAAAAAGACGCAGTTCCATAGGCTGGGTCCAGGTGGCAACACGGTGGCAATGCCTAAGTGGGATAAGTCTGAGCAAGAGATGGAGGATGCAGGGGTCACTCCGGTTACTAGGAGCTAGCCCCCCAGGTGCAGAACTTGGTGCTATGCGCATGGGGGGGTGTTGGACCCGAAGACAGGCCTGGTTTCAAAGAAGGCAAGTCTAAAAGAAGGAGATCAAAAGTTACTTGACGCAATAGAGATGTTAAAAAGGGGGTGTTCACGCCCAACAGAGAGAACGACGAGCTTACGCGTGCCCTGGGAAATCCTGAACACCCGGGAAGAACACGAGGCAAGGGCATTATTCCCTGGTATGAGGGCTTTTCGGAATGGAACGATGACTATAGGACCCGTGCAAGAAAGAAGATGGAGGAGGAGCAGAGGAAGCAGGACGCGGAACGCCTTCAAGGCCTAGAAGCAAGGCACGCGGACTTGGCACTCAAATTCCAACAACAGCAGCAGATCGACTCACTTAGCCAGGAAAGGGGGTCTCAGCAGCGGCAGCAGCAAGCGGATGATCATCCAGCATTGGATAGCATCGTCCCATCCATGCCGAGAAGCAGCGTTGGTTCTGCCCCGGGCGACGCACTGCTCGATACATACCCTATGGATGACATCATAGAGAACACTAACTGTGAGCTACACTTCAAAATGAAGAACATATCCATGAAAGTGGCGGACGCAGTTGCTTTTACAATTACCCCCGAAGCAACCTTCCATTGCGCCCCGATTCCAGCGGGCTATGCTCGTGTCTTGGTTGATGAGGTGGTGGACCCATATTCGGGGCTACAGCTTGACATTCCTGGAGGTGACGATGAGCACACACTGGGAGAGGCCATACATCATATCATCCTATGGAGAAAGGATTGCATCATCTTTCGAAGTCCACCAACACCGCATCTGCCGACCCCTCCTCGAAGTCCGCCACCGAGTCAGCAGAGTCCCGCTCCTCCAAGTCCACGAACGCGTGAGCAGACTCCTGCTTCAAGTACGGCAAAACCTCAGGCCACTCCTCCTGTTTCAAGTCCGATACCGTGTCAGGCCACACCTCCTGCTTCAAGTCCAGAACAGCGTCAGGCCACTCCTCCTGCTCCAACTCAGCCACGTCAGCCGTCTCCGTCGCCTCAGCAATCGCAGAAGAGACATGCCGCAGCTATGGTGCGTAGCGGTACGAGTCGAGGTAGTACAAGAAGTACAGGTGGAGAGAAGAAGTGATATAAATATGGTCCAAGCAGCCTTGCTCCTCTTCCTCAGAGGCCTTACGACATGACCGAGGAGCAAACCAATGCCATAGTGCGGGCAGAAGTGGACGCCCATTTTGGACCGAAACCGGCAACGTCGCCGAGGGAGAAACTTCCTGAGGAAAAGATTGACCACTTCATTCGTATGGCTAGACCACCAGCTCCCAAGCCTGTTGACTCAGACTATGAGCACCAAATCAGGAAGGCACATCGAGCACGACTACAGAAAGAAGCGAGCTCGACTCGAGCCAACAAGCAGCTGTCAAAAAATGCGGGAAAACCGTTCCCCAGCTGGGAGAACAGGCGGCGCAATCGACCCCCCCCCGCTTGTTGTGCCAACAACACGTGAGAGTACGCGCGCCCAATATTATTGTGGGCAAACAGTTTATGTTCCCGAGGTGGGCAATGTGGTAATAACCGAGGAGCATATAATGCAGGATGAAATTCTCAAGATCACTGTTGGACAACTCCTCGATATCGAGCCCATGTCTCCGCTTAGAGAGGAGGACATAAAACGAAAATATGTCCGAGGCCAACCTTTGGTCGAGCCAGACGAGGTCAAGAACCTCCCAACGAGAATGTATGAATTGCATCAATGGTACATGAACATTACCAAGATTTCCAATCGAGAGTCCCTCATGGTGAAAGTCGAGGAAGATCATTACTTCCATAAGAAAGCTCTATCCGTTGAGTATTCAGAACTATTTCAGTTATTCAATCAAGATTCACTCGACAAATCTCTCATTAGTTGCTATTGTCTGTAAGTGATTTCTTTCTGTAATTTAAGTCTCAAGCTAGCTCTAGTGCTCATTAATTGATCATTAATTACCTGTAATTATATATCCTCACTATATATTCTTTTCTGTGGTATTATGTAGGATGAAGATGTATGAAATGAAAAAAGGTGGACGCTATGGCATTGGGTTCATTGACCCAAATACCATTAATGAATTCACATGGAAATTGGAATACTGTAAACAAGATGTAGAGAAAAGCATGCTGGAGTTCTTGAAGCGCCTCAATAGCAATGTAGATATACTACTTCCTTACAACTTCGAGTGAGTCACACTGTCTTGTACTACAAATTCTGTTTTTGCTTACTAGCTAGATGTTAATAAGTGTATAGGGTTTAGGGTTATAGTTGATTAGTGGTATGCACATGCCCGCTTAATTTATACATGCAAACGTATGCGCATGCAGGTACCACTGGATCTTGTTAGACATTAAAGTTGACGAAGGAAAAGTTGAAGTACTGGACTCACTACTTAAAAAAGATAGTGACTACAACATCGTGAAGGGGATAGTCGACAGGTAATTTCAATAATTATTAACTATATCTCGGCCTATTTAGCTCGTCATTTCCTGATATGAACTATTTTTAATAACCCCTTTATTAACTTTCTTTGTCGGCGGGCAGGGCTTGGGCAAAGTTCATCAAGGTGACTCCAGGAAAATGGCGAAAAAAGCTATTTTGGTATCGACCCAAGGTAAGTAATTAAGTAGTGCTAGCTAGCTAGCTACCATCTTTTTAATTCTTGTTTCAATACCATTAATTAATTAACATGCTTGATTAATTATTATCTGATTAAATTCTATTCTCGTAAAGGCCCTGAAGCAGGCGCCGGGGACTGATGTGTGTGCATACTACGTTTGCGAGAACATTCACATGATGGCGTCCGAAAGGAGCACATCTGATAGACAGCAATGGGTACGTTTGCCAGAACACTATTCACAATCTTACATGATTGTCAATATCTAGTCACACAACTAATATGCATGCATATTGATCTCCTTCTTAACAGTTCCATGACGTGCGGGAGAAGCTCCTATCAGAGGAGCGCATACGAGCACTTCAAGAGGAAATAGCGGGATTTTTGCTCGATCAGGTCATAGATCCCAAAGGAGAATACTATTACCCGCTACCGCCCCCATGAACCACTTGTCATCGTGCTCCGAAGGCACCAAGGCAACATGTAGGAGAAATTGTATGTATGCATGTGTATGTGTGAATAATTAATGGTGGTTGTGAGACATTCGATTATATATATATATATATATATATATATATATATATATATATATATATATATATATATATATATATATATATATATATATATATATATATATATGATCGGTTCTACGAGAAAATCTATTTATATATATGCACAACGTGTACAATATGTAGTATCGTAAAATACCGTCAAACAAAAAAGAATTAAATGGAAAACACAAAGTTAATGGAAAAATAAAAATTAAAACCAAACCCCCCCAAATATTTAGTACCGGTTGGTGCTACCAACTGGTACTAATGGTCTACCAGCACCCGGGCCTGGCTCGTGCCACGTGGTGGCACTTTAGCGCCGGTTCATGCCAAACCGGTAGTAAAGGGGGGGGGGCTTTAGTCTGCACTCTTTAGTGCCGGTTGCAGAACCGGCACTAAAGGCCCTTACGAACCGGCGCTAAAGCCTGGTTCTGCACTAGTGTCTCTTTATACATTGGTATTTGTGAGGATGTGCCTGTTGTAGTTGCAAATGTTACTATCTTAAGGAACTTTGTTATTCTTGATATACCCGAGGATGACAGCATGTCAATTATCCTTGGTAGACCCTTCTTGAATACTGCAGGGGCTCTTATTGATTGCAATAAAGGCAATGTCACTTTTCATGTTAATGGTAATGAGAATACAGTACACTTTCCGAAAAAACAACCAGTGAATAGTATCAATTCTATTGGAAAATTTTCCACAATTACTATTGGAGGTTTGAATTCCCTATTCCTACTGTTAAAAAGAAATATGATATTCTTATTGTTGGGGACATGCATACCCCCTTGAGGGAACCTAGTGTTATACAAAGATTCTCCAGTTTCATGTCATTCGAAAGAAGTTTGTTAATAAGACTTGATCAACCTTGTTAATGGATTCCTTTTGACGGGCATGAGATGGATGAATTTAGTAAACACAACTTCTTGTACCCACTTTTTACTTTCTGTTATCTAGAATTAATAAAGTGGAAATGCTATTATTTTACAGTTTTCTTTATTATCCGTGCAGTAAAAATTGACCAGAAAATAAAATTCTCCAAATGCCCTGAAAATTTAGTATGAATTTTTATGCAATACTTGAAAAAATTTGGCACTGAACACACCACAGGGGGGGTGCACCTGTGAGCCACAAGCCCACAGGGCGCTCCCACCCCCCTAGTCGTGCCTAGGAGGCTTGTGGGGCCCATGTAGGCCCCTCACTTATTCCAGCCACCCATCCACTTCGTCTTCCTCCAGAAAAATATCACACCATTGCTCAAATTCGTCTTCTTGCTCATCTTGCTGCCATTTTCGATCTCCTTGCTCGGAACTCCGTTTTCGAAACTGTTTTGGGGGTTTGTTCATCGGTATGTGACTCCAATGGTCCAATTAGTTTTTGTTCTAGTGCTTTATATATTGCAAATTTTTGCTGCTGTGCTGACCATGTTCTTAAGCTTGCATGTCAAATTTATATGGTCCAAAGTAGTTTTCTTGCATGATATAGCCTCTAGACACTTGTGGGAGTAGTTGCTATCAATTTTGTTGAGTTTTTTTCACTTTCATTTTCAGTCACTAAAAATTAAAAAAAAATCAGAGGCAATTGTTTTTTAGGAAAATGTTCCAAGGTGGTTCCTCGAAGAATAAATCCCCAAGGCTCGCGATACGTGAGCCAGACCTCGACCCACTGCGGGAAGCTCTAGTGCGACCTTGCGAATGGCCATCAGATCACTTCATGACTCCTGCAGGTTTCAAAGAAGAATTTGATATGTATGTGCACAACGCCGACCTAACGGACCTCTTGTCAGGTAAGTGCTTGCATTACTACAATCTTATCGATTCCTTTGTGCGAAGATTTAAGTATTCGGTCCATCGCAATACGCATTTTGTTTTATTTGACCTCTGTGAGTTTAATGATGCATGCTGCTACTTCTTGAGCTTGCGTTGATTTTTTTCTTGAAAAGGAAAGGGTGATGCAGCAAAATAGAGATAAGTATTTCCCTCAATTAAGAACCAAGGTATCAATCCAGTAGGAGGCACAAGCAATTCTCCAATATATGCACCTGCACAAACTAACAAACACTTGCACACAACGCGAAAAAGGAGTTGTCAATCCCTTCATGGTCACGAACAAGAGTGAGATCAAATTGTCTCATTTTTTATTTGGACCTTCTCTCATTTTTTTGGCCTCTTTTTTTTCGTCTGGAGTCTCATCCCGACTTGTGGGGGAATCATAGTCTCCATCATCCTTTCCTCACATGGGACAATGCTCTAATAATGATGGTCAGCACACTTTTATTTACTTACAACTCAAGAACTACAACTCGATACTTAGAACAAAATATGACTCTATATGAATGCCTCCGGCGGTGTACCAGGATGTGCAATGAATCAAGAGTGACATGTATGAAAGAATTATGAACGGTGACTTTGCCACAAATATGATGTCAACTGCACGATCATGCAAAGCAATATGACAATGATGAAGCGTGTCATAATAAACGGAACGGTGGAAATTTGCATGTCAATATATCTCGGAATGGCTATGGAAATGCCATAATAGGTTGGTATGGTGGTTATTTTGGGGAAGGTATATGTTGGGTTTATGGTAACAGCGGAAGTTGCGCGACACTAGAGAGGCTAGCAATGTGGAAGGGTGAGAGTGCGTATACTCAACATTAGTCATAAAGAACTCACATACTTATTGCAAAAATCTATTAGTTATCGAAACGAAGTACTACACGCATGCTCCTAGGGGGATAGATTGGTAGGAAAAGACCATCGCTCGTCCCCGACCGCCACTCATAAGGAAGACAATCAATAAATAAATCATGCTCCGACTTCATCACATAACGGTTCACCATACGTGCATGCTACAGGAATCACAAACTTTAACACAAGTATTTCTCAAATTCACAATTACTCACTAGCATAACTCTAATATCACCATATTTATATCTCAAAACAATCATAAGGAATCAAACTTATCATAGTATTCAATGCATTTTATATGAATTTTTTTATTATATCCCTCTTGGATACCTATCATATTAGGACTAAATTTATAACCAAAGCAAATTACCATGATGTTTAAAGACTCTCAAAATAATATAAGTGAAGCATGAGAGTTCATCAATTTCTATAAAATAAAACCACCGCCGTCCTCTAAAAAGATATAAGTGAAGCACTAGAGCAAGATTGCCTAGCTCAAAAGATATAAGTGAAGCACATAGAGTATTCTAATAAATCACAATTCATGCGTGTCCCTCTCAAATGGTGTTTACAGCAAGGATGATTGTGGCAAACTAAAAAGCAAATACTCAACTCATACAAGATGTTCCAAGCAAAACACATATCATGTGGTGAAGAAAAATATAGCCTCAAGTAAAGTTACCGATAGACGAAGACGAAAGAGTGGATGCCTTCCGGGGAATTGATGACCCACAAGTATAGGGGATCTATCGTAGTCCTTTCGATAAGTAAGAGTGTCGAACCCAACAAGGAGCAGGAAGAAATGACAAGCGGTTTCCAGTAAGGTATTCTCTGCAAGCACTGAAATTATCGGTAACAGATAGTTTTGTGATCAGGTAATTCGGAACGGGTAAAAAGTAACAAAAGTAAACAAGGTGGAGCAAGGTGGCCCAATCCTTTTTGTAGTAAAGGACAAGCCTAGAAAACCTCTTATACAAAGGAAAATGCTCCCGAGGACACATGGGAATTATCGTCAAGCTAGTTTTCATCATGCTCATATGATTCACGTTTGTTACTTTGATAATTTGATATGTGGGTGGACCAGTGCTTGGGTACTGCCCTTCTTTGGACAAGCATCCCCCTTATGATTAACCCCTCTCGCAATCATCCGCAACTACAAAAGAAGACTTAAGGTAAACCTAACCATAGCATGAAACATGTGGATCCAAATCAGCCCCTTGCGAAGCAACACATAAACTAGGGTTTAAGCTTCTGTCACTCTAGCAATCCATCATCTATTTATTACTTCCCAATGCCTCCCCTAGGACCAAACAATGGTGAAGTGTCATGTAGTCGACGTTCACATAACACCACTAGAGGAAAGACAACATACATCTCATCAAAATATCGAACGAATACCAAATTCACACGACTACTTATTGCAAGACTTCTCCCATGTCCTCAGGAACAAACGTAACTACTCTCAAATCATATTCATGTTCATAATCAGAGGGGTATTAATATGCATAAAGGATCAGAACATATGATCTTCCACCGAATAAACCAACTAGCACCAACTACAAGGAGGAATCAACACTACTAGCAACCCAGAGGTACCAATATGAGGTTTTGAGACAAAGATCGGATACAAGAGATGAACTAGGGTTTGAGAGGAGATGGTGCTGTTGAAGATGTTGATGGAGATTGACCCCCTCCCGATGAGAGGATTGATGGTGATGACGATGGTGACGATTTCTCCCTCCCGGAGGGATGTTTCCCCGGCAGAACAGCTCCGCTGGAGCCCTAGATTGGTTTTGCCAGGTTCCTCCTCGAGACGGCAGCGCTTCGTCCCGAAAGCTCCCTTCTTATTTTTTCCAGGGCAAAAGACGCCGTATATCAGAAGACGGGCATCGGGGGGCTTCCAGGTGGCCCACGAGGCAGGGTGGCGTGCCCAGGGGTAAGGCGCGCCCTCCACCCTCGTGGACGGTGGGTGGCCCCCTCTGGTGCTTTCTTCGCCCAATATTTTTAATATATTCCAAAACTGACTTTCGTGGAGTTTCAGGACTTTTGTAGTTGTGCAGAATAGGTCTCTAATATTTGCTCCTTTTCCAGCCCAGAATTCCAACTGCCGGCATTCTCCCTCTTCATGTAAACCTTGTAAAATAAGAGAGAAAAGGCATAAGTATTGTGACATAATGTGTAGTAACAACCCATAATGCAATAAATATCAGTATAAAAGCATGATGCAAAATGGACGTATCAACTCCCCCGAGCTTAGAACTTGCTTATCCTCAAGCGGAAATTGATATCGAAAAATATGTCCACATGTTTAGAGATAGAGGTGTGGATAAAATAAAATACGGACATGAGGGCATCATGATCATTCTTAAAACAACATATATATATATATCATATGATTTCTTATGCTAAAGTAACAATCTATTCACAATGTAAAGTATGAATCAAAAAGTTCATTGAAAACTGACAAACTATAATCTTAGTCATTGAAGCAATTGCAATTTATCATAACTTTGGAAAGAGTCAATATAAGAGCTTTTCAGCAAGTCCACATACTCAACTATCATTTAGTCTTTCACAATTGCTAACACACGCGCAATACTTATGGGTATGATGTTTTAATCGGACACAGAGAAAGATAGGGCACTACAAAAAAAAGACACATCCGTGACATTTTGGGCCAAACGATTTTTTTTTCTGTCATACATATGACACTTCTATGACGATAATTGTGACAAAACCCGGTATCATCATAGATGTGGTGGGCTCCTACTTCTATGACAAAAAATCATGACAGAAAATGGGCTTTTCGTCCTGGGCGGGCCAGAGACGCAGCTGCATGACATTCTTTGGGCCGTCCATGACGGAAAAAACTGTGGTAGAAGCGAGGGGGAGGAAAATTTCCGGGAGTTCCCGGTTACGGTGGGAGGTCGGGGGCCGAGTGATGCACGTTTCTCTCGTACACGTACGCGCGTGTGTGCGAGGCGTTGGCTCTAACTGAACCCGAGCGAGGCGTTGGGCTCTAACTGAACCCGAGCGATTGCACTGCAGGCTACGCGTTACTGAACCCGAGCGATCGATCGATGGCTGTTAACTGAACCCGATCGAGCGATTCCTTAGCTACTGCTGCTAACTGAAGCCGATCGATCCTGCCTCTGGATGAACAGTGAGCGTTGCGGAGGGGGGGGGGGGGTTGGATGAACACTTCCCTGTAGGGGTGGATGAACAGGACCCCATGGTGTTGCCTCTGGATGAACAGGACCCCGATCGATCGAGCCGGTTGGGGCTGGATGAACAGGACCCCGTGGAGGGGTGGATGAACAGGACCACCCCGTGGAGGGCAGGATGAACAGTAGACGGTGGAGGGGTGCCCGTGGAGGGGTGGTTGAACAGGACCCCATGGTGTGGAGGGCTGGATGAACAGTAGACGGTGGAGGGGTGGTTGAACAGTAGCCGGTGGAGTAGCGCGCGGTGGAGGCTGGATGAACAGGAGCCCGTGGAGGCTGGAGGAGGTCGACGGTGGATGAACAGTAGCTCGTGGAGGCTGGAGGGGGTCGATGGTGGAGATGAACAGTATCCCGTGGAGTCCCGTTTTGCGGTACGCCACACCCCTCCCGATGAACAGGACCCCCGTTTAGCGCTCCAACACAAGTCCGTTTCCTCTGTTTTGCGGTACGCCACACCCCTCCCGATTAACAGGACCCCTGTTTCGACCGTAGGAGGTCCGTTTCCTCCGTTTTGCGGTACGCCACACCCCTCCCGATCAATAGGACCCCCGTTTCGACCGTAGGAGGTCCGTTTCCTCCGTTGTGCGGTATGCCACACCCCTCCCGATCAACAGGACCCTCGTTTTGACCGTAGGAGGTCCGTTTCCTCCGTTGTGCGGTATGCCAGGCCTCGTTTCCATCACCTCTTCTGTCCAAGCCCTCCCGATGAACACGACCACGCATTCCGTTCCGACCCATGAACTCGACGACGACACTGTTTCTCCACTCCGACCCAGCCATGTACACGAGCCCTCGCCGTACGTATGCACGAGTTGGCGTTCGAGACCCCGCCCGTATGTACACATACGTGGACGTATTTTCTTTCTTGCAACCTGGCTGCCTCTACTATGACACATGCGCGCCTCTACATCCACCAGTATATATGTACGTACACGTTCGCGACCAGAATGACAATGCTATACGACCAGGTGGGTCCCGACTGTCAGGCACTTCCTTGCGTGCGAAGGTGTAGCTGGTGGGTCCCAACTGTTAGGGGGGAAATGTTTTTCGCGAAATACGGTGGCTCGTCCGGTGGGTCCCTACTGTCAGGTGGAGGAATCATTATTTTCCGCGTAATAAGGAGGCACTTCCTTGCTGCCGCCGTGGACCCAGCTGTCAGCCTCTCCACGTATAGTCCACGTCTGATGGAAGTCGTTCCTTGACCATGTTGACCACGCCGCGCCGAGAGCACCAGGGCGGTGGACGACGGCGAGGCCTAGGAAGGGGACGACGGGGAGCCGGGGAAGACGCGACAGTGGAAGCCCGCGCGCGCGGAGAGGAGTACAAGGGTTCACTGGTTCGGCTGCGGTGTGAGGCTGCCGTCACCGCAGGGCCTGGCCAGCGGTGGGAATAGTAGGGGGCTGTGAGGCCTCCGCAGCAGCACAACCGGCCATGGGAGGCAGGAGCATGCGGCACGACCGGCGCTGCTTTGGGCGGCTGGAGCAAGAAGACCAGAGGTTGAAGAAGCACTACGACCGTTGGATGGACATCGTACGGTCACTGGAGCTAGAATCATTCATATTGACCAAGTTGACAAAGCCCTTCGTCCCCGTCAACTTAGTAGGCCCACAAGTCAGCCTCCCACCAAGGTGGGTCCTAGCTAGCCGGGGGAGTATTCATTTTTTTGTGCGTAATAAGGAGACACTTCCGGTGGGTCCGAGCTGACAGCGGGGGGAACGTTTTTTTCGCGAAATACGGTGGCCCGTCCGGTGGGTCCCAGCAGTCAGGGGGAAACATTTTTTTTCGCAAAATCCTGGTGGCCCGTCCGGTGGGTCCCCGCTGTCAGGTGGAGGAATAATTATTTTCCGCGTAATAAGGAGGCACTTCCTTGCGGCTGCCGTGGACCCAGCTGTTAGCCTCTCCACGTACAGTACTCTTCCGATGGAAGTCGGCCGTTGACCACTTTGACCGCGCCCCGCCGAGAGCACCACGGCGGTGGACGACGGCGAGGCATAGGAAGGGGACGACGCGGAGCCGGGGAAGACGTGACAGTGGATGCCCACGCGGAGAGGAGTACGAGCGTTCACCGGTTCGGCTGCGGTGTGAGTCTGCCGTCGCCGCAGAATAACAGGGGGTGTGGGAGAGTAGAGGGATGCCCTGGCTAGCGGTGGGAGTAGTAGGGGGCGCCGAGGCCTGCGCGGCAGCACAGCCGTCCACGGGAGGCGGGAGTAGGCGGTTCCGCCGGCGCTGCTTTGGCGGCTGGAGCAAGAAGATCAGAGATTGAAGAAACACGACGGCCGTTGGATTGACATCCAACGGTTACGTCTGCTAGAATCATTTGTTGACGTATATAATAACTAAAAAATCTTGCATACGCGTCAACTAAACCGGCCCACAAGTCAGACCACTCCCTCTTTTTTAATAATTTATATATAGCTCATGGAAACTTCTTATGTGCAGTCATTTTTTTGGTTGGCCAGGGCCAATTTCGCATATTTCTGTGGGTTCCAAACTATTTTTAATACCGAAATGTGCAGCCAGATTTAAAGTACTTTGAAGATATATTTAAATTAGGTTAATGCCCAGTGAAATAGGAATCTGGAAATGTGATAAAATTCAGAAATTATAAAGTAATTGCCAATTTGTCATCTGTTTTTATATTTACAACCCATTTCATATTACTTTCAAGATTTTCAGGCGTCTTGAAAGAGTTGCAGCCCATTAGGGCGTAGAAAAATAAGTAGGCCTGGATTAGGTATTGTTCAGAAAAAATAAACTGGGCTCATTTTCACAAAGAAAAAATAGCTGGACTGGTCACATGGTGAACATAAAATATAAGCCTGGGCTAGACGGGCCACATCCCAGTTCAAACCCTGCTCCGTCTCAACAATACCAAACAAAAAAATACTGCTCGAGTAGCTACGTCCCAGGTGTCAGCCGATCTTGTGCTGTTCTCTTGTCTATTGACTATATACGCTCACAATGTCGTGGGTCCCAGATGTCAGGAAAACGCAAGGAAGAAGCATTTTATTTTTCCATACGCTGACGTGGTGGGCCCCTACTGTCATCCTCTCCACGTACTTCTACCGATTCCTGTTGTTTGTTGACCATGTTGACAACGCGAGAGGGCGACGCCGTGGCGAGTGCACCAAAGCGCGCGGAGGACATCGGCGTTAACGATTTAGGAGACGGTGGGGCGGCGATGCGTGCGCTGAGGCGCAGCCAGCCGTGGGAGGCGGAAGTAGGCGGCCCCGCCAGCGCTGGTTTGGTTTTGGCGGCTGGATGAAGACAGGACTGAAGAAACACGACAGACTTTAAAAGCAGCAGGAGTACTTAACAACCTTAACTGAAACCAGCAGGGGCACTTAACAACCAAAGCTGAAAGCAGTATGAGTACTTATACAGGTTCAACTGTACAAAGCACGCCTCGAACAGTGCTACTTTGCCTACAATTAACCAAGGGTGAGGCCGCCAAGCCCCAGGACAAGGCCCAGGGGCCACCCCGCGCATCCACAACCTTCTGAAAGCGGCTTCATCTCACAACGTGGTCAATAAACAGGATATTCGCTTTAGAGCCATGGAAAAGCATGAACATAATCTTCTGTCCTATTCTCCAAGATGGACGGGCCTTCATTATTTGAGACCACCCATGAATAAGTATCTTTTCACCTCCAAGGGGAATTGAGTAGGTCGACATAAACATCATGTTGTGACCAAGCGCAAGTCTGACCCGACCATGGTCAGGCATTTGTATAGGAACAATAGAACTCGGCACCTCCTATTGCAAGAAGATCACAACTGTAAAACTGTGTATAAGCAATAGTTTATGAACAACATATATAACAGAAAACAGCTCGTACCATAAGTTTCTCGACACAGTTGGACCTGCTCAACGAGTGCAACAATGGCACACATATCCCACGTGGCCTTCCACCATTGAAACGCCCCACAAGGACCTCAAGACGATCAATAAAGTGTAGGAACTTGTGGATGTCGATCCAGTCAACTTCAGTGCCATTAGTAACAACCGAGTTTACAGAGTAACAAACGAGCAAACTGCTTAACTCTGAAAAAACCTACATGTGCCACCAATTATAAGAAAATATTAGTTAGAAGTAGCATCTTCGTGAGAGATTCGTTGCTACTTCTAAAGTTAAATTGTGATTAGTTAGACAGAATAGGTGGATTAAGAAGTAATCGAGGCAACAAGCAAGAAGCAGATACAAAACTAACATGGATGAATAATTGGAACGACGTCGGGGTGGAAGATCGCAGTGAAGATGAGACCAGGTTCTGCTATTTCCATCAACATTCGTGCGCCAACTTTTAGTCCGTAACACTTGAGAAAGTTTATCCAAGTTCGGCCATAAAAAAAGCAGCGATCTTCTTGGTTCATGAACCCAACTCGGAACTTATATCCATGGCTTGTCTTCACTGTGACCATTAAACTAGTGTATTCAGTTATGGCAAGGCCGAGCATCTTGAGTACATGTGTTCTGGCAGAGCAAATAATACACTGCAGGAAAAATAATATGAGAACACAACATGTTCAAAAAACCCCCACCCTCCCGGATAGAAAAGAGGTTTCTAGGAACATACTGTGCGCGTTTCAAAATGTTGTGTTAGGATGAGAAGGAACAAGTGTGGCGTCTCGCCGAGGTCACAGAAACCTGTAGGGTACTCGCACTTTGGGCATTGCAAATGAAACACCCTAGATTCAGTAGGAAGAAAAATGCATCAACGGCGGCGGCTGCCATCCTAGGATTACCTGCGACTAAGGGACTTGGGTTTATCGGGGATGGATGAAGAATTCGTACCTGGTTCTCCATGAGAAAACCCTATGCAATCGCTGAGAGGGGGTTTTCTCTGAACAAGCAGACGAGGGAGAAGGGGATTCAGGCCCAGTGAAATATTGCCGCTTCGTCTGTCCAGCTTACTGCTAAAGCTGGAAAGGGGGGGTTGTGATTTGACGGCTCATTGGGCATTACTGCGGCGCTACGACCGGGGTGTGTCTGCCGTGAAGTTGTGCACTCTAATTTGTGCATATGGCACATGGACCCCGTTGCCGGTTGCCCCACATCATTACTAGGGAAAAGCCTATACACAGAATCTTACCAGCAGCGCTCTTTAAAATTAGGCGCTACTGCTAAGTAGCAGTAGCGCGGGCCGTGGAAACACGCTGCTGAAACAAGTTTATCAGTAGCGCGTGCACTCCAAGAAGCGCTACTACTAAAATTCCCACGACGTCGCCGCGAGGCCAGTTATAGCAGCAACGCGTTAAAATAAACAGCACTACTGCTACGTAACGTAGCAGCAGCGCATTCAGGCAATAATCGCTACTGCTATTCCATTCCATCTCCCCCCCACTCACTAGCCTCATCCACAGATCACACTCACACACACTCACGGTCTCCTCCTCACCCCCCGCGCCGCCGGTCCTCCCCCGCCGCCCCTCCCCCGATCTGCGCCGCTGTCGCCTCATCCTCCTCGCTGGACTCGGTACCGACCTCCTCCTCCGTCCTCCCTCCACTCGCCGCTGGCCGCCCCCTCCTCGCTCCGCCTTCCTCCTCGATCCGTCCTCCCTCCACTCGCCGCCGGCCGGCCCCTCCTCGCTCCGCCTTCCTCCTCCGTCCTACTATCTTCTCCCTCTTTGAGTCGCCCCTCCTTGTCCCTCCTCCCTGATACATTTTGATTTAGTAGGCTTTCATATGTAACATTTTGATTTAGTTGATATGATTCAGTTGATTTAGTAGGCTAGTTGATTTAGTTGATTTAGAACATTTTGATTTAGTTGATTTAGTATGCTAGTGGATTTAGTATGCTAGTTGATTTAGTATGCTAGTTGATTTAGTCAATTTAGTTGATATGATTCAGTTGATTTAGTAGGCAAGTTGATTTAGTTGATTTAGAACATTTTGATTTAGTTTATTTAGTAGGCTAGTTGATTTAGTTGATTTAGTAGGCTAGTTGATTTAGAACATTTTGATTTAGTTGATTTAGTATGCTAGTGGATTTAGTATGCTAGTTGATTTAGTATGCTCGATTTAGTTTTTTTGTAATAAGTTATTTTTTGGCAAAATGTAGGTGCCTATTTAGTTAAATTTGCCACTTGTTTCCTGTGAAGTGAATCGTTAATCCTTTGCTCATATTGCTTTAGGAAAATGGCGCCACCACCAGCACCACTATGTCGACTGTGCAAGTCAAGGTGCGCCAGCAGCCTTGCAACTGGCAAGCTGTTCGGCATCTACTTCCATCTGAGTTTTCGTCATGCGGCGGTAAGAAATTAGATGAAATGTAACAACTATTTTATTTTTAGTGTTGGCATTACTGCATTGTGTCATTTTGGTTTTCTTACACAGATCGTCCCATGCAATGTGAGGTTGAAATTCAACAAGCTGACAGGAGACACTGTGACATTTGAGGCTCCTGGGGGGCCGTACACTATGGAGGTCGAGAAAGGACGCAATATGTCGCAGATTGGAGGAGATGGATGGGCCTGTTTCCTCGCTCGCATGCGTCTTACTGGTGGTGAGTTGATCAGATTCTCCTTCAGAGCAGAAAGACCCAAGCTGGTTGTCATTTATATCAACCTGGTGGAAGATGATGAAGATGACGAAGATGATGAAGATAATGAGGATCCACTCAATGAAGATGATGAGAACCCACTTCATGAAGCCATCATAGCTCAAAGAATGAGGCTGAGCGAGGAGGAGGTGTGCAACCTATGGGACATAATTCCGCCACGTGATGACTTTGTCGGGGTGCCATTCGTGACCCGCCTGACAAGTACCATGGTCGATCGGCATGAAATGGTATGTTATACGTACTGCATGTAGTAATTTGATGATATATATATGCTTTATTGTTATACTTACAAATGCAAATTATCCAATTATATGCTTAGTGAATCCAATGATATGCTTAGTGTAGAGTCCAATGATATGCTTTGTGGAATCTAGTCGATGATATACTTTAGTGTAGAGTCTGATCACATGCTTATTAGTGTAGAATCCAAGGAACTATTAATAGTGTAGATAATCCATATATATATACTTATTAGTAGAATTCATGATTAATTAGTACAAATGCGTAGTACTGTGTCTTTTGATAGTGTAGAAATCTAGACTTAATAGAAATATATTTGCAAGAGTATGTGTGAGGCTATTTATTAATTGATATGTTTTTCTTATTCAGAGATTGCCAAAGAACCTATCTGTGAGTTGTGGTATCGAGCCTGATGAAGAAGGCTCAGTTGGACTACGCCTTACCGCAAGGGGCTCCGTCACCACATGTACTTACCGCATGGGCACGGATGGTCGCACACACTTGAACTCGGTTGGGTGGAAGAGATTCCTCGTTGGCAAGAATCTTTGTGCTGGACAGGCCATCCTAATTACTATCAGGAACACCCACCGCCCAGGCTTGAGGATGATGATCGTCATCGATATCATCTAGAACTACATATGTGTGTGTGGCTATATCATCTAGAACTACATATGATGATCGTCGTCGATATCATGTAGAACTACATATGATGATCGTCATCGATATCATCTAGAACTAAATATGATGATTGTCGTTGTCAGGGTAAATGACCACGGATAGCCTAGCCGGCTCCCCTTGGCACTTCAGAAAAAATTACGAGCCAATCCGGCCTCCAAGAAACCAAGACGTGGGGCCGCCTTCCCCCTGCCGGCTGCATCTCAGGCCGACTGTCGGAAGGCGGCCAGGCCTTAACCCTCATGAAGAAAGCCACGGGAGGGCCGGCTTCGAGAAGCCGGCCACGAGAAGGCCGACTCCAAGAATCCGGCTCTCACGACGCGGTCAAGATCGTACCCTCGAAGCCCGCATCCACATAATGGCGATGGGACGGGGCGTGGCTACAGTAAAGCCTGCCACCCCCGAAACCTGGAGCATGCTTGGCACAGTGCGCCGTACGGGGTAGCCCTGACCCGTCCGGCGCGGCACTGTTGCCATGATGACTATGGCGCCATCCACGGCGGGCTGTCAGCGCGGCCCACGGGCGGTGGGCCCCTTTGGGCAGAGAGACACCCGAAGGCGGCCAGGCCTCCCCCAGTCGGCCCAAGACATGGACGGCTTTCCCAAGCCGGCTTGCTCCTTCCCTCGAAGGAGGCGCCCCATTAAGAAGACAAGACGACGTGAGGCTACAGCGATCGCCCGCCAGGCGGCGGCGCTGTAGCCACGCTTACCTCGATAAAGCCCTCATCATCAGGATTGAGGCAACAGTAATCGGCCGCCGACAGGGCCGTAGGCAGTAGGGCCTGCCTGTTGACCAAGATGCCGGCAGCCGGCGGGGCCCACCAGCCGGCGGGCCCCAGCAGCCGGCGCAGAAGCCGGCGAGCGTAGAAACTGACGGCTGGGACCCGCGCCCAGCTGGATTACCATTGTACCCCCGGGGGTAGGCCTATATAAACCCCCCGGGGCACCCATGCAAAGGGTTGATCTCATCTAGGTTTTACCACACATAGAGAGAAGAGTAGAGCTAGCCTTGCCCTTCTTCTTCCTCTCGGCAAACAGCTCGAGGAGCACTTTGTAGTTACTTGTCCATCGAGTGACCATGCGGAGACCCCGCAGAGCAGCAGTAGGGGTGTTATCTCCACGGAGAGCCCCGAAGCTGGGTAAGATCCGCCGACGTGCATGTCTTCGCCTTATCCCGCTTCCAGGCACCGGCAACGTCTTACTGGCTCCCACACAGATAAGCCACCCGTTGGCATATGTCGCACCAACCACCCGACATCTGGCGCCCACCGTGGGGCCAGGTGCATCGTCGTCCGGAGACCTGTTCTGGATGGGAACCCTTTTCCTCCCCAGCGAGCGTAGCCAGCCCGGCACGCTCGATGGCGCTTGCCACGACGTGCTGCAAGGCATCACCAACACCTGCGCAGCGAGCAACCTCGCCGATCCCCTTGGCGAGGCCCTCATCTCCAACAAGCCCGCCTCCGACGCGGGCACCGACCGCCTCGTCGACCTCCTCGGCTAGCTCCACGTCTCCAGCGAGCCTGCTGTGGACCAGGAGTCCGTTGGCTCCACCGATCCGATTCCTGTCGACTCCAACACGGCCTCGCTCGACGCCTTCCCCACCAACGTCATGATCTACGATGACCCGCTTCCCCGAGCCAATGGCTGTGACGTTGCCACCGCCGAGGTGATGGTCACCAGCCACGGCGGTGCTTCTGGCGAGAACGCCCACGACGCCCGGCATGCGGCGATCCTCGACTTGTCCGTCCCCCTCCCGGCCGATGCCGATGCCGAAGCACTGGAGGCTCGCTGCCTCACCCTCCTCGCGGAGGGCCAGAAGCTAGTTTCCGTGAGACGCCTCACCGAGGCCCACCAGCGCGAAGTCGACCGCGCCGCCTTCGGCACGCCACCTCCTGGCGGGCCGAGCCGAGTTGGCGTCGTCAGGGAACGCGGCGCTGTCAGCGCCGACATGCTTGGAGTCGACCGCCCAGTCTATGCCACCCCACTCGAGAACCTGCGCGCCGCCCAGGCGGCCGTAAACGAGCTGGATGGACCGGGGGCCGAAGAGCTCCCCTACATGACCAGACGCATCCAACAGCTAATCGATGCAGCCGCGCAGCGGCACGAAGCCGAAGCCCGCGAGGAAAGCCCTCCACCGCGCCGAGAGCACGGTGCGACGTCCCGGACACCGACTGCGGGTAAAACCCGCGCGTGACACGAGAAAGAGCCGGCTGCCAGCCGAAGCCGAACTCGGATCTCCATCGAGCGAGACGCAGAAGGCCACCCTCGAGCCATGGTGCGGCGGGGCAACCCGCCTCCGCCTCCGCCTCGTGGGGAAAGGTATCCCACCCCACCGCCTGTCACGCATCCAACTCTCAGCGGCCGACTAGGTCGTTGCGAAGGAGTCGGCGAGAACGACGCCCACCATCGGATCGACCGCCTAGCGCGATCCCTGGCGCTCGAAGAAGAAGATGATGTCGGCCCGCCTTGTTTCGGCCCCCGCATCCGCGACGAGCCCTTACCCAAAGGGTTCTCGGTCCCAAGAGACACGCCCAAGTACAACGGCTCCGTGAAGCCGGAAGATTGGTTGATTGACTACTCCACCGCAGTACGCATCGCGAACGGCAACAGGCGCGTTGCCGTGAAGTACGTGCCCCTCATGCTCCAAGGCACGACGCGGACCTGGCTCAACAGCCTCAAGCCATACAGCGTCAACAGCTGGCTAGACTTCACAGGAGCCTTCGTCCGCAACTTCACCAGCACCTACAAGCGGGCTCCCAAGCCTAGACAGCTCTCCTTGTGCGTGCAAGGCCCCGCCGAGTCTACCCGCGACTACCTCACGCGTTGGGCCGAGCTTCGCAACTCTTGCGATGGAGTGCACGAGGTGCAAGCCATTGAATACTTCACAGCCGGGTGTCGAGAGGGCACCCTCCTCAAGCACAAGCTCCTCTGCGACGAGCCGACTACCCTCGACGAGCTTCTGGTCATAGCGGACAAGTACGCCACCGCCGACTCCTCAATGAAGACTGAACTTCGGGTTGACGCGTCCGGGAAGGTACTCAACCCGGCGCCCAAGACGCCGGCTGGGGACTCCGGCCGACGCCCGTACCAAAACGACCACAAACGCAAGGGCCCCATGCCGCCTTCCACCAGTTGGCAGATGGCCACGGTCGAGGGCGAGCAGCCCGAAGGGCGGCCTACACCCAAGAACTAGAAAGGCGGCAAGCCAGCTTGGCAGCCAGCCTTCTCCTACGAGCAAACC
This sequence comes from Aegilops umbellulata, assembly GCA_032464435.1. Taxonomy (NCBI): domain Eukaryota; kingdom Viridiplantae; phylum Streptophyta; class Magnoliopsida; order Poales; family Poaceae; genus Aegilops; species Aegilops umbellulata. The sequence continues at coordinate 96,900,176 of CP136060.1, forward strand.
CTCGACGCCCCATGCAAGTTCCACAGTGGCGCGAAGCCGTCCAACCACACAACCCGGAAGTGCCACTGGCTCACCTGAATCTCCAAGGGCGAAGGGCTCGCGCCGCCTCCACCTGCTGGTCCGCCGCCTCTGGCTCTGCAGCAGCCGGCCGCTCGGCCAGCAGTCGGAGCCGTGCACGATGAGTTCCCCGACAAGCATGCCACCTATGTCGTCTTCACCAGCCAGCCTGAAGACCGGCGCAGCAGGCGCCGAGAGCACCAGGAAGTCAACGCAGTTGCCGCCAACCCCTCCGAGCACATGCACTGGTCAGAAAAACCCATCAGCTGGAGCCGGGCCGACCACCCAGAGGTGATGCCATCTCCCGGCTCTTATGCACTGGTTCTGGATGCCACCCTTGCAACAGACAGACGCGCAGCCCGTTTCTCCCGCGTGTTGATAGACGGCGGGAGCAGCATCAACATCCTGTACCTTGACACCCTGAAGAAGCTCAACGTCAAGACGAAGCAGCTCACGCCTACCCGGACTGTGTTCCACGGCATCGTACCCCGCCTGTCCTGCTCCCCCATTGACAAGATCAAGATTGATGTCCTCTTTGGGGACAAGGATCATTTCCGCAGGGAGGCCATCTGGTTTGAAGTGGTGGACCTTGAGAGCTCTTACCATGCGCTGCTTGGCTGACCTGCCTTGGCCAAGTTCATGGCTGTTCCCCACTATGCTTACCTCAAGATGAAGATGCCGAGCACCAAGGGCATCATCACCATAGTCGACGATTACAAGAAATCGGCCGAGTGCGCAGCAGCCAGCAGCCGGCTGGCCGAGTCCCTAGTGATTGCCGAAGAGAAGAAGAAGTTGGACCAGGTCGTGGCCATGGCTGGCAAGCAGCCGACCCTGTCCCCCGATCCCAAAGAATGTGATGCCCAAGGTTCCTTCCAGCCGGCCAAGGAAACAAAGAAGATACCTCTTGACCCCGAACACCCGGAAAGGTTTGTCGTCATTGGGGCAAACCTAAACAGCAAATAGGAAGGCGAGCTCGCCAATTTCCTCCGTGAGAATCGGGACATCTTTGCATGGTCCCCCAAGGACATGCCGGGTGTTCCGAAGGATTTTGCCGAGCACAAATTACATGTCTGAGAAGGTGCAAAACCAGTCAAGCAACCCCTCCACCGATTGTCGGAGGAAAAGAGAAGGATTGTAGGAGAAGAGATAGCCCGGCTTCTGGCTGCCGGCTTCATTATGGATGTTTTCTTTCCAGAGTGGCTTGCCAACCCGGTCCTCGTGCTGAAAAAGAACAACAAGTGGCGCATGTGCATAGACTACACGAGCCTCAACAAGGCCTGCCCCAAAGATCCTTTTGCCCTGCCAAGGATAGATCAAGTGATAGACTCCACAGCCGGATGCGACCTGCTGAGTTTCTTGGATGCTTATTCCGGGTACCACCAGATAAAGTTGGACCCGGCCGACCGCCTGAAGACCGCCTTCATCACGCCATTCGGAGCCTTCTGCTACCTGACTATGACATTCGGCTTGAGAAATGCCGGTGCCACTTTTCAGCGTTGCATGCAGAAGTGCCTCCTCAAGCAGCTCGGCAGGAATGCCCACGTCTACATGGACGACATTGTGGTGAAGACGGAAAAGCGTAGCACCTTGCTGGATGACCTAAAGGAAACATTCGAGAACCTGCGCCGATTCCGGATCAAGCTCAACCCCGAGAAATGCGTTTTCGGAGTACCAGCCGGCCAGCTCCTAGGCTTCCTGGTCTCCGAACGCGGCATCGAATGCAACCCAGTGAAGATCAAGGCCATTGAGAGAATGGCGATTCCCACCAAGCTGCGAGACGTCCAGAAGTTCACCGGATGCTTGGCTTCCCTGAACCGCTTCATCAGCCGGCTCGGAGAGAAGGCTCTCCCCCTCTACCGCCTCATGAAGAAGACCACTCACTTCGAGTGGAACGACCAAGCCGACCAAGCTTTTCATGAGCTGAAGAAGATGCTGACCACGCCGCCTGTCCTGGCGGCGCCGACTGAGAAAGAGCCCATGCTCCTTTACATTGCTGCAACCAGCCGGGTGGTCAGCACCGTCATCGTAGTCCAGCGCCCAGAAGAGGGTCGAGCCCAGCCGGTCCAGAGGCCGGTGTACTATTTGAGCGAGGTGCTGTCTACCTCAAAGCAGAACTACCCACACTACCAGAAGATGTGCTACGGCGTGTACTTTGCCGCCAAGAAGCTGAAGCCCTACTTCCAAGAGCACCCCATCACGGTCGTATGCACCGCCCCGCTCGCCGAGATCATAGGCAGCCGGGATGCATCCGGCCGGGTGGCGAAATGGGCCATCGAGCTGGCCCCTTCCATGATCTTCTACTAGCCTTGCAGCGCCATCAAATCCCAAGCATTGGCCGACTTCCTCGTCGACTGGGCCGAGACCCAGTACCTGCCGCCGGCTCCCGACTCCACTCACTGGCGCCTACACTTCGACGGGTCCAAGATGCTCACCGGCTTGGGAGCTGGCGTCATCCTCACCTCTCCCAAAGGCGACAAGCTCAGATACATGCTGCAAATTCACTTTGCCGCCTCCAACAACGTGGCCGAGTATGAGGCGCTCGTACACGGGCTCCGGCTTGCCAAAGAGCTCGGCATACGCCGGATCCTGTGTTACGGCGACTAAGACTTGATAGTCCAGCAGTCATCCGGCGATTGGGACGCCAAGGACGCAAACATGGAAAGCTACCGCTTCCTCGTCCAACAGATCAACGGGTACTTTGAAGGATGCGAGTTCCTCCACGTACCATGAGCCAACAACGGGCCAGCAGATGCCCTGGCTCGATTAGGCTCCACTCGGTAGGCAATACCAACCGGCGTCTCTCTGCAACGCCTCCTCAAGCCGTCTATCAAGCCGTCTCCAGAGTCCGATTCCATCTTCGTGCCGCCTAGCCCCGATGCAGCCGGATCCGGCTTGAAGAGCCAAGCAGGCGGCGCGGGGACTTCAGTAGGTGGCTCGGGGACTTCTGTAGTCGCACCCGACCCGGGGACTTCCAAACCCGGCTCGGGGACTGCGGTAGTCGGCCCGGGGACTGCACCAGCACAGCAGGCGGCGTCCGACTCCAGCATTTCACAACCCAGCCCGCCCACCCTGGTTGCAGTAGCCGCGTTAGCAATAGAAGAAGTCATAGCTCCATCATGGGCCCGACCCATCCTCAACTTCCTGACAAACCAAGAACTGCCGGCTGACGAGACAAAGGCAAGACAAGTCCAACGCCGAGCCGGAGCATACAGCTCGTCAGGCGTAGCGTCACTGGAGTCTTCCAGCGATGCGTCGAACAAGAGAAGGGCATAGCAATCCTCAGAGACATTCACCAAGGAGAATGCGGCCATCACGCGGCCTCAAGATCACTAGTCGCCAAAGCTTTCCGCCATGGATTCTTTTGGCCGACTGCTTTGGACGACGCCAAGGAATTAGTCAAGCATTGCAAAGGGTGCCAAGTCTTTAGCACCAAGCAACACCTGCCGGCTTCGTCACTCAAGACCATTCCCCTCACTTGGCCCTTTGCCGTTTGGGGTCTGGACATGGTGGTCCCATTCAAGATGGCGCGCGGCGGCATGACACATCTGCTTGTCGCCGTGGACAAGTTCACCAAGTGGATCGAAGCAAAGCCGATCAAGAAGCTGAATGGGCCGACTGCTGTGACATTCATGCAGACATAACAACTCGGTACGGCGTGCCGCACAGCATCGTCACCGACAACGGCACAAATTTTGCCAAGGGAGCACTAGCACGTTTCTGCACGATGCAGGGCATCCGACTGGACTTAGCGTCCGTTGCCCACCCGCAGTCAAACGGCCAAGTCGAATGAGCCAACGGCCTCATCCTTTCCGGCATCAAGCCCCGACTGGTCGTGCCACTGGAGCGTTCGGCCGGCTGCTGGCTCGATGAGCTGCCGGCCGTCCTCTGGAGTCTGCGTACTACCCCAAACAGGTCAACCGGCTTCACCCCTTTCTTCCTCGTATATGGTGCTGAGGCGGTCATCCCAACCGACATCGAGTTCGACTCGCCTCGGGTGACCATGTACACGGAGGCGGAGGCCAAGGAAGCACGAGAAGACGGCGTCGACCTGCTGGAAGAAAGCCGGCTGTTAGCCCTCAGCTGGTCCGCCATCTACCAGCAGGGTCTGCATCGCTACCACAACCAGAAGGTCAAGCCAAGATCCTTCTAGGAGGGCGACCTTGTGCTCCGGCTAATCCAGCGAACAGCCGGCCAGCACAAGCTCTCGGCCCCTTGGGAAGGCCCCTTCGTCATCAGCAGAGCGCTAGGAAACGACTCCTACTACCTGATCGACACACAGAAGCCGAAGGCACGAAAGAGAGACGACTCTGGCAAGGAGTCGGAACGACCATGGAACGCCAACCTCCTCCAAAGATTTTACAGTTGAAATGCAGTATGTATCACGCTAACTTTTGTACTAAGTACGAGACAATAGGCCCCCCGAGGAGAACTCGGGGACTGCCACCTTTCATCTATGAATGAAGAGTATCATGCTTATGATTATGTCAATACATTTACTTCTCTTGTCCGGCACCGGGTTCGACTAGTCGGCCCGGGGACTGGCCGCCTTAAGTTATATTAGAAGTCCTACCTGTGGTCAGACAAGTAGTGTGCCGACTCCAAAGCCCTCTCTTGCCAAAGGTCGCAGTTCAAAGAATCGGCTGTCCGGCCGGCAAGAGCCAAAGGCAGGAAAGGACGCCCACACGAAAAACGGCTAGGGACTAACGGACTAATATAACAAAAGCAGGCTTCCTCCCTCCGCCGACCGACTACAAGAGCAGCCGGCCGGCCTGTTTCCATTCACTTCGCTACAATCTAAGAAAGCTCGAGTACTTGCCTTCCCCAAAAAAGATAGCCGAGTCCTTCCTTAGCCACAGACTGCAGAGCAGCTGCCGGCTGGGAAGGCAACAATCAGGGGAAGGCGGCAAAGGAAACAGCCTGAGGATGAAAAGCATACGAGAATGGAAGCCAAACACATGCATGATTATATTTACACAAAAGGCCTTGAAAAGACCGGCATTCAACATAGTTTGAATACACCCCCAGTGGGTGGAACTACGCAAGTTTAATAGAAATTGTTCAAAGAGTAACAAGCAGGAAAAGCAAGGACGGCAGATCAAGCCAAGGGAACGACTGGCGAGTCGGGCAGGTCGGTGGAGACAGTAGGGCCGGCTGGAGGAGTGGCCGGCTGGTGAACCTCGGCATGATCACCGCCTCCCGCAGAGGGCGCGCTAGCGCGCGCCTCGTTGCTGGAGGCACGGTCATGCTGAGGCTGGCTGGTTGCTTCACCGGCCGACTCGACGTCTTCGCCCTCCTCCCCTTCTTCGTCTTCACCTTCATCGCTGGAGGCGATCTCCTTCGCTGAGTCTTCACCCTCCGCCGGGTTCAGCCCGAACCACTCCTCCGGCTGGGTGACGCCGTTGTCGTCCACCTCAGGAGCGAAGATGCTGGTGTCGGTAAAATCGGCAAGAGCCGAAGCACGCTGGATGATAGCCGGCCGTACCTCCACCGGCTCTTCATCAGCCTCCTCCCGCCAAGTCCTCAGCTGCTCCAAATTCAGCCCGAGGTACCAGGCCAGGACGAACTCCAGCGCCCGCCTGGCGCCGAATCGAGCAGCGGAAGCCTTCCAGGCCTCAAAGCGGCCAACTGCCACCTCCAGCCAGTCGGCAGTCCAGCTCGGGGTGCGGGGAATCACTTTGCCTGGCTAGAGGGCGACCAACACCTGCGCCCCAGCACGCTGGAAGCGGCGGAGCATGCAGTGTGCCGGCTGCAGCTGGGCCTGGATCGCCAATAGCTGCTCCTCAACTGTCTGGCTCGCGTCCGGCGCGATCTCAACCCCCGCCTGCCGGCGTGCCTCGCGGTAGGCCTCGATGGCCTGGGTGGCTGCGACGGAGTGGCGGGGGAAGTAGTCTGCGCAGAGAACAAAAGTAGCACAAATCAAAAGACGAATCAGAGGGCAAGGGGGCGAGCAAGGAGTAAGGGAGGCGGCTTACCGTCGATCAGATCCTCGATCCGACTATAACCCTTGCTCAACGCTTGCTTCGCCTCAGCCCAGTCTGCCGCTTCGGTCTCGAACTCATCTTTGAGGGCGGCCTCGCTATCCTGCGCCTCCTTCAGGGCCGCCTTGTGGCTCTCCTCCTGGTCGGCCAACTTCTTGGCCAGGCGGTCGCGCTCCTAGACTAAGGCATTGAGCTCGGCCTCCTTGGCGCGAAGGGCGGTCTGGGCCCCGCCGAGCTGCTCCCTCAAGTCGGCATTGGCCACTGCAAGCATGAAGACAAAGGAAGAAACAATAAGGAATAAGTCGTCGGGGAAGATCTGACCCGACTGCTCAGCAGTCGGCCCGGATCTCGGGGACTACACCCAGTGGGTGCGCTGACGCACCCCCACAGGATATGAACAAAACCGAGCACGTACTCCGGCTGTCGGATAGATCCTTGATCTTCTGGCGCAGCTCCTGAGCCTGGGAGTCGAAGGCGGCGGTGCTCTGGTTATGATACTCCTGGAAGATCAGACAGGACGCAGGAATAAGATAACTGTCAGGACCTAGTAAGTTCCAAGCCGCCTGCTCAGCAGCCGACTCAGAACTCGGGGACGACACCCAGTGGGTGCGCTGACGCGCCCCCGTGGAAGAAATCAAAAAAGCAAAACAACCAAGGCTAGAAGACTCACCCGGACGACGGCCCGCGTCGTGAGGAAATCTCGGGTATATCGCTGCAGTGCAGTAGCATGAGCCTGAAGCCGGCCCCGGACCTCCTGGGCCGCCGCGTTCAGCTCGGCCGGCCCCCCGCTGGATGTCCACTCGGACGTGCTAGAGCTGGCCGCCTCCAGGGCCTCCGCCGTCCGGCTGGCGCTCGCAGCTCTGTCCGGCTCCGGCATGGGGGCAGCTTCCCCCGCGCGCCGGCGTGATGACGGCTGTATTACCAGGCCGGCTCCTGCTACCGGCTCGCTCCCAGCCGGCTGCACCGGCGCCGCAGCCGGCTGGCCGCCCTGGCCCGCCCCAGTCGGTGCCGTCCGCGGCACCTCCTCCAAGACAATCACGTCATCCTCCCTCCGCTCCGCCGCCCCCTGGCCGCGGTCGGCTTCCTTAGATGGAGGCACGGGGACGTTGGGAGCCACACTGCGTAGGGGGATGACGATCTGTGGAGGCCGGTTGTGCGAGGCCTCCGCCTCCTTCTCCGCGACCGTCGCCTCCGCCTGGGCCTTGGCCGCCGCGTCGGCCTGCTCCTTCGCCGCCTGGGCGGCCCTCCGCTCCGACGCTTCCCGCTCCTCCTGTGCCTCCCGCGCGTTCCGCACCATAGCCTCCATGAGGTCGGCGCGGGGGTCCACGCGGCGGGAGCTCGAGGACCCTCCGGCTGATTCAATCACGGAGCCGGCAAGACCCCGTTCAAGGGAAAGCGGCGCCCTGGCCGGTCAACCAAGAAAGAATTTATAAGAACTCCAATCAAAGAATACGACAAGAATACAAGACGATTAACACTTACGCCGAAACCGCCTGCGGCCGCTTCACGACCTTCTGGAAGCGGGCCACCTTCGCGGCCGACTCATCCCGCTTGGTTGCCGCGGCGGTGCCCCAAGGCTTCTTCGGCCGGCTGCCAAAGTAAGTCGACATGGTCCGGCGCTTCGGTGCGGCGCCACGGGCGGCCGACGCGGCAGAAGGGCCCGCGCCTTGAGGATCCGCCGCCGGCTGGCGGTGCGGGACAACTTCGACCTCGTCGTCGTCCGCCCAGTCCTGGAGGCCGGCTCCGAGCCCCGCGCCGCCTGCCTCGCCACCTTCCCCCGCGGCGGCGTCTTCCATGGAGGCCGCACCAAGGTCCGGATCATCGACGTCATCTACCGTGCGGTTGGGGTGGAACGGGCGCTCTGCCCCTGCGGCCCCCGCCGCCGGCGAAAGTAGGGGTTTCTGCAGACAACAAGCCGGCGGATCAGAGGCCGGTCATATCGAGGCCGGCAACACAAAAGAAAAGAAAGAAGAAATACTTACGGCGGGCGGAGGGTTGGCGCGAGAGTACGGCTCCTTGCCGAATCGCCAATCCTCGGCGAGCTTGCAGTTGGCGATGTAGTTCACCAGGTAGGACACCTCGGCATGAGGCATCTCCCTGGTGCTCAGTCGGCATGGGTCGAAGCGGTCGCTCATCTGGCAGGTCATGTGCGGCCGGCCTTGGAGCGGAAGTACCCGACACTCCATGAAGGCAGCCACCAGGTTGGCTCTGACCAGGCCCTCCGACTGAACCATCACCCGGAGTCGGGCGATGGCGGCGTTCCCGGTCGGGGACAGCGTCCTGGCCTGGTAGCTCCATGAGGGTGGCCTCGCAGCCGGCGGGCCAGATACGTAAGCCGGCAGGTTGACAAAGTCGCCTTGCGGGGCAACGTTCCTCACATAGAAGTAAGATTTCTGCCAGAGCTTCACCGACTGGATCAGCGGGATGGACGGGAACGGATTGTTCTCTCCCGTCCGCCTCATGGCGATGAAAGCTCCGCATGGGGCGGGCACGCCCGCGACGACGGTGCCGAGCTTGCTCTGGAAGAACTCTCCCCAGAGCTCCAGGGTGGGGAGAACGCCAAGAAAACCCTCGCAGAGGGTGACGAAGGCCGACAGCAGCATCACGGTGTTGGGGGTGAGATGATGCGGCTGAAGGTGATATAATTCAAGGAAGGAGTGGAGGAATCCGCTCGCCGGGAGGCCGAAGCCGCGTATGCAGTGCGAGCGGAAGACCACCCGCTCGCCCTCCTCTGGTGCCGATGAGAGTTCCTCCTCCGGCGCGCGCCGGACCCGCACGTAGTTCTCGCCGGGCAGACGCCTCGTCCGGTGGAGGAACTCGATGTTCTCGTCGAGGACGTTGGAGCCGTCCCACGAGCTCGACAACGCCATTGGAGCGGTGCGGCGAAGAGCAAGATGCGGTGGCGGCGAAGGTGCGTGCGACCCCACTGCGGCGGAACGACGCGGCGAAGGGGCGCTGCGGCGGCGAAGAGAGTAAGGAAAGAAGACCAGGAAGGGTGGAGCGAGGGAGAGCGTGCGAGCCTTTGCCGCTCCCTCTCCTCCCCCTACTTATAGACCCTCGCGGCGGAGCCGAGGAGGCGTGGTGTGGGGGACGTGGGATTAACTGCGCCCACTCCCCCACGTCACACTATAACTGTGCCTTGACGGCATGGCGAAACCGCCGCGGGAAGGCAAACAGCCCACCCCGGGCCGCAGAGGATCCACGCCTGGACCGAGGCCAGGAGTGGCGGGCACGGGCCTGCGGCGACGTCCCGTCGCGCACGCGCGATGGCAGGCCTTTTCTGCCACGTGACACGCAGGGAGGCGCGCGGTCAGCGCGCGAGTTGGCCCACATTCCCGTTGACGAAACCACGGCGCCCACCCAAGGCGGCGCGCATAAGCAGGGCCGGCTCCCAGCTGCCGGCTCCTCAAGATAGGAAGCTGACCGAGCTTCTCGTCCCCCTTGCCGACCTCGAAGCGCGACCAGCTTCGGGGACTACTGTCGGGGTAAATGACCATGGGTAGCCTAGCCGGCTCCCCTTGGCACTTCCGAAAAAATTATGAGCCAATCCGGCCTCCAAGAAACCAAGACGTGGGGCCGCCTTCCCCCTGCCGGCTGCATCTCAGGCCGACTGTCGGAAGGCGGCCAGGCCTTAACCCTCATGAAGAAAGCCGCGGGAGGGCCGGCTCCGAGAAGCCGACCATGAGAAAGACGACTCCAAGAATCCGTCTCCCATGACGCGGTCAAGATCGGACCCTCGAAGCCCGCATCCACATAATGGCGATGGGATGGGGCATGGCTACAGTAAAGCCTGCCACCCTTGAAACCCGGAGCACGCTTGGCACAGTGCGCCGTACGGGGTAGCCCTGACCCGTCCGGCGCGGCACTGTTGCCATGATGACTATGGCGCCATCCACGGCGGGCTGTCAGCGCGGCCCACGGGCGGTGGGCCCCTTTGGGCAGAGAGACACCCGAAGGCGGCCAGGCCTCCCCCAGTCAGCCCAAGACATGGACGGCTTTCCCAAGCCGGCTTGCTCCTTCCCTCGAAGGAGGCGCCCCATTAAGAAGACAAGACGACGTGAGGCTACAGCGATCGCCCGCCAGGCGGCGGCGCTGTAGCCACGCTTACCTCAATAAAGCCCTCATCATCAGGATTGAGGCAACAGTAATCGGCCGCCGACAGGGCCCTAGGCAGTAGGGCCTGCCTGTCGACCAAGATGCCGACAGCCGGCTGGGCCCACCAGCCGGTGGGCCCCAGCAGCCGGCGCAGAAGCCGACGAGCGTAGACACTGATGGCTGGGACCTGCGCCCAGCCGGATTACCATTGTACCCCCGGGGGTAGGCCTATATAAACCCCCCGGGGCACCCATGCAAAGGGTTGATCTCATCTAGGTTTTACCACACGTAGAGAGAAGAGTAGACCTAGCCTTGCCCTTCTTCTTCCTCTCGCCAAACAGCTCGAGGAGCACTTTGTAGTTACTTGTCCATCGAGTGACCATGCGGAGACCCCGCAGAGCAGCAGTAGGGGTGTTATCTCCACGGAGAGCCCCGAAGCTGGGTAAGATCCGCCGGCGTGCATGTCTTCGCCTTATCCCGCTTCCAGGCACCGGCGACGTCTTACTGGCTCCCACACAGATAAGCCACCCATTGGCATATGTCGCACCAACCACCCGACAGTCGTCGATGTCACCTTGTACTGCTTGAGGATGCATGTTGAGTATATATGAAATTGTTATCTAGTACTCCCTCGGTTCCAAATTACTCGTTGTGGTTTGAGTTCAAATTTGAACTAAAACCACGACGAGTAATTTCGAACCGAGGGAGTACTACCTAGTACCTATAATGCTTTATGAAATTGATATCTAGTAGTACCTAGTATCTGGAAATTGCAGTTTATCAAAGCCGGAATGGGGAAATGGTGAAAGATATAACAGTAGCGCTGGACCGGGAAATCGCTACAGCTAAATAATAGCAGCGCGTTCCTGAAAAGCGCCGCTGCTATAGTCAATAGTGGTAGCGCGGGTACAGGCAGCGCTACTACTAAGAGTTAGCTGTAGCACCTTATTGGTAGCGCGGGCACCCGCGCTGCTGATAGGCCTAAAACTCGCGCTGCTGCTAGCCTTTTCCCTAGTAGTGCATATCAGCGAAAGGAAGTAGAAAGACAGGAGTAACTAGTTACACATAAATATTATTTTTGATAGAGAGATACTCCCTCTGTAAAGAAATATACAAATCTTTTATATCACAGGCTCACCTTGCCGAGAAATATACTCCCTCTGCAACGCACGGGCATTATGGGGGTTCAGCTTTTTTTATGGGGGTTTAGCTAAGAATATAATACTCAGATAGGCTCACGGTTCTGGACTTTGGGCCGCAGGACGACCCTGCATGTTTGGGGGGCCATGTGTTCTACCTCAGTGCTTTTCATATTGCAAGCGATCGGTACGGCGTTGGTTTTAGATGCTGTCGCAAGGCGAATACACAAAATTGAATAAAGCACGACATCTGTTGGAATGAAATCGAACGGCAGTTCCTAACTAGCAATCAGAGTTGCAATTCTATCAACGATATACCATGTGATAAATAATACTGTCGTACTACTTATACACACATGACACTTGTTTCACCATGCCAGATTATTACATCAAAATCTCTCGGAGGATAGATCAGTTCGGCAGTTGCGTGCTGCTAATTTCAAAGTTGATTTGGACCAGCTCTCCTTGCCGAGAAAGTTCGATTTTGACATCATCCCCTACCACAAGATATGATTTAGATTTGAACCTTGACCATCCTTTAGCATCAATCATCATGCGACCATCCTTTGTACTTACGGTATATTGAGCAGGTTCATTCCCACCAAGGCTGCGCATGGTAAGAGAAACTTGGCCGCGGTCGCCCGGATTGTTGAATGACTCCCTCGTTGCTCTAGGAATTCTTTGTTTGCAAACAAGAAGACATACCCAAATAGTTAGATCAACACAGTGAATCATGTGAAACAACATGGAAAGAAAAAAGGAAAGAAAAAAGAACGAAGCACTTGGGCGGCCAATGCTTACCAAGAAGGTGGACATGTCGGTTTTTGTAAGGACTTTGGTATATGAAGTGTGAACTGCAGCCCAGTCTGTTGCAGGTGCAGCTGCACGGGCCGGAGCAGATGCAAGTGCAAGTGTTGGTGCAGGTGCCGAAGCCGCTGCTGCTGCCGGAGATGGTGCTCCTTGTAGAGCTGGTGCCGGTGTCGATGCCCGATCCTCCGGTAGATCTGACTGATCTGCTGACGCGGTCGGGGCCCAATCCTCAGCTGGATCAGACTGATCTGCTGCCGCTGTCAGTGCTAGAGCAACTGCCGGTGCTCGATCTGTGCGAGACAGCGGCGATCGTGTCTGGTCTGCTATGATCAGCTTTCTAACTTGACTAGGATCCGTGACCGTGATCCAGTTTTTCTCTTCATTTCTTTTAAATGCGAGAAGGACTAATTGTGGCATTTTTGTTAAACCAAACTGCAGTTCATCATAGGGATTCAACTTGTACTCAGAAAACAGACTGATCCAATTTTTTTTCCAGTAATATAAGTGATGGACAGTGCCTTCGTTACTGACACAACATAAGAAGTGAAACCTGCAAAAATAGCCATCGTAGAGCAAACCAAACGGTTTATTCTGTGATGAATGTCACATGGCAAAACCTGCATCATAAAATTGCAGGAAAAGAAAGAAAACATGACATTAAATCAATAAGATTTAGATAGTAAATCAATAAGATATACTTGATGTGACACGAGTGAATCCTTACCAGGAAATCACTATGTTGAAGTACTAAACAGAAGATTGATCGTCCAACTACATGTGGCATGCAGGGGCCCTGCCTACTCCCACAAGCAGGACCGTCCAAAGGTCGTGACAAATCGTATGGACCGAACATCCATGGGACTGGAAATCCTGGTGGGTGCGATAAACCCTGCAATGCATACAGATATTGGAGTGTAACCATAATTGATAAACCGTCCTCACAAAAAATATGATCTGGATACTTCAAAATATACAGACTGAATTGAGTGGACAGACATTAACATAGACCGTTCTTAGGACTGACCACACACCAAAAGCGGCAGTACTAATAAACAATACAGGGTTCACAAACACAAATCAAGTACTGAACAATAGTACTTACTACAGACAAGCAAAGTTGCACTAACTAAACTCTGCAGACTATTTCTTGCCACCGACCTACGGGATGAACCCCGCATAACTGACTAGGCCATGGACTTAGTGTGAGATGTCTACACGCACCATCACCATCTTGTCAACCTTGGAGAACCTAACAGAGTGGTCTTTCCACTCATAAACATGATGATGAAGACATGCCGCATCAGATTTGTTGGGAAGCTTTACAAGAACCACACCCTTCATAATCGAAGGCACAACCAGGAAATTGTTGTGGTCAAGTACAACCTCGAGAACATGCCTGACAACAATGCTATAGGAAAACACTAGTTCAGGACACGTGGCGACAAGGACACAGCAGCTGGATAGTTCAGCAGTAGAACTCATCATCAGGTCTTCCAGTTCACACGGCATGACTTTGAGAACTTCATCTCCACCGCGGACCTGGTTCTAATTCAAACACAAACCATATTTTATTACTACCTCCGTTCAGAAATATAAGATGATTTTCGATATTATACTCCATATATGAATGACTACATATACGCACAGAAATGAGTGAACAAAGACACTAGAACATGTCTTCAAAGGCATGAGAGCAGAGGGATTACATGCAAAATCCATAACACAAGTTACTGAGGCAAATATACCCTCTTAAAAGGTAGCATTGATGTTCATAAAGTACTCCCTCCGTCCCAAAATTCTTGTCTTAGATTTTTCTAGATACGGATGTATCAAGTCACATTTTAGTATCCTTATCTAGACAAATCTAAGACAAGAAATTTGGGACAGAGGGAGTAGTTGAAAGTAATCTATAAGAAATCAGTGTCAACCTCTCGCATGTTTTGGTCAAAAGAGGAATTTAGAACCGTCATTTGGCACACAAAAATCACATGCAAGATCACCCAAAAAATTGTACTACTAGTACTAGTACTGCGTGTTAGATGAAAAAACACGATCAAGATCGAGAAAAAGATCGTCAAGAAGAGATATTACCTGGACTTGCTTAATGAGGGATCCCGGAGAGGGGGGCTTGGACAGGGCGATGGCTTTGAGCTTGTCTGCGGTAGTCTCGGCGGGGTGCTTGCGCTTCTTCGTACCATGAGCCTCGACGGGTTTGGCCGGAGCCATAGACATCACTTCGGCCGGTGCTCCAACGTCCATCAAGAAACTGTCAAATAGAAATAAAAGAAAAGAAACCATAATCACAAACCCAAAAGAAGAAAAGAGAGGGAGTTATAGGATCAGTCTCGGGGTTGCAAGACCGGGTCTTGGCCAGAATCAACACCATTGATGCGCTCACCTTTCCTTCTTTGGGAGAGAAGAACAATGGCAGAAGCAGGTCGGGGTTTTCTTGAAGAAATGAGGAACAAGATGAGGCAGAAGCGAGGGTTGGGTAGAGAGGAAGCTGAGAGAGAAGAGTGAAATGATGGTTGCTTCGTCCGTCCAACTTACTGCTGGAAAGGAGGGGTTTTTGTGATTTGACGGCTCATTGGGCATTACTGCGGCACTTCAATCGGGGTAGTCTACCATCACTCTACTACGGAGTAATTTAGTGCATGGCTGGTGGACCCCGTTGCTGGCTGTCCCACACGTCGGCGAAAGTGAGTAATTTAGTGCATGGCTGGAGGAGGATCCGCATGGTAGAGCGTGTCCACGGTTTTTCGAAAGAAAAAATGATTACAGCAAGCATTTCCACTCTTACGACGGAGGAGTGCGAAACACGGCAGCCACTTGAACATACACAGTGCTCCTACTACTAGGCATGTGCAGTGGTTCATACGTCAGTACTACACAATCTTGTTGCTAGTGTAGTAAGATATGACGATAACAAATGATGTTGTGCGCATGTCAACTACTCCTATATGTAACAAATACACGAAGAGGAAACAACTATATCGAGATGAGAATGCAACCAAACACACCCACACGCTTTGTGCTACAGTGACTGATCTGCACCGTCTGAGTTTATCCAACGGTCATGTTGCGCCGAGACATGGACATGCCCATGCAGAGGGCGCCTAAACATCACCAAAGTCCCTCTGCTTCTCGAGGCGCACGACGTTGGTGATGCAGGGTGCAACCGCCCGCAGAGCCCGCTTCCGGTCGACGGGAGCCAGCTCGTCAAAGACGGCGTCCAATGGCACGAATGGATTCCGGTGACGGAGCCCTGAAAGAATTTTCCCGGCAACGACGATGGCAGCCCGCAACCCCTCCTTGTCCAGCTCATCCCCCTCCATCGCGCGGAGACGGCTCAGCTCCTTGGAGATATAGGTGAAGAAGGAGACAAGGTCAGGAAGCCGCAGCTCGTTGAAGTCGACCGGGTGGTCGAACGGGTTTAGCCCGACAGCCGGCATCGTTGCGCTGGCACGACGGTAGGCATCACGCAGCCGCAACACGTGCGTGGCAACTTGGTTCACCAAGTGGATGAGGCGATCCTGGACCTCGTCACGATCGGCCCACTCGCGCTCTAGCCGGCTCCCCTGACGGCCTATTGTATCTCTCGCTTTCTGCAGCAGCGCCACCGACGCCTCGAGCATCTTTGTGGTGGACGCCTGCCGCTTTTGAAGCTTCGTGAACTCCCACACATAACGGAGGAGCATGGCACTCCTCTCCTCCTTGAGCTCACGGAGCTCCAAGTCCTTGGCCCTGAGCTCCGCATCCTTGGCATGGAGCTCCTGTGTCAGGAGCCTCACCTTGGACTCCGTGATTTGCTGCGCCGCCATGGCACCAGGTAGAGCAATGGGGAGAGGAAGCAAAGGGGGCGAAACGGCTGAAAGGCAATGCAATCTACGGGAAGGCGGAGGGAGCGCGGAATCTTTTGGTTTTCACCACGATAAAACACCAGTCGACGACTTCTCACATCTGGGAGCGGTGGGTTTTTACAAGCGGAGTCATCGTGACTAATTGCTGCCGCGCCTGCTCCCGTCAATAAAAAAATTAAAAATCCTGCCGCGCCTGCTCCCGTCAATCAAAAAAATAAAAATCCTACCACACCCAAACACCAGAGCAACGCCGCGATGGATATTTATATTTACCTGCCGGCAAGTAGATAAAAAAAGGGGTGAAAAAACAAATGTGGCGGCGCCTAGCTAATCGGTCGAACTAGCCCAACTAGTTAGCCACCGTGCTTCACTGATGTACTCGGCGGGAAAGGTGGTCTTTCGTGATTTGACGACTCATTTACTTGCTTCGGCGCTACGACCGAGGATGACCCAGAAAACGCGTGGTAGGGCGTCCCACGTCAGGAAGAATATATGCGTGCACCACCCGGGAGGACCCCGAAACCGCGCGGTAGGGTGTGCCACGTCTCGGCACGGAGGAAAAATGTTTGTGTAAAAATATACTGTATCATACGTAGTACCTATGGTTCGACCTCGGGACCCAGCCAGTCGGTCGAAAACACCCCACTAGCCACACAGCTTCATCATGCAAACGTGGCACTGAGGATAGATGTGGTTAGCTCCGTCTCGACCAGCCACAACGTCTCTTGTTCTAGGCGATTCTTCTATTTTCCAAGCTTTTTTTAGTTGTAATAACACCACGGCAAGCTAGCGCCGCTCTTCGTGTGTGCCCGTGCAAAGGTTAGACGATGGAGAGAATAGTGATTGAGATCGCAGACCTGGGACCCACCAGTAAGTGAGACAAGGGTCATGCACGTGTTGACGAGGCACCCCCTCTACTCTACTCAACGAAAGTACTGTATAAATAAAATCAAGTTATGGGACAAAGCCAACAACCGTTCGTTTTTTCAGGCTATCGACTTACGCTTTGTAGTTCAGGTTGCCAGTTCGAATCTCGTCTTTCAGATTTGTTAGTTTTAGGTCCAAATTTGATTAATGACAAGTGGGACCCCCGTGTGTTGTTCCGATATTTCAGTGTAGGATGGTTTTTTTGAACAAGCACTTTGCGCGGTTAGACAAGTAACGGCATGAGTTACACGTATTTTGCAAGTTTACGAACAAAAATGACAGCGGTATAGAATATCACATCCAACCCGCAGCTTAGATACTATGGTGATACGAGTTTTTACACCGTTGGAAGTGAGATCCGATGGCTTGGGAGTAGTCTTTGTAATTATGCGCAATTTCCAAACTCTCCAAAGGTTTTTTTTGCAAATAAAACATTCAGGCCTCGTGTGTGCCGCTGCATCTTCGATCCAACGGCTCCCCGATGCTCATATTAGGTGCTCCCATAGCTTAATTACCTGCTACGGTGATATGAGCATCTAGGTCGTATGATCAGTGATCAGATGGCACATGCGTAGTACTTGTACTTTCTGCGCATTTCCCAAACTCTATCAGCCGTATATTGCAAAAACATTCAAACCTCCTATTGTGGGCCGTTAGATCTCAGTGAACTCGTATCACCATAGAATCTACGGTGCGGGAGCACCTCATACTGTCCCATGCGAGAAAACATAAGGTGCTATCGCAGCTTGGATGCTACGGTGATATGAGCTTGGAGGTCGTTTGATCTGAGATCCAATGGCATCTGAGCAGTCTTTGTGCTTGTAAGCAGTGGCCGAACTCTTTTGGGGCTTTTCTGCAAAAAACCATTCGAACCACCGAGGAGGTGTTGGGTCACAAATCCAACGCCTCCGAAGAGCTTGTATCACCAAAGCATCTAAGGTGTGGTAGCACATGATATTCTTACATACAGGAGAATATGATGTCCTCCTTCGTCTTAGATGCTACGGTGATACGAGCTTCGAGGTCGTTGGATATGGGATCAAAGGGCATCTAAGTAGTTTTTGTACAAATTGTGTGCAATTCTCAAACTCATCAAGGTTTCCTGCAGAAATATTAAGACACATCATGTGAGCTGCTATATCTCAGATCTACAAGCTCCAAGCAACTCGTATCGGCATATAGCATCTAAGGTATGGGGGCACATGATATTCTCCCGGGGAGGAGGGGTGGGGGGTGCACAACCAATCGGTGGCTGGGAGGGTGGGGACAAATATAATCTAAACAACCCTATACAGAGCTCCACAATTTTATCTAAGGTCGAGGGGTTGACCCACGACAATCATAGCTCCGCCTAAACAGAACATTTGCATGTACTGTAGTAATAGACTTAATATTCATGTTGTAGTTTCATGTTCATTTTAAATATTGAAATGAGGACCATGGATGTCTTACATTTTACTCCCTTCGTTCCCAAATATTAGTCTTTTTAGAGGCTTCAAATGGACTGGCACATACGCATGTATATAGACATATTTTAGAGTCTAGATTCACTCATTTTGCTCCGTATGTAGTCACTTGTTGAACTCTCAAAAGACTAATATTTAGGAATAGAAGGAGTATTTTTGAATTCGTGTCATACATGCATGGTTTGGAAAAATAGATGCACTATACTTATTGGATTGTTGTTGTGTTCGTGCGCGTGTGTCTCTGTGTGTGT
This sequence comes from Aegilops umbellulata, assembly GCA_032464435.1. Classification (NCBI taxonomy): domain Eukaryota; kingdom Viridiplantae; phylum Streptophyta; class Magnoliopsida; order Poales; family Poaceae; genus Aegilops; species Aegilops umbellulata. Next base: position 96,918,759 of record CP136060.1, read on the forward strand.
GTGTGTGTGTGTGTGTTTGGTCATATGCTTGATACATACAAAGTTTTCTCACCTCCATGTTGTACATCTTTTAAATTTGAATTTGCATTGGTAAACTTACTAGGGATACCATGAAATGTGAAATCCACGTTGAGATCACTATATCACAAACTCACTCTAATTCAACAACTCATCATAAATCAATTACCACGTTGAGATTAGTATTTGCAAGGAAAATACGGGTATTGTAATACACATAGATTCGTTCGGCAATTTAAAAGGTTCCTTTCGTATTCTCGAGTGGTAGGACCCAATGGCGTACCAGCCAGACCTTGGCTCGTGTTGATCCTAAAAAAAGCGGGCTCGTGTCCTTTGGTGGCGTGCGTGGTACGCACATTAGGCAACCCCATTACCCCAACCAGTCGAGCCTCAGCGTTTCAAGTTGAAATATCTGGCGGCCAGAATTCCAGCCCTAGGAAATTCCCCTCATGTCCCCGGTCCATAATGACTACCGATGAACAACGAAGGGATGCTTTAGTAACTAGACAACGTTACGTACCGTGCCGAGCATGGTTCAATTCCCTTGGTCGCCGCTCGTCAAGGTCACCCGTCAACTGCATTGCCTAGTACTGCTACTACTACACCAGGATGAGCACAGAATTGAGCCCGTTTGTTCGTGCCTAGTACTTGAGTTAATATATCAGACAATGCACTGGTACGGAGGGATTATCCTTTTACTCTGCATATATAACTTGTCTGAAGTCTAACTAAGCAAAATGTTTGACCAAATCCTTTCTTAAGAAATACAACAGGACAGATGTACGGCTTGAAAATTTATTGCATGATGCAGGTTATGATACTGTTTCGAATCCTGGATCTTAAATTTCGGAAAATCCAAAAGTGAGCATAAATTCTTGAAACTAAGCATGGTCACGTGATATGGCACAAATATTACTTCGTAAGTTTTTTCTTCAATTTGAGACAAGCTGCTTATGACAAGTTGCACAAATGAAGATCCAAGGTATTTTGGAAGAAAGACCTGTCACGTTACGTTTACGTGCCGCCACGAGTCCCCGCTTCTCATCGGCAATCGGCAGGTGCCGTCCGAGCAAGTGTGTGAGTCGACGGGAGGCGTGCGAGCAGATCGCTGCGCCGGCTGTCAGGGAGGCGTGCGAGCAGACCGCTGTGTAGGCTCACCGGGAGGCGAGCCCTTTGACCAGGCTTCGCCGCCCACCATTGTCCCAACTGCTCCCACTTTTAATGTCACCGTCGCCGCAGTTTAAAATCAACCCCGCACTACCCAGTTTGAATTGAGCCTTATAAACCGGAAAGGAGGGAGTATCACTACAATCCTCTCTCTTCCTCTCCGATTCTCCCGTCGTCTACCTCCAACTAGCCTGACCTAAACGTATGCCATGCCGCATCACGATGGTCTGCCCTTAGTGTTCCAGTTTCCTGAGGAAGACACCTAGCCGGAGTCTCAAGAACATAAGGCACTTTGGGACGAGCTTGAACTGGCCTTGCGGGAAGACGCCGCGCCTGTCCCCGCTCCCGTTCCGGCTCCCGTCGCCCCGACTGCGCCAGCGCCCATCCCCGTGGCATTGATGGGCTGGGAGCCGCACATTGTCACCGAGCTTGATCCCACAGGGTTCCACGAGGTGCCCGCTGACTTTCACGTGCCCGTGCACCTGCCAGCACATGCGCCTGCGCGTGCACTGACGCGCACGCCCGTGCCGGTGCCCGTGCACCTGCCAGTGCCTGCGCCTGCGCGTGCACTGACGTGCGTGCCCGTGCCGGTGCCCGTGCACACGAATGTCTCCGCCGTGCCGTTGACAGCACCTGTCCCCGCGCGGGTGCCAGTGCCCCCCTCAGCGGCATGGATGGCTGGCGTCGACCGCTTCCTTGCACCAACGCCAGTCGCCTCCTCCCGCCAGTCGACTCGCTCCGAAGTCCAGAACATTTTGGCCTTCCTTGAAGCTAGGCCAACATCCAGGAGTACGCCAACAACGGCACAAGACGCCGCCATTGCCGTCGGTCAGTGGCCCGACGACACACAGAGCACGGCAGAGGAGCCGCTTCCCACCGCAAGACGCCCCCGCCGCCACTGCGTAATCTAAATTTGCCATGAAAAACATTCGGATTGCCATGCTTAAAATCCGAATGTTTATCATTTCCGTTTATTTTATGTCGATCGTCGTATAATTTAAAGTCGGAGTCGGACTGAACGAAATGTATGGTTTGATCGACTGAATGTTCTGCTAGAGCCTTATCAAATTAAATATAAAACATCATCAAGCTACATGTATTCCTTGTCATCCAACGACGTAGACTGCTTCAATGTCGAGCGCTCAGCACGTTTAGCGTGGAGTTAATTTCATGCCAAAAATAGTGCTAATCACATGACAACACGCAAATAATATCCTAGTAGTTAATATCCGCATGCACTTAATATACATCCAAATTAACGTGCATTGCACGTACACACTGACTAGTGCTGCTAGTACATGAAACTAGTGCCGTGACTTGTGAACGCGTCCATATATGGTCAACGGCAACATCGCCCGCGAGTTCTTCCTATTTGCCCGTGCGTCTAAACGCAGAAGGGGAGGAGAGAGAGAGAGCACACATGGAACCCACCAGTAAGTGAAGACGTGTAGATATATTTTGTGCGTGGGAGGAAGCAAGGTCAATCGATCACATAGGGTCGCCGTGCGATCGAAAGAGTGAGACAGGTTGGAGAGAGTGACCTAGATATACGATGAGCGTGAGAGAGTATACAATGTGAATAGGTTGAATTGGGCTCAAACATGGTGATATATCGTTTTTGTCCCAGAAAGAGCGAGGTCAATCGAGGCATACAGAGAGAGAGAGAGAGATTGAGTGAGCATGGCCCATCATGAGGTCGAAAGAGTGGTGGCCGCTTGGATGGACTGACCTAGATAGACAATCTGCGTGAGAGAGTATAGAGTGTGTCGATCGAGGCCCGAACAGGGAGATATATCATTTGTGCGTGAAAGAAAACAAGGTGAAACGAGATCGGATAAAGAGAGCGAGATTGAGCGAGTGTGGCCCGCCGTGCGGAAGAAAGAGTGAGACAGTCTCGAGGGAGTGACCTAGATATACAACGTGCGTGCATGCGCATGCACGAGAGGTTGGGGGGATAGATAGGCAATGCATGTATTTTGCGCGAGAGGGTGAGAGGGAGAGGGGGCGGGGGGAGAGCTCGGCATGGGGTGCAATGGCGGGTGTGTGAGGTAAATACATTTGGTAACAGAGTGGAAAAAGGGGCTGTGTAGTTGAGAGACTTAGAGATCGAAACATGGAGAGAAAGAATGAACGTGTGTTGGAAACCGATAGCTTCCTAAGGTGGTTAGGAGAGGAAGATTGAATGATACAAGAAGAATGTAGCGTTTGTGCGGGGGGGGGGGGGGCTAAAAACAACATTTGAATGTACATAGTACGATACTTAATATCGATGTTTCAATTCGGTGTACATTGTAAGATTTGAACCGAGGAGCAGGCATACGGGTAATTATTTCGAATTCATGCCATACTAAGTTTCAAAAAGTTGACATTGACTCAGTTTGTTGTGCTATTTTGTAGGTCATATGTTTGAATCCATCCAAAAGTTTTCTCACTACCATGGTGTTCATCATATACATATGCATTTGTATTAAAAAAGTAGCATGGATATAGTGAAATGCGAAATCCACGTTAGAATTGGAGATCGCTACGTGACACACACTCTAATTCAAATAACTAACTACGTGACACACACTCTAATTCAAATAACTAATTATGTGAGACACGCTCTAATCCACGTTAGCGTGGGTACCTTTTTGATTTTTTTTCAAATAACTCCTCATTAATTAATTTATAGTACTCCCTCTGTTCACTTTTATAAGACCTTGAAGACATTTCAGACAATGTGCAAAACAGTTCATTTTAAGTTGTTTGAAACGACTTACAAAAGTGAACGGATGGAGTATCTCATTTCGAATGACTAATTATTGCAAGGAAAACACGGGCATGGTAATACATACAGATTCATTTGCAAATGAAAGAAGATTCGTTTGCATTCTCAAATGTAGGCGTACCAGGCAAACCAGGGTCATGTCATTGTGGATGCTGCTTCGGTGCCTTAAAGGCAACTGCCTTTGCGTCACTGACATGTGGGCCGGACACCTGTTGGGCCCATATGTCATGGACACAAAGGCAGGTGCCTTAAGGCACCGAAGCATAGTCCTGTCGGGGTGGTCGCATGTGTCGGACGGAAGCGTAGCACCCAGCCACCCACCCCCTCCCCCCAAAAAAGGACGACGACAATGTAAGTTCACGCTTCCGCGTTTTAGATTGAAATATCTGGAGGCCCGTTCCAGCCCTGCAAAATCTCTCTTCTCCACCGTCCCCTTCCGTGCCAGATTGCTCAAATCCCTAATTCACCACCAACCCTCGAGTCGCCCCTCGTCTCGTCTCTTTCCCCACCGTTCCCCACCTCTGTGCCGAACGACGACGATGAAGACGACAGTCGCGCTTCACCACCGCACCGGAGCTACCTCATCTACGCCCTCGCCCACCACACCGGGTGGTCCACCGACAACGTCGGCCGCCGCAACCGACGTGCCTCACAGACACCGAGTTCCACCGCATCAGGTGTGCTTCACCGACGCCGTCTCCCAGGTCACCGGGGCTACTTCACTGAGCACATCGTCGCACCTCCGCTCCCGAGGCCGTTGGGGCTTCACCAACGGTCTCGTCCACCGCATCGTAGCGCTCCGCTGCCACTCAAGATCTGCATCCGTGCACGGCCAGCCAACGCCAGCGCATCACCCTCAACGGCTCTGAAGTGACCCGCACTCTAGCTAGGCGAGCATGCCCAATCGCCGGCCCGAATTAGGTATCCACACATCACTCCCTTGTGCACTGTTCCGACGATGTTTGGATATCCTTTCACTGCTCTCTTAGCTTACACGCCTATGCAACTCTGACCTTAACTCTTATTTCTTCTGGAGATATCATCTGAAAAAAGCAAATCCGTATTTTAGCGAAGCATGACGGCGCTACGGGATCTGGTACACATCTTGCACACCCGTATAACCTTGTAAGTATCTGTCCTCCGGTACAACATCAAGGTTGATTCCTCCTATTTGATCAACCATTCACCGTGTCAAAAATGCAGAGGGGGATGGAAGGAGCACAAGGCCTGCACATCCAAGCAAGTGGTAACATGGACTTGTACATGGAACATCCCAAGCGCAAGCAGAGCTGCAGTGAGCATGTACAACGAGCTAGTGTAAGTCCCTGCATTTCATTTAATTCGTACTGACATTCATGTATGATTTGTTTGCAGTGTCTGATCCACGAATTCAAGTTACCAGGGGCGAACATTTAACTTAACAAATACGAAGGCACTTGCACTCCGGAAATCAACATAACTTGAGAAATGTGAAGCTACATCCACTTTGAAAACCAGCTAATGATCCAAAGTAGTTCAGATTATAAACACTAAATGATGCAAGCACCAAAAAACATAAAATGCAACATGGTGTACAAGGACTACAAACATGGTCTGTACCTGCTTGAATTATTCGTTCTCTGGCTGAAAATATCGAAGTGTAATTGCACGTATAACCAGTGCGCAAACTGCATATCAATATATCTATCCTGCACAAGTATGCCAATAGTTTCAAACAACAGATTAGAAAAGTATTTATGCTATGTTGTCATGATACGGGGACTTTCTGGTAGATGGCCTCGACGTTTCCTCAAGCTATGAAAATGCACTATAATTTGCTTGTCATCAATGCCTGCAAATCTCTGTCTCTCTCAACATAGTAGATCATCATTAGACACTAAATCCTTCAATGAGCTTGCAAAATGCTTGCATTAGATCCCTCACTAGACACTATATGTTCATCACTAGGAGCATGTAAAATGTTTGCATCAAATCCTTCATTAGCAGTCTGTTCATTAGACACTTCAGGCTCAAGAACAACATGAGCTTGTATGTTTGCACCAGAAACTTGATTACATACATCAGATTCAGTCAGTTCAGTATTGATTGGGGGAGTTACTCATAGATTCCCTACATACAAGCAGTTTTACAACACCGTCAGGTTTAACTATTGGCCAGAAATTGAAGAGTTGAATTAGATATAATCAGGGATGTGATGTACCTGCTCGTTGCGCCTGCTACTCTTGCAATTAGCGACTGTCCGTTTGCGCAAGCTCGATGCCATGCCCGTGCTGCCGCTGCCTCCCACGCAGGCTACACCTAGGGTTGGATCTTCATCTTCTTGCCCTTCTGTTCGCTTGAAGCCCGGCGACCGCCCTCCAACGAGGGCGCGAGGAAGTGCTATGTCGGTCTGTCCATCGGCGGCTAGGTTAGGAGCGAACCAGACTGGAGGCTGGAGCGAATGAATTGGGATTTTTCCTGCTGTCGATCGATATGGGAGGCGCTCGTTTGGGCCGCGAGCCTGCTATAGGGCCTGCCTTGCACTTATGTTATTGGCCCATCCAAATTGAAACATTTTTCTTCATTTTTTACATTGCCTGCTCGTGCGTTGGGGCGAACAAAACTAGCGTGGGCCAACCTGGACGACTCAAACTAGGTGCACACTTTCCAGCCACCTGAGGCGGCCGCCCATACCAGCCCCTATGGTGGTGTCGCCCCTTTTTGCGTGTATGATTGGATAGTGAAAAATATTCCAGTGGCACTTTTGTTTTACCCATAGAATGGTTGAATTGCTTGTTTCTATGAACTGAGTTCGCCAATAATGTGAAGGATGCCAGTCTTTTCATCCTATTGTAGATTGCTTAGATCTCGATATGCCAAAAGTAATCACATGAAAAATAAAGTAAAAGCCAGTGTGATGTGTTTGGCTACAACTAGTCTGACTACACGTCCTCATATAACATATCAAGGACGCACCATCTTACCAGATTAACCATTCGACTTACCCATGCAGTGCGGGAACAAAGAAGTATTGGGAATGCATATCCAAGAAATTGATGCCATGGACTCTTTCGTACAACCATGTAAGCAAAAAAGAAGTTGCAGTGTGCCTGTACAAAGAACTAGCATAAGTTCAGTTACCTGCTTCTCGGAATTTTAGTTAGCCACTTATTGCAAAATTGTTCAATTATGTTGCTTGGCTTAATTTAGTTTGCTACTGATTACATAATGGCACAGTCTGTTAATCATATTGTAGACTGCGCCTATCTATGTGTTTGATACTTACTATTAAGAATTACCTGTTTGCCTTAACTTAAATATCTACTTGTTTGTTTAACTGCTTTGCTGCTGCAACAGCGGGTTACAATGATGTTTAAATACTTTTCAGCATCCAATTGAAACTCTTTAATTCCTTGTTCGTTTAACTGGTTTGCTGTTATAACTCCCAGTTGAGATGTTTTGCTAACTTCAACTTTTCTGAATCCAATCGGAACTTTAATGGCAAAACAGGTTAGCCCAAGATCAAAGAGCGAGGTTCCCATGGACGTTGCATCATCCCACAGCAGTGGCACCGGCCCAATAGTGCATTATGAATTGCCAACTGCTGATGCCCTAGAGGCTAAACTAGTGGTAGAAAGAGATTCTGCTTCTGCACTTAGAGATGAAGTTGACATGTTGAGGAAGCAAACAACACAATCACAAGCAGCACTCAAGACAAACATTAAATATTTGGTGGATTTCAAAACGAAGCAAGCTGAGACTGACCAGATTGTTAAGGTCCTGAAGGAAAAAAGGAAATTAAATTCCTACTTGGTAAATCATAGGTGAAATGTTCTTTCCATAGTTGAATAACCTTTGTGTTGTCTGTTCATGTAATCAATCAAACCATTTGTTTTAGAGATCATGTAATAATTTTTTTGTTTTTTTGTTTTTAATTTTATTTGAGCACAAGTCTGTATTAATTGATAAGACTCGGAGACATTTCATTTGGATTGCCGTGCCAGACCTACAAATATGCCAATCGGGCTGAATGTGCATTCAACAATACTAGTATAGATGGACCATAAGTGGCACGCATCGGAAAGGGCCAAGATGCTGGCTAAAAAAAGGATGCTGTTGTAGCCAAAAAAAGTACAGCGGCCTGGCTTATGTATGTTAGTTGATATTATTGATCCATATACTCTATAAGTGTTTATATGTCTGTTAGTTCCGTCCATTCTTGGTTGTTTGACTCGGTATTTGAATCTTGATACATCGCTTGTGTACATATCTAAATGGGAGTACACATTATGTTGCGTGTGACATTTGAGTTGGACATGAAGTGTTCCAAATATTCAAATTCACCTTAAACTGGATTCTAGTTTCTGAATTTGAGTATCGGCATTTGTAAACCATATTCATATATGACAGTGGAATACATCTTTGTCGTCCTTTTGAAGATATATAAAAACACAATGGATTCGAATTTAGTTGCCGGGGTAAACGTGGATGCTTATTGTCCCAAAATTCGAAAGAAACAACAAAATGTCCACTCCCACATCGGCTGCCCGAAGCCAAGTGTTTGGGAGATGGAAATTACTATTTACCCATTACACGGACAATCCATCGGCCCGATTTCCACTGCTCTAAATAGGGGTAGGTTAGTAACTTCAATTAGACGTGACACGACCGCCTCTGAGCCCATTCCGACACGGTGGGCGTCAAACATGGGCGGCAAAACTCATTTGATTCAAGCTCGTCCAAAAGACCTCTGTTTCTCCCTCCATTCCCCATTCATACACGGTGGGCGGCAAAACAAACTCTCCTTGTCCAAAATAGATGTAGGCTAATATTTTAAATAGGGGCAGATGTGTAACTTCCATCAGACGTGACACAACCACCCTACCTGTCAGCCCCATTCATACACCGTGGGCGCCAACCGTGGGCGGCAAAACACCCTCTCCTCACCCGAAATAGTTACCTGCAAATATTTGGGAGATGCGAGATTACCGTCCTATCCCCAACCGACGAGACGTCCAAATTTGAAACGGGGGATAAGTTCGTAACTTTCCCATATTTCAGACAGGCGCGTCTCAAAAACATGGTTCCCCGTACCTCTCCCTCCATTTTCCCATTCATACACCGTCCGCGCTAGAACACCCCATTCCCACACCAGCCTCCGTCCGCCACCCCATCCATCCCCGTCGTCCTCCACCACATCCATCACCACCGTCCTCCACCATGCCGGAGCACCTACCAAGACCGCGTCGTCCACTGCTAGAGATGGACGTTTCTCATCCACAGCGACAGACCAATAGCCTTGCATCACGTCCTCTCGCTTCATCGGCACCGTCGTCCTCTTTGCCAGGGCCGCTCACATGACCTTCTCTTCCACCGCAACGGGACTTATCCCCTGATGCACCCGTCTACCGTTGCAGATCTGCTTCAACGCCAACGACAGCCATCGCACCCCCGATGCCTACACGGTGCCGCAAGAGAGGTGGTACTTCATATCTCCTTGTAGGATCTAGAAGTAGGAGTGTCTAGAGGGGGGTGATTAGACACTTAGTACTAAAGTTGCAGTTTTTAAGCCTTTTTGGTTTGAGTGAAGTTTTAGGCACAATTTCAGCACATACAATACATATCAAGCAAGCATGCAAAGAGTATATAGGCAGCGGAAAGTAAAGCATGCAACTTGCGAGAATGTAAGGAGAAGGGTTTGGAGAAATCAAACGCAATTGGAGACACGGATGTTTTTCCCATGGTTCGGATAGGTGGTGCTATCCTACATCCACATTAGTGGAGACTTCAACTCACGAAGGGTAACGGTTGCGCGAGTCCACGGAGGGCTCCACCCATGAAGGGTCCACGAAGTAGCAACCTTGTCTATCCCACCATGGCCATCGCCCACGAAGGACTTGCCTCACTAGCGGTAGATCTTCACGAAGTAGGCGATCTCCTTGCCCTTACAAACTCCTTGGTTCAACTCCACAATCTTGTCGGAGGCTCCCAAGTGACACCTAGCCAATCTAGGAGACACCACTCTCCAAGAAGTAACAAATGGTGTGTTGATGATGAACTCCTTGCTCTTGTGCTTCAAATGATAGTCTCCCCAACACTCAACTCTCTCTCATAGGATTTGGATTTGGTGGAAAGAAGATTTGAGTGGAAAGCAACTTGGGGAAGGCTAGAGATCAAGATTCATATGGTAGGAATGGAATATCTTGGTCTCAACACAAGGGTAGGTGGTTCTCTCTCAGAACATATGAGTTGGAAGTGTAGATGTGTTCTGATGGCTCTCTCCACGAATGAAGAGGAGGTGGAGGGGTATATATAGCCTCCACTTAAAATCCAACCGTTACACATAATTTACCAATCTCGGTGGGACCGAATCAACAAACTCGGTCGGACCGAAAAGGTAAACCTAGTGACCGTTAGATATTTTCGGTGGGACTGACATGCATCTCGGTAGGACCGATATGGTTAGGGTTTGGGCATAACGTAATCTCGGTGAGACTGATAACACAAACTCGGTGAGACCGATTTGGTAATTAGCTAACCAGAGAGTTGGTCAGGCAAACTCGGTGGGACCGATTACTAAACTCGGTGAGACCGATTTTGGTAATGAGTTAACCAGAGAGTTTGCATTGTAATCTCGGTAGTACCGATTGCCCAAACTCGGTGAGACCGATTTTGACAATGGACATACACAGTGAGATTGCAATCCTATCTCGGTGAGACCGAGATCCCTATTGGTAGAACCTGTCGGGGGAAATCTGCCTCCACGAACACCTATGGGGACCGAGCCCCTTTCTTGGTTCGGCGGGGGGCGGAGGTCGCGCGAAGAGCGGATCGAGGCGATGCACACAAGGGATTTACCCAGCTTCGGGCCGCACAGATGCGTAAAACCCTACTGCTGCTTTGTGGTTTGTACTGTGTTCTTATTCGGGAGCGTGTGGTGCTACAGTACACGCGAGCTGCTAGTGAGACCGAGCGTGAATGGCCTCTCTCCCCCTCCCGTTACGCATGGGGCCTCCTTTTATATATGCAAGGGGTTACCCACAGGTGGCAACGTAGGCGGGGGCAAAACTGAAAAACGCTGTGCTGGGTACATCTGTTTGCACAGTGCTAACATACCTAACTCTGACGGCGGAGGACAAGGGCATTAAATGCCCGTCCGCATCGCCCAGACGGTGCAGGAAAGGCACCGTCAGGAGCGCCACCGTTTGCCACGATGGCTACTCTGTCAGCGTTGCTCCGCCACCGCATGCTCCTAGCTGCGCAGCCTCTCGCCACGTACGCCTGGAATGGCCCTAGAGCGACGCGTGGGTGGATGAGCTGGAGCGCAGGAGCGGGGTGGTGACTTGCCGCGGCAAGCGCCTTGGCGCGGTTGATGCCTTGTCGCGCCCGGGAGCTTGTCGCTCGCCGGTCCTTGCCAGGACGCGGAGCGCGTCACAGCAAGTTTCTTGTCGTGCCTCGGTCGGCCTTCCCGGTAAGCTCCTCTTGTCGGGGCCTTGTGCTTCGAGCGGTCGTCCCGGCAAGCTCCTCTTGCCGGGGCCTTGCTCTCTTCGGGTGGCCTTCCCGGCAGGCTCCTCCTGCCGGGGCCTTGGCTCAAATACTTTGTTCTTGGATGGCCCAAAAAGGGACCATGGAGAGTCTTGGCGATCGCCTGGCAAGCCTTGCCGCGGGGTGCTATGACTGCCCGTGCACAAGTTCGGGGTACTAAGGTACGCCTACTTTAGTACACCGACAGGAGCCCCCGGGCCTGGGCCATACACGGTGCTGAGCGCTGTTGGGCCAGGCCCAAAACAGTGCACGGGCATGCGCGGCCTGGGTCACGCCGCATCTGCTTCTGCGTCCACCACGTCCTCCCCGAACGGCACGCGTTGAACGCGGCATCGTGGGGAGAGGCGTGCGTGACGTGGGCGGCGTGCGCGGGGCTGAACCCCGCAGGCATGCGTCACGTCGCAATAAAGGGGGACGGTTCGCGCTAGCTCCATAAGTGGAGGGAGGCGTGGAGGCGTGGCTCGTTCGCTGGACGGGGCCGAGGCACGGTTTTCGAGGCGCCCGCTCCCCACGATCACGGGGTGGGGAGAGGTCGCCTCATCTGTCGCCTCGGTCCTACGCGCCAGCCACACGGCTTCCTTGCACCCGGGGTTGCGGACGGTGGAGGCAGGAAACCGGGCCGTCGCGGGTCGGCCCCAGTCGCCTGGCCTTCCTGCGTCTTGATTGGCTGAGCGGGGCGGCCGAGCTCCCACCCTGCTTCTTTATAAAGAGCAAGAGGGGGCGACGGAAATCCGCACTCCTTCATCTTTCCTTCCCTTCGGCTTCTGATCCCCTCCCTCCATTCGCCATGGAGAAAGGGAACCCTGGTCCTTCATCGGTGGCGGCGAGGGTTGCCGCTAGGCAACGCGCCCCTCCTCCCCCTGCACCCGCGGTGACGGAGCCAACCGTTAGGGGAAGGGGAAGGGGGCGACGTCGTGGACGAGGTCGTGGACGAGGCCGAGGCGTTCAGGGAAGAGGCGGGCGGGGCGACGCGCCAGCCTCGCCTCCACCAGCGGCTCTACTTCCCACGGCGGTCCACATCGGGGACGATCCTTGCGAGTTCTTCGTCAGGCTGCGCCGGGCGCCTCGCCGCCGCCTCCGCCTCCCGGCTCCCTTCGCAAGGGTGATGGAGATGGAGCAACCCGAGACGCTAAGGCTGCGCATGAAGGGCTGCGGGATCAGCGGCACGCGGGTCCACGTCGAGTCCCCAGCCCTCGGCGTGGTGTATCTTGGCCGAGGGTGGAAGACATTCGCCCGTATCCACAGCTTGATGGAGGGGTTCACCCTCCATTTTAAGTTGATGGAGGGCGATCTCTTCTCCGTCAAGGCCTTCGGGGACTTCGGGACCCGGGCCCGGTGCTGCGTGGATAGCTCCTCCGACAGCGAAGGCTTCTCCTCGAGCGAGAGTGACGAGGAGGGGAGCGACAGCGACGACGAGGGTAGCGGTCGTCGGGATGACGGGTCCGACTAGGCGCCGGTCGCGGCTCCGCGTGGCACCGATGACCCCATCATCCGTGTCGCCGACTCCTTGAGCTTCCCGGGCTCGCCTCCTTGGCGGCTGGCGTGGCGAGGCTGCGGAAGAGGAAGAGGGCTGGCGGCAAGGCCGTCAACTTGGAGTACGAGGGCACGGCGCCCTCGACAGCGTGCTGACGCCCTGCCGCCTCGTCGAGCCCTTCTTCCGGCGCCGCCATCACCGTCCAGCTTTCAGCCGGCCCCCGGGGCATTCTGTTGGTGTCTTCTGCCACCCGTAGCTCGCCTAGGCGCCCCTTTTGCCCTTTTCGCCTCCTTGTCCTACCTCCTGAGGAGAGAGACAAGAAAGGGATTACGGGCATCTTATCTTTTCTCAATCTGTTAGCCCTCGGGCCTTAGCTGTGTTTAAAGCTCGTAATCCCATCTTTCATGTTTTTCATTCTCTCTGAACTGTACCTGAGCGGAATGTTTTTCATGAAAAGGGGATGTTTGCCGGGCCATTTGTCCCGCGGGTAAAACCCACGCCAAGGAGCGAATCCTTTATATCGTTAAGATAGACACTTCTTTGCCCGGCAACAGGCCCTGCCGTCTTCCCGCGCCACTCGACCTCTCTCGCACCTTTGGCGGAGGAAGGGATGAGGCGGGTTCGGGCTCCTCGCTCCGCCCCTTTGCCGCCGCGACTACTATCGAAACGGGCCCCAGGAACGCGCTCTGGGGCCTGTCGTTAAGGGAGCACGGTAGCTTTTAGGAGGAAACAAGGTTTTCGTATTCCACAGTTCATAAGAGAATGCATGACAAGGGATGCAAAAACTTATCTGGGATTGCAGCCCCCGGCAACTTTGGCTTGCCGCGGGCGAATCTTCGTACTTGCAGCCCCCGGCAACACTGGCTTGCTGGGGACCAGATGCTGGGCCGCCCTTCTTATCTTCTTCGTCCATAAGCGGTCCGGCCAGGATATGCAAAACCCTGCGAACCAAAGGAAACGAAGGAACAGGAAAAAGGACGCAGACTCGACCTCTAAGCTAGGGGTTAGCAGCTGTTAGGAACTATCAACCCTAACCAAGGACGAGACTCGACTCAGCATGCATGCTAAAACTTAGGGCGCCAGTGCTTCATTTACTGCTGCTCAGGGTCTGCGCCTGGCTTTGTACAAAGGATTACATGCAACAGCGGCAAGACTTGTACAAAAGGTTGGTTGCCGGACGGGGCCCGACAACCGCGCCTTACGGGTTAAACTTATGAAGATGCTCAATATTCCAGGAGTTGCTCACCGGAGTGCCATCTTCGGTCTCGAGGCGGACAGCGCCGGGCCTCGTGACTCGTCTCACCCGGTAAGGGCCTTCCCACTTTGGCGTCAACTTGTTATGATTCTTGGCGGACGGGGCGCGCCGAAGAACAAGGTCGCCTTCCTCGAAGCTTCTGGCTTTAACTTTGCGGCTATGGTAGCGACGCAAAGCTTGCTGGTAGCGAGAGGCTCGCACAGCAGCCTGAAGACGATCTTCCTCAAGGAGCAGTGCATCATCTTCACGCAGCCGCTCTTGCTCAAGCTCATCATAAGCGAGCACTCGAGGTGACCCGTATACAAGTTCCGTGGGGGTAACCGCTTCTGCTCCATAGACTAGAGCAAATGGTGTCTGGCCAGTGGCTCGATTTGGCGTCGTTCTGATCGACCAAAGAGCCACCGGCATCTCCTCGATCCAGTTTCTTCCGCACTTGTGCAGCCTGTCGAAAGTTCTGGTCTTGAGCCCGCGCAGCACCTCGGCATTGGCCCTTTCAGCTTGACCGTTGCTCCTGGGATGAGCAACAGAAGCGAAACAGACCTTGGCGCCGAGATCTTGGACGTATTGCATGAAGGCGCGGCTCGTGAATTGCGTACCGTTGTCGGTGATGATCCTGTTGGGGATCCCGAAGCGGCAAACAATCGACCTGAAGAACTTGACTGCTGACTGTGCTATCACCTTCCTCACTGGTTCCACTTCCGGCCACTTTGTGAACTTGTCGATTGCGACGTACAAGTACTCAAAGCCCCCGACAGCTCGGGGGAAGGGGCCGAGGATGTCGAGCCCCTAGACCGAAAATGGCCAGGATAAAGGGATCGTCTGGAGAGATTGAGCTGGCTGGTGTATCTGCTTGGAATGGAACTGGCACGCTTCACACTTGGTTACTTGTGCAGTTGCATCCTGGAGGGCTGTTGGCCAGAAGAAACCTTGCCGGAACGCTTTGCCGGCAAGTGCTCTTGCACCAATGTGGTGACCACATATGCCTCCATGTATCTCTGCCAACAGCTTCTGTCCGTCTTCCCGGGAAATACACTTCAATTTCACACCGTTGCGCCCTCTTCTGTACAGTGTATTGTCGACAAACTGGTACATACTCGAGCGCCGGGCTACTCTTTCCGCTTCTTCTTGTTCTTCGGGAAGTTCTCCGTGCTGGAGGAAATGGACAGTCTGCTGCGCCCATGCTGGAGCCTGCGGCTCGACAACAAGGACTGAAGGCACTTCTGCTGCTGCGGGAACGTCCGCTTCTACGACGAGGATCTGGGGCTCAGCCGGAGCTTGACGTTCCCCGGCAAGCTTGCCGAAGCAAAACTTGTCGGGAGCGCCTGCTTCTACAGAATGAACCCTGGGGTTTTTCGGAGCAGACGGCTCCTCAGCGCTCTTGGCGTCGATCTTAGGGACCTTCTTGGCGGCGGCTCCGTGGAGCTCTGCCGGAAGATAGTCGCCGGAGACCAACTTCCTCTTCTTGCTCTGTCTGGTTGATGGCGTTACGGATGGCTAAGTCAGCTTGAGCATAAAGGTTCCTGGTTCCATAGGTAACTTAAATGCCGCGCACTTTGACAGGCCATCAACGATGTCGTTCTCAGCTCTTGGAATGTGTTCCATTTGCAGGCCGTCAAAGTGCTCTTCCAGCTTCCTCACTTCATCATCGTATGCTTCCATCAACTGACTCTGGTAATCCTTGTTCACTTGGCGGACGACAAGCTGCGAGTCACCCCTGACAATGAGCTTCTTGATCCCAAGTTCTGCCGCGATCCTGAGACCGGCAAGAAAACCTTCATACTCTGCAGTATTGTTGGTTGCTTGTTCCTTGGGGAAGTGCATCTGGACTACGTACTTGAGGTGCTCTCCAGTGGGCGCGATAAGCAACGCGCCAGCACCAGCGCCTTGCAGCAAGAAGGCACCATCAAAATACATCAGCCACTCTTTGCTTGCTTCTTTGGCAGGGATGCTCGTCTCTGGGATATCTTCGTCTGGTGTCTGTGTCCACTCTGCTATGAACTCCGCCAATGCTCTGCTTTGGATAGTCGAGGTGCTCTCGAACTTGAGACCGAAGCTCGACAGTTCTAGTGCCCACTCGACAATCCTGCCTGTTGCTTCTGGATTCTGCAGTATCCTCTTCAGCGGAAAGCGGGTGACAACTGTAATCTCATGTGCTTGGAAGTAATGGCGCAGCTTTCTCGAGGCCATGAGAAGGCCGAAAAGCAATTTCTGCACACCAGAGTACCTTGACCTAGCCCCCTGTAGAAGGGAGCTGACAAAGTAAACTGGGCGCTGCACCATTTTCTTCTTCTGCACCTCCACTTGCTCCTGCGCAGATTCATCCTTGTCGGGGCCAGAGCTTGTCGGGGAAGCCCCCTGCTTGTCGCTAGACGTGCTTGCCGCGGTTGCTGGCTCATCATCTGCCTCCCTCTCCGCTACTAACGCAGCACTAACCACTTGATTGGTTGCCGCCAGGTACAGCAGCAACTTCTCTTGTGGTTTAGGCGCGACAAGTATTGGAGCGGAGGATAGGTATTTCTTAAAGTCTTGCAGCGCAGCCTCCGCTTCCGGAGTCCATTTCACTGGACCCGCCTTTTTCAAAACTTTGAAAAATGGCAGGGCGCGTTCTGCAGACTTGGAAATAAACCTGCTGAGAGCCGCGACGCAGCCGGCAAGCCTTCGTACATCCTTGACGCGTGTTGGTGCTTCGATCTGCTCGATGGCCTTGATTTTGTCCGGGTTGGCTTCGATTCCTCGCTGAGACACGAAGAACCCGAGAAGCTTGCCGGAAGGGACTCCAAACACGCACTTCTCGGGGTTGAGCTTGAGGCTGATCCTGTGCAAGTTCGTGAAGGTCTCTTCTAAATCTTGAATCAGGGTTGCCCTGTCCCTGCTTTTGACCACTATGTCATCCATGTAGGCTTCCACATTTCTGTGGATCTGTGGCTCAAAAGCGGTATGGACAACCCTCGCAAACGTCGAACCAACATTCTTCAAACCGAAAGGCATCCGTACGAAACAGTACGTGCCACATGGAGTGATGAATGCGGTCTTCTCCTCGTCTTCTTCAGCCATGAAGATCTGATGGTATCCTGAGTATGCATCAAGAAATGAAAGCAGGTCACATCCGGCCGTGGAGTCAACAATCTGGTCAATGCGCGGCAAGGGAAAAGGATCTTTGGGACAAGCTTTGTTAACATCAGTAAAGTCGATGCAAAGCCTCCATTTCCCATTTGCTTTGCGCACGACAACAGGATTGGCCAACCACGTCGGATGGAGCACACCTCTGACGAGGCCTGCCGCTTCCAACTTCTTGATATCTTCTGCGATGAACTCTTGGCGCTCCACCGCTTGCTTCCTGACTCTTTGCTTGACGGGCCGCGCATGAGGACAGACGGCGAGGTGGTGCTCAATCACTTTCTTGGGAACGCCGAGGATGTCAGATGGTTGCCAGGCAAACACATCGACATTCGCCCGCAGGAAAGCAACGAGCGCGCTTTCCTATTTGGGGTCGAGAGTGGCACTGATGGTGAAGGTACCACCAGTGCCGTCCTCCTTGGCGGACACCTTCTTGGTCGTTGGCGGAGCTGCCATTATCTTCTTACTCTTGCCGGTGGAGCTCGATGGCGCGTCCTCGACGGTAGCGCAACACTCCGAAGAGGTGCGCTTGCCGGAGTGGGCGCCAGAGCACTTGCCGGGCTTGGTCCTCTTCTTCCCTCCGGGAGTTTCAGCGGCAAGTGGCTTGTGATCCGCTGCGGCTGCTGCTTCCCGGTAGATCTTGTCGGCACAGATAAGGGCATCCTTCTTGTCGCCAGGGACAGAGATGACGCTTATCGGGCCTGGCATCTTGAGCATGTTGTATGCGTAGTGAGAGGCCGCCATGAACTTGGCGAGCGCTGGACGGCCGAGAATTCCATTGTAGGGCAATGGAAAATCGGCAACGTCAAAAGTGATACTCTCTGTCCTGAAGTTCAGCTCGCTGCCAAATGTCACTGGCAACGTTATCTTCCCCTTCGGCTTGCTCCTTCCCGGGTTGATTCCTTGGAACGTGCCGGTCTCTTCGAGCTCGCTGTCGGGGACTTGGAGTTTCTGGAGCACAGCGGAGGAGATCAGGTTCAAGCCGGCCCCGCCGTCAACTAGCATCTTAGTGACCTTGAGGTTGCGGACTGTTGGTGAGACCAACATCGGCAAGCACCCGATCGCAGTTGTGCGATCAGGGTGGTCCTCAATATCGAAGATGATAGGCGTGCTGGACCATTTCAGGGGCTTGCGCGACTCGACGGGTGGTTCTGCTGCATTGACTTCCCGCGCCCATTGCTTGAGCTGGCGGTGAGAAGTATGAAGGGAAGCACCGCCGTCTACGCACAAGACCTCTGTGGCTTTCTGAAACTCCTGCTCACTGGTCTCGACGTCATCCATGTCTTCATCTTCGTCGTCGTCTTCGTTCTTGTCGCGGCCGCGGGGAGGTCTGTCCGCTTGCCGCTGCTTGTCCTTGTCGCGGCGTCCTCCCTGGCCGGGGCGCTTCGTGCCTGATCCTCCGCCACCTCCCCGGGCTCTCTCCTTGTCGCGCCGCTCGTACTCGGCCTTTTGCAGCTCGACGAGCCGCTCGACCTGCTTGTAGCTCTGGAGGTCATGGCCCTTGGTGCGGTGGATCTTGCAGTACTGTTTGTTGGTGCCGTCCCGCTTGTCGGCGACCGCCACAGCCTGGCAGTTGGCGCATCCGGCAACCTCCTTGCCGGAGCTACCAGCCTGGGCCTTCCTGGCGGCGCCTTCATCGCCGGACTGCTCAACAACCAGTACTTCTTGGCTCTTCTTCTTCCTGTTGCTCCGCCGCTGGCTCTTCCTTGCTGGGGCGGTATCCTCACTGTCAGATTCTCCTGCTCCAGCGTTCTCTCCGGGGAGTTTCCTCCCTTCCTTAGCACGGGCGCACTTGTCGGCCAGGGCATATAGCTCGCTGACGTCTTTGATCTTGCACATCGCCATCTCCTCCCGCATCCTGCGGTTACGCACGTTCTGATGGAACGCGCTGATGACCGTGGCGGGGTGGACGTCTGGGATGTTGTAGTGTACATGGTTGAACCTCTGGATGAACTTGCGCAACGGTTCTCCTTCCTTCTGGACGAGCAGATGAAGGTCGCTCGCTTGGCCATGGGGTTTGTGGCCGCCCGTAAAGGCGCCAACAAACTGATGTCACAAGTCTGTCCAGGAGGTTATGGAGTTGTCCGGCAAGTGCATGAGCCAGGATCTGACGTTGGATTTGAGTACCAGTGGGAAGTAGTTGGCAAGGATCTTGTCGTCTCTCCCTCTAGCAGCCTGCACCACGGTGGTGTAGATGCTGAGGAACTCCGACGGATGTGACTTGCCATCGTACTTCTCTGGTACGTCTGGCTTGAAATTCTTCGTGCTGGGCCACTGGACTTGCCGCAGCTCACGGGTGAACGTAGGGCATCCTACCGCGTACGGCAGGTCGCCTGGTCCTCCCGGTGCATGCATGTCGACGGAGGGCCCAGCGCGCTGGTCTGATTGACGCCGCGCTTCTCTCCGACGCTCGATGCGAGTACGAGCGTCCTCTTGCTCTCGTTCGTGAAGAACTTGGCGTTGATCGTGACGAGTTCGCGGATTCGATGACGCGGTGGAGTCGTTGTCGTGATGGCTCCGGCAGGTCAGCGATCTTGGCCTTTGGGGCGGGGAATGCACGGTAGTCGCACCCCCACCGGTCTTGGCGCCATCGGTTCTCGCCTGGCCGACCTGCCGCGGCTGCGACGCGCTGTACTGCTGCGGGGTGTCGCCGTTGGCGAAACCGGTGAGGCTCTGTATCGTGGCCCTCCAGTCGTCGAGCTTGTCCGCCGTTGGAGGGTAGTCTAGGAGCAGTTGAGCTCGTGCTAGAGCTTCTGCTGGAGTGGCGGGCAGGGGTGGCGAACGGCGCGTGGAGCGGGATGTGCTCGAACTTCTAACTACGTTAGAAGGAGCAACACCCGGACCAGGCAGTCGTGCCACGCTCGCACCAGCATGTTGGTGTGTGTGCTGGCCTTGAGCACCCTGGGATCCGCCAGCTCGATCTGGGTCCAGCGAGCATATGGTACCGTGGGTGCCAAGACGCTGCTGGTCCCGTGCCTCCTGAGAGGGGCGCGGTGCATGTTCGGACGCCGTGGCGCCATGGGCTGGCTCGACGACGCCCGTTCCGCCGCCGGTGCCGTCCCCACCACCCGTTTGCTCCAAGGGCGGTGGGTTCGACGCGGACAGACCAGCCACCTCCGGAGCCTTCTTCTCCGGTGGCATGTCGATGAAGATAATGGAGATCTAGCCTGTGCGGACGCCGGATCAGGTTCACACAACCTCGACGCCCCCTACCTGGCGCGCCAAAGATGTCGGGGGAAATCTGCCTCCACGAACACCTATGGGGACCGAGCCCCTTTCTTGGTTCGGCGGGGGGCGGAGGTCGCGCGAAGAGCGGATCGAGGCAATGCACACAAGGGATTTACCCAGCTTCGGGCCGCACGGATGCGTAAAACCCTACTGCTGCTTTGTGGTTTGTATTGTGTTCTTGTTCGGGAGCGTGTGGTGCTACAGTACACGCGAGCCGCTGGTGAGACCGAGCGTGAATGGCCTCTCTCCCCCTCCCGTTGCGCATGGGGCCTCCTTTTATATGTGCAAGGGGTTACCCACAGGTGGCAACGTAGGCGGGGGCAAAACTGGAAAACGCTGTGCTGGGTACATCTATTTGCACAGTGCTAACATACCTAACTCTGACGGCGGGGGACAAGGGCATTAAATGCCCGTCCGCATCGCCTAGACGGTCCAGGAAAGGGACCGTCAGGAGCGCCACCGTTTGCCACGATGGCTAATCTGTCAGCATTGCTCCGCCACCGCATGCCCCTGGCTGCGCAGCCTCTCGCCACGTACGCCTGGAATGGCCCCAGAGCGACGCGTGGGTGGATGAGCTGGAGCACAGGCGCGGGGTGGTGACTTGCCGCGGCAAGCGCCTTGCCGCGGTTGATGCCTTGTCGCGCCCGGGAGCTTGTCGCTCACCGGTCCTTGCCGGGACGCGGAGCGCGTCGCAGCAAGTTTCTTGTCGTGCCTCGGTCGGCCTTCCCGGCAAGCTCCTCTTGTCGGGGCCTTGTGCTTCGAGCGGTCGTCCCGGCAAGCTCCTCTTGCCGGGGCCTTGCTCTCTTCGGGTGGCCTTCCCGGCAGGCTCCTCCTGCCGGGGCCTTGGCTCAAATACTTTGTTCTTGGATGGCCCAAAAAGGGACCATGGAGAGTCTTGGCGATCGCCTGGCAAGCCTTGCCGCGGGGTGCTACGACTGCCCGTGCACAAGTTCAGGGTACTAAGGTACCCCTACTTTAGTACACCGACAGAACCGATTTGCTAGGGTTTTGGCAGTGGCTTATGACAAGTGAAAACTCGGTGGCGCCGGATAGAAAGAATCGGTATGACCGAGTTTGGCTTAGGGTTTAGGTCATATGTGGATATGGGAAAGTATTTGAGGATTTTGGAGCATATCATTAAGCACATAAGGCAAAGAGCTCATTAAGCAACACCTCATCCCTCCTTGATAGTATTGGCTTTTCCTATGGACTCAATGTGATCTTGGATCAATAAAAGTGTAAAATGGAGAGTCTTGAGCTTGAAGCTTTAGCCAATCCTTTGTCCTTAGCATATTGAAGGAGTTCCCACAACCTTTAGTCCATGCCACTCCATTGTTGAACTTATCTGAAACATACTAGATAAAAGTGTTAGTCCAACAAAAGATATGTTGACATTAATTACCAAAACCACCCGAGGAGCACTTGAGCTTTCAATCTCCCCCTTTTTGGTAATTGATGGCAACATACATCAAAGCTTTAGATAAAGATACAAAGAATAGCAAGTAAAGCTTTGGAAGAACATGTAACAAGCATAGGCTCCCCCTACATGTATGCAATCATGTGAATATAGAAAATAGAAGCATGTGAGAGCATAATCATGACAGAGTAGGCAATGTGTTACTTGTATCTTGGCCATATGCATCAGAGCAAAAGATTATTAAGAGAAATACCTTCATGCTTATGAGTCCTTCTTGCAAACAATATGTACAAAAGCAAGAATTCCTCATACTCATGATTCTGATGCATATACTTACCTTGTAGTCTTGAGTTGACTTAGGATGGAATGAACCTGCACAAACAAGGTTAGATAACACAGGTACATCCAATAGCCAGAGCAAACCAAAAGAAACCACAAGAATACCAAGACTGGGATGACATGTAAAGAGTGAGTACAAGGTACCACATTGAATTAGACATGTCCCCAAGAGTAAAGATATGCAATGAATTTGAATGATTTCTTTCCCTTAGATGTCTTGCTCCCCCTGAATCTGACATGGGATGTTGGGAGAAGATAGGGAACAGAAAATCAGATCCGAAAGCTGAAAGATATGAATAGAACTTAATTCAAATGAGTACATATGAACATGTCTTTCCCCCAAAAAGACATGTGGCATCTCTCCTCTTGAACATCAAGCATCTGGGATCCTTGAGTATTCTCTCCCCCTGGAGATTTCTTTCTCCCCCTTAATATTTGGGATCCTTGAGTATTCTCTCCCCCTTAGTACTTTATTTGGGATCCTTGAGTATTCTCTCCCCCTTAGTACTTTCTCCTTTGTAGGTGATAAGTTTAATGTGATCTCTTTCTCCCCGATGATAAGCTTTGATGTGATCTCTCTCTCCCCCTTTGACATCAATTTCCAAGAAGGTTTTTCCTGGAATCCGTCGAGTAGGTTTGGTCCTTTAGATCCAGCACAAAGCAATGGATAAAACTGTGATGCTTGTAGAGGACAAGATTCATTGAGTGGAGCTGGATCAGAAGAAATATAAAATAAGTGGCAAACTGTTTTTCCTGTTATGAAATCGGTGACACCTAGTGGCATGTTTCGGTGGTACCGAAGGGATTCGGTTGGACCGAAAATTACAATTCAGTGAAACCGAGTTCATCACTGAGAAAACACTTGTCACCTCAGCTCACTAGTCAAGTAAAATCTCTCAAAGATTTGCAATGAATTAACTGAAGGATTTGCAAGGAATTTGATGCAGAAATATGCAGAACTAGAAGCAAAAAGAAAAGAATGAAAGTTCTAGATGAAGTTTTTTTTTGATAAAGAGGGAAACAAATATGCAAGGGACTTATGCAACAGTACTCAAAGAAAGGAGACTCAGGAGAACTTCATCTTGATTTGGGCGGTGACAAAGTCACCTATGTTAGAGTATATTGACTTAGGAGTCAAGCGAGAACACTTGATCATGGGTCATACTCATTGTTTAAGCTCAAAATGGGGTTACCATTTTTTGGTTAAGCATTTTGATGTATTCACATCTTGTCGAGTTGCTTTGACTCATGACTTTGAGTAAAGCTTCTCTAAGATGGAATATCATACCTTGGGTGGTGGAGTGGATCTTGCTCATGTAGTTGAACTTGTGTGGGTGCTCGAAGTTGATGTAGATCATCAAGAGCACTTGTATATCCAAAAATGACAATCATGAAGCTCAACATAGAATTTGTCAAAGGATATGTTCGAATGGTTTCGTGCTTCCTTGTTGTCAACCACCGTTGTGTAGAGACTTGGTGATGTAGAGATTGCTCAAGATGTGAGAGAGTTGCAATCTCATAGAAATAGATTCATCCAAGTACCTACATGGATTAGATAACATGCAAGATGCAAATATATCCAAGACATTAGATAGTCATCATAAGAGATATATCAAGGATTAGTCATAAGCTCATGTCTTGCATGTATCCAATGGAGTTTCTACTCCAAGTTTGAAGCATCAATGGTGTTCAATTCTCCTCTCAACCTGCAAAACACTTTCTCATCAAGCGGTTTAGTGAATATATCCGCTAATTGCTTATCGGTGCGAACATGTTTAAGATCAATGTCACCCTTTGCAACATGGTCTCGAATGAAATGATGACGAACTTCAATATGCTTAGTTCGAGAATGTTGCACAGGATTATGACCAATTTTGATAGCACTTTCATTGTCACAGAGCAATGGAACATGTTTCACATAGACCCCATAATCTTGAAGAATTTGGGTCATCCAAAGTAATTGAGCACAACATGAACCAGCGGCAATGTATTCCGCTTCGGCGTGGATAAGGATACCGAGTTTTGTTTCTTGGAGGACCAAGACACAAGAGATCTACCAAGAAATTGACATGTACCCGAAGTGGACTTTCTATCAACCTTGTCTCTGGCATAATCCGAGTCGAAATACCCAACAAGATCGAAAGAGGACCTCTTAGGATACCAAATGCCAAAATTTGGTGTATGGATTAAGTATCTCACTATCCTTTTCACGGCCTTAAGATGACATTCTTTAGGAGCAGGTTGATATCGTGCACACATGCACACACTTAGCGTAATGTCGGGATGAGAGGCACATAGGTATAACAATGAACCAATCATAGAGCGATAAACCTTTTGATCAACCGGTTCACCATCTTTGGTCAAATCATTATGTCCACTAGTAGGCATGGGTGTAGACATACCTTTGCATTCTTGCATATTGAACTTTTTGAATAGGTCTTTGGTGTACTTTGTTTGAGAGATAAATGTACCTTCCTTAGTTTGCTTGATTTGCAAACCGAGAAAGAATTTGAGTTCACTCATCATTGACATCTCAAACTTCTTTGACATAAGCTTTCCAAACTTTTCACTAAAAAGAGGGTTAGTAGAACCAAATATGATATCATCAACATAAATTTGGCATACAAATAGTTCTCCATTAACTCTTTTAGTAAAAAGTGTAGAATCAATTTTTCCAATTTCAAAACCACTTGCAATAAGGAACTTAGTCAAGCATTTATACCATGCTCTAGGAGCTTGTTTAAGACCATAAAGTGCTTTGTGAAGTTTGTAAACATGATTAGGTTTCTTAGGATTGACAAAGCCGGGAGGTTGTTTGACATAAACTTCCTCCTCTATTTCTCCATTTAGAAAAGCACTTTTAATGTCCATTTGGTACAAGGTGATATTATGATGATTAGCAAAGGCAAGTAAGATGCGAATGGACTCAAGTCTAGCAAGCATATGTCTCACCATAGTCCATACCTTCGACTTGTGTGTACCCTTGAGCGACGAGACGTGCTTTGTTGCGAACCACTTGTCCATCTTCATCTTGCTTGTTGCGAAACACCCATTTGGTACCGATGATGTTGTGGTTGTTGTCGGGCTTCTCAACCAATGTCCAGACTTGGTTTCTCTCAAAGTTGTGTAGCTCTTCATGCATAGCGTTTATCCAATCCGGATCTTCCAATGCTTCTTCAACCTTCATAGGTTCAATGCTAGAGATGAATGAATAGTTTTCACAAAAGTTAGCTAAACGAGTTTTAGAGCGAGTGATTCTCCCGGTTTGGATATCATTGTAGATTTGTTCGACGGGATGATCTTTGGCAATTCTTGCTCGAACTCGTGAAAGCTTTTGCTTGGGTCTTTGTTGAACTTCTTCTTCATCTTGTTCTTCTTCATGATCTTCTTCATTATTGATGTTGTTGTTCTCTTGTCGTGGTGGAGAAGGAGGTTGTTGATTTTTGTCTTGATGCGTTTCCTCATTTTCTTCATCTTGGTGTGTCCCACTTGTGGATGCTTCCGTGTCAACTCTTGGTTCACCTTGTCGTGAAGTGGAAGCTTCCACTTGGACGGACGAGGTATTCTCCTTCACCTCCGTTGGACGAATTTTCCCAATAGACAAGTCTTGAATTGCTTCCGAAGGGTCTTTGTCTCCTACATCAATTGGCAATTGCTCTACTTGCGAGCCATTAGATTCATCAAACTTCACATCTACCGTTTCTTCAACCTTTTGGGTGAAATAGTTGTAGACACGGTAAGTGTGAGAGTTTGAGCCATAACCAAGTAGGAAACCTTCATGAGATTTAGGAGCAAACTTTGAACGACGATGCTTATCTAGAATGTAGCACTTTGAGCCAACTACTCGAAAGTATCCAACTTGGGGTTTGTTACCGGTGAGGAGCTCGTATGCCGTCTTGCCGAGTAGCTTGTAAGATACAAGCGATTTGTTGCATGACAAGCCGTCTCAACCGCTTCTGCCCAGAAGTGCTTCGGCGTCTTGTACTCATCAAGCATCGTTCTCGCCATTTCGATGAGCGTCCGGTTCTTCCTCTCAACAACTCCACTTTGTTGAGGTGTGTACGTAGCCGAGAACTCATGTGAAATCCCTTCTTTGTCAAGAAAGGTGTCCACATTTGCGTTCTTGAACTCCGTACCATTGTCGCTCTGAACCTTCTTGATCTTCACGTCAAACTGATTTTGGGCCTTCCTAGCAAAGTTTTTGAAGATCTTTTGGACCTGCGATTTATCATCAAGAAAGAACACCCACGTAAATCTTGAAAAATCATCAACTATGACTAGACCAAAAGAATTTCCACCGAGACTCTTGTGGGCATTGGGACCAAAAAGATCCATATGAAGTAGCTCGAGTGGCCTCCTTGTGGTCATGATGTTCTTCACGGGATGCCTTCCTCCAACCTGTTTACCTGCTTGACAAGCACTACAAAGTCTATCCTTATCAAATATGACACCGTTAACTCCAAGGTTATGATTTCCTTTAATAAGCTTGTCAAGATTTCTCATGCCAACGTGACCTAGTCGTCTATGCCACAACCAACCTTTTGAGGATTTAGCAATAAAGCAAGTTTTAGGTTGTGCCTTTTTAGTGAAATCGACAATATAAAGGTCACCTCTACATATACCGGTAAAGACCATTTTATGATTGTCTCGTCGAAACACTTGGCAATCTACCTCAGTAAATAGGACATTCAAACCGAAATCAGCAAGTCTAGATACTGAAAGTAAGTTGTAGCCAAGAGATTCAACAAGCATGACATTTTGAATGGAGCTATCGTGTGAGATGGCCACCTTACCAAGGCCAACCACCTTACCCTTTGAATTATCACCAAAGGTGACATATTTTCGAGGGCCGTCATTTTCAGCAAGCTCACGGAACATCTCTTCATCTCCGGTCATATGATCAGTACATCCACTGTCGAGAACCCATTCCTTTCCTCCTGACACATATCCTCGAAGATTAGCCACAAGACCAAAGTGTCTCATTGCATCATCAAGATCAGAGTCACTATCATCATCTTCATCATAGTATCCATGTTCAACATCATCTTGTGATTGATCATATCCTAGAGAGGGTAATTCATTAGATAAATGATCATCAAAGTGGTCACTTTTATGAATTCTTATGGATTCGGTTATGATATCACCAATGATTCCAACATTTCCTTTAGCACGCATGAGATTAGTAAGCTCAGATAGACAATTACCAAAACTAGGATCACTAGAGTTCATCTTACTCAAGGCAATAGATTTATGGAGAATTTCATCCAAATTTTTCAAGGAATAATTGGGGAATCATTCCTCAAGAAATTTCCATATAGTATAGGCACAATTAAGAGTAGGTAAACTAGCAATCAAGTTTTTGGGCAATCCTCTAATGATGAGCTCAACGGTTCTAAGATTGCGAATCATGTCAATATCTTCATTTAGAGTGGGATGCATGGGATCAACATGAGGAGCACAAGGACTAGCAATATACTTGTTCAAATGATATTGAGTGAAAATCACAAGCATCTCATTTTTCCACTCATGAAAATACTCTCCATCAAGAATAGGCACTCTATGTCTAAGACTCCCTAAAGTAGACACATCCATCTTCCTCCAATGGTGATTAAACCAAGGCAATGGAGACCAAAGCTCTGATACCACTTGTAGGATCTAGAAGTAGGAGTGTCTAGAGGGGGGTGATTAGACACTTAGTACTAAAGTTGCAGTTTTTAAGCCTTTTTGGTTTGAGTGAAGTTTTAGGCACAATTTCAGCACATACAATACATATGAAGCAAGCATGCAAAGAGTATATAGGCAGCGGAAAGTAAAGCATGCAACTTGCGAGAATGTAAGGAGAAGGGTTTGGAGAAATCAAACACAATTGGAGACACCGATGTTTTTCCCGTGGTTAGGATAGGTGGTGCTATCCTACATCCACGTTAGTGGAGACTTCAACCCACGAAGGGTAACGGTTGCGCGAGTCCACGGAGGGCTCCACCCACGAAGGGTCCACGAAGTAGCAACCTTGTCTATCCCACCATGGCCATCGCCCACGAAGGACTTGCCTCACTAGCGGTAGATCTTCACGAAGTAGGCGATCTCCTTGCCCTTACAAACTCCTTGGTTCAACTACACAATCTTGTCAGAGGCTCCCAAGTGACACCTAGCCAATCTAGGAGACACCACTCACCAAGAAGTAACAAATGGTGTGTTGATGATGAACTCCTTGCTCTTGTGCTTCAAATGATAGTCTCCCCAACACTCAACTCTCTCTCATAGGATTTGGATTTGGTGGAAAGAAGATTTGAGTGGAAAGCAACTTGGGGAAGGCTAGAGATCAAGATTCATATGGTAGGAATGGAATATCTTGGTCTCAACACAAGGGTAGGTGGTTCTCTCTCAGAACATATGAGTTGGAAGTGTAGATGTGTTCTGATGGCTCTCTCCACGAATGAAGAGGAGGTGGAGGGGTATATATAGCCTCCACTTAAAATCCAACCGTTACACACAATTTACCAATCTCGGTGGGACCGAATCAACAAACTCGGTCGGACCGAAAAGGTAAACCTAGATATTTTCGGTGGGACTGACATGCATCTCGGTAGGACCGATATGGTTAGGGTTTGGGCATAACGTAATCTCAGTGAGACTGATTACACAAACTCGGTGAGGCCGATTTGGTAATTAGCTAACCAGAGAGTTGGTCAGGCAAACTCGATGGGACCGATTACTAAACTCGGTGAGACCGATTTTGGTAATGAGTTAACCAGAGAGTTTGCATTGTAATCTCGGTAGTACCGATTGCCTAAACTCGGTGAGACCGATTTTGACAATGGACATACATAGTGAGATTGCAATCCCATCTCGGTGAGACCGAGATCCCTATTGGTAGAACCGATTTGCTAGGGTTTTGGCAGTGGCTTATGACAAGTGAAAACTCGGTGGCGCCGGATAGAAAGAATCGGTATGACCGAGTTTGGCTTAGGGTTTAGGTCATATGTGGATATGGGAAAGTAGTTGAGGATTTTGGAGCATATCATTAAGCACATAAGGCAAAGAGCTCATTAAGCAACACCTCATCCCTCCTTGATAGTATTGGCTTTTCCTATGGACTCAATGTGATCTTGGATCACTAAAAGTGTAAAATGGAGAGTCTTGAGCTTGAAGCTTTAGCCAATCCTTTGTCCTTAGCATCTTGAAGGAGTTCCCACAACCTTTAGTCCATGCCACTCCATTGTTGAACTTATCTGAAACATACTAGATAAAAGTGTTAGTCTAAGAAAAGATATGTTGACATTAATTACCAAAACTACCTGAGGAGCACTTGAGCTTTCACTCCTCAACCTTTTGATCTCAACCAAAAAATATATCTTAACTTGGTTACTCTACTTTCTTTTCAGCTCTTAGAATTTAGTTCTTAGTTCGAAGCAAACAATGGATGCTAAATATCATTTCTCCGGTTTGCAACTTCAAATCTGCCATGGCACATCCATAATATGGTTTAATTGATCATGCTTAGGGTTTAATTGATCATGTTGGTTCCGTGGTGGTTTCTTTAATAGAAATCAGAGGGGAAACCCTCTTTTGCTAAAAAGTATATGCTTAGAGTTTCCCCCTTTTATGATCACTATACGATCAGAATACGTGCTTCGTTTCATAATAACACTGCTCCACCCATCAAGCTAAACAAGCTTAGTTGTTCAAATAGGAATCTGATATTATTAAAACAGAGTTGTTTAATTGGTCAGCTAAATGTTCCTAAATTAGTTTCGAAAATGCATGTTCGCCGCTCGGGTGTGTATCTCTGTGTGTGGTCTAGTCAGCACGGTTGGGGAGGTGAACTTTGCATATGCAGGGGTTTATAGGGAGACACTCTCGGAGTTGAAACCGCAATGCATTCCATAGATAATCTGACTACTTTTTATGTTTTCATGAATCTCATATTCTGAACAACATCATAATGATTATGAGCTTGCGCGCATGAAAAGAATAAAGCAGAACAATGCCATGGCTGTCAAACTTGGCATTAAGGGACTGAAATCAAGTCTGGATGCAATGCAATGCAAACACTCTCCACCTATAGATTCATGCTCAGAATATGATCCTTACAGTGATTCTGAGCTAGAGGGAGACCTAAGTCAATGTAGCTCCCTAGTGGAGGAGACAGAGGAAGATGCCCTATCTTATTCACCCATCAAGGTACTTGCTCTAACTTTCCAAGGTTACATTGCTCGCACATATCTTGCAACTGATG
The DNA here is from genome assembly GCA_032464435.1 of Aegilops umbellulata. NCBI lineage: Eukaryota > Viridiplantae > Streptophyta > Magnoliopsida > Poales > Poaceae > Aegilops > Aegilops umbellulata. The sequence goes on from CP136060.1 coordinate 96,949,307, forward strand.
CTTTGCATTGCTTCTACTTTGTTGAACTGCCATTAGCTTAGTTTACACATCGTGTATGTGAATACGCCCTGCCTATCCATTTTCAATACATATTCCATCTGTCATCATACCATATTTATCCATTCAAATGCTGTTCTTGTGTATCAGACGTTCAAAAGGAAGAGGGCGATTGCTGATCGTGGAGGAGCACAAGCAAAGTATTTGGAAAAGGTAGTGGCACCTGATAAATCAAATAGCCCATTAGGTGTAGTTGCAATATCACCTGACCCACAAAATACCCCAACTCTAGCAGACTCTAGCCCTACTACACTGGTCATTTCTGATGCCCCAACTCAGCACACCCCAACTGTAGCAAACAGTATGATTATGCCAGTTGACATAGCACCAGTTGTACGACGCAAAACCCCTATTTTAGCAAAGAGTACACCAAATCCAGTTGCCAATTCCCTTTTCGAACCAGAGAGAGCCCCAATTGCAGTAAATAGGACCCCTGTTCCATTTCTTCCCAGTTTAGAAGATGAAGCTTATGTTGTTGTCAGGAACTTTGTGCGCATCTTTCCTTCATGGAAAGATTATACCGCAGACACAGAACAATTTCCAGTCTTCCTCCGCAACTTACGCGTAAGTAATGTACTAATGTTATTCATGGTCATTAGTGCATATGTTTCTGCTGACAGAAGACACAAGATTTCATTCTTTTAAATAGGCGAGGCGCAAACTGGATTGTGATGACGAGCAAGGGTTGGTTGCGCTTTTCAAGCACTCGTTGATGAAGTATCGTTCCTACCTGAGGCAAGCGCACTTTGATGGCAAGCCTCTGAACGAAATTTCTATAAAGTCTCCGGTGCTACATTTATCCGACGGTGACTGGAATAATCTTGTTACACATTGGTCTCGGCTGCAGCGTAAGGTACTGCCTATGATATCACATCACAATTTGAACTACGTTTCTGCATTTGCCTTAATGTCTCACTTGTACGAAAACTGTTAGCAGAAGAACATTCGTTCTCAAGGGACCATAGTATCTCGCAACTATAATGCACACTGCATTGCTCTTGTGAGTACTTCTTGCCCTGTATGACCATACTTACTTTCATAGCTATTTGATTATGTAGCATGACTGCACATGTTAGCCTCGTAATCGTCCATTTGGTGGACATTATAAGATCCGTATGGACTCTTACATAAATTTAGAATCAACCCAATGCTTTTGAAGAGGTTTAGCTCTGCAGTCCTCTTGCAAGGACTGAACGTGGTCTATCAATGTACTTACATTAACAGCTACTCCCTCCGTCCCATAATATAAGAACGTTTTGTACATTACACCAGTGTTCAAAACACTCTTGTATTATGGGAAGAGGGATTGGTTCATTTTGTAGCATTTTGCATCTTATCTCCCTCGCCCACCATTTACTAAAAAATATCAGATCTATATTTAATCTTACCAACAAGTAGGATACACGGACAATGCCAGTGCAGAAGTGTAGCCCATTGCTCTTGTCTGTACATTTTTTCCTGTAACGCTTGTACTTCCAGGGATCGATAGTTGATTATGTAGCATCAATCTGCATCTTATCTTCATTATCCTCTACCCCTTCCAGTATTATCATATCTATAATTACTCTCTACAAAATGTAGAGTACAGGCAATGCTTATGAAGAAGATTCTGTGCTGAAATCCTTGAGTTATCCTTCCCTTGACATGGAGAAGGGCATTATAAAGCCGGTGTTAACTGTTAATGTAAGTCAGTCCTTCTAAAGCCTTTATCCTCAACTGCTATTTAATTTGCTCATACTCCCTATCATTTGCGGCTGTTTAGTTTGATGTTTCTACCAAAATGCGTGTTCGTAAGAACCGTAAGTTCTAAGTTTTACTTGTAAAACCAAATTCCTTATTCATACCATGCACATTACTTAATACTCCCTATATGTATGCTTGTTTTTGTGGATCTATAATCCAGTGTGTGGTGAAGCAGCCCACGTTTGCACCTTGTCATCTCCTGTTTTATCTTACTGATGTGGCTGATGATATGAACAACATGCCATGCACATTATCCAAAATAGATACAATGATTTTCTTTGCCCTTCATCTATGCTTGTTATGTTGACATGGTAATCCAATAGTGTGGTGAAGCTCCCCGCATTATGAACAATGCCAAATTATGCTATTGATATTTTGAACATACTCTTTATTTTCTAATTTGAAATTGGATAGAATTGACAGAACAATTATTATCTTTGTTTATACACGTGGAAAACTTGTCATCTCTCTGCTTTGTTTCAGGGTGATATGCCTGATGGCATGCACAAGTCTGCTGAAGGCTGTGAGACAAACCCAACATATACTGCAGCAAAGAAGGCAAAACATCTTGAAGATAGCGAGACAACCCTAAAGTCTTGTCTTGATGCAGTGTTCAAGTTACTTGACACTAACAGTCAGACAAGCTCACAAAATTCGTTGTCTGAATCAGTTCGACTTCTTCAGTCCCAAGTTCTAGCAGAAAGGCATTCTGCAACTCAACTTCGACTTGAAGTCCTATCTCTAAGAAAGATTACGGAGAACACCAATGTGAACCTCATCGCTAAACAACTACACCTGGAAACTATGACCGACATGCTAAGCCAGTCTCACAGCCTTGCTCAGCAGCTTGCGCAGCAGTTCCTCCGCAAGGCTAACCTTTCTTGAACTGTCTTGGAAGTGGTCTCGGTTCAGTATTATTTTGTTACGCTGCAATGGTGCCCAGTTTTTGTAATCTGCTTCTACGTTGCGCTTTATGATCACTGGTGGCGAACTTCGATGCCCAGTGGATGTAATATACCTTAAACCCTTTATTGTATAGTGTAGGTTTATTCTAAGTTACTATGCCGTAATTTCTTTATTGTATAGAGTAGCTTTGTTCTTAATTCATACTAGTTACGCAACAGCCTGAAATGAACCCCGGCCCATGATTGTGCGAATCAAATCACGGGCTTTTAACAAGCCAAAATTGTCTCGGTCCTTGTTCGGCCCAATCAGATATCGACTACGAGCAGGCCGGATGCAAACAGGGCCATAGTTAGGCCCAACTATATGACGGGCTTTTAACAGGCCGAAATTAATATAGGGTCGAAATGTTAAACGGGCCCTTAACAGGCCAAAACTAATATCAGGCCGAATTACTAAGTGGGCCTTTAGCAAGTGGGCCCAAAAGCATAGTGTCTAGTTGACGGGCCGAATCTGATATGGGCCATAATTGAGCCCAAAGCCTCTTAAAGGGCCGGACCTGATCTGGGCCGTAATTTGGCCCAGAACATGGTAGGCTTTTAACGGGCCGGATCTCATATGGGCCACTACTAGGCCCGGAGCGTGGCAGGCCATTAATGGACCAGATCAAATATGGGCCAACATTTGGCCCAAAACATGGCAGCCAGTTAATGGGCCGGCCTACTAGGGTCCTCAAAATCTTGTGGGCCTACAGCTGGGCCGGCCCATTAATGTTGGCGAAATCTCATGGGCCTTTAGCTGGGCCGGCCCATTATGACCCGCAAGAATCTTATGGGCTTTACCTGGGCCGGCCCATTATGGCACACAAAAATCTTGTGGGCCTTTACCTGGGCCGGCCCATTATGGCCCGCAAAATCTTGTGGGCCTTTAGCTAGGCCAGCCCATTACGGTCCACAAAATCTCGTGGGCCTTTAGCTGGGCCAGCCCATTATGGTCCGCAAAATCTTGTGGGCCTTCAGTTGGGCCGGCCCATTTAAACTTGATGGGCCGGTCCACGGGCTCAACAAATCATAGGCGCGTCTCGCCCATTGGATGAGTTGACACGTGTTTCCTCCAGCCAATGATGATTTTACACATGGAAAATCCCCATTGGTCAGGGCTGTTAACGGGTTATCGGATCCAAAACCTGACCCGATAGCTTAACGACGTTCCGTTACGGTGGATGCCATGTGTCGGTCACCCTTGACGAAAGCACTTCTGTGACGCGCGATTTATTATCATGGAAGTGGACACTTCCATGATTATAATTTTGGTAATGTCATGGAACACTTCTAAGACAGCACAGGTATGACTATCTTGATTCTGTCATAAATTTGTCATGGATGTACATGCATGACATAAAAGCGACCTACTGTGACAAACACGTATCGTCACGGAAGTGTATTTTTTTTGTAGTGGGGGCTTATAGTTTTGCCTCCCAACCTTTTACCTCAAGGGTAACATCAACAATAATGCTTTATGAAAACCCACATCCAATTATATATATATATATATATATATATATATATATATATATATATATATATATATATATATATATAGGGATTGACTATTCGTCACCCTGGGTGAGGAATAGTTATTCTTCACCCCCCTCTATTTTACCATCAATGCACCATAACTTTACGTTCCGTAAGTTTTGTCTTATTTCCGACGTAAAGAGACCGTAAGAAAATATATAATCGTCGAAAAAAATATTTTATGTTATGTAAAATTACAAACGTAAAAACATAGTGTAAAATACACATAAACTGCAAATTTTCTTGTCTTATGACCTATATTTTTAATTTTTTACGCCAAATTTTACGTAGTGAATCAATATGAATGTAACTATTTGAATTCCAAAGGTAATTTAATTATGATATGATCGTAAGATTACCTCGGGTGAAGAATAACTTATTCTGTGACCTGGATGATGAATAGTAACACTATATATATATATATATATATATATATATATATATATATATATATATATATATATATATATATATATATATAGGGATTGACTATTCATCACCGTGGGTGAGGAATAGTTATTCTTCACCCCCCCCTCTATTTTACCATTAATACACCGTAATTTTACATTTCGTAAGTTTTATCTTATTTCCGACATAAAAAGAGACCGTAAGAAAATATACAATCGTCGTAAAAAATATTTTATGTTATGTAAAATTACAAACGTAAAAACATAGTGTAAAATACACATAAACTGCAAATTTTGTTATCTTATGACCTATATTTTAATTTTTTTGTGCGAAATTTTACGTAGTGAATCAATATGAATGTAACTATTTGAATTTCAAACGTAATTTAATTATGAAATGATCGTAAGATTACCTCAGGTGAAGAATAACTTATTCTGCATCCTGGGTGATGAATAGCATCACTATATATATATATATATATATATATATATATATATATATATATATATATATATATATATATATATATATATATATATATATATATATATATATCAGGATCTTCCCTACACATAGTGTTTGCCAAAGGATAAAGTGTAAAAAGGGAAAGGTGAAGATCACCATGACTCTTGTATAAGGTATAAGACAAAAATAAAAGATATGCCCTTTGCAGAGGGAAGCAGAGGTTCTCATGTGTTTTTATGGTTGGATGCACAAAATCTTAATGCAAAAGAACGTCACTTTATATTGCCACTTGTGATAGGGACCTTTATTATGCAGATCGTCGCTTTTATTTCTTCCATATCACAAGCTCATATAAAGCTTATTTTCTCCACACTAATAGATCATACATATTTAAAGAGCAATTTTTATTGCTTGCAACAATGACAACTTACTTGAAGGATCTTACTCAATCCATAGGTAGATATGGTGGACTCTCATGGCAAAACTGGGTTTAAGGATATTTGAAAGCACAAGTAGTATCTCTACTTGGTGCAAAGAATTTGGCTAGCATGAGGGAGAAAGGCAAGTTCAACATGTTGGATGATCCATGACAATATAATTTATTTCGGATATAAGGAATCATAACACATTATGTTGTCTTCCTTGTCCAACACCAACTTTTTAGCATGTCATATTTTAATGAGTACTCAAATCATATAATATGTCCATGATAGTATATTTATATGTGAAAACCTTTCTTTATTACTTCCTATTAATTGCAACGATAACCAAAACTATGTTTATCATCTCTCAACAACCTTTATTCGTCATACTCTTTATATGTGAAATCATTACTCTCCATAAGATCAATATGATCTCTTTATTTCTTTCTATTCTTTCTTTTATTCCCTCAAGGTCATAGGAAGATAGCAAAGCCCTCGACTCAAAACTAATCTTTATAATGTATAGCTCACGGACTTGATTACATAGAAGGATCATAAAGAAAAACTCAAAACTAGATCATACTAAAAGTTTATTCTACTAGATCAAGATATTACCAAAAGGATCGAACTAAGAAAAATGGTAAAAATAGAAGTGTGATGGTGATACGATATCGGGGCACCTCCCCCATGCTTGGCAATTGCCAAGGGGAGTGCCCATACTCGATACTCAGTTCTCCTTTTGTGGTGAAGAAGATGGTGGTGGTGATGACAATTGTGCCTTCAACCTTTTCATATTGTAGTTGAGGAGGGATATTTCCTCCTTTAAATCATCGACCTCCAACTCCAGCTTCAAGATCTTGTCACATAAATCTTCTTTCTTTTTTGCCGAAAACGAGAAGGAATAGATCGGTTATTAGACTAGTTAGCCCTCTTAGGGAGACTAACAAACATGCTCGTGCGTTGCAATGGGAGAAAACAACTCCCACACGCCCTTTGCCCACTGAGCATGGCTAAAGACATCACCCTCATGCCCATAACATAATAAACATGACTAATACCTCATCCTCGGGTCAACATCCTCCATTTCAATATAACATCAAACACATGTTTCCGCTCGTTGTCTTTGACGTCCTCGTCGCCGGTGGTCGCAATACCAGTTGTCCCTAACCAAGGTTGGCCAGGTCCAATAGTTGGGTTGTCGAGCCGCCTTCGTGTCCGGTGAAGAGCAAGAGCGTTGAACAAAGTTTTTTTAATCATTGAGCTAATATAATAGGGAAAAGCATCTAAATTGATCAGTTTGTGCCAATAGACCATGAAACCTTGGTTGGACTCCTCGTGCATTTCGACGGGAGTCACTGGGCCAAGTGAGACATGTCGTACCTCAAGACGGGACAGAGAAAAAGATTCCTTCCATATCCTTAGTTTAATAAATTGTACTAAAACAATGCATCAGGTGGGCATATTTCAAAAAATTCGCCAAGTTTCATTAATAGGTATAGATTAAAGAAATTTAGCTACATTACCTCCCAGGTTTAAAAAAAATCATGTTTTGAAAAAAGTTTGCCTTTTCAAATTTAAAGTTCAAAAAATATTTGTGTTTTTAGAATGTTTGCAATTTCGAAAAATAATCATAAGAGTACCTCCTATTTTTTAAAATTGTTTGTGTTTTAAAAAATACTCAGGTTAAAAAAATAAAAAGAGAAATATTGTTCTTTTTATAAAAAAATTGAGTTTAATTTTTTTATTAAAAAATTGCAAAAGATTTGCGTTGTCAAATATATTCACTTAAAAAAAACCAATATTTTCCTCTCAGTATTTCGCATGACTGTGAGCTTAATTTAAAATCTGCGATGCTAATTAAACATGAACACTTGTTAAGTCTAGTGGCTAGCATTCTGAGCCCTCCTGCCTAAGCTACAGGGTTCGATTCCTCGCAACTAAGTATTTTCTCTTGGAAATTTTGTTTACTGGCGCGGGCTGTTGGTATGCTAATGGGCGGGACCAGTATTGCCCTATGCGTCCTGTGATTTTTGTTCGGCAGAAATGAATTGGGAGGATGATAAAACGCTCGCACGAGAAAACAGCTTTGACATACGAAAATTATCTGGGTCCCACCATAAACCAAAAAAACTGGAGAAACAATCCTCCCTTTAATATTAGGTAAAGACTAGACTTCTTGAACTTCACGTGCATATCCCCAGGTTGAGGTGGAGGAACATCCTCCTCATCCGAACTGGAATCATCGATCCTCATCAAGTGAGCATCCTCCTCATCATCCGTAGTTCGACCATAAGGAGATAGGTCCCCACAGGTCTTTGGGTCAGCAATGAGATGTGAGACATAACTCTCCCCGTCGGAGTCTTGAGATGACATTTTGCTCTAAATCTGCTGTAGAAACAACTCAAAACAAAAACAGAGGATTGTGTCGTGGTACAGTGGTCAAAACCTTCGGGAGATTATATAATGAATTTTTACCAACCAAAAGAAGTATCATGCAAGAAAACGAAGTCCAGAGGACACACAAGGTGCCCACGAGGCAGGGGCGCGCCCAGGGGAGTAGGGCGCGCCCTCCACCCTCGTGGATGCCTCGTGTCGTTCTCGAACTACTTCTTATTTTCCTATTTTCTTAAATATTCCAAAACGGAGAAAAATTGCTATCAGAACTGTTTTGGAGTCGGTTTACTTACCGTAGCACATACCTATTCCTTTTCAGAGTCTGAAACGTTTTGGAAAGTGTCCCTTACGTATTCCTTCGGGGTTACGGTGTTAATAACATTGGTTTCAACATTTATGGGATTACCTGAGATATAATGTTTGATCCTTTGAACGTTCACCACCTTCGAATTTGTGGCTTCGAAGTTGTTGATTTTTATGGCCCCGGAATGATAGACCTCCTCGATAACGTAAGGACCTTCCCATTTAGATAGGAGTTTTCCTGCAAAAAATCTTAAACGAGAGTTGTATAACAAAACATAATCACCTACATTAAACTCAAGCTTTTGTATCCTTTTATCATGTCATCTTTTAACTTTTTCTTTAAACAATTTGGCATTCTCATAGGCCTGGGTTCTCCACTCATCAAGTGAGCTAATGTCAAATAGTCTCTTCTCACCAGCAAGTTTGAAATCATAATTGAGCTCTTTAATGGCCCAATATGCCTTATGTTCCAGTTCGAGAGGTAAGTGATATGCTTTTCCATAAACCATTTTATACGGAGACATACCCATAGGATTTTTATATGTAGTTCTATAGGCCCATAATGCATCATCAAGTTTCTTAGACCAATTCTTTCTAGATCTATTAACAGTCTTTTGTAAAATTAATTTAATTTCTCTATTACTTAGTTCTACTTGACCAGTAGATTGTGGATGGTATGGAGATGCAATTCTATGATTAACATCATACTTAGCAAGCATCTTACGACAAGTACCATGAATAAAATGTGAACCACCATCAGTCATTATGTATCTAGGGACTCCAAACCTCGGAAAAATAACTTCTTTAAGCATCTTAATAGAGGTGTTATGGTCAACACTACTAGTTGGAATAGCTTCTACCCACTTAGTAACGTAATCAACAGCAACTAAAATATGTGTATACCCGTTAGAGGAAGGAAAAGGTCCCATATAATCGAAGCCCCAAACACCAAATGGTTCAATAACAAGTGAATACTTCATAGGCATTTCTTGACGTCTACTAATATTACCAATTCCTTGGCATTCATCACAAGACAAGACAAACTTACGGGGGTCCTTGAAAAGAGTAGGCCAATAAAAACCAGATTGCAATACCTTATGTGCAGTTCTATCTCCAGCGTGGTGTCCTCCATAAGCCTAAGAGTGACACTTGCGTAGGATCTGTTCCTGTTCATGCTCAGGTACACAACGTCTAATAACACCATCTACTCCTTCTTTATAAATGTGTGGGTCATCCTAGAAAAAATGTCTTAAATCATAGAAAAACCTTTTCTTTTGCTGGTATGTGAAACTAGGTTAAATTTGGCAACAATGTAATTAGCATAATTGTCATACCATGGAGCAGTACGAGAAGCATTTATGACAGCTAATTGTTCATCAGGAAAGCTATCATCAATAGGTAGTGGGTCATCAAGGACATTCTCTAACCTAGACAAGTTGTCTACAATGGGGTTCTCAGCTCCCTTTCTATCTATAATATGCAAATCAAATTCTTGTAGCAAGAGAACCCATCTAATAAGTCTAGGTTTAGCATCTTTCTTTTCCATAAGACATTTAATAGCAGCATGATTAGTGTGAACAGTTACTTTAGAATCAACAATATAAGGTCTGAACTTATCACAAGCAAATACAACTGCTAAAAATTCTTTTTCAGTAGTAGCATAGTTTCTCTGGGCACTGTCTAGAGTTTTACTAGCATATTGGATAACATTTAATTTCTTATCAACTCTTTGTCCTAGAGCAACACCTACAGCATAATCACTAGCATCATACATAATTTCAAAGGGTAAATTCCAATCAGGTGGCTGAACAATAGGTGCAGAAATCAAGGCTTTCTTAAGTATTTCAAATGCTTCTACACAATCATCATCAAAGACAAAAGGAACATCTTTTTGTAAGAGATTAGTCAGAGGCCTAGAATTTTTTTAGAAGTATTTAATGAACCTCCTATAAAAACTGGCATGACCAAGGAAACTTCTTATACCTTTAATGTCCTTAGGACACGACATCTTTTCAATAGCATCAACTTTAGCTTTATCAAGTTCAATACCTCTTTCAGAAATTTTATGCCCCAAGACAATACCTTCATTAACCATAAGGTGACACTTCTCCCAATTCGAGACAAGATTAGTTTCTTCACATCTCTGCAAAACTGGATCAAGGTTGCTTAAGCAATCATCAAAAGAAGTTCCATACATGAAGAAATCATCCATGAAAACCTCAACAATCTTTTCACAAAAGTTAGAGAATATAGCAGTCATACATCTTTGAAAGGTAGCAGGTGCATTACATAAACCAAAAGGCATACGTCTATAAGCAAAGGTACCAAAAGGGCAAGTAAAAGTGGTCTCTTCCTGATCCTATTTTCACACAGGTATTTGAGAGAAACCAGAATAACCATCTAGAAAGCAAAAATGTGTATGTTTAGATAATCTTTCTAGCATTTCATCAATAAAAGGTAAATGGTAATGATCCTTTCTAGTAGCTTTATTTAATTTGTGGAAATCAATTACCATTCTATAACCTGTAACAATTTTTTGTGGGATCAATTCATCTTTATCATTAGGAACAATAGTAATACCTCCTTTCTTAGGGACACAATGGACATGGCTTACCCACCGACTATCAGCAACGGGATAAATTATACATGGCTCCAGAAGCTTTAGTATTTTATTTCTTACCACTTCTTTCATCTTAGGATTTAACCGTCGTTGGTGATCAACAACCGGTTTAGTGTCTTTCTCCAATTTTATTTTGTGCTGGCATAGAGTGGGACTAATGCCCTTAAGATCATCAAGACTATATCCAATAGCAGCACGGTGCTTCTTCAGAGTTTTCAATAATTTCTCTTCTTCCTTCTCTGAAAGGTTAGCACTAATAATAATAAGATATATCTTGTTCTCATCAAGATAAGCATATTTAAGAGTATCAGGTAATGGTTTAAGCTCAATCACGGGATCACCCTTAGGTGGAGGAGGATCCCCTAAAATTTCAATAGGCAAGTTGTGTTTCAAAATAGGTCCCTGTTTAAAGAATACTTCATCTATTTCCCTTCTTTCATTCATAAACATATCATTTTCATGTTCTAGCAAATATTGCTCTAAAGGATCATTAGGAGGCCCAGCAATAGAAGCAAGACCAATAATTTCATCTTTACTAGGAAATTCTTTATCATGGGGTTGTCTATGAAATTTAGAGAAATTAAAATCATGAAACATATCCCCTAAACCAACCGTAACAATATCCTTTTCGCAATCTATCCTAGCATTAACAGTATTCAAGAAGGGTCTACCAGATATAATGGGACAAAAGTCATCTTGTGGGGAACCAAGAACAAGAAAATCAGTAGGATATTTAACTTCTGTAACAATCCCAACTGGTGAAATAGTATCTCTATTGGCAAGCTTAATTGTATCATCAATACCTTCTATCTCAGCAGGTGCAATATCATGCATAATTTCCTCATATAAGGAATGAGGTATTGCACTCACACTAGCACCCATATCACATAAGCCATGATAACAATGATCTCCTATTTTAACAGAAATAACATGCATGCCTACAACAGGTCTATGTTTATTCTTAGTATCAGGTCTAGCAATTCTAGCAGCTTCATTACAGAATAAATCACATGCCCATCAATATTATCGACAAAGAGATATTTAACCATAGCAATACTAGGTTCAACTTTAATTTGCTCAGTGGGTGTAGGTGTTCTAGCATTACTCTTACGAATCACAGTTGAAGCTTTAGCATGATCCTTCATTCTAACAGGAAAAGGTGGTTTCTCAATATAAGCGGTAGGAACAATAGGATCAACATTGTAAGTGATAGTATTTTCTCCAACTTTAATAGGTTCAACTACTTTTACTTCAATGGGAGAATGATATTTAAACTACTTCTCCTTAGGGAGATCAACATGAGTAGCAAATGATTCACAGAAAGAAGCTATTATCTCAGAGTCAAGTCCATATTTAGTGCTAAATTCACGAAAAATATCGGTATCCATAAAAGATTTAACACAATCAAACTTAGGTGTTATACCTGACTCCTTACCTTTGTCGAGTTCTCAAGCTTCAGAGTTGCATTTAATTCTTTCCAATAAATCCCATCTGAATTCAATAGTGTTCATCATAAAAGAACTAGTACAAGAAGTATCGAGCATGGAGTGATTATTGAGAGAAAGCCGAGCATAAATTTTTGAATAATCATTTCTCTTGAGAGATCATGATTGGGGCATGGATATAACATTGACTTAAGCCTCCCCCAAGCTTGAGCGATACTTTCTCCTTCGCGAGGCCAAAAATTATATATATAGTTACGATCACAATGAACCAGATGCATAGGATAAAACTTCTAATGAAATTCCAATTTCATTTGGTTGTAGTTCCATGATCCAATATCATCACATAGCCTAAACCATGTCAATGCCTTTCCCTTCAAAGATAAAGTGAAGACCTTCTTCTTGATAACATCCTTTGGCATACCTGCAAGCTTAAATAATCCACAAACTTCATCCACATAGATTAGGTGCATATCGGGATGTAATGTTCCATCTCCTGTAAAAGGATTAGCTAGCAGTTTCTCTATCATACCCGAAGGAATTTCAAAGTAAACATTTTCAGTAGGTTGAGGAGCAACTCTTTGCTCTACTGGTCAGGGTGAAGATACCTCGAACAAGCCCCTCAAAGGATTATTTTCCATAGTAACAAGTGACAGTAAATTTCAGCACACTATATAATTTTTTCCTTGCCAAATTCCACTTAACATAGGCACTTCACTTCCCGGCAACGGTGCCAGAAAAGAGTCTTGATGACCCACAAGTATAGGGGATCTATCATAGTCATTTCGATAAGTAAGAGTGTTGAACCCAACGAGGAGCAAAAGGAAATGACAAGCGGTTTTCGGTAAGGTATTCTCTGCAAGCACTGAAATTATAGGTAACAAATAGTTCTGTGATAAGGTAATTTTGAATGGGTAACAAGTAACAAAAGTAAACAAGGTGCAGCAAGGTGGACCAATCCTTTTGTAGTAAAGGACAAGCCTGGACAAACTCCTATATAAAGGAAAACGCTCCCGAGGACACATGGAAATTATCGTCAAGCTAGTTTTCATCATGCTGATATGATTCACGTTCGTTACTTTGATAATTTGATATGTGGGTGGACCAGTGCTTGGGTACTGCCCTTCCTTGGACAAGCATTCCACTTATGATTAACCCCTCTCGCAAGCATCCGCAACTACGAAAGAAGAATTAAGGTAAACCTAACCATAGCATGAAACATGTGGATCCAAATCAGCCCCTTGCGAAGCAACGCATAAACTAGGGTTTAAGCTTCTGTCACTCTAGCAACTCATCATCTACTTATTACTTCCCAACGCCTTCCCCTAGGCCCAAACAATGGTGAAGTGTCATGTGGTCGACGTTCACATAACACCACTAGAGGAAAGACAACATACATCTCATCAAAATATCGAACGAATACCAAATTCACATGACTACTTGCAGCAAGACTTCTCCCATGTCCTCAGGAACAAACGTAACTACTCACAAATCATATTCATGTTCATAACCAGAGGGGTATTAATATGCATAAAGGATCTTAACATATGATCTTCCAACGAATAAACCAACTAGCATCAACTACAAGGAGTAATCAACACTACTAGCAACCCAGAGGTACCAATCTGAGGTTTTGAAACAAAGATCGGATACAAGAGATGAACTCGGGTTTGAGATAAGATGGTGTTGGTGAAGATGTTGATGGAGATTGACCCTCTCCCGATGAGATGATCGATGGTGATGATGATGGTGATGATTTACCCCTCTCGGAGGGTTGTTTCCCTAGCAGAACAGCTCCGCTGGAGCCCTAGATTGGTTTCGCCAGGTTCTGCCTCGAGACGGCCGTGCTTCCTCCCGAAAGCTTCCTTATTATTTTTTTCCAGGGCAAAAGACACCATATATCAGAAGATGGGCATCGGGGAGCTTCCAGGTGGCCCACGAGGCAGGGGGCGCGCCCAGGGGGTAGGGCGCGCCGTCCACCCTCGTGGACGGTGGGTGGCCCCCCTCTGGTGCTTTCTTCGCCCAATATTTTTAATTTATTCCAAAACTGACTTTCGTGGAGTTTCAGGACTTTTGGAGTTGTGCAGAATAGGTCTCTAATATTTGATCCTTTTCCAGCCCAGAATTCCAGCTGCCGGCATTCTCCCTCTTCATGTAAACCTTGTAAAATAAGAGAGAAAAGACATAAGTATTGTGACATAATGTGTAGTAACAGCCCATAATGCAATAAATATCGATATAAAAGCATGAAGCAAAATGGACGTATCAGGCATCCCCAAGCTTAGGCTCTTGGTTGTCCTTGAATATTACCTTCGGGTGCCTTGGGCATCCCCAAGCTTAGGCTCTTACCACTCCTTATTCCATAGTCCATCAAATCCTTACCCAAAACTTGAAAACTTCACAACACAAAACTTAACAGAAAATCTCATAAGCTCAGTTAGTATAAGAAAATAAATCACCACTTTTGGTACTATTGTGAACTCATTCTTTATTTATATTGGTGTAATATTTACTGTATTCCAACTTGTCCATGGTTCATACCCCCCGATACTACCCATAGAATCATCAAATAAGCAAACAACACATAGAAAACAGAATCTGTCAGAAACAGAACAGTTTGTAGTAATCTGTAACTCTCGAATACTTCTGTAACTCCAAAACTTCTGAAAGATTAGGACGACCTAAGAAATTTGTTTATCAATCTTCTACAAAAAGAATCAAATCAAAAGCATGCTTCTGTTAAAAATGAGATTTTTTTTCCTGAGCGCAAAAGTTTCTGTCTTTCAGCAAGATCAAATCAACTATCACCATAAGCTATCCCAAAGGTCTTACTTGGCACAAACACTAATTAAAACACAAAACCACATCTAACCAGAGGCTAGATGAATTACTATTGCAAGACAGAACCTAAAAAGCAAAAACAAAAATAAAACTAGGTTGCCTCCCAACAAGCGCTATTGTTTGACACTCTTAGCTAGGCATAAAACACGAATAGATCTGGGTATAATCGTAATAATGATAAGGCAAATCTCGAAAAATCATCTCATACTCCCTTCATTCAGCATCAAGTTTTCTTTGTGGTAAGCAACATTAATCAAAAGGGCTAAATTTAATAGGATAAGAATCCCCAAGATCGAGTTCGGGAGGAATTGGTTCCTCCTTCGGCCCCTCGTATTGTATGACCAACTCATCATTATAAGCATTCTTTTGGCAAAAAGTCCTGAGCTTGTGTCCAAGAGAGAAACCCAATCCGCTGTTTTGTACGGCAAAATTTTCATTAAGCTCGGAAATCTTATCAACTAAAACATCGGTAGGAACCCTCTTTCTTAAATTTTCGTTATAAGCAACATGATCTAAAGAACGTAAACACATTATTTCCTCTTGGTTAAAGAAAATTCCCTCTGTGGGAGGATGACCACGATCTACTTTATAATGCGCGAAAATTCACTAGCTTCTTTAATAATAAATCTAAACTCATGGGCTAGAAATATAGTGGCGGCGTGCTTAACAGAAGAATGTTCAATATTAGAAAACTCTAGAAAAATCCTTTGTATGGATGGATGCATATGAACAAATTGTCTTTCAAGTTCAACTACGAGCAAAGATTTAACATCTGCAAAACTACTAGTTTTATGGAGAATAGATCCACCCAAAATAGGAAGCGCACCAGCATAAGTAAAGAAATCTTGAATAAACCCCTTCCCCAATAATATTGTCACTACCTATGCGAAGCTTTTTAGTGTGCAGAATAGTAGATTCTTCATGAGGATTAGTAGTAGCAAAAGCATCAAAATTCCCCCCATCGGTACTACTATCCTTTTCAGCGATAACCTCCCCAATTTCAGACACGGTGGCAGCAAACAAATCTAGCAAACGGATAAACGAAAAGGCAAATGAGGAAGACGTACGGAAGAGGGGTGAAGAAAAGGGCAAATATTTTCGAAAATCATTTTAGAAGTGGGGGAGAGGAAAACGAGAGGGGAATGCCGAATAATGTAATGCAAGAGATGAGAGTTTATGATGGGTACTTCGTATTTCTTGACTTGCCGTAGATCTCCCCGGCAAGGTGCCAGAAATTCTTCCTACTACTTCTTGAGCTTGCACTGGTTTTTCCCTTGAAGAGGAAAGTATTTCCCTCTGTTTGAGAACCAATGTATTAATCCAGTAGGAGACAACACACAAATCACCGAATACCTGCACAAACAATCAAACAACTTGCACCCAACACGATAAAGGGGTTGTCAATCCCTTCACGGTCACTTGAAAAAGTGAGATCTGATAGAGATAGATAAATGATAAAGTAAATATTTTTGGTATTTTTGGTTTATAGATCGGAAAGTAAAAGATTGCAAAATAGTAGATCGGAAACTTATATGATGGAAAATAGACCTGGGGGCCATAGGTTTCACTAGAGGCTTCTCTCAAGATAGCAAATAATACAGTGGGTGAACAAATTACTGCTGAGCAATTGATAGAAAAGCGCAAAGTTATGACAATATCTAGGGCAATGATCATGAATATAGGTATCTCGTCCATGTCAAGTAGACCGAAACGATTCTGCATTTACTACCATTACTCCACACATCGACCGCTATCCAGCATGCATCTAGAGTATTAAGTTCATAAAGAATGGAGTAATGCATTAAGTAAGATGACATTATGTAGAGGAATTAACTCAAGCAATATGATGAAAGCCCCATCTTTTTATCCTTCATGGAAGCAATACAATACGTTCCTTGCTGCCCCTACTGTCACTGGGAAAGGACACCGCAGGATTGAACCCAAAGCTAAGCACTTCTCCCATTGCAAGAAAAACCAATTTAGTTGGCCAAACCAAACCAATAGTTCAAAGAGAATTACAAAGATATCAAATCATGCATAAAAGAATTCAGATAAGATTCAAATAATATTCACAGATAAGCTGGACATAAATCCACAATTCATCGGATCTCGGTAAACACACTGCAAAAAAGTATTACATCGAATAGATCTCCAAGAACATCGAGGAGAACATGGTATTGAGAATCAAAGAGATATAATAAGCCATCTAGCTACTAGCTATTGGCCCGTAGGTTAGTGGTAAACTACTCACACTTCATCGGAAGGGCAATAGAGTTGATGTAGAAGCCCTCCGTGATTGAATCCCCCTCTGGCAGGGTGCCGAAAAAGGTCCGTACATGGGATCTCATGGGTACAGATGGTTACAGTAGTGGAGAAGTGATTTCGTGGATGCCTCTGGTGGTTTGGGGATATTTGGGAATATATAGGCAAAAGAATTAGGTCAGGAGGTGCACGAGGGGGGGGGGCACAAGGTTGGGGGGCGCGCCCTCCGTCCTTGTGGCCGCCTCGTGGCTCCTTCGACTTCATCTCCAAGTCTCTTGGTTGTCTTCTGGTCCCAGAAAAATCATCGCGAAGGTTTTATTCCATTTGGACTTCGTTTGGTATTTCTTTTCTGCGAAAATCTAAAACAAGGAAACAAGAGGAACTGGCACTGGGCTCTAGATTAATAGGTTAGTCCCCAAAATAATATAAAATAACATATTAATGCATATAAAACATCCAAAATAGATAATATAATAGCATGGAACAATAAAAAATTATAGATACATTGGAGACTATTGGACTCCGAACAACATTCGGTCACCAACATACATAACTCATATAATACTATATCGTCAACAAACGTTAAGCGTCTGGACCCTACGGGTTCGAGAACTATGTAGACATGACCGAGACACTTCTCCGGTCAATAACCAATAGCGGAACCTGGATGCCTATATTAGCTCCTACATATTATACGAAGATCTCTATCGGTCGAACCTTATGACAACATACGCAATTCCCTTTGTCCATCGGTATGTCACTTGCCGAGATTCGATCATTGGTATCATCATACCTAGTTCAATCTCATTACTGGCAAGTCTCTTTACTCGTTCCATAATACATCATCCTATAACTAACTCCTTAGTCACTTTGCTTGCAAGCTTCTTGTGATGCTGTATTACTGAGAGGGCCCAGAGATACCTCTCCGATACACGGAGTGACAAATCCCAATCTCGATTCATGCCAACTCAACATACACCTTTGGAGATACCTGTAGAGCATCTTTATGATCACCCAGTTATGTTGTGACGTTTGATAACACACATGGTATTCCTCCGGTATCCGGGAGTTGCATGATCTCATGGTCGAAGGAACATGTATTTGACATTATGAAAGCAGTAGTAATAAACTAAACGATCATATGCTAAGCTAACGGATGGGTCTTGTCCATCACATCATTCTCCTAATGATGTGATCCCATTATCAAATGACAACACATGTCCATGGTTAGGAAACCTTAACCATCTTTGATCAACGAGCTAGTCTAGTAGAGACTCACTAGGGACACGGTCATTGTTTATGTATTCACACATGTAATTAAGTTTCCGATCAATACAATTCTAGCATGAATAAGGAAATATAAAATAACAACTTTATTATTGCCTCTAGGGCATATTTCCTTTAGATACCTCACCGACGGTGACGGCAACCTCTGTCTCCATCTCCACGCCGTGTTCCGGTGCTTCAGTCGCCCCGGCGTCACCACTCCCTCCGATGGGGCGCTTCGGCGACATCCTCATACACTGGCAGCTTTGAGGACTGAGAGCGGCGTCGAGGATGCAAGCGGAGAGACAGGATTGTGTGTGTGCCGAGGATGGGGGTGCGGCCGCTCGGGCGCGCCATTAATCTGGAGTAGTGGGAGAGAGGCGGGCGGTGGTCAAACCGCTGGCTCGCCTCCCGGTGAGCCTGCACACCAGACTGCTGGCATGCCTATCGTCATTTCACACAGTTACTCGCACGCCTCCTGATGACATTGCGTAGCGAGCACGCCTCCCGTTAATTCACACACCTCACGTACGCCTCCCAGTCTGCCTGCGTGGTGGACTGCTCGCATGCGTCCCGTCAACTCACGCCTGCTCACATGGCACACGAGGCATGTGGCAGCAGGTATATTGTTTTTCTATTTGGATGATTAATGTTGTCGCTTTATTGCTTAACCGAAGCATGGCATGTATCCGTTGTTGGTCTAACACTCACAGTTCGAATAAATAATCCGTTTGCGATATTGCTTCCCAATTATTAATAATCTCCAGTTTGTAAGAAGATAAATATTACACCAAAACTGGTCTCAAATTTGACAAAAAAGTATAATGCCACTTTGTATTGGCGTCCATATGACAACACGATAAGTTTCATGAATTTCAAATAAGTTCTGGATGTACTAGAATTTAAAAATCAGGATTCTCAATGTTTGAAATTTCTTGCACGGGGAGTAAACATGCACCCAGTGAGATACATGTGTTTTTGCAATCCATTTAGGTGCACTATCACGTGTGCATGTAGCTCAAATTTGATTTTTGCACATTATACCTGTCGGGGTGGACGGCGTCCCCCGCGAGCACCTATGGGGCCGGAGCCCCTTTCGTTGTCCGGTGAGGGGGGCGGAGGGAGGACGGAGAGCAGATCGAGGCGAGCACACGGGCGGTTTACCCAGGTTCGGGCCGCGATGGACGCGTAAAACCCTACTCCTGCTTGGTTGTATTCAACTGGGGAGCTCGGGAGCTTGGAGAGCTAGCTACACCGAGCGTATGGATGTCTGGATTCCGAATCTCCGAACCCCCTCTACGTTGCACACGGGCCTCCTTTTATAGCGCAAAGGGGTCACCGACAGGTGTCAACGTAAGAGAAAGGGGTAAAAGTGTAAAAGGGGTGGAAGTTGTAACAGTGCGGGAGCAGTGGCGCTACAGTGCGGCACAGTGTTATCATACCTACTTCTGACGGTAGGGGACAAGGGCATTAAATGCCCGTCACGGTCGCCTGGACAGCACCGAGGCGGACCGTTAGGTGCGCCACCGCTCGCCACGGTGGTGGCTGCATGCCACCGCATACCCCAGGCTGCACGGTGCCCCGCCACGTGCCCTTGGGGGAAACCCCGGAGCGACGCGTGGGCGGGTGAGCTGGAGCGCAGTCCTGAGGCGGCGATTTGCCGCGGCAAGTGGCTTGCCGCGGGGGTCGTCTTCCTGTGCCTGATAGCTTGCCGGCTATCAGGCCTTGCTGGGGCGCATGGCGCGCCGTGGCGGGCTTCTCTTGTGGTGCCTGGGTTCGGCCTTCCCGACAAGCTCCTCTTGTCGGGGTCTCGATCTTCTGTCTCGTATACTTTGTTCTTGGATGGTATTACATGGGCTTAGTCGTCCCGGCAAGCTCCTCTTGCCGGGGTCTTGTCTTCTCGGCCCGGCAAGCTCCTCTTGCCGGGGGCCTTGTCTTGGATGCTTGGTCTTCTCTTGGCGCTTCCTGTGCGGGCCTCGCCGCAGGGTGCTACAACTGCCCGTGCACAAGTCTGGGGTACTAAGGTACCCCTACTTTAGTACACCGACAGGAGCCCCCGGGCCTGGGCCACACACGGTGCCGAGCGTCGTTGGGCCAGGCCCTAACAGTGCACGGGCACGCGTGGCCTTGGTCGCGCTGCTCCTTAACTCCGCATCCATCGCACCTTCCCCAGGCGGCGCGCGCTTATCGCGGCGTCGTGGGGGCGAAACGCCCGTTCCCTCTTTAAGTGGAGGGAGGTGCGGAGGCGCGGCTCGATAAATGAACGGGGGTGAGGCGCGGCTTTCGAGGCGTCCGTTCCCCATAATTACGGGATGGGGAGAGGTCGTCCCACCCGCCGCCGCGGTTCTGCGCGCCCACCACGTGGTCTTCATGCACTCGGAGTCGCGGCGGCGGAGGCAGGGAGTCGGGCCGGCGCGGGTCGATGCAGTGGGTCGGCCCCAGTCGCCTGCCCTTCCTCCGCTTCTATTGGAGGAGCGAGGCGGCCGCGTCCCCACTCCGCCCCTTTATAAGGAGCGAAAGGGGGCAACGGAAATCCGCACTCCATCTCCTTCCTCCTTCTGCTTCTGGTTTCCTTCCCCCACCTGCGATGGAGGGGGGGGGAACCCTGGTTCTTCTTCGGTTGCCGCGAGGGTGTCTGCTAGGCAACGCGCCCCTCCTCCCCTTGCGCCCGCGGCGGCGGAGCCGGTCGTCCGGGGAAGAGGGAGAGGGCGAGGTCGCGGACGAGGTCGTGGACGGGGCCGGGGCGCTCGGGGCGGACGGATCGGTGCGCCGTCCTCGCCTCCGCCAGCGGCTCCGTTCCTTCCCGCTGTCCATCTCGGGGACGACCCCTGTGAGTTCATTATCAGGCTGCGCCGGGCGCCTCGTCGCTGCCTCCGGCTTCCCGCTCCATTCGCGAACGTGTTGGAGGTGGAGCAGTCTGAGACGCTAAACCTGCGCATGAGGGGCTGCGGGATCAGTGGGACGCGAGTCCACGTCGAGTCCCGAGCCCCCGGCGTGGTGTGTCTGGGCCGCGGGTGGAAGACGTTCGCCCGGATCCACAGCTTGACGGAGGGGTTCACCCTCCACTTTAAGCTAGTGGGGGAGGACCTCCTCTCCGTCAAGGCCTTCTGGGGCTTCGGCATCCGGGCCCGGTGCTGCGAAGATAGCTCCTCCGACAGCGAAGGCTCCTCCTCGAGCGAGAGTGACGAGGAGGGGAGCGACAGCGACGACGAGGGGAGCAGCCGCCGGGATGACGGGTCCGACTAGGCGTCGGTCGCAGCTCCGTGTGGCACCGGCGGCCCCATCGTCCGCGCCGGGCTCCGTGAACTCCCCGGGGTCGTCTCCTTGGGCGGCTGGCGTAGGGGGGCTGCTGAGGAGGACAGGGGGCGGGCGTCGAAGGCTGCGAAGTCGGAGTACGGGCCGACTTCGACAGCTGGCTGACGCTCCGGTGCCTCGTGTTCCAGATGCGCCCCAGACGCCGTCATCACCCTTGCTCTCGGTGACGACCACCGGGGTCTTCTCTTCGGCCCGGCAAGCTCCTCTTGCCGGGGGCTTGATCTCCTCGGGCGGCCGGAGTGGCGAGGCTGGGGAAGAGGAAGAGGCTGGCGGCAAGGCCGCTGCCTCATCTTCCAGCTCTGCCTCCGGCGCCTCCGTCTTCTTCAGCCTCCGGAGACCCCCGGGCGGAGCCCCCGGATCTTCTCTTGGTGCCTTCTGCCACCCGTAGCTCGCCTAGGTGCCCCTTTCGCCCTCTTCGCCTACTTGCCCTACCTCCTGAGGAGAGAGACAAGAAAGGGATTACGGGCACCTTATCTCTTTTCAGCTTGTAAGCCTTCGGGCCTTAGTTGCGTTTAAGCCTTGTAATCCCTCCTTTCATGTTTTTCATTCTCTCTGAACTGTACCTGAGTGGAATGTTTTTAATGAAAAGGGGATGTTTGCCGGATCATTTGTCTCGCGGGTGGAAACCGCGGTAAGGAACGAATCCTTTACATCGTTAAGATAGACAGTTTCTCGCCCGGCAACAGGCCCAGCCGCTCCCCCGCACTGCTTGACCTTTCTCACGCCTTTGGCGGAGGCGGGGAGCAGGCGGGTTCCGGCCCCTCGCTTCCCTCCCCCTTGCTGCCGCGGCTGCTATCGAAACGGGCCCCAGGAACGCGCTCTGGGGCTTGCCGCTAAGAGAGCACGGTAGCTTTTCAGGAGGAAAGGAGGCTTTCAAATTCCACAGTCCATAAGAGAATGCATGATGAGGGATGCAAAAACTTATCTGAGGTTGCAGCCCCCGGCGACTCTGGCTCGCCGGGGCGTAGGTGTTGGCTCGTCCTTCTCCTCTTCCTTGTCCTTGAGCGGCCCGGCAAGGACATTCAATTCCTGCGAGTCAAAGGGAAAGGACGGGAAAAAAGACGCGGACTCGACCTCTAAGTTAGGGGTTAGCGACAGTTAGGAACTGACAACCCTAACCAAGGACGAGACTCTGACTGAGCATGCATGCTAAAATCTAGGGCGCCAGCGCTTCTTTATCTTCGGCCAGGGGCTTCGCCTGGCTTTGTACGAGGGGTTACATGCAACATCGGCAAGGCCTGCACAAACCGGTGGTTGCCGGAGCGGATCACGGCAACCGCGCCTTATGGGCGAAACTTGCGAAGATGCTCTATGTTCCCAGGAGTTGCTCACTGGTAGGCCCTCTTCGGTCTCGAGGCGGACAGCGTCGGGCCTCGCGACTCGTCTCACCCGATAAGGGCCTTCCTGCTTCGGCGTCGACTTGTTATAATTCTTGGCCGACTGAACGTGCCTAAGAACAAGGTCGCCTAACAGGGCAGCTTTATCTGGTGCCAGGGGCTTCGCCTGGCTTTGTACAAGGGGTTACATGCAGCAGCGGCAAGGCCTGTACAAACCGATGGTTGCCGGAGCGGATCACGGCAACCGCGCCTTATGGGCGAAACTTGTGAAGATGCTCTATGTTCCCAGGAGTTGCTCACTGGTAGGCCCTCTTCGGTCTTCAGGCGGACAGCGCCGGGCCTCGCGACTCGTCTCACCCGATAAGGGCCTTCCTGCTTCGGCGTCGACTTGTTATAATTCTCGGCCGACTGAACGTGCCTAAGAACAAGGTCGCCTAACAGGGCAGCTTTATCTGGTGCCAGGGGCTTCGCCTGGCTTTGTACAAGGGGTTACATGCAACAGCGGCAAGGCCTGTACAAACCGATGGTTGCCGGAGCGGGTCACGGCAACCGCTCCTTATGGGTGAAACTTGCGAAGATGCTCTATATCCCAGGAGTTGCTCACTGGTACGCCTTCTTCGGTCTCGAGGCGGACAGCGCCAGGCCTCGTGACTTGTCTCACCCGATAAGGTCCTTCCCACTTTGGCGTCAACTTGTTGGAATCCTTGGCCGACTGAGTGCGCCGAAGAACAAGGTCGCCCTCTTCGAGACTCCTGGCCTTGACCTTGCGGCTATGGTAGCGACGCAAGGCTTGCTGGTATCGAGCAGCTCGTACCGCAGCCTGGAGACGTCCTTCCTCAAGGAGCAGCGCGTCATCTTGGCGCAGCTGCTCTTGCTCGAGCTCGTCATAAGCGAGCACCCGAGGAGATCCGTATACGAGTTCCGTGGGGATAACTGCTTCCGCTCCATAGACTAGAGCAAAGGGTGTCTGTCCGGTGGCTCGACTCGGCGTCGTTCTGATTGACCAAAGAGCCGCCGACAGCTCCTCAATCCAATTTCTTCCGCACTTGCGCAGCCTGTCGAAGGTCCTGGTCTTGAGTCCGCGCAGCACTTCAGCGTTGGCCCTTTCTGCTTGACCGTTGCTCCTGGGGTGAGCAACCGAAGCGAAACAGACCTTGGCGCCGAGATCCTGGGCGTATTGCATGAAGGCGCGGCTTGTGAATTGTGTCCCGTTGTCGGTGATGATTCTGTTGGGGATTCCGAAACGGCAGACGATCGACCGGAAGAACTTGACTGCTGACTGCGCGGTCACCTTCCTCACTGGCTCCACTTCTGGCCACTTCGTGAACTTGTCGATTGCAACGTACAAGTACTCGAAGCCCCCGACGGCTCGGGGAAAAGGGCCGAGGATATCGAGCCCCCAGACCGAGAAGGGCCAGGATAAAGGGATTGTTTGGAGAGCTTGAGCTGGCTGATGAATCTGTTTTGCATGGAACTGGCACGCTTCACACTTGGTTACTAGTGCAGTTGCATCTTGGAGGGCTTCTTGCCAGAAGAACCCTTGCCGGAAGGCTTTCCCGACAAGCGCTCTTGCGCCAATGTGATGGCCGCATATGCCTCCGTGTATCTCTGCCAACAGCTTCTGTCCGTCTTCCCTGGAGATGCACTTCAATCTGACACCGTTGAGTCTCCTTCTGTACAGCTCGTTGTCCACGAACTGGTACATACTTGACTGCCTGGTGATCTTCTCTATCTCTTCTGGGTCGTCGGGAAGTTCTCCAGTTTGCAGAAAACGGACGATCTGCTGCGCCCATGCCGGAGCCCGGGGCTCGACGGCAAGGACTAAAGGCATGAAGGCCGCTGCGGGGACCCCGGCTTCTACGGCAAGAACCTCTGGTTCCGCCGGAGCCGGTGATCCCCCGGCAAGCTTGCCGGGGCAAAGCTTGTCGGGAACCCCCGCTTCAACTGGACAGATCCTCGGATCCGCAGGAGCGGACTGTTCCTCAGCGTTCAGACTGCCGATCTGCTTGCCGGAGCAAGGCTTATCGGGGACACCTACTTCGACTGGACGGATCCTGGGATCCGCAGGAGCGGGCTGTCCCCCGGCGTTCTGGTTGTTGATCTTGGGGACCTTGGCGGCGGTCTCAGGAAGGTTCGCCTGCAAGTAGTCGCCGGAGACCAACTTCCTTTTCTTGGACTGCCCAACTGATGGTGTAACGGATGGTTGAGTCAGCTTGAGTAAGAAGGTCCCTGGTTCCACAGGTAACTTCAACGAAGCACACTTCGAAAGGCCGTCTGCTATCTCATTCTGAGCTCTCGGGACGTGCTCCATTTGCAGCCCTCCAAAGTGTTCTTCCAGCTTCCTCACTTCATCTACATAAGCTTCCATCAGAGGGCTCTGGTAGCTCTTGTTGACTTGCCGGACCACCAGTTGAGAATCTCCCCGCACAATCAGCTTTCTGATCCCAAGTTCGGCCGCAATCCTGAGGCCGGCGAGCAAGCCTTCATACTCAGCAGTATTGTTGGTTGCTTGCTCTCTTGGGAAGTGCATCTGGATAACATACTTGAGGTGCTCTCCGGTGGGCGCGATGAGTACCACGCCAGCACCGGCGCCTTGCAGCGAGAAGGCACCATCGAAGTACATTACCCACTCGCTTGTTGCTTCTTGTACGGGCGCGCTCGTTTCTTGCTTGGTTCGCCACCTCCACCCTGGGCCTTCCCCTTGTCGCGCCTCTCGTACTCAGCCTTCTGCTGCACGACGAGGTACTCGACGCTTTTGCAGTTGGAGAGATCGTGGCCCTTGGTGCGGTGGATCTTGCAGTATTGCTTGTCGGAGCCGTCCTGCTTGTCGGCTGCCGCCACGGGGGCAGGCTCCTTGCCGGAGCCGCCAGCCTGCGTTTGCTTGGCGGGAGCCTCCTTGCCGGACTCCTCGACGGCAAGCACCTCTTTCCTGTTCTTCCTCCTATTATTCCGCCGCTGGCTTCTCTTCGCCGGGGCGGTGTCGTCACTGTCGCTTTCTCCTGCGCCAGCATCCTCCCCGGGGAGTTTCCTCCCCTCCTCCGCGCGCGCGCACTTGTCAGCCAGGGCATATAGCTCGCTGACGTCCCGGATCTTGGTCATGGCCATCTCTTCACGCATGCGGCGGTTACGCACGTTCTGGTGGAACGCGCTGATAACCGCGGCAGGGTGAACGTCGGGGATGTTGCGATGCACGCGGCTGAAGCGCTGGATGTACTTGCGCAGGGATTCTCCTTCCTTCTGGGCTAGGATGTGGAGGTCGCTATCCTGGCCATGAGGTTTGTGGCCGCCTGTGAAGGCGCCAACAAACTGATGGCAAAGATCCGCCCAGGAAGAAATGGAGCCTTCCGGCAAGTGCATAAGCCACGAACGAACATTCGGCTTAAGCACGAGCGGGAAGTAGTTCGCCAATATCCTCTCGTCGCGCCCCCCGGCAGCTTGCACAGCGATCGTGTAGATGCTGAGAAACTCCGAGGGGTGCGTCCTGCCGTCGTACTTCTCCGGTACGTCGGGCTTGAAGTTCTTCGTGCTGGGCCACCGGACGCGCCGCAGCTCACGGGTGAACGCAGGGCAACCTGCCGCGTACGGTAAGTCACCTGGTTCACCGGGCGCGTGCGCGTCGACAGCGTTCCCAGCCCGCTGGTCTGATTGCCGCCGAGTTTCTCGGCGGCGCTCAATCCTTGTTCGAGCGTCTTCTTGCTGCCGCTCGTCGAGGACTCGGCGCTGGTCCCGGCGAGTCCGCGGGTCTGACGACGCTGTAGAGCCGTCGTCGGCGTTGCTCCAGCGGGGCGGCGTCTTCTGCTTCTGCGCCGGGGAGTGCATGGTGGTTGCACCCCCGGCGGTCTTGTCGCCGTCGGCCTTCGTCTTCTCGACCTGCCGTGGCCGTGAGGTCGCTGGCTGCTGCGGCGTGTCGTTGTTGGCGAAGGCGATCAGGCTCTGGATGGTGGCCCTCCAGCCTTCGGCCTTGTCAGCCGCTGGAGGGTAGTCGAGGAGCAGTTGCGCTCTCGCGAGCGCTTCTGCCGGAGTGGAGGGGAGCGGGGGCGAGTGGCGCGAGGAGCGGGATACGCTCGGACTCCTAACAATGTTAGAAAGAGCGGGGTCCCTCCCCGGCGCCTTCGCCTTGCCCGTGTCCGGACGGGGGCCCGGGGCGTCCCGTGAACCTCCAGTTTGCCCTTGGTCCAGCAAGCGGATGCCACCTCCTGTGGCATGGCGCTGCTGGGTCGTCGTTTGTCGGAACGGATGCGACGCGCCCTCGGAGGCCGAGGCTCGGTCGTCCGCCCTGTTCTTGGATTTGGTGGCGCCGCGAGTGTTCTCGCCGGTGGCCACCCCTCCGACGGCGTCTCCCCCGCCCACCGTTGGCTCCGGTAGCGGTGGAAGAGACGCGGACGGGCCCGCGACCTCCGAAGCCTTCTTCTTCGGGGCCATGGTGTTGATGAAGCTAGCGAATTCAGAGAAGCTGACGAAGAGCGCGCTCGCGCGAACGCCGGATCTGATCCGCACAACCTCGACGCACCCCCTACCTGGCGCGCCAAGAATGTCGGGGTGGACGGCGTCCCCCGCGAGCACCTATGGGGCCGGAGCCCCTTTCGTTGTCCGGTGAGGGGGGGGGAGGGAGCACGGAGAGCAGATCGAGGCGAGCACACGGGCGGTTTACCCAGGTTCGGGCCGCGATGGACGCGTAAAACCCTACTCCTGCTTGGTTGTATTCAACTGGGGAGCTCGGGAGCTTGGAGAGCTAGCTACACCGAGCGTATGGCTGTCTGGATTTCGAATCTCCGAACCCCCTCTACGTTGCACACGGGCCTCCTTTTATAGCGCAAAGGGGTCACCGACAGGTGTCAACGTAAGAGAAAGGGGTAAAAGTGTAAAAGGGGTGGAAGTTGTAACAGTGCGGGAGCAGTGGCGCTACAGTGCGGCACAGTGTTATCATACCTACTTCTGACGGTAGGGGACAAGGGCATTAAATGCCCGTCACGGTCGCCTGGACAGCACCGAGGCGGACCGTTAGGTGCGCCACCACTCGCCACGGTGGTGGCTGCATGCCACCGCATACCCCAGGCTGCGCGGTGCCCCGCCACGTGCCCTTGGGGGAAACCCCGGAGCGACGCGTGGGCGGGTGAGCTGGAGCGCAGTCCTGAGGCGGCGATTTGCCGCGGCAAGTGGCTTGCCGCGGGGGTCGTCTTCCTGTGCCTGATAGCTTGCCGGCTATCAGGCCTTGCCGGGGCGCATGGCGCGCCGTGGCGGGCTTCTCTTGTGGTGCCTGGGTTCGGCCTTCCCGACAAGCTCCTCTTGTCGGGGTCTCGATCTTCTGTCTCGTATACTTTGTTCTTGGATGGTATTACATGGGCTTAGTCGTCCCGGCAAGCTCCTCTTGCCGGGGTCTTGTCTTCTCGGCCCGGCAAGCTCCTCTTGCCGGGGGCCTTGTCTTGGATGCTTGGTCTTCTCTTGGCGCTTCCTGTGCGGGCCTCGCCGCAGGGTGCTACAACTGCCCGTGCACAAGTCTGGGGTACTAAGGTACCCCTACTTTAGTACACCGACAATACCCCTAGAAAATCAATCAATGTGCTAAAACATCTTAACGATCGATGTTTTTTTCAAAATTAAAATGTCCCTCCTTTGGTAACATATGTTCACTACGGGATAACTTAACATGCATCATAGTTGTGGTGGATTCGCGGTGTGTGTGTGTGCGCGCGCCCGTCTGGGGGGTGGGGGTGGCTGGCTGTACACTACGAGTCGTGAGCGTGTGGGTTGGAAGTTTTGTGAGGGAGGTGCCACATCAGAGTCGTGAATTTGTTATTTAAAACATTACACAACCCTTTCATACATACATGTTTTGGCCACATGTAGTCGATGGTTGTCCTACACGATAATCGATACTCATGTGTGATGCTTTCTATGGGTCCGCGGGTCGTCATCCATCACTTTGACCAACAGTCGGCAGAGAGGTTAATTTGACCAGCAAGGTAGAATCTTTTTTGTTTGTGTTATGGTGGGAGTATATAGTACACGTCGAAGAGGTGGAAGGGGACTAGCATATACACTATACGTACACGTCCCGAACAAGTACACCTCACTCAGTGTCAGGACTTTTCAGTTTCCGAGGCACGTGCCACATCAAAGTTGTGAAATTGGCTATTCAAACATCACACAACACCTCTTTGGGCCACATGCATGCAGGCGGTGATTATCCTAGGATACTCACGTGTGACGCTTCCATCTGTGGCCCGCGAGGCCATCATCGATGCATGCACCACTTTGACCTACATCGGGAGAGGTTAATTAATTTCACCATCAAGGAGGATTCTTTTTGGGTTGTATTACGGTAGGAGCATATAGTATGCGTCGAAGAGGGGGAAGGGGACCATCATATATAGTACGCTTCATGAACCTCGCTCTGTGTAGGGACTTTATGATTTTCGAGGCATGTTCCACATCAAAGTTGTGCATTTTGGGTATTCAACATATGTTTGGCCCACATGCAAAGCGATGGTGGTTGTCCTCTCGCACCCACTTAAGCAGTTATCAGTGATATCAGTGCTTTCCATTTGTGGGCCCAATTGGTCCATCACTACTTTGCGTGACAACGAGAGAGGTTAATTTGACTTAGGAGGAGGGATTTTTTTTGTAATACGATATATATAGGTCATGCTCTGGGATGACATGATACAGTTTGAGCACACATGCATCTATACGCATGAATCCCTCCCATCGAGTCGAAGTGGCTAGTACCACAACACGTCATGAACCCATCTCACTTTGTGTGGGGATTGTATGATTTTTGACGCACGCGCCACATCAATGTGGTGAAATGGTATTCTAACATGCATGCACACATCACCTCCATACATATGCATGCAGTGGTTGTCTTCGAACGGTACACTCCCTCGCGTGGTTAAGACAAGCCTATATATTTGTGGGAGATGGTGTTGTTGAAGATATAATGGATCTGAGAGGTATTAAATAGCATAATGGATCTGAACACATAATATTTCACCAAATAAACCATATAGTAATCAACTATAAGATGTAATCAACACTACTAGTCACCCACAGGTACCAATCTGAGGTTTCAGTACAAAGACTGAACACAAGAGATGAACTAGGGTTTGAGAGGAGATGGTGATGTTGAAGATGTTGATGGAGATTGCCCTCCCAAAGATAAGACGGTTGTTGGTGATGACAATGACGATGATTTCCCCCTCCAGGAGGGAAGTCTCCCCCCCTCAGCAGAATTGCTCCGCCGGAGGGCAAAAGTGCTCCTGCCCAAGTTCCGCCTCGACAGAATCGCTCCGCCGGAGGGCAAAAGTGCTCCTGCCCAAGTTCTGCCTCGAGACGGCGTCGCTTCATCCCGAAAGTCTCCCCCTTATTTTTTTCTAGGTCAAAATGACCTATATACTAGAAGATGGGTAGTGGAGGTGGGCCGTGTTGGGCACAACCCACCAGGGCGCACCTAGGGGCCCTGGCATGCCCTCGTGTCTTATGCTCACCAGGGTGCCCCCCTACGACAGTTATTTGCTCCAGTATTTTTTATATATTCCAAAATAATTCTTCGTGAATTTTCAGCTCATTGGGAGATGTGCAGAATAGGTAACTCTGACATAGCGTTTTCATGCCCAGAATTCCAGCTGCCGGTATCCCCCCTCTTTGTGTAAACCTTGCATATTATGAGAGAAAGTGCATTAGAATTACTCCAAAAAGCATTATTACGCATTATAAATAACAGCAAGAAAACATGATGCAAAATGGACGTATCAACTCCCCCAATCTTAGCCCTCGCTTGTCCTCAAGCGAAAAACTGAAATCGAAAAACATGCCCACATGCTTAGAGAGAGAGAGAGAGGTGTCGATAAAAAACAAAATACGGGCATAGAAGCATCATGCTTATTATTATAAAAATAAAGAACTTCAACATAAAACTTTATCACGCAACTTTTATCATATAACTTCTCATGAACAAGTAACAATTCATCACAACATTGAAGTATAAAGCATAAACCTTATTGTAAACCAACAAACTATGTTCTCAGTCAACTTTGCATACCCATGAACAAAAAGTTTCAACCGGACACATAGAAAGATAGGGGCTTATAGTTTTGCCTCCCAACATATTCACCCACTACTGCAGGATGTTGCTAAGCGACATTACGATCAGAGACCCTTCGACGAAACTGTGTGCGATGCCATAATCACAAACGGTGGTGTAAAAAACCCGTCAAAAAAGGTTCAAAATGTTTGCGATGGAGGATGCATCAAACATGGTTCAGACTTTAGTTGTGTGTGCGATGCAGGGCATATGGTTCAACTCAATTAACTGTTTGCGATGAGGAGGAACAAAAGAAACGGGCAGCCAGATGAAGGTGTGTGCAATGTACATCATACGGCTCACTCGGATGAACTGCTTGTGATTAGCCAACACAATGGAAACGGTCAGCCATATCAAAGGTGTGTGCAATATACGGCATGCGGTTCACTCAGATGAATTGTTTGCGTTGAGACATGAGAACAGAAATGGTTCAAATGAACAAGATGTGTGTGATACGCGGCAAACAGGTCTGTAATCAGAAATGTGTGTGAATACCGATAATAACACAGATGGTTACTGCTAATAAGACGTGTATGTTGTGCGATGGGATTGCACACACACACACACACACACACTCTTATAAGGACATGCTTGCATAACCAAATTAAACATCCACTTACATAGGTGGCTACTACAACCATGGCATTTGCACACACCAAAGTAAACTATTCATGCATAATTACATAGGTGGCTACTACACACATGCCATTTCCACACACCAATAAAGTAAATTATATATTACATGCATGATTAACTAGCATAAACAATCATCTGATCATCATCTACTTCTTGTGACGCTTGCTCTGCTTGTGGCTCGATCCGGGCTCGTCGATTTGGGTAACGAGGTACTTCCTCCTGTTAACAATCTGCCTGTGCATCTCGTAGCATGTGTACATGCTCTTGGCCGCAAACCTGAGGTGAGGTTCATCCAGTTGCCGCATCCAGGCCCTGTGCCAGGATAGGGGGCTTGTTCTCTGGGCATCCTGCTTCATATTTTTGTAGTAGGGGTCGATGATGGCCGAGGCGAGCTCGACCAGGGAGTCCTTCTTTATGCTGCCCCAGACCCTGTAGTGGTCATGGATTTCGACAAGGTTCTTGCAAGCCAAGCCCGTAACACTGAGTGCATTTACATCATCTTTGGTTTCCACCGTAGCGAACTTTTAGTCAGTGCTGTTGACAAACCTGTTGAAATGGTCGCAAGGCTCTATGGCCATGCAGTAGTGGTAGATGAGGACATTATGGCACACGCATAACTAGGCGATGACAACCTTCTAATATATCCCGGGACGACCGGCGGTGTACTGGAGGTCGATGCCGACCACCTTGTACTTGTCTCTAGCAAGCAATTGCTCAACGCTGTTGATGTAGTCGTCCACCGCAGCCGGGTCAATGGTGTACACCACCGAGAGGTCCATATCCCTCACGTGGGTCTCCACTCTATGCTCGCTGAACTCCATTGGAGCGCCGCTGGACATACCCTCTCTATGTGTCGTCGTGGGTGTGCTTGTTGTGTTGTGGGGCACGATCGAAAGGTTGAAGATGTTGGCGAACGTAGTAATTTTAAAAAAATCCTACGCACACGCAAGATCATGGTGATGCAAAGCAACGAGAGGGGTGAGTGTTGTCCACGTACCCTCATAGATCGTAAGCGGAGGCATTATGACAACGCGGTTGATGTAGTCATACGTCTTCACGATCGACCGATCCTAGTACGAAAGTACAACACCTCCGTTATTTGCACACGTTCAGCTCGGTGACGTCTCATGAACTCACGATCCAGCAGAGTCTCGAGGGAGAGTTTTGTCAGCACGATGGCGTGGCGACAGTGATGATGAAGCTACCGGCGCAGGGCTTCGCCTAAGCACTACGACGATATGACCAAGGTGGATTATGGTGGAGGGGGGCACCGCACACGGCTGGAAACAATCAACTTGTGCGTTCTAGGGTGCCCCCTGTAGGTGTCAAAACCGGCGGATCTCGGGTAGGGGGTCCTGAACTATGCGTCTAAGGTCGATGGTAACAGGAGACGGGGGACACGATGTTTACCCAGGTTCGGTCCCTCTCTATGGAGGTAATACCCTACTTCCTGCTTCATTGATCTTG
The DNA here is from genome assembly GCA_032464435.1 of Aegilops umbellulata. Lineage (NCBI taxonomy): Eukaryota > Viridiplantae > Streptophyta > Magnoliopsida > Poales > Poaceae > Aegilops > Aegilops umbellulata. Next base: position 96,982,848 of record CP136060.1, read on the forward strand.
ATGAATATGAGTACTACAAGAGTTGATCTACCTCGAGATCATAATGGCTAAAAGCCTGTAAGTCTAGCCTGTATGACTATGATTATGATTCTTGCCTCTACGGACTAAGCCCTCCAGTTTATATAGACACCAGAGGGGACTAGGGTTGTACAAAGTCGGTTACAGAGAAAGGAATCTTCATATTGGGACGCCAAGCTTGTCTTCCATGCCAAGGACAGTCCCATCCGGACACGGGAGAGAGTCTTTGGTCTTATATCTTTACAGCCCATCAGTCCGGCCTACGTACCATAGTCCGGACGCCCGAGGAGCCCTTAATCCAGGACTCCCTCAGTAGCCCCTGAACCAGGCTTCAATGACGAGGTGTCCAGCACACAAATTGTCTTCGACATTGCAAGGCCGGTTCCTTCTCCGAATACTCCAACACAGTCTTCGGACGCAACGAACGTGTCCGGCTCTGCAAAACAAATTACACACACAACCGCAGAGAGTATAATATTTCACGAGTCCAATCCGCTGACAACCTTTGGTAATGTGATATCACGTCATCACCCGGTCATTATTTCAAACCTATTTTCAGCTTGCCACTTTGAGATGCGGTCTCATTGGCACGCCTTGCCAAAGCAGAGATCGTGTCCCCTTATTACGGGATTCTCATCAATATGGGCGTGGGTAATCCAACTGTGCCGTTTGCACAGCCCTTGGGAACTAGCGACTAGGGAGGTGCTTGATATTCACTGCCTTTATAAGGATATAAGGATTCCCTTCTTTCACCCACGCCTTCTCTCTCTCTCTCTGCCCTCCCAATCTCGAGCTCTAGCGCCCAAGTCCTCATCCTTTCCGCCTCAAGGAAGCACTCGACCATGTCCGGATCGGGAGCACAAGGCAAGTGGATGGACTCCTCCGTTAAGGAGAAGGACATCACCATGCTTCAGGAGGCCGGGTATCTGGCAAAAGAAATCGCCCACCGGCTTCCGGCCAAGGGGAAAATCGTCCCCACCCCGAAGCCCAATGAGAGGGTGGTGTTCATCCCCCATTTCGTCCGCGGGTTAGGGTTTCCTCTCCACCCTTTCGTCCGCGGACTCATGTTCTATTATGGGCTAGATTTCCATGATCTAGCCCCAAACTCCTTCCTCAACATCTCGGCATTCATTGTCGTGTGTGAGACCTTCCTCCGCATTCCACCCCACCTCGGACAGTGGCTTAAGATCTTCAACGTGAAGCCAAAGGTGGTGGATGGCCAACACGCAGAGTGCGGAGGTGCCATGGTGAGCAAGATGCCCAATGTCACATGGCCCAAAGGTACTTTTGTGGAGATCGTCAAAGAGTGGTAGAAATTGTGGTTCTATATTACATAGCTCCGCAACGCCACCAGGGCCGTGGCTCCTGAATTTAAATCCGGAGCCCCAATGCGGCTCACCTCCTGGCTAGAGAAGGGACTGAATTGGTCTTCATCGGATGAGTTGATAGCACTGCAGACGGGCATCCAGAGCATGGTGGACAAGAACATCAAGCTCGTTAATGTGATCTAGGTGATGCTAGTTCGCCGGATCCTGCCATGCCAGAGCCGGACTTACCATTTATGGGAGTTCAATCCGGCCAAGCACTAGACCTTGCAACAGTTCTTCAGAACTACGCACGGAGATATCTGGAAGGTGCTCTTCAAGGGCAATGAGACGCGACAGGAGACCACCGAGGACCACGGGCATGATCTGACCCATCCCGCTAGTGCGGTAAGTCTTTCGCATTTCAAGGTGTATCCTCTACTTGCTTATTCAAGGAAGATACCTAAACTTCTCTATTTATTTTTTCAGGTATGGACGGAGAAAGCAGAGCGGATTAAGTGTCCGGCTCCGTTGCTCGAGGAACCAGCCATCCCGCTTCTGACAAAGATGCTGGTCCCGACACCTTACCAAGCGTCGGAGAAGAAAGCCAAGGGTGCCAGAAGTGGCCTCCGCTACAACGGAGCTTCGGACGTGTCGTCCGAAGACAACAAGACTCATGATATGTCTCCAACGTATCTATAATTTACGAAGTATTCATGCTATTATATTATCTGTTTTGGATGTTTATGGGCTTTATTATACACTTTTATATTATTTTTTGGGACTAACCTATTAACCCAGAGCCCAGTGTTAATTTCTGTTTTTTCCCTTGTTTCAGTGTTTCGTAGAAAAGGAATATCAAACGGAGTCCAAACGGAATGAAACCTTCGAGAGCGTGATTTTTGGAACGAACATGATCCAAGAGACTTGGAGTTGAAGTCAAGGAAGCTTCGAGGTGGCCACGAGGCAGGGAGGCGCGCCTCCCCCCTGGGCGCGCCCCCACCCTCGTGGGCCCCTCGTGGCTCCCCTGACTGACTTCTTTCACCTATATATATATCCATATACTCTAAAAACTTTGGATAACAGAATAGATCGGGAGTTCCGCGGCCGCAAGCCTCTGTAGCCACCAAAAACCAATCGGGACCCTGTTCCGGCACCCTGCCGGAGGGGAAATCCCTCACCGGTGGCCATCTTCATCATCCCGGCGCTCTCCATGACGAGGAGGGAGTCGTTCGCCCTCGGGGCTGAGGGTATGTACCAGTAGCTATGTGTTTGATCTCTCTCTCTCTCTCTCGTGTTCTTGAGGTGGTACGATCTTGATGTTTCGCAAGCTTTGCTATTATTGTTGGATCTTATGATGTTTCTCCCCCTCTATTCTCTTGTAATGGATTGAGTTTTCCCTTTGAAGTTATCTTATCGGATTGAGTCTTTAAGGATTTGAGAACACTTGATGTATGTCTTGCACGTGCTTATCTATGGTGACAATGGGATATTCACGTGATCTACTTGATGTATGTTTTGGTGATCAACTTGCGGGTTCAGTGACCTTGTGAACTTATGCATAGGGGTTGGCACACGTTTTTGTCTTGACTCTCCGGTAGAAACTTTGGGGAACTCTTTGAAGTTCTATGTGTTGGTTGAATAGATGAATCTGAGATTGTTTGATGCATATCGTATAATCATACCCACGGATACTTGAGGTGACATTGGAGTATCTAGGTGACATTAGGGTTCTGGTTGATTTGTGTCTTAAGGTGTTATCCTACTACGAACTCTATGATAGATCGATCTGAAAGAATAACTTTGAGGTGGTTTCGTACCCTAGAATGAACTCTTTGTTTGTTCTCCGATATTAGTGACTTTGGAGTGACCCTTTGTTGCATGTTGAGGGATAGTTATATGATCCAACTATGTTATTATTGTTGAGAGAACTTGCACTAGTCAAAGTATGAATCCTAGGCCTTGTTTCCTAGCATTGCAATACCATTTTCGCTCACTTTTATCATTAGTTACCTTGCTGTTTTTATATTTTCAGATTACAAAAACCTATATCTACCATCCATATTGCACTTGTATCACCATCTCTTCGCCAAACTAGTGCACCTATACAATTTACCATTGTATTGGGTGTGTTGGGGACACAAGAGACTCTTTGTTATTTGGTTGCAGGGTTGTTTGAGAGAGACCATCTTCATCCTAAGTCTCCCACGGATTGATAAACCTTAGGTTATCCACTTGAGGGAAATTTGCTACTGTCCTACAAACCTCTGCACTTGGAGGCCCAACAGCGTCTACAAGAAGGTTGCGTAGTAGACATCAAGCTCTTTTCTGGCGTCGTTGCCGTGTTTGAAGGTATATCTTTAGATCTTGCAATCAAATCTTTTAGTTTCTTATTTTATCACTAGTTTAGTTTATAAAAGAAAACTACAAAAAAATGGAATTGAGTTTGCCTCATACACTTCATCTTTTTATTATTTTTCATGAGTATGATGGAAAGGAAAATTGTGCCAACGTGTTAGAAGAAGAATGCATTAAAATGTTTGGCACTAAATCTTTGAATGATGGGCATGATTGCAATGTTGTTAGTATGAACTCTTTGAATATCCATAGTACTAATGATGATTGCACTAGTCATGATGAAAATGTCTCTTATAAGCATGTTGACTTTTGTGCAATGCATAGAGCTTGCAAGTACACACCAATTAGGGAAAATAGATTTTACAAGAGGCATACGTATTTGGAAACTAGATGGTTGCAAGAAAGGCTAGATGTTTGTGCTGAAAATTTAAACTTTCTTAGCCATACTTGTGAACTTTGCAATGAACGTGATCATTTAAATACCCGATGAAAATTGTTTCATGATCATATCGTGTCCAAAAATTGTGATGACTTGATTTCCCTTGCACATCATAATGAAGTTAGTTTTCTTTTGGGTTATGAAGAAATGAAACGTATAACTAAGGATCTTCCAGAATTTGTCCTTGATAAAGTTCTTGATTTTGATCTAGAAGAATTTTTTATGTATTGTGTGGTGAATTGCATTGAAAATCCTTATATTGCCAATTACATAAAGAAAAGAAAACAAATAGAGGATGAAGAGAATACTAATGAAAGGGAAGAGGCTTCCCAATATCCTCCTATTATTTCTTATGATGAATCAGGTAACGAGGAGGAGCCTTCTATCCAACCAATCTCATCAATAAGGAGCTCAAAAAAGAGGGTTAAACCCACACATGATGTGAAGAAGAAAAAGAAAAAATGGAGAAACAAAGGTAAAAAGGTATCCCTCCCAAATGATGTTGCCCTTATTACTCATTGTGATGATGATAATTGCTATATTATTGGTGCTACCCGTACTATTAATGATGAGAGTGATTACGCTTATGATATGAAAGGGCCCAAGTTTGGGGATGCTCTGTTTGATGAGAATGACATGTTTGAGAATATATTTGCTGCAATTAATGTTTGTCCCAAGCTTGGGGATGCTATGATTTATGAAGATGATATTTTTAGCCTCCCAAGTTTTGATGAGCAAATTTATTATGATGATAGCTGTAACGCCCCAGACGTAACTTGCCATATTTGTAATCCAACTCTTGCCATTTCCGGCTATGTGTGATGATATTTCCTCCGTGGTTGGGTTCTCTTCGTTTTGCATTTTGGTCATGTCATGCATTTCATATCATGTCATCATGTGCATCGCATTCACATACGTGTTCGTCTCATAAATCCGAGCATCTTTCCCGTTGTCCGTTTTGCAATCCGGCGCTCCTATGTCTCCCGGCGTCCCCGTTTACATTTCTTCGTGAGCGGGTATTAAACATTCTCGGAATGGACCGAGGTTTGACATGTGGCCTCGGTATAGCACCGGTAGACCGCCTGTCAAGTTTCGGGTCAATCGGAGTTCGTTTGGTACTCCAACGGTTAACCGGGTAGCCGTGAAGGGCTCGTGTGTGTTGCAGCCCAACACCCCTTCAAACAGCCCAACAACCCATCTAAGACACTCCCATGTCCTCCGCCGTTCGATCACGATCGCGTGGCCGAAAACAGCTCTCCATTTGGAGCCTCCTAGCTCCTCCTATCTATAAAAAGGCCTCCCCCTTCTCTAATCTTGGGCAAAAACACCCACAAACCCTATCAAATAGCCCCGCCGCCGCCGGACGCGTCCGTCCCGGACCGGACGAGCCGCCTCCGCCACCCGCGCCAATCGGGGGCCGCCACGTGGCCTCCCGCCCCCCACTCCGCCGCCTCCCACCGTCGGGCCCGGGGAGCCCGCAGCCGGCCCTCCCGGCCCGACCGGCTCCCGCAGCCGCGCCCCGCGCCGGGCCCGCCTCTCTGCCTCGCGCCTGAGCGGCCGCCGTCGCCGGCGCCCCGCCGCGCCCCGCGCCGGCGCTCGCGCCTCGCCGCCGGCCGGCCCCGCACTGCGCCGCCTCCGCCGTCTCCGCCGTGCTCGCCGCCGCGCCCGCCGCCTCGCGCCGGCCGCTGCGCCCGCGTCGCCGTCGCCCTCGCCCCGCTGCCCCTCTCCGTCGCCGGCGTCGCCCGCGCCGGCCGGATCCGCCGCCGGAGCCGCCGGAATCGCCGGATCTGGAAACCCTAGCCAAGGGTTGACTTTCCCCGAGCCTGATTTTTTCTCTAAGTCTTTTATTTTCATCATCATCATGCCATGTTCGACATGCCATAACTTGGCATCCGTAGCTCCGATTCGCACGTGTAATATGTCACATTGTTCGCCTCGAAGAGTGCATCATTTTGTTCCATTGCATCATTCTCATTTGAGGTCATATCGATGCCCGAAATTCTGTTAGAAGAGGGCTAGTTGATGTTAGTTGCTGGATCTTATCTAAACATGCACTTTTGTCATTTTTGCCATGATTGATGTGTACCTCCTATGAAGTTGAGTCCTACATGAGTTTTGTAATATGCCATGTTACCTATCCAGAGTATTTTGCCATGTATTTTTGTGATCTATTTGGTGACTAGCACAAGCATGCAAACTAGGTCACTTGATGTTGCTGTCCCTGACTGCTGTTATTTTCATGCCATGTATTCATGTTGTTTCTGAGAGATCTATGCATATGTTGAACATGATCAGTAAGGGAGTTTTGAACTTGAGTATTTGCTCTATCCATACATGCCTTTGTTTGCAATTATGGAGTGCCATAGCTTGAGTCAATTGAGCTCTACTTTTGCTACAAAATGTTGCTGGCAGATTGTTTACATGTTATTCGATTTTGCCAAGCTTGGTGTAGTTGATCCTTACATGATATGATATTGTTCTTGCCATGTATAGTTCCTATGCCATGTCTTCTTCATGTATGTATGCTTAGTTTATCAGGCAATGCTCTGAAATGAGTGCATCGAGCTCACGAACATGCCTAGTCGTTATTAATTTCTGCCATGTCCAGTTTTCTACCGTCTGAAACCTGTAATGAAACTTGCTTACTTGACATGGCTGTAATCATATTTTCTGATCCTTTTTGGCTTATGGTCAGTAAGAGACTTTTGTCAAGTGCTTTGAGTAGATTCATGCCATGCCTTACTTTGCTATGTTCTGATCCCGTAGCATGTTTTTTCATTGCTCTGAACATGTCATCCTGATGTTAGTTTCTGCTTTGTTGTTATTTTCACTAAGTCTGTGAACCTGTTATCTTTTGCACTTTTGCCATGCATGTTTGAACCTGTTGTGATGTGAACTAGCCGTAGCTCAGTGTTCATCTTTTATCGTGCATCTTGTGTAGATTACTGTAATATGCTTTGTTGATATGTTTGGGTGCAGTAGCTTAATTTCTCGTTGCTTGCTAAGTAGCATCATGCTGTTTATGGCAGATTCGTGTCATTCTTGTATTGCTTGCCATTTGCAAACCGTGCATCCGATTCCGGTGTTCTTTATATCGATTTCAACCAAAATCACCTCATCTATCTAGTGGCATGCTTGGTTTGCCAAGACCATGCCTTGTTCATCTATGCCCTTCCGTAGCATGCATACGCATTGCATATCACCACTCGCATATCATGACATGTTTTGCATCATATTGCTTGCGCATTGCATCGTGGTTGATATTGGTTCCTTGCTTGTTCTCTTGTCTTGGGTAGAGCCGGGAGACGAGTACGTGACCGAGGATTCCGTTGAGAACGCTTTCGAGGACCAAGCTTTCGACAACTCTGAGACTCTTGCAGGCAAGATGACCATACCCTCGAAATCACTTCTATCTTTGCTTGCTAGATTGCTCGCTCTTTTGCTATGCCTATGCTGCGATACCTACCACTTGCTATATCATGCCTCCTATATTGCCATGTCAGCCCCTAACCATCCATGTCCTAGCAAACCGTTGATTGGCTATGTTACCGCTTTGCTCAGCCCCTCTTATAGCGTTGCTAGTTGCAGGTGAAGATGAAGTTTGTTCCTTGTTGGAACATGTTTACTTGTTGGGATATCACAATACCTCTTATTTAATTAATGCATCTATATACTTGGTAAAGGGTGGAAGGCTCGGCCTTATGCCTGGTGTTTTGTTCCACTCTTGCCACCCTAGTTTCCGTCATACCGGTGTTATGTTCCCGGAGTTTGCGTTCCTTACATGGTTGGCTGATTTATGGGACCCCCTTGACAGTTCGCTTTGAATAAGACTTTTCCAGCAAGGCCCAACATTGGTTTTACCATTTGCCACCTAGCCTTTTTTCCCTTGGGTTCTGCAGACTCAAGGGTCATCTTTATTTTGACCCCCGGGCCAGTTCTCCTTCGATTGTTGGTCCAAACCGTCAGCCGCCGGTGGCCACCAGGGGCAACTCTGGGTTCGCCTATCGGAAGTTTGGACAATCCGGATGTGCCCTGAGACCGAGATATGTGCAGCTCCTATCAGGATTTGTCGGCACAATCGGGCGGCTTTGCTGGACTTGTTTTATTGCTGTCGAAATGTCTTGTAGTCCGGGATTCCGAGATTGATCGGGTCTTCCCGGTAGAAGGAATATCCTTCGTTGACCGTGAGAGCTTATCATGGGCTAAGTTGGGACATCCCTGCAGGGTATTATCTTTCGAAAGCCGTGCCCGCGGTTATGAGGCAGATGGGAATTTGTTGATGTCCGGTTGTAGAGAACCCAAAGTTGACTTTAACTAAAACACATCAACCGCGTGTGTAACCGTGATGGTCTCTTCTCGGCGGGTCCGGGAGGTGAACACGGTTGTTGGAGTTATGCCTGACGTAGGTTGTTTCAGGATCACTTCTTGATCACTTTTAGCTTCACGCCCGTGCTTTGCTCTCTCTCTTCTCGCTCTCTTCTGCGTTGTAGCGACCATATGCTAGTCGCTTGCTGCAGCTCCACCTCACTATCCTTTTTCCTACCTATAAGCTTAAATAGTCTTGATCTCGCGGGTGTGAGATTGCTGAGTCCCCGTGACTCACAAATATTATCACAACAGTTGCAGGTTCCAACGATGCCAGCGCAGATGACGCATCCGAGCTCACTTGGGAGTTCGACGAGGAACGTGGCCGTTACTATGTTTCTTTTCCAGATGATCAATAGTGGAGCCCAGTTGGGGCGATCCGGGGATCTGTTTAGCAATTGGGGTAGTCTTCTTTCATTTTGGTACCGTAGTCGGACCTTGAGTGTAATCTGTATGATGGATGTTATTTATGTACTTGTGTGAAGTGGCGATTGTAAGCCAACTATGTATCTTTCCCCTTTATTTATTACATGGATTGTGTGAAGATTACCTCACTTGCGATATTGCTTTCAATGCGGTTATGCCTCTAAGTCGTGCCTCGACACGTGGGAGATATAGCCGCATCGAGGGCGTTACAAGTTGGTTATCAGAGCCTTTCCCCGACCTTAGGAGCCCCCACTGTTTGATCGTCTTTAGTGGCTGAGTTGTGTCTGGAAAAATATGTTTTGAGTCATTTAGGAATTATATATCAGAGAGTTCAGGAATTCTTTTACTTCCCAGTCCCTTCGACCTTCTGGTAAGGCTTCCTGACGTAGAGTTTTGACTCTTCTCTCCTCAAATTTCACTAAAAAAAAATTTTAGGATCACGCGGGTATATTACAATCGTTCCGATGGTTTTATGATGACAACATTGTCTTGGTTGCCTCCTGACATTTAGGGGTTGTGGCAGTGTCCCGGGGAGTTGAGCTCCGAGGTGTTGTCGTCATAATTTTATCATTGCGGTTTTGGAATACCTGAGTTTAGTACGCCGACATCGAAAATCTATTTTGTACAGTTGTTGGTGAGATAACCCTGATAGCCCAGTACTGTGGCGAGTGCGGGAGTATTGCCATGACTTGTATAACGGATGCTTTTCGAAGGTTGAGGTAGAGGATTTCCGAAGGTTTCTTGGTTATGTGTTGAAGGATGGATACAGCTTGTTGTAGGATTTGCTAGTTTGGGTGAGATATTATGCTTCCCCTGTATCCCCAACACCTGATTGCATAACCAGAAAGTTTCGGGAGTTTATAAGTGGGAATTCTTGTAGCTTTAGTATTTCTTCCGCAGATATTTGGTTTGTGATTGGGTAATCCTTACCAAGTATTTGTTCACATCCGTACCTTGTTGGTTTTATTCCAAACCATGTTCTAAGTGGCTTCTCAGCTTATGGAAGTGTGATATTTTACATTGGAATTCATTCGTTCATTCTCGTTCGTATGTTAATTTTGAAGACTATATGTTGCAATTTTGTTCCTTTGATTCAGCTTCAATATATCTCTGTCAAGATGCTAATGGATGTCACCCTCTTCAGGATGGCTCCACCAACGCGTCAGAATCCGGAACACAATGAAGGGAATCAGGCTAACCCTCCGCCACCACCTCCGCCTCCGGAAGCTTGGTAGGCCCTGATGACTGCCACAAATGCCAATGCTTAGATTCTGATTCAGCTCTTGCAAGATCGTAACCAAGGGCAAGCTAATCAAGAGAATCAAGGCCAAGGCAACAATCAGCCGCACTTCGCTTCACTGAACCAGTTCCTTGCTAATCAGCCAAAGACCTTCAGCTACTGTGTCGAGGCCACAGACGCCGATGACTGGCTCGTGGACATCAGCAAGCATTTCGAGTGTAGCAATGTGAGACCTGAGGACTTTGTCAAGTTTGCCTCATTTCAACTCAAAGATCAAGTTGCTGAGTGGTTCCAGCAATACAAAGATTCCAGAGGAGGTCGTGTGATCACTTGGGATGATTTCCATCGTGACTTCAAAGCACACCACATTCCAGAAAGTGTTGTTGAGCTTAAGCGTGAGGAATTCCGCAATCTCAAGCAAGGCAACATGTCTGTCTATCAATACAACACTTAGTTCCAGAAACTCTCTCGTTTTGCAAGGCAAGACATCCCTGATGAGAAGAGTATGATCTACCAGTTCAGGCGTGGTCTCAAAGAAGATCTGCAACTTGCTCTCGTGCTTTTCGAGCCATTAAAGTATGATGAATTCTACAACATGGCGCTGAAACAAGAAGCTGCTCATCTCAAGTGTGAGGCATCTAAGAAGAGAGTCAGAGACGCAGTTCAGTCTTCTTCTTCTTCACTTGTGGCATCTAAGCAACAGAAGTTCTGGTTGCCTCCTCCTCCTCCGTTCCGTCAGCCTTATCAGCAGAAGAATTCAAGTGTCCGTGGATCTTCCCACCCACCCAACCCTGGCTTTCAGAACAAGTCTCAGAATCAAGCTCCAAAGCCAAGTGCTCCTTATCATCGTCCGCTCTCAGAGGTGACTTGTAACAAATGCCAGCAGAAGGGTCACTACGTGAAGAAGTGCTTCAATTAAAGGCGCCTTCCGCCTCCTCCTCCTGTGAAATCTTCCAGCAATGCAGTGGTCAAGCATAATTCCAAGTATGCCAAGGTGAACATGATGAACGCAACTCAAGCAAAGGATTCTTCTGAAGTGATCATGGGTAACCTTCCTAATAATGATATTCCTGCTAAAGTCTTATTTGATACTGGCGCATCACATTGTTTCATCTCAAAGCCTTTTGCATCGATGCATGATTTGTCTATCCAAGGTTTGCCTAAACCGTTATCAGTCGTCTCTCCGGCTAAATGCATGAACGCAAGTTATATGGTTCCGGATGTCTCTATCAAGATGGGCGACTATAAATTTCTTTCTTCTCCAATGGTGCTTGGTGACTCTGATATTGATCTTATTCTCGGGATGGACTGGCTTTCTAAGTACAAGGCTCACCTTGAGTGTGCTGCCAGGGAAATCAAATTGACTAACTCTTCTAACGATGTGATCATCTATGCTTCTCGTGATGATGCCATTCGGTTGTTTTCTCTCAATGAGAATGATGAATTGGAGGCTATCTCTCAGATTCCAGTTGTTTGTGAGTACCAAGATGTTTTTCCAGAAGAGCTTCCGGGTATGCCTCCCCGCCGGCCAGTTGAATTCGTTATTGATCTTGAGCCTGGCACGGAACCCGTTTGCAAGCGTCCTTACAAGCTTGGACCAGATGAGCTCAAGGAATTGAAGATTCAACTCGATAAACAAGAGCGTCTGGGTCTGATCAGACCGAGTTCTTCTCCTTGGGGTTGTGGTGTTCTTTTTGTCAAGAAGAAGGATGGCACGGACCGACTTTGCGTCGATTACCGTCCATTGAACAAGAAGACTATCAAGAACAAGTACCCACTACCCAACATCAATGAGCTTTTCGAGCAACTCAAAGGTGCTAAAGTGTTCTCCAAGCTTGACCTTCGTATGGGTTATCACCAGATTCGCATTCGTGAAGAAGATATTCCCAAGACAGCATTCAGAACAAGCTTTGGTTCTTATGAATATACTGTGATGTCTTTCGGCCTTGTCAATGCTCCTCCATATTTCACTCGCTTGATGAATTTCATCTTCAACCCCTACATCAACGAATTTGTCTTGGTCTATCTCGATGATATTTTAGTCTTCTCCAAGAATAAGAAGGATCATGCCAAACATTTGCGATTGGTACTCGACAAGCTCAGAGAGTATCAATTATATGCGAAGTTCTCCAAATGTGAATTCTGGCTTGATGAAGTTCTTTATCTTGGCCATATCATCTCTGCCAAGGGCATTGCTATTAATCCAGAGAGGGTGTCTGCAGTTTTGAATTGGAACCCCCCTCAGAATGTCAAGCAGCTTCGTAGCTTTCTTGGACTTACAAGCTATTGCAGAAGATTCGTTGAGAATTTCTCAAAGATTGCAAACCCTCTTTCCAACCTCCTCCAGAAGCATGTGAAGTATGTCTGGTCTCCTGAGTGTGACGTTGCTTTCAAGACTCTCAAAGAGAAACTCGTCACTGCTCCAGTTCTGACTCCTCCTGACGAATCCAAGCCTTATGAAGTATTCTGTGATGCTTCTCTTCAGGGCCTCGGTGCCGTCTTAATGCAAGAGAAGAAGGTTGTTGCCTATACCTCTCGCCAGTTGAAGCCCAATGAAAGGAACTACCCCACTCATGATCTTGAGTTGGCGGCAGTTGTCCACGCACTAATAACATGGGGACATGTCCTGTTGGGAAGGAAAGTGGACATATTCACAGATCACAAGAGTCTCAAGTATATCTTCACTCAGCCTCATCTGAACCTCAGGCAAACTCGATGGGTCGAAATGATTCAAGAGTATAATCCGAGTATTGAGTACACTCCAGGCAAGGCTAATGTGATTGCAGACGCTTTGAGCAGAAAGACTTACTGCAACAGCTTAATCCTCAAGCCCTTTCAACCGGATCTCTGTGAGGCTTTTCGCAAGTTGAATCTCCAAGTTGTTCCTCAAGGTGTTCTTGCCAACCTCATTGTCTCTCCTACTTTGGAAGATCAGATTCGTGAGGCTCAATTGTTGGATACCATGGTGAAGAAGGTGAAACGTGGTATTGAAAAGAGCATCCCCAAATACAAGTGCTATCGAGTTGATGACAGAGATACCCTTTTCTTCGAGGACCGGATCGTGGTTACAAAGGGTGATCTTCGTAAAGTCATTATGAACGAAGCGCACAACTCTCTCCTGTCTATTCATCCTGGAAGTTCGAAGATGTACCATGACCTCAAGCAGTCGTATTGGTGGACTCGAATGAAGCGTGAGATCGCTCAATTCGTGAATGAGTGTGATGTCTGCAGAAGGGTGAAAGCAGAACACCAACGACCAGCTGGTCTTCTCTAACCTCTTGCTATTCCAGAATGGAAATTCGATCATATCGAGATGGACTTCGTGACTGGTTTTCCTAAGTCCAAGCGTGGAAATGATGCTATCTTCGTCGTCATCTACAAGCTCACCAAAGTGGCTCATTTTCTTCCTATCAAAGAGTCTATCACAGCGCAGCTGGCAGAGCTCTACACCTCTAGAATTGTCTCTTTGCACGGCATTCCGCAATTGATCTCTTCAGACCGTGGCAGCATCTTTACCTCCAAATTTTGGGATTCTTTTCAGAAGGCCATGGGCACCAATATTCGATTCAGCACAGCTTTCCACCCTCAGACTAGTGGACAAGTCGAGCGTGTCAACCAAATTCTTGAAGATATGCTCAGAGCCTGTGTTATCTCTTTCGGCATGAAGTGGGAGGATTGTCTTCCTTATGCTGAATTCTCTTACAACAAAAGTTCTCAAGCCAGCTCGGGCAAAACCCCATTCAAGATTCTCTATGGCAGAAAGTGCCGTACTCCTCTCAACTGGTCTGAAACCGATGAACGTCAATTGCTCGGCAATGATTTGATCTCAGAGGCTGAGGCTATGTGCAAGGTGATTCGTGAGAACCTCAAAGCCGCGCAGTCGCGCTAGAAGAGCTATTACGACAGCAAACACCGAGATGTGGCATTCGAGATCGGAGACCATGTTTACCTCCGTGTCTCTCCAATGAAAGGAACTCGTCGCTTCGGTATCAAGGGGAAACTTGCCCCGCGATACGTCGGTCCCTTCAAGATCATCGGCAAACGAGGCGATCTAGCTTATCAACTTGAGCTTCCCTCCAACTTTGCAAATGTGCACAATGTCTTCCATGTGTCACAGCTTCGCAAGTGCTTCAAGACGCCTGAGCGCACCATCAACTTCGAAGAGATTGATCTTCAAGAAGATTTGTCCTATCATGAGCATCCAGTTGCTATTCTTGAAACAACTGAGCGCAAGACTCGCAACAAGTCAATCAAATTCCTCAAAGTGAAATGGTCACACCATTCAGACCGAGAAGCCACCTGGGAGCGTGAAGACCACATACGTTCCGAGTATCCGGAGTTCTTTCAGTCCTAGATCTCGGGACGAGATCCTCTCGTAGTGGTGGTGTGTTGTAACGCCCCAGACGTAACTTGCCATATTTGTAATCCAACTCTTGCCATTTCCGGCTATGTGTGATGATATTTCCTCCGTGGTTGGGTTCTCTTCGTTTTTGCATTTTGGTCATGTCATGCATTTCATATCATGTCATCATGTGCATCGCATTCGCATACGTGTTCGTCTCATAAATCCGAGCATCTTTCCCGTTGTCCGTTTTGCAATCCAGCGCTCCTATGTCTCCCGGCGTCCCCGTTTACATTTCTTCATGAGCGGGTATTAAACATTCTCGGAATGGACTGAGGTTTGACATGTGGCCTCGGTATAGCACCGGTAGACCGCCTGTCAAGTTTCGGGTCAATCGAAGTTCGTTTGGTACTCCAACGGTTAACTGGGTAACCGTGAAAGCCTCGTGTGTGTTGCAGCCCAACACCCCTTCAAACAGCCCAACAACCCATCTAAGACACTCCCATGTCCTCCGCCGTTCGATCACGATCGCGTGGCCGAAAACCGCTCTCCATTTGGAGCCTCCTAGCTCCTCCTATCTATAAAAAGGCCTCCCCCTTCTCTAATCTCGGGCAAAAACACCCACAAACCCTAGCAAATAGCCCCCCCGCCGCCGGACGCGTCCGTCCCGGACCGGACGAGCCGCCTCCGCCACCCGCGCCAATCGGGGGCCGCCACGTGGCCTCCCGGCCCCCACTCCGCCGCCTCCCACCGTCGGGCCCGGGGAGCCCGCAGCCGGCCCTCCCGGCCCGACCGGCTCCCGCAGCTGCGCCCCGCGCCGGGCCCGCCTCTCCGCCTCGCGCCTGAGCGGCCGCCATCGCCGGCGCCCCGCGCCGGCGCTCGCGCCTCGCCGCCGGCCGGCCCCGCACCGCGCCGCCTCCGCCGTCTCCGCCGCGCCCGCCGCCTCGCACCGGCCGCCGCGCCCGCGTCGCCGTCGCCCTCGCCCCGCTGCCCCTCTCCGTCGCCGGCGTCACCTGCGCCGGCCGGATCCGCCGCCGGAGCCGCCGGAATCGCCGGATCTGGAAACCCTAGCCAAGGGTTGACTTTCCCCGAGCCCGATTTTTTCTCTAAGTCTTTTATTTTCATCATCATCATGCCATGTTCGACATGCCATAACTTTGCATCCGTTTCTCCGATTCGCGCGTATAGTATGTCAAATTATTCGCCTCGAAGAGTACATCATTTTCTTCCATTGCATCATTCTCATTTGGGGTCATATAGATTCCCGAAGTTCTGTTAGAAGAGGGCTAGTTGATGTTAGTGGCTGGATCTTATCTAAACATGCACTTTTGTCATTTTTGCCATGATTGATGTGTACCTCCTATGAAGTTGAGTCCTACATGAGTTTTGTAATATGCCATGTTACCTATTCAGAGTATTTTGCCGTGTATTTTTGTGATCTATGTGGTGACTAGCACAAGCATGCAAACTAGGTCACTTGATGTTGCTGATTTCAGAGACTTAGTGATTTCACCAAGTCCCTGACTGCTGTTATTTTCATGCCATGTATTCATGTTGTTTCTGAGAGATCTATGCATATGTTGAACATGATCAGTAAGGGAGTTTTGAACTTGAGTATTTGCTCTATCCATCCATGCCTTTGTTTGCAATTATGGAGTGCCATAGCGTGAGTCAATTGAGCTCTACTTTTGCTACAAAATGTTGCTGGCAGATTGTTTACATGTTATTCGATTTTGCCAAGCTTGGTGTAGTTGATCCTTACATGATATGATGTTGTTCTTGCCATGTCTAGTTCCTATGCCATGTCTTCTTCATTTATGTATGCTTAGTTTATCAGGAAATACTCTGTAGTGAGTGCATCGAGCTCACGAACATGCCTAGTCGTTATTAATTTCTGCCATGTCCAGTTTTCTACTAAGTCTGAAACCTGTAACGAAACTTGCTTACTTGACATGGCTGTAATCATATTTTCTGATCCTTTTTGGCTTATGGTCAGTAAGAGACTTTTGTCAAGTGCTTTGAGTAGATATATGCCATGCCTTACTTTGCTATGGTCTGATCCTGTAGCATGTTGTTTCATTGCTCTGAACATGTCATCCTGATGTTAGTTTCTGCTTTGTTGTTATTTTCACTAAGTCTGTGAACCTGTTATCTTTTGCACTTTTGCCATGCTTATTTGAACCTGTTGTGATGTGAACTAGCCGTATCTCAGTGTTCATCTTTTATCGTGCATCTTGTGTAGATTACTGTAATATGCTTTGTTGATATGTTTGGGTGCAGTAGCTTAATTTCTCGTTGCTTGCTAAGTAGCATCATGCTGTTTATGGCAGATTCGTGTCATTCTTGTATTGCTTGCCATTTGCAAACCGTGCATCCGATTCCGGTGTTCTTTATATCGATTTCAACCGAAATCACCTCATCTATCTAGTGGCATGCTTGGTTTGCCAATACCATGCCTTGTTCATCTATGCCCTTCCGTAGCATGCATACGCATTGCATATCACCACTCGCATATCATGACATGTTTTGCATCATATTGCTTGCGCATTGCATCGTGGTTGATATTGGTTCCTTGCTTGTTCTCTTGTCTTGGGTAGAGCCGAGAGACGAGTACGTGACCGAGGATTCCGTTGAGAATGCTTTCGAGGACCAAGCTTTCGACAACTCTGAGACTCTTGCAGGCAAGATGACCATACCCTCGAAATCACTTCTATCTTTGCTTGTTAGATTGCTCGCTCTTTTGCTATGCCTATGCTGCGATACCTACCACTTGCTATATCATGCCTCCTATATTGCCATGTCAGCCCCTAACCATCCATGTCCTAGCAAACCGTTGATTGGCTATGTTACCGCTTTGCTCAGCCCCTCTTATAGCGTTGCTAGTTGCAGGTGAAGATGAAGTTTGTTCCTTGTTGGAACATGGACTTGTTGTTCCTTGTTGGAACATGTTTACTTGTTGGGATATCACAATACCTCTTATTTAATTAATGCATCTATATACTTGGTAAAGGGTGGAAGGCTCGGCCTTATGCCTGGTGTTTTGTTCCACTCTTGCCACCCTAGTTTCCGTCATACCGGTGTTATGTTCCCGGAGTTTGCGTTCCTTACACAGTTGGGTGATTTATGGGACCCCCTTGACAGTTCGCTTTGAATAAGACTTTTCCAGCAAGGCCCAACATTGGTTTTACCATTTGCCACCTAGCCTTTTTTCCCTTGGGTTCTGCAGACTCAAGGGTCATCTTTATTTTAACCCCCGGGCCAGTTCTCCTTCGATTGCTGGTCCAAACCGTCAGCCGCCGGTGGCCACCAGGGGCAACTCTGGGTTCGCCTATCGGAAGTTTGGACAATCCGGATGTGCCCTGAGACCGAGATATGTGCAGCTCCTATCAGGATTTGTCGGCACAATCGGGCGGCTTTGCTGGACTTGTTTTATTGCTGTCGAAATGTCTTGTAGTCCGGGATTCCGAGATTGATCGGGTCTTCCTGGTAGAAGGAATATCCTTCGTTGACCGTGAGAGCTTATCATGGGCTAAGTTGGGACACCCCTGCAGGGTATTATCTTTCGAAAGCCATGCCCGCGGTTATGAGGCAGATGGGAATTTGTTGATGTCCGGTTGTAGAGAACTCAAAGTTGACTTTAACTAAAACACATCAACCGCGTGTGTAACCGTGATGGTCTCTTCTCGGCAGGGTCCGGGAGGTGAACACGGTTGTTGGAGTTATGCCTGACGTAGGTTGTTTCAGGATCACTTCTTGATCACTTTTAGCTTCACGCCCGTGCTTTGCTCTCTCTCTTCTCGCTCTCTTCTGCGTTGTAGCCACCATATGCTAGTCGCTTGCTGCAGCTCCACCTCACTATCCTTTTTCCTACCTATAAGCTTAAATAGTCTTGATCTCGCGGGTGTGAGATTGCTGAGTCCCCGTGACTCACAGATATTATCACAACAGTTGCAGGTTCCAACGATGCCAGCGCAGATGACGCATCCGAGCTCACTTGGGAGTTCGACGAGGAACGTGGCCGTTACTATGTTTCTTTTCCAGATGATCAGTAGTGGAGCCCAGTTGGGGCGATCCGGGGATCTGTTTAGCAATTGGGGTAGTCTTCTTTCATTTTGGTACCGTAGTCGGACCTTGAGTGTAATCTGTATGATGGATGTTATTTATGTACTTGTGTGAAGTGGCGATTGTAAGCCAACTATGTATCTTTCCCCTTTATTTATTACATGGATTGTGTGAAGATTACCTCACTTGCGACATTACTTTCAATGCGGTTATGCCTCTAAGTCGTGCCTCGACACGTGGGAGATATAGCCGCATCGAGGGCGTTACAATAGCATGCCTCCTATTTATGATGATTATTGTGATGACACTTATGCTATAAAAAGTAGTGATTATTGTATTAAAACTTGTCATGATTATGATTACTCTTTTGATGAATATTAACCTTTTAATGTGGAAACAATTTATAGTATTCGAGTTTCTTATGATACTCCCACTATTCCGAATGAGAAGAATTTTTCTTATGTGGAGAGTAGTAAAAATTCTATACTTGTAGATCATGAAAAGAATGCTTTAGGTGCTGGTTACATTGTTGAATTCATTCATGATGCTACTGAAAATTTATTATGATGATAGCATGCCTCCTACTTATGATGATTATGTTGATGAAAGTGGGTTTGGAAGAGTGTCAACTTTAGGAAGTAATGATCCCACTATTTTGGAGGATGTGGAATCTTATTGTGATAAATATGAAAGTGGATTTGGAGAGGTAATGACTTTATTTAGTGATGATTCCACTATCTTGGAAGAGGTTTCAATCGATTATGATGAGAACAAAGTTGCTACTTATGATAATTATTGTGATGATACATATGCTATAAAAAGTAGTGATTATTATATTTGTAAAACTTGTCATGATTATGATTACCCTTTTTCTGAATACTCTTTTAATATGGAAACAATTTATAGTATTCGAGTTTCTTATGATACTCCCACTCTTTCGAATAAGAATTTTGCTTATGTGGAGAGTAGTAAAAATTATATGCTTGTGGCTCATGAAAAGAATGCTTTATGTGATAGTTATATTGTTGAATTCATTCATGATGCTACTGAAAATTATTATGAGGGAGGAACATATATATTCTTGTAGGAATTGCAATAATATCAAGTTTCCTCTCTATGTGCTTAAAGTTTTGAAGTTATGCTTGTTTTGCCTTCCTATGCTAGTTGATTATTGTTCCCATAAGTTGTTTGCTCACAAAATCCCTATGAAAAGGAAGTGGGTTAGACTTAAATGTGCTAGTCATATTTTTCATGATGCTCTCTTTATCTTTCAACTCTTATGTTTTATGTGAGCATCATTGAAATCATCATGCCTAGCTAGGGGCGTTAAACGATAGCGCTTGTTGGGAGGCAACCCAATTTTATTTTAGTTTCTTGGTTTTTGTTTCTGTTTAGGAATAAATAATCTATCTAGCCTATGGTTGGATGTGGTTTTATGTTTTAATTAGTGTTTGTGCCAAGTGGAACCTTTGGGAAGACTTGGGTGAAGTCTTTATGATCTTGCTGTAAAAAACATAAACTTTAGCGCTCACGAGATTAGCTAAAACTTTTTACTGGAGAGTGATATTTATTTGATTCTTTTTGCAGATGATTACTAGACAAATTCCTCAGGTCCACAAATTTATTTCAGAATTGTTGGAGTTACAGAAGTATTCGAATGATACAGATTACTACAGACTGTTCTGTTTTTGACAGATTCTGTTTTCTATGTGATGTTTGCTTATTTTGATGAATCTATGAGTAGTATCGGAAGGTATGAACCATAGAGAAATTTGAATGCAGTAGATATTACACCAATATGAATTTTTAATGAGTTCACAATAGTACCTAAGTGGTGATTTATTTTCTTATACTAACGGAGCTTACGAGTTTTCTGTTAAGTTTTGTGTTGTGAAGTTTTCAAGTTTTGGGTAAAGATTCGATGGACTATGGAATAAGGAGTGGCAAGAGCCCAAGTGTGCAGATGCCCAAGGCACCCCAAAGTAATATTCAAGGACAACCAAAAGCCTAAGCTTGGGGATGCCCCATATGGCATCCCCTCTTTCGTCTTCGTTCATCGGTAACTTTACTTGGAGCTATATTTTTATTCACCACATGATATGTGTTTTGCTTGGAGCATCATTTTATTTATTTTGTTTTGCTTGCTGTATGAATAAAATACCAAGATCTGAAGTTCTTAAATGAGAGAGAGTCTTCACATAGCTACATAATTATTTAACTACTCATTGATCTTCACTTATATCTTGAGTAGTTTGTCATTTACTCGTGTGCTTCACTTATATTCTATGAGTAAATGGTCGAATGAATTGAATAACATAAATCTGAAATTTATATTTTTCATATGCTTATCCCATGGGGAGTAATGACTTTACATATAATAAGTAGAGGTGGTAAATTTATTGAAGGTTAGCAAACATTGTATTGGTCACTTGAAAAAATCATGAAAGAATATTGAAGGAAGAGAGATTTCACATATAAATATACTATCTTGGACATCTTTTGTAATTATGAGCACTCATTAAAATATGACATGCTAAAAGGTTGATGTTGGACAAGGAAGATAACGTAATGGGTTATGTTTTCTTATATCCGAAATAAAGTATATTGTCATGGATCGCCCAACACTTTGAGCTTGCCTTTCCCCCTCACGCTAGACAAATTCTTTGCACCAAGTAGAGATACTACTTGTGCTTCCAAACATCCCTTAAACCAGTATTGCCATGAGAGTCCACCATACCTACCTATGGATTGAGTAAGATCCTTCAAGTAAGTTGTCATCGGTGCATGCAATAAAAATTGCTCTCTAAATATGTATGATCTTTTAGTGTGGAGAAAATAAGCTTTATACGATCTTGTGATATGGAAGCAATAAAAGCGACGGACTGCATAATAAAGGTCCCTATCACAAGTGGCAATATAAAGTGACGTTCCCTCGCATTAAGATTTTGTGCATCCAACTATAAAAGCGCATGGCAACCTCTGCTTCCCTCTGCGAATGACCTATCTTTTATTCTTGTCTTTTACCTTATGCAAGAGTCATGGTGATCTTCACCTTTCCTTTTTACATTTTATCCTTTGGCAAGCACATTGTGTTGGAAAGATTTTGATATATATATCCAATTGGATGTAAGGCATCATGAGCTATTATTGTTGACATTACCCATGAGGTAAAAGGTTGGGAGGCGAATCTATAAGCCCCTATCTTTCTCTGTGTCTTACTAAAACTTTGAACCCATAAATATCGCGTGAGTGTTAGAAATTGTGAATGACTAAATGATAGTTGAGTATGTGGAGTTTGCTAAATCAAAAGCTCTGACATAGACTCTTCCTAAAAATAAGATGAATTGTAATTGTTTGATGACTAATAAGACGGTTTGGTAGTTCTCAAGAAAGTTTATGATCTATACTTTAACATGTGAATAGCTTGTTACTTGATCATGAGAAGCTTTATGAGATGAGCAACTGTTATGATATATTGTGATGCTAGAAAAGGTGGTTGAAATTATCATTGATCAAACTTGTGCACCTGCTAGCATTCACACTTTATAAATTATTTCTTTTATCATTTACCTACTCGAGGACGAGCAGGAATTAAGCTTGGGGATGCTGATACGTCTCCAACGTATCTATAATTTATGAAGTATTAATGCTATTATATTATCCGTTTTGGATGTTTATGGGCTTTATAATACACTTTTATATTATTTTTTGGGACTAACCTATTAACCCAAAGCCCAGTGCCAGTTTCTGTTTTTTCCCTTGTTTTAGTGTTTCGCAGAAAAGGAATAGCAAACGGAGTCCAAACGGAATGGAATCTTTGGGAGTGTGATTTTTGGAATGAACGTGATCTAGGAGACTTGGAATTGAAGTCAAGGAAGCTTCGAGGTGGCCATGAGGCAGGGAGGCGCGCCTGTCCCTTGGGCGTGCCCCCACCCTCATGGGCCCCTCGTGGCTCCCCTGACCGACTTCTTTCGCCTATATATATCCATATACAATAAAAGCTTTAGAGAACAGAATAGATCGGGAGTTCTGTTGGTAGCTATGTGTTTGATCAGTAGTTCGACCAGTAGCTATGTGTTTGATCTCTCTCTCTCTCTCTCATGTTCTTGAGGTGGTATGATCTTGATGTATCGCGAGCTTTGCTATTATAGTTGGATCTTATGATGTTTATCCCCCTCTACTCTCTTGTAATGGATTGAGTTTTCCCTTTGAAGTTATCTTATCGGATTGAGTCTTTAAGTATTTGAGAACACTTGATGTATGTCTAGCATGTGCTTATGTGTGGTGACAATGGGATATTCATGTGATCTACTTGATGTATGTTTTGGGGATCAACTTACGGGTTCAGTGACCTTGTGAACTTATGCATAGGGTTGGCACACGGTTTCGTCTTGACTCTCCGGTAGAAACTTTGGGGCTCTCTTTGAAGTTCTATGTGTTGGTTGAATTGATGAATCTGAGATTGTTTGATGCATATCGTATAATCATACCCACGGATACTTGAGGTGACATTGGAGTATCTAGGTGACATTAGGGTTTTGGTTGATTTGTGTCTTAAGGTGTTATTCTAGTACGAACTCTATGATAGATCGATCCGAAAGAATAACTTTGAGGTGGTTTCATACCCTACAATAATCTCTTCGTTTGTTCTCCGCTATTAGTGACTTTGGAGTGACTCTTTGTTGCATATTGAGGGATAGTTATATGATCCAACTATGTTATTATTGTTGAGAGAACTTGCACTAGTGAAAGTATGAACCCTAGGCCTTGTTTCCTAGAATTGCAATACCGTTTTCGCTCACTTTTATCATTAGTTACCTTGCTGTTTTTATATTTTCAGATTACAAAACCTATATCTACCATCCATGTTGCACTTGTATCACCATCTCTTCTCCGAACTAGTGCACCTATACAATTTACCATTGTATTGGGCGTGTTAGGGACACAAGAGACTCTTTGTTATTTGGCTGCAGGGTTGTTTGAGAGAGACCATCTTCATCCTACGTCTCCCACGGATTGATAAACCTTAGGTCATCCACTTGAGGGAAATTTGCTACTGTCCTACAAACCTCTACACTTGGAGGCCCTACAACGTCTACAAGAAGAAGGTTGCGTAGTAGACATCAACTCACTCCTCCTCCGCCGAAGACGACGACGAGGAGGAGGAAGAAAGCAATTCTCCCCCTGAGGGGGGAAGGAAGAAGAGGGCGGCCTCCACAAGTCTGGAGGCAGAATCGTCCAAGAGGAGGAAGGGTTCCCTCGCGGATGACTCCGCGTGGGATGTTGATAGCAGCCCAGAGCCGCGCCCCCGAAACAAGCCCCTGGCCGCATCGTAAGTACTAAAAAACCCTGATGCGTCCATATATGCGGCCTCTCTACTTCATAGTTTTAACATGTTGAATTATGCAATTGCAGTCCGGCCCACAACAGCTCCCTACGATCCTCATCAGGGGGTTCCCTGGATTCAAAGGCCTTGGCCAGCAAGTCACCGCCGACGGCTTACTCTCCCAAGGCCAAGGGCGACGCCGAGGTGCTGTCCCGAAGGACCCTCCCTGGCCAGGGAGAGGTTCAGGAGGCCGCAGGGTGGCGCCAGCGGGTGTCCCCTCGGCCGCCGGACACCTGGGGGAGAAAACCCCCATGGAGACTGGCGATGGGGGCCATATCCAATTCGGCCCCCAGCCGGATACCATTCCGGAGACCTACATGGCTCCGGAATCAAACAAGCAGCCTCCTTAGAAGGGAGGAGGTGTGCCTATTCCGTCGATGACCTCTGTCCATCAAGAGGCACCGGATAATCTGCTGGAAGCGCTACGAAGCGCTTCCATTGTGGAGGAACACCGTATCCTTATGGGTACGGTGGTTGAGAGGGTCCGGTCTGTTAAGACCGGACTAACCGAAGTCTGCACCAGCCTGCTGACAGGCTTTGAGGTAAGTGACACAAAAAAGAAAGTCATATTATAGACAGTAGCCCCTGAGACACTGTCCGGTGTTCGAAAAGAAAAGCCGGACAGAGGATCAAGTAATTTTCGCAGGAAACTAACTAAATATGTCTTATGTGAATAAGCAGGCGTCGTTGCTGGCCGCAACCTCTCATGCTGCTGAGGTCTCCTGACTAAAGCAGAGTCTGGAGCGAGCCGAAGAAGATCTCGGCCTTGTAAAAAAGCAGCTGGAGGACAAGCAAGGTATGTTGTGACCTGCTGTATATTCAAAAAGAATAAATGATGTGTATTGACCATAGCGTCGTTATATTTGTAGGAGCGGCGACCGAGGTCGAGGTCCTTAAAAAGGCGTTGGCCGAGGCCGAGGAGAAAGCTGCCAAGGAACAAGCCGCCCTTGAGAAGCATGAGGCCAGGTTCGATGAGGTCCAGCAAGAGCGCCAGGATGCCGTGAAGAAATGCGAGTACTTAGAGCGTGATGTTTTGGCTCAAGAGACCGAACTCGCCAAGGCTCACCGAAGCGCGGAAGAGGCCCGGGTTGAAGCCCAGGGAGCCCTCCAGGAGATCCAGGAGGCCAAGAAAATCGCAGCGGTAAGGCTTTTAGTATGTAAAGCAAGTATGTGAAGAAGAGGAATCTCTTACTAACCAGGATTTAGAGTTCTCCAGGGGCGTTTGTGGATCTGCCGCGTAGTGTTTTTGACGCTGCGGAATTCTTCCGAGTCGAAGAAGGGAGTTCAAGAGAGAAGTTGTTCTGGTCGCAATACCTTGCGCTAGAAAATCCGGTGCCCTTTAGCGATCAGCTAAAACAACTGGACGAACTGCATAGGGTGGCCGAACTAGCCATGAAGGACTTGATAATCCGGCTGTGGCCTGCCGAAGCCATACCCAACAGCTACTTCGGGCTCATAAAGCGGCTGGTCAGTGCCTGCCCCCGGCTTGACACCATCAACGGTCAGTCTGTATCGAAGGTGCGCGGATGGCCTTCACCCACATCAAAGTGCAGTGGGCGAAGATGAATGCCATCAAGCTCGCGACCGAGGGACCGCCCGAGGGCAAGGAGCACCGCACGCCCGAGCGATATTTTAGTGATGTCCTGGAGGGATCCCGCCTTGTAGCGGAGCAATGTGCGAAAGATGTAATCTTTGAATGAATACATTCATGTTGTCTTTGCCTTGTATGGTGGAACAAAATTATTATATAATATAATGCTTGTTAAAAAATTTACCTCCTGTGCGGCCCTTTTTATGAAATCTGAGAGTTGGCCAGTCGTCGGCTTCAGCCCCCACGTAGGTAGTACGGGGGTGTTTGGGATGAAATCTAAATACTCTTGATCCAATTGTTTGGTCCTTGAAGGAGGTGTTTAGCGCAATGAACCAGGCAATCGGACTATGTGGCTTTATCGCCAACTTAGCCATAGGAGTTTGACAATGAAAATTTAGGCGTAGCCCCTAGTGTCCGAACTAGGGTGCTGTAATCACCTGATCGGGTAAGAGCCAATTCATCGGGTAATGCGGAAAAAATCGCTAATGATTTGAGACCTCCGAAGAGCTGACGGCTCACGCCGCATCATGACAGTCAGTTTTTGGCTTTCTCTACTGAGGTGCTCATCCGGATGAACTAGGACATTATCGCAGTAGTTCTCCCTTTACTACCCTAGCCGATATAGCGGAACATAATGTAGTAAGCACAGGAGCCGGGCAACCCAACTATTGACCAAAGACATGATTTGGAGCAAATGCATATAATGCTAAATTCGGAGTGCCGAACTATACTGTAAAAAGTGTTCGGACTTTGTTGCCATATTATTGGCTACAATGAAGCCCCTGACAGATTAAAGCGTACCAAATTGTACGGGTGCAATTTGATAAGATTATCAAGAAAGGAAAAAAGAGGGGCAGTAAGCTAGTGCCACAGATGTTGGGCCGCAAATTGTTTTGATTATAGTTTGATTGATATGCCAAAGCGTATTTATACATGTAGTGCAGTAAGAAATAGGGCTATTTAACATGCCACAACCAAGGGAGAGCTGCGTGCGGGTCCTAAAAACAGGTAGAGTGATTGTTAAAGAGACCGCCTAGAAATGCCCTTGTACGTCAGTGCTTCTTGCCATCTTGGTGTATCTATCATGTCGAGAGGACCGATGATCAGGTCGTCAGAAAAATCCTGAAAAAGGAAAAAAAGGAAAAGTGAAAGTATGTGTGTCCAGGGAAGGGTCGAGCCGTATTATGGGTCACAATCTGGTTAAGCCTCTGTCTATGTCCATGGTATTTTGAGTGCGTAGTTATGTACGCGCAGTACGAACGCCACCACTTGGTCGGGACTGGGACAGAGGCCAAATTGCTAGTCGAGCTCTTGACGAGCTAGGCTGTCCTGCTACAGAGTAGTTCGGACTCGTTTGACAACGTCCGGGAGCTCGGCCACCAAATTAAGGTTCTGCTTGAGAAGGCCGCTCTGTACTTCTGCTGCTAAAGTAGTGGTGTGCTCCTCGGTACGGAGAGAGCGTTCCGTATTTCCATTGACTGTTATGACGCCGCATGGTCCAGACATCTTGAGCTTGAGATAAGCATAGTGTGGCACTGCGTTGAATCAAGCAAATGCGGTTCGTCCAAGAAGTGTGTGATAGCCACTGCGAAAGGGGACGATATCGAAGATCAATTCTTCACTTCGGAAGTTGACCAGGCATCCGAAGACAACCTCTAGTGTGATTGAGCCCGTACAGCGGGCCTCTACACCTGGAATGACTCCTTTAAAGGTGGTCTTTGTGGGCTTGATTCTTGAGGGATTAATGCCCATTTTGCGCGTTGTGTCCTGATAGAGCAGGTTCAGGCTGCTACCACCGTCCATGAGGACTCGCGTGAGGTGGAATCCATCAATGATTGGGTCGAGGACCAGCGCGGCTGAACCGCCATGACGCATACTGGTCGGATGGTCCCTGCGATCAAAAGTGATCAGACAGGAAGACCATGGGTTGAACTTTGGGGCGATTGGCTCCATCGCGTAGACGTCCCTGAGCGCCCGCTTGCACTCCCTCTTGGGGATGTGGGTAGCGTATATCATGTTCACCATTTTGACCTGAGGGGGAAACTTCTTCTGTCCCCCTGTGTTCGGTGGACGGGGCTCCTCGTCATCGTCCTCGCTTTGCGACCCCTTCTCCTTGTTCTCAGCATTTAACTTGCCAGCCTATTTAAAAACCCAACAGTCTCTGTTGGTATGATTGGCTGGTTCGTCGGGGGTGCCGTGTATCTAGCATGGGCGATCGAGTATATGGTCCAAGCTGGATGAGCCCGGATTGTTCCTCTTGGACGGCTTCTTCCGCTGGCCAGACTTGGAGCCACTGAATCCGGCATTGACCGCCATGTCGTCGGTATTATCACCGTTGTTTCGACACTTGTGTCTGATGCGTTGGGGCTTGCCGTTGCTATTTCTGGATTCCGCACTGCCAGGTTCGCTTGCATTGTTATTGCTACGGGCTAGCCAGCTATCTTCGCCCGCGCAAAAGTGGGTCATAAGTGTCGTAAGGGCTGCCACGGACTTCGGCTTTTCCTGGCCGAGGTGTCGGGCGAGCCATTCATCCCGGATGCTGTGTTTAAAGGCCGCCAGGGCTTCGGCATCCAGACAGTCGATGATCTGGTTCTTTTTAGTTAAGAACCTAGTCCGGAGTTTCCCGACTGACTCTCCGGGCTGTTGAATTATGTGACTTAAGTCGTGGGCATCCAGAGGTCGAACGTATGTACCTTGGAAGTTGTCAAGGAAGGCCTCTTCCAAGTCCTCCCAGCTGCTGATAGAGTTTTCGGGCAGGATGTTCAGCCAGTGCCGGGCTGATCCTTTGAGTTTTAGTGGGAGGTATTTGATGGCATGGAGATCATCGCCGCGGGCCATATGGATGGGAAGAAGAAAATCCTCGATCCATACTGCGGGGTTTGTTGTCCCGTCATATGATTCGATGTTTACGGGTTTAAACCCTTCTAGGAATTCATGCTCCATTACCTCGTCAGTGAAGCAAAGTGGGTGTGCGGCGCCTCTATATCGGGCCACGTCATGACGTAGCTCGGATGGAGTCCGTCTGCGGTTCTCAGCCCGGGCGTGAGTATGATTATTGCGTCCAGCTAGGTGGTCGTTGTTGCGTGTCGGGGCACGTCCCTGTTATCCATAGATCGATCTGTTCTGACCTGCTCTACTGTCCAAGTCCTGCCACAGGTCGTATGTATATCCCCGAGCTGTTTTATCTCTGCCTTTATGGTGAGGTGGGGCGGGCTGGTGTTCGGCTTGAGTTGTCGCTTTATCCCAACCACGTGGTGGTCGGTCAGCCGCATTGCGCGATGATAGTATGGGCAACAACGCCTCATCATCAAAGTGAGGTAGCAATTTGCGCTTTGGGTAACTTTTGGCTGGGTGCTTAAGGCCATATTCCTCGGCTGCCAGGACATCAGTCCATCTATCTTTGAGTAGATCTTGATCAGCTTGAAGCTGCTGCTGCTCCTTTTTCAGGCTCCTTGCAGTGGCTATTAGCTGGCGCTTAAAGTGCTCCTGCTTGAGAGGTTCCTCATGCATGATAAAATCCTCGTTGCCAAGGCTCATCTCATCCCCTGAGAGCAGAAGATAATTACTGTTAGGGCTAACTTGCCTGTCTTCCCGTTCGTCCTGTTTAGAAGTTGCCTCAACGGGGTCTTCATTGTCTTCGGCATTGTCCGGAGTATTTTTTCTCCTGTGTCGGTATTGCTGTCTTTTCCACGGCCTGACTTGGAGCGGCGTCGCTGACGTCGATGCTTTGGTTGTATCTCAGGAGGTTTATCCTCGACTGGGTCTTCCTTGTCGTCGCCGTTATTCTCTTTGGGTGTGTCCACCATGTATACGTCATACGAGGAAGTGGCCGTCCAATGTACGGTTAACGGCGTGTTTTGGGCCTCCTCTTCTGTGGCATCGTCGAACATACCATCGATGTCTTTGGAGCCGTAATATAGCATGTCGGTCAGGTCCTCGACGGTGGCTATGGAGTGGGTGGTGGGTGGGAAGAGAAATTCTCCGTCATCAGCCTCCAGTTTGAACCGGATATAATTCGGCTGTGAGTCCCCCCGCTAAGGAGAGTGTTTTTAATGAGTTTAGCATGTCGCGCAAAGGCGAGTGCCGGAAGATGTCCACGGAGCTGAATTCGACGATCGATGCCTGATCGATCTCGATGTGTACGGACGCACATGGTTCGGATCCTATAGCCGGAAACGAGTCTGAGGTTCCGGTGACACAGATCCTATTCGAGGTTGGGTCTGTGTGTGGCTCCGACGCTGCTGAGTCTGTGGCTTCTGTGGCGGGGCTGAGCCTCCCATCCTTGGACGATGCGATCTGCTCCGGATCTAGGGCCCGAGCGTTTACAGGCGCTATCTCCTAGGTATGGTCCAATGATAGATTTAAGTCGTGTTCAACGTGGTGACAGGGAGCGGCTGCCGTGGTCTGGGATCCGTCAAAGATCAAGTCTCCGCGGATATCCGCGACGTAGTTCAAGCTTCCAAATCTGACCTGATGGCCAGGTGCGTAGCTGTCGATCTGCTCTAGATGGCCAAGGGAGTTGGCCGCAGTGTGAAGCCGCTGAATATGAAGATCTGCCCGGGGAGGAAGACCTCCTCCTGGACAGCGTTGTTGTAGATGATTGACGGGGCCATCGAATCTCTTGACAACGACATAGTGGAACTCTCAATGAAAGCACCAATGTCGATGTCAAAACCGGCAGATCTCGGGTAGGGGGTCCCAAACTATGCGTCTAAGGTCGATGATAATAGGAGACGGGGGACACGATGTTTACCCAGGTTTGGGCCCTCTCTATGGAGGTAATACCCTACTTCCTGCCTGATTGATCTTGATGAATATGAGTACTACAAGAGTTGATCTACCTCGAGATCGTAATGGCTAAAACCCTAGAAGTCTAGCCTGTATGACTATGATTATGATTCTTGCCTCTACGGACTAAGCCCTCCGGTTTATATAGACACCGGAGGGGACTAGGGTTGTAGAAAGTCGGTTACAGAGAAAGGAATCTTCATATTGGGACGCCAAGCTTGCCTTCCATGCCAATGAGAGTCCCATCCGGACACGGGAGAGAGTCTTTGGTCTTATATCTTTACAGCCCATCAGTCTGGCCTACGTACCATAGTCTGGACGCCTGAGGACCCCTTAATCCAGGACTCCCTCACCCTTGCCCCCGTATATAAAGGAGCAAGGGGGGAGGCCGGCTGGCCCTTGGGGCGCGCCAGGAAAGGAAGGAGGAGAGGGAGAAGGAAAGGGGGGCGCCACCCCCCTTCCCTAGTCGGCCCTCTCTCTCCACTAAGGCCCAGAGGGGGAGAAGTTTGGTCGGTTCAGCTGTCGAGTTGAATTGTTTGTATGAATTAAGAACAACTTCTTAATCTATGAAGGAAATCTATGCTTAATTACTGAATTTTAGTTGCAAAAATTAGATAGTGTTAATGATTTCTAGCTGCATATTTTGACAAATCAACGTGTTACAAGGATTGACAAATGGCAACATTACTAGATCAACAAATGTAAATCTTTTCAGTTAGACAAATGGCAACATACCAAATATGACAGATGCAAATGTTACCAAATTGTTTGTACGTGGTTGCACACGGGTCATCCAAAACAACTGTTTACGTTGAAGGGATGCACAAATCCAGCGCTGCTCTCACTTTGCATATGGGTGTTCTATCTAAAACGTTTGCGATCAAGAGCTGCACAAATCCTGCTCGGCACATTTTCCCTTGGCTTCCTGGGGAAGCTGTCGCTTTGCATATGGGTGTTCTAACTAAAACGTTTGCGATGAGTGTTTTATATTTAAAAACCGTATTAAATTGGGGAAACCGAATTAAAACTGGGGAAGCTGACAAAATTTGTACCACGACATGTTGATGCCGCCCCATGATAGCATGCCAAGTTTCATGAATTTCAGACGAGTTTTGGATTTACTAGAATTTAAAAACCAGGTATCTCAATATTTGCGGCCGAGTGACGATGGCAGGGTGTTTGAAATTCATTCCCATTTCTTGCATGGGACCTAAGCATGCACCCAAGGACACATATTTTATTTTTCAACCAGTTTATATGCACTGGAGAATGTGCATGTAGTTCAAATTTGAATTATGCACATAAAATGCCTGGAAAACCCAGTTAATGTATAAAAATGTCCAAACGAAACCCAAAAAATTCCAAAATTTAACACAACACTCTTGTTGTTCTATGTTGACACTCGAAATGTTTTGAAAGCAATAAGAGGCAACGGATATTGTTTCGTACCCGAAGGTGGCATGTTCGCTACCGAAACCATCACGCTTGTTGTGAGAAGCTTATACCCAAACCTGCCCCAAACGGGACACTTTTTTTACCACGACATGTTTATGACGCTCCATGATAGCATCCCAAGTTTCATGAATTTCAGACGAGTTTTGGATTTACTAGAATTTAAAAACCAGGTATCTCAATGTTTGCGGTCGAGTGACGGTGGCAGGGTGTTTGAAATTCATTCCCATTTCTTGCATGGGACCTAAGCATGCACCCAAGGACACATATTTGATTTTTCAACCAGTTTATATGCACTGGAGAATGTGCATGTAGTTCAAATTTGAATTATGCACATAAAATGCTTGGAAAACATAGTTAATGTATAAAAATGTCCAAACGAACCCGAAAAATTCCAAAATTGAACAAAACACTCTAGTTGTTCTAAGTTGACACTCGAAATTTTTTGAATGCAATAAGAGGCAACGGATATAGTTTCGTCCCCGAAGGTGGCACGTTCCCTACCGAAACCATCACGTTTGTTGTGAGAAGCTTATTCCCAAACCTGCCCCAAACGGGACAAAACTTTTACCACGGAATGTTGATGCTGCTCCATGATAGCATGCCAAGTTTCATGAATTTCAGATGAGTTTTGGATTTACTAGAATTTAAAAACCAATCTCAATGTTTGCGGCCGAGTGATGGTGGCAGGGTGTTTGAAATTCATACCCATTTCTTGCATGGGACCTAAGCATGCACCCAAGGACACATATTTGATTTTTCAACCAGTTTATATGCACTGAAAAATGTGCATGTAGTTCAAATTTGAATTATGCACATAAAATGCCTGGAAAACCCAGTTATTGTATAAAAATGTCCAAACGAACCCCGGAAAATTCCAAAATTGAACGCAACACTCTTGTTGTTCTATGTTGACACTCGAATTTTTTTGAAAGCAATAAGAGGCAACGGATATCGTTTCGTCCCCAAAGGTGGCATGTTCCCTACCGAAACCATCACGCTTGTTGTGAGAAGCTTTGGTTTGTGAGAAGCTTATGAGAGAATTCCTTATTTAACACCGTGTCTAAATTTTATGCCCTATTTGACATCGATAAATAATTTCTTCCCTATCTAGCAACGAGTCTAAATTTTATGCTTTTTATAACACTTCTGTTCATTTTTAGCCTAAATGACACTTGAAAAGACTCTTTTGCCCTTCATGTGGTATGTTTGTGTGTGTGTGTTGTTCGATGATTTTTTATCATATTTATTAATAATTATTATACTATTATTTGTTGGATTTTCTTAGGGAGCTCAACATAATCTATTTTGAATATCTGAGTATTCTTTTAGGGGGGCTAAGACCCTGCCAGCACCCCTGCCTCCGCCATTGTATGTGCGGTTGTGTGTGTGCTCCTGCCGATGTGTGTTGGGTTTATAGCACTAGATCGATTCACCAGAGAAAACACACGTACGTGCAAAACTGGCTTGTAAGCTACTGCCTCTGTACCGAAATACATGTCGCTGGAGTAGCTGAACTTTAGCTACTCCAGCGACATGTATTTCGGTACAGAGGGAGTAGCAAGCAAGCATGCAGCTGGATGGATTTCCAGCTGTACGTGGTCAAGCCAGTACGTACCTCGCGTACGTACGTGAGCTAGCTGATTGATTCTATCGATCGTTTCTAGGCGGCTCGCACTAGCGCAACAGGTCGATATGATTACAACGGAACAGCTTGGCGGATCGGTAGACTTGTTTATGGTCAACGGCCCGTATCGAGTCTTACTTTACTTTTTTATTGCTTCGACCTGGTGTCTCTTGCTGTGGTATATAATACACGGGGTGCATGTATATATATTACTACCTGGACCTAACCCAAACAGACTAGGAATATATATCCTACGTGGATACCTATATGGACATGGGATTAACTCTTACAATACGTGTGTGTGCGCTACCGCCTCACTGATATTGTGTGTATACTACTGCGCCCCCCCCCCCCACACAAACTCACATATGACGTGAGGGGCAAAAGGCTCTTTTCAGGTGTCATTTAGGATTAAAATGGACAAAAATGTCATAAAGGGCATAAAAGTTTAACTCGTTGTTAGATAGGGAAGAATAAGTTTTTGAGTGTTAAATAAGGAAACAAAATTTAAGATAGTGTTAAATAAGGAATTCTCTCGAAGCTTATACCCAAACCCGCCCCAAATGGGACAATTTTTTTTACCACGGCATGTTGATGCCGCTCGATGATAGCATGCCAAGTTTCATGAATTTCAGACGACTTTTGTATTTACTAGAATTTAAAACCAGGTATCTCAATGTTTGCGGCCGAGTGACGGTGGTTTGGTGTTGGAAATTCATTCCCATTTCTTGCATGAGACCTAAGCATGCACCCAAGGACACATATTTGATTTTTCAACCAGTTTATATGCACTGAAAAATCTGCATGTAGTTCAAATTTAAATTATGCATATAAAATGCCTGGAAAGCCTAGTTAATGTATAAAAATGTCCAAACGAACCCCAAAAAAAATCCAAAATTGAACTCAACACTCTTTTTGTTCTATGTTGACACTCAATTTTTTTTAAAGCAATAAGAGGCAACATATATTGTTTCATCCCCAAAGGTGGCACGTTCCCTACCGAAACCGTCATGCTTGTTGTGAGAAGCTCTGGTTTGTGAGAAGCTTATACCCAAACCTGCCCCAAATGGGACAAAAAATTTACCACGGCATGTTGATGCCGCTCCATGATAGCATGCCAAGTTTCATGAATTTCAGACGAGTTTTGGATTTACTAGAATATAGAAACCAGGTATCTCAATGTTTGCGGCCGAGTCACGGTGGCAGGGTGTTTGACATTCATTCCCATTTCTTGCATGGGACCTAAGCATGCGCCCAAGGACACATATTTGATTTTTCAACCAGTTTATATGCACTGAAAAATCTGCATGTAGTTCAAATTTGAATTATGCGCATAAAATGCCTGGAAAATCCAGTTATGTATAAAAATGTCCAAACGAACCCGAAAAATTCCAAAATTGAACACAACACTCTTGTTGTTCTATGTTGACACTCGAAATTTTTTGAAAGCAATAAGAGGCATCGGATATCGTTTCGTCCCCAAAGGTGGCACGTTTCCTACTGAAACCATCACGCTTGTTGTGAGAAGCTCTGGTTTGTGAGAAGCTTATACCCAAACCTTCCCCAAATGGGACAAAGTTTTACCACGACATGTTGATGCCGCTCCATGATAGCATGCCAAGTTTCATGAATTTCAGACGAGTTTTGGATTTACTATAATTTAAAAACCAGGTATCTCAATGTTTGCGGTCGAGTGACAGTGGCAGGATGTTTGAAATTCATTCCCATTTCTTGCATGGGACCTAAGCATGCAACCAAGGACACATATTTGATTTTTCAACCAGTTTATATGCACTGGAGCATGTGCATGTAGTTCAAATTTGAATTATGCGCATAAAATGCCTGGAAAACCAAGTTACTATATAAAAATGTCCAAACGAACCCCGTAAAATTCCAAATTTGAACACAACACTCCTGTTGTTCTATATTGACACTCTAAAATATCAAAACACCATCCTTTGTAGCTGTGATCCCATTACGTAATTCAAATCAAGACGATAAATCAAGTAGATCGCACATAGTTTATTATCACCAATTGTGTGAGATGCAGCACAAAATATCTTGGAGCATCGTTGGTGTATAGTACGCCTATGAAGGTGCGTCGGCTACAGTCCACTGCCGGCGTATCAAGCACACTAGCTCACTCCCCAAATATCATTTCACTGTTCATTCATCGTCGGTGAAAGATGGGGACGTGGACCCACGTCGTGAGGGCAACTTCGGCGGCCCACTCTAGCGTGAGCGCAGCCGTAGCCGCCAGGTGCGTGCTAACAAGCTTTGTGAGGGCGATTGCAGTGTGCATCCGGGCGGCCAAGGCAGCCCAAACGGCCGTTGTTGCTTCTGAGGCACTGACAGCAGCATCTTCCTCGGGGATAGCAACTGGCGAGAGCGGCACAACAATTGTCCGTTCCGCAGCAGCGGCCTTACCCCTGATGGAGGCCGACCACTACCATGTCGAGGTCCTCCACGCCCAGCTCATGGCGGTCACCGCACAAATCGAATGAAGCTTCTCCGACATCGGTCGACAACCCACGACCGAAGAACTGGCAATCGTTGAGATAGTTCGAGCAACCGTCCGTTCCTACGCGGCATACCTTGCCACGACGGAGCTCGCCAGAGCCCAGACCGCGACGCCCACGCCCAGCTCGTGGCGGCCTATTCCAAAGATATGGCGGACACGAACGGCGAGATGCTTGTCGAGTATGGTGCAATTGATGCCATGGAGACCCTTCCCCAGGAGACCGTTGGACGCGAGCTGGACATGGAGGCGGTGGCGGAGATCGACGAGCACCAGCCATAGTTGTACTCTTTGTTTTTTTAATTAAGAGCATTGATCTTTAATTTGTTAGAGTAATGTTTAGGTCAGCTAGCTCTGTTTAATTGCTGAACTTGCTCGATTAAGAAGTTAGTCTCCTTTGTGTACCCAAAGTATGCAATGACGTGGATGACCACTATAACCAGGGAAATTCGAACCAAAATTTTTGACGTTCAAACTCAACACACATGGGTTAAGCTATCTGAATCATTTGTGATGTTCACATATTGTAGACAGTTCTAAATAAGGGACCGTGTCTGATGACACTTTGCGTGCCAGTTTTTTCGCTCAAGCGATTCCAAATTTTTGGCTTCCGCGGAAATATCTACCTCCCCGCCCCCTCTCCCTTACCAAAAGCCACATTTCCCCTCTTTCCGCCTTCCTTTCCAAGTTGAAACCTTCACTCCTTGCTTGCAGCGCTGCCGCCTCCTCGCCGGCGACCCTCCTTCACGCTCCTCGGCCTCGGCTATCCAGGCAGGTAATCCTCACCCGACCCCCATCCTCCTCCTCCTTCCACATCACACATGCCCCGACTGCCGGCACGAGTGCGACACCTTCCTCCCAAACCACTGACCCCTCCACCAAATAAGCGTCGGCCTAAGCCATGGTGCACGCAGTATAGCCAGGACCTCAAGGAGCATTTGGCGGTGATGAAGCAAATCGCGGCCGCACGCGCGGATGAGGTTGCGATGGCTGCCATTCGTGCCGACCCCAGATCTTGAAGGAGCACCTTGCCATTTGCTACCTATGCCGGTTAAGCATGCTCGGTTTACCCGTTGCGTGTGCTGCTCCTGCCTTTCCTTCACAAATTCTAGTGAATTGTGCTATCTAATTTTACCATGCAATATGTTGCTCTAGTGTATATGTTCTATATGCCATGCAGTGTGGTGCTCACTTATTAACTATTTTGTTAATTAGTTGTCGTCTTCAGTTAACTGTTTCATTCAATTCTGCGAATGTGATGTTCAATTCTTCAAGCTACAATTTTGCATCGTCTTCCATGTGAGAAATAAATGGAATTTATATTTACAAAATAGATGAGAAACGAATACAATTGCTATATTTCCAAGTTGTCAAGCATGCTTGGTTTGGTTATACATTGTGCAATGTGGTGCTCAGTTAACGTTTGGTTCATTTGTGTTGTGGTGTTTAGTTAACTGTTTGGTTCAATTCTGCAATGCGATGTTCAATAGTTGTGGGTGCATTCTGTTATTGTATACCATGTGAGAGGAAATTGAATTTGGTTGTAGTAAATACATGAAAAACAAATACAACTGCTACAATTGGCTGTAGTTAACTGTTTGGTTAACTGTCTGATCTTCTATTAGGAGTATGCTATATTGTGCTATGTGGTGCTCAGTTAATGTTGGATTATTTGTTGTGGTGTTTAGTTAACTGCTTGGTTCAATTCTCCAATGCGATGTCCAATTGTCGTGGGTATAATTTTGTATTGTTGTGCATGTGAGGAATAAATCGGATTTGGCTGCACTTAATTAATACATGAGAAACATATACAAGTGCTATATTTCCTAGTTCTTAATCATGCTTGGTTTGGATAAATGGGTTTTTCGTGTGGCTTGAATTAATCTGATGAATCTGCAATGTGCTTATTTTTCAGCTACATATTTTACTGATAGCATGCGAACCCTTACTTAACCTGATGACTAACTACCTTATATGTGTTGTAGGAAACACGGGAAGCACTGGGGTTTACAATCGAGGTTAGCTCGTGCACGGTCCATTGTCTAATAGCACATTATTGTGCAATTGCAGGAACCATTCTAATATTTAGGTTTTTAACAATTTGGTCTTGCACATGTAGGTCCTGTTGTCAGAGGTTTTGACCCACTGTTCGACCCTTTTTGCGTACGGGGAAATGAGTTGTCCATGAATATCAGTCAAGTCAAGAAACTCAGAAAGATGGTTAGGATAAAGAAATTAGCGACAAAAAACAACAAGATCTTTGTCTGCACAATGTAGAAGACATCAGTTCACTACAGGATGGTACTAACTATTATTCCTTTTCCCCATTTCCAATATAGAGAAGATATTTATGCACATCCTTGTTTTTAGGCCTTTCCAAAGCAGTTCACTAATTACCTCTCAAACCACCTGTATGGTCAGGAGGCGAGGAAGGTATTCATACAACACCCATGATTCAATATTGAAGTGTTCCTGAAAAGGACAAAGGATGGACGGTCAATCATCCACAGGCACTAGCCTAAAGTTACAAAGACCTTCAACATCAATGAAGGCTCAATATTCGCCTTCTGCTTCAGCAGTTTTCCAGATGAGATACATCTGTCTATGTACTATCTATGATGCTAATTTCAAAAGGTTATAGATGTTGCATGTGAAACTTGGTCCTAGTGTAGTTGTGTAATGGGGTAGCTGAGTGCTGAAGCTATATGATATTGCACTCGGATGTATTTAAATTATGAAAATGAAATATATTGTGTTCTTAATATGAAATGTCAATTGGATTAATAAATGGATTATGAATAATCGGATAATTAGCCTGCTAATGGCGAATTAGCCTGCTAATTAGGTTTTGCTATTGCAAACGGTTGTTGAAAAAATACCGTGGGCGATGACCTCAGGCAACGCACACAGTTTCTAGGAATAAACCGTGTTGGATCAATGAACAATCACACACGACTTTCTCTTGAAAAATGTTTGCGTTAGGCCTTGCGCACACGTTTACCACATAAAAACTGTGTGTGATGGACAACCTTCGCCACATAGTTTCTTCTATGGACCGTGTGTGATACATTCAATAACGCAAATGATTTAACGGGAAAAAATGTGTGTGATGTACCTGTGAACGAAAACGTTTCCCTTGGAGCGACTATGTGGGATGTACATACGAACGGAAACGTTTAGCGGGGACTGACTGTGTGGGATGTACTTGCGACCGGAAACAAATTTGCCGTATAATTGTATTTTTAGCTCTATTTTAAGTGTTTCCGTATTTGAGCGCTCGCCGGTCGCACA
Source organism: Aegilops umbellulata (assembly GCA_032464435.1). Taxonomy (NCBI): domain Eukaryota; kingdom Viridiplantae; phylum Streptophyta; class Magnoliopsida; order Poales; family Poaceae; genus Aegilops; species Aegilops umbellulata. The sequence goes on from CP136060.1 coordinate 97,022,055, forward strand.
CGAACACATTTTGTGGAACGTGTATGCCAGGAGGGCATATCGCCGACGGTTTCTGGGTCATGTGGGAAGGACCCCCCCTATCGCCCACACTCACTTGGCGGCAATTCCAAATGCCGTCATGGATAGGGGTTAAAAACAGTTTGTTTAGCAGCTTGCTGTACTAGTGACCTCAAGGGTGATGTCAACAATAATAACTCATGCTCACTCATATCCAACTGTATATATGTGCCTAGATCTTTCCTCACCACATGATGCTTGCAAAAGGGGAAAATAAGAAGGAATAGGGAAGAATACTTTGACTCTTGCATAAAAGTAAATACATAAAATTAAAAGATAGGCCCTTCGCAGAGGGAAGCAGAGATTGCCATGTGCTTTCTGTTTGTATGCCAAATCCCTTAATGCAAAAGAATGTCACGTTGTATTTCCTCTTATGATAGCAACCTTTATTATGAAGTCAGTCACTTTTATTATTTTGCCATCACAAGTTCGTACAACGCAGAATTTTCTCTTACACTAAATGATCCAACGCATTTAGAAGCCATTTTTATTGCCTTATTGCACCGATGACAACTTACTCGCAGGATCTTACTCAATCCATAGGTAGGTATGGTGGACTCTCAAAATAAGATTTTGGGTTTACAGTTTTTTGGATGCACAAGTAGTATCTCTACTTAGTGCGGAGTTTTTGTCTAGCAAAGATATTGAGCAAGCACCACATGTTGAAGGATCTATGACAATATAACTTCTATGTGAATATGAACAAACATAAATCATGACGTTGTCTTCCTTGTCCAACATCAACAATTTTGGCATATAATATTTAATGGGGGCTTACAATCATAAAAGATGTCCAAGATAGTGTATTTGCATGTGAATTTTCTCTTCCCTTATTAATTCTTTCATGAATTTCATCATTTACCAATGCTATGTTTGTCAATCTCCAATAAATTTTACCACTTAATTATACTTTTCCTTATGTGATGTCATTACTTACCATAAGATTAGTGATACGTCTCCGTCGTATCTATAATTTTTGATTGTTCCATGCCAATATTCTACAACTTTCATATACTTTTTGGCAACTTTTTATACTATTTTTCGGACTAACATATTGATCCAGTGCCCAGTGCCAATTCCTGTCTGTTGCATGTTTTTGGTTTCGCAGAATATCCATATCAAATGGAGTCCAAACGGGATAAAAACGGACGGAGCTTATTTCTGGAATATTTGGAAAATTCTGGAAGAAAAATCCACGCGACACGGTGCCCGAGGTGGCCACGAGGCAGGGGGCGTGCCTGCCCCCCTGGGCGTGCCCCCTACCCTCATGAGCCACCCGTAAGGCGGTTGACACTCTTCTTTTGCCGCAAGAAAGCTAATTTTCGGGGAAAAAATCACGGCAAAAGTTTCAGGCCAATCAGAGTTACGGATCTCCATATATACACGAAACGGTGAAACAGAGCTAGAACAGAACGCAGAAACAGAGAGAGACAGAGAGACAGATCCAGTCTCGGAGGGGCTCTCTCCCCTCCCATGCCATGGAGACCATGGACCAGAGAGGAAACCCTTCTCCCAGCTAGGGAGAAGGTCAAGGAAGAAGAAGAAGGAGGGGGTCTCTCTCCCCCTCGCTTCCGGTGGCGCCGGAACGCCGCCGGGGAACATCATCATCACCGCGGTCTTCACCAACACCTCTGCCATCTTCACCAACATCTCCATCACGTTCCCCCCTCTATCTACAACGGTCAACTCTCCCGCAACCTGCTGTACCCTCTACTTGAACATGGTGCTTTATGCTTCATATTATTATCCAATGATGTGTTGCCATCCTATGATGTCTGAGTAGATTTTCGTTGTCCTATCGGTGGTTGATGAATTCCTATGATTGATTTAATTTGCTTGTGGTTATTTTGCTGTCCTTTGGTGCCCATCATATGAGCGTGCGCGTGGATCACACCTTAGGGTTAGTTGTATGTTGATAGGAATATGTATTGGAGGGCAAGAGTGACAAAAGCTTCAACCTAGCATAGAAATTGATGCATACAGGATTGAAGGGGGACCAATATATCTTAATGCTATGGTTGGGTTTTACCTTAATGAAAGTTAGTAGTTGCGGATGCTTGCTAATAGTTCCAATCATAAGTGCATAGAATTCCAGGTAAGGGATGACATGCTAGCAGTGGCCTCTCCCACATGAAACTTGCTATCGGTCTAGTAAAGTAGTCAATTGCTTAAGGGACAATTTCTCAACTCCTACCACCACTTTTGCACACTCGCTATATTTACTTTATTTCTTCATTACTTACAACAGCCCCTAGTTTTATTTACGCGCTCTTTACTTTCGTGCAAACCTATCCAAAAACACCTACAAAGTACTTCTAGTTTCATACTTGTTCTAGGTAAAGCGAACATCAAGCGTGCGTAGAGTTGTATCGGTGGTCGATAGAACTTGAGGGAATATTTGTTCTACCTTTAGCTCCTCGTTGGGTTCGACACTCTTAATTATCGAAAACTATTGCGATCCCCTATACTTGTGGGTTATCAAGACCTTTTTGTGGCACCGTTGCTGGGGAGTTATAGCGTGGGGTGAATATTCTCGTGTGTGCTTGTTTGCTTTATCACTAAGTAATTTTTATTTGCTGTTCTTAGTTGTTTTCTATCTTTAGCTATGGGTAGGAAATGCAAAATACCAAAAAAATTAGTTGTACCTACTGAACCAATGGTTGAAGAACCACTCAAGATCTATCACACTGCTGAAGCTTATTACTTGGATCATCTTCGATCCCTATGTGCTCATGCTGAAACCCCAACTAGCTTAGTTGAGGGCAAATCTTTAGATGAGCATGCTTGTTATGTGTGACACCGTATATCTGAAAAAGGGAAACGTTTATTGGATCAAGTTCATCGTTTGCAATGCTATGCTTGGAATTTATGTTATCTATATGATTTTACTTAACCGTAAGAAACACCTAAGAAACACCTTCCCTACCAATGTGAGTTTAGTGATAATGGAATCGTATCTTTGTATGCTAAAGGTGTTTATAGTTACTATGATGTTCAACAAATTGAAGAATTTGTTGCTTTTAAGGGTGCTTATGAAATTGCTTCTTTGATTGAAAAGTATGGTGCTACTCTTTACAAATCTGAAAATGTTGCCATACTTAAATATTGCTATGATAATTATGCTTCTAATGCCTATGTTAAACCTTATATCGAGGTCTACTCCGCTGTCCAAGAAGAGACTAATATTTTGTAGGAGTCCATGGAAGAGGAAATTGATGAAACTATGAGCTCATTGGATAAAAAAGATGAGGAGGAGAGCGAAGAACAAAAGGAGGAAGAGCGGATTAGCTACCCGTGCCCACCTTCTGATGAGAGTAACTCTTCAACTCATACATTGTTTAATTTCCCTTCGTTCTTACCGAAGGATGAATGCTATGATGATTGTTATGATCCCATTGATTCTCTTGAAATATCCCTTTTTGATGATGCTTACTATGCTTGTGGCCAAGATTCCAATATGAATTATGATTATGGAGATGAACTTGCTATAGTTCCTTATGTTAAACATGAAATTGTTGCTATTGCACCCACGCATGATAGTCCTATTATCGTTTTGAATTCTCCCAACTACACTATATCGGAGAAGTTTGCACTTATTAAGGATTACATTGATGGGTTGCCTTTTACCGTTGCACATGATGATTTTGATAGATATAATATGCATGTGCTTGCTGCTCCTACTTGCAATTATTATGAGAGAGGAACTATATCTCCACCTCTCTATGTTTCCAATATGATAGAATTCCAAGAAAATGTTTATACTATGCATTGGTGTCGGTGTCAAAACCGGTGGATCTCGGGTAGGGGGTCCCGAACTGTGCGTCTAGGCGGATGGTAACAGGAGACAAGGGACACGAAGTTTTACCCAGGTTCGGGCCCTCTTGATGGAGGTAAAACCCTACGTCCTGCTTGATTAATATTGATAATATGGGTAGTACAAGAGTAGATCTACCACGAGATCAAGGAGGCCAAACCCTAGAAGCTAGCCTATGGTATGATTGTTGTATGTTGAGATTCTTGTCCTACGGACTAAAACCCTCCGGTTTATAGACACCGGAGAGGGTTAGGGTTACACAAAGTCGGTTACAATGGTAGGAGATCTAAATATCGGCATCGCCAAGCTTGCCTTCCACGCCAAGGAAAGTCCCATCCGGACACGGGACGAAGTCTTCAATCTTGTATCTTCATAGTCCTGGAGTCTGGCTGAAGGTATAGTTCGGCTATCCGGACACCCCCTAATCCCGGACTCCCTCAGTAGCCCCCAAACCAGGCTTCAATGACCACGAGTCCGGCGCGCAGATTGTCTTCGGCGTTGCAAGGCGGGTTCTTCTCGAAACTCTGTGTACCTGTTGAATAATGTCCGGTTTTTGTAATGTAGCGCTCCTTGGCTTCTTCGCCCAATAATGGCGGCCTTCCACGTGTCGAACGAATACGAAAAGTCTGGGTGTTTTTACATCCACACCCCTGGCCGTGTAAATGAGCCGCCTATTAAAGAGATGGGGATTTAGATCCAAACCACACCTTCTCCCTTCCGCGAGCACTCATCAGAGCGCATCTAGCAAAGGTCCATTCCACCATGGCTAACCATCGCAACTCCTCTTCTCGCCCATCCAGCCCTAAGCCGGGAGACTGGGAGAGGTGCTCCATCCCGCATAGCGAGCTAGTATCGCTTCAGACCAAGGGATTCCTCCCTCCGGCCTATATGGTTCCGTTCGAGCCGGACTCGCCACCTATAATGGCGGAGAGCAAGCGGAGAGCGCCCCTAATCCCTCCAAAGGAGAGCGGGTATGCCTCGTCCCTTATCTAATAAGAGGACTCAGATTTCCAATTCATCCATTTCTCCGGGGGCTTCTGGTGTTCTACGGCCTCCAGCTGCACAACCTCACGCCCGCCTCTATATTGCATATCGCGGGCTTCGTTGCCCTTTGCGAGTTGTTCTTGGGTATTGAGGCTCATTTCACGCTGTGGAAGAGGCTATTCTGCCTGGTGCCCCGTTCTCAGGAGGGGTCCATATATCAAGTGGGCGGAGCCGAAGTGCGGCGCATCGCTGGGACCGGATATCTATCCGGAACCCCAAAGAAGGCGTCCAAGGACTGGCCTTCGGAATGGTTTTATATAGATGATGTCCCGCTGCCGGATCCTATCCGGGTCAGTCTCCCCGAATTCAACAGTGCTCCCTTAAAGAAACGCTTAAGCTGGCGTCCACGGAGCTCTCAGAGAGAAAGTGACAGGGACGTCCTTTACCTGATGGGCCCGATAAGACTATTGGCTCATTCCGGACTAACCATGATTGGAGTCATGGCCGCATGCATTATGCGGGGGGTGCAGCCACTGCAGTATAGAGGCCACCCCATGTGGGATTTTAATGGGGAAGATGACGCCACCCATTGCGGTCGTAAGGGGCCGAACTCGGCTGCCGCTCTGATAAAGATCTTGTCCTCTTTGTACAAGGGAGAAGAGGAGGAATTCCTCCGCGTCAACCCTTAGGGTGGATTTACTATATACAACCCTCCGAGTTGGGTAAGTGGACAATTTTGCTCACCCATCCGTTTCATATTCCCATGATCAAATATGTAGTCTAACGACTTCAACGCAGGAACTGCGTCAGGAAGTAAAGGATATAAACAACCGTCCTCCACAGCCCGAGGATCCAGAAGGGTCCCTTGATCCGGACTCCGAAGAGGATCCGGACATAGCTGTGGAGCTGATTGACGGGGTATTTCATCAGCTGAGCAAGGATGATACCTTGGTGGCCATTACGGCCGATTACCCAGGGCTAATCCCGGCCTCCCAGGTAACAGAGACCGGAGTCTCATCACTTTGGGAAGGAATCCATCCTCACGTGTTTCAGTTTCCCTGACACCAACCGTGTTTTGCAGGGGAGGTTTCGAGGCGAGAGGCCCAGCCTGCGGCGGCTAGCCAACGAGGGGCCGTGGGACCCCGTGGGGTAAAAAGGAATGTAGTCCGGACTGAGACGCCGACGCAAAGGTATAGCACACCATCTTTTTCCCAGGTTTTATTCCTTCAGGGCATATTAACGCTCGTGCAATCTTTAGGACGAAGAGACCTCACCGGACTATATCCGGAGAGGTTGCCAATCATGCCTCCACCAGCCAGGCTCCAAAGCCTGGCCCGGAAGCGGAGGCGAACACAAGGCGCGCCCCGGACGCTCCTCCGACAGAGGATGCGGACAGGCTGTCTGCCACCAATTCCGAGGTGGAGAGTGCCATGAACCACAGGCGTCGCCGGACAGTTCTTCGCGACGCTTGTTTCTCCCAAGAGGCATTGGATGCCTTCAATTCGGGAGATGCGTACCTCCGCGCCGCTCAAAATGGTTTAACCAGAGCCATGGAGCAACATGTAAAAGACATACGGGTAAGATTTTTTTTTGGTAAATATATATACACCAGTAGCCCCCGAGACTTGAAACAGTTAGAATAACTGATTTAAGGATCATCTGTTATGCAGGCTCTTACAGAAAAGAATACCATACTGTCCCAGGAGCTGGAAGAGTGCAAAGCCCAACTTGAGGCCGCACTAGCCGCGGCAAGGGAGCCCAAGGAGACCACCTCTAGTAATTTACGCTTCGAAATATAAATATTTTGCGAAGTGCGGCGTGGGTGCAAATATGACAAATCATATTGCAGATGGCGCCGGACTGGATCCGGAAAAGCAACAACTTCTGCGCCAGTTAGAGACTGGGGAGAGCGTGCTGACAAAGGTGAGGCGGGAGAAGAATGATCTCCAGGATGCCAACACTAAGCTGGGTGTTGAACTAAAAGATGTTCGTGCCCAGCTGTCGGACTCCACTAAGGAGAATCAACGGCTTCGACGCGACATATATAGTAAGTGCTTAAACGAACTCTTGAAAAAAAAGTTCGCCGAGGAAGTCAAATAACAGAGTTATGTCTGTAGGTATGCTAACAGGTCGTCCTGCAGAGGAGATGCCCGGTTTAATGGGTGACCTTCTTCCCGAGCTCTCGCAACTGCACGAGCGAGTTCGGCAAGCGATGCAAGGAGTTGCCCAAGCCTTATGGCCATCCCTCCCCAGGCTCTAGGGCCTTGGAGAGCTTGCAGAGAAGCTGAAGGGAGCGCGGCGACGCTTCCGGTTTTGGAAGATATCGGCCTGCCGCCAAGGCGCGAGGGAGGCCTGGGCCATGGTGAAGACGCGGTGCACAAAAGATGACCCAAACCACATGGCCGAGGTCGGACCTGTGGGGCCTGATGGGAAGGAGGTCCCTGTAAGCTTAGTATACGGCCAAGTAGAATTGGCCGCAAAGTATTCCCAGCAGGACTGTAAATTAGACAGCCTGTTAGATGGTATTGAAGAGGAATACAATCAGTCAGTGTGACTATGTAATTTTTAATTGACATGTGTAATGCCTTCTAGCCAGATTGTAGATACTTTGTCGATGCCGACCTTTTCGCTTCGACCTCGGGACCTGACGGTCCGGAGTGTGTCCGAATACCCTAGCGGTTATGTAAGAACCGGGGTATGCATGGAGACCAGGCGTAGGGGTCATTAGTGCTTTATCAGACAAGTGCCCAACTAGTTATGTTATATTACGTGGTTAGTAAGAAACATCTTCCAGAGAGAATAGTTCCGTTAGGGGTTCCTTTCTCTGGGAGGCATGCCCTAAAGTGCATGTCCGGACTGCAAACACAGGAAAAGCATCTGGGGGCATATATATAAATAAATAAAAAAGGTCATCTTTTAGTTCACCGACCGAATATTCCCTTAAGAACGCTAGCTTTCGGCTTCACCCAGTCTGAGGTACACATCCGGCTGATCCGGCAGTAACAATCGCATAGGTGCTCCCTTTACCACCTAGCCGAACAATCGGGAACGTAGGGGTAAGCACAGGAGCCAGGCAACCCAGCTTGGCCAAAACTTAAGTCATATCGATGCATATAATGGTGAAGAAAAGGTACATGCGGAAGTTTGACACATGTTTTTGGCGTGAAGCTCGTATAAATAAGCTTCTTGTTTAAAGAAGCCCCCAGGTGTAGTGAGCGCGAGTAACGCGTCACTTGTTGAGCCTTTAATGGCTATAAGAGAGAAAGAAGAAAAAAAAGAAAGGGTGGAAGGAGAGAAATACAAGACAGAAAATGTAAAAAATGGACAGAGGAAGGAGACGAACACAGAGTCTAGCGCTAGGCGTAGAATCTTCGGAGGCGAGCTGCCCATGGGTTCGGCTCGAGTCGGTTTTCCAAGGCATCTCGCAGGCGGTACGCTCCGCCAGTTAGGACTTGTTCGATTATGAAGGGACCTTCCCACTTGGGCTTGAGTTTGTCCTTTTTCTTGTCCGGAGGCGTAGAACTAATTCGCCAACATTGTAATTTTTGGCCCGCACTTATCTACTTTGATATCTTCGAGCCTGCTGTTGATAAAATGCAGAACGGGCTTTTGCCACGTCGCGCTCCTCCTCCAAGGCGTCCAGACTGTCCTGCTGATCGAGCTTGGATTCTCTTTCTTCGTACATGCGCACTCGAGGTGAGTCATGAATTATGTCGCAAGGCAGAACTGCCTCTGCGCCGTACACCATAAAGAATGGTGTGTATCCGGTGGTGCGATTCGGCGTGGTCCGCAGTCCCCTAGAGTACGGAGTCGAGCTCCTCTACCCAGTGCGTGTTAGATTCCTTAAGGGACCGCACTAATCTGGGTTTGATGCCGCTCATGATAAGACCATTTGCACGTTCGACCTGGCCGTTAGTTTGTGGGTGATAGACAGAAGCATAATCGAGCTTGATGCCCATGTTTTTGCACCAGAGTTTTACCTCGTCGGCCGTAAAGTTCGTGCCGTTATCAGTGATGATGCTCTGGGGGACGCCGTAACGGTGTACGGCCCCGGATATAAAGTCTATCACCGGTCCGGATTCGGCCGTCTTAACAGGCTTGGCTTCTATCCATTTGGTGAACTTATCCACCATGACCAGTAAGTATTTTTTCTTGTTAGTTCCCCCTTTAAGGGGCCCAACCATGTCAAGCCCCCAGACCGCAAAGGGCTAAGTGATGGGGATAGTTTGGAGGGCGGTAGGTGGCATATGGCTTTGGTTTGCAAAAAGCTGGCAACCGACGCATCGTTGGACCAAGTCCTGAGCGTCTGCCCGGGCCGTCGGCCAATAAAAGCCTATACGGAAAGCCTTGCTTACAAGGGACCGAGCTGCAGCGTGATGACCACCGAGTTCGGCATGAATTTCAGCCAGCAGGTTCCGCCCTTCCTCTTCGGAGATGCACCTTTGAAGGACTCCGGTAGTGCTTTTCTTATAAAGTTCTCCCTCATGGACTTTATAGGCTTTAGATCGCCGCACTATGCAGGGTGCCTCGTTTTGGTCCTCTGGGAGTTCCTGCCTAGTAAGGTAGGCTAGGAATGGTTCTGTCCACGGGGCGATGACGGCCATTATTATATGGGCTGAAGTTGTGATTTCATTGGCAGAGCCTCCGATTATGTCAGATTGTCCGGCGTCGGACAATGCGGTTGGGTCCGGGCTAATATTACCATGTTCCCCTTCCCATACTACGGATGGCTTGAACAACCTTTCCAGGAAGATGTTGGGGGGGACCGCATCGCGTTTAGCGCCGATGCGTGCCAGGACGTTTGCCGCCTGATTGTTTTCTCGGGCTATATGGTGAAATTCGAGCCCCTCGAACCGAGCTGACATTTTTAGGACGGCATTGCGGTAAGCTGCCATTTTTGGATCCTTGGCATCGAAGTCTCCATTTATCTGGGATATCGCAAGGTTCGAATCACCTCTAGGCATTGAATACCCATGGATACTGCCATCCGGAGACCATGTAGAAGGGCCTCATATTCGGTTGCATTGTTGGAGTCCGTGTACATAATCTGGAGTACATATTGGACTGTGTCTCCTGTGGGGGATGTCAAAACGATGCTAGCCCCTAGACCGGCCAACATTTTGGAGCCGTCGAAATGCATGATCCAGTTTGAATATGTGCCGTATTCTTTAGGGAGTTCAGCCTCCGTGCATTCTGCGACGAAGTCAGCCAAAACTTGCGACTTGATAGCTCGCTGTGGCTTATAAGTTATGTTGAACGGGAGGAGCTCGATGGCCCATTTTGCAATCCGGCCCGTTGCGTCACGGTTGTTTATAATATCGTTGAGTGGTACTTCAGATGCTACTGTGATTGAACACTCTTGAAAGTAGTGTCGTAGCTTCCGGGATGCCATGAATACGGCATATGCGATCTTTTGATAATGTGGGTACCGTGATTTGCATGGGGTGAGGACAGTGGACATGTAGTAAACCGACTTTTGAAGGGGGAATTTGTGTCCGTCCGTTTCCCGCTCGACGACGAGTACTGCGCTGACAACTTGATGGGTTGCTGCAATGTACAATAGCATTGGTTCGCCGATGTTTGGCACAGCCAGGACTGGGTTTGTTGCCAATATGGCTTTTATTTCCTCGAGTCCGGCCGTGGCGGCATCCATCCACTCAAAGTGTTCGGTGCGCCGAAGGAGGCGATAGAGGGGTAGCACCTTTTCTCCCAGACGGGAGATAAAGCGGCTTAGAGCCGCCACGCATCCGGTTAATTTTTTTATTTGTTTGAGGTCCTTTGGGATATCCAATTGTGACAAAGCTTGGATCTTGGCTGGATTTAATTCGATTCCTCTACCGGATACAATGAAGCCCAAGAGATTTCCGGCTGGAACGCCGAAAACGCATTTTTCCGGGTTTAGCTTGATGTCATATGTTCGGAGGTTATCAAATGTAAGCCTCAAGTTGTCTACTAGAGACTCGACATGTCTTGTTTTTACGACCACGTCATCCATGTACGCCTCCACTGTTTTGTCGATCTGGTTTGCCAGACATGTCTGAATCATGCGCTGATATGTTGCGCCGGCGTTTTTGAGCCCGAAAGGCATTGTGTTGAAGCGAATGGGCCGTATGGTGTGATGAATGCCGTTGCGGCCTGGTCTGACTCTGCCATCTTGATTTGATTGTAGCCGAAGTATGCATCAAGGAAACACAACGAATCGTGTCCTGCAGTGGCGTCGATAATTTGATCGATACGGGGGAGGGGGAAGGGATCCTTTGGGCAAGCCTTGTTAAGGTCTTTAAAATCGACGCACAGGCGCCAGGATTTGTCCTTCTTTGGTACCATCACCAAATTTGCTAGCCAGTCCGGATGTTTTATATCTCTGATGAATCCGGCCTCTAATAGCTTGGCTAGCTCCTCTCCCATGGCCTGTCTCTTGGGTTTAGAGAAGCGCCGAAGGGCTTGTTTGACTGGTTTGAATCCTTTTAGGATATTTAAGCTGTCTTCGGCCAGCCTGCGTGGGATTCCTGGCATGTCTGAGGAGTGCCAGGCAAAAATGTCCCAGTTCTCACGTAGGAACTCTCGCAGTGCGGCGTCTACATCAGGGTTTAGTCGTGCCCCGATGGAAGCTGTTTTATTGGGGTCCGTTGGATGGACCTGGAATTTGACTATTTCATCCGCTGGTTTAAAGGAGGTGGGCTTGGATCTTTTATCGAGTATCACATCGTCCTTGTTTACCGTGGAGCGCAGCGTAGTCAGTTCCTCAGCTGCTAGGTCTTCGGACAGTGCCTCAAGGGCCAATGCGTCTGTCTTGTTTTCGGCGTGGAGTGCTATGTCCGGATCACTAGCAAGAGTGATGATTCCGTTCGGCCCGGGCATCTTGAGCTTCATGTACCCGTAATGGGGTTTTGCTTGGAAGATTGTAAATGCTTCCCGCCCTAGCAGAGCGTGGTATCCGCTACTGAACGGGGCCACCTGGAATGTGACCTCTTCGGACCTATAATTATCCGGCGTGCCGAACACCACATCTAGTGTGTTTTTTCCGGTGCAGCGCGCTTCTCGACTGGGGATTATTCCTCTAAAGGTTGTGCTGCTTCGCTCAATGCGGTTCCAGTCTATTTCCATTTTTTGAAGGGTTTCCTCATAAATGAGGTTCAATCCACTGCCTCCGTCCATGAGTACCTTGGTGAGGCGAAAGCCTTCCACTATTGGACTGAGGACCAGTGCGGCTGGTGCTCGAGCTGTTCGGAATTTAGGTTCATCACTGGCATTAAAAGTAATAGCCGTGTCACTCCATGGGTTTATTGTTGCTACTTGGTAGACTTCGGCGAGGCTGCGGAGTGTTCTTTTTCGCATATTATTTGATGCGTAAGTCTTGAAGACTGTTAAAACTGTACTGGGTCCCTGAGGTGGCTTTCTGTGGCCTCCGGAATTAGGAGATCTTCGCCGATTTTGGCCACCTGCCGGATTATCCAACATGCTCTAAGGCTGTGAGTTGGTGTGGCGTCCTCTGTACTATGAATTTTACAGGGTCCATTAAGCCATCCCTCCAGTACGGTTCCATGCCCTATAGAGGGTTTTGGTTTTTTAATTTTTAACCCGAGTGTCTGATGATGATGCACCCTTTTATTTCGGACGAGGTTTCTATTCAGGGCCGGATTGTCCCAAAATTTAATTTCGGTTTTCCAGGCGCTTTCCATCGCACAGTACTTTTGTACTATGGACACCAAGTCAGCAAAGCGTGTAATATCACGACGACTTATGGCATTGAGGATTCCTTTGTCCGTGCAATTATTGCAGAAGATTGAGATTGCGTCTTCCTCTCGGCAGTCCTTTATCCTGTTCATAACCAAGAGGAACCTTGCCCAGTAATGATGTACTGTTTCTTCGGGCTTTTGCCTGATTTGGGATAGATCGCTTATGTTCGGGTGGGTGGGTGGAATTAATTCCGAGACCATACCTAATCTGGGACTCAAAGGCCAAGGAGTTTCCGAACTCTGAAGTTTGGATTCTTGGATGTTGTCCAATGAGTCTAGCCCGTTGCCTGATTCTAAGTTCAGGTCTTGAGTAACATCCTCCCCTCCGTGGATATCCGGCTTGGAGGGATCGGGAATCCGGACGTAGCTAGTCCTTAAGATAGATGAAGGGTCGCCGCACTGTGCCTCTACCACGGCAACATGAAGGGTGACTTGGAGGAGAATTAATCTCTCTTAGATCGGGTTTAAGCCCAACCTGGTCATAATCCGTAGTGACCCCCAAGGCGGCGATGCGATCCAAGAGCTCGTTTACGGAAGAGAGCTCCATTGGATCCAAGTGCTCGACGATCTCTGAGCTGACGTGAATATTGCTTTTGATGACCCGAGAGGTCACCGTCGGCGCAACAGCCGAACAGGCGGTCATGAGAAAACCACCTAGCCGGAGAGTTTGGTCAACAGCCAAGGCTCCCTCAATAACGGCGCCGTCTTTAAAGATGGGAAGAGGCATCCTTCCTGATTGCGACGGCACAGAGGAACTCTCAATGAAAGCACCAATGTCGGTGTCAAAACTGGCGGATCTCGGGTAGGGGGTGCCGAACTATGCGTCTAGGCGGATGGTAACAGGAGACAAGGGACACGAAGTTTTACCCAGGTTCGGGCCCTCTTGATGGAGGTAAAACCCTACGTCCTGCTTGATTAATATTGATAATATGGGTAGTACATGAGTAGATCTACCACGAGATCAAGGAGGCCAAACCCTAGAAGCTAGCCTATGGTATGATTGTTGTATGTTGAGATTCTTGTCCTACGGACTAAAACCCTCCGGTTTATATAGACACCGGAGAGGGTTAGGGTTACACAAAGTCGGTTACAATGGTAGGAGATCCAAATATCCGCATCGCCAAGCTTGCCTTCCATGCCAAGGAAAGTCCCATCCGGACACGGGACAAAGTCTTCAATCTTGTATCTTCATAGTCCTGGAGTCCGGCTGAAGGTATAGTTCGGCAATCCGGACACCCCTAATCCCGGACTCCCTCAATTGGCCTTTACTTTGTGTGCATGAATTGTTCTTTTATGACATGCCGATGCATAGGAAGAGAGTTAGACTTCGTTGTTGCATGATATATGTTGCTTTGTGCTCACTACTAAATTACAAATCATTGCTAATTAAAATTGGCTTTGATATACCTTGGGATCCGGGTGGATCCATTACTTGAGCACTATATGCCTAGCTTAATGGCTTTAAAGAAAGCGCTGCCAGGGAGACAACCCGGAAGTTTTAGAGAGTCATTTATTTATGTTGAGTGCTTTCATATAGTTTAAAAACAACAAAAATAAAAAGGGGAACCCAAAACTTTTCAAAAAGGAAAGTGAAAGTGAGAAAGACAAGCATTGTTGAAGTGGGAGAGCTCCTTGAACTTTGTTCACGCTCACGGAAACTTTTTGTGAATCTTGATTACAGAAACTATTCAACAAAAATAATTATCCCCTTGTACAATTCCATTGTATTATAAAAATAATGTGCCAAGGTTTGCCTTTGGGATGTTTACAATACTTGTTGGTTTGTACGGTGCAGGACAGAAACGTTGGCTGTAGTGCGTGATTTTTAATTTTTTACTGGAACGTCAAATGGTGATGATTCTTTTTGCACTGTCTTGCTGTACAATTTTTTTATGTTTCCTAATTTTGGTAGAATTATTGAAGTATAAGAAGTATGGTGAATGTTCAGATTGCTACAGACTGTTCTGTTTTAGACAGATTCTGTTTTTGATGCATAATTTGCTTGTATTGATGAATGTTGATTTATATCAGTGGATTAAGCCATGGAAAAGCTATATTACAGTAGACACAATGCAAAAACAAAATATTAATTGGTTTGCAACAGTACTTAGAGTAGTGATTTACTTTATTATACTAACGGATCTTACCGATTTTTCTGTTGAAGTTTTCTGTGGATGAAGTGTTCGATGATCGAGAAGGTTTCGATGTGAGAAGAAGGAAGAGAGGCAAGAGCTCAAGCTTGGGGATGCCCAAGGCACCCAAAGTAAATATTCAAGTAGACTCAAGCGTCTAAGCTTGGGGATGCCCCGGAAGGCATCCCCTCTTTCTTTAACAAGTATCAGTATGTTTTCGGATTCGTTTCGTTCATGCGATATGTGCAATCTTGGAGCGTCTTTTGCATTTAGTTTTCATTTTTATATTATGCACCATGCTGGTATGAGATAGTCCTTGATTGATTTTTAGAATGCTCATTGCACTTCACTTGTATCTTTTGAGTATGGCTTTATAGAATGCTTCATGTGCTTCACTTATATCATTTGAAGTTTGGATTGCATGTTTCTCTTTACATAGACAACCGTCATTTGTAGAATGCTCTTTTGCTTCACTTATATTTGTTAGAGCGTGGGCATATCTTTTGTAGAAAGAATTAAACTCTCTTGCTATATCTATTTAGAGAGATGACAGGAACTGGTCATTCACATGGTTAGTCATGAAGTCCTATATAAAACTTGTAGATCACTGATTATGATATGTTTGATTCCTTGCAATAGTTTTGCGATATAAAGGTGGTGATATTAGATTCGTGCTAGTTGATTAATTGTGAAATTGAGAAATACTTGTGTTGAGGTTTGCAAGTCCCGTAGCATGCACGTATGGTGAACTGTTATGTAACGAAGTCGGAGCATGAGGTGTTTATTGATTGTCTTCCTTATGAGTGGCGGTCGGGGACGAGCGATGGTCTTTTCCTACCAATCTATCCCCCTAGGAGCATGCGCATAGTACTTTGTTTCGATGACTAATAGATTTTTGCAATAAGTATGTGAGTTCTTTATGACTAATGTTGAGTCCATGGATTATACGCACTCTCACCCTTCCATCATTGCTAGCGTCTTTGGTACCATGCATTGCCCTTTCTTACCTCGAGAGTTGGTGCAAACTTCGCCGGTGCATCCAAACCCCGTGATACGATACGCTCTATCACACATAAACCTCCTTATATCTTCCTCAAAACAGCCACCATACCTACCTATTATGGCATTTCCATAGCCATTCCGAGATATATTGCCATGCAACTTCCATCATCATCATATACATGACTTGAGCATTTATTGTCATATTGCTTTGCATGATCGTAAGATAGCTAGCATGATGTTTTCATGGATTGTCCGTTTTTTGATGTCATTGCTACGCGAGATCATTGCACATCCCGGTACACCGCCGGAGGCATTCATATAGAGTCATATCTTTGTTCTAGATATCGAGTTGTAATATTGAGTTGTAAGTAAATAAAAGTGTGATGATCATCATTATTAGAGTATTGCCCGAGTGAGGAAAGGATGATGGAGACTATGATTCCCCCACAAGTCGGGATGAGACTCCGGACGAAAAAATAAAAAAATAAAAAAAGAGAGAGGAAGGCCAAAAAAAAGAGAAGGCCCAAAAAAGAGAGAAAAAACAAAAAAAATATGAGAGAAAAAGAGAGAAGGGGCAATGTTACTATCCTTTTACCACACTTGTGCTTCAAAGTAGCACCATGTTCTTCATATAGAGAGTCTCTTGAGTTATCACTTTTATATACTAGTGGGAATTTTCATTATAGAACTTGGCTTGTATATTCCAACGATGGGCTTCCTCAAATGCCCTAGGTCTTCATGAGCAAGCAAGTTGGATGCACACCCACTTAGTTTCAGTTTGAGCTTTCATACACTTATAGCTCTAGTGCATCCGTTGCATGGCAATCCCTACTCCTCACATTGAAATCAATTGATGGGCATCTCCATAGCCCATTGATTAGCCGCGTCGACATGAGACTTTCTCCTTTTTTGTCTTCTCCACATAACCCCCATCATCATATTCTATTCCACCTATAGTGCTATGTCCATGGCTCACGCTCATGTATTGCGTGAAAGTTGAAAAAGGTTTGAGAAACGTCAAAAGTATGAAACTATTGCTTGGCTTGTCATCGAGGTTGTGCATGATGTGAATATTTTGTGTGGTGAAGATGGAGCATAGCCAGACTATATGATTTTGTAGGGATGAGCTTTCTTTGGCTATGTTATTTCAATAAGACATATTTGCTTGGTTGGTATGCTTGAACTATT
This sequence comes from Aegilops umbellulata, assembly GCA_032464435.1. Lineage (NCBI taxonomy): Eukaryota > Viridiplantae > Streptophyta > Magnoliopsida > Poales > Poaceae > Aegilops > Aegilops umbellulata. Next base: position 97,038,971 of record CP136060.1, read on the forward strand.
ATTGTTTTTATGTCAAAGCATAGACTATTGCTTTGAATCACTCTTGTCTTAATATTCATGCCATGATTAGACATATGATCAAGATTATGCTAGGTAGCATTCCACATAAAAAATTATCGTTTTTATCATTTACCTACTCGAGGACGAGCATGAATTAAGCTTGGGGATGCTGATACATCTCTGTTGTATCTATAATTTTTTATTGTTCCATGCCAATATTCTACAACTTTCATATAATTTTTGGCAACTTTTTATACTATTTTTGGGACTAACATATTGATCCAGTGCCCAGTGCCAGTTCCTGTCTGTTGCATGTTTTTGGTTTCGCAGAATATCCATATCAAACGGAGTCCAAACGGGATAGAAACGGGCAGAGCTTATTTTTGGAATATTTGGAAAATTCTGGAAGAAAAATCCACATGAGATGGTGCCCGAGGTGGCCACGAGGCAGGGGGCGCGCCTGCCCCCTGGGCGCGTCCCTACCCTCGTGAGCCACCGGCAAGGCGGTTGACGCTCTTCTTTTGCCGCAAGAAAGCTAATTTTCGGAAGAAAAAAAATCACGGCGAAGGTTTCTGTCCAATCGGAGTTACGGATCTCCATATATACACGGAATGGTGAAACAGAGCCAGAACAGAACGCAGAAACAGAGAGAGACAGAGAGACAGATCCAATCTCGGAGGGGCTCTCGCCCCTCCCACGCCATGGAGACCATGGACCAGAGGGGAAACCCGTCTCCCATCTAGGGAGAAGGTCAAGGAAGAATAAGAAGGAGAGGGCGGCTCTCTCCCCCTCGCTTCCGGTGGCGCCGGAACGCCGCCGGGGGCCATCATCATCACTGCGATCTTCACCAACACCTCCGCCATCTTCACCAACATCTCCATCACCTTCCCCCCTCTATCAACAGCGGTCCACTCTCCCTCAACCCGCGGTACCCTCTACTTGAACATGGTGCTTTATGCTTCATATTATTATCCAATGATGTGTTGCCATCCTATGATGTCTGAGTAGATTTTTGTTGTCCTATCGGTGGTTGATGAATTGCTATGATTGATTTAATTTGCTTGTGGTTATGTTGCTGTCCTTTGGTGCCCATCATATGAGCGCGCGCGTGGATCACACCTTAGGGTTAGTTGTATGTTGATAGGACTATGTATTGGAGGGCAAGAGTGACACAAGCTTCGACCTAGCATAGAAATTGATGCATACGGGATTGAAGGGGGACCAATATATCTTAATGCTATGGTTGGGTTTTACCTTAATGAACGATAGTAGTTGCGGATGCTTGCTAATAGTTCCAATCATAAGTGCATAGAATTCCAAGTAAGGGATGCCATGCTAGCAGTGGCCTCTCCCACACGAAACTTGCTATCGGTCTAGTAAAGTAGTCAATTGCTTAAGGGACAATTTCTCAACTCCTACCACCACTTTTGCACACTCGCTATATTTACTTTATTGCTTCATTACTTACAACAGCCCCTAGTTTTAGTTACGCGCTCTTTACTTTCGTGCAAACCTATCCGAAAACACCTACAAAGTACTTCTAGTTTCATACTTGTTCTAGGTAAAGCGAACGTCAAGCGTGCGTATAGTTGTATCGGTGATCGATAGAACTTGAGGGAATATTTGTTCTACCTGTAGCTCCTCTTTGGGTTCGACACTCTTACTTATCAAAAACTGTTGCGGTCCCGTCTTCTTGGGCCCCTGGACGTCTAGGATATGGAGCACCCCCTCATGCATCCAATGGCTTGAGGGTGTTGCATCACCTCCCGCAAATACGGGTTGATGACGTTCTCGAAGAACTTGTCCTTGGAGGAGCTCGAAGCGGCCATGGAAATCTAGATCTGTCAGAAAACAACAAGAAAGAAGAACGGAATATTTCTCCGTCATACGATGGTTAATACATTCGGGAGGTATATAAAGATTCTTTTATCTTGGGAAACAAGCAAACGAGAGGAAAACGGATTAGGGAAGGTTCCCGAGGTGGGCACAACCCACATAGGTATGCCAGGCAAGCCAGGCGCGCCCTGGTGTCTTGTGCCCTCCTCGGTTGCCTTCCTGGTTGTTTATTATTTTCCTAATTTTTAAAATATTCCAAAACTGACAAAAAACATTTTTGCTGATTTTTCGGAGTCTTTTTTACTTACCGTATCACGTACCTCCTCCTTTTCAGGAATCTTGAGTGTTCCGGAAGGTTTCTTTTATGTGTTCCTCAGGTGTCATGGTTTGAATAATATTGCTTTCAACATTAATAGGCATATCTGAGATATAGTGTTTAATTTTTTCATTTGACCACCTTCTCGTTTGTACCTTCGGCATTATTTATCTTGATAGCTCTATAGTGATAAACCTCCTCGATAATATATGGTCCTTCCCATTTATAGAGAAGTTTTTATGCAAAGAATCTGAAACAAGAGTTGTACAAAAGAACATATTCTCCAACTTTGAATTCCCGCTTTTGGATTCTTTTGTCATTCCATCTTTTAACTTTTTATTTAAACAATTTGGCATTTTCATAAGCTTGGGTTCTCCATTCATCTTATGAGCTAATATCAAATAACCTCTTTTCACTGGCAAGTTTGAATCATAGTTAAGGTCTTTAATTGCCCAATATGATTTATGTTCTAACTCTAGAGGCAAATGACAAGCTTTACCATAATCCATTTTATAGGGAGACATACCCATATGATTTTTATATGCTGTTCGGTAGGCCCAAAGTGCATCATCCAATTTCTTAGACCAATTCTTTTGGGACCTACTAACAATTTTTTGTAATATTAGTTTTATTTCTCTATTGCTAAGTTCAACTTGACCACTAGATTGAGGATGATAGGGTGATGCAATTCTATGGTTAACATCATATTTAGCAAGCATTTTATGGAAAACACCATGAATAAAGTGTGAACCACCATCAGTCATTAAATATCAAGGGACTCCAAACCTTGGGAAAACGACTTCTTTAAGCATTTTAATGGAAGTGTTATGATCAACACTACTAGTTGGAATAGCTTCTACCCAATTAGTAACATAATCAACAGCAACCAAAATATATTTATACCCATTAGAAGAAGGAAAAGGTCCCATATAATCAAAACCCCAAACATCAAATGGTTCAACAGCAAGTGAATAATTCATAGGCATTTCCTGACGCTTACTAATATTATCAATTCTTTGACATTCATCACAAGATAAAACAAACTTACAGGCATCCTTGAAGGGAGTAGGCCAATAAAAATCAGATTGCAATACCTTATGAGTAGTTCTATCTCCCGCATGATGCCCTCCGTAAGCTTCGGAGTGACATTTCTATAAGATTTGTTCATGTTCATGCTCTTGTACACAACGTCTAAGACTACCATCTACTCCTTCTTTATAAATATGTGGGTCATCTCGAAAGTAATGTCTTAAATCATAGAAGATTTTTTTTCTTTCGTTGGTATGTGAAACTAGGTGGTATGTATTTAGCAAAAATATAATTATCATAGTCATCATACCAAGGAGTGTTATGAGAAACATTTATTGCAGCTAGTTGTTCCTTAGGAAAGCTATCATCAATAGGTAGTGGGTCATCAAGAATATTCTCTAACCTAGACAAGTTATCAGCTACAGGGTTCTCAACTCCTTTTCTATTAGTGATATGTAAATCAAATTCCTTTAGCAAAAGAACCCACCTAATAAGTCTAGGTTTAGCATCTTTCTTTTCCATAAGATATTTTATAACAACATGATAAGTGTGAATAGTTACTTTGGAATAAACAATATAACATCTGAATTTGTCACAAGCAAACACAACTACTAAAAATTCTTTTTCAGTACTAGCATAATTTCTTTGGGCACTGTCTAGAGTTTTGCTATATGGATAACATTTAATTTCTTATGAACTCTTTGTCCTAGAACAGCAGCAACAACATAATCACTAGCGTCACACATAATATCAAAAGGCAAGTTCCAATCAGGTGGTTGAACAATAGGTGCAGAAGTTAAGGCTTTCTTAAGTGTTTCAAAGGCTTCTACACAATCATCATCAAAAAACACATGGAACATCCTTTTCTAAAAGATTTGTAAGAGGCCTAGAAATTTTAGATAAGTCTTTAACAAACCTCCTATAGAAACCAACATGACCAAGGAAACTATAGATACCTTTAATATCTTTAGGACATGGCATTTTCTCAATTGCATCAACTTTAGCTTTATCCACCTCAATACCTCGTTCTGGAATTTTATGCCCCAAGACAATACCTTCATTAACCATAAAATGGCACTTCTCCCAATTTAAGACAAGATTAGTTTGCTCACATCTCTGCAAAAATCGATCAAGGTTGCTCAAGCAATCATCAAAAGAAGCTCCATAAACAGAAATCATCCATGAAAACATCATCAATATAGTAGTCATACATCTTTGAAAGGTAGCAGGTGTATTGCGTAAACCAAAAGGAATACGTCTATAAGCATAAGTTACAAAAGGGCAAGTAAAGGTGGTTTTCTCTTGATCAGGTTGCGAAACAGGTATCAGGTTGTGAAACAGGTATTTGAGAAAAAACCAGAATAACCATCTAGAAAACAAAAGTGTGTGGGTTTAGATAATCTTTCCAACATTTGATCAATAAAAGGCAAAGGGTAATGATCTTTTATAGTTGCTTTGTTTAATTTTCTAAAATCAATTACCATTCTATAGCCAGTAACAATTCTTTGAGGAATAAGTTCATTTTTATCATAAGGAACAACAATAATACCTACCTTCTTAGGGACACAATGAACGGGACTTACCCATCTACTATCTACTATGGGATAGATTATACCTGCTTCCAGAAGCATCATTATTTCAATTCTTACCACTTGTTTCATCTTAGGATTCAAACGTCATTGATGATCAACAACGGGTTTAGCATCAGGTTATGTATTAATCTTGTGCTGATAGAGAGTGGGACTAATGCTCTTAAGATCGTCAGGAGTACATGCAATGGTAGCATGATTCCCAGTGTCAAAACTGACAGACCATGGGGTAGGGGGTCCCGAGCTATGGATCTAGGATCGATGGGTAACAACCCTACATCCTGCTTCATTGTATTGATTGTATTATGTGGTTTACAGAGTAGATCTACCTCGAGATCAGCATGAGCTAAACCCTAGGGTACGGGGGATGAAGATAGCTCTCCCCCTAATGACTACAACCCTCGGTTTATATAGACACCGATGGGGCTGGGGTTACCGAAGATAGATTACAATAAGGAATAAAAAGCATCTTCCGCCTTCTTCACTTGGAGGACACACCACGGCTTCATAGATCTCCTGTCATAGTACGACTCTACCAATCCGGCCCATGTATAATGGGTCATTACCCCGAGGACCCCTTAGTCCATGACTCACTCAGTAGCCCCCGAACTTGCCTCCAACGCCAAGACTTATATCCGTTGTCCGTCCATCCGCCTAGTATTCGGCTTGCAGTGCAAGTTCCCTAGTACGTCTCTCCCCAGTTCGAAGCCAAATGATGTCCGCGATCTGAGACGGTGGTTTTACTTAACACCAAAGGTTGCGATAAACATTGCTCGAGCGTATACAACACCTTTACTTGACATATTTTTCTCTTTTAATGAAGAGTCACTTCCAGCCATAACGCCAAGCAGTTACTGTTTCTCGAAGCACGGTTCGAGGCTGATGCCATGCTTGACACGTCCCCTCAAGGTGGAGATCATGTCCCGCCTTTCAGGGGATATGGTTAATGATTTTGATTCCCCTCCTCGCTCATAATGTTGCAGAGATATCGGGAAGTGGAGAGGCCAATGACGTGAAAAAAGGGATCTCTGGCCTGCCCATAGTCTATAAAAGGGGGCGCTACAATCTGCATTCCATACCTTCTCCTACCTTCTGCACTCGCAGTCCTTCAGAGCTCCAGGACCCTTTCTCCCTGCTTCCATAGCCAACTCCACTTCACCTCCTTCGACCATGGCCAGATTTGGCGCCAATGGGAAGTGGGAGGCCTCCTCTCTGTCACCAACATGGATATACTGAAGCTAAAGATGGCTAGCTACTTGCCGGCCGACATCACCCATCGAGCCCCCGAGAAGGGCTAGATCATCCCTACGCCCGAACCGAGCGAAAGGGTAGTTTTTCTCCCCCATTTCCTTAGGGGGTTAGGATTTCCCCTGCACCCCTTTGTCCGGGGGCTAATGTTTTACTATGGGCTGGATTTCCACAATCTAGCCCCCAACTCCCTCCTCCACATTTCGACCTTCATCGTCGTCTGTGAAGCGCTCCTCCGGGTCCAACCGCACTTCGACTTATGGCTGAAGGTGTTCAACATGAAGCCCAAGGTGGTTGGCAGCGAGCACGCGGACTGTGGAGGGGCATGATCAGCAAGCTGACGCTGGTCCAGTGGTTGGACGACCACTTCGTCGACACCGTCCGGATGTGGCAAAAGGAGTGGTTCTATATCACCGAGCCGAGGGAGGCCGCATGGGGAGCGGCCCGCGCATTCCGGTCTGGATCCCCCACCATATTGGCCTCCTAGACCACCAAGAGTCCGGACTGGGGATGTGTTGCCGACACCAAAGCGTCGGAGAAGCGTGTCGACAACATAATAGAGACCGGGGCGAAGCTGGTCGACGTGTTCCAGATCATGATCCACCGCGGGCTCCTCCCTTGCCAGGAGAGGGCCAAGCCCAGGTGGGATCATGAGCCTGAGGATCCGACCACTGTGCGACACCTCTTTGGCCCGACTCCTGACAAGATATGGGGCCAACTATTCAAGCCCCAGAAGGAGTGGCCGGCCGAGGGGAAGGACATTGGTCTTGACGCCGCGAATCCCCCAAGGGAGGTGAGTGGCATGTCTATTTTAAGAGTATTCAGATATTCACATTACATGAGATTCGATCTAACCTTGTTATGTGGATTCTACAGGGCTGGTTCGCCAAGGCCAAGAAGATCAGCGTCCCGGTGCCGCTGTCGGAAGGGCCCTGGTTAGAGCAGCTGGAGAAGATGCTGGGATCGTGGTGCCATACAAGGCGCCTGCCAAGAAGGGAAAGAAGCAAGAGGCACCGGAGGCCAGGGAGGGCCTCCGCCGCCAGATCCGCCCGGGCAACCGGTCCGGAGATGTTGCAGCCTCATCCGCACAGGATGGGGGCGTGGAGGAGGACGAAGAGGAGAGTGCCTCTTCGCACTCCAAAAAGAGGCCGGCGTCCGAGGATGTCGAGGAGGTCCAACCTTCCCTGGCCCTAAAGAGACGACACTGGCCTAAGCTGGTTATACCTGACAGCTCGGATGATGAGAAATCCGAAGTGTCCGAGGAGCCCCCGAAGAAGGGACCCAGGGTTAAGCCCTTGCCAGCCGGTAAGGTGTCTGTATTTTTGGCTATTATACTTTCATTAGTTTGCTTTAGTTGAAGGTTAACCCCTCTGAATTGCAGTCCCCCACATGAGCGCCCTGCCGAGAAGACCTTCGAGGGGACGTCTCCGCCTGCGGAACTAGCGGACATTGGGTCTATGGCACACTCCGCGCCTCCTTTGATCCCCAAGAGGCTGAAGAGGTGCGGTCCTAAAGAACTCCTCCTCCTCCAAACACGGAGGGGGAGGTAGATGTCATAATGGCCGAGGTCAACACCTCGGTAACCAAAGACCAGGAGGAAGTGTCCTTCCTGGCCGATGAGGGAAAGGAGTCCGGGCCATCCAGACCCCCTCCGCCGAACACTCCCGAGGCTTCGAGGACCTTGACGACACAGGTTCCTCCCAGTGGGGAGGGGGCGGGGGAGCCAACACCGGCGCCGAACACCTCCGCACGAGCGGCGGTTGGCTGGCCGGATACACTGGAGGAGTTGGTGAGCAACTCCGTCATCGTTGAAGGTCACCGCACCCTTATTGGTGTGGTTATGCAGAGTGTTTGGTCCATCCAATATGGACCAAATGACGTTGTCCAAGGCCTTCTAACAGGCTTTGAGGTAAGTCAAGTAATGATCTTTCCCCATAATGGGGTTATAATTGCTAGTTTAGGTATGCCGCATACATAGCAGCCCCCGAGACTCTGCCAGGACCTCGAAGAGACCTGCAAAGGACCAAGTTCGGTAGGTTGATTAATAATGTCGACATTTCTAATGCTAACTAGGCATCTTCCGTGGTCACGACTGCTAATGGCGCGGCATTATAGGAGATGGATCGGAACCTCAAGCTTTCCGATCAAGAGCTAGACCTTGTCAACAAACGGCTTGACGAGGCGCAAGGTAAGCTCTATAAAAAGATGTGTACTTGTTGGATAGTGACTGGATGGATTATTTACTGATCCTTTATCATGATGATCTTGCAGCTGCTGCCGCCGAGGTCGAGGGCTTAACGGAGGCCCTGAAGAAAGCTGAGGCCGAGGCGGCCGAGAAGAGGACAACCGCTGAGAGGACGGTGTCCGAGCTTGAGCAGGCCAAGCGTGCTACTAAGCAGCATGAATCTCGGGTAACGAGGTCCAAGGGGAGCTCTAAGATGCCATTGAGAAGCTTGAGGCCCTTGAAAAGGGGCATGAGGAGCAATCCTCCCATCTATCCAAGGCAGAGATGGAGCTCCAGGAGGCGACGAGTGATGCCCAAGGTGTCCGGGAGGAGCTTCGGCAAGCCGTGCAAATTGCCAATGGTAAGAAATATTTACTACAGAGGCAACAGATTCGCCCTGCTGACGAGGGTCTGGCGCTCCGCAGGCGTTTTTGCTGAACTCCCTGATACATCTCCAACATATCTATAATTTTTGATTGTTCCATGCTATTATATTATCAATCTTCGATGTTTTATAATCATTTTATAGTCATTTTATATCATTTTTGGTACTAACCTGTTGACATAGTGTCAAGTGCCAATTGCTGTTTTCTGCATGTTTTTACATCGCAGGAAATCGATACCAAACGAAGTCCAAACGCAACAAAACTTCACAGAGATTTTTTGGACCAGAAGACACATAATGGGCCCTGGCTGCACCTTGGGGGGGTGCTCCGAGGAGAGCACAAGCCACCAGGGTGCGCCAGGAGGACCAGGCGCGCCCTGGTGGGTTGTGCCCACCTCGGGTGCCCCCTGGACCGCCTCTTTGCTCTATAAATACCCCAATATTCCCAAAACCCTAGGGGAGTCGATGAAATATTAATCTAGCCGCCGCAGAGTCCAAAACCACCAGATCCAATCTAGACACCATCTCGGATGGGGTTCACCACCTCCATTGGTGCCTCTACGATGATGCGTGAGTAGTTCTTTGTAGACCTTCGGGTCTGTAGTTAGTAGCTAGATGTCTTCCTCTCTCTCGTTGAATTCTCAATACAATGGTCTCTTGGAGATCCATATGATGTAACACTTTCGCGTTGTGTTTGTTGGGATCGATGAACTTTGAGTTTATGATCAGATCTATCTTTTTATATCCATGGAAGTATTTAAGTTTCCTTGATCTCTTTTATGCATGATTACTTATAGCCTCGTATTTCTTTTCGATATTTGGGTTTTGTTTGGCCAACTTGATCTATTTATCTTGCAATGGGAAGAGGTGCTTTGTAGTGGGTTAGATCTTATGGTGCTTGATCCCAGTGACAGAAAGGATAAAACGACGGGGTCTATCTCTACACAGATAGATCTTGTCTACATCATGTCATCGTTCTTATTGCATTACTCCATTTCTCCATGAACTTAATACACTAGATGCATGTTGGATAACGGTCGATGTGTGGAGTAATAGTAGTAGATGCAGGTAGGAGTCGGTCTACTAATATTGGACCTGATGCCTATGTAATGACCATTCCCTAGATATCGTCATGATTATTTGAAGTTCTATCAATTGCCCAACAGTAATTTGTTCACCCACCATTTGCTATTTTTCTTGAGAGAAGCCACTAGTGAAACCTACGGCCCCGGGTCTCTTTCTCATATTATTTGCCTTTGCGATCTATTTTCTTTTGCTTTTATTTTGAGATCTATTAAACTAAAAATACAAAAGTACCTTGCTGCAATTTATTCTTATTTATTTTATTTGGCGTTCGATCTATCAATCTGCTACAATTTTATCTCCTGTCTGTTTGCCCATCTGGGGCACCGCTACCAGAAAGGGATTGACAACCCCTTTTACACGCCGGGTTGCGAGTAGTTGTTATTTCTGTGCATGTGATGTTTACGCTGTGTTGCTTGGTTCTCCTACGGGTTCGATATCCTTGGTTTCACATCTGAGGGAAATACCTACCGCTGTTGGGCTGCATCATCCCTTCCTTTTTGGGGAAATACCGACATAGCTTCAAGCCGCATCAAAAGGAATTTCTGGCGCCGTTGCCGGGGAGGATCTTCAACATATACCAGGTTCCTAATCACAAATTACATATCCTCGCAATTTACATTATTTGCCATTTGCCTCTCGTTTTCCTCTCCCCCACTTCATAAAAATTGCCATTTTATTCGCCCTCTTTTTCGTTTGCCTTTTCTCGTCAGATCTTTTGTTTGCTTGTGTTGCCATGTGCCTTCTATATGCTTGCATCTTCGCTTGCAAAAAATCTATTGATATGGATCCCCATCCACTTGCTAATCTTTTTAAAAGATCCAATCATGATGAACCAATTGCTAGTGAGTTGAGTGCACTAGATTATCTTTATGAAGTTTTGCTTGAGAATCATGAATCTGAAAATTGTGATGAAGAAATTTATGAAGTGATTCATGATAGCTCCTTGAATGAAAAGCATGATCGCAATAATTTTACTATAAATTCTATTAATGTCAATTGTGCTAATAATATGCAAAACCCCAAGCTTGGGGATGCTTGTTTTGTCACCTCCGCTACTTATTGCAATGATCATGATTGGGGTGATAATGTTTCTTATGATCTTGAAAATTTATTTAAGCCTCATGATGAATATGTTTGCGATAATATTGAAAGTGGGTTTGGAAGAGTGTCAACTTTAGCTAAAAATAATCCCACTATTTTGGAAGAGTGTCAACTTTGCATGCATGTGGATCATAAAGAGAAAAATCTATATGATAGTTATATTATTGAATTTGATTATGATCCTACATATAATTATTATGAGAGAAGAAAATATGGTTTTAGAAATTTTCATGTTATTAAATTTCCTCTCGTTGTGTTGAGATTGTCAATGTTTTATTCCTCTCCTTTGCATATGCTAGATGTTTCTTGTCTTAATAATTTGTTTTCCTATAAAATTCCTATGCATAGGAAGTATGTTAGACTTAAAGGTGTTTTTCACATGCTACATGATGCTCTCTTTATGCTTCAATTACTATATTTCTTGTGAGCATCATTGAAATCTCATAGCCTATCTTATTGGCTATAAAAGGAGAGCTTGTTGGGAGGCAAAGCAATTAAATTTTATTTTTGCTTTTTGGTTTCTATTCTTGAGTGTTAGCACAATTATGCTATTGTTATGATTGTGTTTTTTGTGTTTTAATTAGTGTTTGTGCCAAGTAAAGCCTTTAGGATCTTCTTGAGTGATAGTTGTTTGATCTTGCTGAAAAACAAAAGCTTTTGCGCTCATGAAAACAATTCTTAATTTTTACAAAAGTGCGATAAAATGCCAATTATTTTTGATGTAGATTAATATACAAATTGCTAAGGTCTTCCTAGTGTTTCAGAATTTTTGGAGTTCCATAATTTTCGAACAAATCAGATTGCTACAGACTGTTCTGTTTTGACAGATTCTGTTTTCTTTGCGTTGTGTGCTTGTTTTGATGGCTCCATGGTTTTCTTTGATGAGTTTTTGCCATAGAAAAGTTGGAATACAGTAGATATAATGCAAAAAAAAATATGAATTGGTTTGGTACAGTACTTACGGTAGTGATTTGCTTTCTTTTACTAACGGATCTCACGAATATTTTGTTGAGTTTTGTTTTATTGAAGTTTTCAAGGTTTGAGTTATCTTACAATGGTCAAGGAATAAGGAGCAAGAGGAGCCTAAGCTTGGGGATGCCCCAGCATCCCAAGGTATTATCCAAAAGAGAGCAAGCAACTAAGCTTGGGGATGCCCCGAGTGGCATCCCCTCTTTCTTCTAAGACCATCGGTATTTCACTCGAAGCTATATTTTTATTCGTCACATACTATGTGTTTTGCTTGGAGCGTTGATAACCCACAAGTATAGGGGATCGCAACAGTTTTGGAGGGTAGAGTATTCAACCCAAATTTATAGATTCAACACAAGGGGAGCCAAAGAATATTTGAAGGTATTAGCAGCTGAGTTATTAATTCAACTACACCTAGAGATTAATTATCTGCAGCAGCGTGATCAGTAGCAAAGTAATATGATAGTTTTGATAATAGTAGCAGCAGTAACGGTAACAGTGGTAACAACAACTTTGTAGCAAGTGTAATAGTGATGATAGCAGTAGTAACTTAGCAAGAACAATATAAGATAAATACGTAGGCATTGGATTGGTGACTTGTTGGATGATATTCATCATGAGACAGTTATAACCTAGGGTGATACGACACTAGCTCCAGTTCATCAATATAATGTAGGCATGTATTCCGTAAATAGTCATACATGCTTATGGAAAGAACTTGCATGACATATTTTGTCCTACCCTCCCGTGGGAGCAGGGTCCATATTGGAAACTAAGGGACATTAAGGCCTCCTTTTAATAGAGAACCGGAACAAAGCATTAACACATAGTGAATACATGAACTCCTCAAACTACAGTCATCACCGGGAGTGGTCCCGACTATTGTCACTACGGGGTTGCCGAATTATAACACGTAGTAGGTGACTATAACTTGCAAGAGCGGATTTAGAACATCGATATAATGGTGATAACATAAATGGTTCAGATCTGAGTTCATGGCACCCGGGCCCAAAGTGACAAGCATTAAGCATAGCAAAGTCATAGCAACATCAATCTTAGAACATAGTGGATACTAGGGATCAAGCCCAAACAAAACTAACTCGATTACATGATGAATCTCATCCAACTCCTCACCAACCAGCGAGCCTATGAAGGAATTACTCACGCCCGGTGGGGAGCATCATGGAATTGGCGATGGAGAAGGGTTGGTGATGACGAAGAACGAAGATCCCCCTCTCCGGAGCCCCAAACGGACTCCAGATCTTTCCTCCCAATGAAGAACAAGAGGTGACGGCAGCTCCATCTCATGGATCGCGATAATTCTTTCACTACAAAAAAAAGACACTTCCGTGAATATACGTGTTTGTCACAGTAGGTCACGTTTTCTATCATGCATGTACATCCATGACAATTTTATGACAGAATCAAGATAGTCATACATGTGCTGTCGTAGAAGTGTTCCATGATATTACCAAAATTATCATCACGGAAGTGTCCACTTCCATGACGATAAATCGCGCGTCATAGAAGTGCTTTCGTCAAGGGTGACCGACACGTGGCATCCACCGTAACGGGACACCGTTAAGCTATCGGGTCCGGTTTTGGATCCGATAACGCGTTAATAGCCCAGACCAATGAGGATTTTCCGCATGTAAAATTCCCAATGGCCGGAGGAAACACGTGTTGGCTCACCGTTTGGACACATGTCATCACTCATTGGACAGGAGGCACCTATGATAGGTCGACACGTGGCACGGACCAACAGTGGCTCATTCCGGTGAAAAGGCCGGCCTGTTTGACTTGGTCAAAAGGTAACGGGCCAGCCCACGGAAAACCTGTTAACTGCCTGTTTGTATATAGCCCATTTACGACGCGCTAACTACCGGCCCGTTACGGCCTATCGGAATGAAGCCCAGTAGCTTCATATGGGCCGTCCAATATGATTCCATCCCGTTGTAACTTCCGGCCCATGTATGGCCCATGATGTCTTTAGACCCATATGAGGTCCTCTATAACTCTCGGCCCATTAAAGGCCCGAGATGAAACTGGCCCATAATAAATAGTGTATCGCTTTATACCCACTAACGACCCATTATTCCGTCGGCCGTTTCCAGCCCGTGTTAACTTTCGTCCTTCTAAGGGCCCATTTATTCTTGGGCTCATTTCTAGAATTCGGTTAGTTACGGTCCGTTACTGGACTGTTCCATTTGTGGGCCAAATTAAGCCCGTGGTTACATTCGGCCCGTTTGTGGCCCGTTAATCCGTTGGGCTGTTTTCATAGTGTTATCAAATACAGCCTATTAACGGCCCGTTATTGTCCATGATAATACGGCCCATGTTTGGCGAAATAATGATACGCCCCATAGAAGGCCCATGGATACTACGGCCCGTAGAGGACCAATGGATCCTACGGCCCGTAGAAGGCCCATGGATCATACGGCCTGTAGAAAGTCCATGGATCCTACAGCTCATAGAAGGCCCATGGATCCTACGGCCCGTAGGAGGCCTATGGTTACAACAGTTCGTGTGTTGCCCAAAATAGGTTATTGTGGCCACTAGAAAAATGCGGAAAAAGAACTGCAGTGACTACAAGCAAACAACTAAACAAGACAATAAGGAAATAAATAAGCAAGCAACTAACTCTAGTCTATTACAACTATTACACATATTACATCCAGTGGGCATCAAAGTTCGCCACCAGTGCAAATATAGGGAACAAAGCAGCATATTACATACACTTGCTGTCAAAATTGGCCACCAGTGCAAATAAACGCGGGAGCAAAACAAGTCCATAACTGAAACAACTTCAGAAGAGCTCAAGAAACATTATCCTGGGTATCCACAATGCTGGCAATAAGCTTAGCAAGCTTATTAGCTTTGTCCTGTTTGGCGCTAAAATCCTCCAACGCTTGCTGTTGCACCAGAAAGTATGCATCTGAATGCTCCAGGGACTTCCGCAGTCCATCCGCTTCTTGTCGCATCACAACTGGATCGATGTATTTCATCTTATAGTTGAGACTCAAGAAACCGGGCTGATTCAGACAGTGAGTTTGAATAGCTTGTGCAAGCGGTAGTGGCCAGTAACTCGAACAGTAAACCAAGACATGACATTGGGGTTTCCTCACTGCCTTCAAGATAGTTTTCCTTTGCTGTTTTATCAGCTTTGTTGGAGACCAACAAGGATGTCTTACGATCCTGAACCTTATCTGCATTACTTCCTTTATCATTGCTTAATAAGGCACTCTTCCCCAATATTCTGTGAGCATTCTAAAAGAAGAAACAAGAAGACACATAATAGGTTTAGCATGTACTAGTATATGAAACTCATTTCGGTGAACCAGATCATTAGTAAGGTGGACAAGATTAAACTACCAAGTCTTCTATTGCCAAGTAGTACATTATAAAAGCATCAAACAAACATATATCTATGTCCTATGGTCACTGCATTGTCTTGCCAAATAAAAATAGAGAAACGGTTCAAATCATATCAGTTCAAGAGAAAGCAACACTGAAAGAATACAAAGCGTGGGAAACTACACGGCACAACAAGATTTCATATGGGTACCACGGGTCTACATGTACAACAACTCTATTGGCCATGTTATGATGCTAGTAATGTGCATGATACGAGAAGTCAACTGTATACACAATTGAAATTGAAATCAATAGAGCTATTTATAAGAGCAAACCTGTTAAACAAACATGCGTAAACATACCTGTTGTGCCATTGGAGTTTCCATTGGATCGTTCAACTTAAAAATAAGTTTGTATGAGTAAATACAGTGATATAAGAGCAAAGAAGTATGCACGATAGCAATGGAATCTTAAATGAGAACAGTTGTTCTTCAGGTTTAAGCACTTGTTCTACATGAACAGAGTACAGTAAGACGCACGCATATAGTACTTAAAATAAAATGAGCTCACAGACCTTACCACATTCTTGGTTTGGGACCATTAAAGAACAAGGTGTTCCCAGTCATTGTCCAGTAAATGTGTCTCAGTAGAACGTAAGGGAATTTGATGAGTTTATTTGCCAGTGAAGTATGTTTTCTTCAAGTAATTCCGATACTGCCACCAAGCATTCTTGAAGGTAGCAGAGGTATTAGCACGGGTTACCTCATGCTGAGTTTCCAAATCGGTCTTTCTCTATAGAGAAAAAATGGAAAATTTGTTGTATTATAACCATCATGCAGGTAGAATGTATGGGACAAAGCAAAGTAATTGCCATGAATAACATTACTTACACATAACTCATGGACAAACACCCGCAACTGTCATTTTCCTTCATCCTTAGTATAATATTTCCATGATGGGAAGATACACACATAGGATTTAACAACATCAATTGCGATAGATGCTAAACTATGAATGGCTGGTTGTGCTTCCTCCACAGGAATAGGTGTACTAACTGGTGGAGTTGGGGTTCGCCGTGGTAGTACTAGTGCTTTGGGCACTGGAGCTGCCTTACTAACTGCTCTTGTTTGGAGATGGTGCTGTGTCAACAAGAACTGGGTTACTATCTTCTGGGGTTGGGGTTAGATTGGGTGAAGCTAGTTCTCTGTCCATCGCAGTAGGGGTAAAATCTGCGAGAGTCTGGGTTATGTGTGGTAGGGCTGGTTCTCGTGCATGTACAACCGGGGTGCTATCTCCACCAAGAGGTAGCACTATTTTATTTGAAGACCATGTTTTTACTCCGCTAGATACTGCCATCATCCGCTCCAATTCAAATGGCTAATAAACAGGAAACATAGTTGAATGTATAGACATTGCATGAGAGACAAATGCAATAGATAGTGTGGAAAAAAGAGGGCATTAAATAGTTGACATGTATATTGTTTAACTAAAACGGATAGCATGACATAATTTCACATATATGATGTCTATCTAAACTGGATAGCATAGCATAACATAATTCAAAGATACAATGACTAACTAAACAGGACCGCATGACATAATTCACATACATGTTATCTAAGTAACCAGGATCACATGATTTAATTCACATATGTGATTTATATGCTAAGCGGAGGGCATTCGCATATATGATGCCTGAACTAAGAACATGGTGTTGAATATTGTGTATATGATGTCTAAAATATGCAATGCAAGACACCATATGCATGATATGAGCAGTAGAACCGTGCCAAGTTAGAGCATACACCTCGGTGGGGGAATAGGACTGGTCATCTGTCTCTGAATCCATCTCTGAGGAGCTATCGGGACCCAACAAGAGATCTGCTTCGATAGGTAGCACTGTCTGCTCTGAAGGCCTTGTTTTCACTTCAGATTTTTCCATCACCCACTCAAATGGCTGATTCACAGGAAGAGTAGTTTAATGTACAAACATTGTCAACAAATGGAAATTTAATGAAGAAAAGGATGGGCAAGATATCATTCAAATATATGATGCCTGGTTAAACAGGATGACATTGCACATTTCACATATATTATGGCTGGCTAAAAGACATGAGACTGCATAATTTCCATATATGATATTGAAACTAAACAGGTGGCATTACAGAACATGTCTAAACTAAGAAAATGACATATATGATGTAGAAAGTAGGCACTGCAAGGCAACATATACATGATATGACTAACATCATCATGCCAAGTTAGAGCAAACACCTTGGGGGGGGGTAAATAGGAGTGGTCAGTTGCGTCTGAATCCGCCTCAGAACAAATATCTTCCTCTGGATTACAATCTGGAGAGGGGGGGGGAGGGTTTGCCATTGAACCCGCCATGGACCGATATCTACATGACATTGTATTGCCGCACAAAACTCTTCTCTTTTTCTCTACATGTTCAGCATGACTGTGTACAATATCTGACATGCATACAAAAAAATATAGTGAGATTATGTAAGGAGAGCATGCAAAAATCTAGAGTAATGGTAACAACCAGTGGATGGATCCAAAAATAATGATAGCAGGCTGATGATTTCTTTAATTTAATAAAAACAGATGATGATTGCTTTACTATTTGTTTCCCACCCAAGATGAACAACATAGGCATACCCTAGGTGAACCAAATATTAGATAGAGATACTATTCACTGCTGCCTCGATATATGCCCCACAACTAATTTACAACTCAAGTTTGAACATCAATTTGGACCTGACTTCGAGTCTAAGAGGTGATCAGGACAATAAAGTAGCAGGTAATATTAAGCAATGCATAACATAGCCACCTGACTACAACAGATGAGGTAAAAATTGTTGACTCTGAACTTAACTGTCAAAACTGAAATTTACTGTGGAATCTGAATGTTACTGTCAAAACTAAACCCAATGGTAGCAGAGAGGCACTTCACATGGGATAGTTTAGGGAGGGCCTGCAGTTCATCTTCAACCTGCACCCCCCTGAGCCGCCAGCCACCACCGGTCGAACCCCGCGCCACCTTGCCGCCCAAAACAACTCCCCACCGCTGGTCCGCTGCCGCCCCGAAACAACTCCCCACCGCCGGTCTGCCGCCGCCTCGCCGCCCCGAAACAACTCCTCACCGCCGGTCTGCCGCCGCCCCGGTCAGCCCTCTAGCCCCCCCACCCCGCGCCAAGCTTTTTCTCCGGCGATCCCTACGCCACCGCGCGCCCCCACCGCCGGCGAGCAGCACCCCACCCAGAACCCTAAGATAGATAGTGGGGTACCTCTCTGGCAAGCCCCCGTCCCAACTGCGGGTGTTTCTTCCTTAACTCCGGCGAGACCCCCCACCCCCTGAAAATCGACTGACCCAAAAGTCGATTCAGTCGACTAAAGTGTTTCTAAATCGGAGCAGAGCAGCAGCACGAGCGAGGGGGAGAGCAGCAGTAGTAGCGCGAGCGAGCGAGAGCCGGAGTAGCAGCAGCAGCAGCGTGAGCGAACGAGCAAGAGCCAGAGTAGCAGTGGCGTGAGCGAGCGAGCGAGAGCCGGAGCAGCAGCAGGATATCCGGCTGGTATGGACGCCGCCGCCGAAGGGGCCTCGCATTGGGCGAGAGCCACCATGGAGATGTCGCCCGCGTCGTCGCCTTCGAGGTAGCCGCTCCATGGGGGTGCGAGATGGAGCACCGTCGGCGCTGGGAGGTTGAGTTAAGGAGAATGTGTGATGCGATGAGTGTACAACCTCTTTGGTGGCGCCGAGTAGGCCTCGACTTCGTCTGAGGAGCCGGTGAGGATGTTGTGGTTCTGGTGGAGCAGGTTAAGGCGACATTGTGGGGATGGAGCAGTCGTGATAGACAAGGTGATCGTCGGAGCAGCTCCTTGGAGGTGGAGGACGGGGCGGCTGAATCGGCGGGACGACAGGATGGACGACGGATCCTCATCCGGGGAGGTGGATGAGGGACGTCGAGCTGTTGCGGTGGACGACGTCGTTGGGGAAGAGGCTCCGGCTGGGCAGCGGTGAGGTGGTGGACGGAGGAGGGTGGGGTTTTGCGGCGGGAGCGGAGAGGTTATGGCGGCCAGATTTTGAATGGCGAAAAGGAGGCGATGGGAGGGGGAACCATGACTTAGGGACGCGCTTGTCCAAAATGTAGGGTGTGTTACGAAAGTACCCCCACTGATTTGAACTAGCAGCCCTTTCGTCTCAGCATTAGAAGCAGGATTTTGCGTGTCGGGATTTGGCAGCTGGAGGCAGTTTTGACGCGCGTTGTAATTTCAGCATAGCAAGGCGCGGGTTGTGAAGGCGCCAGTTTTGGAAGCACGATATCTGAATTTTCGGGATATAACAAGGCGCGGGTTGAATTTTAGGGACAAGCCTAACGTGTAATATTGTACTTGTAGTACATACCAAATCAATTAGCACTTCTCTCAATGAAAAAATAACTAAAAAATAAAACTATTCACACCACACAAAGAGAGAGTCTTGTCCCATTTTACTATACAAATGCTATTCAAAGCTACTCCCTCCTTCCATCTATATAGGGCCTAATGCATTTTTCGAGGCTAAATTTGACCAACTAAATATTAGAGCAATAATATATGCCATGCAACTTACACAAAGCACACTGTTAAATTTGTGTGTGAAAGGAGCTTTCAATGATATAATTTTCACATTGTGCATGTCATGTACTATTAATCTTGTCAATAGTCAAAGGCGGTCTTAAAAAAAACACATTAGGCCCTATATAGATGGAAGGAGGGAGTATGGATCCATGTTATGTCCAATTAAATTTTTTCCCTGGCTGTATAATGCATGTAACCTTCTCGTGCCAACATTTTAGTGCATTCCAAATGTCTATACTATCGCTGCAATTCGAACTGAATTTCAATTCGTTTCTCTATTTCAATAAGAATCTACAATCATGATTTTTGCCAACTTCAACCATCATTCGTGTATTACCTTAACAACACACCACATGATTACTATAGAGATAGATATGAACTATGTGTACTATATGAACTCGAATTCAATTTTTTGAATACACTTGATGTTGATTCCAAATAATAGTACATTTGATGTACTAACTAGATATTCATAATCTAAACCATGTTCCATGTGTACACCGTGTTTATCACAGAAAGTATAGTGCCTCGCCCCTACATTATGACAAGTATTTAGCCCTGAGCTGCAAAAGCCACACATAGCCCAAATTATAACCAATGTTCTATATATTATATGTAGTACTAGCAAGATGCCCATGCATTCCACGGAACATCAACATGATCAAGGGGATGCCTTATTTGCAAATATGGAGAGGGGTGTGGGTATCTTTTTTAAAATTTCCATAGTTTCCTTCCTATCCGTCAGATATAAATCGGACGGCCTATATTGCAGGATGGCAAGCACACCATCATTAAGAACTCTGTTTTTTGTAAGAGTAGAGATAAAATATATTATATGTAGTATAACATGTTCGTAACCAAACCATGTGTATCACCGTTATATATATATTCACGCATGCGTCGGTTTAAAACGCTATGGTAAATTCATCAAATATCCGAATTCGCTTATTATAATGAATTATGATCTCTATTCGTCTTTTACACCCACACAATCCTCTTATCTTTGTAGCTAGCACTAACTTTCTCTCATGCATGCACACGCCCGCATCCCTCTCACCCTCTCTCAACATTCTCTAGCTCCATCGCGCAAATTCGTCTTTTCACTTTAGGTCGTTCACTCACGGTGTGTGTAGGCTCCCAGCTCCTTCTTTACCGCACACACCGATCGATATGCCTCTCTTGCCAGATGTGCCTACCACAAACACAAGCTTCCCCTCTTCTCTTCTCACCTTTCATGCCTCACTCCCACCACTCTTTTCATCGATCTCGTACTCGCACACTCCTTCCCCCTCGATATAGTATGCCTCTCACACCACCTCCTAGATGCATCCCTCTCTCTCTATCCTTCTCCCTGGGCCTTATTTGCTTCTAAGACATACATGCATGTATACCGATCGATCTCCCTACATATACCTAGGTCGGGTTTAACTATTCCCCCCCACCAATCGATCGACGTACCTCACAAGTTATGTCTCTCCTTTCTCTGACAAAGGACGATTGATCTTCCTATGTAGTTATGTCTTCTTACCACAGCCATATCATCCCCCCTCATCATTTGTGCATGCCTCCTGACCCGTCTCTCGCATGCACGTGCACAGACAGGCAGCCATCCCCTCTCTTATTGATATTGCAGGCGTGCCCTCCGCTTGTCTAGCAAGCCTGTCGGTGTCAAAACCGGCGGATCTCAGATAGGGGGTCCCGAACTGTGCATCTAGGCGGATGGTAATAGGAGACAAGGAACACGATGTTTTTACCCAGGTTCGGGCCCTCTCGATGGAGGTAAAACCCTACTCCTGCTTAATTAATATTGATGATATGGGTAGTACAAGAGTAGATCTACCATGATTGTTGTTGTTGTGTCCTATGGACTAAACCCTCCGGTTTATATAGACAACGGAGGGGGCTAGGGTTACACAGAGTCGATTACAAGGAAGGAGATCTACATATGCGTATTGCCAAGCTTGCCTTCCACGCCAAGGAGAGTCCCATCCGGACACGGGATGAAGTATTCAATCTTGTATCTTCATAGTCCAACAGTCCGGCCAAAGGTTATAGTCCAGCTGTCCGGATACCCCCTAATCCAGGACTCCCTCATTAGCCCCTGAACCAGGCTTCAATGACGATGAGTCCGGCGCGCAGATTGTCTTCAGCATTGCAAAGCGGGTTCCTCCTCCGAATACTTCATAGAAGATTTTGAACACGAGGATCGTGTCCGGCTCTGCAAAACAAGTTCCACATACCACCGTAGAGAGAATAGCATTTCCACAAATCTAATCTGCTGACGCATCCTGCAATGTGACATCACACCACAGCCAAGCCATTATATGAACCGTTTATTACAGACAACCTCAGCATGTTTTGCAAGGCGGTTTCCTTGGCACGTCTTGTCGAAGCAGATATCGTGTCCCCTTATCGCGGGATTCTCATCAATACGGATGTGGGTAACCTAACCGCGCCATCAATTACGGCGCTTGGGGGATGAGCGGGCTTTACCAGGCTGGTGGGGACGCATAGTTTCGTCCGCCCATATAAAGGGACAAGGGTTCACCTTTCTCCATCCATGCCTTCTTCCTCCTTTGCTCATCCGTTCTCACACACTCGAGCTCCAGCACCCAAGTCCACATTTTCTTCCTCAACCTTCTCCAACCATGTCCTGAGCGGGAGGCAAGTGGATGGTCTCCTCCGTCATGGAGGGACACATCAAGAACCTGAGGGGAGCCGGATACTTGTCCGCGGATATCGCGCATTGGCTCCCCGATGCGGGGCAGTTCATCCCCACCCCTAGGCCCCACGAGAGGGTAGTGTTTCTCACCCATTTCCTCTGTGGACTGGGCTTCCCTCTCCACCCATTCGTTCGGGGGCTCATGTTCTACTACGGCCTGGACTTCCACGATCTGGCCCCGAACTTCATCCTCAACATATCTGCGTTTATCATCGTGTGTGAGGCCTTCCTCCGCATCAAGCCCCACTTCGGCTTATGGCTGAAGACCTTCAATGTCAAGCCGAAGGTGGTGCGCGGCCAGTAGGCGGAGTGCGGAGGCGCCATGGTGGGCAAGATGCCCAAACACCACATGGCTCGAGGGCTCCTACGTGGAGACCATAAAGGGGTGGCAATCGGGGTGGTTCTACATCACCGAGCCGCGTGATCCCGACTGGGCAGCGCCCCCCCGAGTTCCGATCCGGAATCCCCACGCGGCTCACCTCCTGGAAAGAGAAGGGCCTGCCCTGGGGTAGTCTGGGAGAGCTGTCCGGACTCCAAAGTTGTGTCCAAAACATGGTGAACAAGAAATTCAAGCTTGTCAACATAGTCCAGGTCATGCTCATCCGCAGGATCCTCCCGTGTCAACGACAGGCATTCAGTTTGTGGGAGTTTGAACCGGCCCAGAACCAGACTCTGACCGAACTCTTTGACACAACACACGAGGATGCTTGGAAGGTGATTTTCAAGGGTGCCGAGGTTCCCCCTCCCCTTACCGAGGATCGCGGATTCAGCGCGAAGCGCCAAGCCAGCGTGGTAAGCTGTTTTACCTCTCATAGGGTATTCATTCTTCATAGTTTAATCATATGCTAGGTCTAAGCCCCCATACCTTTGACAGGACTGGCAGGAGACGGCCGGACAGATCGACTACCCGACTCCTTTGCCCGAAGGCCCAGCAGATGCTCGCCTAGCGGAGCTGCTGGTTCCGGAACCTTACGTGGTGCTGGAGAAGAAGGCCAAGAAGAAGGCCACGGGAACCCGAAAGAGTTCCCGGCGCCCGGTGGTGTCGTACTCATCGTCTGATGACTCCAAGGCGCACTCCTCCCATGAAGACAAGGAGGAGGAAAAAGAGGTTTCTTCCCCTCCAGCAGGGGGAGAAAAGAAAAGGAAGGCCACCCCAACTGGGGAGGCCAGAGGGTCCAAGAAGGGAAGAACCCTTCCTCCGGACTACGCCACCAATGCCGCCGACAGCAAAGACGAGTGGCTACCTAGGGCCAATCCCCTGGCAAAGTCGTAAGTATTCGGACACCAGAGTGACTCATAGCGTTCCTTTATTGCACAGCTTCTCCTAACGCCGAATATAATCATGCAGTCCGCCCCGAGCCCGAGTCGACATATCGTCGAGCGGTTCCTCGGATTCGTCGGATGTGAATAGCTTTTCACTTCCGACCGCTTCCACCCCTCACCTACGGACAACGCCGAGGTGTTGTCCCGACGAGAACCAAGCCGAGGGGAGGTAGTCCTGGAGGCGCCACAAGGCGACCTTCCGGACTACAGGCTCAAAGGGAGCAAGGCTCCCAAGGGCTCCAAGTCCGGCCCTGGGCCGAACACCGCACCGGAACCTTCAGTGGTTCCGGACTCCGGCAGGCGGCCCCCCACTAAGAAGGGCAAGCCTACCGCACCGGTGACCTCCATCCAACCGGAGGCACCAGATAACTTGCCGGAGCACCGCACTATTATGAGTGCGGTGATCCAGAAAGTTCAGTCCGCCAAGAGCGGGCTGACTGAAGCCTGTGCCAGCCTTCTAACAGGCTTTGAGGTATGTAAAAAATATATGAAAATATTACCGCATAGACAGTAGCCCCTGATGCTCTGTTCGGTGTTCACAAAGAAAAGACGAATAAAGGATCTAATAATATTCGCAGGAGTCTAACATAATTATGTCGATATGCATATGCAGGCTTCACTTCTGGCCTCCGCCGCACTGACTGCAGAGGTTGATGCGCTGAAGCAGAACCTCGAGCGGTCCGAGCAAGAGCTCGGCCTTGCCAAGAAGCAGCTCGAGGAGAACCAAGGTATGTAATGCCTTGACTATATGTGTATATATAAAAAAGATGCAGTTGCAAAAAATGATAGGATCGTTACTGATGTGCTGGGGGCCACGACCGAGGTGGCGACCCTGAAGCAAGCGCTTGTCGAGGCCGAAAACAAGGTGGCCACAGAGCGCACTGAGCGGGAGAAACATGAGGCACGGGTTGGCCAGGTGTAGAAAGAGCTCCGTCACTACAAAAAAAGACACATCTGTGACATTTTGGGCCGAACAAATTTTCTTTCTGTCATACATATGACACTTCTATGACGATAATTGTGACAAAACCCGGTATCATCATAGATGTGGTGGGCTCCTACTTCTATGAAAGAAAATCATGACAGAAAATGGGCTTTTCGTACTAGGCGGGCCGGAGACTCAGCTGCATGACATTCTTTGGGCCGTCCATGACGGAAAAAGGCGTGGTAGAAGCGAGGGGGAGGAAAATTTCGGGGAGTTCCCGGTTACGGTGGGAGGTCGGGGGCCGAGCGATGCACGTTCCTCTCGTACACGTACGCGCGTGCGTGCGAGGCGTTGACTCTAACTGAACTCGAGCGAGGCGTTGGGCTCTAACTGAACCCGAGCGATTGAACTGCAGGCTACGCGTTACTGAACCCGAGCGATCGATCGATGGCTGTTAACTGAACCCGATTGAGCGATTCCTTGGCTACTGCTGCTAACTGAAGCCGATCGCGGGGGGGGGGGGGGGGGGGTTGGATGAACAGTGAGCGGTGGCGTTGCCTCTGGATGAACATGACCCCATGGTGTGGTGGAGGGATGGATGAACAGTAGACGGTGGAGGGGTGCCCGTGGAGGGGTGGATGAACAGGACCCCGTGGTGTGGAGGGCAGGATGAACAGTAGACGGTGGAGGGGTGCCCGTAGAGGGGTGGTTGAACAGGACCCCGTGGTGTGGAGGGCTGGATGAACAGTAGACGGTGGAGGGGTGGTTGAATAGTAGCTGGTGGAGTAGCGCACGGTGGAGGCTGGATGAACAGGAGCCCGTGGAGGTTGGAGGAGGTCGACGGTGGATGAACAGTAGCTCGTGGAGGCTGGAGGGGGTCGACGG
The DNA here is from genome assembly GCA_032464435.1 of Aegilops umbellulata. NCBI lineage: Eukaryota > Viridiplantae > Streptophyta > Magnoliopsida > Poales > Poaceae > Aegilops > Aegilops umbellulata. The sequence continues at coordinate 97,064,586 of CP136060.1, forward strand.
TGGAGATGAACAGTATCCCGTGGAGTCCCGTTTTGCGGTACGCCACATCCCTCCCGATGAACAGGACCCCCATTTCGACCATAGCGCTCCAATACAAGTCTGTTTCCTCCGTTTTGCGGTACGCCACACCCCTCCCAATCAATAGGACCCCCGTTTCGACCGTAGGAGGTCCGTTTCCTCTGTTTTGTGGTACGCCACACCCCTCCCGATCAACAGGACCCCCGTTACGAGCGTAGGAGGTCTGTTTCCTCCGTTGTGCGGTACGCCACACCCCTCCCGATCAACAGGACCCCCGTTTCGACCGTAGGAGGTCCGTTTCCTCCATTGTGCGGTACGCCAGGCCTCGTTTCCATCGCCTCTTCCGTCCAAACCCTCCCGATGAACACGACCACACATTCCATTCGGACCCATGAACACGACGACGACGCTGTTTCTCCGTTCTGACCCAGCCATGTACACGAGCCCTCGCCGTACGTATGTCTGTCCGGTGGGTCCCAGCAATCAGGGGGAGAAATACGATGGCCCGTCCGGTGGGTCCCTGCTGTCAGGTGGAGGAATAATTATTTTGCACGTAATAAGGAGGCACTTCCTTGCTGCGGCTGTGGACCCAGCTATCAGCCTCTCCATGTACAGTCCACGTCCGATGGAAGTCGTTCCTTGACCATGTTGACCACGCCGCGCCGAGAGCACCAGGGCGGTGGACGACGGCGAGGCCTATGAAGGGGACGATGGGGAGCCGATGAAGACACGGCAGTGGATGCCCATGCGGAGAGGAGTATGAGGGTTCACTCGTTCGACTGCGGGGTGAGGCTGCTGTCGCCGCAGGGCCTGGTCAGCGGTGGGAATAGTAGGGGGCGGTGAGGCCTCCGCGGCAGCACAGCCGGCCACGGGAGGCAGGAGCAGGCGGCACGACCGGCGCTGCTTTGGGAAGCTGGAGCAAGAAGACCAGAGGTTGAAGAAGCACTACGGCCGTGGGATGGACATTGTACGGTCACTGCAGCTATAATCGTTTATATTGACTAAGTTGACAAAGCCCTTGGTATGTCAACTTAGTAGGCTCACAGGTCAGCTTCCGAAACGGTGCGCCCCAGATGACAGGGGGAGGAATCATTTTTTGGGCCGATGAAGCTAGAATATCCGAGATTGAAGAAGAAGCACGACATCCGTTGGATGGAGATCCAACGGCCACTGCTGCTAGAACCGTGTGTTGACTATAAGTTGACAAAGCCTTGCATACGCGTCAACTCTGTTTTTTTAGGGGACGCGTCAACTTAGTTAGGCCAGAAGTGTGTGGCAGAGAACTTATAGCCCATTTGAGATTTGTAAGAATGTGTAGCCCATTTTTGAATTCTAATGGAATTTACTACAGCCATTACAGTTTGTTAAAAGTACAGCCCATTTCAACAAACCATTCAAAACAGAATTCAATAAAATTTCCCACATTTTGATGGGATCCGAAATATTTTTATCCTGAAATTTCTAGTCAGATTAAATAAATTTATATTACGTAAAATCCAACAAAACATTGCGCTCGCAACATTTAATGAAATTAAAATTTTCAATATCCAAAAATAATATTTTATAAAGTAATCACGTGTTTGGTGCATTTTTTTATAGTTACTGCCTAGTTTTTATAATTACATCCCATTTATTATTTCTTAAAGCCCATTTTCCTGTTAAGCCTAATGCATCCCTCCTAGGAAAGATTTGCAGCCCAGCGGGGCGGAGAATAACAACTTGACCTTGCCTAGGTATTCCTAAAAAAAGTATAGCTGGGCTAGCCATTTTCAGCTTGAAAAAAATTAATATCTGGGCTGGATATCTGGCCTGGGCTAGACGGGCCACAGCCCGCCCAATTAATACCTGCAGCGATGTTTTCGTTGTTGTTCAAAGGAGAAAAATTAATATCTGGGTTAAACATCGAAAAACTCTGAAGTGCTCACACCTCAAAAACACAAATACTGCTCGAGCTGCTTGGTCCCAGCTGTCGGCAGCTTCTTGTGCAATTCTCTCGTTTATTGACTACTACATAGGTTGACAATGGTGTGGGACCGTGATGTCAGGAAACCAGGGGGAAGCAAAATAAATTACTCCAACGAGCGCTTCCACCTCTGCCTTGTTGTCTCCTGTGGAAACCCCTTTCCTCCTTTTTTATGCTCGGGCAAGGACCAATGCATGCAGCATGTCCATGCGGTTATTAGGCAAGAAATAAAAGCGCTTTGCATGCTATGAATTACGATGGTCTGCATGGGTAGCTAATAAGGCATCCTCTTAACTGCTGTGATTAAATGTTGTGTTTAGAAGAGAGAAATATTCTTCTTTTCCACCAATCTGCTTGCACCTAGGTCGTGATGCACCTTCTAATATGACTTATTCACCTAGACGGAGGGAGTATATATATATATATATATATATATATATATATATATATATATATATATATATATATATATATATATATATATATATAATAAGGAGGCACTTGCGTACGTGCGGCTATGGACCTGGTGGGTCCCCATTGTCATCCTCTCCAAGTAAAGTCATCTCCTCGCCCACGCGCGCTTTCCGCCCGAAACAGTCAGCGCCGCCCGCCCCACTTCCTGGTGCAGGCGATTGCTCCGCCTTCAAATGATACAAGTTTCGTCTGTCCGTCCATCTGCTGCCCACATTAATGATACGCGATTGCCGAGGCAGCTACTCCGGCGCCACACGTCCGTCCCTCCGCCCGCCCACCATTGCTATATAAACTGCTGCGCCGGCCATAGCCGCGGTCATCCGCATCTGTTCCCTTTCTCCTGTCCACACCAGTACTACCCACCATGGCTTCCTCGCACTCCAGCGCTCTTCGGGACGGGCGGACGACGGACCACAAGGAGATGGCAGCCATTGCTGCCGACGGGCTGGCCGGCAGGCAGCCGGAGGACGACGACGTCCCAATGGAGAACATGGTAGTCGATGATCCGGCGCCAACCCCCTCCTCCGCGCCATCCTCGCCGGTGCATTGCACCATGACCATCGGCGAGGCCTGTGCCCAATATATGGACAGTGTGAGGCAGATGCGTCAGGAGCAGTTCCGGGAGGCGCAGGCCGACGCCGCCTACAACCACCAACTCCTCTAAGAGCACCTGCAAGCGGAGGAGCAGATCACCGCGGAGCGGGCAGAGCAGGAGGCGCTGCTCGACCCGCAAGGGCCGCCTCGAGCGCTGGCGGTACCGCATGCGGGTGGCGGAGGCTGCGGCCGCCTACAAAGAGGCTAGCAAAGAGGGCGATGAAGCGGGCGAGGCGCTGTTTGGCGAGACCGAGGACGAGGTAGAGGACAATGCCGGCTCCGACGAGTCCCCGCTCCACTGGCGTCGACGAGGCCCTGCTCCGCCGAGGCCCCGCGGCACCAACAACGAGGCAGAGGACACCGCCGGCTCCGCCGAGGCCCCGCCCCGCCAACAACGAGGCAGAGGACATCGCCGGCTCAGCCGAGGCCCCACCCTGCCGGCAACGCGGGGGAGGATTTCCACCGCTCCGCTGAGGTGCTGCCTGCCGGCAACGAGACAGAGGACATCGCTGGCTCTGCCGAGGACCCGCCCCGCTGCCAACGAGGCCGCGCCAGACAGAAAACGAGGAAGAGTAGAACACGGTAGGTCGCCGCCGCTCGGGTCCAAGTAAGGCCACCGCTGCTACCCTCCTGTTGAAGCCAAGCTAGGCGGGTTGACCATTGACGGCCGGTTAGCTTCTTGGCGGCGGTGACGTGGAGTCGGGGAGTTGTGCTGGAGAATAACGCTGCTGATCATTGGGCTCCTAGTTGCCCTAATCGCTATGACAAGCTAGGCCGGTTAATTAATTATACATCCAGCGCAGCCCTTTATAGTTGAAATGTAATCAAATCCGGCATGTTTATATGAAATCCGACCGTGTATGAATGAATTTATTTCGATTAGTTCAAATTCCTGTATCACTGGCGTTGGATGAACACGCAAAACAATACGTACTAGCATTATTCCCAGGGTGATCACCTCGTTTGCAGTAGTTTCACATGTACTCCCTCCGGTCCTTTCTAGTCTGCATACAAGTTTTGTCTCCAATCAAAGTATCTCTACTTTGACCAATCTTATACAAAAAAGTATGCACTTACACAATGTGCGAAGTAAAAAGGAACAGAAGGAGTACAAAGAGTTTGAACAGCTTTTTAGTGTTTCTGTACATTGCAATCAAACACACAGTCCTGGCAATCCATAGAGAACATTCAAAACAATCGATGATTATGCATCTCAACGACTCACATGTCAGAGGCAATATTTACTTCACAACTAAAGAATAAATAAAAAATTGATCGACGCTACTGACAGCAAAGGGCGTCCCATTCGAAAATATCAAACACATGTCTTGCTAAAATCAATGAGCAAAATTTGACAAGGTTGTCCCATTCCAAAATATCAAATGCGTGCGATTGTGGAATGGGCAGTGTTTGCCATCAGTTCGGACATTGACATGGCACCTCGTGCTAAATAAACTAGCTGTATTTTTTGTGCAGTTCCACCAAAATCAACCAAATTCGCGCGTAGCTTGTATGATTTCGCCCTTATATGTTGCAATGCCTTGAACTTATCGGCACCTCCTTTCTTGTGGTGGAAATGAATGATTTGATGTATTGATGAACATTTTGTGCAGTTCCCATTGAAATCAAGCTGAGCACCCCTGTTTGCACAAATACAAAAAAGTGATTAGTATAGAGCAAACTATACTATGAATTGACAGTTTCAACAGGCACATACATGGTCCATGTAGAGCACACTTTTAGAAAAATGGAATTCACGAGAAAGAATCCTATAACAACAGCAAAAAAATGGAGATTTTGTCAGTCCTTCTGAGTTGAAGTTAGTTTGGTCTTGTGGGGAGTAATGTAACCATCCTTCAACTGCTCCTTCTGATGATAAGATGGAAAGGGCTTCTTCATCCTGGCATAATCGGAACTAGTCACTTCACGTACTCCATATTCTTCTTCAGAGGAATATGATCCTGTTGTGCAACGACAAGAGGACTACTAAATGCTAGCATCACTGTTTGCTCGAAAAAAAGGAAAGGAAATATTTAAAACAGCACAGATGAAGCACTTCTCAAGGACAATACCACTTTTTCATGACAGTATCTAAACAGTAGCACAACACCAATAGATATGACAACCTTTGTCAGGAGGCTTATTGTGTAGAGCATACAAATGAAGCATTTCTCAGGAACCATCTGTTGCTATCTACGGTGGTGGCCACGCTTACTATATACTCCTCGATTAGTTTAATGTTCCCAACATCTTCTTGTGCAGTTCCACTAAAATATATGGTATCTTCAAAGAAGATCCCTGTTTGCACAAGTAGAGATAATTATATATTACATTAAGAGTGGCATCAAATCAGTGGCAAAACAATTGCTCGTTCCATCCATAGCAATAAATTAAGATGCAAAACTATATCATTACTTGTGCCATCATAGTTCGAGTGCTTCATTACAGCACCAGGAGTTGATTTTTGTTTTTCTTCCCCTTGTTCTTCCCCTTCATCACTTGGTTCAATAACAAACAAGCTTCGCCTTCAATGTAAGTTTGGCATGTCAATTAGGGAGCACAAGTATAGTACTAAACTTAATTTTTTGATGAAAGTGGCAAAATACAGGCCAGCAGTTGTGAAATATCCTTATCTTACCTCAATGGGATATTATGGTGCACATACAGATTGGAAGTCTTGTCTCCATGTCGGTGTACTAGAGTAGGGGTACCCTAGTATCCCGAACTTGTGCACGGGCAGTCGCAGCGCCCCGCGGCAAGGCTTGCCGGGTGACCGCCAAGGTCCTCCGTGGTTCCTTTGGAGCCATTCAAGAACAAAGTATTTAAGCCAAGGAGACAAGTCCCCAGCAAGAGGAGCTTGCCGGGAAGGCCACTCAAGGCACAAGACCCCGGCAAGAGGAGCTTGTCGGGAAGGCCAACCAGGGCATCTCAAGGAACTTGCCGCGACGCGCCACGCGTCCCGGCAGGGTCCGGTGAGCGACAAGCTTCCGGACGCGACAAGACAACGGTCGCGGCAAGGCGCTTGCCGCGGCAAGCAACCACTCTGTACCTGCGCTCCAGCGCACCCACCAACGTGTCGCTCTGGGACCCTTCCAGGCGTACGTGGCGGGAGGCTGTGCAGCCAGGGGTACACTATGGCAAGCGGCGCTGACAAGATCGCCATCGTGGCGAGCGGTGGCGTCCCTGACGGTCCCTTTTCTGCACTGTTTGGGCGACGTAGATAGGCATTTAATGCCTTTGTCCCCTGCCATCAGGGTTAGGTATGATACACTGTGCAGGTAGCTGTACCAACCGCAGCACCTTTTCCATTTTTGCCCTTGCCTACGTTGCCACCTGTCGGTGACCCCTTGAGCATATAAAAGGAGGCCCATGCGCAACGTAGTGGGGAGAGGACGAACAGTAGAACACTCACGCTCGGTCTCGTTAGCTGCTGGTGCATACTGTAGCACCCTGCGCTCCCGAGCAAGAACTCAATACAATCCACAAAGCAGCAGTAGGAGTATTATCTCTCCGGAGAGCTCCGAAGCTGGGTAAACCGCTCGTGTGCCTCGCCTCGATCTGCTCTTCGTGCGACCATCCGCCCCCCGCCGAACCGAAAAGGGGCTCCGTCCCCATAGGTGCTCGTGGAGTCAGCTTTCCCCGACATCTTTGGCGCGCCAGGTAGGGGAAGTCGAGGTTATGTGAACCTGATCTGGCGTTCACACGAGCTAGATCTTCAACATCTTCATCGACATGCCGCCGAAGAAGAAGGCTTTGGAGGCGGCTGCTCTGCGACAAACCCACCATCGCCATAGCAAATGGCTGGTGGGGAAGACGCCGGCGGAAGAACGGGCGTCGACGAGGGAGCCCACGGTGCCGCCAGGTCCAAGGACAAGGCTGCGCTGCCCGTCGGCGGCGTAGCAGGCTCCCACGACGACCGGGCGTTCGTGGATGCTCCGCGCCCATCTCAAGAGACGCGGGATCGGCAGCGTCATGGTACTCACGGTACCATACGCTTGCTGGACCCAAATCGAGCTGGCGGATCTCGGGATGCTCAAGGCCAGCATGCACGCTAACGTGCTGGCGCGAGCGAGGCACGGTCGCCTGGACGGGATATTGCTCCTTCTAACCCAGTTAGAAGTCCGAGCATATCCCGCTCCTCGCACCGTTCGCCACCGCTACCCGCCACTCTAGCAGAAGCTTTGGCGCGAGCTCAACTGCTCCTAGACTTCCCTCCAATGCCAGACAAGATCGACGACTGGAGGGCCACCATTCAGAGTCTCATCGGCTTCGCCAACGGCGACACTCCACGGCACCCGACCACATCGCAGCCGCGGCAAGCCAGCCAGGTGTGAGCCGATGGCGACAAGACCGGTGGGGGTGCAACCACTGTGCACTCTCCGCCCCGAAGGCCAAGATCGCCGACTCGCCGGGTCCACCGCGACAGCGACTCCACCGCTTCATCAGATCCGCGAGCTCGCCGCGATCAACGCCAAGTTCTTCACGAACGACAGCAAGAAGACGCTCGTACTCGCATCGAGCGCCGAAGAGAAGCGCGGCGTCAATAAGACCGGCGCGCTGGGCCCACTGTCGACATGCATGCGCCAGGGGAACCAGGCGACCTGTCGTATGCGGTAGGTTGCCCTGCGTTTACTCGTGAGCTGCTGCAAGTCCAGTGGCCCAACACGAAGAATTTCAAGCCAGACGTACCGGAGAAGTACGACGGCAGGTTGCATCCGTCGGAGTTCCTCAGCATCTACACCATCGCGGTGCAGGCTGCCGGGGGGCGAGACGACAAGATCCTTGCCAACTACTTCCCGCTGGTGCTCAAACCCAACGTCAGGTCCTGGCTCATGAACTTGCCGGAAAACTCCATATCTTCCTGGGCAGACCTATGCCATCAGTTTGTCGGCGCCTTTACGGGCGGCCACAAACCTCATGGCCAGGAGAGTGACCTTCACCTGCTTGCCCAGAAGGAAGGAGAGCCCTTGCGCAAGTACATCCAGAGATTCAGCCAAGTGCAATGCAACATCCCGGATGTCCACCCTGCCGCGGTCATCAGTGCGTTCCACCAGAACGTGCGTAACCGCAGGATGTGGGAGGAGATGGCGATGTGCAAGATCAGAGACGTCAGCGAGCTGTATGCCCTGGCCGACAAGTGTGCACGTGCTGAGGAAGGGAGGAAACTCCCCGGAGAGGATGCAGGAGCAGGAGGATCTGACAGCGAGGATGCTGCCCCAGCAAATAAAAACCGGCGGCGGAACAACAGGAAGAGGAAAGGCAAAGACGTGCTAGTTGTTGAGCAGTCCGACAATGACGGTGGCGCCAAGAAAGCCAAAGATGGTAGCTCCGACAAGGAGGTTGCCGCATGCACCAACTGCCAGGCTGTGGCTGCCGCCGACAAGCAGGACGGCACCAACAAACAGTACTGCAAGATCCACCGCACCAAGGGCCATGACCTCCAGAGCTGCAAGAAGGTCGAGCAGCTTGTCGAGCTGCAAAAGGCCAAGTACGAGCGATGCGACAAGGAGAAAGCCCAAGGAGGTGCTGGAGGATCCAGTACGAAGCGCCCCGGCCGGGGAGGACGCCGCGGCAAGGCCAAGCAGCAGCAAGGAGACAGACCTCCACGTGGCCGCGACAAAGAAGAAGACGACGACGATCAAGACATGGATGATGACGAGACCAGTGAGCAGGAGTTTCAGAAAGCCACAGAGGTCTTGTGCGTTGACGGCGGTGCTTCTCTGCATACTTCACACCGCCAACTCAAACAGTGGGTGCGGGAAGTCAATGCGGCAGAACCACCCGTCGAATCACGCAAGCTTCTGAAATGGTCCAGCACGCCTATCATCTTTGATATTGAGGACCACCCTGATCGCACAACTGCGGTCGGGTGCTTGCCGATGTTGGTTTCACCAACTATCCGCAACCTCAAGGTCACTAAGATGCTAGTTGACGGCGGGGCCGGCTTGAACCTAATCTCCTCCGCTGTGCTCCGGAAACTCCAAGTCCCTGACAGCGAGCTCGAAGAGACCGGCACATTCCAAGGAATCAACCCGGGAAGGAGCAAGCCAAAGGGGAAGATCACGCTATCGGTGACATTTGGCAGCGAGCTAAACTTCAGAACTGAGAGGATCACTTTTGACGTTGCCGATTTTCCATTGCCTTACAATGGAATTCTTGGCCGTCCAGCGCTCGCCAAGTTCATGGCAGCCTCTCACTACGCGTACAACACGCTGAAGATGCCAGGCCCGATAAGTGTCATCTCTGTCCTTGGCGACAAGAAAGATGCTCTTATCTGTGCCGACAAGATCTACCGGGAAGCAGCAGCCGCAACGGATCGCGAGACACTTGCCGCTGAAGCTCCCGGGGGGAAGAAAAGACCAAGTCCGGCAAGAGTTCTGATGCTCACTCCGGCAAGCGCACCTCTTCGGAGTGCTGCGCTACCGTCGAGGACGCACCATTGAGTTCCATCGGCAAGTGTAAGAAGACGATGGCAGCTCCGCCAGCGACCAAGAAGGTGTCCGCCAAGGAGGACGACACTGGTGGTACTTTCACCATCAGTGCCACTCTCGACCCTAAATAGGAAAGCGCGCTCATTGCTTTCCTGCGGGCGAACGTCGATGTGTTTGCGTGGCAACTGTCTGACATCCCCGGTGTTCCCAGGAAAGTAATCGAGCACCACCTTGCCGTCTGTCCTCATGCGCGGCCCGTCAAGCAGAAAGTCAGAAAGCAAGCAGTGGAGCGCCAAGAATTCATCGCAGAATAGATCAAGAAGTTGGAAGCAGCAGGCCTTGTCAGAGGAGTGCTCCATCCTACGTGGTTGGCCAAACGGGAAATGGAGGCTTTGTATCGACTTTACCGAGGTTAACAAAGCTTGTCCCAAAGATCCATTTCCCTTGCCGCGCATTGACCAGATTGTTGACTCCACGGCCGGATGTGATTTGCTTTCATTTCTTGACGCATACTCAGGATATCATCAGATTTTCATGGCAGAAGAAGATGAGGAGAAGACCGCATTCATCACTCCATGTGGCACATACTGTTTCATACGGATGCCTTTCGGTTTGAAGAATGCTGGTTCAACATTTGCAAGAGTAGTCCATACCGCTTTTGAGCCACAAATACACAGAAATGTAGAAGCCTACATGGATGACATAGTGGTCAAGAGCAGGGACAAAGCGACTCTGATTCAAGATCTAGAAGAGACTTTTGCAAATCTGCGCAAGATCAGCCTCAAGCTCAACCCCGAGAAGTGCGTGTTTGGAGTCCCTTCCGGCAAGCTTCTCGGGTTCTTCGTGTCTCAGCGGGGAATTGAAGCCAATCCCGACAAGATCAAGGCCATTGAGCAGATCGAAGCACCGAAGCGCGTCAAGGATGTGCGGAGACTTGCCGGCTGCATGGCGGCTCTCAGCAGGTTTATCTCTAAGTCTGCTGAGCGCGCCCTGCCGTTTTTCAAAATTTTGAAAAAGGCAGGTCCAATGAAATGGACTCTGGAAGCGGAGGCTGCGCTACAGGACTTGAAGAGATACCTGTCCTCCACTCCAATACTTGTCGCACCTAATCCACAAGAGAAGTTGCTGTTGTATCTGGCGGCAACCAATCAAGTGGTTAGTGCTGCGTTAGTAGCGGAGAGGGAGGCTGATGATGAGCCAGCGACCGCGGAAAGCACATCCAGCGACAAGCAGGGGGCTTCCCCGACAAGCTCTGGTCCCGACAAAGATGGATCTGCGCAGATGTGCGAAGAGATACAGCAGAAGAGAATGGTGCAGCGCCCAGTCTACTTTGTCAGTTCCCTTCTGCAGGGGCTAGGTCAAGGTACTCTGGTGTGCAGAAATTTCTTTTCGGCCTTCTCATGGCCTCGAGAAAGCTGCGCCATTACTTCCGAGCACATGAGATAACAGTTGTCACTCGTTTTCCGTTGAAGAGGATACTGCAGAATCTAGAAGCAACAGGCAGGATTGTTGAGTGGGCACTGGAACTGTCAAGCTTTGGCCTCAAGTTTGAGAGCACTTCAACTATCCAAAGCAGAGCATTGGCAGAATTCATAGCAGAGTGGACGCCAACACCAGATGAAGAAATTCCAGAAATGAGCATCCCCGTCAAGGAAGCAAGCAAAGAGTGGTTGATGTACTTTGATGGTGCTTTCTCGCTGCAAGGCGCCGGTGCTGGCGTGCTGCTTGTCGCACCCACCGGAGAGCACCTCAAGTACGTAGTCCAGATGAACTTTCCCAAGGAGCAAGCAACAAACAATACTGCAGAGTATGAAGGATTGCTTGCTGGTCTCAGGATCGCGGCAGACCTTGGGATCAAGAAGCTCATTGTCAGGGGTGACTCGCAGCTTGTCGTCCGCCAAGTGAATAAGAATTATCAGACTCCGTTAATGGAAGCTTACGTTGATGAAGTAAGGAAGCTAGAAGAGCACTTTGTCGGCCTACAGATGGAACATGTTCTAAGAGCTCATAACGACATCGCCGATGGCCTGTCAAAGTGCGCAGCGCTTAAGTTACCTGTGGAACCAGGGATCTTTGTGCTCAAGCTGACTCAACCGTCTGTTACGCCATCAACTAGACAGAGCAAGAAGAGGAAGTTGATTTCTGGTGACTATTTTCCGGCAGAGCTTCCCGAAGCCGCCGCCAAGAAGGTCCCCAAGATCAACACCAAGAGTGCTGGGGAGCAGTCTGCTCCGGCAAACCCCAGAGTTTGTTCCGTTGAAGCAGACGCTCCCGACAAGTTTTGCTCCGACAAGCTTGATGGGGAACGTCAAGCTCCGGCTGAGCCGCAGTTTCTCGCCGTAGAAGCGGATGTTCCCACAACAGCAGATGTGCCTTTAGTCCTTGTTGTCGAGCCACAAGCTCCAGCATGGGCACAGCAGATCGTCCGTTTCCTTCAGACAGGAGAACTTCCCGAAGAGCAAGAAGAAGCGGAAAGAGTAGCCCGGCAGTCAAGTATGTACCAGTTTGTCGACAACGCACTGTACAGAAGAAGACTCAACGGTGTGAAATTGAAGTGTATTCGCCGGGAAGACGGACAGAAGCTGTTGGCAGAGATACATGGAGGCATATGTGGTCACCACATTGGCGCAAGAGCGCTTGCCGGCAAAGCTTTCCGGCAAGGTTTCTTTTGGCCGACAGCCCTCTAGGATGCAACTGCACAAGTAACCAAGTGTGAAGTGTGCCAGTTCCATTCCAAGCAGATACACCAGCCAGCTCAAGCTCTCCAGGCGATCCCTTTATCCTGGCCATTTTCGGTCTGGGGGCTCGACATCCTCGGCCCCTTCCCCCGAGCAGTCGGGGGCTTTGAGTACTTGTACGTCGCAATCGACAAGTTCACAAAGTGGCCGGAAGTGGAAGCAGTGAGGAAGGTGACAGCACAGTCAGCAGTCAAGTTCTTCAGGTCGATTGTTTGCCGCTTCGGGATCCCTAACAGGATCATCACCGACAACGGTACGCAATTCACGAGCCGCACCTTCATGCAATACGTCCAAGATCTTGGCGCCAAGGTCTGCTTCGCTTCTGTTGCTCACCCCAAGAGCAACGGTCAAGCGGAGAGGGCAAATGCTGAAGTGCTGCATGGACTCAAGACCAGGACTTTCGACAGGCTGCACGGGTGCGGAAGAAACTGGATCGAGGAGCTGCCGGTGGTTCTTTGGTCGATCAGGACGATGCCAAATCGAGCCACTGGCCAGACACCTTTCGCTCTAGTCTATGGAGCAGAGGCAGTTATCCCCACGGAACTCATATACGGGTCGCCTCGAGTGCTCGCTTATGATGAGCTTGAGCAAGAGCAGCTGCGACAAGATGACGCGCTGCTCCTTGAGGAAGACCGTCTTCAGGCTGCTATACGAGCTGCTCGCTACCAGCAAGCTTTGCGCCGCTACCATAGCCGCAAAGTTAACGCCATAAGTCTCGAGGAAGGCGACCTTGTTCTTTGGCGCGTTCATTCCGCCAAGAATTCCAACAAGTTGACGCCGAAGTGGGAAGGCCCTTACCGGGTGAAACGAGTCACTAGGCCTGGCGTTGTCCGCCTTGAGACCGAAGATGGCATTCCGGTGAGCAACTCCTGGAACATCGAGCATCTTCGTAAGTTTTACCCGTAAGGCGTGGTTGCTGGACCCTGTTCCGGCAACCACCTTTTGTACAAGTCTTGCCGCTGTTGCATATAATCCTTTGAACAAAGCCAGGCGCAGACCCTGTGCATAAATAAAGCTCATGTGCTCCGCACATCTTGTTAATTTCATGATTTTTATTTTTTGCATGAGTTATCTGACACGTTGTGCAGCGAACACCCCCGGTAAGCAATAACGAGCCATAAGGCTCCATATCATTATTTTCTCTACTTCCTTTTTTCTCAAGGGAATGAAGGTTCCTTCGCCCACAAGTTTGCCGGGGGGGAAGGGGAAGATAATGGCATGGACCAGGCGTCGTTCAAGAAAGTTTCACCTTGCCGGGAAGCAAACGACAGAAAAGCTAAGTTGCCAAAGTTTGAGCAATCAGATGTTTTTAAATTTTTTTTAAGTTATCTTCCTTGAGCGACCATGCTTTGTATGGAAAACCTGTGCGCAAAGGAACCGGCTCGTGGCTAGTTGCGCCCTTACTTTGTTTCGAGTTCGCTTAACAGTTTAAGTGTGCTGCGACTAGAGTCGCGCCCTTACTTTGTTTCGAGTTCGCTCAACAATTTAAGCGAGCTGCGGCTAGTTATGACATGGTTTCTTGTCGGCAACGGCACTGCCAGCAGGCTGCTAACGTCCCGCACTCAGCGCTCGCGGCGAGGGCGCCTGCGCCGGCAAGTTCCCTAAAAGCGTAGGGCAAAAACATACAAAGGAAGGAGTCAAGTAAAGGAAATAACATTGCAATCGCTGCCCAAAATAGAGTTATATTACAAAATAGCTTGTCGCGGCTCTAATAGACTGTTTTCATAACATGATCAGCAGCGACAAGAAAAGAAGGAAACGGGCGGCCTAGTCCACGCGATCGCCCTCAACCCTCTTGATCCCGCTCACCTTGTCCACAATGGGTGCGACAAGGTCCTTGAGCGCCTCCAGATCAGCTTCTGCCGGCAGGGATCTGAGGACGTTGGTGAGGTTGAGGCCCGGGTTGCGGAAGGCTACCTTCACCAACACCTTCTGAAGAGCTCCTGCGCAGATCTTGCGCGACTCGTCGGTCAGCTGCTTTGGGATCCTCTCCCGAAGTCGCTGGAGGGCCGTCGCCACGCCTTTGAAGAACCGAGTCAGCTTGGCGCTGGATGGGAGGGTCTCATCGGAGGGATACCCGAGATCCCCCAACCCCAGCTGCGCCAGCTCCTTGTCGATGTCTGCGGCAGCATTCACAAGACCCTCCGTCCACTGCTCCACAGTTTCTCTAAAATCGTTCTGGGTGGCGGCAATGCCCTCTAGCAGCGCCTTGTCGGCCTTTATCTCCTTCTTTAGGACTGGCTCCTGCTCCCTGGCACCGTCCAGCGTCTTGGTCAAAGCAGCCAGCTTCTACTCAAGATCGGCGTTGGAATCCTTGGTGGCGCTAAGCTCCTTGATCTTCTCGGCGAGACGACCCTGCAGCTCGCCAAAGGTGTAGGCGTCCTTCTCGCGCTCATGCTTGAGCGCGGCAAGCTCATGCTTGAGATCAGTCTCCAGCTCCGCCACCTTCGTCTCCAGCTCCGTCTTGGCGGCCTCGGCAGCTGCGGCAGCGTCCTTTGCTTCCTTGAGAGCTCCGCTGAGTGTTTGCTCGCGCGCAGCAAGCTCCTCTTCGTGGCTGTCCAGGCTGTCCTTCAGCTGCACCAACTCGCCCTCCCGCGCAGATAGCTCCTCGGCGGCAAGCCGCTGTTGCTCTGCAACTTCTGCCTTCTCGAGAATGAAGGCCTTCTGCGCTTCATCGAGCTGCACACGCTCCGCCGCCAGCGACCGGAGAGCTGCCTGGTTGAGACCTCGAAGCTCCTCTGCGCACTTCTCCATGTCCACCCCCGCCTTCGCGACAAGCGCTTCATGGGACTCCAGTTTGGCTTGTCGAGCGCGGTAGAGCGACACCAGCCTCCGGAGCAGCCGCTCCTCCTCAGACTCGCCGCTGCTGCTGCTCGGTGCATCAACCAACGTCAGCCCAGCGGAGGCGAGCACCTCACCACCCACGATCTCTCCCATGACGCCGCAATCGACGCGTGCCGTTCGGGGAGGGCGCAGTGGATACGGAGTAAGATATGGCGTGATCCAGGCCGCGCGTGCCCGTGCACTGTTTTGGGCCTCGCCCAACAGCGCTCGGCACCGTGTATGGCCCAGGCCCGGGGGCTCCTGTCGGTGTACTAGAGTAGGGGTACCCTAGTATCCCGAACTTGTGCACGGGTAGTCGCAGCGCCCCGCGGCAAGGCTTGCCGGGTGACCGCCAAGGTCCTCCGTGGTTCCTTTGGAGCCATTCAAGAACAAAGTATTTAAGCCAAGGAGACAAGTCCCCGGCAAGAGGAGCTTGCCGGGAAGGCCACTCAAGGCACAAGACCCCGGCAAGAGGAGCTTGCCGGGAAGGCCAACCAGGGCATCTCAAGGAACTTGCTGCGACGCGCCACGCGTCCCGGCAGGGTCCGGTGAGCGACAAGCTTCTGGACGCGACAAGACAACGGCCGCGGCAAGGCGCTTGCCGCGGCAAGCAACCACTCTGTACCTGCGCTCCAGCGCACCCACCAACGTGTCGCTCTGGGACCCTTCCAGGCGTACGTGGCGGGAGGCTGTGCAGCCAGGGGTACACTGTGGCAAGCGGCGCTGACAAGATCACCATCGTGGCGAGCGGTGGCGTCCCTGACGGTCCCTTTTCTGCACTGTTTGGGCAA
This sequence comes from Aegilops umbellulata, assembly GCA_032464435.1. NCBI lineage: Eukaryota > Viridiplantae > Streptophyta > Magnoliopsida > Poales > Poaceae > Aegilops > Aegilops umbellulata. The sequence goes on from CP136060.1 coordinate 97,080,418, forward strand.
CGTAGATAGGCATTTAATGCCTTTGTGCACTGCCGTCAGGGTTAGGTATGATACACTGTGCAGGTAGCTGTACCAACCGCAGCACCTTTTCCATTTTTGCCCTTGCCTACGTTGCCACCTGTCGGTGACCCCTTGAGCATATAAAAGGAGGCCCATGCACAACGTAGAGGGGAGAGGAAGAACGGTAGAACACTCACGCTCGGTCTCGTTAGCTGCTGGTGCGTACTATAGCACCCAGCGCTCCCGAGAAAGAACTCAATACAATCCACAAAGCAGCAGTAGGAGTATTATCTCTCCGGAGAGCTGCGAAGCTGGGTAAACCGCTCGTGTGCCTCACCTCGATCTGCTCTTCGTGCGACCATCCGCCCCCCGCCAAACCGAAAAGGGGCTCCGTCCCCATAGGTGCTCGTGGAGTCAGCTTTCCCCGACACTCCATTTGTGCAGTTCACTAAAATCAAGCAACATTATCGTACACGTAGCACAACATATGAATGCACACTGCAGAATCATGTGAAAGAAGGCTAGTACTGACCTCTCATGATGCGGAATTCAAACAACTCACAAGAAGAAGATCTGAACCAAATTCGCCTTAACGGATAGGAAGTAAGATCTCCTGTTGTGCAGTTCCACTAAGATCAAGCAATCAAGCAACGTTGTCGGTGTGACATTTTGGTTGAACTGCATAAAACACTCTTAAAACAAAAGTGTTTTGTGCAGTGCAACAAAAGGTCACAATGGCAATGAGGTGAAGAAGATAACCCTGTTTACACAGAGGTGCAAAGGAAACAATTAGTGGTCAATAACGGTGGATGACACAGAAGCCAACAAAAAGAAGCATCTACCTGATGTAAATGGGAAAGAAATCAAGACAGTAGCATTTCTCAAACGGTGGCATTGATTAATATTAACATAGATATTACATTAACAATAAAATTCATTAAACATGTAATTTGCTTTTAACTGTGGCGTTGCATCAATTTTGCAGCGGCATTATTAGAGGGTGTTTGTTTACAGGGACATTTTGGTGTAGGGACTAAAAAAACTCCGTGTCAGTCCGTGTTGGTCCCAGTTTTGTTATCAAACGCCTTTCCCTATGTGAGCGCAGCAAATCTAGTCCTGCTCAAACTCTACAGCCTTGTCCCTTCCTTTCCTTTTTGAACTAGTAGTACTTTCTCCCCTTCCTTTCCTTCTTGAACCACGTCCTAGATTTATGCGATACAACTTTCCCCACTACTTTCCCCCATTCATTTCCTCTTTGAACCACGTCCTAGATTAATGCTATACAACTTTCCCCCTTCATTTCCTCTCTGAACCACGTTCGAGATTCATGCTATATACAACTTTTCCCACTCCTTTCCTCTTTGAACCGCGTCCTAGATTCATGGTATACATGCAGCTAGAGCAATGCATGTGGAGTAAGTAAATTATACCTTAAGGTTCTTGGGGCGTGGTTCGGCGGGCGACAGGACGGCGGCGAAGAAGAAGGGGTCGGAGGCCCTCCCACGCCGCCGCTGGGTGGAAAGTGAACAGTTGCGCCGGTAGTCCCTCGCCGACGGCGACAGCGTTAAGCCTCCTTCCCTTCCTGGCGGACGGATCCTGCCGGCTCTTTGAGCAGCAATGAGGGGAGAGAGAGGCCAATGAATTCTTGTTTAGATCTGGAGAGGGTGAGAGAGTGTGAAGAGAGCAACTACAAGCGCTGAGGCTCCAGCGTGTATATATATAGTGTAGAGAGAGTGTGAAGCGTGCAAACCCTAGAAAACATTTTGACCAGTCAAAGAATCCTCCTGGCATAAATTATGCTCAAGTGTAGTTATCAAACCCGAGACCTCAAGTTTGATGAGCGAACAGGCTAACCAGCTACACAACCCTCCCATTATGTTCAACGAGAGGGAAATAACCTTTTATACATTCCTGAATCCTTATTATAACATGCACACAAATTTTGGGCACTTGTATTCGACTTAAGTCAGTGTGCCACCGTATCTCGTATACTTACTACTCCCTCCGTCTAGGTGTAATAAGTCACGTTAGAAGGTGCAACGGGACCAAGGTGCGTGCGTGCGTGCGTGCGTGTGTGTGTGTGTTTAACAACATGTGTGTGTTAGAGAGAGCGACAAATCAACCTACTCCTACAAAGAGATGTTGTGTAGTGTACGACTTTAGCCGCGAGAGTTGGTGCATCCTCTCGTTTCCGGGCGTGTCCGGTAGGGACATGCGGACAGCTGCCACAGCCGCTCCTGACCATCCGGGCCCACCCAAAGCCCCTCCATCGCCCGCGCGCGCTTCTCGCCCGAAATGGTCAGCGCCGCCCCAAAGAATAGGCGCCACATTCATGCCCGGGCAGAGCGGACGCGACCTCTCACTGGCGCAAGAGTGATGGTTGCTTCGTCCGTCCAACTTACTGCTGGGTCTTGTGATTTGACGGCTCATTGGTCTTTATTACTGAGGTCGTAGGACTGCGGGATGTCCCATGCTTTCGGCGAAAGGAGGTATACCTACTAGATTACAATTTTCTCCATTCTTACAGCGGAGGCGTGCAAGAGCAGTGAAAACACGCAGGCTCAGTGATCCGCATGTGGTTCATGGTGAAATCTCTACAAAGACTTATATTTAGGAACAGAGGAAGTACTAGTATAGTACGTACTGTAATTTATCAGCGAGATAAATTTGTACAATGCTATGAAGCTTCCAGCTTCTGTTACATGTATCTTGCGTCCAAGGTTGCCCGTTGCAACATTTCATCAAATACAAAGGAGACTAACATGCATGCTATTGCATCTCAATGATTGACAGATCATAGCAAATATGTACTCCCTCCGTTCCAAAATAAGTTTCTCAACTAAAGTTGACACTTATTTTGGAACAGATGCAACTAAAGAAAAAAACGATCCATGCAGTCCCTATCCCTTGAACTGTGAACCCTGACCAGGCTTCAATTTGCTGGCAACGTTCGAGCTTCCTAATAAATGAAGTTTGCAACCTTTTGACCATCGGATCATTTTGTGAAGTTTCACCAAAATCGAGATGAGCATCCCTGTGGTAAAGAAATTGAGCAAGCGTTATTAGAATAAGATTACTGGGACTAGTTGATGAGACATAAACTCATCACAAATACAGTACGTAGAAGCCAGTAGAGGTATGTGCGGGGCAAAGAAGTAGAGAAATATCCACATGGAGTGATGTGGGCAGCTGGAGCAGTGGTGCAAGCTGGCTATAAAGGGAGTTGTACCTGAGGGACGTAGCTCAACCTTGAGGAGGGCGGCGGGAGGCGGCAACTGCCCACGTTGCGGTAGTGAGCAAGGGACGAAGGCAACCTCACCGGCTTTGTGAGAGAGAACGGCGGGGACCCCTGATCGGGACATGCCGACAGTGGTTTTTCGCCGTCGGCGACGGCCACCGCATCTACACTAAGCATCCACCCCTTCCCCAAGTGAACGGGATCCGCCGGGATGTTAGAGATGTGGCCACAGTCGTTTTGTGCGAGAGAGTGTGAAGAGAGCAACCCCAGCAAGCAACCGTGTAGGCTGGCCCGTCCTGACTATGTATATAGTGGAGCGGTTTCCTTTTCTCTCCATATGAACATATCATATTGCGTACGTGCCACTGAAGAAAAAAAACTTTATTTATAAATGACGCGGCACCTACTACTCGTTCTCCTATAACCTTGCGCTTGGCATCTCCAAGATATTAACCTTGCGATTGGCTCTTCGCCTCTTCGGGAAGTCGAGCAATAATGGTAGTGCAGTATATATCGTTCTGGCTATATGAGACTGAATGAATTGCTGCACGTCCACCACGTGGGCGAGGGTCGAGGGGCGAGGGAGAGTGCTACATACGGAGCAAAATGAGTGAATCTACACTCCTAAATAGGTCCATATACATCAGTGTTTGGAGTATGTACTAGTAGTTCATATTGAAATCTACTAAAGGATATATATATTCCAAATAATATGATAGTATAATCTCTATAACCAAGGTAGTAGGGACGAGGAGTAAACGAAGGGAGTAGTAAAATTTTCTCCTCGGACTGCGAGCTACTGCGCGCGTGGGCGAGGGAGCGGGCGTAAGGCATGGTAAGCAAGCTTCACCTCGTCCTGCGAGCCACCGCGCCCGTGGGCGGGGGAGACGGCGTACTAAGCAAGCTTCTCCTCATTCTGCGAGTTGACGGGACACATCAAAAGTACTCCAGTGTATAGAGCCTTGCCTCTAAGGTAGGCCCCACATGGTTTGCCTCTTTTTTTAATTTAACATAACGCGTCAAGTCGCAATTTGTTTGTTCACCCGTGGTAGACGATCCTCCCTCCACCAAGTGGACAACCAGTACACGTGCCAAATTACCACGTGGGCTGCCTTTTTCGTACAGAAATGAGCTCCACCGTGTACCCGCGCGGGTGTGGTTGGGAAAGAGACGGGAGTATGTGCGCCGTGCATGCACCTCTTCTCTTCGTGCACGTCCCCCACCTACGTGGGGTGTGTGCGAGAGATACAAACCGCGTTCGTGAGTGTTTTTTGTTTTGGGGTGGGGGGTTGATTTTGTGAATTATTTGTGGGAATATGTGTCAATGACATCTCAAACAAAATTTTGCATGCAATGTGTGTGAAATGGAGGCCTATCCATATAATACATTGAGGGTCGGGCAATCCACGAGAAGAGAGGGAGGGGTCATAGCTATCGATAGAGTCAAAGAGAGGATCAAGTGGGTGGGTGCGAGATCGATGAAGAGAGCCATCGAAATTGTTTGTGTGTACAAGTCAAAGATATAGGGCGACTAGCCTACTGGAACGTTAGAGGGCACACGTCAAGTTTGTGTGTGGCAGGGAGACATGACTAGAGCGCTCGATGTATCGGTGTGTGTGGGGGGAGGGGGTGGTGGGAGGGGTAGGCAGAGGCCTAACTATAGAGGTAGAACGACTCGTATATGTGTTGAGAAGGAGAGACCCAGCTATGTCTTAAGGGAGATAGGTCGACATCCATACATATCTGAAGGACGGGAAATATGATGGGACAGAGAGAGAGAGAGAGAGAGGAGGGAGATAGGGAGGGAGAGGGAGGGAGAGGGGTAGAGTGCTGGATGGGTGATGGAGTTGCTTCTCGAAGATGGTGGGAGAGGCCTACTAGACAAACTGAGGGTGGAACTGCAATGTTATCAATAGGAGTGGGGATGTGTTTTTGTGTGTGCCTGTGCGTGATAGATCTGTCGGGACGCACCCATAGATGATGAAGGGGAACCATGTGTTTGGTAAGCAAACCTAACTAGATTGGTAGATCAATTGTTGTTTGTCGGAGGAAGGGAGAGGCACAACTAATGAGGTAGATCGATTGACGTGTGGGCAAAAACGAGTTATAAGGACCTAGCTAGCTATATGTATAGCGAGAGATCGGTCGGTGTACGTCCATTTGTTAGAGGAAAATAAGGCCCAGCGAGATGGATAGACAGAGAGAATGGAGCTAGGATGTGGTGCGAGAGGCCCAACTACTAGCTAGATAGGGGGAGGAGTGTGCGGTTGTGAGAGCGATGAAAAGAGGGGCGAGAGTTTACACGTGTGTCTGACCGTATGAGAGACACGAGGCAAGGACACATAAAGGAGGAGATTGAAGGTGTGTTTGTATGTTGTAGGCAGGCACCGTTGGAGAGGTTTATAGATCGGTGTGTGTCGGAAAGGAGTTGTGGAGACTCTGGGAGAACGACCTAAAGAAAAAAATGAATGTGCCAGGTGGATAGAATGCCGAGGGAGGGGGAGGGCGAGGAGGGCATGTGCATGCACGAGAGAAAGTTAGTGGTAGCTACAAAGGTTAGAGGATTGTGTGGGTGTAAGAGACTAACAAAGATCATAATTTGATATCAAAACGGATTCATATATTTGAATAGGAGATCATAGTGTTTTAAACATTGCATGCATGAATATAGCGGTGATACACGTGCTGTGCACATGTTATACCATAATGTGATAATGCATGGCGTTTGCAACTCACAGCTAAATGCCGAACAATCTAAACCATACTATACATCAAACAATGTCACATTTTATTTGAATTTGTGATAATGTGTGGCGTTCGCAGCTTACAACTAAATATCAAACAATCTAAACAATACTATCTATCTTACATTCTCATATTTTATTTGAATTTGTGGATAATGTGTGGTGTTTGCAACTCACATCTAAATACTTGTAGGCGTAGGGGGCGGGGCACCATACATAATGTGATAAACACATTATACATATGAGACATGGTTTAGATTATGAAGATCTAGCTAGATCTAGAAATGTAATATGATTTGAAATCAAAATAAAGTGGATTCAAAAAATCTAGTTGGAGTTCATATAGGAGTACACATAGTTCATATGTAACTCGAGACTAATCATGTGGTATGCTGTGAAGATAATACACAAACGATGGTTTAACTTGACAATAATGATGATTGTAGATCTTATTAAAATAGAGAAATGAACTCAAATGCTTTGAATTCACAACAATCATTACTGTAGATCTTATTCAAATAGAGAAACGAATTCAAATTTAGTTCATATTGAAGCAGTAGTATATACGTTTGGAATGCACTAAAACGTTCATTCGAGTAGTAGGTTGCATGCATTATACACATAGCGAAATATTTTAATTGAACATAACATGAATTCAAAGTTTTGAATGACATTTGTAGGGTGCATTGATTTGGGACAGTACACGTTAGGCTTGTCCGGAAATTTCAACCCGCGCCTTGTTAGCCCGAAATATTTAAGATATATCTTTGTCTCGTTGTGCTCCGACAACTCCCTCCATGTCAACCCGCGCCTTGCTATTCCGAAATTACAATGCGCGCGAAAACTCCCACCTCCTCTGAAATCTAGACATGCGAAATGCCCGTGGTACCCCTGAACCGAAAGAACCGCCTCAAATCGGTGGGGGTACTTTCGTAACTTACCCCACATTTCGGACAAGCGCGTCTCTAAGCCATGGTTCCCCACTGCCATCCCATCCGCCCACCCATTCGTACACCGAGGCCGTGAAAACCCGCAACGAAACCCCACACCGTGCTTCGTCCGCCACCCAGCCGGAGCCTCTTCCCCGACGACGCCGTCCACAGCAACACCTCGACGTCCCTCATCCACCGTACCGGATGAGGATCCGTCGTCGATCTCATCGTCCCGCCGGTTCAGCCACCCCGTCCTCCACCTCCAAGGAGCTGCCCCGACGTTCCCCTCGTCTTTCGCGCCACCTCCATTCCCACACCACCGTCTTCACCTGCACCACCGGAAGAGCATCATCATCACCGTTTCCTCGGATGAAGCTGCGGCCTAATCGGCGCCACCAAAGAGGTTGTACACTAATCGCCGCATTTTCTTCTTGATTCGATCTCACGGTGCTACCGGCGCTCAGTCCCGAGCCGACACGGCGCGGCTCCATCCACGACGGCGTCGCCGGCCACTTGCTCCACGATGTCGCTCCCTCGGCGGCGACGTCCACATCAGTAGGACCTGCTGCTTCTTTAGCTCTCGCTCGCGCTGCTGCTCTGCTCTTGCTCTCGGTCCCCTGCCTGGTCTGCTCTTGCTATTGCTATTGCTCTTGCTCGCGATGCTGCTCTCGCTCTTGCTCTTCCTTGCGATGCTGCTCCGATTTAGCTACACTTCAGTCGACTGAATCGACTTTTGGGTCAGTCGATTTTCAGGTGGTGTGGGGGGGGGGGGTCGCCGGAGTGAAGGAAGAACCAGCCGCAGCGGGGAGGGGGGCTCACCAGAGAGATACCCCACTATCTATCTTAGGGTTCAGGATGGGGGCGGTGGTCGCCGGCGGTGGCGGGGCGTTGGCGGGGCGGTGGCGTGGGGATCGCCGGAGAAAAAGCTCGGCACGGGGTGGCCTAGAGGGATGGCCGGGGCGGCGGCGGACCGGCGGTGGGGAGTGTTTTCGAGGCGGTGCACCGCCGGCCGCGGGCGGCAGGGGGCTGCTGTTTGGCCGACTCAGGGCGGTGGAGGTTGAAGATGAACCGCAGGCCCTTGATTTCGTATCCAACGGCTACAAAATCGACTGACCAGAGATGAAAAAGTAAGTCGACCGACATGTAGCCTCACCTTGCTAGTGCGTTCAGTTTCGACAGCAAAATTCAGTTTCAACAGTTAAGTTCAGTTTCGACAGTTAAGTTCAGAGATGAGCGGCTGATGTATTTTACATCCAGCACTTTGTGGTTATGTATTTTACGTCATGTATTGGAGATGCTATTAGAATTCCACTCAGGTTAACGTTGTTCGTTGTCTCTCTTGTCCTGCTTCAGCCTCGGCGTCGTACAACTCACCGGAGCTGCTCCAACGACGAAACCCTCCATCACAGTGGAGCAGTACCTCGGGCTCCATCTCCAGACGCCTAAGATCTTCTTCCCCTCCTCCGACAGCCAAGTGAGCCCGAGCATCCTCACCGGCCAACCCAATCACGCTGAGATCGACATGGCTTCGCCAAAGAGGTTCTACACTAGCTGCATCTCTTTTTTACTCTACATGTTATATATATTGTCCACTAAGCACACGGATTTGTTCCTTTAGTGTCTCCTTGAAAGAAAAAACGTAGGAATTTTAATTTTCACTTGTCCTCCTTTTCAAACTAGCGGGTTTACCCGCGCATTTGCGCGGCTAGATTTTTCTTGGATATTAGTATACATATGTAGTTTTAGATGTTTAGTCACCTGAGAGTATGCAATATAATACTATATACTACCTTTTAGGTAATATATGCACTTTATAGAAAAAACTATATATTTTATTTACTAATACCAAATGATTTTATCCAAATATTGTTAGGTCCTGCATACCTGAACTTCATGTTTATGCTTAGCTTACTCTCAGTCTCTCATCTACCAAGGTTGTAGTATTAGGTAATACTATTGTTTAGCACATAAGTTATTACTTTATGAATTTCGGTGTGGCTTTCGATCTTACTTTTGTCGAGACGGCACTGGTGGTTCCTTCTTTATATGCTACAATCACTCGTGCACATAGCATGCTGACACTTGTGTGTTTATTCTTTTAACTTAGTGCCATGAGTGCTCTACACATTATTTTTACACATGCATGTGCTCTGGCTCTCACTTTCGATCGCCTTGAACACTGCGAGTAAGAACTAATTCATGGTTGTTTTCCTCCATCTCAGTGCTTACTCCTGTTGGGTCCTCCTGCCAAAATCAATCATGACACAAACGATGGTAACGTGTGTACATACACTTTTGCTTCTTGTAGTACATTTTTCACATGTCGAGTTCTTTTGTCCTGGATACTCACGTTGATATACGTGCAATAACATCCTCCTTATAAGTTTTTTAGTTGTTAGCATTTGTATATGCTGTAACAAATTGCTATATTTTATTTTGCTTGTGATTTGATGATAAATTACAAACAATTTAGTCTATAGGGACAAACGTGGTTGTCATCATTATTTTTTACTTTCTCCTATTCCTCGCCAAAAAAATGCTGCCACTCTTAACCCATATTCCTTTGGTCATCTTACCGCCTGTGTCCGTCATCTACCTCTGATTTAGACCTGCTAGTGTAGTGGTCATATCCTTCATCGTACTAATCTTGATATACTTTATTGTATTTTTTTTATAATTAGGTTCATGTAAATCCAAACCACTATAGTCACAAAAATTTATTGGACATTTGTTTAAGAAATTTAACCGAAGAGAGCACCATTTCGTAGGGTGGTCGGTCATGAGATGAGGCAAGCTAACTTTTAAGGCATCTAGCAGCAATCGCGCTGAGCTCCTATTGCACCACAGTCGTATTATTGGTTTATGCCGGCTACACACAAACGCTAAAATTACTTGTTACCTAATTATTATGCATACTTTTTTTTGCTTCGATATGTTGGTTTTTCTTTTGATAACTTGCCACATACTTATAGTGTAAAGAAATAGGCATTTGTCATGCGCCTTTGCACGTGACCTGGCTAGAGTTGTACGTAATGCCGAGGCTTGAAGCATAAAAAAAAGCTTGTACAGAATTGTGTGCACTGGCTGGATGCGTATGTATAGATTGAGCTTTTTTTTCTTGCCTTCAGGTTTGACCTTGTTCACATAGCTGCCGCACGTCAACAAAACATGTTTTGTCACATGCATGTATCATGGGCTACTATCACAAAAAAAAGCATGCGCTTCTAGCCTTGGGATTAGATGTTGACGCTCTAGTAGTAGATAGTGCCGACCATGGTTGCAACTTCTCTTGTCAGATATAGTAGTGTTCCTATAGTAACTTCTACATGTAACTGTCCAGCGGGTATGACACCACAGCAAGCGGCAATCACAATTGCTGATCAGGCACGTGGCCGGCATTGAAAAACAGGTGCAGGACTCTTGGGCGCGGGATACTTTTTCAATTTCTAGGGGTAACATATGATACGTGTGTGCGGCCGGGTTGGTTGAGGACGATAATATCATATATTAAATTCAATCCGTTTTAAACCTTACTTTTTATAAGCCCCAATCAAAAGATTCTTGATGTGCCAAGGTGTCTGTGTGACCCTGCAACAACTAAACTGTGTCGGTTATGGTAATATATATGTAGCGCACTCTTTCTGGATGAAAGCATACGTGAGATCTATGTATAAAGTTACCTATGGAATCTCAGCCACTGAAATATCCGAACTTAATATTGATAAATCTTAATCGTTCCTTTTCTATCGTTTTAATTATATAATAGATTCTTATTCATGAAGCACAAGACTAAGAGATAGTAGCATAATAGCATTATAACCGTACATTTTCTTGTGGTTTGACTTAATGTCACCATGCTTCTTTGCATCCTGTGATCTTCCAATTGTTGTGAATCAAACACCCAGATTGACAGAAATCCTGTGTTTTTAAATTCTCCGGTTGGCACGTGCATTCCTATCCTATTCCTGTCTATTTCCTATCCCTGCATTGTTGGAATCCTCCAATTCAAACGAGCCCTTACAGAATTACTTCACTTACAGATATTTGTCAAAGAAAACCTTGCGTGGTTTGTCCCGCTCCTGCTGCGCCGTCGTCCACCCCAGCTCAGCTGCTCCAACGACAGAAGGGTCCAGCACAGCAGGGATCCGGCCTCCAGACTGTCTTTCGCCGCCTCAGATCTTCTTCCCCGCCGCCGGCAGCCATGAAAACTGCACTACCATCATCAACCGAGCAGATGACCTCGAGGACTACACGGGTCCGCAAGAGAGGTCTCACTCTTTCATGTCTGCTTACGTTATGCATCCCTTAATATTACATGCTAATTTATCGTCCTGTTCACCGATTAGACTCTGAGTCAGCTCCAAAGTAATGGTCAAACTTGAGTTTTTAAATTGGTTGTGGGGTACATATTGGGGCCGCTATCAATAGTATCTATCTACTATCTGGTTAATCTCCGGTGTCTACTATGAGTTTCATGTTGGGTGGGAAACAAACAGTAAAGAAGCCATTATCTGTATTTTTTAACTGAAGCCATTATCTGCCTGCTATTATTGGTTTTGGGTCTATCCATAGGTTGCTACCATCACTCTGGATTTCTGCATGCACTCCTTACATAATCTCACTATGTTTTATTCCTATGCATGACAGTTATTGTAAACAATGGAACTGAACATGTAGAGCAAAAGAGACGAGCCTTGCGTGGCAATAAAATTTCATGCAGACGTCCTTCCATGGTAGGCACAAAGGCAGCCCCCCACCACGCATTTTGGATTGTAATCGAGAGGAAGATATCTGTTCTGGCGGGGATTCAGAAGGAGAAGACAACTCCTGTTTACCCCCTGAGGTCTTCGCTCTAACCTGGCATGCTGATGTTGGTTATATCATGCATATGGTGTCTTGCATTGCTTACTTTATACATCAAATATGTCATCTGCTTAGTTTAGACATCCATTGTGCGAATTCCATCTGTTTAGTTTATTCATCGTTTATGTGAATTATGCAACACCATCTTGTTTAGCCAGGCATCATATATGTGAATTTTGCAATGCCATCCTGCTTAGCCAGTCATCTTATATGTAAATTATATCAGGCCATCCTTTTTTTTTGGTTACATAATACATTTGTCAAAAATGTTATTACAATCAACTGCTCTTCGTGTGCATCAACCATTTGACACGGTGATGGCAAATTCTGGAGTGAAAAAAGGTCTTCAGAGCAGACTATGCTATCTGACGAAGCGCATATCTCGCTGGTAATGGATAGCTCCTCAGAAGAGGATTCAAAGACAAATGAACAATCCTATTCCCCCCCGAGGTGTATGCTCTAACTTGGCAGGGTTATGCTGCTCATATCGTGCGTATGGTGTCTTGCATTGCTATGTCATTTGATTAGTTTAGACATGCTTTGTGTGAATGCCACATGTTCAGTGTCTAATTACCATATATGTGAATTATGCATTGCCATCTTATTGCAAGACATTATATATGTGAATTATACAATGCTATCATGTTGCAAAGGCATTATATATGTGCATTATGCAATGCCATGCTGTTTAGCCAATCATCATGTATGTGAATTATATCATGCTATCATTTTTTGTATTACATGTTCCATTTGTCGACAATGTTTGTATATTCAACTACTCTTCCTGTGCATCAGCCATTTGAAGCGGTGATGGAAGTATCTGGAGTGAAAACAAGGTATTCAGAGCAGACAATGCTACCTACTGAAGCAGACATCTTGCTAGTTACAGAGAGCTCCTCACAGGAGGATTCAGAGACTGATGACTAGTCCTATTTCCCCCTGAGGTCTATGCTCAAACTTGGCAGGGTTATATTACCCATGTCATGCATGTTGTCTTGCATTGCTTAGTTTTTACATCATATATGGATTGCCATCTGCTTACTTGCTTACTATATAAATCATATATTTGAATTATATCATGCCATCATGTTTACATAGTACATACACATCATCTATCTGAATTATGGCATTGCAACCCATTTAATAAAGACATCATATAGTTATATCATCTCATCCTGTTTAGTGTTTACAGTCATCATATTTTGAATTATGGCATTCTATCCGTGAATGTATGTGAATTATGGCATGCCAACCTATTTAATAAACACATTATATAGTTATGTCATGTCATCCTGTTTACATAGTCTCATATTTTGAACTATGTCTTTCTATCTTTCTTAGTTAGCCATCATAATGTGAAATTGTGTCATGCTATCCTGTTTAGTTAGCCATCATATATGTGAAATTGTGTCATGCTATCCTGTTTGGTTAGACAACATAAATAGGAATTATTTCATGCCCTCTTTTATTCCCCACTATCCATTGCACCCGTCTATCATACAATGTCTATACTTTCAATTACTTTTCTTGTTTATCAGCCATTTGAATTGGAGAGCGTGATGGCAGTACTAAGGGAGTAACAACACGGTCTTCAGAAAAGATAGTGCTACCAGTTGATGCAGATAGAACCACAGTTGTACTTGCCCAAGGACCAGATCCACCGCACATAACCCAGACTCTTGCAGATTGTACCCCTACCCAGTTGGACAGAGAACCAGCTACACTCCTTCTAACCCCAACCCCGGCAGATAGTAACCCAGTTCCAGTTGAGACAGCACCGTCTCCACCACAGAGCACCTAAACATGAGCAGTTAGTAAGGGAACTGCAGTGCCCAAAGCACGAGGACCACCACTCTGAATCCCAACTCAACGCTTAAAGGAGAAGAAGATTTGTTCTCAGGTCAGGTTCTGTAGCTATGGTTCATACTCCTTTGCTCTTGCATGACTGTATTTACTCATACCAACTATTTTCAAATTTGAAGGATGGAATTGAAACTCCAATGGTGCAACAGGTATGTTTTAAACCTGTTTCTTTAACTGGTTTGCTGTTGTAACCTGCTCTATGTTGATTTCAGTTTCAATTGAATAAATAGTTATGTTCTCATGTCATGCACATTACAAGTGTTGTTATTGCTCTATAGTTACCCACACTTATATTCTGTCTATTCTGCTTTGTCTTGAACAAATATTATTTGAACTGTGTCTCTATCTTGATTTGGCAACAAAAACTAGAATGGTATAGACCATAAAGTGACCATGGTACATAGATATATGTTTGTTTTATGCTGTTATCCTGTCCACTTTACTACTGAACTCATTTACCAAAATGAGTTTCATATGTAACATGGTAAACATGTGATGTGTCTGCTTGTTTCTCTTTTAGAATGCGGACAAAATATTGGAGAACAGTACCACGTTATCCAATGGTAAAGGAAGTAATGCAGATAAGATTCAAGATAGTGAGACATCCCTGTTGGTCTCCAAGAAAGCTGATAAAAACTATCTTGACGACAGTGAGGGAACCCAAAAGTCCTGTCTTGATGTAGTGTTTGAGTTACTGGCCACTACTGCTGGCACAAGCTCTTCGAACTCGCTGCCTGAATCAGTTCATCTTCTTGAGTCTCAACTTCAAGTTGAAATACATCGATCAGATGTGCTGCGACAGGAAGCTAAAGGACTGAGGAAGTCCCTGCAGAATTCAGATGCATATTTTCTGGTGCAACAGCAAGCGCTGGAGGATTTAAGCGCCAAACAAGAGAAATTTAATAAGCTTGCTAAGCATCTTGCCAGCATTATGGGTACCCAGGATATTGTTTCTTGAGATCTTCTGAAGTGGTTTCAGTTCTGGATTTGTTTTGCTGCGGAGTTTATTTGCGCTGGTCGCCAATTTTGACAACCAGTGTATATGATATGCTGCTTTGTTCCCTATATTTGCACTGGTGGCGAACTTTGATGCCCAGTGGATGTAATATGTGTAATAGCCATGATAGCCTAGCGTTAGTTGCTTGCGTATTTATTTCCTTGTTGTCTTGTTTATTTGTTTGCTTGTAGTCATTGCAGTTCTTTTTCCGCGGTTAGCTAGTGGCTGCAATAACCTATTCTTTAAAAGTAGGCCACAATAACCATGGGCTAATATTTACTGTAGTGACACTGGGCCTCCTACTCGCCGTAGAAACAGTGGGTCTTCTACGGGCCGTAGAAACAATGGGCCTTCTGCGGGCCGTATTATCAATGGGCCTTGTACGGGCTGTATAATCGATTGGCCAAACATGGGCCAAACAGACCGCATTATGGCCGTAAACGGGCTAGAGTTGGAATCATCCGTTCATGGGCCGACCATATCGAGCCATCGTTAATAGTCCGTATTTGATGAGACTATGAAAATCGGCCCAACGTATTAACGGACCACAAACGGGCCGACTGTAACCACGGGCTGAATTTGGCCCACAAGCAGAAAATGACAGTAACGGGACGTAAGTAAACGAATGCTGGAAATGAGCCCAAGAATAAATGGGCTCTGAGAAGGCCGAAAGATAACATGGGCTGGAAACGGCCCAACGGAATAACGGGCCGTTAATGGGTATAAAGTGATACACTATTCTTACGGGCCAGTTTCACCACGGGCCGTTAATGGCTGTAAAGTGATACACTGTTCATTACGGGCCAGTTTCACCACGGGCCATTAGTAGGCCAAGAGTTACATAGGGCCTCATATGGGCCGAAAGACGTCATGGGCCATACATGGGCTAGAAGTGAAAACGGGCTGGAATCATATTGGATGGCCCAGATGACGCTATTGGGCCTAATTCGGAAAGGGCGTAACGGGCCTTGGGTTAGCGGGCTGTAAATGGGCTATATTCGAATAGGCCGTTAACAGGCTTTCCATGGGCCGGCCCGCCAGCTTTTGACCAAGTCAAACGGGCCGATCTTTAGACAGGAATGGGCCTCTGTTCGGCCGTGCCATGTGTCGACGTATCATAGGCGCCTATCTGACCCACTGACGAGCTGACACGTGTTTCGTCCGGCCAATAAGAATTTTACACGTGGAAATTTCCCATTGGTCGGGGCTGTTAACGGGTTATCGGATCCAAAACCCGACCTGATAACTTAACGGCGTTCCATTATGGTGGATGCCACGTGCCGGTCACCCTTGACGAAAGCACTTTTGTGACGCATGATTTATCGTCATGGAAGTGGACACTTCCGTGATGATAATTTTGGTAATGTCATGG
Organism: Aegilops umbellulata; assembly: GCA_032464435.1. NCBI lineage: Eukaryota > Viridiplantae > Streptophyta > Magnoliopsida > Poales > Poaceae > Aegilops > Aegilops umbellulata. The sequence continues at coordinate 97,096,427 of CP136060.1, forward strand.
AACACTTCTATGACAGCACATGTATGACTATCTTGATTCTGTCATAAATTTGTCATGGATGTACATGCATGACAAAAAAAGCGACCTACTATGACAAACATGTATCATCACGGAAGTGTATTTTTTTGTAGTGCATGCTCTCGTGACGAAGCATGAGGCTTTGGAGCTTGACTCGAAGACTCGAGAGTCCGAGCTCACTGTAACCCTCGAAAGCGCCAAGTCTGCCAAGGTCGAAGCCCAAAAAGTCCTCCAAGAAATTGAGGCGATGAAGAAGATAGTGGCGGGTAAGGCATTCATTATGCAAAGCAAGCACACGAAAGTGAATTACTTGTTACTTACCCGAGTCCGGAGCTCTCCAGGAGCATTCGCAGATTTGCCCCGCAGCGTGTCAGATGCCGCCGCCTACTACCGGGCCGAGGAAGGGAGCTCGACAGAGAAGGTGTTCTGGTCTCAGTATGCTGAGACCGGACATCCGGTGCCCTTGAGCGACCAGCTAAAGAAATTGGTCGAGCTCCATAAGGTGGCCGAACAGGCCATGAAGGGTCTCATAGTCCGGCTGTGGCCTGGAGAGGCCATGCCTGGTAGCTACTTCGGGCTGGTGAGGCAGCTGGCGGATGCCTGTCCGTGGCTTGAAGTCATCAAGCGCTCCGCCTGCATAGAGGGAGCTCGCAGGGCCCTTGCCCACGTGAAAGTAAACTGGGGCAAAATGGACGCGGAGTGGCTGGTGAAGGACGGACCACTGCAGGGCAAGGAGCATTGCCACCCCGAGATGTACTACGAGGGCGTCCTGAAGGGTGCCCGCCTTATGGCGGATGAATGTTCCAAGGATGTAATATGTGAGTGAACTCGCTCGTGTGATCCTGTTCGCTGAAAACTTGTTCATATGCGCTATGCAACGCTTGTGTGAATTTAAAATATTACCTTATGTGCGGCCGTTTATTAAATCTGAGAGATGGCGAGTCGTCGGCTTCTGCCCCCGTGCCACGAGTGCTGGGGTGATCGGGATAGACCTGAGCACTCCTTTTCCCAATCTTGGGTCCTTCGAGGGAGGTGCTCAGCACACCGAACAAGGCAATCGGACTATAATCCGTGATCACTCTCACTTAGCCAGAAAATTCTATAATTTGAAATTTCGGCGAAGCCCCTAGTGTTTGGAAGACCGAGTTTAGGGCTCTATATACACCTAGGCCGGACAAAGTCGGCTCATCGCCGTAAGCGGCATAAGTCTTTAGGGACTCGAAACCTCTCGAACAGTGACCAACTCTCGCCCTATCATGACAGTCAGTTTTAGCTTTCTCTACTGAGGTGCTCAGCCCAGCTAAACCGGGGCACAATCGCAGTAGTTCTCCCAGTGCTAGCTTAGCCGATATAGCGGAATGTAAGGTACCAAAACATGGGAGCCGGGCAAACCCAACTATTGACCAAAGACATGATTCAGAGCTGATGCATATAATGCTATAAGTTCGGAGTGCCGCACTTGTGAAAGTGTTCGGACTTCTCACGCTGTATTATGGGGTGCTTGAGCCCTTGGCTTATTAGCCGTACCAAAGTGTACGGGTGCTGAATGTCATGAATGAACATATATATATATATATAAAGGAATGGATAGAGAATGCAATAATAGACTGAAGCTAAGCATTGTTTATTCAAAAAATGTGCATTAAAAGCAGAACAATACAAATAGTGCGACAAGCAAGAGATGGGACTATTTGACATGTACCCTCCAGGGGCGAACTGCGGAATGGTATTTAAAACAGGTATTTTGCTCGTTATAGAGACCACCTGGGAATTCCACAGTGTGACGTAGCTTTCTGACTCCCTGGTTATTGTATCGTGTGTTCGGCAATTGTATTGCCGAACAGGTCTTCCGGAGAGTAAAGTCCTGAAAGTAAGAAAAAATGATAAAATCGGCAGCCCCTAGTGCGGTTGAGCCGCGTTTTGGGGCGTGCCGTGGCCGTGCCCCTCCCCCTGTGCCCATGGTATTTGCATAGCGTAATTGTGTACGCATAGCACGGATTTCGCCGTTTCGCTGGGGCTGGGGTTGGGGCCGCATTGCTACGCTTGCTCGGAACATGCCAGGCGGTCTTGTTGTAGGTTACTCCGAGTGCGCTTGACGGTGTCTGGAATTTTTATCGTCGGACTGGAGAATTGCCTTGAGAGGCTGCTTTGTACTTCTGCTACGAGGGCGGTCGTGTGCTCCTCCGTTCGGAGAGAGCGCTCGGTGTTTCCATTGACTGTGTTGACTCCCCGAGGTCCTGGCATCTTGAGCTTGAGGTATGCATAGTGCGGCACCACATTGAACTTTGCAAATGCGGTTCACCCGAGCAGTGCGTGATAACCACTGCGGAACGGGACTATATCGAAGATTAACTCCTCGCTTCAGAAATTATCCGGGGATCCAAAGACCACCTCTAATGTGACTGAGCCTCTGCAATGGGCCTCTACACCTGGTATGACGCCCTTAAAGGTCATTTTTGTGGGTTTAATCCTTGAGGGATCGATGCCCATTTTGCACGCTGTGTCCTGATAAAGCATGTTCAGGCTGCTGCCGCCGTCCATAAGGACTCGAGTGAGGTGAAATCCGTTAATGATTGGGTCTAGAACCAATGCGGCAAATCCGCCATGGCGGATACTAGTGGGGTGATCCCCGCGATTGAAAGTGATCGGGCAAGAGGACCATGGGTTGAACTTTGGGGCGACTGGCTCCAACGCATATACGTCCCTTAACGCACGCTTCCGCTCCCTCTTGGGGATGTGGGTTGCGTATATCATGTTCACCGTCCGCACTTGTGGGGGGAAACCCTTCTGTCCTCTGTTATTCGGCGGCCGGGGCTCCTCCTCATCATCGCTATATAGCCGCTTATCTTTGTTTTCGGCATTTAGTTTGCCGGCCTGCTTGCACACCCAACAATCCCTGTTGGTGTGGTTGGCTGGCTTGTCGGGGGTGCCATGTATCTGACACGAGCGATCGAGTATATGGTCCAAACTGGACGGGCCCGGAGTGCTTCTTTTGAATGGCTTTTTCCGCTGACCGGGCTTAGAGCCTCTGAATCAGGCATTAACTGCCGTGTCCTCAGTATTGTCGCTGTTAATGCGGCGCTTGTGCTTGTTGCGACGTGACCTGCCATTGCTGTCCTTGCTATCCGAATTACCAGGGCTCTTTGACATGTTATTTCTGCGAGCCAGCTAGCTGTCTTCTCCCGCGCAAAAGCGGGTCATGAGTGTCATGAGGGCTGCCATGGATTTCGGCTTTTCCTGTCCAAGGTGCCGGGCAAGCCACTCGTCGCGGATGTTATGCTTGAAAGCCGCTAGGGCCTCTGCGTCCGGACAGTCGACGATTTGATTTTTCTTGGTTAGGAACAGTGTCCAGAATTGTTTAGCCGATTCCTCTGGTTGTTGAATTATGTGGCTCAGGTCATCGGTGTCTGGTGGTCGCACGTAGGTGCCTTGGAAGTTGTCGAGGAATGCGGCTTCCAGATCTTCCCAACACCCAATGGATTCTGCTGGCAAGCTGTTGAGCCAATGCCGAGCTGGTCCTTTAAGCTTGAGTGGGAGGTATTTGATGGCGTGTAGATCATCGCCACGGGCCATGTGGATATGAAGGAGATAGTCCTCAATCCATACCGCAGGATCTGTCGTACCATCATATGATTCAATATTCACGGGTTTGAAACCCTCTGGGATTTGATGATCCATTACTTCATCTGTGAAGCATAACGGGTGTGCGGCGCCTCTGTACTGGGCTATATCACGATGCAGATCGAATGAGTTTTGTCTGTTGTGTTCGGCCCGGCCGGATTTACTTTTGCTGTATCCGGCGTGACGGTTATCATCTCGTGTCATGGGGCGCCCACGCGATCCGTAGATCGACCTTTTTTTCTTTGCTTTGTCCTCCAATATATCTCGCAGGTCTAGCGCGTGTCCCCGTGCCTTGGTATTTTTTGAGTGACGCCGGGGTGCGGCTTGAGCTGTGGGCCGAGAGGCCTCTCTGTCGCGGCCACGAGGTGGCCGGTCAGCCGCGTCATACGCTGGAGATGTAGGTTTAGATGCTTCCTCCTCTAATAGGGGTAGCAACCTACGCTTTGGGTAGCTCTTGGAGGGGCGTTCGAGTTCGTATTCCTCGGCCGCAAGGACTTCAGTCCATCTATCAGCTAGCAAGTCTTGATCAGCTCTAAGCTGCTGCTGCTTCTTCTTAAGGCTATTTGCCGTGGCTATAAGCCGGCGCTTGAAGCGCTCTTGCTCAACGGGATCCTCAGGCACGACAAGTTCGTCGTCGTTGAGGCTTGCCTCGTCTTCGGAGGGAGGCATGTAATTGTCATCCTGTTCCTCTCTGTCCGCCGCTCTCTCATGAGGGATGGCTTCTCCATCCTCCTGCTCTGAATCTTGCTGGAGGGGGTTGTCTTCGGCACTGTCTGGGGTGTTATTATCTCCTGTGCCGGAATCACCGTTTTTGCTTTGGCAAGACTTAGAGCGGCGCCGCGGACGCTGGCGCTTAGGTTGCTTCTTGGAGGGGTCATCCTCCGCTGTGTCGTCGCCATTGCCTTCTCTGGCTGTGTCCACCATATATATATATATATATCATACGACGAGGTGGATTTCCGGTGCCCTATAGGCGCTGGTTCCTGTTCGTCTCCAACATTGTTGTCCATACCGTCGATGTCTTCGGAGTCGAAGTCGAGCATATCGGCCAAATCATCGACAGTGGCTATGAAGTGAGTGGTGGGTGGGCGTCGAATTTCTTCATCGTCCGCATCCCAATCCTGCTGGTCATAATCCGGCCAGGACTCTCCTGACAAAGAGAGAGACCTTAGTGGATTCAGTATATCGCCGAAGGGCGATTGCTGAAGGATATCCGCGGCGGTGAACTCCATGATCGACGCCCAATCGGATTCGATTGGCAGGGGCGCTGATGGTTCAGAGTCCGGAGGAGAGTCCAGCAAGGTGGAGCCACGGACCTCGCGAAGGGTAAGGTTTGCGTTCGGCTCGATCGCCGTCGAGGTTGCTCCCTTCGCGGCGGGGTCTAACCACCCGCACTCGGATGGCGCAGTTGGCTCCGAATTAAAGGTCAGAGCGGATGCCGGTGTGGTCTCCAGGACACTGTTCGGCAGCAGAGCTAAATCATGCTCATCGTGACAGCGTGACGCACTCGGTCGGGGCTCGAATCCGTCGAAGATCAAGTCTCCGCGGATATCGGCCATGTAGTTCAAGCTTCCAAACCTGATCTGATGGCCAGGGGCGTAACTTTCAGTCTGCTCCAGATGGCCAAGCGAATTGGCCCACAGTGCAAAGCCGCCGAATACAAAAATCTGTCCAGGGAGAAAAGTCTCACCCTGGACTGCATCGCTAATGATGATTGAAGTAGCCATCCAGCCTAATGACGACGACACAGAGGAACTCTCAATGAAAGCACCAATGTCGGTGTCAAAACCGGTGGATCTCGGGTAGGGGGTCCCGAACTGTGCGTCTAGGCGGATGGTAACAGGAGACAAGGGACACCAATGTTTTTACCTAGGTTTGGGCCCTCTCGATGGAGGTAAAACCCTACTCCCGCTTGATTAATATTGATGATATGGGTAGTACAAGAGTAAATCTACCACGAGATTAGAGAGGCTAAACCCTAGAAAATAGCCTATGGTATGATTGTTGTTGTTGTGTCCTACGGACTAAACACTCTGGTTTATATAGACACCGGAGGGGGCTAGGGTTACACAGAGTCGGTTACAAGGAAGGAGATCTACATATCCGTATTGCCAAGCTTGCCTTCCACGCCAAGGAGAGTCCCATCCGGACATGGGACGAAGTCTTCAATCTTGTATCTTCATAGTCCAACAGTCCGGCCAAAGGTTATAGTCCGGTTGTCCGGATACCCCCTAATCCAGGACTCCCTCAAAGCCTCTCCCCCCATTAGTTAGAAGCAACTCCACTACCACCCCCTCCAACACTCTAGCTCTGTCTCTCTCCCAATCTTATTCCTTTCCTACACTTAGGCATGGATGCCGATCGATCTCCCTTAATACATAGTGGCGTAGCTAGGGGTGGCCAGGGTGGTCCACGGACCACCCTGGAATCTCCTATAGCTTGTATTTAACGTAGTAAAAAATATTTCTTTGAAAATAAATAAACTTATGTAAATACTAGCAAGATGCCCATGCGTTGCACGGAACATCAAGATGCATTTATATGAGTAGTTTATCTTGTGAGAGAAAAGGATGAACGAGGGAAGGCCTTATTTGCAAATGTGGAGAGGGGTGTGTGTATCTTTTTGCAAAATTGCCATAATTTCCTTCCTATCCGTCAGATATAAATCGGACGACCTATATTGCAGGATGGCAGGCACACCATCAACACCAACTATGTTTTTATAAGAGTAGAGATTTCTATTGATGGACCACCTTGGCTTATTGGGCTGGCTACATCACTGTTAATACATAAGGTAGGCCTCTCTCCTCGTCCAGAAATATACCAGCCATTGTACCTCTATGATTAATTAGGCCTCCCCCACCACCACACACCGATAGTCGAGCGTTGTAGGTAGGTATCCATGCCACAGAGACAAACTGCACATGTCCCCTCTCACGTTCCAGTAGGCCAGCCACTCTATATCTTTGACATGGGCACACAAAAATTCGATGGCACTCTTTATCGATCGCGCGCGCGCGCACACACACATCATCCCTCTCTTTGATTCTATGGATACCTCAAGCCGATGATACCTCCACTCTCTTCTTGTGGATCGCCCCTATATATATGATATATCCAGGACTCTATTTCACACACATTGCATATGTTACATGACTGCCCCTCAAAAAAACACTCACAAACCCACACACTATATCTCTGTACGTTTGTATCTCTCTCACACAAACCCACGTAGGTGGTGTACGTACATGAAGAGAATAGGTGCACGTACTCACGCTTCGTGCCTAGCCACACCCGCGCGGGTACACGGTGGAGCTCATTTCTGTATGAAATGGAAGCCCACGTGCTAATTTGAACGAATGTGGCGGTTCTTTACCTACGGAGGTCATGTACCATGCGTGCACGAAACAAAGTTCGACTTGATGCGTTGGCTCGTTATTTTTAAATAAAGTTATATCGCTCAATGGCACGTACACTGTCGGCGTTCTGGGAACGGGGGTCGCCAGACTTGCCTGCCTGCGGCCTGCGGCATGGCTCGAGTGGGGGCCCAACGTGGCCCATCTTCATCAACACAAGTCTCAAGACCCTCGCGAGGGGCCAAGCCTCGCGAGGCGGATGACATGGAGCTGCCTCCAGCACGGCCTCCTTAGGCTGGCTCGCGAGGAGGCGGAGAGATCAAGGTGGGGTATCTCACGAGGTGCCCATGACGCAAGCCATGATGATCAAAGGTGCCAGGCGGGCGCCAGCCCGCGCAGTGTCCTCCCTTTCCTCTTTGGTGCAAAGGGGGCAAGCGCAAGCGAGAAGATCAAGCAAAGGCATCCATTTCGGTGCAACGAGACCAAGACCAACTCCATGATAAGGAGGAAGTCACTGTGGATCCCAAGCCGGCGTCATCACCAGAACCTTTGGCAGGGGAAGACCAACTTTAGTCAGGATAAGTGTACCCGATGTTCCCCTTCAAATCGGCCAATTGTTGGCGCCCTTCCCGCTCAAATATTTGCGAAGAGGCCCAGGGCCTTTGCCTATAAATAGGACTAGCCACCCCCAGGGTAGAAGCATCCCGAAGAAGAGAGAGGAGAAGACCTAGAGCAAGTAGAGAGAGAGAGAGAAGGGCGATCGAACTCCCCCCAGCAGTTCATCCCCTAGCCAAGAACAGGCCCTCGCGAGGTCGTTCCCCTTTGTACTGTTATTCCTCATCAGCCCTAGAGGCAATCCACCACACCACACTGGAGTAGGGTGTTACACCACAACGGTGGCCCGAACCAGTATAAACCTGTGTCTCTTGTGTTGTTCTTGCAGTAGTTTAGATCCCAGCGAGACGGAGAGGTAGAGGGCACGATCTCCGCGCGCACCCCAGAGTTCGAACCCTAAGGGTCTGCCGGAACCCCTGATCCAACATTTTGGCGCGCCAGGTAGGGGTGCACCGGAATCAGTCTTCCACCGCTTCGCTCTCCTCTGACCATCGCATCCATGTCTGACGCTCGCCGGTCCCGAGCCGAGCGCCGGGCCGCCATCGCTTCCCGCGCCGTCCAGACGGCCCCCGTCGGCGGGCGTCCTCGTCGTTCCCCGTCGCCCGCCGTCAACGCCGCCACCGGCCCGGCGGGGAACGAGCAGCAAGCATCCTCTCAGCACCCGTCCGTGCGGAGGGATGGCCGCACCGCCACTCCGTCGCTCACCCCTGCCGGTTCCTCGTCGCACGCGCTGCGCGCGCCCTTGGAGGCTCGAGATGCGCTCATCATGGCGAACGAGCTCCTGCGGTACCGCCCTGTTGACGACGTCTACGAGGAGTGGCTCGACCACGTCGCCGAGCTCGTTCGCGCGCAGGGTGCTCTCCCGCGCCTTCCGCACCACTACGCCGCACTCCGCCCCGCATGGGCAACGAAGCCCCGGGGGCGTTCCAGCCACCACCTTTCCAAGAAGATGCCATGGCCCCAAGGCGCGCGGCTCCTGGGCGGAACCCGCTCCGCCATGCGCCAGCCCAGCCGGAACGGAGCTGCCAGGAAGTCCCGCGACCGCAAGAGGCCGCCCGGGCGCTCCTGGCCCCGGCTCGCCGAGACCCTGCTCCAGCTCCGGCACGTCAAGACCCCGCGCTGCTCCCAGCTGCGGCGCAAGGGGACCCACAAGGCCAAGCTCTCCCTCAACCAAAACCTCCCGCGGTCACCGCTGGCTGCCGCGCCTACACCCCTGAGCTGCGTAGCGTCGCATGGCCCGGCAAGTTCAAGCCGGACCTGCCTCCTCGCTACGACGGCACAACTGATCCCACGGAGTTCCTCCAGCTCTACGAGTTGGGAATCGACGCTGCCAGCGGGGACGAGAAGGTCATGGAGAACTGGTTCCCCATGGCGCTGAAGGAAGGTGCTCGCACTTGGCTCCTGAACCTGGCCCCAGGCACGATCTCCTCCTTGGACCAGATGCGTACCCGCTTCATCGCCAACTTCCAAGGCACCCGCGACCGGCCTCCTGCCGTGAGCGACATGCGCCGCATCAAGCAGAAACCTGGAGAGACCCTGCAAAAGTACATCTAGCGCTTCAACAGCGCGCGCCTCAAGATCCCCAGGGTGTCCGAGGAAGCCATCATTTCGGCCTTCTCTGATGGCGTGCGCGACGTCAAGATGAAGGAGGAGCTGGCGATGCATGAAGACCTCTGCACCTCCCTAGAGCTATTCAACTTGGCGACCAAGTGCGCCAGAGCTGCGGAGGGATGCCTCTCCCTCCTTGAACTGCCTGCCGCAGACCCAGAAGAGAAGAAGGCCAAGGCCAAGGACGTGAAGCGCAAGGGGGCTGCCGTGCTCGCGGCAGAACCAGACACCAAGCGGGGCAAGGACCTGCCTGAATCCTCCAGGGGCAGCTGGTACTGTGTGTACCACAACCTCCACACCCACAACACCAATGAATGCCAAGAACTCCGCGCCGTGCGAGAAGGAAGAGTCGGCTAACGCCCTGACCGTGCTGACCGAGGCTACGGCCGAGGAGGAGGAAGGAACCCGGGGCGCTGGGAAGACCGCGGCCCACGTCCAGGCTGGCGCGACCAACCTCGAGAGGATCGCTGGCGCGACCCGCCTCGCGAGGAAGACTAGAGGGATCAGCCTCGTGAGGATCGCCCCCACGGCAACCCAGGCCTGCCGCCGTTGCCGCCTCAGCCAAGAAGGAATGAAGACCGCCACCAAGACGAGGGGGCTGGGGGCTTCCAGGAGCCCCGCGCCATCACCTGCATCCTGGGCGGAGCTCAAGCCCCAGCCTCCCAACGCATCTTCAAGCAGTTTGCTCGCGAAGTGAATGCGGTTCTCCCAAAGCTCGAAGCAACGCGTCCCCTCAGGTGGTCGGCCTGCACCATCACGTTCAGCTCCGCAGACCAGCTCAAGTGCGCAGCCACAGCCGGATTCCTCCCAATGCTTTGTTCCCCAGTCATCAGCAATGTTCTGGTCACCAGGACCCTCATCGACGGAGGGGCAGGGCTCAATGTCTTGTCCGTGGAAACGTTCAACAGCCTCCAAGTGCCCTATGACCAGCTTCAGCCAACCAAGCCCTTCTCCGGAGTCACCGACGGTTCCACGATCCTGATCGGGTAGGTCCGCCTCCCAGTCACCTTCGGCACCTACAACAACTACCGCACTGAGCTCATCGACTTTGACGTCGCCCACATCCGCCTGCCGTACAACGCCATCCTCGGGTACCCGGCGCTGGCCAAGTTCATGGCCGTGACTCACCATGGCTACAACGTCCTCAATATGCCAGGAAGCGGCGGTGTCATCACGGTGCCATGTCAGGAGAAGGATGCAGTGTGTGCGCTGGAGCGAGCCTTTCACGCCGCGTCACTAGAAGACCCAGATCGCGGAAGCAGGAGGCTTCCTGAGACCACCACCAAGAAGAAGAAGACAACGTCAGGCTCAGGCCCTCAGGAGGCAGGCCCTTCAAGGCCCGCGTCTGCCCAGGGGGACCCTCCTTCAATCGCATAGGAAAGCGCGCCCGACGCCCCCCTCAGGCAGGGCTCGGGGGCTCTCACCTGGAGGGCCGCCGACCTCGCCAAGGCCACGAGGGAGGCGCTGGGGCACCATGTGGAGGCGTGTTTTGAAACACGCTTCCCTCGGGAGGAAGCCAGGGAAGGAAGGCCAGACCAACAGGAGTTTGTTAGCAAGGCGATGCAAGAACTACAGGAGTCGAGGATCATGAGAGGTTGCCGTCGCCCACCAGCTGTGGCTCCCCATCCAGGCGAGGATGGTGGGCTGCGCGTCTGCGTCGACGTACCAGGGCTCAACCAGGTCGCCATGGCGGAGCGCCTCTGACCCTCACACGTGGGGCGCTACGGAGGACCACCCCACAGCTATGTTCACATGCCTTATGGCCTGCCGAGCGTGGCTGCTACGTACCAGCGCATCATGAGGAGCATCTTGGAGGCGCAAGAAGGCAGGCGATCCACAGCCCTGGCGGAGATGGAGGCTGCTCACGAGGGGCCACCAGTGCCTCCGGAGCCTCCCGAGGCCCCTGGGCCTGGGGGCTCGTGAGGATCAGCTTCCACGGCCCACCGAGTCTGCTGCACCAACGCCACTGCACCGACGACATCTTCAAGTGACATCTTTCAAGTTTCATTCCCAGCTAGGAGCGCCCTCCCAGGGTTGCATCATTCCCAGGCCGCGTGGGTCCGTCCTTGTGGCATGTATCCCTTTTTATCTTTTCGCTCACTAGCTTGCTTTGCTGGGGGCGCCCCTCGGGCTGCATCATCCCCAGGCCACTCGGGCTAGGCCCAGCGGCATGTATCCCTTCAGCGTTTATTTCCAATATGCATCATGCTTGATTACTCGATGCCGTCCGCGGCACCTTTTCTTCTTCATGTCGACCACTTGCACGTTAAAAGGGGGGTGCCTAAACATCGCAACTCAGGGCTCTTACTGGCTCTCCAGCCCTCACCCTCTGGCCTTGTCCACGGCATCGCGACCTGGCATACCAGCGACGGCTGAGACAAGCTCGAGGGCCGGGACCCGAGGACGTAGAGTGTCGGCATCTAACCAGACTTTGCAGGAACACATCTCAAGATACGGCCCAGTGCCAGGCGCTACCCGCCTAGAGGTAGGGCCCCGTGAGTCTCGCGCTGGCTCACGGGTGCCCAGATACACCTCACCTAGCTCTACCGTGCTAGCCACGTGTCAGGGCGGGGCTGTACACACCCCGGGGGCTCCTCCCGGAGGGGAGCCCCCTCCCACGTACCAGTGGAAGCACCATGCTCCGCGCTGGCTGACGACACTACCGAGGAGCGGCTATGCCCGTACACATACGGAAGCGCTACGCTCCGTGCTGGTGATAAATAACTGAGGGTGGCCTCCGGGCCGCGTTAACCTCAGGGAGCCCCGAGCTCAGTGGCCGGCCTCATCGCAACGCCTCCCCCGGGAGCGCCGCGCGAGGGGGCTGGGCATGGGGGCTACGACTGGGTCACGCCCAGTCGTACGCCCTAGCCAGGCCCCTCGGGCCTGGTTCGTCGCGCGTCTCTCCCCAAGTAGAGCCAAGGTACGAAGGCCATTTGCGCGTCAAGGGGGACTCCTGAGCATCGCGACTCAGGAGCCTAACCGGCTCCGTAGCCCCTTACTCCTTAGTTCCGAAAGGCTATGCTGGGTGAGGTACGAGCGGGGTCGGGCTCTGCAGACGTAGAACGGTAGCCCCGCCTGCATTTCATTTTGCCACCTGCTGTTCGCGCGTCAAGGGGGACTCCTGAGCATCGCGACTCAGGAGCCTAACTGGCTCCGTAGCCCCTCACTCCTTAGTTCCGAAAGGCTATGCTGGGTGAGGTACGCGCGGGGTCGGGCTCTGCAGACGTAGAACGGAAACGCACCTACACCGCGCTTCCCTACTTGTTGCTCGTGCGCTAAGGGGGACTCCTGAGCATCGCGACTTAGGAGCCTAACTTGTCACGTGGCCCCTCATTCCTTTGGCCCCGTCCTGGTTTCCGGTCGGGGCTGATGCTGGGTGAGGCATGCGCGTGGCCGGGCCCTGCCGGCGTAGAGCATAAGCAAGCAGGGAAGAGGAACATAAAATTCAAGGAACTTAAAAACGAATATTACAACCCATAATGTCGCCTTGGTTCCGAAGGCAAATTTAAATGCCTCCTCGAGGCGTCGTACATGTGCAGGAATCGAAAGAAGAACAGGAACGATAGCGGAGTCACTTGGCGGTAGCGGAGTCGCGTGGAGTGGCTTCACCTTGCGGGGTAGTAGGGTCAGCAGCACCTCGCTTCGGCTTGGTGCTGAAAGCTCGGAACTTCCCCAGCAGCGCCTCCGCGCGCCCCTTCACAGTCTCGACGGTAGCGGCGGCGCCTTCGCCGCTCACCGGCTCCAGCAGGCTATCAAGGTCGGCGCTGGGGTCGCGAAGGTAGACATGGGCGAAGACCCGTGTCAACGTGGCGGAAGACAGGACACGCGCCTCGGCTTCGACCGTGGGGACGAGCCCGAGGGCGACATCTCCAAGAGCCTTCACCAAGAAGGGAAGCAGTTTGGCGGGGTCGTCCCCGTCGCCAGCCAGCGGGCAATCCAGGCCACTCTCATAAAGCGTCTTCAATGACGCGCGGGCATCCTTCTCCATGTCTACGAAGGCCATGCGATCCTCAGCAAGGACCCGGGCCTTGACGTCCAGCTCGGCCTTCATCGTCTCCAGCTCCTTCTTCAGCGCACCTAGGTGGCTGCGGCGCTTCTTGAGCTTCGCCTCCTGGTCCTCGAGCGCCGCCTCGCGAGCCTTCGCCTCCTTCTCGTGCTCTTGGAGAAGGCGGGTCTCTTCCGCAAGCTGACCACGCAGGCCTTGCAACTCGTCCTCCAGCTCCTTGCAGCGGCCGCGGATTCTAACCGCCTCTCCCAGGGTCGCGTCACGGGCAGCCTTCGCCTCGAGGGTAGCCTCCTTCTCCTCGTCACAGGCTGTCGAGGCCTGAACCAGCGCTGCCCGGATCGAGGCATCGGAGCGAATCCACCGCGAGGCCAGCTCCAGGCGCCCGGCCACCAGGCGAGGGTCGGCGCCTAGAAGATCCTGCCGCAGCCGGTCCAGTCCAGCAACAGCTCACTCCAGGATGGAAGAAGAAGGCGGGGAAGCATCAGGGCGCTTCGGGCGGCAGGAGGATTGCCGGAACCAGCAGCCGGCGGAACAGGAGGAGAAGTTAGCAGCGGCGAGGCTGCAGCATCCTGAGGCGGAGTCTGCTGCACCTCCCCAGCCGTAGTAGCAGCACCGGACAAGGGCACCTCTGGGGCCGACCGAGCCATGGGGCTACGGCCCCAGCCAGATCAGCCAAGCCCCGCAAGGGCGAGCGGGCAGGGGGAGCCTGTGCATCGCGGTCGCCCTCCCCTGCAGGTGGAGGTGTCGTCGCAGCCGGGGCCTCAGGAGCCCCCTTTAGCTTCTTCGCCGCGGGCGCCAGCCTGCTCAGGAGAAGTGATCGTCAAGCCTCGTCAGCGGAACAAGAAACCAGGAATCAAGGATCAAGCGCTTACAGGTCATCGGCCGAAAGCTCCAGTGGTCTCCTGCCAAACTTGAAGCCGGAGAGCCGGCTAGAGGGGTCGACCTCGGAAGCAGAAGGCACGTCCGCGGTTCGCCTAGGAGTAAGGGCGGACCCGCGGGGGATCAACCCGGTCCTGCCCTTCTTCGGGATCGGGGGCGAGCTCCCGCTACCCAGCACGTCGTCGTCGTCATCATCGTCACTCGGCGAAAGGCGTCCATGGAGCTGCCGATCCTCTTCCCTGGATTCGAGATGGCCATGGAGCTGCCGCACGCGACGAAGCCCGCGCATGCAGAAGGAGAACCCTTGGAGGTCCGGAGGTATAAGTAATGGCGCAGCAAGGCCATTGAAGGCTGCACCCCCACATGCGCCTCGCAGTAGTAGGCGAAGATCGCCAAGAGAAGAACGGAGTTGGGGTGGAGATGCAAGGCTTGCAAGTTGTAATGGCGGAGGACGGCGAGGAAGAACTCCGAGAAAGGAGGCACCAGGCCCGCCGTAATGGAGCTCACGAAGAAGGGATAGAAGTTGCTCCCCTGCCCTTCAGGGACATCGGAGCCGGCCTTGAATATCTGCGCCCCGTCAATGCCTTGCGCCGCGGCCATCCGGTGCAGCAGGGCAAGGCTCGTCTTCGACACGGTGGGCGAATCCAAAGCAGGCGAGAACCAAGCTTTAGCCGGGGTCCGGCGAGGCGCCATGGCTACTTAGGACGAGCGAAGAAGCAAATCTGGAAGCTTGGAGGAATGAAGAAGAAGCGCGAGGAAGGGGATCTGAGCAGCGGATGGAGAAGGAGAGGAACAGAGCCCGAGCAGATGCCAAGCCTTTAGTATCCTGCGTGGTTGCAAAAGCACCCACGTCCAATCAACCGCCACGTGGCGCCCGAGGCCGCAGGCTGTTAGGGCCTGCGGCGCTTCGCCCTTGCCCTTTCGCCTCTCGGCACGGCCAAGTCCATGCGCGCCTTGGGCCCAGGGGCTACTGTCGGCGTTCTGGGAACGGGGTTCCCCAGACTTGCCTTCCTGCGGCCTGTGGTGTGGCTCGAGTGGGGGCCCAACATGGCCCATCTTCATCAACACAAGTCTCAAGACCCTCGCGAGGGGCCAAGCCTCGCGAGGCGGACGACATGGAGCTTCCTCCAGCACGGCCTCCTTAGGCTGGCTCGCGAGGAGGTGGAGAGATCAAGGTGGGGTACCTCACGAGGTGCCCATGACGCAAGCCATGACGATCAAAGGTGCCAGGCGGGCGCCAGCCCGCGCAGTGTCCTCCCTTTCCTCTTTGGTGCAAAGGGGGCAAGCGCAGGCGAGAAGATCAAGCAAAGGCATCCATTTCGGTGCAACGAGACCAAGACCAACTCCACGACAAGGCGGAAGTCACTGTGGAGCCCAAGCCGGCGTCATCACCAGAACCTTTGGCAGGGGAAGACCAACTTTAGTCAGGACAAGTGTACCCGATGTTCCCCTTCAAATTGGCCAATTGTTGGCGCCCTTCCCGCTCAAATATTTGGGAAGAGGCCCAGGGCCTTGCCCATAAATAGGACTAGCCACCCCCAGGGTAGAGGCATCTGGAAGAAGAGAGAGGAGAAGACCTAGAGCAAGTAGAGAGAGAGAAGGGCGATCGAACTCCCCCTAGCAGTTCATCCCCTAGCCAAGAACAGGCCCTCGCGAGGTCGTTCCCCTTTGTACTGTTCTTCCTCATCAGCCCTAGAGGCAATCCACCACACCACACTGGAGTAGGGTGTTACACCACAACGGTGGCCCGAACCAGTATAAACCTTGTGTCTCTTGTGTTGTTCTTGCAGTAGTTTAGATCCCAGCGAGACGGAGAGGTAGAGGGCACGATCTCCGCACGCACCCCAGAGTTCGAACCTTAAGGGTCTGCCGGAACCCCTGATCCGACATACATAGAGTATAAAACGATTTTTATGGAGAAAAAGGTAGTCCGCTCCACTATATACAATCGAGCCTGCCTGCCTGGGTTTGTCTCTCTTCAGAGTATATCACACAAGGCGGCGGTGGCCTCTCTCTCTCACCGTTGGTCACTGATCCGGCCGCATCCCGTCCGCCGGCGGAAAGGGAGGATGTGCATTGTTTCTCCTTTTGCTGGCGCCAAGGCAGCACGTCCCGATCTGTGGTACCCGCCGTTCTCTCTGACCATGCTCCGGTGCGGTAGGGCCTATGCCACCTGCTCGCTGCCACAGTATGGGCAGACCCCGCCCGCCGCTGCTCACCTAGTTACATCCTGACGACCCCCAGGTATCCCCTTCGGCCTTGCTCGACTGCCCGTCTTCCCACATCGCTGCATGTGGAAAATCTTGCATGTGGATCATCCATAGTTCTTTGCCCAAAATGTTGCTCGTCCGGCGTACTTTCCATGTTGCAATCTCGTCCTCACACCGTTTTAGACAAACACAACCGTGTTGTTATCTTCCCTTATTACATAGAATATGCTTCTTTTTTGTCGGCGTATGTGTCTTCAACTCGTGTTATTGGCCAGTAACTGCTTCCTTTCTACCTCTTTTTTGCAAGCAGGGCTACCATTTCACCTTGTTGCTATTGCGACCTTTTGGTGAACTGCACAAATCACTTTTTTCTTAAGAGTGTTTTGTGCAGTTGTACTAAAATGTCACACGGATAACGTCTCTACATTTCAGTGCGACTACATAAAGGGAGATTGGTTTTGCTCTATCCTCCTCATCCAACTCTGAGTCTAATCTTCTCCAACTATTTTCTTAATCTTCTCCAACTAGTTAGTCTTAAGAGAGACTCAAAGGTGACCGGCTTCTATTTGTGTGTTTATTGTTTCATCAGTAGTCCTCTATTACCGTAATCACACTTAATATCTTTGGAACAGGGACACTCAGCTCTATTTTAGTGAAACTGGACAAAATGATGGGAATGTTACATGCACCAGACAGCTACTTTTTTCCCAACATGCCTTGTTGATTTAGACAGAGCTGGGGGGACGTTGCTGCCAATTAAAGCATGGATCAATTTTAATTTAACACCTTCTCACAACTTTGTCTTCAGTTGTGATGTAAATATTAGCTCTGATCTGCTAATCATTGAGATGCATTAGCAAGGAAGTTAGTTTTTTATTGTTTCCAAAAGAGCATCAATGGCAAGACACATGAAACAAAAGCTGAAAGCTCAGAGCATTGTACAATTTCATGTCGCTGGAAAATTATTTGTATAGTACGTCAATTATGTAAACAAATGCTGGAAGCTTGATAGCATTGCCAGAAGCCTCTTCAGCATCTGGGTCCATGTGCCATGCACAAAATTATACTCCTCCGTTCCTAAATATTTTTCTTTTTACAAATTTCAAATGGGCATATTTTAGAGTATAGATTCACTCATTTTGCTTCGTATGTAGTCACTCTTTGAAATCTCTAGAAAGATAAATACTCCGGAGTATATATAAGAACCGAGGGAGTAGTGCACAACTGCATGGGAGACTCCGCCCGGTCGTTGCGCCGCATTAATAGTGAGTAATGAGCAGTCAAATCATAAGCCCCACCTTTCCCACTATAACTTGCTTGGAAGAAGCAACCATCAATACGCTCTTCTTTAAATCCGCTCATACTACTCCATCCGTCACTGTATATAGAGCGCGCTTCAAAAAAAATAAAAATATCTCTGGGACCAAGGCGACTAGCGATCGGTCTGAAAAATAGCATTGGTAGTTATAGCACGGCGTCTATTACTAGAGGAAATAATGCGTACACACATGCATGCAGTGCTTCCACCACTGGTACACACATGCATGCACTTACTCCACTCCGTAGTACATCGAGAGAAAATTGTGGACTTGATTGCGGTTACCACGCAGTAATTAATTGAGCATTAAACCAAACGCGTCTAAAGTCTCTCTGGTGGTGGAAATTCATTGAGAGAAATGCATCAGAATGAAGCGCGCCCTGTAAACTATGCGGAGATGAGTAGTATGAAGGTGCAAAACCAAGTACGCGTATGGCCAGTCGGTCAACACACCTCATCTTGGCATATCACTGACATGTGGGACAGGAGTGTGAGCAAACCAATCTCAATTGATGGCAAAATGGCCAACCCGCCATTCCTTGAGAGAGACGAGGAGCGAGAACACACAGACGGGCTCGCACGGAGGCCAAGATATATTCGAGCATGGTTGATCGATATCATCATTACATGTTTGATGTTTTTTAATACTATACTATTGGGCTGCCGTTTTCCGCCCTTCTCCCAAATAAATGTTTACTTTATCAGAGATTAAAATAAAATAAGAGTACAGACGCTCCACCATGCGGTTCTAGTAGTAGTACTACTCGTACTACTAAACCTTGCGCCTGGCTCTTCGTGAAGTCGAACAATGATGGTACTCCGCATGTTGGGTACTACAGTGTATGCCTCTAGCAATCTGACACGGAATGAGCTGATGCATGTCTGCCGCCTGGGCGAGGGCAGGTTGCATTAGTCAAAAGGCGTAAGCGAGCTTCACCTTGTCCTGCAAGCTTCTCCTTGTTCTGCGAGTTGACGGGACACACCGAAAAGTAGTGCTAGTCCATACTCCCTCCTTTCCGCTTAATATGGCTTAATATTTTTTGTGGGTAAATGAGAGATCTTTATTCATGTATATGCATTCTTAGGACGATCAACCAAGAGACTGGTCACTAGGCTGCGAGGTACCCCGCAAAAAAAGAAGAAGGAAGCGAGGTGTTTCATCAAGCCAGCTCTCGACCACATTCAAAGTGCAGCAAGCACGGTTCGCACAAAGATGCGCCGCAAGGTTTGCTGACCTGTTTACATGCTGAATAACAAAAAAAGAGGAAATATTATCGAGCGCTCCTATTTGTAACAGGATATGAGCGAGAATTAAGCAAGAATTGTGGCGAGTGTTCCATGCAATCAACTTCCATTATCACATGTGAGAACCCTCGAAGAGAACAAAATGTGTTGAAGATTGCTTTATCATATTTTTAAAATATAATAAGAGTGCAGACGCTCCTCCATCCTGTTCCTAGTAGTATAGTACAGACCTCTATAGTAGTAGTACTAGTACTAGTAAACTTTGCGCTTGGTTGTTCGCCTCTTTAGGAAGTCGAACAATAATAGTACTAGTATAGTGTATGCTTATGGCAATCTGACACCGAATTAACTGTTGCACGTCCACCGCCTGAGCGAGGGAGAGCTTGCATTAGTCAAAAGTTTCTCCTTGTCCCACGAGCCACCGCGCGCAAGCTTCTCCCGTCCTGCAAGCTTCTCCTCGTTCGGCAAGTTGACAGGACACAACAAAGTAATGCTAGTCCATACTGCCTCCTTTTCGGTTAATATGGCTTAATTTCAAACGAGATAAATACACTGTCTACCACTGTATATTTGTAAAAATATGGTCAGTGGACTTCATAATACGCTCATTGCGCTCAATATATACATTTTCCGGTGTTTATACGTCACTAGCTCACCCTGGCTGAGTATGTGTGTGCATGCACGTGTAGGTTGAGCACTTGAGTGTGACCGTGTGTGTTCCGTCGTGTGCTCGGACATTCATGCATTAGGGCGTCATGTGCGTTTTTGCGTCCATGTGTACGTGTGACTGTTGCATGCATGCACGAAGTTGTAGTCCCTCACATTCACATGTTCATAAGTCAATGCTTTGTCAAAATGTTGCATGCAAGGTTCAATCATTCGTTGTTCACGCATGCATTACCGATATTAATACGTTGGTAAAGACAGTTTCATGAGGAAAACGAGCCCATGAATTGAGTACGAAGGGGACCAATAAGCCAGGATGGAGGGAGTACCAGTAGTGAACCGGAAGGAGGGAGTAGGTACTAGTAGTACAGTACTACGTAACAACATGCGGTAACAAAATTTGTCTTTGCGCATCCTGTCTACGTGTCATGCAAGAAAATAGAGATAAATACAAGTGAGACTCAGGAACGGTCATACATGTAGGGGGAGTACGTGTAGGGGCCACTAAGGAGCAGTCAAATCACACCGTAAGTTAGTCGGAAGAAGCAACCATCATTTCACTCTTCAATGACACGTACGCAATATAAAATGGTTGATATGGAGAGGAAAAGAAAACCACTATATATACACTAGCAGGAGCCTAAGCTACAAGCCTGCTTGCTTGGGTTGCTCTCTTCACAAGCATAGAACGATGATGGCCACACCACTGATCACATATCCGGCCTGATCCCGCCGCTGGGGGAAGGGAACAATGTTCTGCGTAGACGCGGTCAACATCGGCGAGGGAGAAAACCCATAGTCGGTGCGTCCCAATCGGGCCCCCCCGCAGTATGGGCTAATGCCGCGTCCCAACCGCCCTTCTAGATACAGCCCGGCATCCCAGGTAGTAGTACATCTTCCTTTTGGAGCCGGCTTGCTCCACTGCCGCAGCTCCCCACGTAGCTCCATCTCCATGTCGATCTTTCTCTACTTCTACCGGCTTCTATTTGTGATGAGTTTATGTCTCATGAACTAGTGCCAGTACTATTATTCTAATCATGCTTCTTGCATATCTTTGCCATCAGGGATGCTCAACTCAATTTTAGTGGAACTGCACAAAAGCATCGTATGATCCGAGGGTGCGAGTCGTCTTTCCTTCGGCAGGTACTACCTAGCCAGGAAATTAAATCCTGTTTAGGGTTTAGGTTTAAGTTGTAGTGACCCCATCATTAGTTTTTCTTTTGTACACGCTCTCACAACTTTTGTATTTAGTTGGTTATGATCCGTGACTCATTGAGATGCATCAGCATGCGTGTTAGTTTTCCTTTGTATTTGATGGAATGTTGTAATGGGGCAACCTTGGAGTAGGAATGAAATCAAGTGGGAAGTTTCTGTTTTTCCAGAGAAAATATGGAAACGGAGAGAAACCAACGTTTTGTTTCGTTGGATCGCGCCATCGAGCAAAACTAACGTTTAAATCACGTCTGTCGCGTTCGTGTCTCACTCTCCTCCACGGCTCCACCCCACACGATCGCTCGGCATGCCACTCACCACAAACGGAGTATACGATAACTTTCCCGCCTTCTTGTTGATGGATCGTGCCATAGAGTACGAGCCCCACTAGAAGGGATTCACGAGTTGGGGGAGGAAAACTAGCTGTAGCACGGACTCCCAAGAACTTTTTACATGCATGTTGTGGCCGGCTATTGCGACCCTTGAATGCGGAGCAGTCGCGTGCACCGGGAAGCGGGGGGGGTGGGGGGGACGCTCTCTCGGTCGGCGCACCGCTTCAATGCCGGCGCCAGTGAGAGGCCGCGTCCGCTCTGGCCGGGCATGAATGCAGCACTGACCGTTTTAGGCAGGAAGCACGCGTGGGTGATGAAGAGGGTTCGAGTTGGACAGGAGCAGACGTGGCAGCGGTCCGAACGCCCCCAAACAAGAGATGTTGTACGTTAATATTGCTGCTATATAATTAACAACGTAAATAATGTGCCAGTTGGACAAATAGGATTGGAGATGGAGATGGAATTTTACGAAAACACGGATACACATGTCTATGTTTATGTGTGTGTGCGCGACGGCTCTCGCGACCCGGAAGCGGGGGCGTGTTTTTGATCAAGTTTTCTTTCTTGGTGTAACATCCCAAATTTTCAATTTGGAATGTTATACATTAGATCATCATTGCATATCATATTTTATTTGCTTTTGGTTTAGATCCTCGAAATTCTACGCAACTCAAGGACCCACAGAGAGAGTTGGAGATTTCGTTATTTTCATATTTGAGTTTTCTCAAATTTTGAGAATAGGATCTTTTGAGTTCAATTATTCTATCATCAATTATTTCTATTACAAAAATATGAGAGAGGGGTAAAATGACTTTCCCAAAATAAATAAATATTGAGGGTTTAATAATAAAATCAAATAAGATTTTATTTCGGAGTTTTTCGCCATTTTATTTGAATTTAGGAAAAATATGCATTTTTCAAATTTGTATTTAGGCCCCAAATAAATGTCCACTTTGTCCGCCTTGATTTTAGAAGTCGGGGAAAATTTATTTCGGGATTTTTGGAGTCCGTTTAATATTTATTTTATTTATTTTTCTGCGCGTTATTATTTAAAAAAAACGCGAACCGACTCCGGGCCGTACCCGAGCGGGACTCCGCCCGGGGCAACCTTTATAAGCCGACGCCCGAGCCCCGCCCCAGCCCACCAGCGTCGCCGCCAACCCAAGCCGCCACGGCGCCCGAAACCCTAACCCTAGCCACAGCCCGCGCCGCCTCGACCCTCGCGCCGCGCCGCCGCCGTCGCAGCAGCCGCCGGCCGCTGCCCCTGGACCCGCCACCCGAGGTCAACCTCGTTTTCGCCGCCGTTTTTTTAGAAAACCGATCGGTTTTCCGTCGGTTTTCGCCTTTTTTTATTATTAGATCGGTTTTTTTTGGTTTAGGTTATTTAGCGAGCGTTCGCTCCTCGTTTTAACGAACGTATTTGTCGTTGAGATCCAGATAATGAACGTTCGTTCGTTAATCTGTTCGTCGTTTTTCTTTTTCTCGGATTTTTCCGCGATTATTTCTGATCGCAATTTCTGATCCGATTTTCGTTTTAGTATAAACTTTCGCTCGTTTATATGAATCAGGCGATTCAAGCGCCAGGAGTTTCGTCTCGAAACCCTCTATCCGTTTAACCAACTTAAACAAGTTATTGCTTCTGTAAAATTTGACCTAGGTCCAGATTAGTAAAACGAAGATGTTTTCTTTCGCCGTTTGACTTTCGTTGCTTCGTTGATTTGATTCTTTTTGCAAACCAGAGTTCTTAAGTTGAACTTTCTGGTTAGATCTTTTATTCAAGTTTTACCTGTGCATTAGATGAGTACTTGTTGTATGCTTGTTTGTTTGCTTGCGATAGAGTATCCGGAGTGCGCCGCCTGTTACTTCGAATCTCTAGGTTTCGCGGATCATCAGCAAGGCAAGTAACACTTTGATCATACCCCTTCACAACCCAGTTTTATTGCATTAGATCAATCCTCAAACATTGCATGATTAGGATCTAATTAAATTTGGGGATGGGAAGTAGTTGAGGTAGTACCTATTACCTGTTTTATTATCAAACCTTTGGGAGTTACTTCTACGTTTGCTTATTATGCTATGCTATGCTAGTAGACGTGGATTGGGTGAGTGATATCCATGACAGATGTGAGATTGTTAATTAATGGTTTAACTAAGGTGGCAACTTAAACACACATCTGGGTGGATTGAGGTACCTGGGTATTCCAGGATTGCCTATTGTTTTTCTTTATGGACCGCCACCCAGGACAAAAGGGATCATGAGATTGTTCATACTAGAAACTTCCGTGTGCAGCCACAAGCTACTATGGGCTCTAGCATAGTTGACTAAGTCGTGCGAACTCCTACAGGGTAGACTAGCAGATGTAGGGGAAAGTAGGTGTAACTGTCTATCCATCGTAAGGTGCTAGCACTTCTGAAAGACTGTGTCTCGGTCATCCGTTTCTCAAACACCATGTAGTGCGAGAAATCCAACGGAGGAGATCGAGTCTTGTGGGGAAAAGTGCGCAAACCTCTGCAGAGTGTACTAACTAATCATGATTAGCCGTGTCCCCGGCTATGGACGTTTTGAGTATCTAGTACTTGGATTATCATGTGAATCTCATCATGTTACTTTAACTAATTTTGTTGGGTTTTAATGATGATTATTTTAATTGGGATTGAGGATGCTGTCAACCATTCTCAATGTGTAACAACCACCATGATAGTTAAATAAAATTTATTCCTTTGCAGTAGGGAGAAATTGGCTTTACGCAAAACTATAACCATAGAGCTTTCCACCAGCCATGTATGCATGTAGTATAGGCTTATTCTTTCATTACTCTCTATGTGTTACATTGCCAGCATATTCCATGTGCTGACCCGTTTTCGGGCTGCAACGTTTCATGTTGCAGAATTTTCAGACGACGAGTAAGGTGCCTTTAGGTCGTGGTTCTATACTCAGTGATGCCGTTGGAGTTGATGGACTCGCTTATCTTCCAAGCCTTCCGCTGTTATCGTTATTAGATGGCCTTAAGCTATACTTATTGTAATAAGTTCTCTTTTGAGACATTCGATGTAATAAGTGTGTGATTGCTACTCTGTTATAAATCCATCAAGTACTTTGTGGTGTCAGCATTACTGATCCAGGGATGACACCTGAGCACAGAGATCAGACTGTTTGAGGTCTGGTCGCTACAAGATGGTATCAAAGCACACGCTGACTGTAAGACACAACCACTATGCTAAAGCCCTAGATCACTACTCTCTTCTCATTTCTGACTCCTCATCTTCTCTACTCTTTTAGGATGACGGAAGCGAGGATCAAGTTCACACAGCCGGATGAAGATACACCCTTTGGACGACACCTGAAGGAAGTCACTAAGTACCTGAACATCGGAATACCAAGCTTCACCAGGACCTACAACGCCACTTTACCCGAAGAGGAGTGTTGGAAGATTCAAGCTCAAGTTCCAGGAAGGACGTTCGCGCCAGTCACGGAGCCCATAGAATGCATTTTTAATGCACCAACCTGGAGTCTGGGAAAGAGCATGGCAGCTCACATCACCATGGGACGCATTGGAGAAGTCTACCAAGATGACCTCAAGGATACTATCTACCAGATTTGTGGGCGCCGAGATGAACAATGGGAGATAGCTAGCACCAAGAAGGATAGATCCGTTGCAGCCTTCACCCAGGAGTTAAACCAGCACATTCGACGCCATGAGAACCAGATGTGCACGGACATGATGGAGTTGAAGAAAGCAAAAGCCAAGATTATCGAACTAGAAGGAGAACTAAAGGCCACTCGCAAGGACTACATGGAGGAGATCGTCACTCTAGTGAGACAGAATGGAGACCTTAAGGAGAAGATTGAACAACTCATGGGGAATTCAGCACCCGGAGGAGAAGATGACGATTGCACTTGTCCAGATAACTACATCATCATCGACGACACCGACTCCGATCCTAGTGATGATGACCTTGAAGACGAAGCTGGAGCAGATATCATGGAGTCTTCATCGGAGCAGTTTTTCTAGTAGACTACCATAACAGTAGTAGTGTTTCACCATGTATATAGCATAGTCCACGCACTTTTGCGATAGTTCTAGATCGATTGTATGCCTTTTTTGATTGAATGAAGTGATTTTGTGTGCATTTGCCTCATGTGCATATGGACAGTGTTTTCTCTCTAGACCTCATTCTATTCTTAATTCTCATCTTTTCTAAACCCTCAGATGCCTTCGAGACGTGACAATGGATTTGCTTTCCCACCGGAGCTCACCCAGTTGATCCAGCAGCAGAATGCTTTGATGCAGTTGCTAGTCCAGAACCAGAACAACAACAACAACAACAACAACAACAACAACAACAACAACAACCCACCACCGCCACCACCTGTTGATCACTTAACCCGTTTTCTTAGGCTGAAGCCGCCGGTGTTCTCCAGTAGCACCGAGCCGATAGTGGCAGATGATTGGCTCCGCAAGACAGGGAGGTAGTTGACCACTATAGGATGTACAGATGGGGAAAAGGTAAAATTTGTTGCTCATCATCTTGAAGAACCCGCAACAGCATGGTGGGAGAATTTTACAGCCACTTACCCTGTGGACACTGTCACATGGGATCAGTTTCAGCAAGCTTTCCGTACTGCCCATGTTTCAGCAGGGGCTATGGCCATGAAGAAGCGTGAGTTTCGTAACTTGCGCCAAGGAGGACGGATAGTTGGCCAGTATGTGGATGACTTTAGTAAGCTAGCACGTTATGCCCCAGATGATGTTGCTACGGATGCAGCTAAGCAGGAGAAGTTTCTGGAAGGACTGAATGATGAGCTGAGCATGCAGTTGATGGTAGCAAGTTTCAACAACTACCAGGAGTTGGTAGATCGTGCTCTTATGATTGAAGGGAAGCAACAGCAGATTGAAAACCGCAAGAGGAAGTATGGACAGGGGAAGTACAATTCTGGAGCTCAGCAGAAGCCCCGTCTTGCCCCTAAACCGGGAGTTCATTTTCAGCTTACCCATGGAGGAGGAAGCTCGCACAACCATAATGGCCCCAAGAATGGTAATGGGAATGGAGGAAGCAACGGCCAGAACTGTACCACCCCATCAACCCCAGCCAAGAGAGACCTGAGCCAAGTCACCTGTTTTAAGTGTCAAAAGACCGGACATTATGCCAATGAATGTCTTGAAGGCCAGAATGGCAATGGAAGCTCTGGAAAGAAGACAAACCCTTTCAACAGGGGACAAGTGAACCACGTTAACATGGAGGAGGTTGAAGCCCAGCCTGATGCAGTAATAGGTAAGTTTTTGGTTAAGTCATTTACTGCACTCGTTCTTTTTGATACTGGTGCATCGCATTCATACATATCAAGGGGATTTGTGGATAAGTATAACCTGCCCACTAAGGTTCTTAGAACACCTATGCTAGTAAGCTCACCAGGAGCGGAGTATATGGCCAGTCAAGGATGTTTCCAAGTGCCATTAAGTATAGGAAGGCATGTTTTCCCTTCAGATTTAATTATTCTGGAATCACAAGGTTTGGACATGATTCTCGGTATGGATTGGATGTCGATGTATGGGGGAAACATCGATTGCGCCAGTAAGAAAATTCTGCTTACGACGCTAGAAGGAAGAAGGATCAAGTATGTATCCCGGCATGCGCCGAAGAGGAATCAAGTAAATTCCTTATCAGGAGTTGTGCAGGAGGAAGTACCAGTGGTAAAGGATTTTCTGGATGTATGTCCAGAAGAGTTACCAGGCATGCCACCTGATAGAGATATTGAGTTTTTGATTGAGCTTTTGCTAGGCACAGGGCCAATATTGAAGAGACCATACAGGATGCCCGCAAAAGATTTGGAGGAGATTAAGAAGCGGATTAAGGAGTTACTGGATAAAGGTTATATTCGCCCAAGTTCGTCGCCATGGGGATCGCCAATACTTCTAGTGGAAAAGAAGGATGGATCGTTAAGAATGGTTGTTGACTATCGTGGATTGAATGAAGTAACAATCAAGAACAAGTACCCACTACCGATGATCAATGATGTGTTTGATGGATTGCAAGGAGCTAAAGTGTTTTCCAAGATCGATTTGCGATCAGGGTACCATCAGTTGAAGATTCGAGAGCAAGCAATACCTAAGAAAACTTTCACCACAAGATATGGGCTGTATGAGTATACCGTTATGTCATTTGGTCTGACTAACGCACCTGCCTATTTTATGAACATGATGAACAAAGTGTTTATGGAGTTTTTGGATAAGTTCGTCGTGGTGTTCATTGATGACATTTTAGTTTACTCGAAGAATGAAGAGAAGCACAAGAACATTTGCGTTTGGTACTTGAGAAGCTCAGAGAACATCAGTTATATGCCAAGTTCAGCAAATGTGAGTTTTGGTTGAAGGAAGTAGGATTCCTTGGACATGCTATATCTGGAGAAGGAATAGCAGTTGATCCCGCAAAGGTTATCACTGTGACCAATTGGGAAGCACCAACAACATTTGGAGAGATCCGGAGTTTCCTTGGACTCGCGGGATACTACCGTAGATTTATTGAGAACTTCTCAAAGATTGCAAAGCCTATGACGGAGTTGCTGAAGAAGGATACCAAGTTCATATGGACTGAGGAGTGTGAGGCTAGTTTCCAGGAGTTGAAGAAACGCCTGGTTACCTCACCAGTGTTGATTCTGCCAGATCAGAACAAAGATTATGAGGTGTATTGCGACGCTTCACATCGAGGACTTGGAGCCGTGCTTATGCAAGAGGGAAGAGTTGTTTCATACGCTTCACGACAACTGAAACCTCACGAAATTGAATTATGCCACACATGATTTGGAGTTAGCAGCCGTAGTGCATGCATTGAAAACTTGGAGACATTTCCTCATTGGAAACCATTGTGAGGTGTACACGGATCACAAGAGTTTGAAGTACATTTTCACACAGAAGGAGTTAAATCTCAGACAAAGGAGATGGTTGGAACTCATCAAGGATTATGATATGAGATTGCATTATCATCCCGGAAAGTCTAATGTAGTAGCCGACGCATTGAGCCGTAAGAGCCATGTCAATACACTAATGACGGGAGAGTTGCCAAAGGAGTTAGCCGAGGATCGTCGTGAGCTACGTTTGGAGATAGTTCTGACAGGCTATGTAGCAGCATTGGAGATTCAGTCAACTTTGATGGATAAAATCAAAGAAGCTCAGAAGTCTGACAAGGAGATTGCCTCTATAAAGGAGAAAATGAGCAAAGGAAAGGCTAAAGGATTTCGTGAGGATGAGCATGATACCCTATGGTTTGAAGACCGTGTTTATGTGCCCAATGACCTGGAGATCAGAAAGTTAATTCTGCAAGAGGCCCATGATTCACCGTATTCGATTCACCCAGGGAATACCAAGATGTATTTGGATTTGAAGGATACCTTCTGGTGGACTGGAATGAAGAAAGATATCGCGGAGTACGTAGCAGTTTGTGATGTATGTCAGAGAGTAAAGGCAGAGCATCAAAAGCCAGCGGGATTGCTACAACCATTGCCGATAACCGAATGGAAGTGGGATAAGTTAGGCATGGATTTTATCACGGGATTACCCAGGACCCATTCAGGCTATGACTCGATTTGGGTTGTAGTTGATCGATTGACGAAGGTAGCTCATTTCATCC
Source organism: Aegilops umbellulata (assembly GCA_032464435.1). Classification (NCBI taxonomy): domain Eukaryota; kingdom Viridiplantae; phylum Streptophyta; class Magnoliopsida; order Poales; family Poaceae; genus Aegilops; species Aegilops umbellulata. The sequence continues at coordinate 97,125,139 of CP136060.1, forward strand.
CAGTAAAGACCACTTACACCAGTGCTAAGTTGGCAAAGATATACATGACCAGGGTCGTATGTTTGCATGGAGTTCCGAGGAGTATCGTATCAGATAGAGGAACCCAGTTTACCTCAAAGTTCTGGAATCAGTTGCATGAAACTTTGGGTACCAGGCTAGAGTTCAGCACAACTTTTCGTCCACAGATAGATGGACAGACCAAGAGAGTCAATCAAATTTTGGAGGATATGCTGAGAGCTTGTGCGCTAGATTATGGATCTAGTTGGGACAACAATTTGCCATATGCCGAGTTCTCTTACAACAATAGCTATCTGTCCAGTTTGAAGATGGCTCCTTTCGAAGCCTTGTATGGAGGGAGGTGCAGGACACCGTTGTCGTGGGACGAAGTTGGAGACTGCCAGTTGTTTGGACCTGATTTTATTAAGGAGTCTGAACAGAAGGTGAAGTTGATTTGCGATAGGCTCAAGGTAGCCCAGTCCAGGCAGAAGAGCTACGCAGATTCTAAACACAAGGAGACAGTTTATGAAGTCAGAGACCGAGTTTATCTTCGAGTATCTCCACTTCAAGGAATTAAGCGTTTTGGGGTTAAAGGAAAGTTAACGCCACATTTTGTAGGACCATATAAAGTTTTGGAACGTATGGGAGAAGTGGCCTACAAGTTGGAATTGCCCGAAGGATTGTAAGGAGTTCATGATGTGTTCCATGTTTCTCTATTGAAGAAGTGCCACGCGGAGATGCCTGACATACCTTTGAGAGATACAGTGCCGTTGGAAGCAATTCAGTTGGATAACGATTTGACCTATGAGGAGGAACCAGTTAAGATTCTCGAGTTTGCCAGCCGAGTCACCCGCAGCAAGGTTATCAAGTTTTGCAAGGTTCAGTGGAGCCACCACACGGAGGATGAAGCCACCTGGGAACGAGAGGAAAATTTGCTGAAAGACCACCCTCACCTATTTTCTAGCCAACCAGAATCTCGAGGGCGAGATTCATCTTAAGGGGGGTAGGTTTGTAACATCCCAAATTTTCAATTTGGAATGTTATACATTAGATCATCATTGCATATCATATTTTATTTGCTTTTGGTTTTGATCCTCGAAATTCTACGCAACTCAAGGACCGACGGAGAGAGTTGGGGATTTCGTTATTTTCATATTTGAGTTTTCTCAAATTTTGAGAATAGGATCCTTTGATTTTAATTATTCTATCATCAATTATTTGTATTACAAAAATATGAGAGAGGGAATAAAATGACTTTCCCAAAATAAAGAAATACTGAGGATTTAATAATAAAATCAAATAAGATTTTATTTCAGAGTGTTTCGCCATTTTATTTGAATTTAGGAAAAATATGCATTTTCCAAAATTGCATTTAGGCCCCAAATAAATGTTCACTTTGTCCGTCTTGATTTTAGAAGTCGGGGAAAATTTATATCGGGATTTTTGGAGTCCGTTAGTATTTCTTTTATTTATTTTTCTGCGCGTTATTATTTAAAAAAACGCGAACCGACTCCGGGCCGTACCCGAGCGGGACTCCGCCCGGGGTAGCCTTTATAAGCCGCCGCCCGAGCCCCGCCAGCCCACCAGCGCCGCCGCCAGCCCAGGCCGCCGCGCCGCCCGAAACCCTAACCCTAACCGCCGCCCGCGCCGCCTCGACCCACGCGCCGCGCCGCCGCCGCCGCCCGCCGCCGCCGGAACCGCCGCTGCCGTCGCCAGACCCGTGGCCTGAGCTCAGCCTCGTTTTTGCTGCCGGTTTTTCTTTAGAAAACCGATCGGGTTTTCGTCGGTTTTCGTCGGGTTTTTATTATTATCAGATCGGTTTTTTTCGGTTTAGGTTATTTAGCGAGCGTTCGCTCGTACGTTCGTTTTAACGAACGTATTTGTCATTTAGATCCAGATAACGAACGTTCGTTCGTTAATCTGTTCGTCGTTTTTCTTTTTCTTGGATTTTTCCGCGATTATTTCTGATCGTGATTTCTAATCCGATTTTCGTTTTAGTATAACCTTTCGCTCATTTATCGAAATCAGGCGATTTAAGCGCCTGGAGTTTCGTCTCGAAACCCTCTATCCGTTGAACCAACTTAAACAAGTTTTTGCTTCTGTAAAATTTGACCTAGGTCCAGATTAGTAAAACGAAGTTGTTTTCTTTCGCCGTTTGACTTTCGTTGCTTCGTTGATTTGATTCTTTTTGCAAACCGGAGTTCTTAAGTTGAACTTTCTGGTTAGATCTTTTATTCGAGTTTTACCTATGCATTAGACGAGTACTTATTGTATGATTGTTTGTTTGTTTGCGATAGAGTATCCGGAGTGCGCCGTCTGTTACTTCGAATGTCTAGGTTTCGGGGAGCATCAGCAAGGCAAGTAACACTTTGATCATACCCCTTTACAACCCAGTTTTATTGCATTAGATCAATCCTCAAACATTGCATGATTAGGACCTAATTAAATTTTGGGATGGGAAGTAGTTGAGGTAGTACCTATTACCTGTTTTATTATCAAACCTTTGGGAGTTACTTCTACGTTTGCTTATTATGCTATGCTATGCTAGTAGACGTGGATTGGGTGAGTGATATCCATGACAGATGTGAGATTTTTAATTAATGGTTTATCTAAGGTGGCAACTTAAACACACATCTGGGTGGACTGAGGTACCTGGATATTCCAGGATTGCCTATTGTTTTTCTTTATGGACCGCCACCCAGGCCCAAAGGGATCATGAGATTGTTCATACTAGAAACTTCCGTGTGCGGCCATAAGCTACTATGGGCTCTAGCATAGTTGACTAAGTCGTGCGAACTCTTATAGGGTAGACTAGCAGATGTAGGGGAAAGTAGGTGTAACGATCTATCCATCGTAAGGTGCTAGCACTTCTGAAAGACTGTGTCTCGGTCATCCGTTTCTCAAACACCATGTAGTGCGAGAAATCCAACGGAGGAGATCGAGTCTTGTGGGGAAAAGTGTGCAAACCTCTGTAGAGTGTACAAACTAATCATGATTAGCCGTGTCCCCGGTTATGGACGTTTTGAGTATCTAGTACTTGGATTATCATGTGAATCTCATCATGTTACTTTAATTAATTTTGTTGGGTTTTAATGATGATTATTTTAATTGGGATTGAGGATGCTGTCAACCATTCTCAATGTTTAACAACCACCATGATAGTTAAATAAAATTTATTCCTTGCAGTACGGAAAAATTGGCTTTACACAAAACTATAACCATAGAGCTTTCCACCAGCCATGTATGCATGTAGTATAGGCTTATTCTTTCATTACTCTCTATGTGTTACATTGCCAGCATATTCCATGTGCTGAACCGTTTTCGGGCTGCAGCGTTTCATGTTGCAGAATTTTCAGACGACGAGTAAGGTGCCTTTAGGTCATGGTTCTATACTCAGTGATGCCGTTGGAGTTGATGGACTCGCTTATCTTCCAAGCCTTCCGCTGTTATCGTTTTTTTTGACAAGCCTTCCGCTGTTATCGTTATTAGATGGCCTTAAGCCATACTTATTGTAATAAGTTCTCTTTTGAGACATTCGATGTAATAAGTGTGTGATTGCTACCTTGTTATAAATCCTTCAAGTACTGTGTGGTGTCAGCATTACTGATCCAGGGATGACACCTGAGCACAGAGATCAGACTGTTTGAGGTCTTGTCGCTACACATGGTCAATTTTCGTTTCTTTTTTCCGGGAACGTGTGTATTCTATTTAAAACCACTGCTATGGAGAGATTTTTTTACTCCATTGTATATATAGCCTCTTGTTTGATAGGGTTTCTCGCATCTCGTTCTCTCACCCTCTCCATATCAAAACAAGATCACAGTGTCCACTCTATCTCTCTCCTCACTGGTGGTCTCAGATCCGGCCGAATCCTGTCCGTTGCGGGAGGTGAGGAGGTGCAGTGTTGACGTTGTCGCCGTCGGTGATGGAGGAAGCCGATGCGCACCGTCCTCTCAGAGCCGGCGCTGGCACGGATGAAGGTCCTCTACGCCCTTGTTCAATGCCGTAGTGTAGGCAGATCCCGTCCGCCCGCCTAGGCAACATCTCGCCCACCTGAGGTATAACTTCTTGTACTGTTCTAGCTCCCTAGGTCACTGCATGCGGGTTTTCTTCTATACGACTACTCCCCAGCTCCCCATGTATAGTAGCTAGGGTTCGTCGGCTGGTCCAACATCACCTACTATTATAGAGGAAATGCCACTCGAAAAGTTGTCCTAATTTATGCCTCGGTGGAGGTATACATGTTGTTTCGACAAAAAGTACATGGTGGTTGTGTGGTCATTGTCCATATGCTCCTATTGTTGCTGCTAATCTAATACTATCACTGGTTAAATGAATTAATGCTTTTTCTCTCGGGTATCCTAGTTTAGTTCCCATCAAGATAATCATGATGCTTCAGTTTGTTGGTGTACTTTTCATTAATTCTTATTGACAATTCAGATGTCGTTTTTAATCTTGTACCACTGCGAAAACAAAGTAACAACACTATATCCCTTCTTTATATTTTTGCAAACAATGATGCGTATCTCCATACCCGGGCATGTCTTCCTCAATTTTAGTGGAACTGCACAAAATTGGATGGCCATTGTTGTTCCGCCTCACTGTCCTCTGCCACGTGGTTCTTCCTTCCTCGAGCTTGATTAATGAGAAGAAACAGAACACGGTGAGGATTTGTCGAACTTCATAGGTGCCTCACCAAAACTTGATGCCAAATGGATGATGCATCACCACGATGACCTATCGATGCTCATGGTTGTGCCTCATGGTTGCGTCGGCTGGTGAAGCTGATCGATTTTCGACGAAAAACAAGCTGTCTTCCATCATTGCTCTTTGCTTGGTTGTGTTGGAGTCGCAGTCGTCTTTCACGTTGGTGCAATTTTATCACACAATTGGCTATGAACAAAATGTTTCCACGAAGAAGGATCGACGTTGGTACTAAGAGCATAAGTTATGTATTGATTTCTAAGACTTATCAAAACTTTGTCTTCAGCTCCCCTGTAATTTTATTTGTCCAGCTATTAACTTTGATTAAAAAAATGGTGTGGACTAAAAACCCGGATGGACGTAGTAGCCCTCCATTTTTATTTACTCCGCATATTAGATTTGACTGAAGTCAAACTTCGTAAAGTTTGACCAAGTTTAGGCCGAACACAACAAACCATAATTATTGAGAGAGGGCAAACTATACATACTCTCAAACCTTACCAATAATTGAAATTAAAATTCTTTATTTGTATACACTCTCACACGTTTCCGATACTTTGGTGCATGTGTGGTTGTTCACTTAAGGGAGGGTAGTGTACCGCACGTGAAGGACAGGAAGTGCGACCAGGACACGTGGATCGTTAGTTCATCAAAAGTAGTAGTTTTCTTCACCGGTACGTTAAATAAAGAGTTTCGTTTCGTACTTACACAATTTAAAACGATTTTTATGGAGAGAATAAGAAAACCACTCCACTATATATTAGTTCTTTAGTAGTATACACGAGTACTATATGGACGCAACTTCATTGACTTAGTGCACCTGCCTTTGGGTGTATGACAGGTGGGCCCAAAATGTGGCTGGCCCACCTGTCATACAGCCAAAGGCAGGTGCAGTTAAGGCACCGGAGCTCAGTCCGTAGTACAGTATATATGTAGTACACTATATAAGCTGGAGCCTCAACGCTTGTTCTCTTGGGTTTGCACTCTTCACACTCTCGCCGCACTACATATATATGGAACCCATATATATATATATATATATATATATATATATATATATATATATATATATGTATGTATGTATGTATGTATGTATGTATGTATGTATATATACACGCTGGAGGCTCAGCGTTCCTTGCTAGGGTTTGCTATATTCACAGTCTCTCACCCTCTTCACCAGATCTAAACAAGACTACGTTGGCCTCCGTCTCTCTCTCCCCCCTCACAACTGGTGAAGGAGGCGTCCGGATCCCGTCGCACCGGGAAGGGGAGGAGGTGCAACATTCACTCTATCGCCTTCGGCGAGGGATGCAATCCACTGCCGGCTGCACTGTTCTCTTTCACCCAGCGCCTGTGCGGGAGGGCCACCGACCCCTTCTTCCTCACTGCCGTACGTAGTGTGGGCAGATCTGGCCTCCCGCCGCACGCCTTGCCACATCCCGACGACCCTAAGGTATAAGTTTATTTGAAACCGTCATTGCTCTAGCTGCATGTGGATTTTTTTTTTATTCTGTAGTCGAATCCAGGTCTTGGTTCAAAGAGGAAAGAAGGGTGCGGTGGGTTGGAGCATGAATCTAGGACGTGGATCAATGAGGAAAGGAGGGAGGGAAAGTATTATAGACTGGCTATCCAGCCGCTTTGTTGGTCGAAAAGGGAAAAAGGGGGTAACCAAGTACACACATCTGTAAGGAACTGATCTCTTTGTTGAAATGGGAAAGAAACTGGGGGGTTCGGTAGTTTGTGCAGGAACTAGATTTGCTGCCCTCACATAGGAAAAAGGTTTAAAGAGAACAAATATGGGACCAACGCAGATATGCTGCTTGGCTACATACTCTGCATCACCCATTTATAAGTGTGGACGCACATGGTGCTGGCATGTCCCATGTCCCATGTCCCATACAACTATTTTGCTGTTGTTAATCTAAGAATGCTGCTGGAAAATTGAAGCAATGCCACTGTTAAAAGTAATTTACATTCTTAACGAATGTTGTTTTAAGAGAATGTCTCTGTTAATATGAATCAATGCAACCATTTTAGAAATGCTACTGTCCTACTTTGTTTTCCATCAAGATAAGTTAGATGCTTCTTTTTGTCGCCGTTTGATTCATCCTCCTTTATTGGCCAGTAATTGTTTCCTTTTTTGTCTTTGTTAAAACAGGGATATCTATTCAACTTGTTGCTATAGCAAACTTAAATGTCACACCGGCGACTTTGCTTGATTTCAGTGCAACTGCACATAACGAGATTGGATTTCCTATTCGTGTTGGCAGATTCGTAGGTGATCTTGTGTGCGTCATGATAGGTTGGTACTTGCCTTCATCCACATGATCGTGCAGTGTGTTTTGAGATGCTGTGCTACTTGTATTGGTACTGTTTTAAATAAATGTTGAACTGAAGCTATTGTATTGCTCTCTTTTCCCATTAAGTAGTGAATAAAAATGGTACCAACCCACACATGATGCTTGTTGCTTTGTTACAAAGAACTCTGCATCACCCCCTTTATAAATACATGGACGCACATGGTGTTGTTGCGCCCACTCTCCCTGGAACTGTTTATGCTTTTTGTTAATCTAATGCCGCTGGTAAAATTAAGCAATGCCACTCTCAGAATTAACTACTGAATCTTAGTTCAAAACTGCAACACTTGTTAGGTATTGGCGGGATTACCATTTTTGTGGCTGCATGTTTCATGCTCCTTTATTGGCCAGTAATTGATTCCTTTTTTGCCTTTGTTAAAACAGCGATATCTATTCAACTTGTTGCTACTACGACATTTTGCTTCGCTACACGAAACACTTATGTTTTAAGAGTGTTTTGTGCAGTTCAACTTGAATGTCACACCGGCGACTTTGCTTAATTTTTGTAGAACTACACAAAAGGAGATCATGTATTTTCATATATGTCTTGGGATTTCTTTCAAGTCCTCCTTGCAAGTTGTTTCAAATCTTGGTCAAGAAAGGTCAGTACCGACTTTCATCCACATGATGCTGCAGTGTGCTTTGAGAGGTTGTGCTACTTGTATTGGTGCTATTTTCGATAAATGCTGAATTGAAGCTATTGAATTGCTGTCTTTTACCATTAAGTGGGCAAAAATTGTTCCAACCCAGACATGATGCTTGTTTCTTTGTTACAACAAAACTCTGCATCACCCCCTTTATAAGTAAATGGACACACATGCTGTTGTTGCGCCCACTCTCCCCTCGGAACTGTTTATGCTTTTTGTTAATCTAATGCCGGTGGTCAAATTAAGCAATGCCACTCTCAGATTTAACTACTAAATCTTAGTTCAAAACTGCAACACTTGTTAGGGATTGGCGGGATTACCATTTTTGTGGCCGCATGTTTCATCCTCCTTTATTGTCCAGTAATCGATTCCTTTTTTGCCTCTGTTAAAACAGGGATATCTATTCAACTTGTTGCTATTGCGACATTTGCTTCGCTTAATTTTGGTAGAACTGCACAAAATGAGACTGCATTTCCATATATGTGTTGAGATCTCTTTTAGATCTTCCTCACGAGTTGTTTCAAATCTTGGTCTTGAAAGGTCAGTACCGAGTTTCCTTAGAATTAACTACTGAATCTTAGTTCAAAACTGCAACACTTGTTAGAGATGGGCGGGAGTACCATTTCTGTTAGGGATCGGCTGGAGTAATTGTTTAAGAAATGTATTCTTCAGATAATGTCTCTGTTATTATGTATCACTTACAGTGTTCTACAAATGGTAATATCCTACTTTTGTAGTTCTTTCTACATGTTTAACCAAGGTATTGTTAAGATAATGTCTCTGTTAAAATGAATCAGTTGCATTGTTTTAGGAATGGTACTTTTCTGCTTTGTCATTCTTTATACATGTTGAAACAAGGCATTGTTAAGATAATGTCTCAGTTAATATGAATGAATCACACAGATTGAGAATTGCCACTCTCCTGCTTTGTTTCCCTAAGATAAGGTAGATCAGTAGATGTTTTTCTTCTGGGAGTACAAGTCATCAACCGTTATTTCTCAGTAGTTGTTTCCCTTATAACTATTGTTGCTTACAGGGATATCAAAATTAAAGCTCGGTTTTATTCCGACTTTGATTTTAGTTGAACTGGACAAAAGGAGCCAATGTGTCTAAGGCAAACTGCTGCATTAGTGGATCCAGTTGGTCTTACCAGTTTGCAGAAAGAAGCAACCAATGTTTGCGCTACATTACACAAGGAATGATCGAGAAGCTTTACAAAGTATTAGTAGACGCTGGTGACATGACTAGTCTGCAGAGAGCATAGGAAACTCTACAACACGTGGAGTGCACTGGGCAAAAAGTGCCCAAACAAGTACAAGAAGCCATTAGAGTACTCCAAGTCTGTCAATGTCATTCTAAGAAACAATGATGGGGCATCTGGGTATGGTAATCTATTTACCGTACTTTCAGTTTGTTAGTCCACCGATTGGTGGGTTGACACTGGGGCCAATATTCATGTGTGTGCTGATGTGTCTTTGTTTTCTTGCCGTATATAAATATGAAATCCACAGGGATGTTCAGCTTGATTTTAGTGGAACTGCACAAAATGTTCAGATGGTTTGTGTCCTCCATAATACTTCATCATGCACAATACATCGAATGGTTCTCTAATCATTCGTCCTTAAGCCACCGGACTATCAGTTGTCAAACTGATGACAAACCCTGCCTGGTCCACAATCATAGGCATTACATATTTTGAATGGGAAAAGCTTGTCAAAGTTTAATCATTGATGCTAGCAAGAAGACACTAGTTTAATAGATTGGAATTAGAAAACCTTGTCAAATTTTGCTCATTGATGTTAGCTAGAAGACATGAATTTAATATTTTCGAGTGGGACGCACTTTGTTGTGAGCAGCGTCGATCGTTTTTTCCAATTCCTGTCTTCAGTTTAGAAATATTTACTCTGCTGAGATGCATAGTCACATGAATGTTGACTTTTGTAAGGCATTTTAAGAGTTTGTTATGAATGTTGTCTATGTAATGTCAGGCCTTGTGAGTTTGATTGCAAAGTGGAGCTTGGAATGCTGTGGCATGCGGCATCACGAGTTGTTCACCGTGCCTCCTGAGAATAATGCTTCATATTGTTTTGCATGTTGAGCTAATGCCTGTGATTTGCATGTTATGAAGATCATCCTCTTCTGTTGTTTCTGTGCTTAAGAAGTTCATTGTCTTATGTTTCATTCATAGCCTTTACGACAACTCGGTTAGGTTAGAGGTGAAACCATATGATCTTGCGACCAACTCATCATCTTAGGCCGTGTTTGGATCATCATTTTCCAACAAAAACCACTTGTAAAACCGACGCTTGTAAATGAAAGCATATGGTCTCGGGCGAAGCGCTTGGTTGGTCGATTTTGACTAGTAAAATATACACTGGTCTTTTAAATTACACGCGTAACCCGCCAATTTTACTTACAGACCTCGGGCCCTCGGTTTCATTACGCCTGTATTTTACGTGTTGTTTCCAATGATGAGTAAATTAAACTTGTATCTTAATACAGGTGTGAATAAACCAGAGCTCCCAAGCGTGGCCTTACCGTTTCATGTCGTCCCAGTCTCTCGAAGGTGCTTATAGGTGTCCGATGATCCTGGCTTCCTGAATGAGCAGCGGGCGCTGTATCAGACCATCCGTAGGGCCCGTGAGGCCCTCTCCGTCGTCCTTCGAGTTGTTGCGCTCGCCGTGGCGCCGAGGATTGTCAACATGGTCAACGAACATGAGGATTCAGGAGATGACTTTATTTTGACTGGATGACAGTAGGGACCCACTAGGGCCATAGCCGCACGTACGCAAGTGCCTCCTTATTATGTACAACTATATTTTTTTGCTTCCTCCTGGTTTCCTGACAACACGGTCGAACACCATTGTCAACCTATGTAGTCAATAAACGAGAGAATTGCACAAGGAGCGACCGACAGCTGGGACCAAGCAGCTCGAGCAGTATTTGTGTTTTTGACGTGTGAGCACTATAGAGTTTTTCTTGAGCGATGTTTTTGTTGTTGTTCAGAGGAGAGCAGGGTATTAACTGGGCGGCCTGTGGACCGTCTAGCCCAGGCCAGATATCCAGCCCAGATATTAATTTTTTAAGCTGAAAATGGCTAGCCCAGCTATACTTTTTTTAAGGAATACCCAGGCAAGGTCAACTTGTTATTCTCCGCCACGCTCGGCTGCAAATCTTTCCTAGGAGGGATGCATTAGGCTTAACAGGAAATTGGGCTTTAAGAAATATTAAATGGGATGTCATTATAAAAACTGGGCGGTAACTATAAAAAATGCACCAAACACGTAATTAGTTCATAAAATATTATTTTTGGATTTTGAACATTTTAATTTATTTAATTGTTGAACGCGCAATGTTTTGTTGGATTTTTACGTAATACAAATTTATAGTGAAATTGTATTTAACCCGACTAGAAATTTCGGGATAAAAATATTTCAAATCCCATCAAAATGTGGGAAATTTTATTGAATTCTGTTTTGAACGGTTGGTTGAAATTATTAATCGTTGTCCTAGCTAGAAAATTGGCTGTACTTTTAACAAACTATAAATGGGCTGTAATAAATTCCATTAGAATTCAAAAATGGGTTGTACATTCTTACAAATCGCAAATGCGCTATAAGTTCTCTGCCACACACTTGTGGGCCTACTAAGTTGACGCGTCCCCTAAAAAAAGTAAGTTCACGCGTATGCAAGGCTTTGTCAACTTATAGTCAACACATGGTTCTAGTAGTAGTGGCCGTTGGATGTCCATCCAACGGATGTCGTGCTTCTTCTTCAATCTCGAATATTCTAGCTTCAACCGTCCAAAAAATGATTCCTCCCCTTGACATCTGGGGCGCAACGTTTCGGAGGCTGACTTGTGGGCCTACTAAGTTGATGTGTACCAAGGGCTTTGTCAAATTAGTCAATATAAACTATTCTAGCTGCAGTGGACGTACGATGTCCATCCAACGACCGCCGTGCTTCTTCAACCTCTGGTCTTCTTGCTCCAGCCGCCCAAAGCAGCACCAGTCGTACCGCCTGCTCCTGCCTCCCGTGGCCGGCTATGCTGCCGCGGAGGCCTCACCGCCCCCTACTACTCGCACCGCTGGCCAGGCCATCGCTCAACTCACCCACACCCCCTGTTATTCTGCGGCGACGGTAGTCTCACACGGCAGCCGAACCAGTGAACCATTGTACTCCTCTCTGTGTGGGCATCCACTACCGCGTCTTCCCTGGCTCTATGTCGTCCCCTTCCTATAGGCCTCGCCTTCGTCCACCGCCCTGGTGCCCTGGGCGCAGCGTGGTTAACGAACGACATCCATCGAACGTGGACTGTACGTGGAGAGGCTGACAGCTGGGTCCACGGCCGCACATAAGGAAATGCCTCCTTATTACATACAAAATAATGATTTCTTCACCTGACATCTAGGACCCACCGGAAGGGCCTCCGTATTTCGTGAAAAAAACGTTCCCCCCGCTGATAAGTCGGACCCACCAGCTATATCTTCGCACGCAAGGAAGTGCCTCCTTATTATGCACAAAAAAATGAATACTCCCCCTGCTAGCTGGGACCCAGCATAGTGGGAGGCTGACTTGTGGGCCTACTAAGTTGACGGGGACGGAGGGCTTTGTAAACTTAGTCAATATGAACGATTCTAGCTCTAGTGACCATACGATGTCCATCCGACGGCTGTAGTGCTTTTTCAACCTCTGGTCTTCTTACTCCAGCCGCCCAAACCAGCGCCAGTCGTGCCGCGTGCTCCTGCTTCTCGTGGCCGGCTGTGATGCCGCGGAGCCCTCACCGCCCCTACTACTCTCACCGCTAGCCAGGCTCACCTCGAAGCCGAACAAGTGAACCCTCTTACTCCTCTCCGCGTGGGATTCTACTGTCGCGTCTTTCCCGGCTCCGCATCGTCCCCTTCCTAGGCCTCGCTGTCATCCACCGCCCTGGTGCTCTCGTCGCAGCGTGGTCAACATGATCAAGGAACGACTTCCATCTGAAGAGTACTGTACGTGGAGAGGCTGACAACTAGGTCCACGACCGCAGCAAGGAAATGCCTCCTTATTACGTGGAAAATAATGATTCCTCCACCTGACAGCAGGGACCTACCGGACGGGCCACCGTATATCGCGAAAAAAACGTTTCCCTCCTGACTGCTGGGACCCACCAGCTACATCTTCGCATGCAAGGAAGTGCGTCCATATTATGGCAAAAAATAATGATTCGCTCCCTGACTGCTGGGACCCACCAGCTACATCTTCGCATGCAAGGAAGTGCCTGACAGTCGGGACCCACATGGTTGAAGCGTACGTAGCGTTGTCATTCTGGTCGCGAACGTGTACGTACATACTGGTCGATGTAGAGGCGCGCACGTGTCATAGTAGAGGCCCACACGTAGCATGTACACGTACGTACATCGGCCAGGGTGCAAGAAAGAAAATACGGCCACGTACGTACATACAGGTGGGGTCTCGGACGCTTACTCGCGCGTACGTACGGCCAGGGCTCGTGTACATGGTTGGGTCGGAACGGAGAAGCTGCGCCGTCGTCATGTTCATGGGGAGGCAACCGGCTGGGTCGGAACGGAATGTGTCGTCGTGTTCATCGGTTGCCACCGGCTTGGATGGAACAGCCGATGGAAACGAGGCCTCGTACCGCAGTACGGAGGAAACGGTCTTGTGTTCGACCGGTCACGATGGAAACGGGGTCCTGTTAATCGGGAGGGGTCTGGCGTACTGCAAAACGGAGGAAACGGAGTTGTGTTGGAGCGCTATGGTCGAAACGGGGGACCTGTTCATCGGGAGGAGTGTGGCTACCGCAAAATGGGACTCCACGAGATACTGTTCATCTCCACCATCGCCTCCTCCAGCCTCCACGAGCTACTGTTCATCCACCGTCGACCTCCTCCAGCCCCCACCTGCGACTGTTCATCCACGGGCTCCTGTTCATCCAGCCTCCACCGCGCGCTCCTCCACCGGCTACTATTCAACCAGCCCTCTCCACGGGGTCCTGTTCAACCACCCCTCCACGGGCTACTGTTCATCCAACCCTCCACCGGCTACTGTTCAACCAGCCCTCCGCCGACTACTGTTCAACCAGCCCTCCATGGGGTCCTATTCATCCAGCCCTCCACGGGGTCCTGTTCATCCACTGGCTTGATTGATCGGGGTACTGTTCATCCAGCAGCAATGGCCTCTACTACCACGGGGTCCTGTTAATCCAACTCCCCACTGGGAACTGTTCATCCAAACCCCCCTCAACAATGCTCACTATTCATCAAGGGAAGGAGGCAGCAGTGTTCGATCGGCTTTAGTTAGCAGCAGTAGCAAAGGAATCACTCGGGTTCAGTTAACAACAAGGGATCAGTCGATCGTTCAGGTTCAGTAATGTGTAGCCTGCAGTGCAATCGCTCGGGTTCAGTTAGAGGCCAACGCCTCGCACACACACGCGTACGTACGAGAGAAACTCGCATTGCTCGGCCCCCGACCACACACCGTAACCGGGAACTCCTCGATATTTTTCTCGCCCTCGCTTCTACCATGGTTTTTTCCATCATGGACGGCCCAAAGAATGTCATGCAGTTTCGTCTCCGGCCCGCCCAGGACAAAAAGCCCATTTCTGTCATGATTTTTTTCATAGAAGTAGGACCCCACCACATCTATGATGATACCGGGTTTTTTCACAATTATCGTCATAGAAGTGTCATACGTATGACAAAGAAAATTGTTTGGCCCAAAATGTCACAGATGTGTCTCTTTTTGTAGTGTTTCTCCCTGATTTTTTTTGGAAAAATAGGATTTTATAGCGTCGGTTTCAGGGTCTGCGGGGCCACCAGGTGGGGACAACCCACCTGGGCGCGCCAGGAGAGGGGGGCACGCCCTGGTGGGTTGTGCCCACACAGGTGCCCCTCTCCGATAGGTCTTGGCTCCAGAAATTCTTATTTATTGTATAAAAATTCCTCACAAAGTTTCGTTCCATTTTGAGAACTTTTATTTCTGCACAAAAACAACACCATGGTAGTTCTGCTTAAATCAGCGTTAGTCCGGGGTTAGTTTCATTCAAATCATGCAAATTAGAGTCCAAAACAAGAGGAAAAGCATTAGGAAAAGTAGATATGTTGGAGATGTATCAACTCCCCCAGGCGTAAACCTTTGCTTGTCCGCAAGCAACTCAGTTGATAAACTGAAAGTGAAAAAGAAAAACTTTTACGAACGCTTTTGCTCTTGTTTGCATAAATAAGTTTAAACAACACCCAGGTTTTCAGCCACATTATAACTAAGCATGCTGATAGTAACTCTTAAATATTATAATTACTCATATCAATGACATAATCAGCTAGCGAGCAATAATAAGATATCTCAAACAGCAACACGTTGTCAAAACAACCATGATATAGTATGACAACAGTGGTATCTCGCTAGCCCTTTCTGAGACCACAAAACATAAATGCAGAGCAACTCCAAAGTTCAAGCAGCGACTAAACATTGTAATTCATGGTAGAAAAGATCCAATCATGATGCACCCAACATTAGCTACACACAATGCATAAGTCATGACAACTGTGCTCTCAGGTTCTAGCGCTTGTTTTAGAAGGTGATGACACAACATATAAGTAAATAGATAGTCCCTTCGCAGAGGGAAACAGTGATTTGCAGAGATGCCAGAGCTCATTTTTTAAAACAGAGGTAAATGATATTTTGACACATGCACCCTTTTCGTTTACTTCACGACCCTCGAGTATCAATATCTTCCAGGCTAAGCACACTAGTGGCGGTTCCCAATCGATAAAAGTAAAGGTCTTGACTCCATTGGGAGTTTTTGTTTGATTATTTGAGAGATTAACTCTTTTTCAGTTTGCAATTTGGGACTAGGCATCCCTATTACCACCCTTTTCTCGTGCGATGGCGAATAAATAAACACTTGACCTGAGAATATCCCATTTAACATGGAGGATACCGACCACCTCCTGTCGTTCCATGAATTATACAGGCACACAAAAAGGATATTTATTTAGAAGGTTTTAGAGGTGGCACATGCGAACTTACTTAGGACGGCTGCTACCTCTTGAGCATGTGTTGGTTTTTCCCTTGAAGAGGAAAGGGTGATGCAGCAAAGTAGCGTAAGTATTTCCCTCGGTTTTTGAGAACCAAGGTATCAATCCAGTAGGAGGCCACACGCAAGTCCCTCGTACCTACACAAACAAATAAGAACCTTGCAACCAACGAGATAAAGGGGTTGTCAATCCCTTCACGGCCACTTGCAAAAGTGAGATCTGATAGAGATGATAATATTTTTGGTATTTTTATGATAAATATTGAAAGTAAAGATTGCAAAGTAAAAATAGATTGGAAGCTTAAATGATGGAAAGTAGACCCGGGGGCCATAGGTTTCACTAGTGGCTTCTCTCGAGATAAAATAATTAATACGGTGGGTGAACAAATTACTATCGAGCAATTGATAGAAAAGTGCATAATTATGAGAATATCTAGGCATGATCATGTACATAGGCATCACGTCCGTGACAAGTAGATCGATTCCTGCCTGCATCTACTACTATTACTCCACACATCGACTGCTATCCAGCATGCATCTAGAGTATTAAGTTCATAAGAACAGAGTAACACATCAAGTAACATGACATGATGTAGAGGGATAAACTCAAGCAATATGATATAAAAACCATCTTTTTATCCTCGATGGCAACAATACAATACGTGTCGTTTCTCCTACTGTCACTGGGATCGAGCACCGCATGATTGAACCCAAAGCTAAGCACTTCTCTCATTGCAAGAAAGATCAATCTAGTAGGCCAAACCAAACTGATAATTCGAAGAGACTTGCAAAGATAGCCAATCATACATAAAAGAATTCAGAGAAGATTCAAATATTGTTCATAGATAATCTTGATCATAAACCCACAATTCATCAGATCTCGACAAACACACCGCAGAAAGAGTTACATCAAATAGATCTCCAAGAAGATCGAGCAGAACTTTCTATTGAGATCCAAAGAGAGATACGAAGCCATCTATCTAATAACTATGGAACCAAAGGTCTGTGGTAAACTACTCACACATCATCGGAGAGGCTATGGTGTTGATGTAGAAGCCCTCCGTGATTGATTCCCCCTCCGATAGAGCACCGGAAAAGGCCCCAAGATGGGGTCTCATGGGTACAGAAGGTTGCTGCGGTGGAATTAGGTTTTCTTGGTGCTCCTGGATGGTTTCGGGGTACGTAGGTATATATCGGAGGAAGAAGTAGGTCGGTGGAGCCACGAGGGGCCCACGAGGGTGGAGGGCGCGCCCAGGGGGGTTAGGCGCACCCCGTGCCTCGTGGCCTCCTCGTTGATTACTTGACGTCCACTCCAAGTCCTCTGGATCACGTTTGTTCCAAAAATAACTCTCCTGAAGGTTTCATTCCGTTTGGACTCCGTTTGATATTCCTTTTCTGCGAAACACTGAAATAGGCAAAAAAACAACAATTTGCACTGGGCCTTGGGGTAATAGGTTAGTCCCAAAAATAATATAAAAGTGTATGAATAAGCCCATTGAACATCCAAAACAGAATATATAATAGCATGGAGCAATAAAAAATTATAGATATGTTGGAGATGTATCAAGCATCCCCAAGCTTAATTTCTGCTCGTCCTCAAGTAGGTAAATGATAAAAACAGAATTTTTGATGTGGAATGCTACTTAGCATATTCTTCAATGTATTTCTTTTCACTTTGGCATGAATGTTCAGATCCGAAAGATTCAAGATAAATGTTTAATATTGACATGAAAATAATAGTACTTCAAGCATACTAACAAAGCAATCATGTCTTCTCAAAATAACATGGCCAAAGGAAGTTATCCCTACAAAATCATATAGTCTAGCTATGCTCTATCTTCACCATACAAAGTATTTAAATCATGCACAACCCCGATAACAAGCCAAGCAATTTTTTCATACTTTTGATGTTCTCAAACTTTTTCAATCTTCACGCAATACATGAGCGTGAGCCATGGATATAGCACTATAGGTGGAATAGAATGGTGGTTGTGGAGAAGGCAAAAATGAGAAGATAGTCTCACATTAACTAGGTGTATCAATGGGCTATGGAGATGCCCATCAATAGATATCAATGTGAGTGAGTAGGGATTGCCATGCCACGGATGCACTAGAGCTATAAGTGTATGAAAGCTCAACGAAAGAAACTAAGTGGGTGTGCATCCAACTCGCTTGCTCACGAAGACCTACAACATTTTGAGGAAGCCCATCATTGGAATATACAAGCCAAGTTTTATAATGTAAAGTTCCCACTAGTATATGAAAGTGACAAAATAAGAGACTCTCTATCATGAAGATCATGGTGCTACTTTGAAGCACAAGTGTGGAAAAAGGATAGTAACATTGTCCCTTCTCTCTTTTTCTCTCATCATTTTTTTATTTGGGCCTTCTCCCCCTTTTTTGGCCTCTTTTTTTCGTCCAGAGTCTCATTCCGACTTATGGGGAAATCATAGTCTCCATCATCCTTTCCTCACATGAGACAATGCTCTAATAATGATGATCGTCACACTTTTATTTACTTACAACTCAAGAATTACAACTCGATACTTAGAACAAAATATGACTCTATGTGAATGCCTTCGGCGGTGTACCGGAACATGCAATGAATCAAGAGTGACATGTATGGAAGAATTATAAAGGTGGCTTTGCCACAAATACGATGTCAACTACATGATCATGCAAAGCAATATGACAATGATGAAGTGTGTCATAATAAACGGAACAGTGGTAAGTTGCATGGAAATATATCTCAGAATAGCTATGAAATTGCCATAATGGGTAGGTATGGTGGCTGTTTTGAGGAATATATATGGTGGGTATATGATACCGGCGAAATGTGTGCGGTATTAGAGAGGCTAGCAATGGTGGAACGGTGAGAGTGCGTATGATCCATGGACTCAACATTAGTCATAAAGAACTCACATACTTATTGCAAAAATCTATTAGTTATCAAAACAAAGTACTAAGCGCATGCTCCTAGGGGGATAGATTGGTAGGAAAAGACCATCGCTCGTCCCCGACCGCCACTCATAAGGAAGACAATCAATAAATAAATCATGTTCCAACTTCATCACATAACGGTTCACCATACATGCATGCTACGGGAATCACAAACTTTAGAACAAGTATTTCTCAAATTCACAACTACTCGACTAGCATGACTCTAATATCACCATATTTTGATCTCAAAACAATTATCAAGTATCTAACTTCTCTTAGTATTCAATGCACTTAATAGTTTTTATCTTGGATGCCTATCATATTAGGAGTAAATTTATAACCAAAGCAAATTACCATGCTCTTCTAAAAGACTCTCAAAATAATATAAGTGAAGCATGAGAGATCAATAATTTCTATAAAATATAACCACCACCGCGCTCTAAAAGATATAAGTGAAGCGCCAGAGCAAAATTGTTTAGCTCAAAAGATATAAGTGAAGCACAAAGAGTATTCTAATAAATTCCGAATAATGTATGTCTCTCTCAAAAGGTGTGTACAGCAAGGATGATTGTGGTGAACTCAAAGGCAAAGACTCAAATCATACAAGACGCTCCAAGCAAAACACATATCATGTGGTGAATAAAAATATAGCTCCAAGTAAAGTTACCGATGGACGAAGACAAAAGAGGGGATGCCTTCCGGGGCATCCCCAAGCTTAGGCTTTTGTATTGTCCTTAGATTTTACCTTGGGGGTGACTTGGGCTTCCCCAAGCTTAGGCTCTTGCCACTCCTTGTTCCATAATGCATCAAATCTTTACCCAAAACTTGAAAACTTCACAACACAAAACTTAACAGAAAATCTCGTGAGCTCCGTTACGAAAGAAAAACAAAACACCACTTCAAGGTAGTGTAATGAACTCATTATTTATTTATATTTGTGTTAAACCTACTTTATTCCAACTTCTATATGGTTCATAAACTCCATTACTAGCCATAGATTCATCAAAATAAGCAAACAACACACGAAAAACAGAATCTGTCAAAAACAGAACAATGTGTAGTAATCTGTACCTAACGCAAACTTCTGGAACTCCAAAAATTCTAAAATAAATTTCTGGACGTGAGGAATTTATATATTAATCATATAAAAAAGAATCAACTAAATAGCACTCTCCAGTAAAAAGTTGTAGCTAATCTCGTGAGCGCTAAAGTTTCTGTTTTTTTACAGCAAGATCAAAAAGACTTCACCCAAGTCTTCCCAAAGGTTCTACTTGGCACAAACACTAAATAAAACACAAAAACACATATAACCAGAAGCTATATGGATTATTTATTCCTAGACAGAACCAAAAAGCAAGAAACGAAAATAAAATTGGGTTGCCTCCCAACAAGCGCTATCGTTTAACGCCCCTAGCTAGGCATAAAGGCAAGGATAGATCTAGGTATTGCCATCTTTGGCAGGCAATCCATAAGTGGCTCTCATAATAGGTTCATAAGGTAATTTAATTTTATTTCTAGGAAATTGTTCCATGCCTTTCCTTAGCAGAAGTTGGAATCTAATATTCCCTTCCTTCATATCAATAATTGCACCAATCGTTCTAAGAAAAGGTCTTCCAAGAATAATAGGACATGAAGGATTGCAATCTATATCAAGAACAATGAAATCTACCGGCACATAATTCCTATTTGCAACAATAAGAACATCATTAATTCTTCCCATATCTTTCTTAATGGTGGAATCCGCAAGGTGCAAGTTTAAAGAACAATCTTCAAATTCACGGAAACCCAACAAATCACACAAAGTTTTTGGAATACTGGAAACACTAGCACCCAAATCATAAAGCATAGCATTCATGATCTTTAATTTTAATTTTAATAGTAGGTTCCCACTCATCATAAAGTTTTCTAGGGATATAAACTTCAAATTCAAGCTTTTCGTCATAAGATTGCATTAAAGCATCAACGATATGTTTAGTAAAAGCCTTATTTTGACTATAAGCATGCGAAGAATTTAGCACGGATTGCAACAAGGAAATACAATCTATTAAAGAACAATTATCATAATTAAATTCCTTGAAATCCAAGATAGTGGGTTCATTGCTATCTAAAGTTTTGACCTCTTCAATCCCACTTTTACCAAATTTTGTATCAAGTTCTAAAAACTCCAAATCATTGGGACGCCTTTTAACTAAAGTTGACTCATCTCCAGTCCCATCATTATCAAGATTCATATTGTAAAACAAAGATTTAAATAGGGGACACATCAATCACTTTTAGATCTTAATCCTTATTACCTTCTAAATCTTCTAGTTTAGCGGCCATATTATTGACTAAGGTGGCCTGCTTATCCGAAATTTGGGCTATTAATTTTTCAAGATGAGCAAACTGAGATCTCAAGCCATAAAATTCCTTAGATATATCATCAAGTTCTTTATTCATGTACTCCATAAAGCTTTTTTGTTCTTTAAGCTTGTTTTTAAAGAAATTATTATGCTCAAATTGCAAGGGTGAAGTGGGGGAGAGGAAAACAAGATGCAAATGGCAAATAATGTAATGTGAGGGATAAGAGTTTGTGATGGGTACTTGGTATGTCTTGAATTGTGTGTAGACTCCTTGGCAACGGCGCCATAAATCTTTCTTGCTACCTCTTGAGCATGCGTTGGATTTTCCCTTGAAGAGGAAAGGGTGATGCAGCAAAGTAGCGTAAGTATTTCCCTCAGTTTTTGAGAACCAAGGTATCAATCCAGTAGGAGGCCACACGCAAGTCCCTCGTACCTACACAAACAAATAAGAACCTTGCAAACAACGTGATAAAGGGGTTGTCAATCCATTCACGGCCACTTACAAAAGTGAGATCTAATAGAGATCATAATATTTTTGGTATTTTTATGATAAAGACTGAAAGTAAAGATTGCAAAGTAAAAATAGATTGGAAACTTATATGATGGAAGTAGACCCGGGGGCCATAAGTTTCACTAGTGGCTTCTCTCAAGATAGCATGAGTATTACGGTGGGTGAACAAATTACTGTCGAGCAATTGATAGAAAAGTGCATAATTATGAGAATATCTAGGCATGATCATGTATATAGGCATCACATCCGTGACAAGTAGACCAACTCCTGCCTGCATCTACTACTATTACTCCACACATCGACCGCTATCCAACATGCATCTAGAGTATTAAGTTCATAAGAACAGAGTAACATATTAAGTAAGATGACATGATGTAGAGGGATAAACTCAAGCAATATGATATAAACCCCATCTTTTATCCTCGATGGCAACAATACAATACGTGTTGTTTCCCCTACTGTCATTGGGTTCGAGCACCGCATGATTGAACCCAAAGCTAAGCACTTCTCTCATTGCAAGAAAGATCAATCTAGTAGGCCAAACCAAACTGATAATCTGAAGAGACTTTTAAAGATAACCAATCATACATAAAAGAATTCAGAGAAGATTCAAATATTGTTCATAGACAATCTTGATCACAAACCCACAATTCATCGGATCTCGACAAACACACTGCAAAAAGAGTTAAATTCAATAGATCTCCAAAAAGATCGAGGAGAACTTCGTATTGAGATCCAAAGAGAGAGAAGAAGCCATCTAGCTAATAACTATGGACCCAAAGGTTTGTGGTAAACTACTCACACATCATTGGAGAGGCTATGGTGTTGATGTAGAAGCCCACCGTGATCGATTCCCCCTCCGGCAGAGTGTCGGAAAAGGCCCCAAGATGGGATCCCACGGGTACAGAAGGTTGCGACGGTGGAATTAGGTTTTCGTGGTGCTCCTGGATGGTCTTGGGGTACATAGGTATATATAGGAGGAAGAAGTAGGTCGGTGGAGCCACGAGGGGCCCACGAGGGTGGAGGGCGCGCCCAGGGGGTAGGTGCGCCCCTGCCTCGTGGCCTCCTCGTTGATTACTTGACATCCACTCCAAGTCCTCTAGATCATGTTTGTTCCAAAAATAACTCTCCCGAAGGTTTCATTCCGTTTGGACTCCGTTTGATATACCTTTTCTGCGAAACACTAAAATAGGAAAAAAACAACAATTTGCACTGGGCCTTGGGTTAATAGGTTAGTCCCAAAAATAATATAAAAGTGTATAAATAAGCCCATTAAACATCCAAAACAGAATAAATAATAGCATGGAGCAATAAAAAATTATAGATACGTTGGAGATGTATCAACGGCAGGGTAATACCGCATATAGGTAGGTATGGTGGACTCGTCTGGAATAACTTTCACTACAGGAATCAACTATTTTGCTGTCTGCCACGGCGGACGGCAAAGGCATGAACGGCGGACGGCAAAGGCCTTTGCCATTAGCCGCGGACGGCAAAAGGCTCCGGCAACGTAGGCTACGGTAAACAGCTACTTTGCCGTCTGCTTTCTGGCGGCTGACCCTTTGCCGTCCGCGGCGGACGGCAAAGAGAGCGGACAACAATAATTGCGCCGTCAGTCCGTTAAGTGGCTAACGGCAGGCCTTTGTCGTCCGCCGCTGACGGCAAAATTTCTAGTGTCTTTGCCGTCCGCCGTATGATGTCATCTACACATCACTACATGGCAGGTTCTTTGCCGTCTGCCACTGATGGCAAAGTCTTTGCCGTCTGCCACTGTAGGCAAACTGGCCAAATGAGTCAGCTCCCAGGAAGCACAGCTGGATGCCACGTGTCTTCTTTGCCGTCCGCGGCAGACGGCAAAGAGCCCGTTGCCGTCGGTGGCAGACGGCAAAGAGCCTGCATATTGGCTCTTTTATCTGTTTTTTATTAAATCCAACAATTTTCATCACAAATATATATGACATATATAGATATATTTCAAAAGGCCATTACAGAGCAAACATATAAGATATCCAACACATAACTTCATCATCCAACCATATATATTACATGCATAGTTCCATCATGCATAACAAGTTCAACATAGAGGCATCCAACCATATATATTACAATAGTTTCATCCAACGATACAAAAGAAACAGAGAAAGGGATAAGGAGCACTCCATCTATGCAAGCTTTCATCAAGTGAATGAAATCCGCAAAATGAAAAATAAGAAAGTTAGAACAAGAAGAGTAGAACAAGAAGAAGAGTAGAACAAGAAGAAGAGTAGAACAAGAAGAGTAGAACAAGAAGAAGACTAGAACAAGAAGAGTATGTCATTTATGAGCTAACTTACGTGAAATGGATCATATATGAGCTAACTAAGTTGAAATGGGTCGTTTATGAGCTAGCTAAGGTGAAATGGATCATTTATGAGCTAACTTAGTTGAAATGGGTCGTTTATGAGCTAACTAAGGTCAAATGGATCGTTTTTTAGGTAACTAATGAAATGGATCGTTTTTTAGCTAACTTAGGTGAAATGGATCGTTTTTAGCCAACGTAGGTGAAATGGATCATTTATGAGCTAACTTAGTTGAAATTGATAGTTTTTTTAGCTAACTTAGGTGAAATGGATCATTTATGAGCTAATTTAGTTGAAATGGATCTTTTTGAGCTAACTTAGGTGAAATGGATAATTTAAGAGCTAATTTAGGTGGAATGGATCGTTTTTTAGCTAACTTGGTGAAATGGATTGTTTATGAGCTAAATTAGTTGAAATGGATCGTTTATGAGATAACCTAGGTAAGATGGGTCATTTTGGAGTTAACCTAGGTGAAATAGGTCATTTTAAAGCTAACGTAGGTAAAATGGATCATTTAGGAGCTAATATAGGTAAAATGGGTCATTTTTTAGCTAACTTGGATGAACTGGATCATTTATAAGCTAACCTAGGTAAAATGGGTCATTTTAGAGCTAACTTAGGTAAAATGGATCGTCTATGAGCTAACTAAGCTAATTATGCAATTTTTGACATAAGTAAGCTAAGTACAGATCGTTTTAGAGCTAACTTAGGTAAAATGGATGGTTTTGGAGGTCGGTAAGCTTATTAAGTCATTTTGGAGGAGAAGAAGCTAAGTCTAGGTCATTATGGTAAGCATTGGAGGAAATAAAGCTAAGTCTAGGTCTTTATGGATGTGTTAAGCAGAACACTAGATAAACTTACCAAGATCCAGGAGGTGTAGGAGCGCGGTGGCTCGTGTCGGTAGCTGGAGAAGGATCGTGCGATGCTTGTCTGGAGTTACCCTGCACCAAAGATCATTTCCAATGTCCTGTTAGCATGATGACACTCAAATGTTAAGACTAGCTAGTAATGTCCATTCAAATAAAACTCACCGTGGTCCCAGGAGCAATCACTGGCATCGGCGGAGCGGTCTGACCTATCTTCTCACACACAGACTGCACATTTGGTTTTGACGACTCAGTCATACTAGTTAGTAATGAGACAAACACTACATGAATGTTTTGGCTAATCTGCAGAAGAAACTTACCACAAGGAGCTCGTACATGGCCCTTGCTTGCATGTCATTCCGTGCCCTCTCCTCCTCCATCATCATTGCCGTCCTGTCCTCCAACTCCCGCTGCCTCTCTGCCGCCTCCGCCAGAAGTTTCTCCGTTCTATCTCTCTCACTCTGTATAGCAGCCTGCAACACCACTCACATGACCATTTGTAATCATTGATGGAAGCGCACACAATGTAATGGAGAAAGATAACTGAGTATGTATCACTAACCTTGATGGCGAGTTGCATTGGCCGTTCACGAGGCCTTATCTCAGGAGCGGAGCTCGACTGGCGCGCCTTGATCTCTGGGAGAGTGCTAGGACAACGGATAAGTCCATCTCCAATGGCTATGGAGCCATGGGACCTCCCGCCACCCGATATCATCACCAGCTCTGGATCAATGGGACCCTGGTTCGGGTTAAAGTCCTCCCCTTTCCTCGCCTTCCCCTCATCTCTATATCTCACGAGCTTGTTGTGGGAGGAGATGTTGGTGAAGTTGTTTGCATCATCGAGGTCAGACTGAGAGAAAGCCTTGACTTTCTTGAAAGAGGCAGTGTGGGCCATGGAATACAGGTCGTACACCTCTGGCACCTTATCCGCCTTATTGTAGCGTGCCTGAAAGAGAGAAACAATGAAAATTAGTAATTAAAGGGCTCAAGCTAGCATGATGAATGAATTGCATGAATCATGAAGCAAACCACATACCCAGTTGCGCCCGAACTGATATAAGTTGGAGCTGCCTTGATGGTGTCGCACACCTTCCATTTGGGCACGTTTGTCCTTGGCCTCCTTGTGGAGGGCTAGCCATTGTTTTGAGCACCACTCATCGACCAACACCTCCCAACAATCCATCCGATCCGCACACCATCTCGGAGGCGCCTAAGTTAGCAAATAGAAACTTGAGCGCTACGGCTAAGAATTACTAAATGAAGGAACTTAAGTAGAGAAGGCCTTAAGAATTACCTTCATGTACTGCTCCTTACTCAGGAACTTATCGCGCCACGCCGGCTTGGTCTTCTTGATACCACGCAAGGCGTAGTAGTCTCGAACAGCCTGCACCCGAGCCTCGTGCCGTAAGTTCTGGAGTAGGCGCTTGCAGACTTTCTCGATAACATGTGCCGCGTCCTCCTTGTATCCCTCCTCACACCTGTAGAATGTCTGCAACCAAATGAGACAATATTCATTAGTACAATTAATAACTAGCTAGTTGAAGATTTTTAAATGTGTAAAGGAGAAATTACCCAGAACTTTCTGATCACCATGTCTGCCCTCGTGTCACACACGACACCGTCGATAATCTCATCCGGCGGGGCCGGGGGAGCCACGTAGTGCTCCCAGCTCAATCCAAGCTCTGGAAGCCGACCCTCACCAGGCAACATGACAAACCCCGGGAAGTTTTGCCGGCAAAGAACTCCAAGGACGGAGTTGGGCCGGCGGACACTATGATGGTGGTCCCAACCCCTGCAGCATGACAAGGCGAACGCATTAGTTATTTGAAGAAACGTGAATGCAGAAGGTACAAAATTATTAAATGCACTTACGTACCTCTCCCCATCAGGGAAAATCAACCACCTCTGCTCGCGGGTCACCAGCACGGACGGGAGCCATGTAGCACCACGCTGGTAGACGTTGCCCCCCTCCCCCCTCCTCATCAGTCGGCTCCCCGCCATCATCAGCATGGCCACTCGGCTCCCCACCATGCTCAGGCTGACCCGACCAGGTACCCCATCCAGACGTGTGCTCCTCCGGGGTCTCGTGGGCCGAAGGCCCGTCGACCCGAGGCTCGTGGGCCGAAGACTCGTGGACCGGAGGCTTGTGGACCGGAGTCCCTGCAGCCTCCTCCTTAGACGAGTCCGCCCTAGCAGTCACGTGCTCGGGTGAAACAGCTGGGGGCGGTGGCGAGGAAGGCGCCGTCAGAGTCACCCTACCTCCTCCTCTCCCACGACCACGTGCTCCACCTCCTTTCTTCTTCTTACCTCGTCCCCTGCTGGGCACCGCGGTCGACGAAGAAGGGCCCGACGGTGTCGCCATACTGTCCAGCAACGCTCGGCGGAGAGGTGCGTGTGGAATGGAAGACCTCACACCACGCGCCGATGAAGAAGGGGCCTCGGCGCGTTCCCGACCAGCGCCCACCATCTTTCAACACCTGCCATGACAAAGAATAAAGAAATTAGTACAACATAAAAAAAGTACCGACATGAATAATAATATGTATATCACTTAAGTGTATCATCATCAAGTACAACATAAAAAAATTGAATACCTGACACTACCAATAATCTCGATCAGTATCATCAATAAATGCATAATCATCGTCATCACTATAATCAATTATGGGCTCATAGGGTTCATTGGCATCAACATGTGCAAGGCCACCTTGACGTAATCGGTCAAGCATTGACAGGTCATCCGCAACAGTAACCTCTTCTTGTTCCGGCTCTTCTTCTTCCTCCTCTGGGGTGATGTCGGATTCATTGTCGCTGTCTACTTCAATGTTTTGGGGTGAAGTATAGCGGTTCTTGAAATGCTTTTTGGAAAGACGTGTCTCTTGGAAGAATTCTCCTTCATATGTGTCTGGGTTAATGTGAGGTTCATAATCCTCTTCCTTTGGGGGAGAAAGTCTAGCACGTGGTGGCACTTCATAAACGACATCCCAACCTTTCAGATTTGGATTAGTTTGGCAGGCCCAAGGTAGATAGAATACTTGGGTCGCCTGTTGAGCCATAATATAGACATCAGGAACATCTAAATTAGTGCTTTGGTTGATTTCAACTAGCCCTATATGTTCATGAGTCCTTCTAGTCTCCTTCGGCTGAAACCAATAACATTTGAAGACTACGACATTCGGTGGGTTTTCACCATAGAACATAAGTTCATAAATTGCTTCAACTCTCCCATAATACTCGGTACCTCCTTCACCGATAGCAGATACACAACAATTTGTAGACTTTCGGTCGGCCATAGATAGCTCTTTGCCATAGGTACGAAAGCGATACCCGTTGATGTCGTACTTGTCAAATGAACGGACCTTATAGTCAAAACCATTAGCGACTTGTCTCAATTCGGCGTCCATAGACTCTGAATTAGCCTACAAGTTTAACATATGAAAGGATTGTTGCATTATGCACAAATTAGTGAATGAAATGAAATTGTCTAATAGAAATTACCGTTTGTTTGAACCAAGAGATGAAACCGGGATAGCCACCTCCTTGCTTTGCGAGAAGCTCATACTCTTCGACGGAATCCTTTTGGACCTCCGCTCCATACGAGAATATGGCGACGTATCGACTGTATGACATATCCAGGAATAAGAGTAGTTCAAAGTCCAGGAATAAGAGTAGTTCAAAGGAAATAGAAGTTGCGAAACAATGTGCCGAGAACTTACTCGATGTACGGCCGCACTTCTATCAGGTTGTTGAAGATATACAACGAAATGGTCCGCCATTCTTTGTTATCCAAAGATACTGGATGTGAAACACTAGCTGGTGCGAGATTCCCTTTGAATAGGCTGAGGTTGGATCCACCCTTTTTAGGCTCGTCAGCATTGTACCGAGGCTTCGGATTATGCAAATGACGATTTTTGGCTTCGTAGTGCGCTGTTACGAAGTTTGCCGCCTCCTCTCGGATGAATGCCCCAGCCATCGATGCTTCAATTCTACGTTTATTTTTACATTTTTCTCGAAGCGTCTTCTGCATCCTCTCAGTTGGGTAGCACCAACGATTTTGCACGCCCCCCCCCCAATCTTGCCTCGGTCGGGAGATGCAAAATCAAATGCTGCATTGGATTAAAGAAGCCCGGTGGAAAGATCTTCTCTAACTTGCAGATCAACTCCGACGCCAACTCTTCCATTTCTTCTAGCACGCCAGGCGATAGTTCTTTCGCACAAAGAACACGGAAGAAATAGCTGAGCTCTGCCAGTACTAGCCATTCATCCTCAGGGATGAAGCCACGCAACATCACCGGCATTACCCGCTCAATCCATATGTGCCAATCATGACTCTTGAGACCAAATATCTTCAGTTTATCAAGATTCGCTCCCCTCTTTAGATTCGCTGCATACCCATCGGGGAACATCAACTGCTGTTGCACCCACAAGAGAATTTCCCTCATAGCTGGCCTTCCAAGATTGAACCATGCCTTTGGCTTCGTCCAGTTTTGCTTTCCTTTCGGTTCTTTCATGTTTTGTAACAGCCTATCACATAGCGCCTCCAGATCAACTCTAGCCTTAGTATTATCCTTTGACTTCCCATCTATGCCGAACAATGTACCAAAAAGTGCCTCGGCGATATTCTTCTCAGTGTGCATCACGTCGATGTTGTGTGGGCAAAGGAGGTCTTTGAAGTAAGGCAGATCCCATAAGCATGTTTTGTGAGTCCACACGTGCTTAGTATTATACCCCTTGAAGTACCCTGGACGTTGTGGATCTGGCTCGAGAGCGTTTAACTGATCCAGGGTCTGTTGGCCTGTCAATGCAGGTGGTGCAGAGTTTTTGACAACTCTACCCCTGATGAAGTTCTTCTTGTCTTTCCTGAACTTATGGCGGGGATCCAGGAACTGTCTATGCATGTCGAAGCAAGAAAACTTGCAACTGGCCTGAAGCCAACGAAACTCAAGAGCTCCCTTCCATGTGGGGCACGGGAACCTTCCATGCACACACCAGCCAACGAATAGCGCATATGCCGGCAAGTCATGCGTCGAGTACATGTACCAGACACGCATTATGAAGTTCCGTTTGCTAAAGGCATCGTATGTCTTGAACCCATTATCCGAGGCTTCTTGCAATTCGTCCTTAAGCGGCTGCATGTACACATTCGTATTTTTGCCCGGATAGTTGGGTCCTGGAATTATCAACGTCAGGAAAATGTTCTTTCTTTGCATAATCTGTCCGGGGGGGGGGGAGATTGAGTGGAAAGACAAATACGGGCCAACAACTGTATTGGGCTGCCGTCATACCAAACACACTGAACCCATCCGTGCTGACGCCGACTCGAAGATGCCTCGGATCTGCCGCTTTGTCAGCATGTAATTCATCAAACTTTTTCCACGCAACACCATCCGATGTGTGTACCATCATCAGATTCCCATCTGCATCTAGTTTGGTTCTTTTGCCTGTTTTGTGCCATGTCATCTGTCTGGCCGTCTCTTCAACCATGAAAATACGTTGAAGTCTTGGTACGATTGGCATATACCGAAGAACACTAACGGGGATTTTGGTCTGTGTCTTCTCACCCATACCGTTGTCTACCACAATATACCTGGAAGACTTGCAAATGGGACAATAGTTCAAGTCCGCATAGTCAAGCCTAAATAAGGCACATCCTTTCTCACAGGCATGTATCTTCTCATAGGGCATCTTCAGTGCACGGAGGATTTTGTTCGACTGGTACAGGTTTTCAGGCATTACATGGCCTTTGGGTAGAAAGCGTCCAAATACTGTCATAATTGCGTCATAGCATTCTCTGCCCAAGTTGAACTGAGCCTTCAGAGCCATTACTTGTGAGATGGCATCCAACTTACAAAGCTCAGTGTGCTCGTGGAGCGAACGTTTTGAAGACTCCAACATTTCATTGAAGGCCTTTGCAGATTCCTCCATCTCCTTGTCCGAATCCCGAGCATCATCATAGCCTTGCACCATGTTTTCCATCCCGGTACCATGCTCGTCGGTGCGACGACGATCCACCTCAGCTCGGTCACGTTGGGCAGACTCACCATGAAATGTCCACAGCGTATAATCGGGCGTAAAACCACTCTTCTGCAGGTGTTTGCCCATTTCAGCCTCCGTCTTCTTTTCCCAATTGCCGCATCGGAAACAGGGGCACCAGGTTTTCTTTTGGCCATTTGCAAATGCGGCTTGCACAAACCCCTTAGTTTTTGTGAACCATTCAGCGCTCCATTTGTTCTGACCAGTGTGACCGGTATACATCCACGCACGGTCACTCATCTTGACTTCCAGAGCAACTGGGCACACAACAATTATATATGTAATTCACCACGTATATATTCATCAGTTGATCTACTTTGTCAATTTTATTACGTCCATGCAACCTACACTCTAATAGGTAATGATAGGTCCTAATCCCACCTGTGTATGTGTAGATTGGGTTCATTTTCCCATGCTATGCTCCGGATCCGACGCGAAATTTTGGCAGCACCTCCCCGCTGTTCTCCTGATACACGTCTCTGCAATAAACAGAGAGGATGTGTACCCGGAGAACAACAGGGGAGGCACTGACGAAATATATGCGTCGGATCCGGAGCAAAGCATATGGGAAAACGAACCCAATCTACACATACTCGGGCTGTCCATGGATAGCGTTGGACAATTCGAAAGAATCAAGGTTATACATATGCAAATGCATGCATATTTATAACTATGACGCTTTCGAACAGGAGACACATATTGGTTACGCATACTGATGATTCAAGACACATATATAGCTAGCTACCAAGTTTCATCAGAATAGATCAAATAATTAATGGGGGAGGAGGACTTGTCATTTGTGCTCACCCACGAACGAAGGGCCAGAGATCGTCAAACGCACGACGAGGTCGTCGAACACCAAACCTCGCAGCGATGAAACAACTGCACATTTAAAACTACACGATCAACACAATTATATATGATGTTTTTCATAACAAAATCGAAAAATATATGAGCTAACTAATAATTCACAAATATATGACCCCGTCGGCCTCTGGAAGGCCAAAGAACACCTTTTCGGGAGGTGTCGGTGGTTGGGGTGTCCTGTCGGTGTCGGGGTGCCGTGTCGGGGTCGGGGTCGGGTTCGCGGGGTCGGGGTGTCGGGTCGGGGTGCCGGGTCGGGGTCGGGGTGCCGTGTCGGTGCCGGGGTGTCGTGTCGGTGTCGGGGTCGGGGTCTCGGGGTCGGGGTGTCGGGTCAGGCTCGGGGTCGGGGTGTCGGGGTCGGGGTCGGGGTGTCGGGGTGTCGGGGTCGGGGTCTAGGGGTCGGGGTGTCGTGTCGGGGTGCCGGGTCGGGGTCGGGGTGCCGTGTCGGGTCGGGGTGCCGTGTCGGGTCGGGGTTTTTTCCCCCTCTTTTTTCCTTTTCTTCTTCCTCCTATTCTTCCTTTTCTTCCTTTTTTTCCTTCTTCTTCTTCTTCTTCTTCTTCTTCTTCTTCTTCTTCTTCTTCTTCTTCTTCTTCTTCTTCTTCCTCCTTTCCTTTTTCCTCTTCTTCTTCTCCTCCTCTCCTCTTTTTTCTTCTTCTTCTTCCTCTTCTTCTTTTTTCTTCTCCTCCTCCTCTTCTTCTTCTTCCTTTCCTTTTTCCTCTTCTTCTTCTCCTCCTCTCCTGTTTTTTTCTTCCTCTTCTTCTTCTTTCCTGAAACTGAACTAAACCTAAAACTAAACCTAAATCTAAAACTAAAACTAAAACTAAAACTAAATCTAAACTAAACATAAACCTAAAACTAAAAATATAGAAAAAAAGGAAAAAAACTAAATCTAAACCTAAAACTAAACTAAAACTAAAACTAAACCTAAAACTAAACATAAACCTAAAAATTAAAAAACAGAAAAAAAGGAAAAACAGAGGAGAGGTAGAGCTCACCTGGGCCGGTGGAGCAGGTGGCCGGTGGAGGAGGGGGGCAGGGCGGCCTGGAGCGGCGGCGCCGGGCCCGGGGGGCCGGGGCACGGCGGCGCCGAGACGGCTGGGCGACGGGGGCGATGGGGCGGGGGGCGGTGGGGCGACGGCGCCGGGCGGCACTGGCGACGAGGTGGGAGCCGGTGGAGGAGGGGGGCGGGGCGGCCTGGGGCGGCGGCGCCGGGCCCGGGGCGGTGGGACGCTGGGGGGCCGGGGCGCCGAGACGGCAGGGCGGCGGGGCGACGGGGCGGGGGCGGTGGGGCGACGGGGCGGGGGGGCGGGGGTGGGGCGGTGGGGCGACCGGGTGGCGGCGAGGGGTGGGGGGCGGCGGCGCGCGTGTGGGAGCAGGCTAGGGAGAGAAACAGAGAAAGAGGGGCGGGGGGGGGGCGTTAGATACGTTTAATCTTTGCCGTCCGCCCCCTTTGCCGTCCGCTTTTTTGCTCTTTGCCGTCTGCTAGCAGACGGCAAAGAGGGGGGGGGGGCGTTAAGTATTTTTTAAGCAGCTCCTCAGTGGGCCCCCTCCCTCTTTGCCGTCTACTAGCGGACGGCAAAGATTGTTTGCCGTCAGCTAGCAGACGGCAAAGAACTGGCTGATGGCAAAGACATTCTTTGCCATCAGCCAGTTCTTTGCCGTCTGCTTTTAGGTAGCTGATGGCAAAGAGCTTCTTTGCCATCTGCTAGCAGACGGCAAAGAGCTAGCAGATGGCAAAGTAGCTGATTCCACTAGTGTTTGGGTTCAAGGTTTTTGATGTACAAGCAGAATTCCCACTTAGTACAGGCGAAGGCTAGCAATCAGATTGAGAAGCGGCCAGCTAGAGAGCAACAACGGTCATAAACATGCATTATACATAAGTAACAGTGGACACTAGCATGAGTAGGATATGAACACCATGAACATAAATATCATAGAGGCTATGTTGGTTTTGATTCAACTACATGCATGAACATGTGCCAAGTCAAGCCACTCGAACATTCATAGGAGGATACTATATCATCATACTACATCACAATCATTTTAACGCAATGTTGATATCCAAGATAAATCATTATCCACTCCTAGGTACTTATGCATGGCATGAGAAACTATAATCTCTAATTGTCATTGCAAAGATGTTTAATCATAGTGGGTCGAATCATGGATACTAGGTTAAACGTATTTACACAAACAGAACAAGTCGAGTTCATACCAGTTTCTCTCTGACATGGCCAGTTCATCGAATATCGTCATTATTGCCTTTCACTTGCACGACCGAACGATATGAAAGTAATAATAGTGCAAGAGTGCCATGGACTAAGCTGGAATCTGCAAACATTTTATTGAACAGGAGAAGACAAGGTAAAATGTGCTCTTTATTAGATCGACAATTATTCATATGAGATCCACTCAACATTTTCATCATGGTTTTCTCCTCGGTAAGAATCGAATAAAAGGAAAAGAAATTCAGAGAAACACACTGAAATATTTTTGGAGTTTTTGGTTTTCT
This sequence comes from Aegilops umbellulata, assembly GCA_032464435.1. Taxonomy (NCBI): domain Eukaryota; kingdom Viridiplantae; phylum Streptophyta; class Magnoliopsida; order Poales; family Poaceae; genus Aegilops; species Aegilops umbellulata. The sequence continues at coordinate 97,159,286 of CP136060.1, forward strand.
TGAACAAGCAAATAAAAGGGAAAAGAAAAAACGAGAAAAACTATTGACACGGGAAATCTCCCAACAAGCAAAAGAAGAACAAGGAAATCTTTTTGGGTTTTCTTCTTTTTAATATTACTACTAAGCATGCATAGAAAGTAAATTAACTACAACTATTTTTTTTGGTTTTTCTAAAAAATTTCAGACACACAAGAAGAAAGCAAGAAAAAAATCAAAGCATGGATGATACAATGAAAAAGTGTGAACACCGACTAATGAAATAAGTGAACATGAATGTAAAGTCAGTGGAAACACGTACTCCCCCAAGCTTAGGCTTTTGGCCTAACTTGGTAGTCGATCAGTAGCCTGGATGGTAGTAGGGGTAGTGAGGAGCGGGCATCCACTCATCCCACTGCTGAGGCTCCTACGCTGCCTCTACAGCAGCCTGAGCGTTCTAGTAGGTGATGATATCCGCAGGCATAATCCTATATCCTCCCCTAGCAACAAAATGAAATAAAGCAGGAGCAGGCAATGGGATAATATCACCAGTATCAACACTAAAAACCAGGTTATAAGGGATAGGAATGTTAGGATAATCTCATGCAAGAAAATGATGGTGTTCCATGGCTGCGCGGTCTAGGTAAACCTTGGTCAAAGGGTAATAATGAGGGCGTATCTCAACATTAAAGTGAGCCACCAAACGAGTAGCATAAATCCCTCCATGTATTTTTCTCTGGGATTTATTAATATGGAGGCGACGAGCCACAATATCTCCCAAGCTATAAGTTTTGTCGCCCTCTAGTGCACGACGTAAAACAGCAAGGTTTTGTGAACTAAGTGCACCCACCTTCTCCCTAGCAAGCAAGCATTTTGTAATGAAAAGTGCAAAGTAATGAACAACAGGAAAATGCAAGCCAGCGGCAGTGGTAGCTGACACCCCTCTCTCATCTCCCACTATCAAAGTGCAATAAAAGGCCTCAAACCCAGCCGGCCTAGGCTCGGCTAAGCTCCCATCAGAAGGGATCATGCATATGTCACGAAATTCAGTAAGTGGTATCTGATGGTTTTCAGCATATATATCAAAGCTCACTTTAGGAGGATTATTCCTAGGAAGGAAAGTAAAACTTTGAACAAAGATGTTTGTGAGGATTTGGTGCTATTCACACTCATCCGCGAGGATTTGAAGCTCACTTAGGTCGGCATTAGCGGCATATTGTGTATACTCCTGAAGGATTCCAGCCTCTTCCAGGAACGGGGTGTGCGGCATATTTGTGAGGATTTGAAGCTCACTTTAGGTCGGCATTAGCAGCATATTGTGTGTAGTCCTGAAGGATTCCAGACTCTTCCAGGAATAGGGTGTGCGGCCATTCACATGGCCGTTGTCGGGGGAAATCTGCCTCCACGAACACCTATGGGGACCGAGCCCCTTTCTAGTTCGGCGTGGGGCGGAGGTCGCGCGAAGAGCGGATTGAGGCGATGCGCACAAGGGGTTTACCCAGCTTCGGGCCGCACAGATGCGTAAAACCCTACTGCTGCTTTGTGGTTTGTATTGTGTTCTTGCTCGGGAGCGCTGAGTGCTACAGTACACTCGGACAACTAATCGGACCGAGCGTGAGTGGCCTCCTTCCTCCCCCTCCATGTTGCGCATGGGGCCTCCTTTTATATGCGCAAGGGGTTACCCACAGGTGGCAACGTAGGCGGGGGTAAAACTGGAAAACGCTGTGTTTGGTACAGTTGTTGGCACAGTGCTATCATACCTAACTCTAACGGTAGGGGACAAGGGCATTAAATGCCCGTCTAGGTCGTCCAAACAGTGCAGAAAAGGGACCGTCAGGGGCACCACCGTTTGCCACGACGGCTATCCTGTCAGCGTTGCTTCGCCACCGCATGCCCCTGGCTGAGCAGCCTCTCGCCACATACGCCTGGAATGGCCCCAGAGCGACACGTGGGTGGATGAGCTGGAACGCAGGCGCGGGGTGGTGACTTGCCGCGGCAAGCGCCTTGCCGCGGTTGATGCCTTGTCGCGCCCGGGAGCTTGTCGCTCACCGGTCCTTGCCGGGACGCGTGGCGCATCGCAGCAAGTCTCTTGTCGTGCCCTGGTCGGCCTTCCCGGCAAGCTTCTCTTGCCGGGGCCTTGTGCTTCGAGCGGCCGTCCCGGCAAGCTCCTCTTGCTGGGGCCTTGCTCTCTTTGGGTGGCCTTCCCGGCAAGCTCCTCCTGCCAGGGCCTTGGCTCAAATACTTTGTTCTTGGATGGCCTAAAAAGGGACCATGGAGAGTTTTGGCGATCACCTGGCAAGCCTTGCCGCGGGGTGCTACGACTGCCCGTGCACAAGTTCGGGGTACTAAGGTACCCCTACTTTAGTACACCGACAGGAGCCCCCGGGCCTGGGCCATACACGGTGCCGAGCGCTGTTGGGCTAGGCCCAAAACAGTGCATGGGCACGCGCGTCCTGGGTCACGCTGCATCTTTTTCTGCATCCACCACGCCCTCCCCGAATGGTACGCATCGAACGTGGCATCGTGGGGAGAGGCGTGCGTGACATGGGCGGCGTGCGCGGGGCTGAGCCCCACAGGCATGCGTCACGTCACAATAAAGGGGGACGGTTCGCGCCATCTCCATAAGTGGAGGGAGGAGTGGAGGCGTGGCTCGTTTGCTGGACGGGGCCGAGGCACGGTTTCCGAGGCGTCCACTCCCCACGATCACGGGGCGGGGGGAGGTCGCCTCATCCGTCGCCTCGGTCCTGCACACCAGCCATGCGGCTTCCATGCACCTGGAGTTGCGGACGGTGGAGGCAGGAAACCGGGCCGTCGCGGGTCGAGGCAGCAGGCCGGTCCCAGTCGCCTGCTCTTCCTGCGTCTTGATTGGCTGAGCGGGGTGGCCGAGCCCCCACCCTGCTCCTTTATAAAGAGCAAGAGGGGGCGACGGAAATCCACACTCCTTCATCTTTTCTTCCCTTTAGCTTCTGATCCCCTCTCTCCATTCGCCATGGAGAAAGGGAACCCTGGTCCTTCATCGGTGGCGGCGAGGGTCGCCGCTAGGAAACGCGCCCCTCCTCCCCTTGCACCCGCGGTGGCAGAGCCAGCCGTAAGGGGAAGGGGAGGGGGCGAGGTCGTGGACGAGGCCGAGGCGCTCGGGGACGAGGCGGACGGGGCGATGCGCCGGCCTCGCCTCCGCCAGCGGCTCCTCTTCTCACGGCGGTCCACATCGGGGACGACCCTTGCGAGTTCTTTGTCAGGCTGCGCCGGACGCCTCGTCGTCGCCTCCGTCTCCCGGTTCCCTTCGCAAGCGTGATGGAGATGGAATAACCCGAGACGCTAAGACTGCGCATGAGGGGCTGCGGGATCAGCGGCACACGGGTCCACGTTGAGTCCCCAGCCCCCGGCGTGATGTATCTTGGTCGAGGGTGGAAGTCGTTCGCCCGAATCCACAGCTTGACGGAGGAGTTCACCCTCCATTTTAAGTTGATGGAGGGCGATCTCCTCTCCGTCAAGGTCTTTGGGTGCTACGGGACCCGGGCCTGGTGCTGCGTGGATAGCTCCTCCGATAGCGAAGGCTCCTCCTCGAGCGAGAGCGACGAGGAGGGGAGCGACAGCGACGACGAGGGTGGTGGTCGTCGGGATGACGGGTCCGACTAGGCGCCGGTCGCGGCTCCGTGTGGCACCGGCGACCCCATCATCCGTGTCGCCGGCTCCTTGAGCTTCTCGGGGTCGTCTTCCTTGGCGGCTGGCGTAGGGAGGCCGCGGAAGAGGAAGAGGGCGGGCAGCAAGGCCATCAACTCGGAGTACGGGGGCACGGCACCCTCGACAACGTGCTGACGTCCTGCCGCCTCGTCGAGCCCTGCTTCCGGCGCCGCCGTCACCGTCCAGCTTTCAGACGGCCCCCGGGGTGTTCTCTTGGTGTCTTCTGCCACCCGTAGCTCGCCTAGGCGCCCCTTTTGCCCTTCTCGCCTCCTTTTAAAGCTTGTAATCCCATAAGCCCTCAGGCTTTAGTTGCTTTTAAAGCTTGTAATCCCATCTCTCATGTTTTTCATTCTCTCTGAACTGTACCTGAGCGGAATGTTTTTTTAATGAAAAGGGGATGTTTGCCGGGCCATTTGTCCCGCGGGTAAAACCCACGCCAAGGAGCGAATCCTTTATATCGTTAAGAGAGACACTTCTTTGCCCGGCAACAGGCCCTGCCGTCTTCCCGCGCCACTCGACCTTTCTCACGCCTTTGGCGGAGGTAGGGATGAGGCGGCTTCGGGCTCCTCATTCCGTCCCTTTGCCGCCGCGGCTACTACCAAAACTAGCCCTAGGAACGCGCTCTGGGGCCCAGAGTTAAGGGAGCACGGTAGCTTTTTAGGAAGAAACAAGGTTTTCGCATTCCTCAGTCCATAAGAGAATGCATGACAAGGGATGAAAAACTTATCTGGGATTGCAGCCCCCGGCAACTTTGGCTTGCCGCGGGCGAATCTTTGTACTTGCAGCCCCCGGCAACACTGGTTTGCCGGGGACCAGATGCTGGTCCGCCCTTCTTCTCTTCTTCGTCCTTAAGCGGTCTGGCCAGGATATGCAAAACCCTGCGAACCAAGGGAAACGAAAGAACAGGAAAAAAGGACGCAGACCCGACCTCTAAGCTAGGGGTTAGTAGCTGTTAGGCACTATCAACCCTAACCAAGGACGAGACTCGACTCAGCATGCATGCTAAAACTTAGGGCGCCAGCGCTTCATTTACTGCTGCTCAGGGTCTGCGCCTGGCTTTGTACAGAGGATTACATGCAACAGCGACAAGACTTGTACAAAAGGGTGGTTGCCGGACGGGGTCCGACAACCGCGCCTTACGGGTAAAACTTACGAATATGCTCAATATTCCAGGAGTTGCTCACCGGAGTGCCACCTTCGGTCTCAAGGCGGACAGCGCCGGGCCTCGTGACTCATCTCACCCGGTAAGGGCCTTCCCACTTCGGCGTCAACTTGTTGTGATTCTTGGCGGACGGAGCGCACCGAAGAACAAGGTCGCCTTCCTCGAAGCTTCTGGCTTTAACTTTGCGGCTATGGTTGCGACGCAAAGCTTGCTGGTAGCGAGCGGCTCACACAGCAGCCTGAAGACGGTCTTCCTCAAGGAGCAGCACGTCATCTTCATGCAGCCGCTCTTGCTCAAGCTCATCATAAGCGAGCACTCGAGGTGACCCGTATACGAGTTCTGTGGGGGTAACTGCTTCTGCTCCATAGAGTAGAGCAAATGGTGTCTGGCCAGTGGCTCGATTTGGCGTCGTTCTGATCGACCAAAGAGCCACCGGCAGCTCCTCGATCCAGTTTCTTCCGCACTTGTGCAGCCCGTCAAAAGTTCTGGTCCTGAGCCCGCGCAGCACCTCGGCATTAGCCCTCTCCGCTTGACCGTTGCTTCTGGGATGAGCAACAGAAGCGAAGCAGACCTTGGCGCCGAGATATTGGACGTATTGCATGAAGGCGCAGCTCGTGAATTGCGTATCGTTGTCGGTGATGATCTTGTTGGGGATCCCGAAGCGGCAAACAATCGACCTGAAGAACTTGACTGCTGACTGTGCTGTCACCTTCCTCATTGGTTCCACTTCCGGCCACTTTGTGAACTTGTCGATTGCGACGTACAAGTACTCAAAGCCCCCGATAGCTCGGGGGAAGGGGCCGAGGATGTCGAGCCCCCAGACCGAAAATGTCTAGGATAAAGGGATCGTCTGGAGAGCTTGAGCTGGCTGGTGTATCTGCTTGGAATGGAACTGGCACGCTTCACACTTGGTTACTTGTGCAGTTGCATCCTGGAGGGCTGTCGGCCAGAAGAAACCTTGCCGGAACGCTTTGACGGCAAGTGCTCTTGCGCCAATGTGGTGACCACATAGGCCTCCATGTATCTCTGCCAACAGCTTTTGTCCGTCTTCCCGGGGAATACACTTCAATTTCACACCATTGCGCCCTCTTCTGTACAGTGTGTTGTCGACGAACTGGTACATACTTGAGCGTCGGGCTACTCTTTCTGCTTCTTCTTGTTCTTCGGGAAGTTCTCCGTTCTGGAGGAAGCAGACAGTCCGCTGCGGCCATGCTGGAGCCTGTGGCTCGACAACAAGGACTGAAGGCACATCTGCTGCTGCGGGAACGTCCGCTTCTACGGCGAGGATCTGGGGCTCAGCCGGAGCTTGATGTTCCCCGGCAAGCTTGCCGGAGAAAAACTTGTCGGGAGCGCCTGCTTCTACGGAACAAACCCTGGGGTTTGCCGGAGCAGACTGCTCCTCAGCACTCTTGGCGTCGATCTTGGGGACCTTCTTGGCGGCGGCTCCGGGGAGCTCTGCCGGAAGATAGTCGCCGGAGACTGACTTCCTCTTCTTGCTCTGTCCGGTTGATGGTGTTACTGATGGCTGAGTCAGCTTGAGCACAAAGGTTCCTGGCTCCACAGGTAACTTAAGTGCTGCGCACTTTGACAGGCCATCAGCAATGTCGTTCTCAGCTCTTGGAATGTGTTCCATTTGCAGGCCGTCAAAGTGCTCTTCTAGCTTCCTCACTTCATCAACGTACGCTTCCATCAACGGACTCTGGTAATCTTTGTTCACTTGGCGGACGACAAGCTGTGAGTCACCCCTGACAATGAGCTTCTTGATCCCAAGTTCTGCCGTGATCCTGAGACCGGCAAGCAAACCTTCATACTCTGCAGTATTGTTGGTTGCTTGCTCCTTGGGGAAGTGCATCTGGACTATGTACTTGAGATGCTCTCCGGTGGGCGCGATAAGCAACGCGCCAGCACCGGCGCCTTGCAGCGAGAAGGCACCATCAAAATACATCAGTCGCTCTTTGCTTGCTTCTTTCACGGGGATGCTCGTTTCTGGGATTTCTTCGTCTGGTGTCGGTGTCCACTCTGCTATGAACTCCGCCAATGCTCTGCTTTGGATAGTTGAAGTGCTCTCGAATTTGAGACCGAAGCTTGACAGTTCCAGTGCCCACTCGACAATCCTGCCTGTTGCTTCTGGATTCTGCAGTATCCTCTTCAGCGGAAAGCGGGTGACAACTGTAATCTCATGTGCTTGGAAGTAATGGCGCAGCTTTCTCGAGGACACGAGAAGGCCGAAAAGCAATTTCTGCACACCAGAGTACCTTGACCTAGCCCCCTGCAGAAGGGAGCTGACAAAGTAAACTGGGCGCTGCACCATTCTCTTCTTCTGCACCTCCACTCGCTCCTGCGCAGACTCATCCTTGTCGGGGCCAGAGCTTGTCGGGAAAACCTCCGGCTTGTCGCTGGACGCGCTTGCCGCGGTTGCTAGCTCATCATCTGCCTCCCTCTCCGCTACTAACGCAGCACTAACCACTTGATTGGTTGCCGCCAGGTACAGCAGCAACTTCTCTTGTGGTTTAGGCGCGACAAGTATTGGAGCGGAGGACAGGTATTTCTTCAAGTCCTGCAGCGCAGCCTCCGCTTCCGGAGTCCATTTCACTGGACCCGCCTTTTTCAAAACTTTGAAAAATGGCAGGGCGCGTTCTGCAGACTTGGAAATAAACCTGCTGAGAGCCGCGACGCAGCCGGCAAGCCTTCGTACATCCTTGACGCGTGTTGGTGCTTCAATCTGCTCGATGGCCTTGATTTTGTCTGGATTGGCTTCGATTCCTCGCTGAGACACGAAGAACCCGAGAAGCTTGCCGGAAGGGACTCCAAACACGCACTTCTCGGGTTTGAGCTTGAGGCTGATCTTGCGCAGGTTTGTAAAGGTGTCTTCTAAATCTTGAATCAGGGTTGCCCTGTTACTGCTTTTGACCACTATGTCATCCATGTAGGCTTCCACATTTCTGTGGATTTGCGGCTCAAAAGCGGTATGGACAACCCTCACAAACGTCGAACCAGCATTCTTCAAACCGAAAGGCATCCGTACGAAACAGTACGTGCCACATGGGGTGATGAATGCGGTCTTTTCCTCATCTTCTTCAGCCATGAAGATCTGATGGTATCCCGAGTATGCGTCAAGAAATGAAAGCAGGTCACATCCGGCCGTGGAGTCAACAATCTGGTCAATGCGCGGCAAGGGAAAGGGATCTTTGGGACAAGCTTTGTTAACATCAGTAAAGTCGATGCAAAGCCTCCATTTCCCATTTGCTTTGCGCACGACAACAGGATTGGCCAACCACGTCGGATGGAGCACACCTCTGACAAGGCCTGCCGCTTCCAACTTCTTGATCTCTTCTCCGATGAACTCTTGGCTCTCCACCGCTTGCTTCCTGACTTTTTGCTTGACGGGCCGCGCATGAGGACAGACGGCGAGGTGGTGCTCAATCACTTTCCTGGGAATGCCGGGGATGTCAGATGGTTGCCAGGCAAACACATCGACATTCGCTCGCAGGAAAGCAACGAGCGCGCTTTCCTATTTGGGGTCGAGAGTGGCACTGATGGTGAAGGTACCACCAGTGCCATCCTCGTTGGCGGACACCTTCTTGGTCGTTGGCGGGGCTGCCATTGACTTCTTACTCTTGCCGGTGGAGCTCGATGGCGCGTCCTCGACGGTAGCGCAGCACTCCGAAGAGGTGCGCTTGCCGGAGTGGGCACCAGAGCACTTGCCGGGCTTGGTCTTCTTCTTCCCTCCGGGAGCTTCAGCGGCAAGTGGCTTATGATCCGTTGTGGCTGCTGCTTCTCGGTAGATCTTGTCGGCACAGATAAGGGCATCCCTCTTGTCGCCGGGGACAGAGATGACGCTTATGGGGCCTGGCATCTTGAGCATGTTGTATGCGTAGTGAGAGGCCGCCATGAATTTGGCGAGCGCTGGACGGCCGAGAATTCCATTGTAGGGCAATGGAAAATTGGCAACGTCAAAAGTGATCCTCTCTGTCCTGAAGTTCAGCTCGCTGCCAAATGTCACTGGCAACGTTATCTTCCCCTTCGGCTTGCTCCTTCCCGGGTTGATTCCTTGGAACGTGCCGGTCTCTTCGAGCTCACTGTCGGGGACTTGGAGTTTCTGGAGCACAGCAGAGGAGATCAGGTTCAAGCCGGCCCCGCCGTCGACTAGCATCTTAGTGACCTTGAGGTTGCGGACTGTTGGTGAGACCAACATCGGCAAGCACCCGATCGCAGTTGTGCGGTTAGGGTGGTCCTCAATATCGAAGATGATAGGCGTGTTGGACCATTTCAGAGGCTTGCGCGACTCGACGGGTGGTTCCGCTGCATTGACTTCCCGCGCCCACTACTTGAGCTGGCGGCCAGAAGTATGCAGAGAAGCACCGCCGTCTACGCACAAGACCTCTGTGGCTTTCTGAAACTCCTGCTCACTGGTCTCGACATCATCCATGTCTTCATCTTCGTCGTCGTCTTCGTCCTTGTCGCGGCCGCGGGGAGGTCTGTCTGCTTGCCGCTGCTTGTCCTTGTCGCAGCGTCCTCCCTGGCCGGGGCGCTCCGTGCCGGATCCTTCGCCACCTCCCCGGGCTTTCTCCTTGTCGCGTCGCTCGTACTCGGCCTTTTGCAGCTCGACGAGCCGCTCGACCTGCTTGCAGCTCTGGAGGTCATGGCCCTTGGTGCGGTGGATCTTGCAGTACTATTTGTTGGTGCCGTCCCGCTTGTCGGCGACCGCCACAGCCTGGCAGTTGGTGCATCCGGCAACCTCCTTGCCGGAGCTAGCAGCCTGGGCCTTCTTGGCGGCGCCTTCATCGCCGGACTGCTCAACAACCAGTACTTCTTGGCTCTTCTTCTTCATGTTGCTCCGCCGCCGGTTCTTCCTTGCAGGGGCGGTATCCTCACTATCAGATTCTCCTGCTCTAGTGTTCTCTCCGGGGAGTTTCCTCCCTTCCTCAGCACGTGCCCACTTGTCGGCCAGGGCATATAGCTCGCTGACGTCTTTGATCTTGCACATCGCCATCTCCTCCCGCATCCTGCGGTTACGCACGTTCTGATGGAACGCGCTGATGACCGCGGCAGGGTGGACGTCTGGGATGTTGTAGTGTACGCGGCTGAACCTCTGGATGAACTTGCACAAGGGTTCCCCTTCCTTCTGGACGAGCAGATGAAGGTCGCTCGCTTGGCCATGGGGTTTGTGGCCGCCTGTAAAGGCGCCAACAAACTGATGGCACAAGTCTGTCCAGGAGGTTATGGAGTTGTCCGGCAAGTGCATGAGCCAGGATCTGACGTTGGATTTGAGTACCAGCGGGAAGTAGTTGGCAAGGATCTTGTCGTCTCGCCCTCCAGCAGCCTGCACCGCAATGGTGTAGATGCTGAGGAACTCCGACGGATGCGACTTGCCGTCGTACTTCTCTGGTACGTCTGGCTTGAAATTCTTCGTGCTGGGCCACTGGACTTGCCGTAGCTCACGGGTGAACGCAGGGCAGCCTACCGCGTACGACAGGTCGCCTGGTCCCCCCGGCGCATGCATGTCGACAGAGGGCTCAGCGCGCTGGTCTGATTGACGCCGCGCTTCTCTTCGACGCTCGATGCGAGTACGAGCGTCCTCTTGCTTTCATTCGTGAAGAACTTGGCGTTGATCGCGACGAGTTCGCGGATTTGACGACGCGGTGGAGTCGTTGTCGTGATGGTTCCAGCGAGTCGGCGATCTTGGCCTTTGGGGCGGGGAATGCACGGTGGTCGCACCCCCACCGGTTTTGGCGCCATCGGTTCTCGCCTGGCCGACCTGCCGCAACTGCGACGCACTGTGCTGCCACGGGGTGTCGCCGTTAGCGAAGCCGATGAGACTCTGTATCATGGCCCTCCAGTCGTCGAGCTTGTCCGCCGTTGGAGGGTAGTCTAGGAGCAGTTGAGCTCGTGCTAGAGCTTCTACTGGAGTGGCGGGCAGCGGTGGCGAACGGCGCATGGAGCGGGACGTGCTCGAACTTCTAACTATGTTAGAAGGAGCAGCACCCGGTCCAAGCAGTCGCACCACGCTCGCGCCAGCACGTTGGTGTGTATGCTGGCCTTGAGCACCCTGGGATCCGCCAGCTCGATCTGGGTCCAGCGAGCGTATGGTACCGTGAGTGCCAAGACGCTGCTGGTCCCGTGCCTCCTGAGAGGGGCGCGGTGCATGTTCGGACGCCGTGGCACCATGAGCTGGCTCGACGACGCCCATTCCGCCGCCGGTGCCGTCTCCACCACCCGTTTGCTCCAGGGGCGGTGGGTTCGACGCGGACGGACCAGCCACCTCTGGAGCCTTCTTCTTCGATGGCATGTCGATGAAGATGATGGAGATCTAGCCTGTGCAGACGCCGGATCAGGTTCACACAACCTCGACGCCCCCTACCTGGCGCGCCAAAGATGTCGGGGGAAATCTGCCTCCACGAACACCTATGGGGACCGAGCCCCTTTCTGGTTCGGCGGGGGGCGGAGGTCGCGTGAAGAGCGGATCGAGGCGATGCACACAAGGGGTTTACCCAGCTTCGGGCCGCACGGATGCGTAAAACCCTACTGCTGATTTGTGGTTTGTATTGTGTTCTTGCTCGGGAGCGCTGAGTGCTACAGTACACTCGGGCAACTAATTAGACCGAGCGTGAGTGGCCTCCTTCCTCCCCCTCCACGTTGCGCATGGGGCCTCCTTTTATATGCGCAAGGGGTTACCCACAGGTGGCAACGTAGGCGGGGGTAAAACTGGAAAACGCTGTGTTGGGTACAGCTGTTGGCACAATGCTATCATACCTAACTCTGACGGCAGGGGACAAGGGCATTAAATGCCCGTCTAGGTCGTCCAAATAGTGCAGAAAAGGGACCGTCAGGGGCGCCACCTTTTGCCACGACGGCTATCCTGTTAGCGTTGCTTCGCCACCGCATGCCCCTGGCTGCGCAGCCTCTCGCCACGTACGCCTGGAATGGCCCCAGAGCGACACGTGGGTGGATGAGCTGGAACGCAGGCGCGGGGTGGTGACTTGCCGCGGCAAGCGCCTTGCCGCGGTTGATGCCTTGTCGCACCCGGGAACTTGTCGCTCACCGGTCCTTGCCGGGACGCGTGGCGCGTCGCAGCAAGTCTCTTGTCGTGCCCTGGTCGGCCTTCCCGGCAAGCTCCTCTTGCCGGGGCCTTGTGCTTCGAGCGGCCGTCCCGGCAAGCTCCTCTTGCCGGGGCCTTGCTCTCTTTGGGTGGCCTTCCCGGCAAGCTCCTCCTGCCGGGGCCTTGGCTCAAATACTTTGTTCTTGGCTGGCCTAAAAAGGGACCATGGAGAGTTTTGGCGATCACCTGGCAAGCCTTGCTGCGGGGTGCTACGACTGCCCGTGCACAAGTTCGGGGTTCTAAGGTACCCCTACTTTAGTACACCGACAGCCGTACTCCTAAAGATATTCATTGTTTTCCTATGAACAAAATTCTGAAATCTATTAGCCCGCAAAATTTTCTCAACAAAACTTCACAAAATTGATACCAACTACTCATAGGGATGCATAGAGGCCATAGAAAGCATTCAAACTACTTAGAACTCTAAGAACTCAACATGCAAGCTCATCTACAGCAGCACCAAGAGTAGCTAATTATTCAAAATATAAACCACTAAAACAAAAACTAATTGGACAAACGGTGGAGTCACATACCAAGCAACAATCCCCCGAAACAGTTTCGAAAACGGAGCTTCGAGTAAAGAGATCGAAATCCACGGGTTTGAGGGCAAGAACATAGGAGAGAGAGCAATGGAGATTTTTTCTGGAGGTAAGTGATGATGTGGGATGAAGAGATAAGTGAGGTGGCCACGTGGGGACCACAACCCACTAGGGCGCACCTGGGGGTCCTGGCGCGCCCAGGTGGGTTGTGCCCACCTGGTGCACCTCCCTGTGATATTATTTGCACCCGAATTTCAGAAATATTCGAAAAAAATCATATTAAATGTTTAGGGCATTTTGAGAACTTTTATTTTTGGGTCATTTTTTATTGCACGAGAAATTCAGAAAACAGACAAAACACGGCATTTTATTTTTACTAATAAAAATAGAAAACAAAGAGTAAGGATAGAAGGTAGTGCTTACTAAATTCATCAACTTCATACCGTTAAAAAATGATCCATTAATGAGGTTGATCAGGTCTTATTAACAACCACTTTCGATTAGGATGAAACCGAAGAACTTTCGTAAATCACTAAGTTACCTCAATGGGGATATGATTGTCCCCAACAATAAGCATTTCATATTTCTTTTTAATGGTAGGTAGAGGTATTTGAGAACTTCCAATAGTAATTGTTGGAGATTTTTCAATAACATTAATACCATTCACTTGGAACTGTTTCTTCGGAAAGTGCATTGTATGCTCATTACCATTGATATGAAAAGTTATCTTGCTTTTATTGCAATCAATAACAACCCCTGCAGTATTCAAGAAGGGTCTACCAAGGATAATCGACATGTTGTCGTCCTCGGGCATCTCAAGTATAACAAAGTCAGTCAAAATAGTAACATTAGCAACAACAACGGGCACATCCTCACAGATACCGATAGGTATGCTGTTGATTTGTTAGCCATTTGCAAAGATATTTCAGTAGGTGTGAGTTTATTCAAATCAAGTCTTTTATATAAAGAGAAAGGCATAAAACTAACACCAGCTCCTAAATCACACAAAACAGTTTTCACATAATTCTTTTTGATAGAGCAAGGTATAGTTGGTATTCCCGGATATCCAAGTTTTTTAGGCACTCCGTCTTTAAAAGTGTAATTAGCAAGCATAGTGGTGATTCAAGCTTCTGGTATTTTTCTCTTATTTGTGATGATGTATTTCATATAGTTTGCATAAGGAGGCATTTTCAAGATGTCAGTCAAGCGAGTACGCAAAAAGACTAGCTCCAGCATTTCAGCAAAGCGTTCAAATTCTTCGTCATCTTTCTTTTTAGTTGACTTGGGTGGAAAAGGCATAGGTTTTTGAACCCACGGTTCTCTTTCCTTACCGCGTTATCTAGCAATGAAGTCTCTTTTATCATATCTTTTATTCTTAGGTAGTGGGTTATTAAGATCAACAGGTGGTTCTATCTCAACATCATTGTCTGGTTCTTTATCATTGTTGGGTTGAGAGTCTTCATGAACCTCATCATTTTCTTTTTCATTATCACTAGGTGAGTGTTCATTACTAGATTGAGTTTTAGCATCAAAGATAGAAGTTTCATTATCATTATCAGGAGGTTTTTCTATTTTAGGTTCACTAGAAGTATGCAAAGTCCTATCAATTTTATTATTCTTTTCCTTTCTACAAGGACTAGGTGCACCAGTGTTAACTCTTTGTGAATCTTGTTCAATTCTTTTTGGGTGTCCCTCAGGATAAAGTGGTTCCTGAGTCATTTTACCTCCTCTAGTTGCAACTCTAACAGCAAAGTCATGTATGTTGTTATTCATTTCATCAAGCAACTCTCTTTGGGATTTAGCAACTTGTTCTAACTGACTTTGAACCATAGAAGCATGTTTTCCAACACCTCTAACAACATTTGAGATTCTAAATAACAAGTCACTCAAGAAAGCAATCATATCAGAATTATATTTCAATTGTTTCATAACATTTGCATTGAAGTGATCTTGTTTTCTAATGTAGTTTTCAAACTCATAAAGGCATTGGCTAGGGTGCATATTGTGAGGATTGTCATTATCATTGAACTTCATCAAATAATTTACCTCTACCACCTTAGGCATTGGTGGTGTATTAAGCCCATGTATTTATTCAATAGGAGGTAAATTTTTAACATCCTCAGTTTTAATACTTTTTCCCTTCATAGATTTCTTTGCCTCTTGCATATCTTCAGGACTGAGATATAATATACCACTCTTCTTCGGAGTGGGTTTAGGCGGTGGTTCAGGAAGAGTCCAATCATCATAATTTTTCAATATGTTATTCAATAATTCTTCAGCTTGTCCAGCAGTTCGTTCCCTGGAAACACAACCAGCACAACTATCTAGGAAGTCCCTAGAAGCATCGGTTAGGCCATTATAGAAGATATTAACTATTTCATTTTTCTTAAGATGATGATCAGGCAAAGCATTAAGTAACTGGCAAAGCCTCCCCCAAGCTTGTGGGAGACTCTCTTCTTTAATTTGAACAAAGTTAAATATTTCCTGTAAGGCAGCTTGTTTCTTATGAGAAGGAAAATATTTTCCAGAGAAGTAATAAATCATATCCTGGGGACTACGCACACAACCAGGAGCAAGAGTATTGTACCAAACTTTAGCATCACCCTTTAATGAGAACGGGAATAATTTGAGAATAAAGTAATAGCGAGTGTTCTCATCATGAGTAAAAAGGGTGGCTATGTCATTCAACTTAGTAAGATGTGCCACGACAGTTTCAGTTTAACCATGGAAAGCATCAGATTCAACCAAAGTAATTAACTCTGGGTCGACAGAGAATTCATAATCCTTATCATCAATAAAGATAGGTGAAGTAGCAAACTTATGATCATATTTCATTCTAGCATTCAGAGATTTTTCTTTATACTTGCATAATAATTTCTCAAGATCATCTTTATCCTTACAAGCTAGAATATCTCTAGTTGTCTCCTCATTCATAACATAACCTTCCGGTACCGTAGGCAATTCATATCTAGGAAGGCTAGTTCTACCAGGTGTTTCAGGAGATTCAATTTCATGTTCATCATCAGATTCAACAACATCATGTTGTATTACTCTAGCAATTTGTTTATCAAGATAGTCACCAAGTGGCACATCATCAGTATCCAGCAAGGTACTAGCATCATCGTAAGCATCATTCATAGTAGAAGTAGCATCATCAATAACTTGCGACATATCAGAATTAATAGCATGTGGTGGTGTTGCAAGTTTACTTATAACAGAAGATGAATCTAAAGCAGATTTGGATGGCAGTGTCTTACCTCCCCTCGTACTAGAGGGAAATATCTTGGTCTTAGCATCCTTCAGATTCTTCATAGTGATAATATGATAATAATCCCAAGTGACTCAACAAATATAGCTATGCTCCCCAGCAACGGCGCCAGGAAAAGGTCTTGATAACCCACAAGTATAGGGGATCGCCACAGTTTTCGAGGGTAGAGTATTCAACCCAAATTTATAGATTCGACACAAGGGGAGCCAAAGAATATTTGAAGGTATTAGTAGCTGAGTTTTCAATTCAACCACACCTGGAGATTAATTATCTGCAGCAGTGTGATCTGTAGTAAAGTAATATGATAGTTTTGATAATAGTAGCAGCAATAACGGTAACAGTGGTAACAGTAATTTTGTAGCAAGTGTAACAGAGATGATAGCAGTAGTAACTTAGCAAGAACAATATAAGATAAATTCATAGGCATTGGATCGGTGACTTATTGGATGATATTCATCATGAGATAGTTATAACCTAGGGCGATACGACACTAGCTCCAGTTCGTCAATATAATGTAGGCATGTATTCCGTAAATAGTCATACATGCTTATGGAAAGAACTTGCATGCCATCTTTTGTCCTACCCTCCTGTGGCAGAGGGGTCAATATTGGAAACTAATGGATATTAAGGCCTCCTTTTAATAGAGAACTGGAACAAAGCATTAACACATAGTGAATACATGAACTCCTCAAACTACGGTCATCACCGGGAGTGGTCCCGATTATTGTCACTCCGGGGTTGCTGGATCATAACAAGTACTAGGTAACTATAACTTGCAAGATCGGACTTAGAACATGGATATAATGGTGATAACATAAACGGTTCAAATCTAAGTTCATGGCACCCAGGCCCAAATTGACAAGAATTAAGCATAGCAAAGTAATAGCAACATCAATCTTAGAACATAGTGGTGATACGTCTCCAATGTATCTATAATTTTTGATTGTTCCATGCTATTATATTATCTGTTTGGGAGGTTTAATGGGCTTTAATATGCTCTTTTATATTATTTTTGGGACTAATCTATTAACCGAAGACCCAGTGCCAGTTTCTGTTTTTTTGCCTATTTCAGTGTTTTGGAGAAAAGGAATACAAACAGAATCCAAATGGAATGAAACCTTCGCGATGATCTTTCTTGGAACAAACGCAATCTAGAAGACTTGGAATTGAAGTCTGGAACTCCGCGAGGCGGCCACGAGGCAGGAGGGCGCACCCTCACCCTCGTGGGCCCCATGGAGCTCCACCGACGTACTTCTTTCGCCTATATATACTCTTATACCCTAAAAACATCAGGGGGTGCCACGAAACCACTTTTCCACCGCCGCAACCTTCTGTACGTGAGATCCCATTTTGGGGCCTTTTCCGACGATCTGCCGGAGGGGGAATCGATCACGGAGGGCTTCTACATCAACACCATAGCCTCTCCGATGATGTGTGAGTAATTTACCACAGACCTTCGGGTCCATAGTTATTAGCTAGATGGCTTATTCTCTCTCTTTGGTTCTCAATACAAAGTTCTCCTCGATGTTCTTGGAGATCTATTCGATGTAATACTCTTTTGCGGTGTGTTTGCCGAGATCCGATGAATTGTGGATTTATGATCAAGTTTATCTATGAATAATATTAGGTTCTTCTCTGAATCCTTATATGCATGATTTGATATCTTTGCAAGTCTCTTCAAATTATCGGTTTAGTTTGGCCTACTAGATCGATATTTCTTGCAAATGGAGAAGTGCTTAACTTTGGGTTCAATCTTGCGGTGTCCTTTCAAAGTAGCACCATGATCTTCATGATAGAGAGTCTCTTATTTTGTCACTTTCATATACTAGTGGGAACTTTACATTATAGAACTTGGCTTGTATATTCCAATGATGGGCTTCCTCAAAATGCCCTAGGTCTTTGTGAGCAAGCGAGTTGGATGCACACCCACTTAGTTTCTTTCATTGAGCTTTCATACACTTATAGCTCTAGTGCATCCGTGGCATGGCAATCCCTACTCACTCACATTGATATCTATTGATGGGCATCTCCATAGCCCATTGATACGCCTAGTTAATGTGAGATAATCTTCTCATTTTTGCCTTCTCCACAACCACCATTCTATTCCACCTATAGTGCTATATCCATGGCTCACGCTCATGTATTGCATGAAGATTGAAGAAGTTTGAGAACATCAGAAGTATGAAACAATTGCTTGGCTTGTCATCGGGGTTGTGCATGATTTAAATACTTTGTGTGGTTAAGATAGAGCATAGCCAGACTATATGATTTTGTAGGGATAACTTTCTTTGGCCATGTTATTTTGAGAAGACATGATTGCTTTGTTAGTATGCTTGAAGTATTATTATTTTCATGTCAATATTAAACATTTATCTTGAATGTTTCGGATCTGAACATTCATGCCACAATGAAGAGAAATACATTGAAGAATATGCTAAGTAGCATTCCACATCAAAAATTTTGTTTTTATCATTTACCTGCTTGAGGACGAGCAGGAATTAAGCTTGGGGATGCTTGATACGTCTCCAACGTATCTATAATTTTGGATTGCTCTATGCTATTATATATTCTGTTTTGGATGTTTAATGGGCTTATTTATACACTTTTATATTATTTTTGGGACTAACCTATTACCCCAAGGCCCAGTGCAAATTGTTGTTTTTTTGCCTATTTCAGTGTTTCGCAGAAAAGGAATATCAAACGGAGTCCAAACGGAATGAAACCTCCGGGAGAGTTTTTTTTAGAACAAACGTGATCTAGAGGACTTGGAGTGGACGTCAAGTAATCAACGAGGAGGCCACGAGGCAGGGGGCGCGCCTACCCCCTAGGCGTGCCCTGCACCCTCGTGGGCCCCTCGTGGCTCCACCGACCTACTTCTTCCTTCGATATAAACCTATGTACCCCGAAACCATCCAGGAGCACCACGAAAACCTAATTCCACCGCCGCAACCTTCTGTACCCGTGAGATCCCATCTTGGGGCCTTTTCCGGCGCTCTTTCGGAGGGGGAATCAATCATAGAGGGCATCTACATCAACACCATAGCCTCTCCGATGATGTGTGAGTAGTTTACCACAGACCTTCAGGTCCATAGTTATTAGATAGATGGCTTCTTCTCTCTCTTTGGATCCCAATAGAATGTTCTCCTCGATCTTCTTGGAGATCTATTCAATGTAACTCTTTTTGTGGTGTGTTTGTCGAGATCCGATGAATTGTGGGTTTATGATCAAGATTATCTATGAACAATATTTGAATCTTCTCTGAATTCTTTTATGTATGATTGGTTATCTTTGCAAGTCTCTTCGAATTATGAGTTTTGTTTGGCCTACAAGATTGATCTTTCTTGCAATGAGAGAAGTGCTTAGCTTTGGGTTCAATCATGCGGTGCTCGATCCCAGTGATAGTAGGGGAAACGACACGTATTGTGTTGTTGCCATCGAGGATAAAAAGATGGGGTTTATATCATATTGCTTGAGTTTATCCCTCTACATCATGTCATCTTGCTTAATGCATTACTCTGTTCTTATGAAGTTAATACTCTAGATGCATGCTGGATAGCGGTCGATGTGTGGAGTAATAGTAGTAGATGCAGAATCGTTTCGGTCTACTTGACACAGACGTGATGCCTATATTCATGATCATGTCTAAATATTTTCATAACTATGCGCTTTTCTATCAATTGCTCGGCAGTAATTTGTTCACCCACCATAATATATGCTATCTTGAGAGAAGCCACTAGTGAATCCTATGGCCCCCGGGTCTCTTTCTTATTATATTGCATCTCTTTTATTTACATCACATCTCGTTTTACTATTTTGCAATCTTTACTTTCCAATCTATACAAAAAAATACCAAAAAATATTTATCTTATTATCTTTATTAGATCTTACTTTTGCGAGTGACCGTGAAGGGATTGACAACCCCTTTATCATATTGGTTGCAAGGTTCTTGATAGTTTGTGCAGGTACTAGGTGATTTGCGTGCTATCTCCTACTGGATTGATACCTTGGTTCTCAAAAACTGAGGGAAATACTTATGCTACTTTGCTGCATCACCCTTTCCTCTTCATGGGAAAACCAACGCATGCTCAAGAGGTAGCAAGAAGGATTTTTGGCGCCGTTGCTGGGGAGATCTACGCTCAAGTCAATACATACCAAGTACCCATCACAAACTCTTCTCCCTCGCATTACATTATTTGCCATTCGCCTCTCGTTTTCCTCTCCCCCACTTCTAAAACGATTTTCGAAAACCTTTGCCTTTTCTTCGTCTCTTTTCTGTTCACCTCTTTTCGCTTGCCTGTTGTGTGTCCGTGTGTTAGATCGTTTGTTTTGCCATCATGTCTAGCCCACCTATCATTTTTAATACTCCCGATAATGAAGTTATCAATTTTAAGCAAAGGGAGGGAGAAAATCTAAAAGATGCTTGGTATAGAATTTGCAATGCTCAAAATAGATCTACTAAAAAGCAATCCACTTCCATTCTTCTTCGTAAATTTTACGTAGGCATTACTCCTTGGAATAGATATGTTCTTGACACCATTACCGGAGGGAATTTCTTGGGGAGCCATACTTTTGATTCTTATAATGCTATGATAGATTTGTTAGGCCCACCACCTCTTTTGGTCAATGGAACTATTTTAACTTTGGAACATGTGATGCAAAGGCTTGATATAATTGAAAATAAAATTGCCACTATAGAGTAAATCAAAAATTTGGATAAAAAGATCCACAACCACATTACCCAATATGGACCTAAGGTAGGAGTTACTCTGAAAAATCTTAGGGAAAAGGAACCCATAGTTAATGAGAAGATAGACCAAGATTCCACTAGAATTGATAAACTTGAAGATATTATTACCAACTTGGGATCCGCTTTTTCTGCCATGAAAAATACCTCCAATCCTCCTCCTACCAAAGTTTCCAAGTTTATCGATGTTCCTAAAAATAAGGGCGAATCTTCTAGTAAAGAAAATGAAGATCTCAAATCAATAAGTGTTCACCCCAATTTTTTCGATATCATTAAGGAACCTTTTGCTACAAATGAATTTCTTGATTTCTTGCCTAGGAGTTTGATCATCAATAAAACCAAAGAACCTCCTAAGGGTCATATGTGTTCAATTTAAGAATTGCTTAAAGAAGATGATAATACCTAGATCTATTCTTGCTTTATGCCTAGCTAGGGGCGTTAAACAATAGCGCTTGTTGGGAGGCAACCCAATTTTATTTTTGTGTTTTGCTTTTTGTTCCTGTTTAGTAATAAATAATTCATCTAGCCTCTATTTAGATGTGGTTTTATGTTTTAATTAGTGTTTGTGCCAAGTAGAACCTTTGGGAAGACATGGGTAAAGTCTTTGCAATCTTGCTATAAAAAATAGAAAATTTTGCGCTCACGAGATTAGATGCCATTTTTTACTGGAGAGTGATTTTAGGTTGATTATTTTTGAAGACGACTAATAGAAAAATTCCTCTCGTCCACCAATTTATTTCAGAATTTTTGGAGTTCCATAAGTATGCGTATGAATCAGATTGCTACAGACTGTTCTGTTTTGAAAGATTCTGTTTTTCGTGTGTTGTTTGCTTATTTTAATGAATCTATGGGTAGTATCGGGGGGTATGAACCATAGAGAAGTTGGAATACATTAGGTTTAACACCAATATAAATAAAGAATGAGTTCATTACAGTACCTTAAAGTGGTAGTTTGTTTTCTTATACTAACGGAGCTCATGAGATTTTCTGTTATGTTTTGTGTTGTGAAGTTTTCAAGTTTTTGGGTAAAGATCTGATGGATTTTGGAATAAGGAGTGGCAAGATCCTAAGCTTGGGGATGCCCAAGGCACTGCAAGGTAAAATTCAAGAACAACCAAAATCCTAACCTTGGGGATGTCCCGGAAGGCATCCCCTCTTTCGTCTTCGTCTATCGGTAACTTTACTTGAGGCCAAGTCCCGTAGCATGCACGTATGGTAACCATTGTGTAACAAATTTGAAGCATCAGGTGTTTCTTTGATTTTCCTCCTTATGAGTGGCGGTCGGGGACGAGTGATGGTCTTTTCCTACCAATCTATCCCCCTAGGAGCATGCGTGTAGTGCTTTGTTTTGATTACTTGTAGATTTTTGCAATAAGTATGTGAGTTCTTTATGACTAATGCTGAGTCCATGGATTATACACACTCTCATCCTTCCACCATTGCTAGCTTCTCTAGTATCGCACAACTTTTGCCGGTACCATAAACTCACCATATACCTTCCTCAAAGCAGCCACCATACCTACCTATTATGGCATTTCCACAGCCATTCCGAGAATTTTGCCATGCAACTTTCCACCATTCCGTTTATTATGACACGTTTCATCATAGTCATATTGCTTTCCATGATCATGTAGTTGACATCGTATTTGTGGCAAGGCCACCATTCACAATTTTTCATACATGTCACTCTTGATTCATTGCCCATCCTGGTACACCGCGGGAGGCACTCATATAGAGTCATATTTTGTTCTAGTATCGAGTTGTAATCCTTGAGTTGTAAATAAATAGAAGTGTGATGATCATCATTATTAGAGCATTGTCCCGTGTGAGGAAATAAAAGAAAGTAGAAAGGCCAAATAAAAAAGAGAAGGCCCAAAAAAAGAGAAAGAAAGGCCAAATAAAAAAAGAAGGCCCAAAAAATGAGATAAAAAGAGAGAAGGGGCAATATTACTATCCTTTTTCCACACTTGTGCTTCAAAGTAGCACCATGATCTTCATGATAGAGAGTCTCTTATTTGTCACCTTGATATACTAATGGGAATTTTTGTTATAGAACTTCGCTTGTATATTCCAACAATGGGCTTCCTCAAATGCCCTAGGTCTTCGTGAGCAAGCAAGTTGGATGCACACACACTTAGTTTCTTTTGTTGAGCTTTAATACATTTATAGCTCTAGTGCATCCATTGAATGCCAATCCCTACTCACTCACATTGATATCTATTGATGGGCATCTCCATAGCCCATTAATACGCCTAGTTGATGTGAGACCATCTTCCTCTTTTTTGTCTTCTTCACAACCACCATTCTGTTACACCTATAGTGCTATGTCCATGGCTCGCGCTCATGTATTGCGTGAAAGTTGAAAAAGTTTGAGAATACTAAAGTATGAAACAATTGCTTGGCTTGTCATCGGGGTTGTGCATGATTGGAGCATTTTGTGTGACGAAGATGGAGCATGGCCAAACTATATGATTTTGTAGGGATGAGCTTTCTTTGGCTATGTTATTTTGAGAAGACATAATTGCTTGGTTAGTATGCTTGAAGTATTATTATTTTTATGTCAGTGTTAAACTTTTGTCTTCAATCTTTCGGATCTGAACATTCATGCCACAATAAATAAAATTACATTGAAAATTATGTTAGGTAGCATTCCACATCAAAAATTCTGTTTTTATCATTTACCTACTCGAGGACGACCAGGAATTAAGCTTGGGGATGCTTGATACGTCTCCAATGTATCTATAATTTTTATTGTTCAATGTTATTATATTATCTATTTTGGAAGTTTAATGGGCTTTAATATGCCCTTTTATATTTTTTTTGGGACTAACCTATTAACCCAAAGGCCCAGTGCTAGTTTCTGTTTTTTGCCTATTTCAGTGTTTTGCAGAAAAGGAAGACCAAACGGAAAGAAACCTTCGCGATGATCTTTCTTGGAACAAACGCAGTCCAGAAGACTTGGAGTTGAAGTCTGGAACTCCGCGAGGCGACCACACGGCAGGAGGGCGTGCCCAGGGGGTAGGCGCGCCCCCACCCTCGTGGGCCCCACAGAGCTCCACTGACGTACTTCTTTCGCCTATATATAATCTTATACCCTAAAAACATCAGGGGGAGCCACGAAACCACTTTTGCACTGCCGCAACCTTCTGTACCCATGAGATCCCGTCTTGGGGCCTTTTCCGGTGATCTGCCGGAGGGGGAATCGATCACGGAGGGCTTCTTCACCAACACCATAGCCTCTCCGATGATGTGTGAGTAGTTTACCACAGACCTTCGGGTCCATAGTTATTAGCTAGATGGCTTCTTCTCTCTTTGGTTCTCAATACAAAGTTCTCCTCGATGTTCTAGGAGATCTATTCAATGTAATACTCTTTTACGGTGTGTTTGCTGAGATCCGATGAATTGTGGATTTATGATCAAGTTTATCTATGAATAATATTTAGTTCTTCTCTGAATTATTCTATGCATGATTTGATATCTTTGTAAGTCTCTTCGAATTATCTGTTTAGTTTGGCCTACTAGATTGATCCTTCTTGAAGTGGGAGAAGTGCTTAGCTTTGGGTTCAATCTTGCGGTGTCCTTTCCCAGTGACAGTAGGGGTAGCAAGGCACGTATTGTATTGTTGACATCGAGGATAAAAAGATGGGGTTTATATCATATTGCTTGAGTTTATCCCTCTACATCATGTCATCTTGCTTAATGCATTACTCTGTTCTTATAATACTCTAGATGCATGCTGGATAACGATCGATGTGTGGAGTAATAGTAGTAGATGCAGAATCATTTCGGTCTACTTGACACGGACGTGATTCCTATATTCATGATCATGCCTAGATATTCTCATAACTATGCGCTTTTCTATCAATTGCTCGGCAGTAATTTGTTCACCCACCATAATATATGCTATCTTGAGAGAAGACACTAGTGAAACCTATGGCCCCCGGGTCTTTTTCTTATTATATTGGATCTCTTTTATTTACATCACATCTTGTTTTACTATTTTGCAATCTTTACTTTCCAATCTATACAACAAAAATACCAAAAATATTTATCTTATTATCTTTATTAGATCTCACTTTTGCGAGTGACCTTGAAGGGATTTACAACCCCTTTATTGCGTTGGTTGCAAGGTTCTTGATTGTTTGTTCAGTTACTAGGTGACTTGCGTGTTATCTCCTACTGGATTGATAGCTTGGTTCTCAAAAACTGAGGGAAATACTTACGGTACTTTGTTGCATCACCCTTTCCCCTTTAAGGGAAAACCAACGCATTCTCAAGAGGTAGCAAGTGGATACTAGGGATCAAGCCCTAACACAACTAACTCATTTACATGATGAATCTGATCCAACTCCTCATTGACCAGCGAGCCTACGAAGGAATTACTCACTCCCGGTGGGGAGCATCATGGAATTGGCGACGGAGAAGGGTTGGTGATGACGAAGAACGAAGATCCCCCTCTTTGGAGGCCCAAACGGACTCCAGATCTGGTCTCCCGATGTAGAATAGGAGGTGACGGCGGCTCCATCTCGTGGATCGTGATAATTCTTTCTCCCTGATTTGTTTTGGAAAAATAGGATTTTATAGTGTCGGTTTCAGGGTCTGTGGGTCCACCTGGGCACACCAGGAGAGGGGTGCGCGTCCTGGTGGGTTGTGCCCACCCAGGTGCCCCTCTCCGACAGGTCATGGCTACAGAAATTCTTATTTATTGTTTAAAAATTCCTCGCAAAGTTTCGTTCCGTTCCGAGAACTTTTATTTCTGCACAAAACCAATACCATGGTAATTTTGCTGAAATCAGCATCAGTACGGGGTTAGTTTCATTCACATCATGCAAATTAGAGTCCTAAACAAGAGGAAAAGCGTTAGGAAAAGTAGATACGTTGGAGACGTATCAAGCGTCTTGTATGATATGAGTCTTTGCTTGTTTTATTTTATGTGTTAAGTCTTGATTCCTTGCTGGACACACCTATTTGAGAGAGCCAAAATTATGTCATGACTTGTTAGAATTGCTCTCTATGCTTCACTTAATTTTTTTATGAGCTATGGACTTGCTCTAGTGCTTCACTTATATATTTTTTAGCACGGTGTGTTTTAGTATTTTTGAAGAAATGTCTCTTGCATCACTTAGATTTATTTGAGAGTTAGTAATATTTTCAAGAAATTATCTCTGGCTTCACTTAAATTAATTTGAGAGAAATAAAAAAAATATTATGCTCATGATCTTCACTTATATTTGTTTGAGCTTATCAAAAGCAACATATGAAAATTAATTCCAAAGTGATAGTTATCCATGAAGGATATAATAAAAACTTTCATGAAGATCATTGGACAAAATAAACTTGATGCTTAGTAATAGTTTTGAGATATGATGATGTGATATGTGAGTTATGTTAATGAGTAATTATGCTTTAGTAAGAATATTGGTGTTAAGGTTTGTGATTCCCTATGCAAGCACGAAAGTCAATAATTATGCAATGAAATTATATCCTACATGCGGTGCATTATTCAGTGTTAATTATGCTTAATGCTCGCTTATGAGATTATCCGTTTCTTGGTTGGTCGCTTCTCAATCTTTTTGCTAGCCTTCATTTTGCACTAAGTATGATCTCTACTTGTGCATCCAAAAATCTTTAAACCAGTTTTGCCACATGAGTCCTCTATATCTACCTATACGCGGTAATCTTTTGCCGTTCTAAGCAAATTCGTATGTGCCATCTCTAATTTTCAAAATAAACTTCTCTTTTGTGTGTTTGTTTCGCTCGCGGAGCGGTGAGGGGTGGCCAATATTTTCCATGCTAGATGTGTTATTCTCACGATGAGTGTTTATTCACTTGTCATTCCACGAGAGTAAGGCAAAGGTATTAGGGATGCCCAGTCCCGAAATGAAAAATGAATTTGCTTTATGTTGTCCTTGGAAAGTGTTGGTATGGAGGGCAACCGTGGGTACGACTAGCCATGGAAAGTGAAAGTATGGTTGAAAAAGGAACAAACTTTATTTTCTGTTTGGGAACCACCTATGATATATCTAGCATGGAAAGTGTTGGGAACTCTAAGTCGTTTTTGTTGGTGGGAGGGATACACCTCCCAAAATGTTTTTGTCTCTAAATTTTTCACTTTGAGCTCTAGCACCTCTACAAATCCCTACTTCCCTCTGCGAAGGGCCTTTCTTTTACTTTATGCAATTTTTATTTTTGAATTTGAGTCTCCATCTTCTCTTATAAAAGCACCAACTAGGAAGCAATATGATCATACTTGAGTATTGGGTGTAGCTAATATGCGAATGTGTTTCATGAATGGATCAATGATTGAGCTTGATGGGCTAGGGATAACTTATTTTAGAGTTGATATTTTGAAAGACATGGTTGCTTGTTGATATGCTTGAGTATTTAAATTATCATGTCAAAACTAAACTATTGCTTTGAACAATATAAAAGTCCAAATGTCCATGCTACAAAGAAAAGAAATATGATATGACATGATAGGCAACATTCCTAAAAAAATTCTGTTTTTTTCACTTACCTACTCGAGGGCGAGTAGGGATTAAGCTTGGGGATGTTGATACGTCCCTAATGTATATATAATTTTTGATTGTTCCATGCTGTTATATTATCAATCTTGGATGTTTTATAAACATTTTATAGTCATTTTATATCATTTTTTTGGTACTAACCTATTGACATAGTGCCAAGTGCCAGTTGTTGTTTTCTGCATGTTTTTTATATCGCAGGAAATCAATACCAAACGGAGTCCAAAAGCAACAAAAATTCACGGAGATTTTTTTGGACCAGAAGACACATAATGGGCCTTGGCTACGCCTAGGGGTGCTCCGAGGAGAGCACAACCTACCAGGGCGCGCCAGGAGGCCCAGGCGCGCCCTGGTGGGTTGTGCCCACCTCGAGTGCCCCCCGGACCGCCTCTTTGCTCTATAAATACCCTAATATTCCCAAAACCCTAGGGGAGTCGATGAAATATTGATCCAGCCACCGCAGAGTCCAGAACCACCAGATTCAATCTAGACACCATCTCGAATGGGGTTCACCACCTCCATTGGTGCCTCTCCGATGATGCGTGAGTAGTTATTTGTAGACCTTTTGGTTCGTAGTTAGTAGCTAGATGGCTTCCTCTCTCTTGCTGAATTCTCAATACAATGGTCTCATGGAGATCCATATGATGTAATTCTTTTGTGATGTGTTTGTTGGGATCGATGAACTTTGAGTTTATGGTCAGATCTATCTTTTTATATCGATGAAAGTATTTGAGTTTATTTGAACTCTTTTATGCATGATTACTTATAGCCTCGTATTTCATCTCCGATATTTGGGTTTGGTTTGGCAAACTTTATCTATATATCTTGCGATGGGAAGAGGTGCTTTGTAGTGGGTTCGATCTTACGGTGCTTGATCCCAGTGACAGAAAGGGAACTGACACGTATGTATAGTTTCTACTAAGAATAAAACAATGGGGTCTATGTCTACATAGATAGATCTTGTCTACATCATGTCATATTTCTTATTGCATTATTCCATTTCTCCATGAACTTAATACACTAGATGCATGCTGGATAGCGGTCGATGTGTGGAGTAGTAGTAGTAGTAGATGCAGGCAGGAGCCAGTCTACTAATCTTGGACGTGATGCCTATGTAATGATCATTGCCTGGATATCGTCATGATTATTTGAAGTTCTATCAATTGGCCAACAGTAATTTGTTCACCTACCGTTTGCTATTTTTCTTGAGAGAAGACACTAGTGAAACCTACGGCCCCCGGGTCTCTTTCTCATATTATTTGCCTTTGTGATCTATTTTCTTTGGCTTTTATTTTCAGATCTATTAAACTAAAAATACAAAAATACCTTGCTGCAATTTATTTTTATTTATTTTATTTGGCATTCGATCTATTAATCTACTCCAATTTTATCTCACGTCTGTTTGCCCATCTGGGGCGCCGCTACCCGAAAGGGATTGACAACCCCTTTTACACGTCAGGTTGCGAGTAGTTGTTATTTGTGTGCAGGTGTTGTTTACGTTGTGTTGCTTGGTTCTCCTACTGGTTCGATTACCTTCCTTTCACATCTGAGGGAAATACCTACTGCTGCATCATCCCTTCCTCTTTGGGGAAATACCGATGTAGCTTCAAGCCGCATCACTCCCGAAGAATGCGGCGGCCGCGGCAAGGCACTATGCGACCCGCGAGGAGGACTCCACGCGGCGGCTCTTTTGGTCACAGTTTCCGGACTCCGAGCGTGCTCCCCTCCTCAGCGATTAAATGAAGCAACTGATGGAGATGCATCAGATGTCCGAGCTGGCCTTGAAGGACTCTGTGCCAGCCTGTGGCCAGCCGAGCCCATTGCAGACACCTACTTCGGCCTTGTCTAGAAGCTGTGGGAGGCGTCGCTCCGGATTGACGTCATGAAGCGGTCATCATGTCTTGAGGGGGAGAGGCTCGCGTTTGCGAAGACCATGGTTCATTGGCCAAGGATTAATCCAAAGGAAATGGCCACTAGTCCTCCACCCCAGGGGAGGGAGCATCGCCGCCCCAAGCAATACTTCGCATAGGTGATGACCGGAGCACGGGTGATACATGGCCAGTGCTCGAAAAATGTAATGCTTGAGTAGTTATAGCAAGTTTGTACCAAGTGCGACTTATGCTTTATTATGCGTCCGTCGAACTTATTTGATATTGTAGTGATTAAATTTTGACTCGTGTGTGGCCGTATGTTTAGTTCTGAAGCTACCAGTCGTCGGCTTCAGACCCCAAGTGAATATCATGAAGGGTGTTTTGTTTCCCCACTGTTACCCTTAGCCAACGTCTTGGTGCCCGGAGGCAGTAGTACAGGAACAAAACCATGCGATCAGACTATTCTGTTTTACTGCTTTCACTTAGCCTTAGGAGCTTGACGGTGGGGACTAGGGACTAGCCCCCGGTGTATTTGTGATGTACTTGTGGGTCGAAGCCTGCCCTTTCCAATCACATGGTTTGTGTTAAGACAAACCCTTCGTGTGACACGACAAAATCGCCAACGACGTTTAGAGTCAGACCTCGTCATTGGATCATGGATCTGTTTGTGCTTACTATGACAGTCAGTTTTCTGCTTTCTCCTCCTGAGGTACTTGACCGACCAAACCAGAAGTACAATCGCAGGGGTTCTCCCTTTGCCCTCTTAGCCGAACATGTGGAACATAAGAGGCAAGCATAGGAGCCGGGCAACCCAACTATTGACCCAAGAAATAGTTCGGAACGGATGCATATAATGCAATATCCGAGACGCCATACACCTAGCAAGAGGCGGGGCCGGACTTGAAGATATTGAGATGATATATAAATCAAACTCTTGACTGACTAATATATTTTCATGCCGGGCTGTTCGAAGAACAAGGAGAGAATCGGAAAAGGAATAAACAAGTCGCAGGATGTAGATATCCGAACACCATAAAGGGTATTTTTATTATTTCTGGTAAGCTCAAGACGTCTGGCCGTTCAATTCGAACTATGAAGGCAGTACTTGTAAGATAAAAAGAAGAGAACATAAAATTTACAGAGTAAAGGTTGACATAGGGCCTTGATGCGTGAGTTGAAGCCTTCACTCTGCCCTGCTGCACGTCTACGCCTTTGTTTCTGATAGGAGGGGATTGGGACCTTCGATGAGACCTTGATGGGCGAGGACCCTGCCGATGGAGATTTAAGCTTTGGGGTATCCAGAATTGGTCCCTGGGTCGTCCGAAGACTAGGTAATTCCGAAGTTCGGTTTAACCGAACATGTACTTCAGGTTAATGTATGCCTCACGGCTGCCCATGGTATTTTGAGTGCGAAGTTGTGCTGATGAGGCACGTGGAGCGTGAACAATGTGGGCGTGACGTGGGGCGCGTATCCCTATTTGTAGCGAACGCATGCGGGTTCGTGTGACGGGGAACGTGTTCAAACCCATTTAATATTGTCACAGGCCCTTATGGCGGGTCGGCATCCGGGCCTATATGGACCGGTATGGTCTTCAGCCGCTAGCGCCGTAGTGTGCTCTTCGGTTCGAAGTGAGGGTTCTGTGTTGCCGTTGATAGTTATGACGCCCGAAGGACCATGCATCTTCAACTTGAGGTACGCGCAATGCGGGACGACATTGAATTTGGAGAACGTTGTTCGACCGAGGAGGGAGTGATAGCCACAGCGAAATGGTGCGATATCAAAGATCAAGTCCTCACTTCGGAAATTATCCGGAGATCCGAACACTACTTCGAGCATCACGGTGCCTGTGCAGCGGGCCTCCACTCCCGGAATGGCCCCCTTGAAGGTGGTGTTACTAGGTTTAATCCTTGATGGATCGATTCCCATTTTCCTCACTGTATCCTTGTATATCAGGTTGAGGCTGCTCCCTCCGTCCATTAGGACTCTAGTGAGGTGGAATCCATCGATGATGGGGTCTAGCACTAGGGCTGCAGACCCTCCACGGCGTATGCTGGTGGGATGATCCCTGCGATCGGACCTGGTCGGGCAAGCTGACCATGGATTGAACTTTGGCGCTACTGGCTTGATGGAGTATATGTCCCGTGGCACTTGCTTCCTCTCCTTCTTTGGTATGTGGGTTGCATAGATCATATTTACCGTCTTGACTTCAGAAGGGAAGGGTTTCTGGCCTCCACTATTAGGCCTGCGAGGCTCGTCATCGTCCTCACTTCGTGGGCTTTTGCCCGAGTCTTCGGTTGTGAGTTTGCCGGCCTTTTTAATCACCCAACCATTTCGGTTGGAGTGGTTGGCGGGCTTATCTGATGTGCCATGGATCTGGCAAGGCCTGTCCAGAATTGTGTCCAGCCTAGACATGCCATCGTTGTTGCCTTTAGGGGCTTTCTTTCGGGTTCCGTACTTCTGGTTTCGGAATCTGGCATTTACTATCGTATCTCACCTTTGTCGTCATTGTGGCGACGTTTATTTTTGTTGCGTTAGGGCTTTCCATTTTCCTTCCGAACCTCGGAGGTACCGGGTGTGTCTGGGTTAGTGTTCTTGCAAGCAAGCCAATTGTCTTCCCCACGCAAAAATGGGTCATGAGGGAAGTAAGGGATTCCATGGTTCTTGGTTTGTCCTGGTCGAGCTGCCGTACAAGCCATTTGTCCTTGACACTATGCTTAAAGGCAGCAAAGGCTTCCGCATCCAGAAAGTCAACGATCTAATTTTTCTTGGTCAGGAATCGGTTCCAAAACTGTTGGGTAGATTCTACGGGTTGTTGCATCATGCGATTTAGGTCGTCAGCATCTGGAGGCCGGACATAGGTGCCCTGAAAATTTGCTCAAAAAGCATCCTCAAGCTCTTCCCAGCAACCTATAGAGTCTTCGGGAAGGATGTTCAACTAGTGTCGAGCTGGGCCTATAAGATTTAGCGGCAAATATTCGGTGGCATGGAGGTCATCTCCTCGCGCCATGTGGATTTGGAGGAGGAAATCCTCTATCCATACGACAGGATCTGTTGTTCCGTCGTATGATTCTATGTTCACAGGCTTGAAGCCTTCTTGGAATTGATGTTGCATTACCCTCTCTGTGAATCACAGGGGGTGTGCGGTGCCCCAAACTCGGGCTACGTCACATCGGAGGTCTTCGGCCCTCCTAGTCTGCTGCTCCTAGACTCTGTCATTTCGGTTTAGCCGATCGTAGTATCTTTCCCGGTATGCGGGCATGTCCTCTCTGGGTCCATAGATGGACCTAGTTCGGCGTCCACGAGCGTCTAGGTCATGGCGGAGGTCATACTCGTAAGTGGGCCACACCTTATCCTTGCCGTGGCAGTTAGGTGGGCCGGCTGGGTGTTCGGCCTCATCAGTTTCCCTGTCTCGCCCTCTAGGGGGTTGGTATGGCTCTTCGGCGTTTGTATACGTTGGGCGTGTTGGCTCTGTAACCTCGTCATCAAACTAAAGCAATAGCCTTCGTTTAGGTTAACTCCTGGTTGGCTGATCGCAAGCGTACCCCTCTTCAGGAGCTAGGATTTTAGTCCATCGGTCATTGAGGGTGTCCTGTTCAGCCTTGATTTTGAGTATTTGCTTCTTTAGGCTACGGGCGGTGGCTAAAAGCCTCCGCTTGAACCGTTCTTGCTCCAGAGGGTCTTTGGGGACGATAAAATCGTCCTCCCCGAGACTGGCCTCCTCTTTAGAGAGTGGGAGGTAGTTGCTATCCTCAGAGTCTTCGTGGCTTTCTGGATTGAGCGCGTCCTCCTGACCCGCAGGGTCATCCTGATGATGCTCGTTGGCTGCATATCCGGCGAGGTCATCCGTATTATTTATGGTGCCGTTCTCCGCCGAGCCTATGTTGCTTGCGTGGCTTTGACGTGGTTTCGATTGACGACGTTGTTTTTGGCGTTTGGGAGGCTCGTCTCTGGGCTTGCCTCGGCCCTGCTCAGGACTGTCGTTACCATCCTTTGGGGTGTCCACCATGTAAATGTCATAGGTGGATGTGGCCCACCAGCAGTCCGTGCCGGGTGGACCAACTTCAGCATTAGTCGTGGCTACGTCCTCCTCGTCCATATATTCGGCATTCTCCGAATTATAGGCTAACATATCGGTTAAATCATCGATAGTTACTACCAAATGGGTGGTGGGTGATACATCTCCGTCGTATCTACTTTTCCAAACACTTTTTCCCTTGTTTTGGACTCTAACTTGCATGATTTGTATGGAACAAACCTGGACTGACGCTGTTTTCAGCAGAGTTGCCATGGTGTTATTTTTGTGTAGAAATAAAAGTTCTCGGAATGACCTGAAACTTCACGGAGAATATTTTTGGAATTAATAAAAAATACTGGCGAAAGAATCAAGGCCAGGGGCCCAAACCCTGTCCACGAGGGTGGGGGCACGCCTACCCCCTAGGCCCGCCCCCTGCCTCATGGGCCCCCTGGTGCTCCACCGACATGTTTGGAATGACAATTAGAGATTATAGTTGCTTATGGCATACTTAATTAGCTAGGAGCTTATAATGGTTTACCTTGCGTGCCAACATGCTATTAAAATGGTTGTGATGTGGTATGATAGGGTGGTATCCTCCTTTGAACGATTCGAGTGACTTGACTTGGCACATGTTCACACATGTAGTTGAAACAAATCAACATAGCCTCCACGATATTTATGTTCATGGTGGATTATATCCTACTCATGCTTGCACTCAATGTTTATTAATTTTAATGCATGTTCATGACTATTGTC
Source organism: Aegilops umbellulata (assembly GCA_032464435.1). Taxonomy (NCBI): domain Eukaryota; kingdom Viridiplantae; phylum Streptophyta; class Magnoliopsida; order Poales; family Poaceae; genus Aegilops; species Aegilops umbellulata. Next base: position 97,192,925 of record CP136060.1, read on the forward strand.
GCTCTCTAGTTGGTCGCTTCCCAGTCTTTTTTTAGCCTTCACTCGTACTAAGTGCGAATACTGCTTGTGCATCCACTTCCGTAAACCCCAAAGTTATTCCATATGAGTCCACTATACCTTCCTATATGTGGTATCTACCTGCCGTTCCAAGTAAATTTGTATGTGCCGAACTCTAAACCTTCAAATGAAATTCTGTTTTGCATGCTCGAATAGCTCATGTATCAACTAGGGTTGTCTGTATATTCCATGCTAGGCGGGTTATTCTCAAGAGGAGTGGACTCCGCTCCTCACTCACGAGAAAATGGCTGGTCACCGGGATGCCCAGTCCCATGCTCTAAGCAAATCAAATCGAAATAATTGCAAACAAAACTCCCCTGGGACTCTTGTTAGTTGAAGGCACTCGTTGTTTCGAGCCAGCCATGGATTGATGCTTGTTGGTGGTGGGGGAGTATAACCATTCTGTTTGGGAACCGCCTATAATGTGTGTAGAATGGAAGATATCGACATCTCTCGGTTGTTATGTTGACAATGAAAGTATGCCGCTCAAAATATTGTTCATATCTATTTCAAAACCAAGCTCTAGCACCTCTCCAAATCCTTGCTTCCCTCTGCGAAGCGCCTATCTATTTACTTTTATGTTGAGTCATCACCCTCTTACTAAAAAGCACGAGTTGGAGAGCACCGCTGTCATTTGCATCCATTACTATTAATTTATACTGGGTATGACTATGACTGGATCTCTTTTACCATGAATTACAATGTTTAGTCAGTCCTTGATATTCAAAGGTGCTCTGCATTTATGTTTTGCGGTCTCAGAAAGGGCTAGCGAGATACCATCTTGTTATATCATATTATGATTGTTTTGAGAAAGTGTTGTCATCCGAGATTTATTATTATTCCTCGCTAGTTGATTATGCCATTGATATGAGTAAACATGACACCTAAATGTTATTGTGAATAGGGTTATTGCATAATCTTTGTTGAAAACTTGAATGCTGGCTTTACATATTTACAACAACAAGAGCAAGCAGAGTTTGTAAAAGTTTTTCTTTATCACTTTCAGTTTATCAACTGAATTGCTTGAGGGCAAGCAAAGGTTTAAGCTTGGGGGAGTTGATACGTCACCGTCGTATCTACTTTTCCAAACACTTTTGCCCTTGTTTTGGACTCTAACTTGCATGATTTGAATGGAACTAATCCGGACTGACGCTGTTTTCAGCAGAATTGCCATGGTGTTATTTTTGGGCAGAAATAGAAGTTCTCGGAGTGACCTGAAACTTCACAGAGAATATTTTTTGAATTAATAAAAAATACTGGCAAAAGAATCAAGGCCAGGGGGCCCACACCCTATCCACGAGGGTGGGGGCGCACCTACCCCCTGGGCGCGCCCCCTGCCTCGTGGGCCCCCTGGTGCTCCATCGACCTCAACTCCAACTCTATATATTGACGTTCGGGGAGAAAAAATTAGAGAGAAGGATTCATCGTGTTTTATGATACGGAGCCGCCGGCAAGCCCTAATCTCTCTCGGGAGGGCTGATCTGGAGTCCGTTCGTGCTCCGGAGAGGGGAATCCATCGCCATCGTCATCATCAACCTTCCTCCATCACCAATTTCATGATGCTCACCGCTGTGCGTGAGTAATTCCATCGTAGGCTTGCTAGACGGTGATGGGTTGGATGAGATTTATCATGTAATCAAGTTAGTTTTGTTAGGGTTTGATCCCTAGTATCCACTATGTTCTGAGATTGATGTTGCTATGACTTTGCTATGCTTAATGCTTGTCATTAGGGCCCAAGTGCCATGATTTCAGATCTGAACCTATTATGTTTTCATGAATATATATGAGTTCTTGAGCCTATCTTGCAAGTCTATAATCACCTATTATGTGTTATGATCCATTAACACCGAAGTGACAATAATCGGGACCATTACCGGTGATGACCGTAGTTTGAGGAGTTCATGTATTCACTAAGTGTTAATTCTTTGGTCGGGTACTCTATTAAAAGGAGGTCTTAATATCCCTTAGTTTCCAATAGGACCCCGCTGCCACGGGAGGGTAGGACAAAAGATGTCGTGCAAGTTCTTTTCCATAAGCACGTATGACTATATTCGGAATACATGCCTACATTACATTGACGAATTGGAGCTAGTTCTGTGTCACCCTATGTTATAACTATTGCATGAGGAATCCCATCCGACATAATTCTCCATCACCGATCCAATGGCTGCGAGCTTTTCACATATTGTTCTTTGCTTAGTTACTTCACCGTTGCCACTGTTACAATTACTACAAAGCTACTACTGTTACTTTTGCCACCATTACCGTTACTTCCATGCTACTTTGATACTAAATACTATGCTTCAGATACTAAGTTATCCAGGTGTGGTTGAATTGACAACTCAACTGCTAATACTTGAGAATATTCTTTGGCTCCCCTTTTGTCAAATCAATAAATTTGGGTTGAATACTCTACCCTTGAAAACTGTTGTGATCCCCTATACTTGTGGGTTATCAGTGGGTGGGGCGCAAAGTTCCCTGCCGAACACCTTGAAGGGTCGGTGATTGAAGGCGAAAGGTAGGTTCTCCTGGATAGTCATTTTCTGAATTCGGTCTAGCGCCTCGTTCAATATATCGAGGGTTGCCGGATGTAACGCCCTCGATGCGGCTATATCTCCCACGTGTCGAAGCACGACTTAGAGCTATAACCGCATTGAAAACAATGTCGCAAGTGAGGTAATCTTCACACAACCCATGTAATTCATAAGGGAAAGAGATACATAGTTGGCTTACAATCGCCACTTCACACAAAACATGAATAAAACATTAAATCAAACAGATACAATCAGGGTCCGACTACGGAGCCAAAATAAAAGAAGACTACCCCAATTGCTACACAGATCCCCGATCGTCCCAACTGGGCCCCACTACTGATCAACTGAAATGAAACAACACAATGAACAAGATCTTCATCGAGCTCCTCCTTGAGCTCGGATGCGTCACCTGCACGGTTTCATCGGCACCTGCAGACTGGTTTTGGAAATATCTGTGAGTCACGGGGACTCAGCAATCTCACACCCGCGAGTTCAAGACTATTTAAGCTTAAAGGTAGGACAGGGTAGTGAGGTGGAGCTGCAGCAAGCGACTAGCATATCTGGTGTCTAACATACGCAAATGAGAGCGAGAAGAGAAGTTAAAAGCACGGTCGAACAACTATGATCAAGAAGTGATCCTAAAACTACTTACGTCAAGCATAATCCAACACCGTGTTCACTTCCCGGACTCCGCCGAGAAGAGACCATCACGGTTACACACGCGGTTGATGTATTTTAATTAAGATCAACTTTGGGTTTTCTACAACCGGACATTAACAAAATTCCCATCTGCCTCATAACCGCGGGCACGGCTTTCGAAAGATAATACCCTGCAGGGGTGTCCCAACTTAGCCCATTATAAGCTCTCGCGATCAACGAAGGATATTCCTTCTCCCCGGGAAGACCCGATCAGTCTCGGAATCCCGGCTACAAGACATTTCGACAATAATAAAACAAGACCAGCAAAGCCGCCCGGATGTGCCGACAAATCTCGATAGGAGCTGCACATATCTCGTTCTCAGGGCACACCGGATGAGCGAGACGTCGGGTTGGCATAGACCCTGATTGCCCAGGGGGCGCCGGACATCGCTCGGTTTGGACCAGCACTCGAAGGAGAACTGGCCCGGGGGGCTAAAATAAAGATGACCCTCGGGCTCCGGAAACCCAAGGGAAATAAAAGGGCATAGGTGAGGCAAATGGTAAAACCAATGTTGGGCCTTGCTGGAGGAGTCTTATTCAAAGCGAACAGTCAAGGGGGTCCCATAAATCACCCAACCGCGTTAGGGACGCAAAATCCGGGAACATAATACCGATATGACGGAAACTAGGGCGCCAAGAGTGGAACAAAACACCAGGCATAAGGCCGAGCCTTCCACCCTTTACCAAGTATATAGATGCATTAATTAAATAAGAGATATTGTGATATCCCAACAAGTAAACATGTTCCAACAAGGAACAACATCTCCATGTTCCAACAAGGAACAACATCTCCATGTTCCAACAAGGAACAAACTTCATCTTCACCTGCAACTAACAACGCTATAAGAGGGGCTGAGCAAAGCGGTAACATAGCCAAACAACGGTTTGCTGGGACAAGGTGGGTTAGATGCTGGACATGTCAATATGGGAGGCATGATAAGCAAGTGGTAGGCATCATAGCATAGGCATAGCAAAAGAGTGAGCAACTAGCAAGCAAAGATAGAAGTGATTTCGAGGGTATGGTCATCTTGCCTGAGATCCCGCAAGGAAGAAGAACGAGTCCATGAAGAAGACAAACGGACGTAGTCGAACGAATCCTCACAACTCCGGAACGAAACCGAAGCTAACGAGAGAAGCAACCCAGAAAGAAACAAACAACATAGTAAACAACCATCACATAAACATGGCATGATGCACAATCAAGTATGATGCATGTCCGGTTAAATAAGCATGGCATGGCAAAGTGCACAAACAACACTACAAATTAAGTGGAGCTCAATATTAAACGAGTTGCATATTGACGAAACACCACATACGATTATTTAGTTCTCTCTCGTCTATGTACCCAACAATGTTAAATGTTATTAAACATGGCAAGGGGTGAAGCATATGAAAACTACCTAACTAGGCAAGTTTAAATGAGGCCGGAACAACAAACAACAATTCCGGAAAATCTTCATGTGCATATTTTAGATTTGGTACTGTTCTGCCTAAAACCATATTTTTATTGTTTTTAAACAGGAAAATAAAGTGCAACATGTTAATCTATGCATTTTTCTACCCCATTTACATATGAAGTTTATTAAATTCGGAGATACGGTTATTTAGTTATGAAATAAATCATTTTCACATGGCATTTAAGCAAATTAATGCAAACATTAGTTTAAACATTTTTAACATGGATGAAAGTTGCAAATTATGAAACTACATGAAATTCTAAGCATTTTACATATATAAAACATTTTGAACCGATGCATGGTTAATTAGTTATTACATGCATGAACATGGAGGGCTTTTCTGCAAATCTGTAATCTCCTGGAAATTAGATAAAAACGTCCTGGCAGGAAAAAACATCACGGGCCGAAACTGTTCTCACCATGGGCCTAGCCTAGAACTGTGGAGAGGTAGCCGGAGGGGCGCGCTGGGCTGGCGCGGTTGTGGATGAGGCCCAAGTGCGTGGAGTGGAAGCGGTCAACGCGTGAGGCGCACATGCGGGCAGATCGAGCAGGCAGCAGCACTGCTCGTCCTCCTTGGCCGAGGCCGAGGCGAAACAGGGGATGACGGGCGGACTTGGCGCGGAGGAAGGAGGTCCGGCGGGGGCGCGGGTCTCCAGGGCGTCGGATCCCGCGAGAACGGAGCGAGGGCGAACGGGACCCACGAACGAGGAGTCGAGGCAGGCTGCTGGTAACTGAAGACCAAACAGAGTGTTCAGAGAGCTTGGAGAGCAACGGGAAAAGATAGAGGTCGGGAGAGAAGACAGAAGAGAAGCAGGGCAGCACTGCTGGGATGCTCACCGATGACGGGGCATCTGGCGAAGCGGTGGTGACGAGGGGCTGAAGCTGGCGGTCAAACGGGGCGGCACACGAAGCAGAGGAGGTGCAGACAGGCAGTGGCGCAGCTGCACAGGGCTCCGGCGACGCGGAGGCTTGGCGCGGGACTTGGCGAGGCGGGGGCGTTCTCCGGATCCGTGGCGGCGCTAGGCGCAAGAGGCTGACGAGGTCCCGTACGGGCGGCTTCGCGGATCCAGCGGGGACGAATGGGTGACGGCGCGCACGTCGAGGACACGACCAGGGATGGGGTTCCTGCACAGCGAAGAGAGAGCAGAGAGATGAATCACAGAAAGAAGAAAAGGAAGTGAAGAGAAATCAAGGGAGACGGGGCGCGTCACGGGCCTACTGGAGGTGGTCGTCGTCGGCGAGGCGCGAGGTTGCGAGTCGGAGGAGCTCGATCGGGGCTCTGGCGACGAGGAGAGCTTGGCTGGTGGTGCAAGGGGACGAGGCAGGGGACCTGCATCTGTTGCTGCGGTGCGCTCGGGAAGCAGAGGAGGCAGCAGGGCTCGGGCACGGCGTCGCTGACCGGCAGGAGGCAGGCGCGGCTCGCAGATCGAGGTAGGTGGATGGATTGGAGGGGATGCACCGGTTGGTTGGGCGGAGGAAAACGAGGAGGAGGGGGATCCCGAGGTGGATTGAGACCGGGTGGCGGCGGCGAGGAGGAAGGATGGGACAGCTCCCCTAGATTTTAGGGTTGGCCAAAATGGACTAGGGGCTATATATATAGATACGAAAGGGGATGATTTGGATCCTCCGATCGCGATCGGGCGGACCGAAATAAATGGGTTAGGAAGTCCAAAAGACAAAACGGAGATGTTTTAGAGATTATTGGGGATGATCCGGACTCATCGGTAACGACAGACCGGTTCGGGTTCGGGTAAGTTTCGGACACGCACACGAGGGGTCTGAGAGAGGTCAACAAGGACAAGGGCCTGACAAAAAGACAATGGAGGCAAAGAGAGAAAGGGCAACTGCGAATGGCTACGAGTTTTATGAAAACATGCAGATGCAATGCGCATGATGCTAAGAGATGAGATGCATGACATGAACACAATGCAAAACAACAGACAAAACCCAACCACGGAGGAAATAACATATCGCATCTCCGGAAAAGGCAAGAGTTGGAGTTACGAATATGGAAAATTGCATCCGGGGTGTTACAACACTCCACCACTACAAGAGGATCTCGTCCCGAGATCTAGGATGGCACCGGAGAGAAAAGAAAAAGGAAGCTAAGAGGTAAAACTAAGTTGCTTCTTCGACAAACAAGTGAAACCAAAGAACCTTGAGAGGTTGAACAAAATGAAAGAACGAAAACAACGAAGATGAACAAAGTTGAAGACACTCCGTTAGAAAAGAGGAACATGGGATACGACGAGAACCAAAAGGTTTAGTGATAAGATAGATATTGAAACCACTCTGGTTAAAACTAGATAGAGAAGGAATAAGACTGATATAATTTGGGCAGCACTCCGACTGAAAAGAGAAGGGAAAACTTGATAAGATAAAAAGAACTTGAAGAGATGACACAACACTCCGGTTGAGAAGGGAGGTAAAACTTGATAAGATGAGAGAGCTCGAATGAAAACACGGCACTCCGGTTGAATGGATAAGCAAAGGAAAGAACATGATCCTCACAATTCGAGATGATGAGCGAAGAGAGCAACATCACCATGCCTCCGGAAGAAAAATAGAAGATAGATCATTGGAATAAAGGAATGGAGAATAAAATGCCAACTTCTGCCACAAATGATCTTGGAAAGCACACTTCCAAGAAGGTTAGAACGGAGTTGTTGGAAAAACCAACAACGAAAAGAATAAGTTTGTAGTGGGCTTATGGAAAGATCTCAACATTATGAGGTGAGCTTCTGCCACCAACGGAAACAAATGATTGGATTGATATCAACACGGAGACGAGAAACTTATTTCACCGGGAGGACAAATGAAGAACTTGGGTCATTTATGAGCACCATAAATAGCAACAATCCTTAGGGAAGGCTTTAGGTGAAATATAACCCAAGATAACTCCAATGAAGAGATTGATGGATTTAAAATACCTCATTCTTGACAACATGTAAATCATGAAGCATGAAGAGAAATTGTCAAGAATGACATAACACCACATCAAAAGATAAGGTAGAAAGAATTGCACTTCGAATGCAAAATGAAGAAATGCTTGAACTCCTCCAAACAAAACATGTGTTGAGCATCATGTTTATTTTAGACTATAGCTTGGCGGATCTTAACTCCGAGAAAAATCTTGAAGAACAATTGAAGAATGAAAAGAATCCTTGACGAACCACCATGTAGAGCCTCCATGAAGAACTCTGGTAATGAAAGGATGATAAAAAGACAGAGAAGTTGAAAACACAAGGTGAAGCCTTGTAGTGATAAGATGAAGCTTTGAAATGATATAACCGAGAAAACTTGGAACTCCGGAACAAAAGATGAACAAATGAAATCAAGAATTTTGATGAACCTCCAGAATAAGGGATTGAATTTACTTGTCGGTGTACTAAAGTAGGGGTACTCTAGTATCCTGAACTTGTGCACGGGCAGTCGCAGCACCCCGCGGCAAGGCCGGCCGGGGGACCGCCAAAGTCCTCCGCAGATCCTTCGAAGCCATCCAAGAGCAAAGTATTTAAGTCAAGGAGACAAGTCCCCGGCAAGAGGAGCTTGCCGGGAAGGCCATTCAAGGTACAAGACCCCGGCAAGAGGAGCTTGCCGGGAAGCCCAACAAGAGCATCTCAAAGAACCTGCCGCAGCATGCCACGCGTCCCGGCAGGACCCGGCGAGCGACAAGTTCCCGGGCGCGACAAGGCAACGGCCACGGCAAGGCACTTGCCACGGCAGGCAGCCACTCTATACCCGCGCTCCAGCTCACCCACCTACGTGTCGCTCCGGGACCCTTCCCAGCGTATGTGGCGGGAGGCTGTGCCGCTAGGGGTACACTATGGCATGCAGCGCTGACAGGATCGCCATCGTGGCGAGCGGTGGCGGCCCTGACGGTCCCTTTTCTGCACCGTCTGGGCCACGTAGACGGTCATTTAATGCCTTTGTCCCCTGCCGTCAGGGTTAGGTATGATACACTGTGTAGGTAGCTGTACCTACCGCAGCATATTTACACTTTTGCCCTTACCTACGTTGCCACCTGTTGGAGGCCCCTTGAACATATAAAAGGAGGCCCATGCACAACGTAGGGAGGGGATCGATCCTCAGAGAAGCGCTCGGTCTCGTTAGCTGCTCGAGTGTACTGTAGCACTCGGCGCTCCCGAGCAAGAACTCAATACAATCCACAAAGCAGCAGTAGGAGTGTTATCTCTCCGGAGAGCTCCGAAGCTGGGTAAAAACCTTCCCCCGCGTGCCTCGCCTCGATCCGCTCTTCGCGCGACCTCCGCCCCCCGCCAAACCAGAAGGGGCTCCGTCCCCATAGGTGCTCGGGGAGCCCAGGAAACCCCGGCATCTCTGGCGCGCCAGGTAGGGGGCGTTGAGGTTGTGTGAACCTGATCCGGCGTTCACGCGAGCTGAATCTTCATCGACTTCATCGAGATGCCGCCGAAGAAGAAGGCTTCGGAGGCGGCTGCGCCGTCCTCGTCGAATCCACCGCCGCCGGGGAGAACGCCGGCGGTGGAACGGGCGCCGACGAGGGAGCCCACGGTGCCAACAAGTCCAAGGACAAGACCGCGCTGCCCGCTGGCGGCGTAGTCGGCTCCCACGACGATCGGGCGTCCGTAGACGCGCCGCGCCCATCTCAAGAGGCGCAAGACCGACAGCGTCGTGGTACTCATGGTACCATACGCTCGCTGGACCCAAATCGAGCTAGCGGATCTCGGGACGCTCAAGGCCAACATGCACGCCGACGTGCTGGCGCGAGCGAGGCACGGTCGCCTGGACGGAATACTGCTCCTTCCAACATCGTTGGGAGCCCGAGCATATCCCGCTCCTCGCACCGTTCGCCACCGCTACCTGCCACCCCAGCAGAAGCTCTAGCGCGAGCTCAACTGCTCCTAGACTTCCCTCCAGCGCCAGACAAGATCGACGACTGGAGGGCCACCATTCAGAGTCTCATCGGCTTCGCCAACGGCGACACTCCGCAGCCAGCGACCACATGGCAGCCGCGGCAGGCCAGCCAAGTGCGAGTCGATGGCGACAAAACCGGTGGGGGTGCAACCACCGTGCACTCTCCACCCCAAAGGCCAAGATTGCCGACTCGCCGGGTCCGCCACGACAGCGACTCCACTGCTTCCTCAGATCCGCGAACTCGTCGCGATCAGCGCCACGTTCTTCACGAACGGCTGCAAGAAGACGCCCGCACCCGCATCGAGCGCCGGAGAGAAACGCGTCAATCAGACCGACGCGCTGGCCCCACTGTCGATATGCAAGCGCCAGGGGAACCAGGCGACCTGCCATACGCGCTAGGTTGCCCTGCGTTTACCCGTGAGCTGCGACAAGTCCAGTGGCCCAGCACGAAGAATTTCAAGCCAGACGTACCAGAGAAGTACGACGGCAGGCTGCATCCGTCGGAGTTCCTTAGCATCTACACCATTGCGGTGCAGGCTGCCGGGGGCGGGACGACAAGATCCTCGCCAATTACTTCCCTCTGGTGCTCAAGCCCAACGTCAGGTCCTGGCTCATGCACTTGCCGGAAAACTCCATATCTTCCTGGGCGGACCTATGCCATCAGTTTGTCGGCGCCTTTACCGGCGGCCACAAACCCCATGGCCAGGAGAGTGATCTTCACCTGCTTGCCCAGAAGGAAGGGGAGCCTCTACGTAAGTACATCCAGAGATTCAGCCAAGTGCAACGCAACATCCCAGACGTCCACCCTGCCGTGGTCATCAGTGCGTTCCATCAGAACATGCGCAACCGCAGGATGCGGGAGGAGATGGCGATGTGCAAGATCAGAGACGTCAGCGAGCTGTATGCCCTGGCCGACAGATGTGCACGTGCTGAGGAAGGAAGGAAACTCCCTAGAGAGAACGTAGGAACCAGAGGATCCGACAGCGACGATGCTGCCCCAGCAAGCAAAAACAGGCAGCGGAACAACAGGAAGAGGAAAGGCAAAGATGTGCTAGTTGTCGAGCAATTCGGCAACGAAGATGGCGCCAAGATAGCCAAGACTGATGGCTCCGGCAAGGAGGTTGCCGCATGCGCCAACTGCCAGTCTGTGGCGGCCGCCGACAAGCAGGATGGCACCAACAAGCAATACTGCAAGATTCACCACACCAAAGGCCATGACCTCCAGAGCTGCAAGAAGGTCGAACAGCTCGTTGAGCTGCAAAAGGCCGAGTACGAGCGACGCGACAAGGAGAAGGCCCAAGGAGGTGCTGGAGGATCTGGTACGAAGCGCATTGGCCAGGGGGGACGCCGCGGCAACACCAAGCAGCGGCAAGGTGACAGACCTCCCCGCGGCCGCGATAAGGATGAAGATGACGACGACGACGAAGACATGGATGACGCCGAGACCAGCGAGCAGGAGTTCCAGAAAGCCACAGAAGTTTTGTGCATTGACGGTGGTGCTTCTCTGCATACTTCACACCGCCAACTCAAGCAGTGGGTGCGGGAAGTTAATGCAGCAGAACCACCCGTCGAGTCACGCAAGCTTCTGAAATGGTCCAGCACGCCTATCATCTTTGATATTGAGGACCACCCCGATCGCACAACTGTTGTCGGGTGTTTGCCGATGTTGGTCTCACCAACTATCCGCAACCTCAAGGTCACTAAGATGCTAGTTGACGGCGGGGCCGGCTTGAACCTGATCTCCTCCGCTGTACTTCGGAGACTCCAAGTCCCTGACAGCGAGCTCGAAGAGACCGGCACGTTTCAAGGAATCAACCCGGGAAGGAGCAAGCCAAAGGGGAAGATCACGCTGCCGGTGACATTTGGCAGTGAGTTGAACTTCAGGACTGAGAGGATCACTTTCGACGTTGCCGATTTTCCATTGCCTTACAATGGAATTCTCAGCCGTCCAGCGCTCGCCAAGTTCATGGCGGCCTCTCACTACGTGTACAACATGCTGAAGATGCCAGGCCCGATAAGTGTCATCTCTGTACATGGCGACAAGAAAGACGCTCTCATCTGTGCCGACAAGATCTACCGGGAAGCAGCAGCCGCCGCGGATCGCGAGACACTCGCCGCTGGAGCTCCCGGGGGGAAGAAGAAGACCCAGTCTGGCAAGAGCTCTGATGCCCACTCCGGCAAGCGCGCCTCTTCGGAGTTCTGCGCTACCGTCGAGGACGCACCATCGAGCTCCACCGGCAAGTGTAAGAAGACAATGGAAGCTCCGCCAGCAACCAAGAAGGTGTCCGCCAAGGAGGACGGCACTGGTGGTACCTTCACCATCAGTGCCACTCTCGACCCTAAATAGGAAAGCGCGCTCGTTGCTTTCCTGCGGGCGAATGTCGACATGTTTGCATGGCAACCATCTGACATCCCCGGCGTTCCCAGGAAAGTAATCGAGCATCACCTCGCCGTCTGTCGTCACGCGCGACCCGTCAACCAGAGAGTCAGGAAACAAGCGGTGGAGCGCCAAGAGTTCATCGCCGAAGAGATCAAGAAGTTGGAAGCAGCAGGCCTCGTTAGAGGAGTGCTCCATCCTACGTGGTTGGCCAATCCTGTAGTCGCGCGCAAGGCGAACGGGAAATGGAGACTTTGCATCGACTTCACTGATGTCAACAAAGCTTGTCCCAAAGACCCATTTCCCTTGCCGCGCATTGACCAGATTGTCGACTCCACAGCCGGATGCGACTTGCTTTCGTTTCTTGACGCATACTCAGGATACCATCAGATCTTCATGGCAGAAGAGGATGAGGAGAAAACCGCGTTCATCACTCCATGTGGCACGTATTGTTTTGTACGAATGCCTTTCGGTTTGAAGAATGCTGGTTCAACATTTGCAAGGGTCGTCCATACTGCTTTTGAGCCGCAAATACACAGAAATGTGGAAGCCTACATGGATGATATAGTGGTCAAAAGCAGGGACAAGTCAACTCTGATTCAAGATCTAGAAGAAACTTTTGCAAATCTGCGTAAGATTAGCCTCAAGCTCAACCCCGAGAAGTGCGTGTGTGGAGTCCCTTCCGGCAAGCTTCTCGGGTTCTTTGTGTCCTAGCGGGGTATTGAAGCCAACCCTAACAAGATCAAGGCCATTGAGCAGATCGAAGCACCGAAGCGCGTCAAGGATGTACGAAAACTTGCCGGCTGCGTGGCGGCTCTCAGCAGGTTTATCTCTAAGTCTGCTGAGCGCGCCCTGCCATTTTTCAAAATCTTGGAAAAGGCAGGTCCAGACCTTGACGGAGAGGAGACCGCCCTCCATCAGCTTAAAATGGAGGGTGAGGCCTGCCGTCAAGCTGTGGATGCGGGTGAACGTCTTCCACCCTCGACCAAGATACATCACATCAGGGGCCGGGAAGTCGACGCGGACTCGCGGACCGCTGATTCCGCAGCCCCTCATATGCAACCTCAGTGTCTCGGGCGAATCCAACTCCATCACACTCGCAAATGGAGTCGGGAGATGAAGGCGACGACGAGGCGGCCGACGCAGCCTGACGAAGAACTCGCAAGGGTCGTCCCCGATGTGGTCCGCCACGGGGAGAGGATCTGTTGGCGGAGGCGAGGCCGGCGAGCTGCCTCGTCCGCCTCTTCCCCGACCGCCTCGGCCTCGCCCTCGACCTCGCCCGCGGCCTCGTCCCCTCCCTCTTCCCCTTGCGGCTGGCTCTACCGCCACGGGTGCAGAGGGAGGGGGAACGCGTTGCCTAGCGGCAGCCCTCGTCGCTACCGTCGAAAGACCAGGGTTCCCTTTCTCCATGGCGGATGGAATAAAGAGGAGCAGAAGCTGAAGAAAGGAGGAGATGAGAGAACGCGGGTTTTTGTCCCCCCTATCCCACTCCTTATAAAGGAGCGGGGTGGGGGCTCGGCCTCCCCGCTCGGCCAATCGAGACACAGAAGGCGCAGGGAACTGGGCCTGACCCGCTGCCTCAACCCGTGACGACCCGATTTCCCGCCTCCACCGTTTGCCACTCCAAGCGCATGGAGGCCGCGTGGCGGGAGGGCAGAGTTGAGGCGACGGATGAGGCGACCTCTCCCCGCCCCGTGATCGTGGGGGGTGGACGCCTCGAAGACCACGCCTCCACGCCTCCCTCCGTTTATGAGGAAGATACGAACCGCCAGAGGGCGGACGTTCCGCCTTTCCGAGTAAAGGAACCACCCACGACCTCCCCCACGACGCCGCAATCGACGCATGCCGTTCGGGAGGGCGTGGTGGGTGCGGAGCAAGGTACAACACGACCCAGGCCGTGCGTGCCCTGTTTTGGGCCTGGCCCAATAGCGCTCGACACCGTGTGTGGCCCAGGCCCGGGGGCTCCTGTCGGTGTACTAAAGTAGGGGTACTCTAGTATCCCGAACTTGTGCATGGGCAGTCGCAGCACCCCGCGACAAGGCCCGCCGGGGGACCGCCAAAGTCCTCCGCAGATCCTTCGAAGCCATCCAAGAGCAAAGTATTTAAGTCAAGGAGACAAGTCCCCGGCAAGAGGAGCTTGCCGGGAAGGCCATTCAAGGTACAAGACCCCAGCAAGAGGAGCTTGCCGGGAAGCCCAACAAGAGCATCTCAAAGAACCTGCCGCAGCACGCCACGCGTCCCGGCAGGACCCGGCGAGCGACAAGTTCCTGGGCGCGACAAGGCAACGGCCGCGGCAAGGCACTTGCCGCGGCAGGCAGCCACTCTATACCCGCGCTCCAGCTCACCCACCTACGTGTCGCTCCGGGACCCTTCCCAGCGTACGTGGCGGGAGGCTGTGCAGCCAGTGGTACACTATGGCATGCAGCGCTGACAGGATCGCCATCGTGGCGAGCGGTGGCGCCCCTGATGGTCCCTTTTCTGCATCGTCTGGGCGACGTAGACGGGCATTTAATGTCTTTGTCCCCTGCCGTCAGGGTTAGGTATGATACACCGTGTAGGTAGCTGTACCTACCGCAGCATATTTACACTTTTGCCCTTACCTACGTTGCCACCTGTTGGAGACCCCTTGAACATATAAAAGGAGGCCCATGCACAACGTAGGGAGGGGATCGATCCTCAGAGAAGCGCTCGGTCTCGTTAGTTGCTCGAGTGTACTGTAGCACTCGGCGCTCCCGAGCAAGAACTCAATACAATCCACAAAGCAGCAGTAGGAGTGTTATCTCTCCGGAGAGCTCCGAAGTTGGGTAAAAACCTTCCCCCGCGTGCCACACCTCGATCCGCTCTTCGTGCGACCTCCGCCCCCCCCCCCCCCCCCCCCCCGCCGAACCGAGAAGGGGCTCCGTCCCCATAGGTGCTCGGGGAGCCCAGGAAACCCCGGCATTACTCGATGAAACAAGAATAAGAATTACATTATGCTCATCCTTCACCAATAAAATTGATGACAAGCAATAGATTTGGCATACCACTTATTCTCGTAGAAAGGATTAAGATAGAATGGCGCAAACTTGGGAAGGTCTTCAACGAACCACCGGTAGGATTGGAAAGAATGAATGAATTTATATGATAATGAAGGAAGAGAACTCTTGAACGAACCACCATAATAATTGAAAATGAACGAAGAAAAGATAAAGAAACACCGGGAAGAATTAGAAAACGATGTTGATACTTGAGTTAATTTAGATACAAATGAACGAATAGATCACGAGCTAATTAGAGAATACTTGAATGATGAACCGGTAAGATTTGGAGACGAGAGCTGAAAGCTGGAATGAGTAATTCTGAGATGATGGGCTCTGAAGAATCAAACTGAAAAGACTCCTGAAATGCTGCGGATGATTGAAAAGAATTACCTCAATCGAAAACAATTATGAGAGGATGGCATCAACTTGAACTACACAACTTTGGAAGAACGGGTAAGGATTAAGAGGAACTCTTCTTTGGTCTTCAAATGCTGAGAATGACGAGGAGAAACACCACCAAACTGTTGAGAAACTCCGGAAGGATTAAAAGAGGAAAGGTTGAGCCAAAGATGAAAAGAGTTTGAAAGATTTTGGAGAAAGACATATGACTGATGAAAATTCATTCTTACGTCAAACTTTTAAATGAATTTGAGAATAGCTCCGGGAAAATTAGAAGAGTCAGGTAAGATCCTGGGAAAAGACCTGTGGGTTAGGGCCCACTCAAAAGATACACCGTTGAACGATTTAAAAGAGAGATGCGCCGGTTGAATTAAATGGCTTGAATGAGATAACAACCTCGAGATAGCTTGAAAGGATTACGAATAGAAACTTGAATCTTCTGAGATATCTTCATCACTCCAGATAAACATGAATAGTAAGAGGTGGATGATTAAGAAGGTGCACCGGCATGAGGAAACATTTGAAACAAGGAAAGGATATGATTGACAAAGCTTGAATTGAATCCACCGGAGAAGAAAAGAATGAAGAATAATAGACTTGAAGCTCCATTAGTATCTTCATGGGAAAAACACCGGATAAGAACATTGAAAGAAAAGAATGGAGAGATTTCTCGTCAATAAAAAGGACACTTGATTAAGAAATCTGAATCCTTGAAGAAAAGGGTGGGAGGGCGGGAAAACAAAGGCAGCTTGGGACGGTTGAAACAAACACCGTTGAGAAAAAAACTAAGGGATGATCTTGCGAATGTTGAAATGATCGGATCCACTTGAGGAGAAGCACACCAGTTGAAAAGAATTGAAAAGACAACCTTGATTATCAAGAAGGATTAGCATCCACATAGAAATATGAGAACACCGCTTAGAATAAGGTATGGAATCAACACCTGGCATTGAAGCAACTCGAATACCACAAAACAAAACAAAAACAAAGGATTTGGCTTGCAGTATAAGCCGGAAACAAACATATGATAGATCCCATATCGTATCATGTGCCTGTTGGAAAGATATTCTACGAGATACTTGAATTCCCACTTATAAACTCCCGAAACTTTCTGGTTATGCAATCAGGTGTTGGGGATACAGGGGACACAAAATATATCACCCAAACTAACAATACCTAGATCCAGTTGTATCCATCCTTGAACACATAACCAAGAAACCTTCGGAAATCGTTTACCTCAACCTTCGAAAAGCATCCGTTATACGAGTTATGGCAACACTCCCGCACTCGCCTCAGTACTGGGCTATCAGGGTTATCTCACCAACAAATGTAAAAAAGAGATTTTCGATGTCGGCGTACTAAACTCAGGTATTCCAGAACTGCAATGATAAAATTATGACGAGAACACCTCAGAGCTCAACTCCCCGGGACACTTCCACTAAACCCCTGAAAGGAGGCACCAAGACAATGTTCTCATCACAAAACCATCAGAACGATTCTAAGATATCCGCGTGATCCTAAATTTTTTTTAGTGAAATTTGAGAAGAGAAGAGTCAAAACTCTACGTCAGGATGCCTTACCAGAGCGATGAGGAGACTGGAAAGTAAAAAAGAATTCCTAAACTCTCCGATACATAATTCCTAAATGACTCAAACATTTTTCTAGACACAACTCGGACGCTAAAAACGATCAATCAGTGGGGGCTCCTAAGGTGGGGGAAGGCTCTGATTACCAACTTGTAACACCCTCGATGCGGCTATATCTCCCACGTGCCGAAGCACGACTTAGAGGCATAACCGCATTGAAAACAATGTCACAAGTGAGGTAATCTTCACACAACCCATGTAATTCATAAGGGAAAGAGATACATAGTTGGCTTACAATTGCCACTTCACACAAAAACATGAATAAAACATTACATCAAACAGATACAATCAGGGTCCGACTACGGAACCAAAATAAAAGAAGACTACCCCAATTGCTACACAGATCCCCGATCATCCCAACTGGGCCCCACTACTGATCAACTGAAATGAAACAACACAATGAACAAGATCTTCATCGAGCTCCTCCTTGAGCTCGGATGCGTCACCTGCATGGTTTCATCGGCACCTGCAAACTGGTTTTGGAAATATCTGTGAGTCACGGGGACTCAGCAATCTCACAGCCGCGAGATCAAGACTATTTAAGCTTAAAGGTAGGACAGGGAAGTGAGGTGGAGCTGCAGCAAGCGACTAGCATATCTGGTGTCTAACATACGCAAATGAGAGCGAGAAGAGAAGTCAAAAGCACGGTCGAACAACTATGATCAAGAAGTGATCCTGAAACTACTTACGTCAAGCATAACTCCAACACCGTGTTCACTTCCCGGACTTCGCCGAGAAGAGACCAGCACGGTTACACACGCGGTTGATGTATTTTAATTAAGATCAACTTCGGGTTTTCTACAACCGGACATTAACAAATTTCCCATCTGCCTCATAACCGCGGGCACGGCTTTCGAAAGATAATACCCTGCAGGGGTGTCCCAACTTAGCCCATTATAAGCTCTCGCGATCAATGAAGGATATTCCTTCTCCCCGGGAAGACCCGGTCAGTCTCGGAATCCCGGCTACAAGACATTTCGACAATAATAAAACAAGACCAGCAAAGCCGCCCGGATGTGCCGACAAATCCCGATAGGAGCTGCACATATCTCGTTCTCAGGGCACACCGGATGAGCCAGACGTCGGGTTGGCATAGACCCTGATTACCCAGGGGGCGCCGGACATCGCTCGGTTTGGACCAGCACTCGAAGGAGAACTGGCCCGGGGGGCTAAAATAAAGATGACCCTCGGGCTCCGGAAACCCAAGGGAAATAAAAGGGCATAGGTGAGGCAAATGGTAAAACCAATGTTGGGCCTTGCTGGAGGAGTCTTATTCCAAGCGAACTGTCAAGGGGGTCCCATAAATCACCCAACCGTGTTAGGGACGCAAAATCCGGGAACATAATACCGATATGACAGAAACTAGGGCGGCAAGTGTGGAACAAAACACCAGGCATAAGGCCGAGCCTTCCACCCTTTACCAAGTATATAGATGCATTAATTAAATAAGAGATATTGTGATATCCCAACAAGTAAACATGTTCCAACAAGGAACAACATCTCCATGTTCCAACAAGGAACAAACTTCATCTTCACTTGCAACTAACAACGCTATAAGAGGGGCTGAGCAAAGCGGTAACATAGCCAAACAACGGTTTGCTGGGACAAGGTGGGTTAGATGCTGGACATGTCAATATGGGAGGCATGATAAGCAAGCGGTAGGCATCGTAGCATAGGCATAGCAAAAGAGCGAGCAACTAGCAAGCAAAGATAGAAGTGATTTCGAGGGTATGGTCATCTTGCCTGAGATCCCGCAAGGAAGAAGAACGAGTCCATGAAGAAGACAAACGGACGTAGTCGAACGAATCCTCACAACTCCGGAACGAAACCGAAGCTAACGAGAGAAGCAACCCGGAAAGAAACAAACTACATAGTAAACAACCATCACATAAACATGGCATGATGCACAATCAAGTATGATGCATGTCCGGTTAAATAAGCATGGCATGGCAAAGTGCACAAACAACACTACAAATTAAGTGGAGCTCAATATGCAACGAGTTGCATATTGACGAAACACCACATACGATTATTTAGTTCTCTCTCGTCTATGTACCCAACAATGTTAAATGTTATTAAACATGGCAAGGGGTGAAGCATATGAAAACTACCTAACTAGGAAAGTTTAAATGAGGCCGGAACAACAAACAACAATTCCGGAAAATCTTCATGTGCATATTTTAGATTTGGTACTGTTCTGCCTAAAACCATATTTTTATTGTTTTTAAACAGGAAAATAAAGTGCAACATGTTAATCTATGCATTTTTCTACCCCATTTACATATGAAGTTTATTAAATTCGGAGATACGGTTATTTAGTTATGAAATAAATCATTTTAACATGGCATTTAAGCAAATTAATGCAAACAGTAGTTTAAACATTTTTAACATGGATGAAAGTTGCAAATTATGAAACTACATGAAATTCTAAGCATTTTACATAGATAAAACATTTTAAACCGATGCATGGTTAATTAGTTATTACATGCATGAACATGGAGGGTTTTTCTGCAAATCTGTAATCTCCTGGAAATTAGATAAAAACGTCCTGGCAGGAAAAAAACATCACGGGCCGAAACTGTTCTCACCATGGGCCTTGCCCAGAACTGTGGAGAGGTAGCAGGAGGGGCGCGCTGGGCTGGCGCGGTTGTGGATGAGGCCCAAGCGCGTGGAGTGGAAGCGGTCAACGCGTGAGGCGCACATGCGGGCGGATCGAGCAGGCAGCAGCGCTGATCGTCCTCCTTGGCCGAGGCCGAGGCGAAACAGGGGATGACGGGCGGACTTGGCGCGGAGGAAGGAGGTCCGGCGGGGGCGCGGGTCTCCAGGGCGTCGGATCCCGCGAGAACGGAGCGAGGGCGAACGGGACCCACGAACGAGGAGTCAAGGCAGGCTGCTGGTAACTGAAGACCAAACAGAGTGTTCAGAGAGCTTGGTGAGCTACGGGAAAAGATAGAGGACGGGAGAGAAGAAAGAAGAGGAGCAGGGCAGCACTGCTGGGATGCTCACCGATGACGAGGCATCTGGCGAAGCGGTGGCGGCGAGGGGCTAAAGCTGGCGGTCAAACGGGGCGGCGCACGAAGCAGAGGAGGTGCAGACAGGCAGCGGCGCAGCTGCACAGGGCTCCGGCGACGCGGAGGCTTGGCGCGGGACTTGGCGAGGCGGGGGAGTTCTTCGGATCCGTGGCGGCGCTAGGCGCAGGAGGCTGACGAGGTCCCGTACGGGCGGCTTCGTGGATCCAGCAGGGACGAACGGGTGACGGCGCGCACATCGAGGACGCGACCAGGGATGGGGTTCCTGCCCAGCAAAGAGAGAGCAGAGAGATGAATCGCAGAAAGAAGAAAAGGAAGTGAAGAGAGAGCAAGGGAGACGGGGCGCGGCACGGGCCTACTGGAGGTGGTCGTCGGCGGCGAGGCGCGAGGTTGCGAGTCAGAGGAGCTCGATCGGGGCTCTGGCGACGAGGAGAGCTTGGCTGGTGGTGCAAGGGGACGAGGCAGGGGACCTGCATCTCTTGCTGCGGTGCGCTCGGGAAGCAGAGGAGGCAGCGGGGCTCGGGCACGGCGTCGCTGCACCGGCAGGAGGCAGGCGCGGCTCGTAGATCGAGGTGGGTGGATGGATCGGAGGGGATGCACCGGTTGGTTGGGCGGAGGAAAACAAGGAGGAGGGGGATCCCGAGGTGGATCGAGACCGGGTGGCGGCGGCGAGGAGGAAGGATGGGACAGCTCCCCTAGATTTTAGGGTTGGCCAAAACGGACTAGGGGCTATATATATATATATATATATATATATATATATATATATATATATATATATATATATATATATATATATATATATATATATGCGCATGATGCTAAGAGATGAGATGCATGACATGAACACAATGCAAAACAACAGACAAAACCCAACCACGGAGGAAATAACATATCGCATCTCCGGAAAAGGCAAGAGTTGGAGTTACGAATATGGAAAATTGCATCCGGGGTGTTACACCGGACTTGAGGGCTCTAGGCCAGATTTTGTGGTGCCGAAGCGGAGGTCGGTCTGTGACTCAACCGATCCTTAGTCCCGGGCGGACCTATCTTCAGGATTCAGGACGGAAACCTCGAGGGTCACTAGATTGTCCTTGGAAACCGAGGGTGTGCTTTGACCCTCCCATGCACCTTCCACGCCAATGTTTGGGGTCAGGTCGTTTTGGGCCGTGGGTGACCCCTGGCCGCTATTCGCCAGCTCAAGGTGTGGGTTGGGGCCAACAGGGTGTTGTGGGGGAGGAGCTCGGCCAAGATCAAATCTTGGGCTCTGACCTCTGGTTCTGCCTTGAGGGCTGGGGATAAATCCTCCGCCGATGTGAGTTCGATTGATGGTGGGGTAAGGTCCCCTCTCTCAGGGAGTCCTTCTTGTCTCGAAGCCGTTTGGTGGACTGGGGACGATTCACAGATCGGATCTGAGGTGTACGTCAGAGCAGGCGCGGCAAGACTGATGCGGTTTGAACTACGTCGGTATTTCCCCAAAGAGGAAGGGATGATGCAGCACAACTACGGTAGGTATTCCCCTCAGTGATGACACCAAGGTTATCGAACCAGTAGGAGAACCACGCAACACTACGTGAACGGTACCTGCACACAAAGAACAAATACTTGCAACCAGACATAAAAGAGGGGTTGTCAATCCCTCACGGGTTAAAAGATAGGTAAAACCGTAGTAGATTGGATAAATAGATCTCGCGGGAACGCGAGATAAAATAAATAACAATATATTGCAGCAAGGTATTTATGTGTTTTTGGATTAATAGATCTGGAAATAAAAGTAAATAAAAATAGGTCTCGAAGGCAAATATGATAAAGAAGAGACTCGGGGTCGTAGATTTCACTAGTGGCTTCTCCCGAGAAAAATAGCATACGACGGGTTAACAAATTACTGTTGGGCAATTGATAGAACTTCAAATAATCATGATGATATACAGGCAATGATCATTACATAGGCATCACGTCCAAGATTAGTAGACCGACTCCTGCCTACATCTACTACTATTACTCCACACATAGACCGCTATCCAACATGCATCTAGTGTATTAAGTTCATGGAGAAACGGAGTATTGCAATAAAAACGATGACATGATGTAGACAAGATCTACTCATATAGGAATAGACCCCATCTTGTTATCCATAATAGCAACGATACATACGTGTCGTTTCCCCTTCTGTCACTGGGATTGAGCACCGTAAGATCGAACCCATCACAAAGCACCTCTTCCCATGGCAAGAAAAATCGATCTAGTCGGCCTAACTAAAACAAAGATTCGAAGAAGAAATACGAGGCTATAAGTAATCATGCATCTAAGAGATCAAAAGACTCAAATAACTTTCATGGATAAAAACATAGATCTGATCATAAACTCAAAGTTCATCGGATCCCAACAAACACACCGCAAAAAGAGTTACATCAAATAGATCTCGAAGAGACCATTGTATTGAGAATAAAGAGAGAGAGAGAGAGAGAGAGAGAGAGAGAGAGAGAGAGAGAGAGAGAGGAAGCCATCTAGCTACTAACTACGGACTCGTAGGTCTACAATGAACTACTCACGCATCATCGGAGAGGCACCAATGAGGATGATGAACCCCTCCGTGATGGTGTCTAGATTGGATCTGTGCTTTCTGGAACTTGCGGCAGCTGGAATTGATTTTCGTCGTCTCTCCTAGGGTTTCTAGAATATTGAGGTATTTATAGAGTAAAGAGGCGGTGCAGGAGGCCACCAAGGTGGGCACAACCCACTTGTGCGCGCCTGGGCCCCCAGGCGTGCCCAGGTGGGTTATGCCCCCCTGGGGCACCCCTCTGGTACTTCTTTGGCCCATCCTGTGTCTTCTGTCCCAGAAAAATTCTCCAAAAAGTTTCGCTGCATTTGGACTCCGTTTGGTATTGATTTTCTGTGAAGTAGAAAACAAGCAAAAAAGCAGCTAGCACTGGGCACTATGTCAATAGGTTAGTACCAAAAATGATATAAAGTTGATATAAAATGTCGGTGTACAAAACTAGGGGCACATTTTTGTACCCCTTTACCTGTGCACGGGCAGTCAGAGCCACACCCGCGACCACACCAATCATAGCGAGGGAGGTGAGCGAAGGTAAGACCAAAGCCCAAGACGAAGCAAAGCAACGACAAGGATCAAGGCCACGAAGATCAGATGGGCGAAGTAGGTTTCCCCGGCAAGGACCCTTGCCGGGGGCCACCCTCAGCGCCCCCGGCAAGACCCTTGTCGGGGCAGCTCGCCCACGCCAGCCGAGCAAGCCACCCTCGAGCCCGCCAACACTCGACAAGTGCATTGGGACAGGGCTCGGGAGGCACCTCTGTGGTGGCATGCAGATCTTTGTGAAGACAAAGGATACTCAAGATCAAATGAGGATAGGAAGGCGGCCATTCTCAAAGAAAAAACCCACAAGACCCCCGGCAAGATCCTTGTCGGGGACTCCTGCGCGCCAGGGCAAGGCCCTCGCCAAGCGCACCAGCATGGCCACCGTCAGGCCCGTGCCAGCCAAGTCTCCACCGCCGTTCGCATGCAGCTGCCGACCCAACCAGCTGGGCAGGCACCTATGTGGCAACATGCAGCCCTTCGTGGAGGCTTCACCACCATGCCACCTTAGCTGCCTGCCTGCCTACATGGCACCACATGCGTCGCTGGCTAGGGCGCGTGTCGAAGCTTGGAGGAGCGGTGACGGACGGGACGGGCGTCGCTCCGTCCCCGATAAAGCAAGAGGACACCTAAGCGATGCATTAAATGGACCTTGTGCTGTAATACAAGGGATAACCTCGTGCCACTGTAGACCTTTCCACCTCCTGTGTGCCACTGTGGCAGCCCCTTTCACCTATAAAAGGAGGCCCATAGCACACAGGAGAAGGATTCGGCCTTCTTGGAGCTCGTTACACCCCGTAGCTAGCTCAAGAACTCA
The DNA here is from genome assembly GCA_032464435.1 of Aegilops umbellulata. Taxonomy (NCBI): domain Eukaryota; kingdom Viridiplantae; phylum Streptophyta; class Magnoliopsida; order Poales; family Poaceae; genus Aegilops; species Aegilops umbellulata. Next base: position 97,216,950 of record CP136060.1, read on the forward strand.
GAATACATCCACCAAAGCAGGAGTAGGGTTTTACACATCCTCGAGGCCCGAACCTGGATAAACGTTCTCTCAACCCCGCGCCCCGCAACCGCAGTAGGGATTCTTGTGATCCCATAGGTGTCGGTTTCCACCGACATCTTTGGCGCGCCAGGTAGGGGGCGCGTTTGTGTGAATCTGATCTGATAGTTAGCCTAGCAGTTTTTCGTCGCCATGGCCCCTAAGAAGAAGACGGCCACGGCGATCGGCTCGTTGGGGGCCGAGCGGCCCATGTCGGTGCGAACGAGCAACGCTCTGGTCATGGACAGGACTCGGGCCGCGACCCGCGAACACCAGCACCAACCAAGCAGTCGGAACCTGGCAAGCGGCGTCGTTCATGCACCAGACGATCGGCCCCACGCCGCCGAACCCAAAGACGGAGTTGGGCCCTCTGCCGGCAGCGCGGGGCCCTCCAGGGGTGTCGTTGCGCCGACTCCGGGCGGCGCGGCGACCACCGCGCATTCTTCCCATGGGGTGCGCGCCGAGCAGCGTCACCACGTTGGTGACCCTGGGCACCGCCGTGGGAAGAGCCCTGTGCGTTGTCAGCAAGACGAAGGAGTTCAGCACGTGCACCAAAGCAGCTGCTAGGTCATGACGGAGCTCCTTCTAACATAGTTAGAAGTCGAAGCGCGTCGCGATCCACTCAGCTGTCACCACCACCCACGCCAGCGGAAGCTTTGGCGCGCGCACAGCTTCTCCTCGACTTCCCTCCTGCTGCGGAGAAGCTCGATGAGTGGAGGGCCACCATCCGGAGCCTCGTCGCCGTTGCGAACAAAGACGATCCGCGACCAGCGGGGCCCTCGGGTCGGCGCCCCACCGAACCACCACATGCTGGCGCTGGGAGGACCGGGGGAGCTGCGGCCACGATGCACTCTCCTCCTCCTCGCCAGCCGCCGCGGGCGTTGGCCCGTCGCGACGACGCTGGTGACAACATCTCCATAGCGTCGTCCGATCCGCGGACCCTCTGCGACCAGCGCTAGGTCCTTCAGGAGCGAGCTCACGAAGGCGCTCGAACCACCGTCGAGCGGCGACGCGAAACGCGCCGCCAGTCGGACAAGCGGGCGGGACCCGCTGCAGACCACCCGGCACCGGGGGCCCCGACGGCCTACATTACGAGGTGGGCTGCCCGGCTTTTACCCGTAAGCTGAGGCAGTTCCAATGGCCGTCCCACCACACGTTCAAGCCCGACGTAAGTGAGACGTACACTTGCAAGACCCATCCGTCCGAGTTCCTCAGCATCTACACCATCGCGATGCAGGCCGCTAGGGCTCGCGACGATAAGGTGCTCGCCAACTACTTCCCGCTAGCGCTCAAGCCCAATGTAATGTCTTGGTTGATGCACTTGCCGGCGGACTCCATCTCTTCCTGGTCAGATCTGTGCCATGAGTTCGTTGGCGCCTTCACAGGAGGCCACCAAGCTCATGGCCACGCCAGTGATCTGCATATCATTCCCCAGAAGGAAGGAGAGACCCTGCGCAAGTACATCCAGAGATTCAGCCGGGTGCAGTACAACATCCCCGACGTTCATCCCGCCGCTGTGATTAGCGCGTTCCATCAGAACGTGCGCAATCGCAAGATGCGCGAGGAGTTGGCGATGACCAAGGTTAAGGATGTGGCCTAGCTCTACGTTATGGCCGACAGGTGCGCCCGGGCTGAAGAGGGAAGGAAGTACCCCGGTGAAGACGCCGGCTTGGAAACCGACTCTACCGACGAGGACGCCGCCGCACCGACGAAGAAGGGCCGGCGTCGCAACAAGAAATGCAAAGGCAAGGCCGTGCTTGCCGTTGAGGGATCTGATGATACCAGAGCCGGCAAGAAGGTCAAGGCAGACACCCCCGACAAGGAGATTGCCGGGTGCGCTGCCTGCCGGGCCTTGGCGGCTGTCGACAAGCCAGGAAGCTCCGGCAAGCAATACTGCAAGATCCACCACACCAAGGGCCACGCTCTCCAGAACTGCCGACAAGTCGAGCTTCTTGCTGAGAAGGAAAAGGCTGAGTACGGAAGGCGGGACAAGGAGAAGAACCAGGATGGTGCTGAGGGATCCGGCAAGAAGCGTGGTGGCCAAGGAGGCCGCCCCAGCAAGGACAACCAGCAGGAGAGGCCTGCTCGGGGCCGCGACAAGAAACAAGAAGACGACGATCACGACGAGGACGACGAGTCCGGTGAGCAAGGGTTCCAGAAGGCTACGGAGGCCATGTGCGTCGATGGCGGCGCCTTGCTGCATGCCTCTCACCGCCAGCTCAAGCAGTGGGCGCGAGAGGTTACAACAACGGAGCCGTCGTTCGACGCCCAGAAGCCCCTAAAGTGGTCCAGCATGCCCCTCATCTTTGACGCCGAGGACCACCCTGATCGCACTACCGTGGTCGGGTGTTTGCGGTTGTTGGTTTCACCAACAATACGCAACCTTAGGGTGAACAAGATGTTGGTTGACGGCGGGGCCGGCGTGAACCTGATCTCGCCTGTCGTGATCAAAAGGTTGCAAATCCCTGATGGAGACCTCGAGGAAATGGGAATGTTTCAGGGGGTCAATCCGGGGAGAAGTCAGCCAAAGGGAAAGGTCACATTGCCCGTTTTCGACGTGGCCGAGATCCCCTTGCTCTACAACGGGATCCTGGGCCGCCCAACACTAGCAAAGTTCATGGGGGCATCACACTACGCCTACAACATGCTAAAGATGCCCGGGCCATTGACCATCATCTCTGTCCCCTCCGACAAGAAGGATGCGCTGATCTGCGCCGAATAACTCTACCGGGAAGCAGTTGCAGCAGCTGCCGTCAAGGCACCTGCTCCTGCCACCAAAGGCCAAGGAGGAAAGAAGGAGCTCGGCAAGACCTCTCGCACCCACTCCGGCAAGCGCACCTCTTCGGGGTGTTGTGCTTCCATTGAGGACGTGCCAGAGAGCTCTGCCGACAAGAGCAAGAGATCTAGAGCCGAGCCGCCACAGACCAAGAAGGTGCCCGTCGCGGAGGACGACACGGGAGGGGCCTTCATCATAGGCTCCTCCCTCAACAGCAAAAAGGAAGGCGAGATCGTCACCTTCCTGCGGGCAAATGTCGATGTGTTTTCATGGCAAGCATCCGACATCCCCGGTGTTCCCAGGGAGGTGATTGAGCACCACCTAGCTGTCTGCCCCCACGCGCGGCCCGTCAAGCAGAAGGTCAGAAAGCAAGCTCTGGAGAGGCAGGAGATCAGGAAGTTATAAGCGGTAGGTTTGGTGAGAGGGGTGCTCCATCCGACGTGGTTGGACAATCCGGTAGTGGTGCGCAAGGCGAATGGGAAGTGGAGGCTGTGTATTTATTACATAGATATCAATAAGGCTTGTCCGAAGGACCCCTTCCCATTACCGCACATTGACCAGATTGTTGACTCCACGGCCGGGTGTGATCTGTTATCATTCCTCGATGCCTACTCAGGCTACCACCAAATCTTCATGACAAGAGAAGATGAAGAGAAGACAACATTCATCACCCCATGTGGTACGTATTGCTTTTTACGGATGCCTTTCGGGTTGAAGAGTGCTGGCTCAATGTTTGCAAGAGTGGTCAAAATTGGTTTTGAACCTCAGCTCCATATAAATATGGAAGCCTACATGGATGACATAGTGGTCAAAACCAAGGACGGGCTGACTCTTGTGCAAGATCTAGAAGAGACATTTGCCAACCTGCGCAAGATCAACCTCAAGTTGAACCCTGAGAAGTGCGTCTTCAGCGTCCCGTCCGGCAAGCTTCTCGGGTTCTTCATGTCGCAGCGCGGGACCGAGGCAAACCCATACAAGATCAAGGCTATTGAGCAGATCGAGGCACCCAAGCGGATCAAGGATGTGCGTCGGCTCACCGACTGTGTTGCCGCCATGAGCCAGTTCATCTCCAAGTCCGCCGAGCACGCCCTTCCCTTTTTCAAGATATTGAAAAAGGCGGGCCCAATGGAATGGACCCTAGAAGCCGAGGCCGCACTGTAGGACCTGAAGAAATACCTTTCCTCCACACCAATACTAGTTGCGCCTAAACCACAAGAGCCGTTGCTGCTGTATCTGGCGGCAATGAATCAAGTGGTCAGCGCCGCACTAGTGGCGTAGAGGGAGGTCGACGAGGAGACAGCAATGGCGGCAGGACCAGCGGATGGCAAGCCGAAGATTCCCCCGGCAGGGCCCGTGTCGGTGTACTAGAGTAGGGGTACCCTAGTATCCCGAACTTGTGCACGGGCAGTCGCAGCGTCCCGCGGCACGGCTTGCCGGGTGACTGCCAAGGTCCTCCGTGGATCCTTTGAAGCCATTCAAGAACAAAGTATCTGAGCCAAGGAGACAAGACCCCGGCAAGAGGGGCTTGCCGGGAAGGCCACTCAAGGCACAAGACACCGGCAAGAGGAGCTTGCTGGGAAGGCCAACCAAGGCATCTCAAGGAACTTGCCGCGACGCGCCACGCGTCCCGGCAGGACCCGGCGAGCGACAAGCTTTCGGATGCGACAAGACAACTACTGCGGCAAGGCGCTTGCCGCGGCAAGCCACCACTATGTACATGCGCTCTAGCACACCCACCTACGTGTCGCTCTCGGACCCTTCCTGGCGTACGTGGCGGGAGGCTGTGCAGCCAGGGGTACACTGTGGCATGCGGCGCTGACAAGATCACCATCGTGGCGAGCGGTGGCGCCCCTGACGGTCCCTTTTCTGCATCGTCTGGGCGACGTAGATAGGCATTTAATGCCTTTGTCCCCTGCCGTCAGGGTTAGGTATGATACACTGTGTAGGTATGATACACTGTGTTGGTACTTTCATATAGTTGGAGACCTCTTTGAACATATAAAAGGAGGCCCATGCACAACATAGGGGGGGAGATGGTTCCAGAGGACGAACAGAAGAACGCTCGGTCTCGTTAGCTGCTTGAGTGTACTGTAGCACTCAGCGCTCCCGAGCAAGAACTCAATACAAACCACAAGGCAGCAATAGGAGTGTTATCTCTCCGGAGAGCTCCAAAGTTGGGTAAAAAACCCTTGTGTGCCTCGCCTCGATCCGCTCTTCACGCGACCTCTGCCCCCCGCCGAACCGAGAAGGGGCTCCGTCCCCATAGGTGCTCGAGGAGCCAGAATTCCCCGGCATCTTTGGCGCGCCAGGTAGGGGGCGTCGAGGTTGTGTGAACCTGATCCGGCGTTCACGCGAGCTAAATCTTCGTCGACTTCATCGACATAACGCCGAAGAAGAAGGCTTCGGAAGCAGCTGCTCCGTCCGCGTCGAATCCACCGCCGCCGGAGCAAACGGCTGGTGGGGAAGATGCCGGCGGAAGAACGGGCGTCGAAGAGGGAGCCCACGGTGCCACCAAGTCCAAGGACAAAACGGTGCTGCCCGTCGGCGGCGTAGCCGGCTCCCACGATGACCGGGCGTCCGTAGACGCACCGCGCCCATCTCAAGAGGCGCAGGACCGGCAGCGTCGTGGTACTCACGGTACCATACGCTCGCTGGACCCAAATCGAGCTGGCGGATCCCAGGATGCTCAAGGCCAACATGCACGCCAACGTGCTGGCGCGAGCGAGGCACGGTCGCCTGGACGGAATACTGCTCCTTCTAACATCGTTGGAAGTCCGAGCATATCACCATCAAGCTCCACCGGCAAGTGTAAGAAGACGATGGCAGCTCCGCCAGCGACCAAGAAGGTGTCCGCCAAGGAGGACGGCACTGGTGGTACTTTCACCATCAGTGCCACTCTCGACCCTAAATAGTGAAGCGCACTCGTTGCTTTCCTGCGGGCGAATGTCGATGTGTTTGCATGGCAACCGTCTGACATCCCCGGTGTTCCCAGGAAAGTAATTGAGCACCACCTTGCCGTCTGTCCTCATGCGCGACCCGTCAAGCAGAAAGTCAAGAAGCAAGCAGTGGAGTTCCAAGAGTTCATTGCAGAAGAGATCAAGAAATTGGAAGCAGCAGGCCTCGTCAGAGGAGTGCTCCATCGCACGTGGTTGGCCAATCCTGTAGTCGTGCGCAAGGCGAACGGGAAATGGAGGCTTTGTATCGACTTCACCGATGTCAATAAAGCTTGTCCCAAGGATCCATTTCCCTTGCCGCGCATTGGCCAGATTGTTGACTCCACAGCCGGATGTGACTTGCTTTCATTTCTTGACGCATACTCGGGATATCATCAGATCTTCATGGCAGAAGAGGATGAGGAGAAAACCGCATTCATCACTCCATGTGGCACGTACTGTTTCGTACGGATGCCTTTCGGTTTGAAGAATGCTGGTTCAACATTTGCAAGGGTCGTCCATACTGCTTTTGAGCCGCAAATACACAGAAATGTGGAAGAGTACATGGATGATATAGTGGTCAAGAGCAGAGACAAGTCAACTCTGATCCAAGATTTAGAAGAGACTTTTGCAAATCTGCGCAAGATCAGCCTCAAGCTCAACCCCGAGAAGTGCGTGTTTGGAGTCCCTTCCGGCAAGCTTCTTGGGTTCTTCGTGTCTCAGCGGGGGACTGAAGCCAATCCCGACAAGATCAAGGCCATTGTGCAGATTGAAGCACCGAAGCGCGTCAAGGATGTACGAAGACTTGCCGGCTGCGTGGCGGCTCTCAGCAGGTTTATCTCTAAGTCAGCTGAGCGCGCCCTGCCGTTTTTCAAAATTTTGAAAAAGGCAGGCCCAATGAAATGGACTCCGGAAGTGGAGGATGCGCTGCAGGACTTGAAGAGATACTTGTCCTCCACTCCAATACTTGTCGCACCTAAGCCACAAGAGAAGTTGCTGCTATATCTGGCGGCAACCAATCAAGTGGTTAGTGCTGCGTTAGTAGCAGAGAGGGAGGCAGATGATGAGCGAGCAACCACGGCAAGCGCATCCAGCGACAAGCAGGGGGCTTCCCCGACAAGCTCTGGTCCCGACAAAGATGGATCTGCGCAGATGTGCGAAGAGATACAACAGAAGAAAATGGTGTAGCGCCCAGTTTACTTTGTCAGTTCCCTTCTGCAGGGGGCTAGGTCAAGGTACTCTGGTGTGCAGAAACTGCTTTTCGGCCTTCTCATGGCCTCGAGAAAGCCGCGCCATTACTTCCAAGCACATGAGATCACAGTTGTCACTCGCTTTCCGCTGAAGAGGATACTGCAGAATCCAGAAGCAACAGGCAGGATTGTTGAGTGGGTACTGGAACTGTCAAGCTTTGGCCTCAAGTTTGAGAGTACTTCAATTATCCAAAGCAGAGCATTGGCAGAATTCATAGCAGAGTGGACGCCAACACCAGATGAAGAAATTCCAGAAACGAGCATCCCCGTCAAGGAAGCAAACAAAGAGTGGCTGGTGTACTTTGATGGTGCCTTCTCGCTGTAAGGCGCCGGTGCTGGCGTGCTGCTTGTCGCACCCACCAGAGAGCACCTCAAGTACATGGTCCAGATGCACTTTCCCAAGGAGCAAGCAACAAACAATACTGCAGAGTATGAAGGTTTGCTTGCCGGTCTCAGGATCGCTGTAGACTTTGGGATCAAGCAACTCATTGTCAGGGGTGACTCGCAGCTTGTTGTCCGCCAAGTGAACAAGAATTATCAGAGTCCGTTGATGGAAGCTTATGTTGATGAGGTGAGGAAGCTAGAAGAGCGCTTTGTCGGCCTACAGATGGAACACGTTCCTAGAGCTCAGAACGACATCGCTGACGGCCAGTCAAAGTGCGCGGCACTTAAGTTACCTGTGGAACCAGGGGTCTTTGTGCTCAAGCTGACTCAACCATCCGTGACACCATCAACTGGACAGAGCAAGAAGAGGAAGTTGATTTATGGTAACTATCTTCCGGCAGAGATTCCCGAAGCCGCTGCCAAGAAGGTACCCAAGATCAACGCCAAGAGTGCTGAGGAGCAGTCTGCTCCGACAAGCCCCAGGGTTTGTTTCGTTGAAGCAGACACTCCCGACAAGTTTTGCTCCGGCAAGCTTACCGGGGAACGTCAAGCTTCGGCTGAGCCACAGGTTCTGGCCGTAGAAGCGGATGTTCCCGCAGCAGTAGATATGCCTTTAGTCCTTGTTGTCGAGCCACTAGCTCCAGCATGGGCATAGCAGATCGTCCGTTTCCTCCAGACAGGAGAACTTCCCGAAGAGCAAGAAGAAGCGGAAAAAGTAGCCCGGTAGTCTAGTATGTACCAGTTCGTTGACAACGCGCTGTACAGAAGAAGACTCAACGGAGTGAAATTGAAGTGTATTCCCCGGGAAGATGGACAGAAGCTGTTGGCGGAGATACATGGAGGCATTTTTGGTCACCACATTGGCGCCAGAGCACTTGCCGGCAAAGTGTTCCGACAAGGTTTCTTTTGGCCGACAGCCCTCCAGGATGTAACTGCACAAGTAACCAAGTGTGAAGCGTGCCAGTTCCATTCCAAGGAGATACACCAGCCAGCTCAGGCTCTCCAGACGATCCCTTTATCCTGGCCATTTTCGGTCTGGGGGCTCGACATCCTCGGCCCCTTCCCCCGAGCAGTCGGGGGCTTTGAGTACTTGTACGTCGCAATCGACAAGTTCACAAAGTGGCCGGAAGTGGAACCAGTGAGGAAGGTGACAGCACAGTCAGCAGTCAAGTTCTTCAGGTCGATTGTTTGCCGCTTCGGGATCCCTAACAGGATCATCACCGACAACGGTACACAATTCACGCGTCGCACCTTCATACAGTACGTCCTAGACCTTGGCGCCAAGGTCTGCTTCGCTTCTGTTGCTCACCCCAGGAGCAACGGTCAAGCGGAGAGGGCAAATGCTGAAGTGCTGCGTGGACTCAAGACCAGGACTTTCGACAGGCTGCACAAGTGCGGAAGAAACTGGATCGAGGAGCTGCCGGTGGTTCTTTGGTCGATCAGGACGACGCCAAATCGAGCCACTGGCCAGACACCTTTCGCTCTAGTCTATGGAGCAGAGGCAGTTATCCCCACGGAACTCGTATATGGGTCACCTCGAGTGCTCGCTTATGATGAGCTTGATCAAGAGCAGCTGCGACAAGATGACGCGCTGCTCCTTGAGGAGGACCGTCTTCAGGCTGTTGTACGAGCTGCTCGATACCAGCAAGCTTTGCGCCGCTACCATAGCCGCAAAGTTAATGCCAGAAGTCTCGAGGAAGGCGACCTTGTTCTTCGGCGCGTTCATTCCGCCAAGAATTCCAACAAGTTGACGCCGAAGTGGGAAGGCCCTTACCGGGTGAAACGAGTCACTAGACCTGGCGCTGTCCGCCTTGAGACCGAAGATGGCTTTCCGGTGAGCAACTCCTGGAACATCGAGCATCTTCGTAAGTTTTACCCGTGAGGCGCGGTTGTCGGACCTTGTCCGGCAACTACCCTTTTGTACAAGTCTTGCCGCTGTTGCATGTGATCCTTTGTACAAAGCCAGGCGCAGACCCTATGCATAAATAAAGCTCGTGTGCTCCGCACATCTTGTCAATTTCATGCTTTTTATTGTTTGCATGAGTTATCTGACACTTTGTGCAGCGCCAAACCCCGGTAAGCAATAACGAGCCATAAGGCTCCATATCATTGTTTTCTCTTCTCTCTTTTCTCAAGGAAAGGAAGGTTCCTCTCGCCAACAAGTTTGCCAGGGGGGAGGAGAAGATAATGGTGTGGACCAGGCGAGTTCAAGAAAGTTTCGTCTTGCCGGAGAGCAAACAACAAAAAAGCTAAGTTGCCAAAGTTTGAGCACTCAGATTTTTTTATCTCCCTTGAACGACCATGCTTTGTATGGAAAACCTGTGCGCGGAGGAACCAGCTCGTGGCTAGTTGCACCCTTACTTTGCTTCGAGCTTGCTCAACATTTTAAGTGTGCTGCGACTAGAGTCACGCCCTTACTTTGTTTCGAGTTCGCTCAGCAACTTAAGCGAGTTGCGACTAGTTACGACAAGGTTTCTTGTCGGTAACGGCACCGCCAGCAGGCTGCTGACGTCCCGCACTCAGCGCTCGCGGCAAAGGTGCCTACGCCGGCAAGTTCCCTAAAAGCGTAGGGCAAAAACATACAAAGGAAGGAATCGAGTAAAGGGAATAACATTGCAATCATGACCCGAAATAGAGTTATATTACAAGATAGCTTGTCGCGACTCTAATAGGCTGTTTTCATAACATGATCAGCAGCGACGAGAAAAGAAGAAAATAGGCGGCCTAGTCCGCGCGGTCGCCCTCAACCCTCTTGATCCTGCTCACCTTGTCCACAATGGGTGCGACGAGGGCCTCGAGCTCCTCCAGATCAGCTTCCGGCGGCAGGGACCTGAGGATGTTGGTGAGGCGGAGGCCCGGGTTGCGGAAGGCCACCTTCATCAGCACCTTTCTGAGAGCTCCCGCGCAGATCTCGCGTGACTCGTCGGCCAGCTACTTTGGGATCCTCTCCCGGAGTTGCTGGAGGGCCGTCGCCACGCCTTTGAAGAACAAGGTGAGCTTGGCGCTAGATGGGAGGCTCTCGTCAGAGGAATACCCGAGATCATCCACCCCCAGCAGCACCAACTCCTTGTCGATGTTTGCGGCAGCATTCACAAGACCCTCCGTCCACTGCTCCACAGTCTCTCAGAAGGTGTTCTGGGTGGTAGCAACGCTCTCCAGCAACGCCTTGTCTGCCTTGATCTCCTTCTTCAAGGCCGCCTCCTGCTCCCTGGCGCCGTCCAGCGTCTTGGTCAGAGCAGCCAGCTTCAGCTCAAGATCGGCGTTGGAGTCCTTGGCGGCGTCAAGCTCCATGATCTTCTCGGCGAGACGACCCCGCAGCTCGCCAAAGGTGTAGGCGTCCTTCTCGCGCTCATGCTTGAGCACGGCAAGCGCTTCACCGCTTCCCTTAAGATCAGTCTCCAGCTGCGCTACTTTCGCCTCCAGCTCCTTCTTGGTGGCCTCGGTAGTTGCGGCAGTGTCCTTTGCTTCCTTGAGGGCTCCGCTGAGTGTTTGCTCGCGCGCGGCGAGCTCCTCTTCATGGTTGTCCAGGCTGGCCTTTAGCTGCACCAATTCGCCCTCCCGCGCAGATAGCCCCTCGGCGGCAAGCCGCTGTTGCTCTGCAACTTCTGCCTTCTCGAGGATGAAGGCCTTCTGTGCCTCATCAAGCTGCACACGCTCCGCCGCCAACGACTGGAGAGCTACCTGGTTGAGACCCCGAAGCTCCTCCGCGCGCTTCTCCATGTCCACCCCCGCCTTCGCGACAAGCGCTTTGCGGGACTCCAGTTTGGCCTGTCGAGCGCGTAGAGCGACACCAGCTTGCGCAGTAGTCGCTCCTCCTCAGGCTCGTCGCTGCAACCGCCTGGCGCGTCGACCAGCGTCAGACCAGCGGAGGCAAGCACCTCCACGTCGAAGTTTTCTCCTTCGACTGGCGCCCTGGACGTTGACGCCCAGGGGAGGTTGATGAAGATGCCATCGCCGGCCTTCAAGTAGACTTCTGGCTGGGGCTCTTCAGAGCCCGGCGCTGCGGCGGCGGCGGGAGGATCAGCGGTCGGTGTAGCTCCTGTCGCTCCTGCGGCCTCAGGGACGTCATTGCGACCTCCGGACCCCTCGTCAGCTATTGCGGCGGCAGCCCTGGCGGCCTCTTCGCCGGCGGGATCATCAGCGTCGGCCGCTTCTTCGATGGCGGCGGCATCGTCAACAGCAACCTCGGTCTCCATCGGCTCCACAGTAGATGGATCTGATGGCCGGAAAAGGAAGAAAAGCCAAGCAAATATCCAAAAAGAAGAACCCAAGGGAAGTTTAGAAGCAAGGAGTACCTGTACCAGGCTCGGTAGTTGGGATCTCCGCTGTCGGGGGGTCGCTGATACTGTCCCTTGCCGGAGACTTCTCCCTTGCCGGGGAGCTCTCCCTCGTCGAAGACTTCTCCCTTGCCGGGGAGCTCTCCCTTGTCGGAGGATTCTCCCTTGCCGGAGAACTCTCCCTTGGTGGCGTAGTCGAAGCAGGTGGCACGTCAGGGGTGGCCTCCGGGCGCTCCTGGTGGGGCTGCTCATGCTCCTACACAAGCTAACAGTCAGATATCAACAAGCAAAGAGTATCCATGTGCGCCTAACAGCGGGAAGGAAACCATATACTTACGCTAGGGGCTGCGCTGGGGGCTGCTCTAAAGAACAGCTGTCGGGTCTGGCAAGTTTGTCTCGGGCGCACCCCCTGCTGGCATGGTGGGATCATCCTCGATGACAATCACCGGGACCTTGGCTCTCTTTGCCATTCTCTGGGCCAGAGTCCTAAAAAGGAATAAGTTCAGAGTAAAGCAAATGAGATAGAAGACAAGACAACAAGTATTGAAGACATGCAAGTACAACAAGAATCTTACTCTTCTTCTTCCTCGTCGGAGCTGAGCGCGGAGAAGTCAAAGCCTGGCCCACCTCCGGCGCGAGGAGGCGGAGGAGTAGGATCCCTTGGCCGCTTGGCGGGAGCTGGAGCGGCAGGCCGAGAGGACCCCGCCCCAGTTGCCGCTGCAGCGCGAGGTGTTTCCGCGGCAACAGAACTTGCCGCGGTGGAGCGCGTCGTGCGGCACTGCGGGGTTGACTCATTCGCTGCTCCACTACGTCCCCGGCTTTGCGAAGACGCCTTCTTGGTGGAGCCGGGGGCTCTGCTTGTGGAGCTGGGGGATCTGCTTGCAGCAAGCTGCCCGAAGACGAAGAGGAAGAGGAGCCGATCTCCAACGAGCCGCTCGAATCCTCGGCGAGCCCGCTAGGCCTGACGTCATGCTCGGCGGACCTCTTCTCGCCGGCAAGCTCCTATCGGTCGGCAAGGTTTGCCGCCTCTGCTGCCTCTGCCTCCTCCACGGTGAACCCAAACTCGCCCGCAGCGGCGGCTGCCGCCGCCTCTTCCATCCTGGTGGCGATACGCTTGAGCTCATCGTCGGTGGTGTCCCGGGTGAGGCCCCTTTTCTCGTCGGCGTCGATCGGCACTTCTATCAAGTTGTCGAAGAACACCCGCACGACATCATCTGCAGGCTCTATCCAGGCTGGATCAATTCCATGCGAGTCGCACAGCGGCATTATTGCACGGATGCGGTCGAGCGCGGAATTGTTGCACAGTGGAACGACGCCCCTCGGCAACCTGAACACTTCGGGATGCTGTGGGTCGTGCTTGAACAGCTCCTGGAGCATCGCGTTGAGCTCCAGGACAGTGAAGTTGAAGTTGAGGCCCGGCCGCAACCTCATGATATCCACCGCATTCTGGAACTCCCAGGCGGGTCTCCTCCTCTCCTGCAGGGGGGCGATGCGGCGGCGGAGGAAATCTGCGCCAACCGCTCCTATAGTAAGCCCGGCAAGCCTGAGGCGTAGCATCCGGGTGACGGCAATCTTCAGTCTGTCGTCTTCCAGGGCCAGGTTACTCCAATCACTGTCGCGCACTACTGGGGTTTCGCGCAGAGCAGTAAACGGCTGCGGGTTCTCCTCGACAATCAGACACCAGTCCGCCCTCCACTCCTCCCACTTGCTGCGGAACTCTCCCTCCAGATAAGCATCCTTCTTGCCAGCTTTCGAGATCCAGGCGATTCCGCCAGATAAAGGCTCTCCTTTCTCAACCCGAGGCGAAAAGAAATGGCGGAAAAGAGCTACGTTTGGATGGATCCCGACAAAGTTTTCGCAGAGATGTGCGAAAACTGCCATGGTCAGGACAACATTGGGGGTGAAGTCAAGAAGGTGGAGCCCGTAGGTGTTCATGACATCGCAAAAGAATTCAGAAAAGGGCGGGCAGAGCCCGCAGTAGAAGAACAAGGCGAAGAAGGGATACCCAGTGGGATACTTATCCCAAGCAGTGGCTGGGAGTACCTTCGTGCGCGGATGCGCTCGCGTCCCCGTCGACCAGAAGAGGTAGAAGTCCTCCTTTAGCTCTGCCGCCTCAAGCCTCGGAGGGAAGATTGCCCGCTCCTTTGGCAGCACCGCGAGCTGCTGCGCCTCGACCGACTTCGCCTTCTCGGCTTTCGGAGCCATGGCGGGAATGGAGAGGGAGGACGACGGCGTTGGTGATGCTGGTGGCGATGGGGGCAGGGCGCTGCTCTTCTTCGGCTTTGGGAAGAAGGGGAGTGGCGGAGATTCTCGAGGAGGGAATAGCAACAGGCAAATGGGCGAACTGCCCCTGTTCCCCCTGCTTATAAGGAGGGAGGGGGCGGATGGTTCGCCTTTCCGAATAAAGGAACCACCCACGACCTCTCCCACGACGCCGCAATCGACGCGTGCTGTTCGGGGAGGGCGCGGTGGATGCGGAGCAAGGTGCGATGTGACCCAGGCCGCGTGTGCCCGTGCCCTGTTTTGGGCCTGGCCCAACAGCGCTCGGCACCGTGTATGGCCGAGGCCCGGGGGCTCCTGTCGGTGTACTAGAGTAGGGGTACCCTAGTATCCCGAACTTCTGCACGGGCAGTCGCAGCGTCCCGCGGCAAGGCTTGCCGGGTGACCGCCAAGGTCCTCCGTGGATCCTTTGAAGCCATTCAAGAACAAAGTATCTAAGCCAAGGAGACAAGTCCCCGGCAAGAGGGTCTTGCCAGGAAGGCCACTCAAGGCACAAGACCCCGGCAAGAGGAGCTTGCTGGGAAGGCCAACCAAGGCATCTCAAGGAACTTGCCGCGACGCGCCACGCGTCCCGGCAGGACTCGGCGAGCGACAAGCTTCCAGATGCGACAAGACAACTACCGCGGCAAGGCGCTTGCCGCGGCAAGCCACCACTCTGTACCTGCGCTCCAGCACACCCACCTACGTGTCGCTCACGGACCCTTCCTGGCGTACGTGGCGGGAGGCGGTGCAGCCAAGGGTACACTGTGGCATGCGGCGCTGACAAGATCGCCATCGTGGCGAGCGGTGGCACCCCTGACGGTCCCTTTTCTGCACCGTCTGGGTGACGTAGATAGGCATTTAATGCCTTTGTCCCCTGCCGTCAGGGTTAGGTATGATACACTGTGTAGGTAGCTGTACCTACCGCAACACCTTTCCATCTTTGCTCTTGCCTACGTTGCCACCTGTTGGAGACCCCTTTGAACATCTAAAAGGAGGCCCATGCACAATGTAGGGGGGGAGATGGTTCCAGAGGACGAACAGAAGAACGCTCGGTCTCGTTAGCTGCTTGAGTGTACTGTAGCACTCAGCGCTCCCGAGCAAGAACTCAATACAAACCACAAGGCAGCAGTAGGAGTGTTATCTCTCCGGAGAGCTCCGAAGCTAGGTAAAAACCCCTCGTGTGCCTCGCCTCGATCCGCTCTACGCGCGACCTCCGCCCCCCGCCGAACCGAGAAGGGGCTCCGTCCCCATAGGTGCTCGAGGAGCCAGAATTCCCCGGCTGCCCGGCACCGACAAGGCGCGGCCCCCGGCAGAGTCTAGTGCCACCAAGGCAATGCCCGCGCGGTCAAGTGAAGTGGTGCCCAAGAAAAAGATGATGCAGCACCCGGTTTACTTTGTCAGCTCCCTCTTGCAGGGGGCCAGGTCAAGGTATTCCGGCGTGCAAAAATTTCTCTTCGGCCTCCTTATGGCCTCGAGGAAGCTGCGTCACTACTTCCAGGCCCACGAGATCACTGTAGTCACCCGCCTCCCGTTGCAACGGATACTGCACAACCCGGACGCAACCGGAAGGATTGTGGAATGGGCCTTGGAGTTGTCCAGCTTCGGTTTAAAGTTTGAGAGTACCTCGACAATTCAGAGAAGAGTCTTGGCGGAGTTCATCGCGGAATGGACATCGACGCCTGACAAAGAAATCCAGGAGACTACTCTTCCCGGCGAGGAAGCAGACTGTAACTGGATCATGTACTTTGATGGAGCCTTCTCCCTGCAAGGTGCCGATGCTGGTGTGCTGCTCGTCACACCCACCGGAGAGCAGCTCAAGTACGTGATCCAGATGCACTTCCCCAGGGAGATGTCCACCAACAACACCGCCGAGTACGAGGGATTGCTTGCCGGTCTCAGGATCGCGGTGGACCTCGGGGTTAAGAAGCTCATCGTCAGGGGTGACTCGCAGCTCGTTGTCAGGCAAGTCAACAAAGATTATCAGAGCCCGCTGATGGAAGCATACGTAGATGAAGTGAGGAAGCTAGAGGAACGCTTTGACGGTATCCAGGCTGAGCACATTCCCCGAGCGGAGAACAACATCGCCGATTACTTGTCAAAGCGTGCCGCATTCAAGCTACCTGTGGAACCAGGTACCTTTTTGCTCCGGTTAACTCAACCATCCGTCGATCTATCAGCAGGGCAGAACAAGTGAAGAAAATCAGGTCCCGGCAAGTACTTTCCTACCGAGCCCCATGGCGCCCCCGGCAAGGGTACTGCCACGGACGCTGAGCCTGCCCAAGAGCAACTGACTCTGGCGGGGCATCAGGCCCTGGCCATAGAGACAGTCGCTCCCATGGCGGAAGAGATGCCTTTGGTCCTTGCCGTCGAGCCTCAGGCTCCGGCATGGGCGCAGTATACCATCCAATTCCTCCAAACAGGGGAGCTTCCTAAGGAGCAGGAAGAAGCGGAGAAAGCCAAACGGTGTGAAACTCAAGTGCATCCCTCGGGAGGAAGGACTGGAGCTGTTGGCAGAGATACATGGAGGCATATGTGGCTCCCACATAGGGTCAAGGGCCCTTGCCAGGAAGGCGTTCCGGCAAGGTTTCTTCTGGCCCACCGCCCTCCAGGATGCGACGACACTAGTCACCAAGTGTGAAGCATGCCAGTTCCATTCATAGAAGCTTCATCAACCAGCTCAAGCCCTTCAAACAATCCCTCTCTCCTGGCCATTCTCGATCTGGGGGCTCGACATACTGGGCCCTTTCCCCCGCGCTATCGGGGGCTTTGAGTACTTGTAGGCTGCAATCGACAAGTTCACAAAGTGGCCAGAGGTGGAAGCAGTGAGAAAGGTGACTGCTCAGTCAGCTGTCAAGTTTTTCAAGGGACTGGTCTGCCGTTTTTGTGTGCCAAACAGAGTCATCACTGACAAAGGCACGCAGTTCACAAGCCACACCTTCATGCAATACATTCAAGACCTCGGCAGCAAGGTCTATTTTGCTTCTGTGGCACAACCAGGGAGCAACGGCCAAGCGGAGAGGGCAAATGCTAAAGTGTTGTGAGGCCTGAGGACAAAGACTTTGACAAGCTGCACAAGAGCGGAAGGCGCTGGATTGATGAGTTGCCGACGGTTCTTTGGTCGATCAGGACAATGCCAAATTGAGCCACCGGCCAGACACCTTTTGACCTGGTATACAGGGCAGAAGCAGTTCTCCCCACGGAACTCATATACGGGTCGCCTCGAGTGCTCGCTTATGATGAGCTTGAGCAAGAGCCGTTGCGCCAAGATGACGTGACGCTCCTTGAGGAAGATCGTCTTCGGGCGGCTGTGAGAGTGGCATGCTACCAGCAAGCCTTGCGCCGCTACCATAGCCGCAAGGTTCATGCCCGAAGCTTTGAGGAAGGCGACCTTGTTCTTTGGCACGTTCAGTCGGCCAAGAATTCCAACAAGTTGACGCCGAAGTGGGAAGCCTTATCGGGTAATACGAGTCGCCAGGCATGGCGCAGTCCGCCTGGAGACCGAGGATGCCGTACCAGTGAGCAACTCCTGGAACATCGAGCATCTTCGCAAGTTTTACCCATAAGGCGCGGCTTGCCGGGCCTCCCGGCAAGCCACCTTTTGTACGAGCTTTGCCGCAAGGCATGTGACCCTTTGTACAAAGCCAGGCACAGACCCTGAGCGAGAATAAATGAAGCGCTGGCGCCCTAAGTTATAGCATGCATGCTAGGTCGAGTCTCGTCCTTGGTTAGGGTTGATAGTGGTTAGCGGCGGCTAACCCCTAGCTTAGAGGTCGAGTGCGCGTCTCTCTGTTCTTCTCTGTCTTCTTTGGTTCGCAGGACACGTGAATATCCTTGCCGAGCTGCTTTGGAAGAAAGGGGACAGACCGGTGCCCTAGCCCCGGCAAGCCAGTATTGCCATGGGGCTACAAGACCAAAGATCCACCCGCGGCAAGCCAAGGTTGTGGGGGCTGCAGACTCAGATAAGTTTTATATCCCTTATCATGCGTTTCGTTATGGACTGAGGTATGTGAAACCTCGTTTTATCCTTAAGCTACCATGCTCCCCTCATTCCGGACCCTAGGACTCGTTTCCTGGGGCCGAGTTTGGTTGTAGTTGCGGCTGCAAGGAAATGAAATGAGGAGCCTAAGCCCACCTCCTCCCTGCCTCCGCCAAGGGCGTGAGAAAGGTCGAGCGAAGTGGGGGGACGACAAGGCCTAATGCCGGGCGAGAAAACGTTTATCTTAAAAGTAACAAGGATTTACTCCTTGTCGTGGGGTTTACCTGCGAACGGAAGACCCAACAAACATCCCTTTTTCATTAAAAACTTCCCATACAGGTACAGTCCATACGAAATGAAAAACATGAACAAGGGGATTACAAGTTCTAAAGTTAACAAAGGCCCGAAGGCTTAGATGACTAAAAAAAGATAAGGTGCCCGTAATCCCTTTCTTGTCCCTCTCCTCAGGAAATGGAACAAGCAAACAGAAGGGCAAAAGGGGCGCCTAGGCGAGCTACGAGTGGCAGAACACACCAAGAGGACATCTTGGTGGCCGTCCAAGGGCTGGATGGTGAAGGCGGCGCTGGAGGCAGAGCTCGAAGACGAGGCGGCAGGACGCCGGTACATGACGAAGGCGTCGGTTCCCGCGTACTCTGACTTGACGGCCTTGCCGCCCGCCCTCTTCCTCCTCCGCAGCCTCCCGACACCAGCCTCCTAAGGAGACGACCCCGAGAAGTTCAAGGAGCCGGTGACACGGATGATGGGGTCGCCTGTGCCTCTCGGAGCGGCCCCCGACGCCTAGTCGGACACGTCATCCTGCCGCCTGCTAGCCTCGTCATCACTGCCGTTGTCTTCCTCGTCACTCTCGCTCGAGAAGGAATCTTTGTCGTCAGAAGAGCTCTCCACGCAGCACCTTATGCGAGTCCCGAAGTGCCCGAAGATCTTGACGGAGAGGAGGCCACCCTCCATTAGTTTGAAATGGAGAGTGAGCCCATCCGTCAAGCTGTGGAGGCGAGCGAAGGTCTTCCACCCTCGGCGGAGATACATGACGTGAGGGACGAGGAACTCGACGTCGGCCCATGTGCCGCTGTTCCTGCAGCCCCTCATATGCAGCCGCAACACCTGCGGCGGATCTAGCTCCATCTCCCACGCGAATGGAGTAGGGAGGCGAAGGCGACGGCGTGGTGACTAGCGCAGCCCGACGAAGAATTTGCAGGGGTTGTCCCCGGCATGGCCCTCCACTGGAGGAGGAGCTCCTGGCGGAGGAGAGGCTGATCTGCCGCCCCGTCCTCCTCTTCCCCGAGCACTGCGACCTCTGCCCCAGCCTCGCCCACAGCCTCGCCCACTTCCACTTCCCCTCGCGGCCGGCTCTGCCACCATGGGCGCGGGAGGAGGAGGGACCCATTGTCGAGCGGCGACCCTCGCTGCCACCGTCGAAGGACCGGGATTCCCTTTCTCCATGGCGAATGAAAGGGAGGAGCAGAGGCGAGGGGAGGTAGAAGATGGAAGAATGCGGGGTGCCATTCTCCCTTCCCGCCCTTTATAAGGGAATGGAGTTGGGGCTTGGCCGCCCCGCTCGACCAATCAAGACACGGGAGGCGCAGGGAACCAGGACCAACACGCTGCCCCAACCAGCGACGACCCGGTTTCCCGCCTCCACCGTTTGCCACCCCGAGCGCATGAAGGATGTGTGGCAGACGTGCAGAACCGAGGGGACAGGTGAAGCGACCTCTCCCCACCCCGTGATCGTGGGGAGCGGACGCCTTGAAGACCGCGCCTCGGCCCCATTCAGTAAATGAGCTGCGCCTCCACGTCTCCCTCCCTTTACGGGGAAGGCGCGAGCCGCCTCTTTACTGCGATATGATGCATGCGTGTGAAAACCGCCCCACGCATGCCGCCCACGTCACGCACGCCCCTCCATGCCGCACCATGCGCGCGGGTCGTGGGAAGCGCAGCGCGCGAAAAATCTTACCACGGTAAAAACTGCCCCGCCTGCCCGCGCACCATTTTGGGCCCAACCCAACAACACGCCGCGCTTATGTGTGGCCCAGGCCCGGGGGCTCCTGTCGGTGTACAAAACTAGGGGCACATTTTTGTACCCCTTTACCTGTGCACGGGCAGTCAGAGCCACGCCCGCAGCCACACCAAGCAGAGCGAGGGAGGTGAGCCAAGGTAAGACCGAAGCCCAAGACGAAGCAAAGCAACAACAAGGACAAGGGCCACGAAGATCAGATGGGCGAAGCAGGTTTCCCCGGCAAGGACCCTTGCCGGGGCCACCCTTAGCAGCCCCAGCAAGACCCTTGCCGGGGCAGCTCGCCCACGCCAGCCGAGCGAGCCACCCTCGAGCCCACCAACACTCGACAAGTGCATTGGGACAGGGCTCGGGAGGCACCTCTGTGGTGGCATGCAGATCTTTGTGAAGACAAAGGATAGTCAAGATCAAATGAGGACAGGAAGGCGGCCATCCTCACCGAAGAAACCCACAAGACCCCCGGCAAGATCCTTGCCGGGGACGCCTGCGCGCCATGGCAAGACCCTTGTCGGGCCACCCAGCAAGACCCTTGTCGGGCCACCCGACAAGGCCCTCGCCAAGCGCACCAGCAGGGCCACTGAGAGAGTCATGGATTAGGGGGTATCCGGACAGCCGGACTATCATCTTTGGCCGGACTGTTGGACTATGAAGATACAAGATTGAAGACTTCGTCCCGTGTCCGGATGGGACTTTCCTTTGCGTGGAAGGCAAGCTTGGCAATACGGATATGTAGATCTCTAACTCTGTGTAACCCTAGCCCCCTCCGGTGTCTATATAAACCAGAGGGTTTAGTTCATAGGACAACAACAATCATACAATAGGCTAGCTTCTAGGGTTTAGCCTCTCTGATCTCGTGGTAGATCTACTCTTGTACTACCCATATCATCAATATTAATCAAGCAGGAGTAGGGTTTTACCTCCATCGAGAGGGCCCGAACCTGGGTAAAAACATCGTGTCCCTTGTCTCCTGTTACCATCCGCCTAGACGCACAGTTCGGGACCCCCTACCCGAGATCAACCGGTTTTGACACCGACATTGGTGCTTTCATTGAGAGTTCCACTGTGCCTTCGCCAGAAGGAAGGATGTCTCGTCTCGTCTTTAAAGACGGTACTACCGTTGGGGGAGCTTTGGCTGTCGGCCAAACTCTCCGGCTAGGCGGTTTCATCATGACCGCCTGTTCGGCCGCCGCGCCAACGACGACCTCTCGGGTCATCGAAAACAGCCTCCACGTCAAATCGGCACTTGCCGAACAGATGGATCCAATGGAGCTCGCCTCCCTAAACGAGCTCTTAGATCTCATCGCCGCCCTGATAGTCGCTATGGACTATGATTGGATTGGGCTTAAACCAGATCAATGGGAGATTAACTCTTCGCCGGTCACCCATCATATTGCAGTGGTGGAGGAACAATGCGGCGACCTCCCCTCCATATTGAGGACCAACTATGTCCGGATTCCTGAGCTCTCCGAGCCGGGTAGCCGTTCGCGGGAGGACAACATCCAATCCCTGAACTTAGAGTCAGGCAGCGGGCCAAGATCACCGAGCAACACCCTGGAACCAGAATTCCCAAAATTGGAAACTGCTCGGCCCCTGGATCCCTGATTGGGTAAGGGTTCGGATTCAATTCCACCCACCCACCCAAACACAAGCGATCTTTCCCACATCAGGCAAGAGCCCCAGGAAACAGTACATCACTATTGGGCCATATTCCTCCTTGCGATGAACAAGACTAAGGATTGTCGCGAGGAAGACGCGATCTTATTTTTCTGCAATAATTGAACGGACAAGGGAATCCTTAACGCCATAAATCACCATGAGATATCACGCTTCGCTGACTTGGTGTCCATAGTACGGAAGTATTGTGCGATGGAAAGTGCCTGGAAAACCGAAACAAACTTTTGGGATAATCCGGCCCTAAACACGAACCTAGTCCAAAATAAAAGGGTGCACTATCAAAAGACACCCGGGTCAACTACCAAGAAGCAAAAGCCCTCTACAGGGCATGGAACCGTACTGGAGGGATGGCTCAACGGACCCTGTAAAATTCACAGTACAGAGGGCGCCATACCAACTCATAGCCTTAGAGCATGTTGGATACTCCGGCAGGTAGCCAAAAGTGGTGAAGATCTTCTAATTCCAGAAGCCACAGAGCGCCATCCCAGGGATACTAGTATGGTATTAACAGTCTTCGAGACCTTCGCATCAAATAATATGCGAAAGCAAACACTCCGCAGCCTTGCCGAAATCCACCACGTGGCAACAATAAACCCATGGAGTGACACGGCTATTACTTTCAATGCCAGTGACGAACCTAAATTCCGAACAGCCCGGGCACCAGCCGCATTGGTCCTCAGTCCTATAGTGGACGGCTTTCGACTCACCAAGGTACTTTTGGACGGCGGCAGCGGATTAAACTTCATCTATGAGGAAACCCTTCAAAAAATGGAAATAGACTGGAACCATATTGAGCGAAGCAGCACAACCTTTAGAGGAATAATCCCCAGTCGGGAAGCGCGCTGCACAGAAAATATCACACTAGATGTGGTGTTCGGCACGCCAGAGAATTACAGGTCTGACGAGGTTACGTTCCAAGTGGCCCCGTTCAGTAGCGGATACCACGCCCTGTTAGGGCGAGAGGCGTTCACAATCTTCCAAGCCATACCCCATTACAGGTACATGAAGCTCAAAATGCCTGGCCCCAATGGAATTATCACTCTTGCTAGTGATTCAGACACAGCACTCCACGCCGAAAACAAGACAGCCGCACGGGCCCTCGAGGAATTATCCGAAGCCCTGGCGGCTGAGGAACTGACTGCGCTGCGCTCCACGGTGAACAAGGATGATGTGATACTCGATAAGAGATCCAAGTCCACCTCCTTTAAACCGGCGGATGAAATAGTCAAATTCCAAGTCCATCCAACGGACCCTACAAAAATAGCTTCCATCAGGGCACAACTAAACCCCGCCGTAGACGCCGCACTACGAGAATTCTTACGCGAGAATTGGGACATTTTCGCCTGGCACCCTTCAGACATACCAGGAATCCCATGCAAGCTGGCCGAACACAGCCTTAATATCCTAAAGGGATTCGAACCGGTCAAGCAGGCTCTTCGGCGTTTCTCCGAACCTTAGAGACAAGCTATGGGAGAGGAACTAGCCAAGTTATTGGAAGCCGGATTCATTAGAGAGATAAAACATCCGGACTGGCTAGCAAACCTGGTGATGGTACCAAAGAAGGACAAATCCTGGTGTCGGATTTCGGGTTCCGGCAGACCCTTGAGGTTCAAACACTGGGGTGCGCGCGGAGATTTCGCCTTCTAACTACCTGCACCCCACCGCCTCGCTAAGATCTAAGCTATGGAAAGAACAGCACAAGAGACACAGGGTTTATACTAGTTCGGGCCACCATTGTGGTGTAATACCCTACTCTAGTTTGTGGTGTGGTGGATTGCCTCTTGGGCTGATGATGTTGAGCAATACAAGGAAGAACAGCCTCGCGAGGGTCTGTTCTTGGCTGGGGCGATGAACTGCTAGGAGGAGTTCAGTCACCCTTCTCTCTCTCTCTCTCTCTGTGTGTGTGATGCTACTCGATCCGATCCCAGCTTGTTTCTGGATTGGCCGATTGCCTCTACCCTGGGGGTGGCTAGTCCTATTTATAGGCAAAGGCCGTGGGCCTCTTCCCAAATATTGAGCGGGAAGGGCGCCAACAATTGGCCATTTTGAAGGGGAACATCTGGTACACTTATCCTGACTAAAGTTGGTCCTCGCCTGCCAAAGGCTCTGGTGGTGACGCTGGCTTGGGCTCCACAATGACTTCCTCCCTGCCGTTGGGCTGGTCTTGGTCTCGTTGGACCGAAACGGGTGCCTTTGCTTGATGCTCTTGCCTGCGCTTGCTCCCTTTGCACCAAAGAGGAAAGGAGGACACTGCGCGGGCTGGCGCCCGCCTAGCGCCCTTGGTCGTCATGGCTTGCGTCACGGGCACCTCGTGAGGTACCCCGCCTTGATCTCTCCGCCTCCTCGTGAGCCAGCCTGATGAGGCCGTGCCTAAGGAAGCTCCGTGTCGTCCGCCCCGCGAGGCTTGGCCCCTCACGAGGGTCTTGGGTCTGTGTTGGTGAAGATGGGCCGTGCTGGGCCCCCATTTGAGACACGCCGCAGGACTTGGCCGTGCAGGGAGGCGAAAGGGAAAGAGCGAAGCGCCGCGGGTCCTAACAGCCTGCGGCCTTGGGCGCCGCGTGGCGGTTGATTGGACGTGGGCGTCTCCGCTTCCCCACGACGCCTCGGCAACTTCACGCATTGGACAAGTCCCTGCATGCAAAGCGGGTCATGATTACCTGTGATCGTGGAGGTCGGTGGTTGGCCTTCGCCGGCCATAAGTACGGAATGGCATGCTCCCTTCCAGTCCATTTCTTCTTGCTTCTCCTTCTTCCCGGTCCTTGCTCCGTCTTGCTGCGATGGCTCCGATCTGCCGGTTCTCAGCGGCAGAGAAGGGAAAGGCTCCCCGAGAGGAACTAGGCCCGCTCCCGCCGAAGAAACGGCTCACCCTCTGCCGCCGGGACGAGGGGGCCCATCAGGTGGTGTCGGGGCCCTGGTGCGAGCGGCCATCACCGAGGTTCCCGCTTCCCTTGTACGCCCACATCAAGGGCTCTGAAGGAGTCGATGCCGATCGCGACGGGGCCGCCGTCGGCGCCGACGGTTCACGAAGGTGTGGGTCGTCCCCCCTGGGGTCCACACCGAGGGCTCCTCCTGAGAGTTCATGCTCCAGGCCGCCATGCCTCCTCAGTCTTGGATTCGCCTTCCTCCCTTCTTCGTCTCCATCATCCCGCAAGGAGAACTCCTGGAGCTTTGGTTGCAGCACGCCGGCTGCAGCACCCTTGCGACCGAGGTAGAGGTCGCGGTCGTTGCCCCGGGCGAGGTCTTCATGACTCGAGGCTAGGGCGAAATCGCCCGGGTTTGCAGGACAAGAGGCGCCTTCGCGATCCACTTGGAGTACGACGGTGCTTCGGTGATGTTCTTCATGGTCTTCGATGCGAACGGGCACGGGCTGGAGTGCTGCCCCGGGAGAGATGGTCGGAACCCTGCTACGTCGAGGACTGGGCCCGCTGAACGCTCCCTTGGTGGCTCCTCAGGCGGCGGAGGCGTCGGAGGATCCAGCGACTCCAGCAAGCTCTTCGCGACTCCGGAGACGAGCGACGACAGCTACGAGCCCCCGAGCCGGCGCCGCTCCTGGAGCAGGGCGGGCTCGTCAGGCCATTGCCGACTCTGATCTGGATGGGGTTGGCGCCGGTGCTTGACGGCCCACTGTTGATGATGGCATCTTTTGCAGGGGCGCGTGTAGTTAGCGTCCTTTTAGGATCTGTTCCCTGCGAGGAATCAAAGACGCGTCCCGTGGGGGCTTGTAAGGTGCCTGTGATCCTGTTTGTTAATATAACCCTTGTCGTAGAATTGTGCGAGTTGCTCATTCCGTCTTAGCTCAGTTCTCCCTTTCGAACCTCACGAGGGCTTGGTGCTCTGCGCCGATAGGTCCCAGTCCCAAGGCGGCTTCAGCTGTCGCTGGTATGCCAGGTCGCGATGCCGTGGTCAAGGCCAGGAGGTGAGTGACCCAGGGTCCAGTAAGAGCCCCTGAGTCGCGATGCTCAGGAGGTCCCCTTTGGCGCTCAAGCAGCCGTCGTTCGGTGAGAAAGGAGAGCGGCGTCGCTAACACAGGATTGCATCAGGTGCGGGGACGGTGCCACGGTAGCTGGTGCTTCCGGGTGGTGACTTATCTCGAGAATCAGGGACCGCTCCCTGGTGTGTCGCCGGGTCTGTGCATCGGCAGGCGTGAGGTTGCTCGGCGAGGTCCTCGTGTGTCCCTCCCCTCTCGCCTTTGCCCCCCTTTCTGCTCTACGTCCTCGGGTCCCGGCCCTCGAACGAGTCTCAGCCGTCGCTGGTATGCACGGTCGCGATGCCGTGGACAAGGCCAGAGGGTGAGGGCTGGAGAGCCAGTAGGAGCCCTGAGTCGCGATGCTCAGGAACCCCCCCTTTAACGTGCAAGCGGTTCGCGCGGATGAGAGTGAAGGAGGCGCCGCAAGGGCCTCGCCTGACGCAGCTCCTTTAGGAGATCCTGTAGACCCATCATAGAAAGAACGAGGGGTTGCCATGACAATTGACAGTCAGCCGTTGGTTGCTTCCGAGGGGCGATGAGGCACTGAAGGCTTGACGAGGTGGCGCCATGCGGGGCTGACGCGGCAAGAGCTCAACCATTCAGGTTTGTCGGCGTTGCAGGGACGGACCCATGCGCAAGCGTCGTGCCGTTTTGGGAGCAGCTCCGTCAGTTGGCATCAGTTGAGTGGGCAACTAGGTCAAACACATTAGCCGCGAAGGAGTGGATTCATTCAAGTAGATGCTGGGAAGGTGGACATCACTGGGTCAGGCCCGAGCGACTTGGGGATGATGCAGCCTGAGGGGCGCCCCCAACAAAGTAAGCTAACAACATGAAATAAAAGGGATACATGCCGCAGGGACGGACCCACGCGGCCTGGGAATAATGCAGCCCGAGGGGCGCTCCCAGCTAGAAATGAAGCTTGAAAGATGTCACCTGATGATGTTGAGGACGAATGAGCGTTGGTGTAGCAGACTCGGTGGGCTGCGGAAGCTGATCCTCACGAGCCCCCAGGCCCAGGGGCCTCGGGAGGCTCCGGAGGCGCTGGTGGCTCCTCGCGGACCATCTCCATCTCCGCCAAGGCTGCGGAACGCCTGGCCTCTTGAGCCTCCGTGATGCCCCTCATGAGGCGCTGGTACATGGTAGCCACGTTCGGCAGGTCGTAAGGCATGCGAATGTAGTTGTGGGGTGCACATTCACAGCGCCCCACTCGCGAGGGCCAGAGGCGCTCCAGAGAGGCGACTCGATTGAGCCCTGGTATGTCGATGCAGACGCGCAGCCCACCATCCTTGCCTGGATGGGGAGCCACAGCTGGTAGGCGGCGGCCGCCTCTCATGACTCTTGACTCCTGTAGCTCCTGAATGGCCTTGCTGACGAACTCCTGAGGGTCTGGCCCTCCTTGCCTTACTCCTTCTTGAGGGAAATGTGCTTCGAAACACGCCTCCATGTGGTGCCCAAGCGCCTCCCTCGTGACCTTAGCCAGGTCGGTGGCCCTCCAGGGGAGAGCCCCCGAGCCCTGCCTGAGGAGGGCGCTGGGCGCGCTTTCCTATGCGATGGAAGGAGGTTCCCCTTGGGCAGGCACGGGCCCTGAGGGGCCTGCCTCCTGAGGGGCCGGGCCGGACAATGTCTTCTTCTTCTTGGGGGTGGTCTCGGGAAGCCTCCTGCTTCCGTGATCCGGGTCTTCCAGTGATGCGGCCTGAAAGGCTCGTTCCAGGGAACACACAGTGTCCTTCTCTTCACAGGGCACCATGATGACTCCGCCACTTCCTGGCATCTTGAGGACGTTGTAGCCGTGGTGAGTTACGACCATGAACTTGGCCAGCGCTGGGTACCCAAGGATGGCGTTGTACGGCAGGCGAATGTGAGCGACGTCGAAGTCGATGAGCTCGGTGCGGTAGTTGTCGCGTGCCCCGAAGGTGACAGGGAGGCGGACCTGCCCAATCGGGACCGTGGAGCCATTGGTGACTCCGGAGAAAGGCTTGGTTGGCTGAAGCTGGTTGTAGGGCACTTGGAGATTGTTGAATGTTTCCACGGACAGGACGTTGAGCCCTGCCCCGCCATTGATGAGGGTCCTGGTGACCAGCACGTTGCTGATGATTGGGGAACAAAGCATCAGGAGGACTCCGGCTGTGGCCGCACTCTTGAGCTGATCCGCTGAGCTGAACGTGATGGCGCACGCCGACCACCTGAGAGGGCGTGTGGCTTCGAGCTTGGGGAGGACTGCATTTACTTCGCGGGCGAACTGCTTGAAGATGCACTGAGAGGCTGGGGCTTGAGCCCCGCCCAGGATGCAGGCGATCGTGCGCGGCTCCTGGAAGCCCCCAGCCCCCTCGTCCTAATGGTGGTCCTCGTTTCTCCTTGGCTGCGGCGGCAGCGGAGGGAGGTCTGGGTTGCCTTGCGGGCGATCCTGGCGAGGCTGATCCCTCCAGTCTCTCTCGTGAGGCGGGTCTTGCCAGCGGTCCTCGTGAGGTCGATCGCGCTACCCTTGGCGCGGGCCGTGGTCTTCCCATCGTCCTGCGTTCCTACCTCCTCCTCGACCGTAGCCCCGGTCACCGCGATCGGGACGACGGCCGATCCTTCCTTCTCGCACGGCTCAGAGCTCTTGACATTCGTTGGTGTTGTGGGTGTGGAGGTCGTGGTACACACAGTACCGACTGCCCTTGGAAGACTCGGGCTGATCTCTGCCCCGCTTGGTGTCTGGTTCTGCCGCGAGCACGGCAGCCCCCTTGCGCTTCACATCCTTGGCCTTGGGCTTCTTCTCTTCTGGGTCTGTGACAGGCAGCTCGAGGAGGGAGAGACGCCCTTCCTCAGCCCTGGACTTGGTCGCCAAGTTGAACAGCTCCAAGGAAGTGCACAGGTCTTCATGCATCGCCAGGTCCTCCTTCATCTTGACGTCGTGCACGCCGTCGGAGAAGGCTGAGATGATGGCCTCCTCGGTCACCTTGGGAATCTTGAGGCGTGCGTTGTTGAAGCTCTAGATGTACTTCTGCAGGGTCTCTCCGGGTTGTTGCTTGATGCGGCGCATGTCGCTCACGGCAGGTGGCCGGTCGCGAGTACCTTGGAAGTTGGCGATGAAGCGGGTGCGCATCTCGTCCCAGGAGGAGATCGTGCCTGGAGCCAGGTTCAGGAGCCAGGTGCGGGCCCCGTCCTTGAGCGCCATGGGAAACCAGTTCGCCATGACCTTCTCGTCTCCGTTGGCAGCTTCGATGCCCAACTCATAGAGCTAGAGGAACTCCGCAGGGTTGGCCGTGCCATCGTAACGAGGAGGCAGGTCTAGCTTGAACTTGCCGGGCCACGTGACGCTGCGTAGCTCGGTGGTGAAGGCACGACAGCCTACTGTGGCCACGGGAGGCCTTGGGTGACGGAGAGCTTGGTCTTGCAGGTCCCCATGCGCTGCAGCTAGGAGCAGCGCGGGGTCTTGACGTGCGGGAGCAGGAGCATGGTCGCGGCGTGCTGGAGCAGGGAGCGCCCGGGAGCTTCTTGCGGGCGAGGTACTTCTTAGCAGCTCTGCTCTTGCCGCGCTGGCACCTGACGGAGCGGGTTCCGCCCAGGGGCCACACGCCTTGGAGCCAGGGCGCCTTCTTGACGAGGAGGCGGCTGGGGCACCCCCGGAGCTTCGTCGCCCGCGCAGGGCGGGGTGCGGTGCAGCGGAAAGGACGCCGTAGGAGAGCCCCCTGCGGCACGGACGAGCTCGGCGACGCGGTCGAGCCATTCTTCGTAGACGTCGTCGACGGGATGGTAGCGCAGGAGCTCGTTTGCCGCGATGAGCGCAGCTCGAGCCTCCATGGGTGCGCGGAGCGCGCGGGACAAAGAACCAGCTGGGGTGAGCGAGGGAGTAGCGGTGCGGCTGTCTTGCCGCACGGACGGATGCTGAGACGACGCTTACTGCTCGTTTCCCGCCGGGCCAGTGGCGGTGTTGACGGCAGGTGATGGGGAACGGCGAGGACGCCCGCCGATAGGAGCCGTCTAGGCGACGCGGGAAGCGAGAGCAGGTCGGCGCTCGGTGCGGGCCCGACGAGCGTCAGACATGGACGCGATGGTTGGAGGAGAACGGGGCGGTGGAAGACGAATTCCGGCGCACCCCTACCTGGCGCGCCAAATGTCGGATTTCGGGTTCCGGCAGACCCTTGAGGTTCGAACACTGGGGTGCGCGCGGAGATTTTGCCTTCTACCTACCTGCACCCCACCGCCTCGCTAAGATCTAAGCTATGGAAAGAATAGCACAAGAGACACATGGTTTATACTAGTTCGGGCCACCATTGTGGTGTAATACCCTACTCTAGTTTGTGGTGTGGTGGATTGCCTCTTGGGCTGATGATGATGAGCAATACAAGGAAGAACAGCCTCGCGAGGGTCTGTTCTTGGCTGGGGCGATGAACTGCTAGGAGGAGTTCAGTCACCCTTCTCTCTCTCTCTCTCTGTGTGTGTGTGATGCTACTCGATCCCATCCCAGCTTGTTTGTGGATTGGCCGATTGCCTCTACCCTGGGGGTGGCTAGTCCTGTTTATAGGCAAAGGCCCTGGGCCTCTTCCCAAATATTGAGCGGGAAGGGCGCCAACAATTGGCCATTTTGAAGGGGAACATCTGGTACACTTATCCTGACTAAAGTTGGTCCTCGCCTGCCAAAGGCTCTGGTGGTGACGCTGGCTTGGGCTCCACAATGACTTCCTCCCTGCCGTTGGGCTGGTCTTGGTCTCGTTGCACCGAAATGGGTGCCTTTGCTTGATGCTCTCGCCTGCGCTTGCTCCCTTTGCACCAAAGAGGAAAGGAGGACACTGCGCGGGCTGGTGCCCGCCTGGCGCCCTTGGTCGTCATGGCTTGCGTCACAGGCACCTCGTGAGGTACCCCGCCTTGATCTCTCCGCCTCCTCGCGAGGCAGCCTGATGAGGTTGTGCCTGAGGAAGCTCCGCGTCGTCTGCCCCGCGAGGCTTGGCCCCTCGCCAGGGTCTTGGGTCTGTGTTGATGAAGATGGGCCATGCTGGGCCCCCCTTTGAGCCACGCCGCAGGCCGCAGGCAGACAAGTCTGGGGACCCCCATTCCAAGAACGCCGACACCTGGCACCTGTGCGTCGATTTTGAGGACCTCAACAAGGCTTGCCCAAAGGATCCCTTCCACTCCCCCGCATCGATCAAATTATCGATGCAACAGCAGGACACGATTCATTGTGTTTCCTCGACGCATACTCGGGTCACCACCAAATTAAGATGGCGGAGTCTGACCAAGCCGCCACGGCATTCGTCACACCATACGGCCCCTTCTGCTTCAACGCAATGCCCTTTGGGCTCAAAAAACGCCAGTGCAACATATCAGTGCATGATTCAAACATGTCTGGTAAACCAGATCAGCAAAACAGTGGAGGCATACGTACATGATGTGGTCGTCAAAACCAAGCATGTCGACTCTCTAGTAGACGACTTAAAACTCACATTCGATAACCTCAGAGCATATGACATCAAGCTCAACCCGGAAAAATGCGTCTTCGGTGTACCGGCCGGAAAGCTCCTGGGCTTCATTGTATCCGGCAGAGGAATTGAAGCAAATCCGGCCAAGATCTGAGCCCTGTCACAGTTGGATATCCCAACGGACCTCAAATAAATCCAGAAATTAACCGGATGTGTGGCGGCTCTAAGCCGCTTTATCTCCCGTCTGGGAGAAAAGGCATTACCCCTTTACCGCCTCCTACGACGCACCGAACACTTGGAGTGGACGGATGCCGCCACAACCGGATTGGAAGAAATAAAGGCCATACTAGCAACCAACCCAATCTTGGCAGCGCCAAACATTGGCGAACCTATGCTATTATACATTGCGGCAACCCATCAAGTTGTGAGCGCAGTGCTCGTCGTCGAACGAGAAACGGACGGACATAAATTTCCCCTTCAAAAGCCGGTCTACTATGTCTCCACTGTCATTACCCCATGCAAGTCACGGTACCCGCATTATCAAAAGATAGCATACGCGGTATTCATGGCATCCCGGAAGCTGCGGCACTACTTTCAAGAGTGTTCGATAATAGTAGCCTCAGAAGTGCCACTCAATGATATTATAAACAACCGCGACGCCACAGGCCGGATTGCCAAATGGGCCATCGAGTTCCTCCCGTTCGACATAACCTACAAACCACGGCGAGCCATCAAGTCGCAGGTGTTGGCCGACTTTATCGCCGAATGGACGGAAGCCAAACTCCCTAAAGAGTACGCCGCATATTCCAACTGGATCATGCACTTCGACAGCTCCAAAATGTTGGCTGGTCTGGGGGCTGGCATCGTTCTGACGTCCCCAACCGGAGACACAGTTCAATACATGCTCTAGATAATGTACACAGACTCCAACAACGCAGCCGAATACGAGGCCCTTCTACATGGTCTCCGGATGGCAGTATCCATGGGCATTCAACGCCTTGACGTGCAGGGGGATTCGAACCTCGCTATATCCCAAATAAATGGAGACTTCAATGCCAAAGATCTGAAAATGGCGGCATATCGCAACGCCGTCCTAAAAATGTAAGCTCAGTTCGAGGGGCTCGAATTTCACCATGTAGCCCGGGAAAACAATCAGGCAGCAGACGTCCTTGCACGCATCGGTGCAAAACGCGATGCGATCCCCCCTAACATCTTTCTGGAGAGGCTTTTCAAGCCATTCGTGATATGGGAAGGGGACATAGGTAAAAATAGACCGGACCCAACCGCAAAGCCCGATTCCGAACACTTTGACATAATCGGAGGCTCTGCCACCGAAATAACACCTTCAAACCACGTTTTAATCGCCGTCATCGCCTCGTGGACATAACCATTCCTGGCCTACTTAACTAGGCAGGAACTCCCCGAGGACCAAAACGAGGCACGCTGCATAGTATGGCGATCTAAAGCCTACAGGGTCCATGAGGGATAGCTTTATAAGAAAAGCACCACCGGAGTCCTTCAAAGGTGCATCTCCAAGGAGGAGGGGCGGAAGCTTCTGGCGGAAATTCATGCCGGACTCGACGGCCACCACGCAGCAGCCCGGGCCCTTGTAAGCAAGGCCTTCCGTATAAGTTTTTACTGCCCTACGGCCCGGGAAGATGCACTGGACTTGGTCCACCGATGCGTAGGTTGCCAACTTTTTGCAAACCAAAGCCATATGCCGCCCACCGCCCTCCACACAATCCCCATTACCTGGCCCTTCATGGTCTGGGGGCTCGACATGGTAGGACCCCTTAAAGGTGGATCCCACAAGAAAAAATACTTGCTGGTCATGGTGGATAAATTCACCAAATGGATAGAAGCCAAGCCTGTCAAAACGGCTAAATCCGGACCGGTGATAGACTTCATATCCGGGGTCGTACACTGTTATGGCGTCCCCCACAGCATCATCACTGATAACAGTATGAACTTCACGGTCGACGTGGTAAAACTCTGGTGCAAAAACATGGGCATTAAGCTCGATTATGCCTCTGTCTATCACCCACAAACTAACGGTCAAGTCGAACGAGCAAATGGTCTTATCATGAGCGGCATCAAACCCAGATTAGTGCGGTCCCTCAAGGAATCTAACACACACTAGGTAGAGGAGCTCGACTCCATACTCTGGGGGCTGCGGACCACGCCGAATCGCACCACCGGATACACACCAATCTTTATGGTATACGGCGCAGAGGCTGTTCTGCCCTGCGACATAATTCATGACTCACCTCGAGTGCGCATGTACGAAGAAAGAGAAGCCGAGCTCAATCGGTAGGACAGTTTGGACGCCTTGGAGGAGGAGCGTGACGTGGCCAAAGCCCGTTCCGCATTCTATCAACAGCAGGCTCAAAGATACCAAAGCAGAGAAGTACGGGCCAAAACTTATAACGTTGGCGAATTAGTTCTACGCCTGCTGGAGAAGAAAAAGGACAAACTCAAGCCCAAATGGGAGGTTCCCTTCATTATTGACCAAGTTATGGCTGGTGGAGCGTACCGTCTGCGGGATGCATCGGATAATCGACTCGAGCCGAACCCATGGAACGCAGCCAGACTCCGAAGATTCTACGCCTAGCGTCGGACTCCTGTTCGTCTCCTTCCTCTGTCCATTTTTTATACACTATCTGTCTTTTATTTCCCTCCTTCTCCCCTTCTTTTTCCTCACGGCCTTTAAGGGCCAATTTGTGCCTTGTTTGCACACAACTGACACGCTATCCGCGCTCATTATACCTGGGGGCTTCTTTCACAGAAACTTATCTATTTATACGGGCTTCATGCCCAACACATGTGTTATCCTTCCGCATGTACCTTTTATTCACCATTATATGCATCGATATGACTTAAGTTTTGGCCAAGCTGAGTTGCCTGGCTCTTGTATTTATGCCCTACGCTCCCATTAATTCGGCTAGGGCATAAGGGGAGCACCTCTGCGATTGTTACTGCCGGGTCAGCCGGATGTGTACCTTAGATTGGGTGAAGCCGAAAGCTAGCGTTCTTAAGGGAACATTCGGTCGATGAACAAATGACGATTTTTTACCTATTTTTTTATATGCCCACAAATGTTTTTTCCTGCGATTCTTTTCGCAGTCTGGACATGCACTTTAGGGCATGCATACCCAGGGAAAGGAACCCCTAACGGAACTATTCTCCCTGGAAGATGTTTCTTACTAACCATGTAATATAACATAACTAGTTGGGCACTTGTCTGTTCAAGCACTAATGACCCCTACGCCTGGTTTCCACGCATGCCCCGGTTTTTCATAACCGAGAGGGTATTCAGATTCACTCCGAACTATCAGGTCTAGAGGTCGAAGCGAAAAGGTCCGCCATGACAAATGATCTACAATCCGGCTAGAAGGCATTACAAATGTCACTTTAATTACATAGTCACTTTGATTGACTAAATTCTTCCTCTATACCGTCCAACAGGCTGTCTAGCTTACAATCCTATTGGGAATACTTTGCGGCCAATTCTACTTGTCCGTACATTAGACTAATCGGGATCTCTTTTCCACCGGGCCCCACAGGTCCGACCTCGGCCATGTGGTTTGGATCAGCCCTGGTATGCCGCGTCTTCACCATGGCCCACGCTTCCCTGGCACCTTGACGGCAGGCCGTTATCTTCCATACTTGGAAGCGCCGCCGCGCTCCCTTCAGCTTCTCCGCAAGCTCTCCAAGGCCGTCGGGCACGGAGAAGGATGGCCACAAGGCCTGGGCGGCGCCTTGCATCACCCGCCGAACTCGTTCATGCAGTTGTGAGAGCTCGGGCAGAAGGTCACCCGTAGAACCGGGCATTTCCTCCGCGGGACGACTTGTTAGCATACCTACAGACATAACTCTGTTAGTCGACTTCTTCGCCGAACTCTTCTTCAAAGTTTGTTCAAGCACTTATTGAAAATGTCGCGTCGAAGCCGTTGATTCTCCTTCACGGAGTCCGACAGTTGGGCACGAACATCCTTTAGTTCCACGCCCAGCTGGGTGTTGGCATCTAGGAGATCATTCTTATCTTGCCTAACCCTCTAGCCGGCGTAGGAGGTGTTACTCATCCGGATTTACTCCGGCGTCATCTACAATTTCATTGTCAGATTTGCATATACGCCGCACTCTACATGATACCTATCATTTGAAACATATATTACCAGAGGGGGTCTTCTTGGGCTCCCCTGCTGCGGCTAGTGCGGCCTAAAGTTTGGCTTTGCACTCTTCAAGCCCATGGGACAATTGGGTATTCTATTCTGTAAGAACCTACATAACAAATGATCCTTAAATCAGTTATCCTAACCGCTTCAAGTCTCACGGGCTACTACTATATATAATCATCAAATTCTCTCACCCGTACATCCTTCACATATTGCTCCGTGGCTCTGGCTAGACCATTTTGAGCAGCACGGAGGTACGCGTCTCCCGAGTTGAAGGCGTCAAATGCCTCTTGGGAGAAGCACGCATCGCAGAGAATGGCTCGGCGACGCCTGTGGTTCATGGAGCTCTCCACCTCGGAATTTGTGGCGGACATTCTGTCTGCATCCTATGTCGAAGGAACATCTGGCATACACCTCGTACTCGCTTCCGATTCCGTGTCTGGCCTTGGAGCCCGATTGGAGGAGGCGTGATTGACGACCTCTCCGGACATAGTATGATAAGTGTTTTTCTTCCTAGAAAGCACGAGTGTTAATATGTCTTTAAAAAGACGATACCATGGAGAGAGGTGGCACGCCATACCTCTGCGCCGGTGTCTTAGTTCGGACTGCGTTCCTTTTTAGCCTGCTCGGCCTCGGAGCCCCTTGTTGGCTAGGCGCCGCAGGCTCGGCATAGCGCCCCGAGGCCATTCCCTGTAAAACACCATTGGTATATGGTGAGCAAAGTACACAAGGACAAATCCTTTTTACAGTATGTTGGGACTTCAGTCTCAGTTACCTGTGAAGCTGGGAACAGCCCAGGGTAATCGGCCGTAATGGCCACCAAGGCATCATCGCCGATTAGTTGATAAAATACCCTATCGATCAGCTCCACGGTGTCAGGGGAAATCTGCTTCCTCGAACACCTATGGGGACAGAGCCCCTTACTGGTTTGGCGGGGGGCGGAGGTTGCACGAAGAGCAGATCGAGGCGATGCACACGAGGGGTTTACCCAGCTTCGGGCCGCATGGATGCGTAAAACCCTACTGCTGCTTTGTGGTTTGTATTGTGTTCTTGCTCGGAGGCGCGTGGTGCTATAGTACACACGAGCCGATGGCGAGGCCGAGCGTGAAAATGGGTGTCCTCCCCTCCTACGTGCGCATGGGGCCTCCTTTTATATGCTCAAGGGGTTACCCACAGGTGGCAGCGTAGGTGGGGGCAAAAATGGTAGAATGCTGTAGTGGGTACAGCTGCCTGCACAGTGGCTGTACAGTGCTATCATACCTAACTCTGACGGCGGGGGACAAGGGCATTAAATGCCCGTCCGTGTCGCCCAGACGGTGCAGGAACAGGACCGTCATGAGCGCCACCGTTTGCCACGATGGCTACTCTATCAGCTTCGCTTCGCCACCGCATGCCCCTGGCTACGCAGCCTCCTGCCACGTGCGTCTGGAACGCCCCCAGAGCGACACGTTGGTGGGTGAGCTGGAGCGCAGGCACGGGGTGGTAACTTGCCACGGCAAGCGCCTTGCCGCGGTGGATGTCTTGTCGCGCCCGGGAGCTTGTCGCTCACCGGGCCTTGCCGGAGCGCGGGACGCGCCGTGGCGAGGTCCTTGTCGTGCCGTGGATGGCCTTCCCGGCAAGCTCCTCTTGCCGGGGTCTTGTGCTTCGAGCGGCAGTCCCGGCAAGCTCCTCTTGCCAGGGCCTCGCTCTCTTCGGGTGGCCTTCCCGGCAAGCTCCTCTTGCCGGGGCCTTGGCTCAAATACTTTGTTCTTGGATGGCCCAAAAAGGGACCACGGAGAGTCTTGGCGATCGCCTGGCAAGCCTTGCCGCGGGGGGGCTACGACTGCCCGTGCACAAGTTCGGGGTACTAAGGTACCCCTACTTTAGTACATCGCAGGAGCCCCCGGGCCTGGGCCATACACGGTGCCGAGCGCTGTTGGGCCAGGCCCAAAACAGTGCACGGGCACGCGCGGCCTGGGTCACGCTGCATCTTTTTCTTCGTATGCCACACCCTCTCCGAATGGTACGCGTCGAACGCGGCATCGTGGGGAGAGGCGTGCGTGACGTGGGTGGCGTGCGCGGGGCCGAACCCTGCAGGCATGCGTCACGTCGCAATAAATGGGGACGGTTCGTGCCATCTCCATAAGTGGAGGGAGGCGTGGAGGCGTGGCTCCTTCGCTGGACGGGGTCGAGGCACGGTCTCTGAGGCATCTGCTCCCCACGATCACGGGGTGGGGGAGGTCGCCTCACCCGTCGCCTCGATCCTGCATGTTAGCCACGCGGCCTCCATGCACCTGGAGTTGCGGACGGTGGAGGCAGGAAACCGGGCCGTCGCGGGTCGAGGCAGCAGGCCGGTCCCGGTCGCCTGGCCTCCCTGCGCCTTGATTGGCTGAGCGGGGCGGTCGAGTCCCCACCCTGCTCCTTTATAAAGAGCAAGAGGGGGGCGACGGGAACCCACACTCCTCCATCTCTTCCTATCTTTGTCTTCTGATCCCCTCTCTCCATCCGCCATGGAGAAAGGGAATCCTGGGCCTTCATCGGTGGCGGCGAGGGTTGCCTCCAGGCAACGCGCCCCTCCTCCCCTTGCACCCGCGGTGGCGGAGCCAGCCGCAAGGGGAAGGGGGAGGGGGCGAGGTCGTGGACGAGGTCGTGGACGAGGCCGAGGCGCTCGGGGGAGAGGCGGACGGGGCGACGCGCCGGCCTCGCCTCTGCCAGCGGCTCCTCTCCTCACGGCGGTCCACATCGTGGACGACCCCTGCGAGTTCTTCGTCAGGCTGCGCTGGGCGCCTCGTCGCCGCCTCCGTCTCCCGGCGCCCTTCGCGAGTGTGATGGAGGTAGAGCAACCCGAGACGCTGAGACTACGCATGACTGGCTGCGGGATCAGTGGCGTGCGAGTCCACGTCGAGTCCCCAGCCCCCGGCGTCATGTATCTTGGTCGAGGGTGGAAGTCGTTCGCCCGTATCCACAGCTTGACGGAGGGGTTCACCCTCCATTTTAAGCTGATGGAGGGCGATCTCCTCTCCGTCAAGGCCTTCGGGGACTTCGAAACCCAGGCCAGGTGCTGCGTGGATAGCTCCTCCGACAGCGAAGGCTCCTCCTCGAGCAAAAGTGACGAGGAGGGGAGCGACAGCGACGACGAGGGTAGCGGTCGTCGGGATGACGGGTCCGACTAGGCGCCAGTCGCAGCTCCGTGTGGCACCGGCGACCCCGTCATTCGCGTCGCCGGCTCCCTGAGCTTCTCAGGGCCGTCTCCTTGGCGGCTGGCGTAGGGAGGCTATGGAAGAGGAAGAGGGCGGGCAGCAAGGCTGTACACTCGGAGTACGGGGGCATGGCGCCCTCGACAGCGTGCTAACGTCCTGCCGCCTCATCGAGCCCTGCTTCCGGCACTGCCGTCACCGTACAGCCTTCAGATGGCCTCGGGGTGTTCTCTTGGTGTCTTCTGCCACCCGTAGCTCGCCTAGGCGCCCCTTTCGCCCTTTTCGCCTCCTTGCCCTACCTCCTGGAGAGAGGGACAGGAAAAGGATTACGGGCACCTTATCTCTTTTCAATCCGTAAGCCCTCGGGCCTTAGTTGCATTTAAAACTTGTAATCCGATCTTTCATGTTTTTCATTCTCTCTGAACTGTACCTGAGCGGAATGTTTAAATGAAAAGGGAATGTTTTCCGGGCCATTTGTCCCGTGGGTGAAACCCACGCCAAGGAGTGAACCCTTTGTATCGTTAGGATAGACATTTCTTTGCCCAGCAACAGGCCCTGCCGTCTTCCCGCGCCGCTCGACCCTTCTCACGCCCTGGGTGGAGGCAGGGAGGAGGCGGGTTCTGCCCCTCGCTTTGCCCCTTCGCCGCCGCGACTACTACCAAGATGGGCCCCAGGAACGCGCTCTGGGGCCTGTCGTCGAGGGAGCACGGTAGCTTTTAGGAGGAAACAAGGCTTTCATATTCCAAAGTTCATAAGAGAATGCATGACAAGGGATGCAAAAACTTATCTGGGATAGCAGCCCCCGGCAACTTTGGCTTGCCGCGGGCGAACCCTTGTACTTGCAGCCCCCTGGCAACATTGGTTTGCCGGGGACCAGATGCTGGTCCGCCCTTCTTCTCTTTCTTCGTCCTTTAGCGGCCCGGCCAGGATATGCAAAACCCTGCGAACCAAAGGAAACGGAAGGACAGGAGAAAAGGACGCAGACTCGACCTCTAAGCTAGGGGTTAGCGACTCTTAGGCACTATCAACCCTAACCAAGGACGAGACTCGACTCAGCATGCATGCTAAAACTTAGGGCGCCAGCGCTTCATTTCTGCTGCTCA
The DNA here is from genome assembly GCA_032464435.1 of Aegilops umbellulata. Taxonomy (NCBI): domain Eukaryota; kingdom Viridiplantae; phylum Streptophyta; class Magnoliopsida; order Poales; family Poaceae; genus Aegilops; species Aegilops umbellulata. The sequence goes on from CP136060.1 coordinate 97,256,391, forward strand.
GGGTCTGCGCCTGGCTTTGTACAAAGGATTACATGCAACTGCGGCAAGACTTGTACAAAAGGTTGGTTGCCGGGCGGGCCCCGACAACCGCGCCTTACGGGTAAAACTTATGAAGATGCTCAATATTCCAGGAGTTGCTCACCGGAGTGCCATCTTCGGTCTCGAGGCGGACAGCGCCTTGCCTCGTGACTCGTCTCACCCGGTAAGGGCCTTCACACTTCGGCGTCAACTTGTTATGATTCTTGGCGGACGGGGCGCGCCGAAGAACAAGGTCGCCTTCCTCGAAGCTTCTGGCTTTAACTTTGCGGCTATGGTAGCGACACAAAGCTTGCTGGTAGCGAGAGGCTCGCACAGCAGCCTGAAGACAATCTTCCTCAAGGAACAGCGCGTCATCTTCACGCAGCCGCTCTTGCTCAAGCTCATCATAAGCGAGCACTCGAGGTGACCCGTATACGAGTTCCGTGGGGGTAACTCCTTCTGCTCCATAGACAAGAGCAAATGGTGTCTGGCCGGTGGCTCGATTTGGCGTCGTTCTGGTCGACCAAAGAGCCGCCAGTAGCTCCTCGATCTAGTTCCGTCCGCACTTGTGCAGCCTGTCAAAGGTTCTGGTCTTGAGCCCACGCAGTACCTCAGCATTGGCCCTTTCCGCTTGACCGTTGCTCCTGGGATGAGCAACAGAAGCGAAGCAGACCTTGGCGCCGAGGTCTTGGACGTACTGCATGAAGGCGCAGCTCATGAACTACGTGCCGTTGTCGGTGATGATCCTGTTGGGGATCCCGAAGCGGCAAACAATCGACCTGAAGAATTTGACCGCGGACTGAGCTGTCACCTTCCTCACTGGTTCCACATCCGGCCACTTTGTGAACTTGTCGATTGTGACGTACAAGTACTCAAAGCCCCCGATGGCTCGGGGGAAGGGGCCGAGGATGTCGAGCCCCCAGACCGAAAATGGCCAGGATAAAGGGATCGTCTGGAGAGCTTGAGCTGGCTGGTGTATCTGCTTGGAATGGAACTGGCACGCTTCACACTTGGTTACTTGTGCAGTCGCATCCTGGAGGGCTGTCGGCCAGAAGAATCCTTGCCGGAATGCTTTGCCGGCAAGTGCTCTAGCGCCAATGTGGTGGCCACATATGCCTCCATGTATCTCTGCCAACAGCTCTTGTCCGTCTTCCCGGGGGATACACTTCAATTTCACCCTGTTGCGTCCTCTTTTGTACAGTGTGCCATCGGCAAACTGCTACATACTTGACTGCCGGGCTACTCTTTCTGCTTCTTCTTGTTCATCGGGAAGTTCTCCTGTCTGGAGAAAGCGGACGATCTGCTGTGCCCATGCCGGAGCCTGTGGCTCGACGACAAGGACTAAAGGCGCTTCTGCTGCTGCGGGAACGTCCGCTTCTACGGCGAGGATCTGGGGCTCGGCCGGAGCTTGACGTTCCCCGGCAAGCTTGCCGGAACAAAACTTGTCGGGAGCGCCTGCTTCTACGGAACAAACCCTGGGGTTTTCCGGAGCAGACGGTTCCTTAGCGCTCTTGGCGTTGATCTTGGGGACCTTCTTGGCGGCGGCTCCGGGGAGCTCTGCCGGAAGATAGTAGCCGGAGACCAACTTCCTCTTCTTGCTTTGTCTGGTTGATGGCATTACGGATGGCTGAGTCAGCTTGAGCACAAAGGTCCCTGGTTCCACAGGTAACTTAAATGCTGCGCACTTTGATAGGCCGTCAGCGATGTCATTCTCAGCTCGTGGAATGTGTTCCATTTGCATGGCGTCAAAGTGCTCTTCCAGCTTCCTCACTTCATCAACGTATGCTTCCATCAACGGACTCTAGTAATCCTTGTTCACTTGGCGGACGACAAGCTGCGAGTCACCCCTGACAATGAGCTTCTTGATCCCAAGTTCTGCCGCGATCCTGAGACCGGCAAGCAAACCTTCATACTCTGCAGTATTGTTGGTTGCTTGTTCCTTGGGGAAGTGCATCTGGACTACGTACTTGAGGTGCTCTCCGGTGGGCGCGATTAGTAACGCGCCAGCACCGGCGCCTTGCAGCGAGAAGGCACCATCAAAGTACATCAGCCACTCTTTGCTTGCTTCTTTGGCGGGGATGCTCGTCTCTGGGATATCTTCGTCCGGTGTCGGTGTCCACTCTGCTATGAACTCCGCCAATGCTCTGCTTTGGATAGTCGAGGTGCTCTCGAACTGGAGACCGAAGCTCGACAGTTCTAGTGCCCACTCGACAATCCTGCCTGTTGCTTCTGGATTCTGCAGTATCCTCTTCAGCGGAAAGCGGGTGACAACCGTAATCTCGTGTGCTTGGAAGTAATGGCGCAGCTTTCTCGAGGCCATGAGGAGGCCGAAAAGCAATTTCTGCACACCAGAGTACCTTGACCTAGCCCCCTGCAAAAGGGAGCTGACAAAGTAAACTGGGCGCTGCACCATTTTCTTCTTCCGCACCTCCACTTGCTCCTGCGCAGATTCATCCTTGTCGGGGAAGCCCCCTGCTTGTCGCTGGACGTGCTTGCCGCGGTCGCTGGCTCATCATCTGCCTCCCTCTCCGCTACTAACGCAGCACTAACCACTTGATTGGTTGCCGCCAGGTATAGCAGCAACTTCTCTTGTGGTTTAGGCGCGACAAGTATTGGAGCGGAGGATAGGTACTTCTTCAGGTCCTGCAGCGCAGCCTCCGCTTCCGGAGTCCATTTTACTGGACCTGCCTTTTTCAAAATTTTGAAAAATGGCAGGGCGCGCTCTGCAGACTTGGAAATAAACCTGCTGAGAGTCGCGACGCAGCCGGCAAGCCTTCGTACGTCCTTGACACGGGTTGGCGCTTCAATCTGCTCGATGGCCTTGATCTTGTCTGGGTTGGCTTCTATTCCTCGCTGAGACACGAAGAACCCGAGAAGATTGCCGGAAGGGACTCCGAACACGCACTTCTCGGGGTTGAGCTTGAGGCTGATCCTGCGCAAATTCGCAAAGGTCTCTTCTAAGTCTTGAATCAGGGTTGCCTTGTCTCTGCTCTTGACCACTATATCATCCATGTAGGCCTCCACATTCCTGTGGATTTGTGGCTCAAAAGCAGTGTGGACAACCCTCGCAAATGTCGAACCGGCGTTCTTCAGTCCGAAAGGCATCCGTACGAAACAGTACGAGCCACATGGAGTGATGAACGCGGTCTTCTCTTCATCTTCTTTAGCCATGAAGATCTGATGATATCCAGAGTAGGCGTCAAGAAATGAAAGCAGGTCACATCCGGCTGTGGAGTCAACAATCTGGTCAATGCGCGGCAAGGGAAAGGGATCTTTGGGACAAGCTTTGTTAACATCAGTGAAATTGATGCAAAGCCTCCATTTCCCATTTGCTTTGCGCACGACAACAGGATTGGCCAACCACGCCGGATGGAGCACACCTCTAACGAGGCCTGCCGCTTCCAACTTCTTGATTTCTTCTGCGATGAACTCTTGGCGCTCCACTGCTTGCTTCCTGACTTTTTGCTTGACGGGCCGCGCGTGAGGACAGACGGCGAGGTGGTGCTCAATCACTTTCCTGGGAACGCCGGGGATGTCAGATGGTTGCCAGGCAAACACATCGACATTCGCCCACAGGAAAGTAACGAGCGAGCTTTCCTATTTGGGGTCGAGCGTGGCACTGATGGTGAAGGTACCACCAGTGCCGTCCTCCTTGGCGGGCACCTTCTTGGTCGTTGGCGGAGCTACCATTGTCTTCTTACTCTTGCCGGTGGAGCTCGATGGCGCGTCCTCGACGGTAGCGCAGCACTCCGAAGAGGTGTGCTTGCCGGAGTGGGCGCCAGAGCACTTGCCGGGCTTGGTCCTCTTCTTTCCTCCGGGAGCTTCAGCGGCAAGCGGCTTGTGATCCGCTGCGGCTGCTGCTTCCCGGTAGATCTTGTCGGCACAGATAAGGGCATCCTTCTTGTCGCCGGGGACAAAGATGACGCTTATCGGGCCTGGCATCTTGAGCATGTTGTAGGCGTAGTGAGAGGCCGCCATGAACTTGGCGAGCGCTGGACGGCCGAGAATTCCATTGTAGGGCAATGGAAAATCGGCAACGTCAAAAGTGATCCTCTCTGTCCTGAAGTTCAGCTCGCTGCCAAACGTTACTGGCAATGTTATCTTCCCCTTCGGCTTGCTCCTTCCCGGGTTGATTCCTTGGAACGTGCTGGTCTCTTCGAGCTCGCTGTCGGGGACTTGGAGTTTTCGGAGCACAGCGGAAGAGATCAGGTTCAAGCCGGCTCCGCCGTCAACTAGCATCTTAGTGACCTTGAGGTTGCGGACTATTGGTGAGACCAACATCGGCAAGCACCCGATCGCAGTTGTGCGATCAGGGTGGTCCTCAATATCAAAGATGATAGGCGTGCCGGACCATTTCAGAGGCCTGCGCGACTCGACGGGTGGTTCCGCTGCATTGACTTCCCGCGCCCACTGCTTGAGCTGGCGGTGAGAAGTATGCACGGAGGCGCCGCCGTCTACGCACAAGACCTCTGTGGCTTTCTGAAACTCCTGCTCACTGGTCTCGACGTCATCCATGTCTTCGTCTTCGTCGTCATCTTCATTCATGTCGCGGCCGCGGGGAGGTCGCTCCGTTTGCCGCTGCTTGTCCTTGTCGCGGCGTCCTCCCTGGCCGGGGCGCTTCGTGCCTGATCCTCCGCCACCTCCCCGGGCTCTCTCCTTGTCGCGCCGCTCGTACTCGGCCTTTTGCAGCTCGACGAGCCGCTCGACCTGCTTGCAGCTCTGGAGGTCATGGCCCTTGGTGCGGTGGATCTTGCAGTACTATTTGTTGGTGCCGTCCCGCTTGTCGGCGGCCGCCACGGCCTGGCAGTGGGCGCATCCGGCAATCTCCTTGACAGAGCTAACAGCCTGGGCCTTCTTGGCGGCGCCTTCATCGCCGGACTGCTCAACAACCAGTACTTCTTGGCTCTTCTTCTTCCTGTTGCTCCGCCGCCGGCCCTTTCTTGCCGGGGCGGTATCCTCACTGTCAGATTCTCCTGCTCCAGTGTTCTCTCCGGGGAGTTTCCTCCCTTCCTCAGCACAGGCACACTTGTCGGCCAGGGCATATAGCTCGCTGACGTCTTTGATCTTGCACATCGCCATCTCCTCCCGCATCCTGCGGTTACGCACGTTCTGATGGAACGCGCTGATGACCGCGGCGGGGTGGACGTCTGGGATGTTGTAGTGTACACGGCTGAATCTCTGGATGAACTTGCGCAAGGGTTCCCCTTCCTTCTGGACGAGCAGATGGAGGTCGCTCACTTGGCCATGGGGTTTGTGGCCGCCCGTAAAGGCGCCAACAAACTGATGGCACAAGTCTGTCCAGGAGGTTATGGAATTATCCGGCAAGTGCATGAGCCAGGACCTGACGTTGGATTTGAGTACCAGCGGGAAGTAGTTGGCAAGGATCTTGTCGTCTCGCCCTCCAGCAGCCTGCACCGCGATGGTGTAGATGCTGAGGAACTCCGACGGATGCGACTTGCCGTCGTACTTCTCTGGTACGTCTGGCTTGAAATTCTTCGTGCTGGGCCACTGGACTTGCCGCAGCTCACGGGTGAACGCAGGGCAGCCCACCGCGTACGGCAGGTCGCCTGGTTCCCCTGGTGCATGCATGTCGACAGAGGGCCCAGCGCGGTGGTCTGATTGACGCCGCGCTTCTCTCCGACGCTCGATGTGAGTACGAGTGTCCTCTTGCTCTCGCTCGTGAAGAACTTGGCGTTGATCGCGACGAGTTCGCGGATTCGACAATGCGGTGGAGTCGTTGTCATGATGATTCCGGTGAGTCGGCGATCTTGGCCTCTGGGGCGGGGAGTGCACGGTGGTTGCACCCCCGCCGGTCCTGGCGCCATCGGTCATCGCCTGGTCGTCCCGCCGCGGCTGCGACGTGCTGTGCTGCCGCGGGGTGTCGCCGTTGGCGAAACCGATGAGGCTCTGTATCGCGGCCCTCCAGTCGTCAAGCTTGTCCGCCGTTGGAGGGTAGTCTAGGAGCAGTTGAGCTCGCGCCAGAGCTTCTGCCGGAGTGGCGGGCAGCGGTGGCGAACGGCGCATGGAGCGGGATGTGCTCGAACTTCTAACTACGTTAGAAGGAGCAACACCCGGACCAGGCAGCCGCGCCACGCTCGCGCCAGCACGTTGGTGTGAGTGCTGGCCTTGAGCGCCCTGGGATCCGCCGGCTCGATTTGGGTCCAGCGAGCGTATGGTACCGTGGGCGCCAAGACGCTGCTGGCCCCGTGCCTCCTGAGAGGGGCGCGGTGCATGTTCGGACGCCGTGGCGCCATGAGCTGGCTCGACGACGCCCGTCCCGCCGCCGGTGCCGTCCCTGCCACCCGTTTGCTCCAAGGGCGGAGGGTTCGACGTGGACGGACCGGTCACCTCCGGAGCCTTCTTCTTCGGTGGCATGTCGATGAAGGTGAAGGAGATCTAGCTGGTGTAGGCGCCGGATCAGGTTCGCACAACTTCGACGCCCCCTACCTGGCGTGCCAAAGATGTCGGGGGAAATCTGCTTCCTCAAACACCTATGGGGACCGAGCCCCTTACTGGTTCGGCGGGGGGCGGAGGTTGCACAAAGAGCAGATCGAGGCGATGCACACGAGGGGTTTACCCAGCTTCGGGCCGCACGGATGCGTAAAACCCTACTGCTGCTTTATGGTTTGTATTGTGTTCTTGCTCGGAGGCGCGTGGTGCTACAGTACACACGAGCCGATGGCGAGGCCGAGCGTGAAAATGGGTGTCCTCCCCTCCTACGTGCGCATGGGGCCTCCTTTTATATGCTCAAGGGGTTACCCACAGGTGGCAGCATAGGTGGGGGCAAAAATGGTAGAATGCTGTAGTGGGTACAGCTGCCTGCACAGTGGCTGTACAGTGCTATCATACCTAACACTGACGGCGGGGGACAAGGGCATTAAATGCCCGTCCGCGTCGCCCAGACGGTGCAGGAACAGGACCGTCAGGAGCGCCACCGTTTGCCACGATGGCTACTCTGTCAGCTTCGCCTCGCCACCGCATGCCCCTGGCTACGCAGCCTCTTGCCACGTGCGTCTGGAACGCCCCCAGAGTGACACGTTGGTGGGTGAGCTGGAGCGCAGGCACGGGGTGGTAACTTGCCGCGGCAAGCGCCTTGCCGCGGTGGATGTCTTGTCGCGCCCGGGAGCTTGTCGCTCACCGGGCCTTGCCGGAGCGCGGGACGCGCCGTGGTGAGGTCCTTGTCGTGCCGTGGATGGCCTTCCCGGCAAGCTCCTCTTGCCGGGGTCTTATGCTTCGAGCGGTAGTCCCGGCAAGCTCCTCTTGCCAGGGCCTCGCTCTCTTCAGGTGGCCTTCCCGGCAAGCTCCTCTTGCCGGGGCCTTGGCTCAAATACTTTGTTCTTGGATGGCCCAAAAAGGGACCACGGAGAGTCTTGGCGATCGCCTGGCAAGCCTTGCCGCGGGGGGGGGGGGCTACGACTGCCCGTGCACAAGTTCGGGGTACTAAGGTACCCCTACTTTAGTACACCGACACACAGATATGTCCGGATCCTCTTTGAACGCCGGGTCGAGGGACCGCTCCGGATCCTCTGGTTGTGGAGGTGGGCTGTTGATCTCCCATACTGCCTTACGCAGCTCATGCATTGAATTCGTAAGGTAAAATATTTAATTGTGGGAATATGGAACGGATGGACGCAAAAAGTGTTGACTTACCCAGCTTGGAGGATTGTACATAGAAAATCCACCCTGTGGATTGACACGGAGGAATTCCTCCTCTTCTCCCTTGTACAAATCAGACAAGATTTTTGCCAGAGCGGCGGATGAGTCCGGCCCTTTGCGGCCACAGCGGGTGGCGTCATCCTCCCCGTTGAAATCCCACATAGGGTGGCCTCGATATTGAAGCGGCTGCACCCCCTGCATGATGCATGTTGCCATGACTTTGATCATGGTCAGTCCTAATTGAGCCAACAACTTCATCCGGCTCATCAGGTAAAGTACATCTCTGTCGTCTTCCTCCTGGGGGCTCCGTGGACGCCAGCTTAGGCGCTTCTTCAAAGGAGCATTATCAAACTCGGGATGGCCGATCCGAATAGGATCCGGCAGAGGGACGTCTTCTATATAAAACCATTCGGAAGGCCAGTCTTCGGACGCCTTCTTTGGGGTTCCGGATGGATATCCGGTCCCAGCGATGCGCCATACTTTGGCTCCGCCCACTTGATATATTGACCCCCTCTGAGAACGGGGCACAAGGCAGAATAGCTTTTTCCATAGTGCGAAGTGAGCCTCACAGCCCAAAAACAGCTCGCAAAAGGCCACGAAGCCAGTGATATGTAGTATGGAGGCAGGAGTAAGGCTGTGCAACCGGAGGCCGTAGAACTCCAGAAGCCCCCAGAGAAACGGATGAATTGGAAATCCGAGTCCTCTTATCAAATAAGAAACGAGGCATACCCTCTCTCCCTTAGAGGGACTGGGAAAGATCTCCTCTTGCTCTCCGCCATTGTAGGTGGCGAGCCCGGCTCGAACCAGGACCATATAAGCTGGGGGAGAAATCCCTGGGTCTGAAGCTTCACCAGTTGGCTGTGCGGGACAGAACACCTCTCCCAATCTCCGGGCTTGGGGCTAGGAGAACGAGAAGAGGAGCTGCATCGATCAGCCATGATGGAATGGATTTCTTTCGAGCGCGCTCCGATGAATGCTCACTGAGGGCGGATGGTGTGGTTTGGATCTGAATCCTCATCGCTTTAATAGACAGCTCTTTTGCACAACTAGGGGGTAAATGTAAAAACACCCTGTCCCTTCACATTCGTTCGACACGTGGAAGGCGGCCATTATTGGGCGTGGAAGCCAAGGAGCGCAGCATTTACAAGGAGCCCGACACTGTTTAACAGGTATTCAGAATTTGGAGAAGAACCCGCCTTGCAATGCCGAAGACAATCTGCGTGTTGGACTCATCGTCATTGAAGCCTGGTTCGGGGGCTACTGAGGGAGTCCTGGATTAGGGGGTATCCGGACAGCCGGACTATCATCTTTGGCCGGACTGTTGAACTATGAAGATACAAGATTGAAGACTTCGTCCCGTGTCCGGATGCGACTTTCCTTGGTGTGGAAGGCAAGCTTGGCAATACGGATATGTAGATCTCCTCCAATTGTAACCGACTCTGTATAACCCTAACCCCCTTCGGTGTCTATATAAACCGGAGGGTTTAGTCCGTAGGACAATAACACCATACCATAGGCTAGCTTCTAGGGTTTAGCCTCTCTGATCTCGTGGTAGATCTACTCTTGTACTACCCATATCATCAATATTAATCAAGTAGGAGTAGGGTTTTACCTCCATCGAGAGGGCCCGAACCTGGGTAAAAACATCGTGTCCCTTTTCTCCTGTTACCATCTGCCTAGACGCATAGTTCGGGACCCCCTACCCAAGATCCGCTGGATTTGACACCGACAGCCACCGTCAGGCCCGCGCCAGCCAAGTCTCCGCCGCTGTTCGCATGCAGCCGCCGACCCAACCAGCTGGGCAGGCACCTGCGTGGCAACATGCATCCCTTCGTGGAGGCTCCACCACCGCGCCACCTCAGCTGCCTGCCTGCCTACATGGCACCGCATGCGTCGCTGGCCAGGGTGCGCGTCGAAGCTTGGAGGAGCGGCGACAGACGGGACGGGCGTCGCCCCCGTCCCCGATAAAGCAAGAGGACACCTAAGCGTCCCCGATAAAGCAAGAGGACACCTAAGCGATGCATTAAATGCACCTTGTCCTGTAATACGAGGGATAACCTCGTGCCACTGTAGACCTTTCCACCTTGTGTGTGCCACTGTGGCAGCCCCTTTCACCTATAAAAGGAGGCCCATGGCGCACAGGAGAAGGATTCGGCCTTTTTGGAGCTCGTTACACCCCGTAGCTAGCTCAAGAACTCAGAATACATCCACCAAAGTAGGAGTAGGGTTTTACGCATCCTCGCGGCCCGAACCTGGATAAACGAACCGCGTTCTCTCTATTAGACCTGCTCTTCTCTCAACCCCGCGCCCCGCAACCGCAGTAGGGATTCTTGTGATCCCATAGGTGTCGTTTCCCACCGACAATATAATAACATGGAACAATAACAAATTATAGGTACGGTTGAGACGTATCAGCATCCCCAAGCTTAATTCCTACTCTTCCTTGAGTAGGTAAATGATAAAAAAAGATTTTTTGATGTGGAATGCTACCTAACATGTTCATCACATATTCTTTTCTTTGTAGCATGGACATTTGGACTTTTTTATATGGTTCAAAGCAATAGTCTAGTTTTGACACGAAGATTTCAATACTCAAGTATATCAACAAGCAACCATATCTTTCAAAATATCAACAATAAAGCAAGTTATCCCTAGCACATTATGCTCAATCATTGATCCATTCATGAAACACACTCGCATATTAGCCACAACCATTGCTCAAGTACGATCATAGTGCCCCTTAGTTGGTTCTTTATAAGAGAAGATGGAGACTCAAAATAAAAATTGCATAAAGTAAATAGAATGGCCCTTCGCAGAGGGAAGTAGGGATTTGTAGAGCTGCTAGAGCTCAAAGCGAAAAAGATAGAGATAAGAACATTTTGGGTGGCATGCTTTTCCTGTCAACGAAAACGATCAAGTAGTTCCCAATACTTTACATGCTAGATATATCATAGGCGGCTCCCAAACAGAAAATAAAGTTTATTCCTTTTTCCACCATACTTTCACATTCCACGGCTAACCGAATCCACGGGTGCCATCCATACCAATACATTCCAAGGAATTTATTATTTGACAACATAAAGTAAATTCATTTTTTATTTCAGGACTGGGCATCCCTAATACCTTTGCCGTACTCTCGTGCAATGACAAGTGAATAAACACTCATCTTGATACTAACACATCTAGCATGGAAAAATATCAGCCACCCCCTACCGTTTCTTGAGCGATACGAGCACACAAAGGAGAAATTTATTTTGAAAATTAGAGATGGCACATACATGCTTAGAACGGCAAAAGAATACCGCATATAGGTAGGTATGGTTGAATCATATGGCAAAACTGGTTTTAAGGATTTTGGATGCACAAGTAGTGATCATACTTAGTGCAAAAGAAGGCTAGCCAAAGATTGAGAAGCATCCAACCAAGAAATGAAAAATATCATAAGCGAGCATTAAGCATAACTAACATCGAATAATGCACCATAAGTAGGATATAATTTCATTGCATAACTATTGACTTTCGTGCTTGCATAGGGAATCACAAACCTTAACACCAATATTCTTACTAAAGCATAATTACTCATCAACATGACTCACATATTGTATCATCATATAGCAAAACTATTATAATGAATCAAGTTTATTTTGTCCAATGATCTTCATGGAATTTTTTATTATATCCCTCTTGAATATCTATCACTTTGGGACTAATTTCATATGTTTCTTTTGATAGCTCAAACAAATCTAAGTGAAGAACATGAGCATAAAAATTTTCTTCTCTCAAAATAATTTAAGTGAAGCATGAGAGAATTTCTTAATTTTTTTACTAACTCTCAAATAGATATAAGTGAAGCATGATAGAATTTCTTCAAAAATACTAAATCACACCGTGCTCAAAAAGATATAAGTGAAGCACTAGAGCAGTTTCATAGCTCATAAAGATTTAAGTGAAGCATAGAGAGCAATTCTAACAAGTCATAGCATAATTTTGGCTCTCTCAAATAGGTGTGTCCAGCAAGGATACATAACACAAAATAAAAATCAAAACAAGCAAAGACTCATATCATACAAGACACTCCAAGAAAAACTCATGATATGTGACGGATAAAAATATAGCTCCAAGTAAAATACCTATGGTCGCTAGAAGAAAGAGGGGATGCCACTGGAGAATCCAAGCTTAGTTGCTTGCTTCTCTTTAGATAATAGCTTGGGACGCCATGGGAATCCCCAAGCTTAGGCTCTTCTTACTCCTTATTCCTTCATCCATCATGATCTCACCCAAAACTTGAAAACTTCAATCACACAAAACTCAACAAAACCTTCATGAGATCCGTTAGTATAACAAAGCAAATCACTACTACAACTATTGTTGCAAACCCATTCATATTTTATTTTTGCATTATATCTACTGTATTCCAACTTTGCTATGTCTCAAACCCCCCGAAAGAGTCCATACATTCATCAAAAAAGCACACAACACACAGAAAACAGAATCTATCAAAAACAGAACAGTCTGTAGCAATCGGAAAACTTCGAATACTTCTGTAACTCCAAAAATTCTTAAAAATTAGGACAACGTAGGCAATTTGTATATCAATCTTGTGTAAAAAATTCATAATTTTTCGCCGCTTCTATGATTTTTGAATATTATTTTACTGGACGCAAATGTTTCTATTTTCCAACAAGATCAGAGCAACTAACACCCAACATGATCCCAAAGGCTTTGCATGGCACAAACACTACTTAAAACATAAAAAACACAATCATAATAGTAGCATAATTGTGCAAACACTCAAGAACAGAAGGAAAAAGACAAAAATAAATTTTATTCATTGGGTTGCCTCCCAACAAGCGCTATCGTTTTACGCCCCTAGCTAGGCATAAAGCATAGATTCAAGTATTGTCATCTTTATTTTTATTTTCCTTAGAGGTGTTTTCATCAGGAGGTTTTGCAAAAACAACATAAAACACCTTATCCATAGAGACTTTAGCACTATCAAGTTGCTTATCATCATAACCCCTTTGATTTCCGGCAACAATCCAAGAATAGTGTTGATTAACATCATTGAAAACTTGTTGGATTATATCTAAAACAAGGACTTCCTTCCTAAGACTATCGTCAAAGATTTGATTATCCCCAAGCAAATGTCTAAGCACATAATCATTATTATAAAGAATTTTGTATATCACCATGATTCATACTATAGAAATAAAAAATTACCCTAGCTTCACATACTACGTGATCAAACTCATTCATAAGGACAAGGGTGGCCAACTTTTTAGCCTTGGAATTCTTTATAATGGGTAACTGAAAAAACAATCTTTGCAAGGTGATGGGTACGGATAAATCTATTTTCAAGTTTCAGAACTAGTGCTGAAATAGCTTCCACATAAGATTTAGTCCTCTTAAGTATAGGAGCATCATCGAGACTTAAATTTCCAACACAATTGAAAAAATTCTTGGATAAGTTCTTCTCCTATAACATTCCCTTGCACCAAAACAAAAGTTTTAGCATCCAGATTGCCAGATCGTCCAATTTTAGGAGTTAAGCCATCATCTGTTTCTGCCATACCAAACTCACTCACGGTGACAAATCCTAGCAAACAAGAATTCCAACTAGAAACGCACACGAAAAATAGGGCGGATAAAATGGCAAACTTTTGTCAAGTGGGGGAGATGAAAATGAGAGGCAAATGGCAAATAATGTAAATTGCAAGGAGATGAGATTTGTGACTAGGAACCTGGTAGATGTTGATGATGTCTCCCCGGCAACGGCGCCAAAAATTCATTTTCATGAGGCTTGAACTACGTCGGTATTTCCCCAAAGAGGAAGGGATGATGCAGCACAACTACGGTAGGTATTTCCCTCAGTGATGAGACCAAGGGTATCGAACCAGTAGGAGAACCATGCAACACAACATGAACGGTACTGTCGGCGTCCTTGGAACTGGGGTCCCCAGACTTGCCTGCCTGCGGCCCATGGCGTGGCTCCACCAGCGGCCCCGTACGGACCATCTTTCTCAGCCAACGCTCAAGACCCTCGCGAGGGGCCAAGCCTCGCACGGCGGACGACGCAAGACCTCCTCGGGGGCGGCCTCTAGCTCACGAGGGGCGGAAAGATCGAGGTGAGGGGCACCTCGCGAGGTTTCTGTGACGCAAGCCATGACGACCCAGGCCAGGCAGGTGCAAGGCGGGCGCCAGAGCGTGCAGCGTACTCGTTTCGTCTTTTGTGCTAAAGAGGCAGGCGCGGGCGAGGAGTCCCGAGGCATCAAGCAAAGGTTTCCATATCGGTGCAACGAGACCAAGACCAGCAGGATGGAGGTCGCCATGGAGCCCAAGACGGCGTCACCACTACAGCCTTTGGCAGGCGAAGACCACCTTTACTCAGGATAGCTTGTACTAGTTGTCTCCCTTCAAATTTGGTGGTTTTTGGATCCCTTCCCGCCTACATTTGGGAAGAGGACCAGGGCCTCTATAAATAGGACTAGTCACCACAGTAGGAGGCAACTGATCTTGGGCTATTCAGATCATTCTCATCCACACAAACTCACCAAGCACAAGAGCACCTCTCCTCATGAGGCTGTTCTTCCCTTGTAACTATTCATCCTCAGCCCAAGGGGCAATCCACCACACCACACTGGAGTAGGGCATTACACCACATCGGTGGCCCGAACCAGTATAAACCTTGTGTCTCTTGTTCTGTAAGTTCGGCGTGCTGAGCTTTGAGATTGCGGTGAGGGCGTGAGCTAGGGGGAGGAGAGATCTTTGTGTGCACCCCAGAGTTTGAACCTCAAGGGTTTTGCCGAAACCCGAAATCCGACATTTGGCGCGCCAGGTAGGGGTTTGCTGAAATCTGAAGCTTTCCTTTCGTCGATCCACACTCTGCCACCTCCGCGCCTTGTCCCCATGGCCGGCATTGCTCCCCAGGCTGGGATGGAGGGCGCCCACGATAGCGCCAGGGGGCTCAGGGCCCTTGCCCCCACCTTGCGACTGGTACGATGGCTGCCCGAGTTCGAGCCGGAGATGCCGCCGTGTTGTGACGGCGCGACGGACCCGTCAGCCTTCCTGCTGGCATATGAAGAGGTCGTCTTGAAGGCTCGGGGCGACGACAAGGTCATGGCCAACTGGCTTCCCATGGCCCTCACTGGTGCACCGCGTGCCTGGCTGCTCAACCTCCCAGGATCTACAGTGGCATCTTGGGAGGAGCTGTGCGGCCTCTTCGCTGCGTGCTTTACAGCACCGGTGCCCCTCGCCGTCGCGGCCCTCCTCGGCGGCTCGCAAGCACCACCCTAGGACTGTCACACCAAGCCGTTCTTTCGCTAGATTGGCGCCACTTCCGTGTGGCAGGGGTATCCCCCGGTTTGGGTGGCGCCCAAGGCCCACCTGACCTTCGACTCGGGGGATCACCCTGTCACCACCATCGGCTTGGGCGTGCTCCCAATGCTTTGCACGCCTACCATCTGCAGCATAGCTGTCACCAAGACTCTCATCGACGGTGGCGCTGGCCTCAACGTGCTCTTTGTGGAAGCTTTTAGCCTTCTTCACGTACCGCTCGAGCGGCTCCGCCCCAGCAAGCCCATCGCCGGGGTCGACGGCGGCTCCGCCTGCCCCCTGGGGCAGATCCGTCCTCCTGTGACCTTCGGCACCCGCGACAACTACCACACCTAGCTGATCGACTTTGACATCGCCCGCATTGGCCTCCCGTACAACCCCATCCCCGAGTACCCGGCTCTGGCTCAGTTTATGGCGGCGATCCATCCGTTTTACAACCTCATGAAGATGCCCGGGAGCAAGGGTGTCCTCACAGTGGTTTTAGACACCAAGGAGGCTCTGGCGGCGCTCAAATCTGCCCAAAAAATCGCCGCGGAAGCGCGACCGCCCACCGAGGCCACCCCTAGGGCTAAGGAGTCCGCGCCAGGAAAGAAGAAGCAGTTGTTCACTCAAGATCGGGCTGAAACCAAACAGGTGCCTGTCGAGGAATATGGGTCCTCAGGAGCCACCTTCACCATAGGCACCAACCTCGACCTAGATCAAGAGGAGGCATTGGTGAAGTTCTTGCGCGCAAACAAGGAAGTATTCGCATGGGAACCCAAACAGCTGGTGATACGTCTCCGTCGTATCTATAATTTTTTATTGTTCCATGCCAATATTCTACAACTTCCATATATTTTTGGCAACTTTTTATACTATTTTTGGGGACTAACATATTGATCCAGTGCCCAGTGCCAGTTCGTGTTTGTTGCATGTTTTTGTTTCGAAGAATATCCATATCAAACGGAGTCCAAACGTGATAAAAACGGACGGAGATTATTTTTGGAATATTTGGAGAATATGGGAAGGAAAATCCACTCGAGACGGTGCCCGAGGGAGGCACGAGGCAGGGGGCGTGCCCCACCCCCCTGGGCACGCCCCTGACCCTCGCGGGCCCCCTGTAACGCCCCGGATTTGATGCGCCAGGTGTCCTCCTGTTATTCATCATCCTTGCAATGTCATTTGCTTGCGTGTTGCATTTTTCCATGTCATCATGTGCATTGCATTGCATACGTGTTCGTCTCATGCATCCGAGCATTTCCCCCGTTGTCCGTTTTGCAATCCGACACTCCTATGTCGTCCGGCGTCCCCCTTTTGTCTCTTGTTGTGAGGGGGTGTTAAACATTCTCGGAATGGACCGAGATTTGCCAAGTGGCCTTGGTACACCACCAGTAGACCACCTGTCAAGTTTCGTGCCGTTTGGAGTCCGTTTAATACTCCAACGGTTAACCGGGGAACCGTAAAGGTCTCGTGTGTGTTGCAGCCCAACACCCCTCTAAAGCATACCATAACCCATCCAAACCTCCTTCATCCTCTCGGTCGTTCGATCAAGATCGTGTGGACGAAAACCGCACTCCTTTTGGACACTCCTACCTCCGCCCACCTATAAATATGTGCTCCTCGTCCAAATTCCGGGTCCAAAAACCCTAAAAATCGCCCTCCGCCGCCACCGGATGAAATCGCCGCCGCCCCGCACCACTGGCATCGCGCCACGTGTCCACCTCGCCGTCCCCACCGCCGCGGCCCGCCGGACCTATTCGGGCTCGCGGGGGCCGTCCGCCACCCGCGCGTCCCCGCGCGCGCTCGCGCCTCCAGCCGACGAGCTGCGCCGCCTGGCTCGCGTCCCCGCCGCCGTCCGCCTCCTCGCCGCCTGCCGCCGACCGCCCGCCGGTGCCGCTCCGCCTCGCCACCACGCTGCCGCTCCACCGCCGCCCGGCTCCGCCCTCCGCCGTTGTGCCTCCCCGGCCCGGATCCGGCGAGATCCGGCCGAGGGAGCCCCGGATCCGGCCAGCTCCCCCATCTCCGGTCGCTGCCTCCCCTATTTCCAGCGAGCATCTCCGGTCGCGCCTCGGTTTACGTGTAACCCTAGATCTGAGGTTGACCCCCCTTGTTTTTCTGCAAGTCCCGAAAATTTTGCATTATGTTGCCCCGTTCATCATGCCATATCTCCATGCTCGCTGCTCTGATTCATGCATATGGTATATCAGAATGTTTATTATGAGATGCTCTTCACTCTGTTCCATTGTTCCATGCTTGTTTGAGTCCATCTTGATGCCCTAATCATTGTTGCAAGACTGCTATGTGATGTTGTCTGCTGTAGTTTAACAGAACTTGCTCATTTGTCATTTTTGTATCTTTTCGTGTGATTTTCTTTTGAGCATGAAGTCTACATGTGTTATGAGCTACAACATGCCATCGTTGTTGTGGTGCAATCCATGTATTTTTGTGTGCCTTGTATGTGAGTGCATAAAGCTCGTCAAGTGGGCTACTTGTTGTTAATGTTCTGTCAATGCTGAAACTGTTATATCATGTTGCTATCTTTGTTTGATGCTACCAATTAATCTATGCAAAATCTGGAGATGTTCACTAAGGGTGTTTTGTTACACATGTTATGCTCTATCCACACATGCCCCTGTTTGCATTTATGGAGTGCTCTAGCATGTCTTAATCTTGCTTTGCTTTTGCTATAAAATGTCCCTGGCAGATTGTTTACATGTTAATCAATTTTGCCATGATTGTTGTTAGTGATCCAAGCATGTTATGAACTTGCTCTTGCCATGGTTAGCTTCATGAACATGTCATATTGTTGTATCTATGCTTGTCTTGTCTTGAATTGCTTTCTAATGTTTGAATCGAGCTCGCAAAGATGCCTTCATAATTCTGTTAATGCCATGCTCTATTAATGCCATGCTCTGTTTTCTGCATGTCTGAATCTGGTAACGAAACTTGCTATGTTTACATGGGTGCCATCATATCTTCTGATCCTTTTACGCTCATGTTCAGTAAGGGAATTTTGTTCTACGCAATTAGTAGATTCATGCCTTGCCTTTGGTTGCCATGATAAGTTCCTGTAGCATGCCATTTGGTAGCTCTAAACATTGCAACCTGATGTTATTTCTGCCATGTCTAGTGAGATTCTGCCAAGTCTGTGAACTGCTATTATTTGCTATCTTGCCATGTCCTTTCGAGCTTGCTCTAGTGATTTCTGGGGATGGATCAGTGTTCCTGTTTTGTAATGCTTTACCTGTACATCATGCCCACGTCTTTTGTTCTCATGCTGTGGTGCGGTACCATGTTGTTTTGATGCTTGCTAGATGCCTAGTTGCTGTTTTGGATAGCTTGTCTTTTAAACTTGTTTTGTGTGTATGTGTTGAACCGTTGCTCCGTTTTGAGTGTGCTCTATATGAAACTTGCTTAGTTTTGCATGTAGTTTCATGTTACCTTGTTGCATTCATGTTTTGAGTGTGTTTGCTTGATGTTTGAATGCATTTTGCATCAATGTCATGTTTAACTTGTTTTGCTCATATCTTCTAGGTCGTAGCTCCGAATTAAATGAACCTTATATGTAACTTGACTATAATTTAGTGTAGACCATCTTGGTGCATCTTAACTTGCTGTTTAACAACTTGAACATAAGGTTTTCAGATCTAGAAAAATTTCGAAATTTACATATGGGGACTTGCTGGAATGGTTATATGTTGTTTCCGGCCTCATTTAAACTTGCTTTGATGTGTAGTTCTTGTATGCATCATCCCTTGCCATGAGTAGCTTCATGTATCCTTGTCATGCATCATACTTGGTTGAGCATCATGCCTTGTTCATCTGTGGTGTGTTTACCATGTTGTGTGCTTCTTCTCGATAGTTCCCGTTTCGTTGCGATCGTGAGGATTCGTTCGTCTATGCTTGGTTCGTCTTCATGGCTTCATCTTCTTCATGGACTTGCTCTTCTTTGTAGCGGGATTTCAGGCAAGATGACCGTCACCTTGGATCTCACTACTATCATTGCTATGCTAGTTGCTTCGTTCTGTCGCTATGCCGCGATACCTACCACTTGCTTATCGAGCCTCCCAAATTGCCATGAACCTCTAACCTTTGTCACCCTTCCTAGCAAACCGTTGTTTGGCTATGTTACCGCTTTTGCTCAGCCCCTCCTATAGCGTTGCTAGTTGCAGGTGAAGACGAAGATTGCTCCATGTTGGATATTGTTTATGTTGGGGTATCACAATATCTCTTATATTATTAATGCATCTATATACTTGGTAAAGGGTGGAAGGCTCGGCCTTATGCCTGGTGTTTTGTTCCACTCTTGCCACCTTAGTTTCCATCATATCAGTATTATGTTTCCGGATTTTGCGTCCCTAACGCGGTTGGGTGTTATGGGAACCCCTTGACAGTTCTCCTCGAATAAAACTCTTCCAGCAAGGCCCAACCTTGGTTTTACATTTGCCTCACCTAGCCTTTTTTTCCTTGGGAGTCGCGCTCCCGAGGCTCATCTTATTTTACCACCCCCCCCCCCCGGCCAGTGCTCGTCGTGAGTGTTGGTCCAACCTGTCAACCGCCGGTGGCCACCAGGGGCAACTCTGGGCTCGCCTACCGGAAGTTTGGACAATCCGGTATGCCCTGAGAACGAGATATGCGCAGCTCCTATCAGGATTTGTCGGCACATTCGGGCGGCTTTGCTAGTCTTGTTTTACCATTGTTGAAATGTCTTGTAACCGGGATTCCGAGACTGATCGAGTCCTCCCGGGAGAAGGAATATCCTTCGTTGATCTTGAGAGCTTATCATGGGCTAAGTTGGGACACCCCTGCAGGGTTTGAACTTTCAAAAGCCGTGCCCGTGGTTATGTGGCAGATGGGAATTTGTTGATATTCGGTTGTAGTAAACTTGAAGTAAACTCTTCTAAAATACACCAACCGTGTGCGTAACCGTGATTGTCTCCTTTCAGGGTTGTTCCAGAGGAGAACACGGTCCTTGGGTTATGCTTGACGTAAGTAGGAGTTCAGGATCACTTCTTGATCATTACTAGTTGACGACCGCTTCCTAAGCTCCTCTTCTCGCTCTTGTTTCGTAAGTTAGCCACCATACTTTGCTTAGTCGTTGCTGCAACCTCACCACTTTACCCCTTCCTTACCCATTAAGCTTTGCTAGTCTTTATACCCATGGTAATGGGATTGTTGAGTCCTCGTGGCTCACAGATTACTACATCAACAGTTGCAGGTACAAGTTATGCGATGATCATGACGTGAGAGCGATGTTTATTTGTGTTGGAGTTCTTCTTCTTCGTCGATCTTCGGTTAGGTTCCTGGTCGGCAGCCTGGGCTAGCAGCGTGGATGTTGTTTGAGTTTCTGTTTATGTTTCATCCGTAGTCGGATGTTGTTCTCATGTATGTTGATGTATTCTTGGGCGTTTGTGCCTTATGTATGTATCTGCATCTATTATGTAATATTGATTTAATGATATCCACCTTGCAAAAGCGTCTTCAAGATGCACTTCTATCCTTGGTGTGACCTTCGAGTTCCTTTAGGATAGGGTCGCATCTTGGGCGCGACACCCCCGTAAGGCGGTTGATGCCCTTCTTCGGCCGCAAGAAAGCTAATTTTTAGGAAAAACTCACAGCGAAGATTTCAGTCCAATCGGAGTTACGGATCAACATATATATACGAAACGGTGAAAGGGCAGCCAACCAGAACGGAGAAACAGAAAGAGACTAAGAGACAGATACAATCTCTGAGGGGCTCTTGCCCCTCCCACGCCATGGAGACCATGGACCAGAAGGGAAACCCTTGTCCCATCTAGGGAGAAGGTCAAGGAAGAAGAAGAAGAAGAAGGAGGGGGGCTCTCTCCCCCTCGCTTCCGGTGGCGCCGGAACGCCGCCGGGGCCATCACCATCACCGTGATCTTCACCAACACCTCTGCCATCTTCACCAACATCTCCATCACCTTACCCCTCTATCTACAGCGGTCCACTCTCCAGCAACCCGCTGTACCCTCTACTTGAACATGGTGCTTTATGCTTCATATTAGTCTCCACTGATGTGTTTCCATCCCATGATGTCTGAGTAGATTTTCGTTGTCCTATCGGTGGTTGATGAATTGCTATGATTGATTTAATTTGCTTGTGGTTATGTTGCTGTCCTTTGGTTCCCATCATATGAGCGCGCGCGTGGATCACACCATAGGGTTGGTTGTATGTTGATAGGACTATGTATTCGAGGGCAAGAGTGGCAGAAGCTTCAACCTAGCATAGAAATTGATGCATACGGGATTGAAGGGGGACCAATATATCTTAATGCTATGGTTGGGTTTTACCTTAATGAACGTTAGTAGTTGCGGATGCTTGCTAATAGTTCCAATCATAAGTGCATAGAATTCCAAGTTAGGGATGACATGCTAGCAGGGGCCTCTCCCACATAAAACTTGCTATCGGTCTAGTAAAGTAGTCAATTGCTTAGGGACAATTTCGCAACTCCTACCACCACTTTTCCACACTCGCTATATTTACTTTATTGTGTCTTTACCTAAACAGCCCCTTCTTTTATTTACGCGCTCTTTACTATCTTGCAAACCTATCCAAAAACACCTACAAAGTACTTCTAGTTTCATAGTTGTTCTAGGTAAAGCGAACGTTAAGCATGCGTAGATTGTATCGGTGGTCGATAGAACTTGAGGGAATATTTGTTCTACCTTTATCACCTCATTGGGTTCGACACTCACTTATCGAAAGTGTCTACAATTGATCCCCTATACTTGTGGTAGAAGTATGATGAATGTTCAGATTATTACAGACTGTTCTTTTTTAGACATATTCTGTTTTTGATGCATAGTTTGCTTGTTTTGATGAAACTATCGATTTATATCAGTGGATTAAGCCATGGAAAAGTTATATTACAGTAGCTATAATGCAAAAACAAAATATGAATTGGTTTGCAACAGTACTTAGAGTAATGATTTGCTTTATTATACTAACAGATCTTACCGAGTTTTTTGTTGAAGTTTTGTGTGGATGAAGTGTTCGATGATCGAGAAGGTCTCGATGTGCGAAGAAGGAAGAGAAGCAAGAGCTCAAGCTTGGGGATGCCCAAGGCACCCCAAGTAAATATTCAAGGAGACTCAAGTGTCTAAGCTTGGGTATGCCCCGGAAGGCATCCCCTCTTTCTTCAACAAGTATTGGTATGTTTTCGGATTCGTTTCGTTCATGCGATATGTGCAAATCTTGGAGCGTGTTTTGCTTTAGTTTTCAATTTTCTTTTATGAACCATGCTAGTATGAGATAGTCCTTGGTTGATTTATAGAATGCTCTTTGCACTTCACTTATATCTTTTGAGTATGGCTTTATAGAATGCTTCATGTGCTTCACTTATATCATTTGAAGTTCGGATTGCCTGTTTCTCTTCACATAGAAAACCGCCATTTGTAGAATGCTCTTTTGCTTCAATTATATTTGTTAGAGCGTGGGCATATCTTTTGTAGAAGGAATTAAACTCTCTTGCTTCACTTATATCTATTTAGGGAGTTAACAGGAATTGGTCATTCACATGGTTTTTCATAAAATCCTACATAAAACTTCTAGATCACTGAATATGATATGTTTGATTCCTTGCAATAGTTTTGCGATATAAATATGGTGATATTAGAGTCATGCTAGTGGGTAGTTGTGGATTGTATAAATACTTGTGTTTAAGTTTGTGATTCCCGTAGCATGCACGTATGGTGAACCATTATGTGATGAAGTCGGAGCATGATTTATTTATTGATTGTCTTCCTTATGAGTGGCGGTCGGGGACGAGCGATGGTCTTTTCCTACCAATCTATCCCCCTAGGAGCATGCACGTAGTACTTTGTTTCGATGACTAATAGATCTTTGCAATAAGTATGTGAGTTCTTTCTGACTGATGTTAAGTCCATGGATTATACGCACTCTCACCCTTCCATCATTGCTAGCCTCTTCAGTACCGTGCATTTCCCTTTCTCACCTCGAGAGTTGGTGCAAACTTCACCGGTGCATCCAGACCCCGTGATATGATACGCTCTATCACACATAAGCCTCATTATATCTTCCTCAAAACAGCCACCATACCTACCTATCATGGCATTTCCATAGCCATTCCGAGATATATTGCCATGCAACTTCCATCATCATCATATACATGACTCGAGCATTCATTGTCATATTGCTTTGCATGATCGTAAGATAGCTAGCATGATATTTTCATGGCTTGTCCGTTTTTTGATATCTTTGTTACGCTAGATCATTGCACATCCCGGTACACCGCCGGAGGCATTCATATAGAATTATATCTTTATTCCAGAAATCGAGTTGTAATATTGAGTTGTAAGTAAATAAAAGTGTGATGATCATCATTATTAGAGCATTGCTCCAGTAAGGAAAGGATGATGGAGACTATGATTCCCCCACAAGTCGGGATGAGACTTCGGACTTCACAAAAAAAATGAAATGGGCCAAAGAAGCCCAAATAAAAAAAAGAGGCCAAAGAAGCCCACCAAAAAAATAAAAAAATAAAAAATGAGAGAAAAAGAGAGAAGGGGTAATGTTACTATCCTTTTACCACACTTGTGCTTCAGAGTAGCACCATGATCCTTCATATAGAGAGTCTCTTGAGTTATCCTTTCATATACTAGTGGGAATTTTCATTATAGAACTTGGCTTGTATATTCCAACGATGGGCTTCCTCAAATGCCCGAGGTCTTCATGAGCAAGCAAGTTGGATGCACCCCCACTTAGTTTCTAGTTTGAGCTTTCATACACTTATAGCTCTTAGTGCATCTGTTGCATGGCAAGACCTACTCCTCACATTGACATCAATTGATGGGCATCTCCATAGCCCATTGATTAGCCGCGTCGATGTGAGACTTTCTCCTTTTTGTCTTCTCCATACAACCTCCACCATTATATTCTATTCCTCCTATAGTGCAATGTCCATGGCTCATGCTCATGTATTGCGTGAAAGTTGAAAAGGTTTAAGAACATCAAAAGTATGAAACAATTGCTTGGCTTGTCATCGGGGTTGTGCATGATTTGAATATTTTGTGTGGTGAAGATGGAGCATAGCCAGACTATATGATTTTGTAGGGATAACTTTCTTTGGCCATGTTATTTTGAAAAGACTTGATTGCTTTATTAGTAGGCTTGAAGTATTATTGTTTTTATGTCGAATGATAGACTATTGCTTTGAATCACTCGTATATTAATATTCATGCCATGATTAGATACATGATCAAGATTATGCTAGGTAGCATTCCACATCAATTTTTTTTATCATTTACCTACTCGAGGACGGTAGGAATTAAGCGTGGGGATTCTGATACGTCTCTGACGTATCGATAATTTTTTATTGATCCATGCCAATATACTACAACTTTCATATATTTTTCGCAAATTTTTATACTATTTTTGGGGACTAACATATTGATCCAGTGCCCAGTGCCACTTCCTGTTTGTTGCATGTTTTTGTTTCACAAAATATCCATATCAAACGGAGTCCAAATGGGATAAAAACGGACAAAGATTATTTTTGAAATATTCGGAGAATATGGGAAGGAAAATCCACGCGAGACGGTGCCCGAGGGAGGCACGAGGCAGGGGGCGTGCCCCTGATCCTTGTGGGCCCCCCGTAAGGCGATTGATGCCCTTCTTCGGCCGCAAGAAAGCTAATTTTTAGGAAAAAATCATGGCGAAGATTTCCGTCCAACCGGACTTACGGATCTCCATATATATACGAAACAGTGAAAGGGTGGCCGACTAGAACGGAGAAATAGAAAGAGATTGAGAGACAGATCCAATCTCGGAGGGGCTCTCGCCCCTCCCACGCCATGGAGACCATGGACTAGAGGGGAAACCCTTCTCCCATCTAGGGAGAAGGTCAAGGAAGAATAAGAAGGAGGGGGGATCTCTCCCCCTCTCTTCCGGTGGCGCCGGAACGCCGCCGGGGGCCATCATCATCACCGCGATCTTCACCAACTCCTCCGTCATCTTCACCAACATCTCCATCACCTTCCCCCCCCCCCTCTATCTACAGCGGTCCACTCTCCCGCAACCCGATGTACCCTCTACTTGAACATGGTGCTTTATGCTTCATATTATTATCCAATGATGTGTTGCCATCTTATGATGTCTGAGTAGATTTTCGTTGTCCTATCGATGGTTGATGAATTGCTATGATTGATTTAATTTGCTTGTGGTTATGTTGCTGTCCTTTGGTGCCCATCATATGAGCGCGCGCCTGGATCATGCCATAGGGTTAGTTGTATGTTGATAGGACTATGTGTTGGAGGGCAAGAGTGACAGAAGCTTCAACCTAGCATAGAAATTGATGCATACGGGATTAAAGGGGGACCAATATATCTTAATGCTATGGTTGGGTTTTACCTTAATGAACGTTAGTAGTTGCAGATGCTTGCCAATAGTTCCAATCTTAAGTGCATAGAATTCCAAGTCAGGGATGACATGCTAGCGGTGGCCTCTCCCACATAACACTTGCTATCGGTCTAGTAAAGTAGTCAATTGCTTAGGGACAATTTTGCAACTCCTACCACCACTTTTCCACACTCGCTATATTTAATTTATTGTGTCTTTACCTAAACAGCCCCTACTTTTTATTACGCGCTCTTTACTATCTTGCAAACCTATCCAAAAACACCAACAAAGTACTTCTAGTTTCATACTTGTTCTAGGTAAAGCGAACTTTAAGCGTGTGTAGAGTTGTATCGGTGGTCGATAGAACTTGAGGGAATATTTGTTCTACCTTTAGCTCCTTGTTGGGTTCGACACTCTTACTTATCGAAAGAGGCTACAATTGATCCCCTATACTTGTGGGTTATCAGCTGGTAGGGGTCCCAAGAGGGGTAATCGAGCATCACTTGAGGGTGTGCCCCAATGTGCGCCCTGTGAAGCAGAAGGCGCGGCGACAGTCCACGGAGAAGAAGTCCTTCATCGTCTAGGAAACCCGCAAGCTGGAGGCAGTGGGTGTCATTCGCGAGGTTCGGTACCCCGAGTGGCTGGCAAACCCCGTCGTCGTGTCAAGAAAGGCGGGAAGGAACACATGTGTGTCGACTTCACCAACCTCAACAAGGCTTGCCCCCGAGACCCGTTCGCGCTCCCGTGCATCGACTAGATTGTTGACTCCACCGCCGAGTGTGACCTGCTATGCTTCCTGGATGCGTTTTCAGGCTTTCACCAGATCAAGATGGAAGTAGAGGATGTGGAGAAGGTGCCCTTCTTGACCCCGTGCGGGGTGTACTGCTACACCTGCATGCCGTTCGGGCTGCGCAACGCAGGCGCGACCTTCCAATGGCTAATGCACATCGCCCTGGGTCAGCAGCTCGGGAGGAACGCAGAAGCCTATGTCGACGACATTGTGGTAAAGTGTCGGGAGGCGAGAACTTTGATTCAAGACCTGGAGGAGACCTTCGCGAGCCTACGCCAGGTGGACTTGCGGCTCAACCCAGAGAAGTACGTGTTTGGTGTCCCCTCCGGCAAGCTGCTGGGCTTCCTTGTGTCCCACAGGGGGATCAAGGCTAAACCGAAGAAGGTCTCTCGGCGTTATGGGAACGGGGGTCCCCAGACTTGCCTACCTGCGACCTGCGGCGTGGCTCAAATGGGGGCCCAGCATGGCCCATCTTCGTCAACACAAGGCTCAAGACCCTCGCGAGGGGCCAGGCCTCGCGAGGCGGACGACACGGTGCTTCCTCAAGCACGGCCTCCTTAGGCTGGCTCGCGAGGAGGCGGGGAGATCAAGGCAGGTACCTCACGAGGTGCCCATGACGCAAGCCATGACTACCAAGGGTGCCAGGCGGGCGCCAGCCCGCGCAGCGTCTCCCTTTCCGCTTTGGTGCAAAGGGGGCAAGCGCAGGCGAGAGGATCAAGCAAAGGCACCCATTTCGGTGCAACGAGACCAAGACCAGTCCAACGGTGGGAAGGAGGTCACCATGGAGCCCAGGACGGCGTCACCACAGGGCCTTTGGCAGGCGAAGACCAACTTTAGTCAGGATAAGTGTACCAGATGTTCCCCTTCAAATTGGCCAATTGTTGGCGCCCTTCCCGCTCAATATTTGGGAAGAGGCCCAGGGCCTTTGCCTATAAATAGGGCTAGCCACCCACAGAGTAGGAGGAGAGGGGAATGAGCTAGGATCGAATCCAGCATCTAGAGAGAGAGAGAGAGAGAGAGAGAAGGGCAACCAAACTTCCCCTAGCAGTTCATCCCCTAGCCAAGAACAGACCCTCGCGAGGTCGTTCTTCCTTGTATTGTTCTTCATCATCAGCCCAAGAGGCAATCCACCCACCACACTGGAGTAGGGTATTACACCACAATGGTGGCCCGAACCAGTATAAACCCTGTGTGTCTTGTGTTGTTCTTCCAGTAGTTTAGATCCCTGCGAGACGGAGAGGTAGAGGGCTCGATCTCTGCGCGCACCCCAGAGTTTGAACCGTAAGGGTCTGCCGGAACCCCAGAATCCGACATTTGGCGCGCCAGGTAGGGGTGCGCCGGAATCTGTCTTCCACCGCTCCGCTCTCCTCTAACCGCCGCATCCATGTACGGCGCACGTCGAGCTCGAGTCACGCCAGCGGCCCTCGCTGGCGGACGCCCTCGCCATCCCCCGTCGCACGCCGTCAACACCAGCATCGGCCCGGTGGGAAGCGAGCAACAAGCACCACCCCAGCCCCTGCCTATGCGACAGGGTGACCGCACCGCGACATCGTCGCTCCCAGTCGTTGTGGCCCTCCTGGGCGGTTCGCAGGCGCCACCCACAAGCCGCCACGTCAATCCATTTGCCCGTCAGATTGGCGCCGTTTCCGCGCGGCAGGGGTCTCCCCCGGGCCGGGCGGCGCGCGAGGTTGGTCTGACCTTCAGCTCGGAGGACCACCCCGCTAACTTGGCCGACTCGGGCGCGCTCCCCCTGTTGTGCACCCCCACCATCTGCCGGGTGGCCATAACTAGAACCCTCGTCGATGGCGGCGCGGGCCTCAGCGTGCTCTCGGTCGAGACCTTCAACCTCCTCAGCATACCCCGGGAGCGGCTACAACCCAGCCGATCCTTCTCAGGCGTCGGGGGCGGGTCGTCAGACTCCTTGGGACATATCTGGCTCCCGGTAATCTTCGGCACCTACGACAACTTCCGCACGGAGATGGTCGACTTCGACATCGCCCCCATCGGTCTCCCTTACAACGCCATCCTCGGCTACCCGGCACTGGCTCAGTTCATGGCCGCCACGCACCCGGCGTACAACCTCATGAAGATGCCCGGGAGCAACGGTACCCTCGCCGTGCACGGAGACACCGGGGACGCCCTGTGAGTACTCAAGCTCGCCTTCAAGACGGCGGCATCGGCGCAGCCCGCCGACGCGGGGGCCCCTGAGCCTAAGGGGGCTGCGCCTACCAAGAAGAAGCAGTTGTTCACCCAGGACAAGGCGGAAACCAAGCAGATACTCGTCGACGAGGACGGGTCCTCCAGCGCCACTTTCACCATTGGCGCCAACCTGGGGCCTGAGCAGGAGGAGGCCCTGGTCAAGTTCCTGCATGCAAACAAGAAAGTGTTTGCTTGGGAGCCCGATCAGTTGGCAGGGATCCCCAGGGACGTCATCGAGCACCACCTCAACGTGTGCCCAAATGTGCACCCCGTGAAGCAGAAAGCCAGGCGACAGTCCACAGAGAAGCAGGCCTTCATCGTCCAAGAGACCCGCAAGTTAGAAGCCGCTGGAGTCATTCGCGAGGTCCGGTACCCAGATTGGTTGGCCAACCCTGTCGTTGTGACCAAGAAAGGGGGGAAGGAACGCATGTGTGTCGACTTCACCAACCTCAACAAGGCATGCCCGCAAGATCCGTTCCCGCTCCCTCGCATCGACTAGATCGTCGATTCCACCGCCGAGTGCGACCTGCTGTGCTTTTTGGATGCCTTCTCTGGATATCACCAGATCAAGATGGCGATAGAAGACGTTGAGAAGACTGCCTTCTTGACCCCGTGCGGGGTATACTGCTATACATGCATGCCATTTGGACTATGCAACGCAGGGGCAACCTTTCAGCGGCTGATGCACAACACCTTGGGCCCGCAGCTCGGGAAGAATGCTGAAGCATACGTCGATGACATTGTGGTGAAATCTCGAGAGGCCAGGACCCTGATACAAGACCTGGAGGAGACCTTCGCGAGCCTCGATGCAGTGAACCTGCGGCTCAACCCGGAGAAATGTGTGTTTGGCGTTCCCTCGGGCAAGCTTTTGGGATTCCTCGTATCTCACCGTGGCATCGAGGCCAACCCCGAGAAGGTCAAGGCGGTCGAGGACATGAGTCCGCCAAAGATCCTCAGAGAAATGCAGAAGCTCACTGGGCGTGTGACCGTGCTAGGGCGCTTTATCTCCAAGCTGGGGGAACGAGCGCTGCCTTTCTTTCAACTGATGAAGAAAAAGGGACCCTTTGAATGGACTGAAGACGCAGATAGGGCGTTTCAAGATCTCAAGAGGTACCTAACCAGTCCCCCAGTCATGGTGGCTCCGCGCCCTCAAGAGCCTCTGCTGCTGTACCTTGCCGCCACCCCCTACTCTACCAGCGCAGCACTGGTGGCGGTTAGGGAGGAGCGCCAGTCCAAGACCACAACGGCGGCCCGAGGCCAGACAAGACGGGAACAGTGAAAGCTCAAGGAAGCCAAAACTACAGATGAAGAGAGTCAGCTGCCGAGGGACACGCCAGAGACAGGAGAGGCAGCATGCCCGGATGGTCCACCTCCCAAGGCCACACCATCTCGTGAGGGGCCGTCACCTCCCGAGGGCGCCGCGACCCGAGACGCTCTCAGCCTTGTTGAGCACCTGGTCTACTTCGTTAGCACGGTGCTACGGGACGCGAGGGCACGGTACCCGATGCCCCAGAAGCTCCTCCTCGCGCTGCTGGTGGCCTCGCGCAAGTGCGTCACTACTTCCAAGCTCACCCGATCAAGGTTGTCTCATCGTACCCCCTGGAGAGGGTGCTCAGGAGCCCTAACTCAGCCGGAAGGGTCGCTGAGTGGAACATAGAGTTGCAAGCGTTTGGCGGATTGGCGGATTGGCGGATTTCGTGGCAGAATGGACAGAGGCGCCAGGCCTCAAGGGTGACGAGGATCACTCCCTCTCCCCAGGGAGCGAGGCGCCAGAAGGCTGGGTCATGTACTTCGACGGGGCATTCTCCAGGCACGACGCGGGGGCTGGTGCTGTGCTGATATCACCCACTCAGGATAAGCTTTGCTATGCAGTACAACTCTGTTTCCAGCAAGGAGAAAAGGTCTCCAACAACATAGCAGAATATGAGGGACTGATAGCTGGGTTGAAGGCCGCAGCGGCCCTGGGAGTGAAGCGCCTCACCGTCAAAGGCGACTCGCAGCTCCTAGTCAACTTCTCCGATAAGGTGTACGAGCCGAAGGACGAGCATATGGAGGCCTACCTAGCAGAGGTCCGCAGGATGGAAAAGCAGTTCTGGGGGCTGGAGCTGAAGCACGTGCCCCGTGGCATCAACCAGGAAGCCGACGACATAGCCGGACGGGCGTCCAGGCGGCTGCCGCAGAAGCCCGGCGTCTTCGAAGAGCGGCTCTTCAAACCTTCAGCGCAGCCAACGCTATCAAGCACGGCTCAGCCTCGAGAGGAGCTCCCTCAGCCGCCAGCCTCGGGAGCCCCGGCCTGCGGACCGCCCTCAGGAGCACGCTTGCTCCTGACGATGGAACCTTAGGAGGAATGCTGGATCACAGAGCTCCAGAATTACCTAACACGTGGGGCCCTGCCAGAGAAGGAGGAGGAAGCAGAACGTGTGGCGCAGCAGGCCTCAGCGTACTGCATCAGAGAGGGAGAACTCTACCGGAAGCGACCCAACGATGTGTCCCTGCGCTGCATCTCCAGGGAGCAAGGAAGGGAACTACTGGGGGACATACATGGTGGAGACTACGGACACCACTCATCATCACGAACCCTCGTCGGCAAAGCATTCTGTAGTGGGTTCTATTGGCCCACCGCGCTCAACGACACGATCGAATTGGTAAAGGCTTGTGAGGCCTGCCAGTTCCATTCCAAGCAGATCCATCAACCAGCGGGGAGCCTGCAGACTATACCCCTCTCGTGGCCATTCGCAGTTTGGGGTTGGATATTCTGGGCCCGTTCCCTCGGGCGCTAGGGGGCTACCGTTACCTCTACGTCGCCATTGACAAGTTCACCAAGTGGGCAGAGGTGGAGGTTGTCCGTACCATCCCCGCAGGCTCCGCGGTCAAGTTCATCAGGGGTATCGTGAGCCGGTTCGGGGTGCCGAACCGCAGCATCACAGACAACGGTTCGCAGTTCACCAGTAATCTCTTCAAAACATACTGTGCTAACCTTGGAACGCAGATATGTTACGCTTCGGTGGCACACCCGCGAAGCAATGGGCAAGCCGAACGAGCCAACGCGGAGGTCCTGAGAGGCCTCAAGACCAGGACGTTCAAGAAGAAGCTGGAGGCCTACGGCAGGGGTTCGTATGATGAGCTCCAATCCGTGTTGTGGTCCATCCACACAACTGCGGCCAAACCAACCGGGGAAACTCCGTTCTTCCTGGTCTACGGAGCCGAAGCAGTCCTTCCTCACGAGTTCAGGCGTCGCTCCGCGCGGGTCCTGGCGTTCGACGAGGCGCAGCAGGACGCCATGTGGGGGATGGACCTCGTGCTGGGGGAGGAACGCCGCCGGGAAGCCGCGCTGCGAGCGGCAAGGTACCAACAGGCGCTACGACGATATCACTGCCGCAACATCCGCCCCAGGACCCTCGAGGTAGGAGACCTCGTACTCAGGCGGGTCCTCTCCAGGGAAGGGCTGCACAAGCTCTCTCCCATGTGGGAGGGCCCGTTCAAGGTTGTTCATGTTTCCAGGCCTGGCTCCGTGCGCTTGGAGACTCAAGAGGGGGAGCCGATCCAGTACGCGTGGAACATCCAGCACCTCCGGAGGTTCTACCCCTAAAAGGCCCTGAGCCTGTGAAGAAGGCGAACGCCTGTGAAGATCGTCTCTTTTTGGAAAAGGCCCAGAGCCTGTGAAGAAGGCGAACGCCTGTGAAGATCGTCTCTTTTTGGAAAAGGCCCAGAGCCTGTGAAGAAGGCGAACGCCTGTGAAGATCTTCTCTTTTTGGAAAAGGCCCTGAGCCTGTGAAGAAGGCGAACGCCTATGAAGATCTTCTCTTTTTGGAAAAGGCCCTGAGCCTGTGAACAAGGCGAACTCTTGTGAAGATCGTCTCTTTTTGGAAAAGGCCCAGAGCCTGTGAAGAAGGCGAATGCCTGTGAAGCTCATTACCTCTAAGGAGAAAGGCCCGGAGCCTGTGAAGAAGGCGAATGCCTGTGAAGCTTATTACCTCTAAGGAGAAAGGCCCGAAGCCTGTGAAGAAGGCCAATGCCTGTGAAGCTCGCCGCCCCGTGACACTCTCACGTAATAATGAGTGGGGCTGTACACGCCCCAGAGTCTCAGGAGCGCCGGCCTCAGGCCCTGGGGCTCCCTCCCACGCCCAGTGGCAGCACTTAGCTCCGCGCTGGTGAGAAGACGTCAAAGACTAGACTAGGTGCCGGACGCGGCTTTTTCATTTGCTTTCCGCATTTGGCGTGTTTTACTTGCATTTGAAGTCTTATCGAAATTATCGCCGTTGATGATTTTTGGTTTGTCGATTTTCGCTCCTTGTTCTGATTTTCTCTCATGAAAGGCCTCGCGAGGGATGGGACTCGAACGCCCTCGCGAGCGTTTCTGCTCTAGCCTCTTAAAGGTTTCACGGCCCGGGCTCTCTACAGGAGCACCCCTCTGGTCCGTGCCCCTCAGGCACCGCGACATGCACACAGGGCCTGGGTCGGTCGCCCCCGGCTGGGGCCGCAAACTACCTACGCGAGGGAAAATAATTGAGAAGCGCAACAACAAAATCAAGGTAATGGCTACAACGGCAATGATTCTCGACACACCCCCACGGGGCTCCATGCAGCTGTCTTATCTTACACAGGGAGCAAAAGGAAAAGGAAAGGGCGAGCCCGGCGCAGCCCGCCCCGCATCGGCCTGCTGAGGCGACACCGGATGCCTCCGGAGCTCAGGCGGACTCCCTCTTGCGCTTCATCGGAGCGCGACGACGGGCGGATGAACAGCCACCCCCCAAGCAGGCGCGGAGTCGAGGGGGCTGGCTGCGGCCACCGTTGGAGGAGCCGCCTGAAGGGGAGTTGGCGAAGCTCGGGGAGCCTCGGGCGCCACCAGCAGAGTGGGCGCTGTCTCCTCCATCGTCGTCCTCAGGGCAGCATCCTGCGCGGTGACCATCTTCCCCAAACACCCTCACGTAGAGGGTGCTGTCGCCGTCGAACTTGAAGTGCAGGGTGCACCACTCGCCCAGGCCGCGCGCGCGGGCAAACGTTTGCCAGCCGCGGGTCAGGGCCCCATTCCTAGAAGGGGAGACCTCGAGCGAAACCCAAGAGGCCCTACTGCAGCAGCCGTCAGCCTGGAGCCAGAAGCCGCACCAGGCGCCGGCCGACAGCTAGCGAGGGAGCTGGAGCCAAGTGCTGGTCGGGTCCGCCGACCACACGACGAACTCCGGCAGCACCTCCGCCGAGCGAAAGCGCGGCCTGGGAGGCCGCGCAACCACAGCCTGCCTCCCCATGGCAGCCGAGCGCTCACCACCACGCGGAGAATCACCCCTGTGCCCACGGGGAGCCACAGCGGGGAACGCGGGATGCTTGCGGGGATGATCCCGGCCGCGCTTGGCCGGAGGGGAGTCGGGCCCCGCCCGACTAGCCTTCCCCTTCTCCGCAGCTGAGAACCTCTTCGGAGCCATGCGAGCGGCGGCGGCGAAGGAGAGGAAGAAGAAGAGAAGCTGGAAGGGATGGACTGGCGGAGCTTGTGCGGCCTCGCACTTATAGCCGGAAGAGGCCAACCGTCAAGCACCACGATCGCAGGTAATAATGACCCGTATCTATGCATGCAGGGACTAGTCAAGTCACGCAGTTGCCGAGACGTCGTGGGGAAGTGGAGACGCCCACGTCCTGTCAAACCGCCACGTGGCGCCCAAGGCCGCAGGCTGTTAGGGCCCGCGGCGCTTCGCCCTTGCCCTTTCGCCTCTCGGCACGGCTGTAACGGTCTCGATGCGGCTATATCTCCCACGTGTCGAAGCACGACTTAGAGGCATAACCGCATTGAAAGCAATGTCGCAAGTGAGGTAATCTTCACACAACCCATGTAATACATAAGGGAAAGAGATACATAGTTGGCTTACAATCGCCACTTCACACAATTACATGAACAAAACATTACATCAACCAAGTACAATCAGGGCCCGACTACGGAGCCAAAATAAAAGAAGAAACCCCAAAAGCGACAAAGGACCAAGATCGACCCCAACTGGGCTCCACTACTGATCGACTAGAACGAAACAACATAAAGGACAAGATCTTCATCGAACTCCTCCTTGAGCTCAGGTGCGTCACCTGCACGGTCTCATCGGCACCTGCAAACTGGTATTGGAAGTATCTGGTGAGTCACGAGGACTCAGCAATCTCACACCCGCGAGATCAAGACTATTTAAGCTTAAAGGTAGGGTAAAAGGTATGAGGTGGAGCTGCAGCAAGCGACTAGCATATATGGTGGCTAACAAACGCAAATGAGAGCGAGAAGAGAGGGCAAAAGCACGGTCGAACAACTATGATCAAGAAGTGATCCTGAAACTACTTACGTCAGACATAACTCCAACAACCGTGTTCACTTCCCGGACCCCGCCGAGAAGAGACCATCACGGTTACACACGCGGTTGGTGTATTTTAGTTAAGATCAACTTCGGGTTTTCTACAACCGGACATTAACAAATTCCCATCTGCCCATAACCGCGGGCACGGCTTTCGAAAGTTCAAACCCTGCAGGGGTGTCCCAACTTAGCCCATGATAAGCTCTCGCGATCAACGAAGGATATTCCTTCTCCCCGGGAAGACCCGATCAGTCTCGGAATCCCGGCTACAAGACATTTCGACAGCAATAAAACAAGTCCAGCAAAGCCGCCCGATGCGCCGACATCCTGATAGGAGCTGCACATATCTCGTTCTCAGGGCAACACCGGATAAGCTAAGCGTACAGGTACCAACATAACCCAAGTTGCCAAGGGACGGTCCCGCACGGTGCTCTAGTTTGGACCAACACTTAGACAAGCATTGGCCCGGGGGGCTAAAAAAAGATGACCCTTGGGTTAATTACTCCCAAGGGAAAAGTAGGTGGTGGTGAGGCAAATGGTAAAACCAATGTTGGGCCTCGCTGGAAAAGTCTTATTCAACGCGAACTGTCAAGGGGGTCCCATAAATCACCCGACCGCGTTAGGGACGCAAAATCCGGGAACATAACACCGATATGACGGAAACTAGGGCGGCAAGAGTGGAACAAAACACCAGGCATAAGGCCGAGCCTTCCACCCTTTGCCAAGTATATAGATGCATTAATTAAATAAAAGGTATATTGTGATATCCCAACAAGTAAACACGTTCCAACAAGGAACACAAGTCCATGTTCCAACAAGGAACAAACTTCATCTTCACCTGCAACTAACAACGCTAAAAGAGGGGCTGAGCAAAGCGGTAACATAGCCAAACAACGGTTTGCTAGGACAAGGTGGGTTAGAGGCTTGGTTTAACAATATAGGAGGCATGATAAGCAAGTGGTAGGTATCGCAGCATAGGCATAGCAAAAGAGCGAGCAACTAGCAAGCAAAGATAGAAGTGATTTCGAGGGTATGGTCATCTTGCCTGATATCCCGCAAGGAAGAAGAACGAGTCCATGAAGAAGACAAATGGACGAAGTCGAACGGATCCTCACAACTCCGGAACGAAACCGAAGCTAACGAGAGAAGCAACCCGGAAACAAACAAACAACATAGTAAACAACCATCACATAAACATGGCATGATGCACAAACAAGTATGATGCATGTCCGGTTTAATGAAGCATGGCATGGCAAAATGCAACAAACAACACTACAAGCTAAGTGGAGCTCAATATGCAACGAGTTGCATATTGATGAAACACCACAACAATTATTTAGTTCTCTCTCATATATGTACCCAACAATATTAAATGTTGATTAACATGGCAAGGGGTGAAGCACAACAAAACTATCTATCTAGACAAGTTTAAATGAGGCCGGAACAACAAACAACAAGTCCGGAAGATCCTCATGTGCACATTTCAAATTTGGTACTGTTCTGCCTAAAACATATTTTAATATTGTTAAACAGGAAAATAAAGTGCAACATGTTAATCTATGCATTTTTCTACCCCATTTACATATAAAGTTTATTTAAAACCGAGCTACGGTTATTTAGTTATGAGTAAAATCATTTTAACATGGCATTTAGCAAAATAAATGCAAACAACAATTTTAATCATTTTAAATGTTGCTATCATTATGCGGATGACAATTCCAAGTTTTATACCATTTTATGAAAATGTTGATAAGAGCATGTTATGAAGCATTTGTCATCGTGGCGGAAAGAAAGTGTGCCACGGCAACGAATCCGAAAATGATGCCACGGCAACATATCGGTACCGATAACTCGATTGAGATGTCGGTGCAAAAGAAAGCGTGCGGATGCGAGTGGGCAATATGGTGGGGTGATCCCGGATACCGGGTTCCCACGAGACGATGGCATGGCAATGAGTGACAAATTGGACACGGTGAAAACACGAGCATCTCATACAACCCACATTCGTTCTCGGAAGGTCGTCTCGGCGGTTATACCTTTGAAGCGTGCAAAGGAGACGGTTCTCGTTCGTAGAGGGAAGTAGAGGAAGTAGTCGTTCAAGCGTCAGATGGTACGGTACTCGGTCGTTTCAAAGAGGTACTTGGGGTCATTTGAACTTGCCGATCTCGTCATCTCGAAGGGGTACTTGATGTTCTTAGCGATTCCGAAGACGAGGTAGGGGTACACTTGCCGTAGGGGTACTTGCCGGATCCACGGCGACGGTAGAGGTACAAATGTTCTCGCGGTACTTGTCGGTTCAGTCTTGGTGTAGATGTACATCGCAACCGTAGTGGTACTCGCGGACTTCGGCGCCGGTAGTCGTACACGGTTCGTAGGGGTACTTGACGTCCACGGGGTCGACGGTAGGCGTTCTAGGCATCGGGCGTCCAGGTACTTGCCAGGCTTGAAGAAGGTACTTGTCGACAGGAAACCATAGAGGCGGTCTTGGGTCCCTGTGTTCACTAGTCTTGGCAACGACAGGAAAGGCAGCGGGGCGACGTCCTAGTCGGACGGAGCTGGTACATGCGAACCATGGCGAGGCCGAAGGTGGGTCTCGGGCAGGAGGTGAAGAAGACGACATGGACGCAATCTCCGGCGGGAAGGCAAAGCAGAGAAGGCTGGGGTCGAGCATGGGGAGGCTGGATGCCGGCAGCGAGGAAGGACGGCGCGGCGCGGAGAGCTGGTGGTGGCGCTCCTGGACGCAGCGGGGGAAGAGCATCCAGGCACTGCTCGGGAGGCGCGAAGCAGAGGCGCGGGGAGGGAGCCGCACGGAGAGGGAGGAGGGCGCGGGGACCGGGACCGGCGACTGCAGGCGACGGCGGTGCTCCCCGGGTCCGGTGAGGCGCTGTGGTCGCGCGAGGAGGCGGGCGAATGGGCCAGGCGGTGGCGGACGACGGGCACGACGCAGCTGGAGGTGCACCATGGCGTGCACGGGAACGGAGAGCTCGCGACAGGAGGCGCTCGGGCGCAGGGCAGAGCTTGGCGGCGGGGCCGGCGCCAGGAGACGGGGCGACGGGAGCGGTGGATCGGGCGGCGAGGTCCGGCGACCCGGCGACGGGGCGCGCTGGCGAGGAAAGGAGCAGGCAGAGGGGAGGACTCCGGCTAAGCGCCGCCTGATCCGGCGGCGGCGGCGGGCTCCGGTGGCTGGCCGGTGGCGCGGAGGCGACATGGTCTACGGGGAGGCGCGGGGCCGTGTGGGTGTGAAGGGGGATCGGGCGAGAGAAGGGAGGAGCTGCAGCGATGCGTGTGGCGGCGGCACGGGAACGAGAGGGGGAGATCGATGGGAGATGAGGGGAGATCGGGCGGGCCTCTTGGGCCGGCTAGGTCAGGCCGCAGGTGGGCCTGCCTGGCTGCTAGGCTGGGCTCTCTCTCTCTCTCAAGAAAAAAATAAAAACAAAACAGAGAAATAAGAGAAAGGAAAAGTGAGAAGAGAAGGTTAGAGGAAGAATTTGGGCACGCGGATAATTTTCCCGGACTCACAAAAATACGTTTGTTCCGAGAAAATAGAAAAAGCCAAGGTTGGAAGATGTAAATTCAAACTCATTTGAATTTAATTCAAATGTGTTTGAACTAGGACTAGGTTCTAGGAGTTTCCAAAAATGTTGAGAAAAAAGGTGGAGCTCCGGAAAATGACGAAAGGATAAATGGCAAAGTTAGAGGCCAAGAATTGAAACAATAAAAAGGCATTGGGATTTTGCAAGTGTGTTATGGTGATTCCAAAGAATGGATTATTTTATAATAGCTCCACTAATATCAGGAGGATATATTATATAGAGAACTCACCATGTGAATTCCCTCAAATTTAATGGACCGAAGATCCATACGATTTATTTAGTTGAGTTGCAAAAGATTTATGAGATTATGGCATGATGACATGATGCAATGCAAAAAATAAAAGGGCAGGCACAAATGAAACAACCGGCGAAACCCGGAATATATGGAAGGCATCTGAATCTCCAGTCTTGGGGCGTTACAACGGCCAAGTCCGTGTGCGCCTTGGGCCCGGGGGCTACTGTCGGCTTTCTGGGAACGGGGGTCCCCAGACTTGCCTGCCTGCGACCCGCGGCGTGGCTCAAATGGGGGCCCAGCGTGGCCCATCTTCGTCAACACAAGGCTCAAGACCCTCGCGAGGGGCCAGGCCTCGCGAGGCGGACGACACGGCGCTTCCTCAAGCACGACCTCCTTAGGCTGGCTCGCGAGGAGGCGGAGAGATGAAGGCGGGTACCTCACGAGGTGCCCATGACGCAAGCCATGATGAGCAAGGGTGCCAGGCGAGC
Source organism: Aegilops umbellulata (assembly GCA_032464435.1). Classification (NCBI taxonomy): domain Eukaryota; kingdom Viridiplantae; phylum Streptophyta; class Magnoliopsida; order Poales; family Poaceae; genus Aegilops; species Aegilops umbellulata. Next base: position 97,295,381 of record CP136060.1, read on the forward strand.
GCCAGCCTGCGCAGCGTCTCCCTTTCCTCTTTGGTGCAAAGGGGGCAAGCGCAGGCGAGAGGATCAAGCAAAGGCACCCATTTCGGTGCAACGAGACCAAGACCAGTCCAACGGTGGGAAGGAGGTCACCATGGAGCCCAGGACGGCGTCACCACAGGGCCTTTGGCAGGCGAAGACCAACTTTAGTCAGGATAAGTGTACCAGATGTTCCCCTTCAAATTGACCAATTGTTGGCGCCCTTCCCGCTCAATATTTGGGAAGAGGCCCAGGGCCTTTGCCTATAAATAGGGCTAGCCACCCACAGAGTAGGAGGAGAGGGGAATGAGCTAGGATCGAATCCAGCATCTAGAGAGAGAGAGAGAAGGGCGATCGAACTTCCCCTAGCAGTTCATCACCTAGCCAAGAACAGACCCTCGCGAGGTCGTTCTTCCTTGTATTGTTCTTCATCATCAGCCCAAGAGGCAATCCACCCACCACACTCGAGTAGGGTATTACACCACAATGGTGGCCCGAACCAGTATAAACTCTGGGTCTCTTGTGTTGTTCTTGCAGTAGTTTAGATCCCTGCGAGATGGAGAGGTAGAGGGCTCGATCTCCGCGCGCACCCCAGAGTTCGAACCTTAAGGGTCTGCCGGAACCCCAGAATCCGACAAGGTCAAGGCTATAGAAGACATGAGCCCACCATAAAATCTCAAGGAGATGCAGAAGCTTGCCGGCTGCGTGACCTCGCTGGGGTGCTTCATCTCCTAGCTGGGAGAGCGCACACTACCATTCTTCAAGCTGATGAAGAAGAAGGGCTTGTTCGAGTGGACCCCGGAGGCTGACCAAGCGTTTCAAGACCTCAAGAGATACCTGACCAGCCCCCCGGTGATGGTGGCGCCCCGCCCTCTCGAGCCCCTGGTGCTTTACCTTGCCGCCACTCCCTACTCCGCCAGTGCATCTCTAGTGGCGGTTCGGGAAGAGCGCCAGCCCAAGGATACGTCGCGCCGTGCCGCACCCCCATTCGGGGCGATGCAAGACCCGCAGGGCACCGCAAAGGCTGCAGCAACGCCAACGAATGACCAAGACCAGCAAGACAACGTCCTTGGGCCTGCAGAGGCCCCAATGAGCGACCAGGCTCTGGGGGTTCCATCACCTGAGGAGATGCCTCAACCTCCAACAGACGTAGGCCCCGTCGACGCGCCTGCCCTTGTCGAGCACCCAGTGTATTTCGTCAGCACATTACTATGGGATGCAAGGGCGCGGTACCCCATGCCTCAGAAGCTCCTGCTCGCACTCTTGGTGGTCTCACGCAAACTACGACACTACTTCCAAGGTCACCCAATCAAGGTCGTCTCGGCCTACCCGCTGGAGAGGGTACTCAGGAGCCCCAACGCTGCTGAAAGAGTCGCTGAATGGAACATCGAGCTGCAGGCATTCCAGCTGGAGTTAAGAACAACTAGGGTCATCAAGGGAGCTGCGCTCGCCGACTTCGTGGCCGAATGGACGGACGCCCCGGGGCTTGAAGCAGACAAGGATTGATCCCTCTCACCGAGAAGTGAAGCGCCCGACGGCTGGGTTATGTATTTCGATGGCACGTTTGGACGCCAGGGCACGGGGGTTGGAGCAGTGCTCATCTCGCCCACTCAGGACAAGCTCTACTACGCCGTGCAGCTCTGCTTCCAGCAGGGCGAGAAGGTCTCCAACAACATCGTGGTGTACGAACACCTCATAGATGGCCTTAAGGTTGTGGTGGCCCTGGGGGTGAAGCCCCTCACCATCAAGGGCGACTCGCTGCTCCTCGTCAACTTCTCCAACAAGGTATACGAGCCGAGGGACGAGCACATGGAGGCATACCTCGCGGAGGTACGCAAAATGGAAAAGCAGTTCCTAGGCCTAGAATTGCAGCAGGTGCCCCGTGGCACCAACAAGGAAACCGACGACATTGCCAAAAGAGCATCCAAGCGATAACCCCAAGAGCCTGGCGTCTTTGAGGAGCGGCTCTTCAAGCCGTCTGTAGCACCTCCGCTTTCGAGGCCAGCGCCGCCTCGGGAGGAGCTCCCCCAACCACCTACCTCGGGAGGCCCAGCCTGCGGCCTGACCACGGGAGCGCACCTACTCCTGGCGCTCGAGCCTCAAGAGGGGTGCTGGATCAAGGAGTTCAAGGAATACCTGACGCAAGGGATGCTGCCGGAGAAAGAGGAGGACATGGAGCGCGTGGCCCGACAGGCCAGGGCGTACTGCATCCAGGACGGTGATTTATACAGGAAGCGGCTGAATGACATTTCCTTGCGTTGTATCTCCAGGGAACAGGGGAACGAGTTGCTAGCTGACATACACGGCAGAGACTGCGGGCACCACTCTTCGTCACGAACCCTCATCGGCAAGGCGTTCCACAGCAGGTTCTACTGGCCTACGGCACTCAACGACGTGACTGAGCTGGTGAAGTCCTGCGAGGCCTGTCAATTCCACGCCAAGTAGATCCATCAGCCAGCTCAGGGCCTCCAGACCATCCCGCTCTCATGGCCATTCGCATTCTGGGGGTTGGATATCTTAGGCCCGTTCCCTCGAGCGCCTGGGGGCTACCGCTACCTCTACGTCGCCATCGACAAGTTCACCAAATGGGCGGAAGTAGAAGCTGTCCGCACCATCCCGGCCGGATCTACGGTCAAGTTCATCAAGGGTCTCATGAGCCGGTTCGGGGTCCCTAACCGCATCATCACCGACAACGGCTCGCAGTTCACTAGCAATCTCTTCAAGACATATTGTGCTAACCTTGGAACGCATATCTGCTATGCTTCGGTGGCACACCCTAGGTCAAGCCGAACGCGCCAACACAGAGGTTCTGAGAGGCCTCAAGATCAGGACCTTCAAGAAGAATCTCGAGGCCTACGGCAGGGGCTGGCACAATGAGCTCCAGTCTGTGTTGTGGTCCATCCGCACCACCGCCACCAAGCCAACAGGCAAGACCCCGTTCTTCCTCGTCTATGGAGCAGAGGCAGTTCACCCTCACGAGGTCAAGCATCACTCCGCGCGGGTCCTGGTGTTTGATGAGGCGCAACAGGACGCCATGTGGGGGATGGACCTCGTGCTGGGGGAGGAACGCCGCCACGAAGCCACGCTTCGAGCGGCAAGATACCAGCAGGCGCTGCAACGGTATCACTGCCGCAGCATCCGCTCGAGGACGCTCGAGGTGGGTGACCTCGTCCTAAGGCGGGTGCTCTCCAGGGAAGGGCTGCATAAGCTTTCACCCGTGTGGGAGGGCCCGTTTAGGGTTGCCCACGTCTCCAGGCCTGGCGCCGTGCGCCTGGAGACGCAGGACGGGATCTCCATCCAGAATGCCTGGAACATCTAGCACCTCCGGAAGTTCTACCCATGAAGCGACGCCCAGTGCCTGTGAAGGTCTCCGCTCGTGATACTCTCACGTAATAATGAGTGGGGCTGTACACGCCCCGGAGTCTTAGGAATTCCGTCCTCGGGCCTTGGGGGCTCCCTCCCACGTCCTAGTGGCAGCACTTAGCTCCGCGCTGGTGAGAAGACTAGATTAGGTGCCGGACGTGGCTTTTCATTTGCTTTCCGTAGTTGGCTTGCCCCTCTTTAATGAAAATTTTCTTTCTAGTGTTTCTTGCCGGCTTAGTTCCATTGCCTTTTGCCTCCGTTTCTTCCCTCGGTTCCTTGTTTTGACCCGTACTCTCCCTTGCATGCCTCGCGAGGGGGCTGGACAGGCGCGCTCGTGAGCGTTTTTCCTGTTCTTCACGAGGCACCCTCGCTCGAGCTCACAAGCTGGCGCACCTCTCTCAATCCGTGTCCCTCGGGTATCGCAATGCGGAGCGCTGGGTCATGGCCGGCTGCACCTGCGACCAAGGCTCGGAAGAATAAGTGTTTCCTAATGAATTTTTGCAGTTGCTAGACGCCCCCAAGCCAAGGAGGTCTCGCCAGGTACTGGGAAATGCGCGCCTCACGAGGCGGAAACTACTTCAGACACGTCAAGCTAAGTTATCTCCACACGCTTGCACAAAACACGAATACTGCAGCACGACACAGGAATGACAACCATAACATAGCGACTTGGAAACCACGGTTCGTTGCATGCCCTCGCAGGGCCCGATACTCGTTTCTTTTTTAATGCAGGAAGAAAGGAAAGGATAAAACAAAAGCGGCGCGCGCCCCGCAGCGGTCCGCGAGGGTAGGCCTTGGCACTGTCCCGGACTCAGCCAGATCCCTCCTCATGCTTCACTGGGGCGCAGCGACGGGACGACCCGCTGCCGCCCTCGAAGCAGGCGCGGCGGCGTGGCGGCTGGTCGTAGCCGCCGCTGCTGGAGCTGTCGCCGGAGGAAACATCGTCGTAGCTGGACGAGCCGCGGCCGGCGCCAAGGATAAGTCCATCCTCACCCTCGTCTCGACCGTCACCAAGTCCGAGCACCTCACCGCCATCGTTGTCCTCAGGGCAGCACCCGACGCGGTGACCGTCTTCTCCGAATACCCTCACGTAGAGGGTCGCGTTGCCATCGTACTTGAAGTGGAGGGTACACCGCCGGCCCAGGCCGCGCGCGCGAGCAAACGTCTGCCAGCCGCGGGCCAAGGCTGTGTTGCCCGCGACGGAGACCTCGATCGCGACCCATGAAGCCTTGCTACAGCAGCCTTCCGCCTGCAGCCAGAGACCGCCTTGACCCATGGCTGGCAGCTCGCCGATGAAGAAGCACGGGAGCTGAAGCCAGGTGCCGGCTGGGTTCTCCGACCACAGGACAAACTCCGGCAGCACATCTGCCGAGTGGAAGCACGGCCAGGGAGGCCACGCGACCATGGCGCGCCTCCCTTCATCGACGGGGCTGCCACGACCTGGGTGACTCCCACCGCGCGAAGAGGCGCCGCCGCGGCCGCGAGGGGCCACAGTGGGGGTCGCGGTGTGCTTGCAGGGGCGGCTGCGCCCCCTCTTAGGCGGCGGTGGACCGGGCCCCTCCTGGCGGGCCTTCCCCTTCTCTACGGCCGAGAACCTCTTCACAGGCGCCATGGGTGTCGCTGCTAGCAATGAAGCAAGGGAGAAGAAGCGAGCAGAGCAGGAAGAGATGAGCGACGTGGGCTCCGCCCCCTCCTCATTTATAGCGGGAGAAGGGCAACCGGCGACCCCCACGATCACAGGTAATGATGATTTTTCTCTGCATACAGCAGGGACTTGTCAAGTCGGGCGGTTGTCGAGGCAGTGTGGGGAAGCGAAGGCGCCCACGTCCCATCAATCGCCACGTGTCAACCGAGGCCGTAGGCTGTTGGGGCCCGCGGTGCTCCACACTTTCCCTTTGGCTTCACCTCGAAGCCAAGTCCAAGCGCGCCTTGGGTCTGGGGGCTACTGTCGGCATCCTGGGAACGGGGTTCCCCAGACTTGCCTGCCTGCGGCGCACGGCGTGGCTCCACCAGCGGCCTCATACGGCCCATCTTCCTCAGTCAACGCTCAAGACCCTCGCGAGGGGCCAACCCTCGGTAGGCGGACAACGCAAGACCTCCGCGGGGGCGGCCTCACCAGGCTGGCTCACGAGGGGCGGAGAGATTAAGGCGAGGGGCACCTCGCGAGGTTTTTGTGACGCAAGCCATGACGACCCAGGCCAGGCGGGCGCCAGAGCATGCAGCGTACTCGTTTCCTCTTTGGTGCTAAAGAGGCAGGTGCAGGCGAGGAGTCTCGAGGCATCAAGCAAAGGTTTCCATATCGGTGCAACGAGACCAAGACCAGCAGGACGGCAGGACAGAGGTCACCGTGGAGCCCAAGACGGCGTCACCACCAGAGCCTTTGGCAGGCGAAGACCACCTTTAGTCAGGATAACTTTTACTAGTTGCTTCCCTTAAAATTTGGCGGTTGTTGGATCCCTTCCCGCCTACATTTGGGAAGAGGACCAGGGCCTCTATAAATAGGACTAGCCACCACAGTAGGACGCAACTAATATTGGGCTATTCAGATCATCCTCATCCACACAAACTCACCAAGCACAAGAGCACCTCTCCTCATGAGGCTGTTCTTCCCTTGTAACTGTGCATCCTCAGCCCAAGGGCCAATCCACCACACTAGCGTAAAAGAGGGGTTGTCAATCCCACACGGGTAAAAAGATAGGTAAAATTGTAGTAGATTGGATAAATAGATCTCGCGGGAACGCGAGATAAAATAAATAACAATAAATTGCAGCAAGGAATTTTTGTATTTTTGGATTAATAGATCTGAAAATAAAAGCAAATAAAAATAGATCTCGAAGGCAAACATGATAAAGAAGAGACCCCGAGGCCGTAGATTCCACTAGTGGCTTCTCTCGAGAAAAATAGCATACGGCGGGTAAACAAATTACTGTTGGGCAATTGATAGAACTTCAAATAATCATGATGATATCTAGGCAATGATAATTACATAGGCATCACGTCCAAGATTAGTAGACCGCCTCATGCCTGCATCTACTACTATTACTCCACACATCAACCGCTATCCAGCATGCATCTAGTGCATTGAGTTCATGGAGAAACAAAGTAATGCAATAAGAACGATGACATGATGTAGACAAGATCTACTCATATAGGAATAGACCCCATCTTGTTATCCTTAATAGCAATGATACATATGTGTTGTTTCCCCTTCTATGACTGGGATCGAGCACCGTAAGATCGAACCCATCACAAAGCACCTCTTACCATGGCAAGAAAAATTGATCTAGTTGGCCTAACTAAACCAAAGATTCAAAGAAAAATACGAGGTTATAAGTAGTCATGCATCTAAGAGATCAAAAGACTCAAATAACTTCCATGGATAAAAATATAGATCTGATCATAATCTCAAAGTTCATCGGATCCCAACAAACACACCACAAAAAGAGTTACATCAAATAGATCTCCAAGAGCACATTGTGTTGAGAATCAAACGAGAGAGAGGAAGCCATCTAGCTACTAACTACGGACTCGTAGGTCTACAATGAACTACTCATGCTTCATCGAAGTGGCACCAATGAGGATGATGAACCCCTCTATATGGTGTCTAGATTCGATATGTGGTTTCTGGAACTTGCGGCGGCTGGAATTGATTTTCGTCGTCTCCCCTAGGGTTTCTCGAATACTGGGGTATTTATCGAGGAAAGAGGTGGTGCCGGAGGCCACCGAGGTGGTCACAACCCACCAGGGCGTGCTTGGGCTCCTAGGCGCGCCCAGGTGGGTTGTGACCCCTCGGGGCACCCCTATGGTACTTCTTTGGCCCATCCTGTGTCTTCTAGCCTAGAAAAATTCTCCAAAGAGTTTCGCTGCGTTCGGACTCCAGTTGGTATTTATTTTCTGCGAAGTAAAAAACAAGCAAAAAACAACAACTGGCACTAGACACTATGTCAATAGGTTAGTCCCAAAAAATGATATAAAGTTTCTATAAAATGATTGTAAAACATCCCAGAATGATAATATAACAGCATGGAATAATAAAAAGTTATAGGTACGTTGCAGACGTATCAAAGACCTACGGGGGCGATGAATCCGGTGAAAACCAAATCCCCCCACGCGTCAGTGAGTACTCTAGATTGTCGAATTGAATCTGGTATTCAGGAGCAAAGTTGTTGACCTGGTTAAGATGGCCGGCCGAAACGGCGTGCAGCACGATGCTACCAAAAGCAGGATCACCTTTTTCTCATTAAGATAAGCATATTTCAAAGTGTCAGGCAATTGCTTTAATTCAAACACAGGATCACCTTTAGGTGGAGGAGGACCTCCTAGAGTTTCAATAGGCAAATTGTGTTTGAGCAGGGGTCGTTGTTCAAAGAAAATTTTATCTATTAAATTTGTTTCATGCATATGTATATCATTTTCATGGTTTAGCAAATATTGTTCTAGTGGATTATTTCATCCTTACTAGGTAATTCTTTCTTAAGAGGATGTCTACTAAACTTGGAGAAATTAAAATCATGAGATACATTACCAAAGCTAACATCGACAGTTTGTTTTTCACAATCTATTTTAGCATTCACGGTGTTCAAGAAAGGTCAACCAAAGATAATGGGACAAAAGTCATCTTGTGAGGAACCAAGAACTAGAAAATCAGTAGGGTATTTGGTTTTCCCACACAAGACTTCAACATCTCTAACAAACCTGGTGTCTCTATTAGCAAGTTTAATAGAAACATTGATCTGTACTACGCAACCTTATTCTTGTAGACGTTGTTGGGCCTCCAAGTGCAGAGGTTTGTAGGACAGTAGCAAATTTCCCTCAAGTGGATGACCTAAGGTTTATCAATCCGTGGGAGGCGTAGGATAAAGATGGTCTCTCTCAAACAACCCTGCAACCAAATAACAATGAGTCTCTTGTGTCCCCCAACACACCCAATACAATGGTAAATTGTATAAGTGCACTAGTTCGGCGAAGAGATGGTGATACAAGTGCAATAGATATAGGTATTTGTAATCTGAAAATATAAAAACAGCAAGGTAACTAATGATAAAAGTGAGCGAAAACGGTATTGTAATGCTTGGAAATAAGGCCTAAGGTTCATACTTTCACTAGTGCAAGTCCTCTCAACAATGATAACATAATCAGATCATATATCAATCCCTCAACGTGCAACAAAGCATCACTCCAAAGTCACTAATAGCGGAGAACAAACGAAGAGATTATTGTAGGGTACGAAACCACCTCAAAGTTATTCTTTTTGATTGATCTATTGGGCTATTCCAAGTGTCACAAACAGCCCTAGAGTTCGTACTAAAATAACACCTTAAGACACACAACAACCAAAACCCTAATTTCACCTAGATACTCCAATGTCACCACAAGTATCCGTGGGTTTGATTATACGATATGCATCACACGATCTCAGATTCATCTATTCAAACCAACACAAAGAACTTCAAAGTGTGCCCCAAAGTTTCTAATGGAGAGTCAAGACGAAAACGTGTGCAACCCCTATGCATAAGTTCACAAGGTCAAAGAACCTGCAAGTTGATCACCGAAAAATACATCAAGTAGATCACGTGAATATCCCATTGTCACCACAGATAAGCACATGCAAGACATACATCAAGTGTTCTCAAATCCTTAAAGACTCAATCCAATAAGATAACTTCACAGGGAAAACCCAATCGATTACAAGAAGGTAGAGGGGGGGAAACATCATAAGATCCAACTATAATAGCAAAGCTCGTGGTACTTCGAGATCCTGCCATATCAAGAACACGAGAGAGAGAGAGAGAGAGAGAGAGAGAGAGAGAGAGAGAGAGAGAGATCAAACTCATAGCTACTGGTACACCCTCAGCCCCGAGGGTGAACTACTCCCTCCTCATCATGGAGACCGCCGGGATGATGAAGATGGCCACCGGTGATGATTCCCCCTCCGGCAGGGTCCGAAACAGGGTCCCGATTGGTTTTTGGTGGCTACAGAGGCTTGCGGAGGCGGAACTCCCGATCCAAGTTTATTTCTGGGGGTTTCTATATTGATATGAATTTTTTGCGTCGAGAACAAGTCAGCGGGGTCCATGATTCAACCACAAGGTCAAAAGATTCAAGATAAAAGTTTAATATTGACATAAAAATAATAATACTTCAAGCATACTAACAAAGCAATCATGTCTTCTCAAAATAACATGGCCAAATAAAGTTATCCCTACAAAATCATATAGTCTGGCTATGCTCTATCTTCATCACACAAAGTATTTAATCATGCACAACCCCAATGACAATCCAAGCAATTGTTTCATACTTTGGATGTTCTCAAACTTCTTCAATATTCACGCAATACATGAGCGTGAGCCATGGACATAGCACTATCTGTGGAATAGAATGGTGGTTGTGGAGAAGACAAAAAAGAAGAAGATAGTCTCACATCAACTAGGCATATCAACGGGCTATGGAGATGCCCATCAAAAGATATCAATGTGAGTGAGTAGGGATTGCCATGCAACGGATGCACTGGAGCTATAAGTGTACGAAAGCTCACCAAAACAAACTAAGTGGGTGTGCATCCAACTTGCTTGCTCACGAAGATCTAGGGCATTTTGAGGAAGCCCATCATTGGAATATACAAGCCAAGTTCTATAATGTAAAATTTTCCACTAGTAAATGAAAGTGACAACATAGGAGACTCTCTATCATGAAGATCATGGTGCTAGTTTGAAGCACAAGTGTGGTAAAATGATAGTAACATTGTCCCTTCTCTCTTTTTCTCTCATCCCTTTTTTGGGCCTTTTTTATGGCCTCTTTTTTTCTGTCCAGAGTTTCATCCCGACTTGTGGGGGAATCATAGTCTCCATCATCCTTTCCTCACTTGGGACAATGCTCTAATAATGATGATCATCACACTTTTATTTACTTACAACTCAAAAATTACAACTCAATACTAGAACAAAATATGACTCTATGTGAATGCCTCTGGTGGTGTACCGGGATATGCAATGAATCAAGAGTGACATGTATGAAAGAATTATAAATGTGGCTTTGCCACAAATACGATGTCAACTACATGATCATGCAAAGCAATATGACAATGATGAAACGTGTCATAATAAACGGAATAGTGGTAAGTTGCATGGAAATATATCTCGGAATGGCTATGGAAATGCCAAAATAGGTAGGTATGGTGGCTGTTTTGAAGAAGGTATATGGTGGGTATATGATACCAGCGAAAGGTGCGCGGTATTAGAGAGGCTAGCAATGGTGGAAGGGTGAGAGTGCGTATAATCCATGAACTCAACATTAGCCATAAAGAACTCACATACTTATTGCAAAAATCTATTAGTTATTAAAACGAAGTACTACATGCATGCTCCTAGGGGGATAGATTGGTAGGAAAATACCATCACTCGTCCCCGATCACCACTCATAAGGAAGACAATCAATAAATAAATCATGCTCCGACTTCATCACATAACGGTTCACCATGCGTGCATGCTACAAGAATCACAAACTTTAGAAAAAGTATTTCTCAAATTCACAACTACTCAAATAGCATGACTCCAATATCACCATCTTCATATCTCAAAACAATTATCAAGTATCAAACTTCTCATAGTCTTCAATGCATTTTATATGATAGTTCTTATTATACCCATCTTGGATGTTCATCATATTAGGACTAATTTTATAGCCAAATCAAATTACCATGCTGTTCTATAAGACTCTCAAAATAATACAAGTGAAGCATGAGAGATCAATAATTTCTATAAAATAAAACCACCACCGTGCTCTAAAAAGATATAAGTGAAGCACTAGAGCTAAAATTATCTAGCTCAAAAGATATAAGTGAAGCACATAGAGTATTCTAATAAATTCCTATTCATGTGTGTCTCTCCAAAAGGTGTGTACAGCAAGGATGATTGTGGTGAACTAAAAAGCAAAGACTCAAATCATACAAGAAGCTCCCAGCAAAACACATATCATGTGGTGAATAAAAATATAGCATCAAGTAAAGTTACCGATAGATGAAGACGAAAGAGGGGATGCCTTCCGGGGCATCCCCAAGCTTAGACTTTTGGTTGTCCTTGAATTTTACCTTGGGGTGCCTTGTTCATCCCCAAGCTTAGGCTCTTACCACTCCTTATTTCAAAATCCATCAAATCTTTACCCAAAACCTGAAAACTTTACAACACAAAACTCAACAGAAAATCTCATGAGCTCCATTAGTATAAGAAAACAAATCACCACTTTAAGGTACTATAATTAACACATTCTTTATTTATATTGGTGTTAAACCTACTGTATTCAAACTTCTCTATGGTTCATACCCCCTGATACTAGCCATAGATACATCAAAATAAGCAAACAACACACGAAAAACAGAATCTGTCAAAAACAGAACAGTCTGTAGCAATCTGTATCAAACGTATACTTCTGTAACTCCAAAAATTCAGAAATAAATTGGTGGACGTGATTAATTTCTCTATTAATCATCCGCAAAAAGAATCAACCTAAAATCACTCTCAGTAAAAAATGGCAGCTAATCTCGTGAGCGCTAAAGTTTCTGTTTTTTACAGCAAGATCATAAAGACTTCACCCAAGTCTTCCCAAAGGTTCTACTTGGCACAAACACTAATTAAAACATAAAAACACATCTTAACAGAAGCTAGATGAATTTTTTATTACTAAACAGAATCAAAAAGCAAGAAACAAAAATAAAATTGGGTTGCCTCCCAACAAGCGCTATCCTTTAACGCCCCTAGCTAGGCATAAAAACAAGAATAGATCTAGGTATTATCATCTTTGGTATGCAATCCATAAGTGGCTCTCATAATAGATTCATAAGGTAATTTAATTTTCTTCCTAGGAAAGTGTTCCATGCCTTTCCTTAATGTAAATTGAATCTAATATTTCGTTCTTTCATATCAATAATTGCACCAATCGTTCTGAGGCAAGGTCTACCAAGAATAATAGGACATGTAGGATTGCAATATATATCAAGAACAATGAAATCTACGGGCACATAATTCCTATTTCCAACAATAAGAACATCATTAATCCTTCCCATAGGTTTCTTAATGGTGGGATCCGCAAGATGCAAATTTAAAGAACAATCATCAAATTCACGGAAACCTAACACATCACACAAAGTTTTTGGAAACGTGGAAACACTAGCACCAAAATCACATAAAGCATAAGATTCATGGTCTTTAATATTAATTTTAATAGTAGGTTCCCACTCATCATAAAGTTTTCTAGGGATAGAAACTTCCAATTCAAGCTTTTCTTCATAAGATTGCATTAAGGCATCAACGATATGTTTGGTAAAACTTTATTTTGATCATAGGCATGAGGAGAATTTAGCACAGATTGCAACAAGGAAATACAATCTATCAAAGAGCAATTATCATAATTAAATTCCTTGAAATTAAAAATAGTGGGTTCATTGCTATGTAAAGTTTGGACGTCCTCAATCCCACTTTTACCAATTTTTGCATCAAGATCTAATAACTCCGAATCATTGGGACGCCTTTTAACTAAAGTTGACTCATCTCTAGTCCCATCATTATCAAGATTCATATTGCAAAACAAAGATTTAATAGGAGACACATCAATCACTTTTATATCTTCATCCTTATTATCATGAAAACTAGAAGAACACGCTTTTACAAAGCAATCTTCTTTAGCACGCATCCTAGTGGTTCTTTCTTTGCACTCATCAATGGAAATTATCATGGATTTGAGAGATTCATTGATATCATGCTTAGGTGGAATAGATATAAGTTTAAAAGAATCACATCGAGAGAAATTCTATCCACGTTCCTAGCCAACTCATCAATCGTAGGGAGTTTCTCTTCAAGCAAGGCATTGAAATTCTTTTGCGAAACCATAAATTCTTTAACACTAGTCTCAAAATCAGAGGGCATCTTATTAAAATTTCCATAAGAGTTGTTGTAGGAATTACCATAATTATTAGAGGAATTACTAGGAAACGGCCTAGGATTGATGTTTCCTCCATACGCGTTGTTACCAAAATTATTCCTACTAAAAAAATTCACATCCATAGATTCATTATTATTCTCAATCAAGGTAGACATAGGCATATCATTAGGATCAGAAGAAACACTCTTATTAGAAAATATTTTCATAAGTTCATCCATCTTTCCACTCAAAACATTAATTTCTTCTATAGCATGAACTTTTTTACTAGTAGATCTTTCGGTGTGCCATTGAGAATAATTAACCATAATATTATCTAGGAGTTTGTTAGTTTCTCCTAAAGTGATTTCCATAAAAGTGCCTCCTGCTGCCGAATCTAAAAAAATTCTAGAAGCAAAATTCAATCCGGCATAAAAATTTGTATGATCGTCCATAAATTTAATCCATGAGTAGGGCAATTACGTATGATTAATTTCATCCTCTCCCAAGCTTGTGCAACATGCTCATGATCAAGTTGCTTAAAATTCATAATACCGTTTCTAAGAGAGATGAACTTAGTGGGAGGAAAATACTTATAGATAAAAGCATCTTTGCACTTATTCCATGAATCAATACTATTTTAGGCAAAGACGAAAACCAAGTTTTAGCACGATCTCTAAGAGAAAACATAAATAGCTTTAATTTAACAATATCATTATCCACATCTTTCTTATTTTTCATATCACACAAATCAATAAAGTTGTTTAGATGTGTAGTGGCATCTTCATTAGAAAGGCCAGAGAATTGATCTTTCATGACAAGATTCAGCAAAGCAGCATTAATTTCACAAGATTCAGCATCAGTAATAGGAGCAATCGGAGTGCTAAGAAACTCATTGTTGTTGGTATTGGAAAAATCACACAATTTAGTATTGTCTTGAGCCATCATGACAAACAATCCAACACACAAGCACACAAGAAGCAAGAAAAAGGGCGAACGAAAAAGAGGGCGAATAAAACGGCAAAGGTGAAATGGGGGAGAGGAAAATGAGAGGCAAATGGCAAATAATGTAATGCGAGGGATAAGAGTTTGTGATGGGTACTTGATATGTCTTGACTTGTGCGTAGATCTCCCCGGCAACGGCGGCAGAAATGGCTAGTTGTTGGGAGATCAAATCTTGACTTGACTTGGCGTAAGCCTCCCCGGCAACGGTGCCAGAAATCCTTCTTGCTACCTCTTGAGCATGCGTTGGTTTTCCCTTGAAGAGGAAAGGGTGATGCAGCTAAGTAGCGTAAGTATTTCCCTCAGTTTTTTAGAACCAAGGTATCAATCCAGTAGGAGGTTACACGCAAGTCGCCTTGTACCTGCACAAAAAAATAAGAACCTTGCAACCAACGCGATAAAGGGGTTGTCAATCCCTTCACGACCACTTGCAAAAGTGAGATCTATTAGAGATAATAAGATAAATATTTTTGGTATTTTTATGATATAAATTGGAAAGTAAAGATTGCAAAATAAACGGCGGCAGAAATAGTAAATTTATAGGAAAATAATATGATGGAAGATACACCCGGGGGCCATAGGTTTCACTAGTGGCTTCTCTCAAGATAGCATAAGTATTACAGTGGGTGAACAAACTACTGTCGAGCAATTGATAGAAGAGCGCATAGTTATGAGAATATCTAGGCATGATCATGTACATAGGCATCACGTCCGTGACGAGTAGATCGAAATGATTCTGCATCAACTAATATTACTCCACACATCGACCGCTATCCAGCATGCATCTAGAGTATTAAGTTCATAAGAATAGAGTAACGCATTAGGCAAGATGACATGATGTAGAGGGATAAACTCAAGCAATATGATATAAACCCCATCTTTTTATCCTCAATGGCAACAGTACAATACGTGCCTTGTTGGCCCTACTGTCACTGGGAAAGGACACCGCAAGATTAAACCCAAAGCTAAGCACTTCTCCCATTGCAAGAAAGATCAATCTAGTACGTCAAACCAAACTGATAATTTGAAGAGACTTGCAAAGATATTTAAATCATGCATAAAAGAATTCAAAGAAGAATCAAATATTGTTCCTAGATAATCTTGATCATAAACCCACAATTCATCGGATCTCGACAAACATTCTGCAAAAAGAATTACATCGAATAGATCTGCAAGAGAATCGAGGAGAACTTTGTATTGAGATCCAAAGAGAGAGAAGAAACCATCTAGCTAATAACTATGGACCGTAGGTCTGTGGTAAACTACTCACACATCATCGGAGAGGCTATGGTGTTGATGTAGAAGCCCTCCGTGATCGATTCCCCCTCCGGTGGAGCGCCGGAAAAGGCCCCAAGATGGGATCCCACGGGTACAGAAGGTTGCGGCAGTGGAAATAGGGTTTCGTAGTGCTCTCGGATGTTTTCAGGGTATATGAGTATATATTGAAGGAAATATGCCCTAGAGGAAATAATAAAGTTATTATTTATTTCCTTATTTCATGATAAATGTTTATTATTCATGCTAGAATTGTATTAACAGGAAATATAATACATGTGTGAATACATAGACAAACAGAGTGTCACTAGTATGCCTCTACTTGACTAGCTCATTGATCAAAGATGGTTAAGTTTCCTAACCATAGAAATGAGTTGTCATTTGATAAACGGGATCACATCATTAGGAGAATGATGTGATTGACTTGACCCATTCCGTTAGCTTAGCACTTGATCGTTTTAGTTTACTGCTATTGCTTTCTTCATGACTTATACATGTTTCTATGACTATGAGATTATGCAACTCCCAGTTACCGGAGGAACACTTTGTGTGCTACCAAACGTCACAACATAACTGGGTTATTATAAAGGTGCTCTATAGGTGTCTCCGATGGTACTTGTTGAGTTGGCATAGATCGAGACTAGGATTTGTCACTCCGATTGTCGGAGAGGTATCTCTGGGCCCTCTCGGTAATGCACATCACTATAAGCCTTGCAAACAATGTGACTAATGAGTTAGTTGCGGGATGATGCATTACGGAACAAGTAAAGAGACTTGCCGGTAATGAGACTGAACTAGGTATTGAGATACCGACGATCGAATCTCAGGCAAGTAACATACCGATGACAAAGGGAACAACGTATATTGTTATGTGGTTCGACCGATAAAGATCTTCATAGAATATGTAGGAACCAATAGGTGCATCCAGGTTCCGCAGTTGGTTATTGACCAGAGAAGTGTCTCGGTCATGTCTACATAGTTCTCGAACCCGTATGGTCCGCACGCTTAACGTTCGTTGATGATATAATATTTATGAGTTATGTATGTTGGTAACCGAATGTTGTCCGGAGTTCCGGATAAGATCACGGGCATGACGAGGAACTCCGGAATGGTCCGGAGATAAAGATTGATATATGGGATAATAGTGTTTGGTCTTTGGAAGGGTTTCGGAATTCACCGAAAGAGGTTCCGGATGTTTCCTGAAATGTTTGGGTATGAGAACACTTTATTTGGGCCAAAGGGGAAAGCCCACAAGGTTTTTGGATAGCGCAAAAGGAAGTTTTGCGGAGTCCAGGGGCCAGACGCCAGGGTCCCTGGCGTCTGGGGCCAGATGCAGGGAACCCTGGCGTCTGTGGCCAGACGTCGGGAACCCTAGCGTCTGGTCCAGGAGTCCGAGAAGGACTCTTGCCTTTCGGGTGAAACCGACTTTGTGGAGGCTTTTACTCCAAGTTTCGACCCCAAGGCTCAACATATAAATAGAGGGGTAGGGCTAGCACCCAAGACAGATCAAGAAACAGCAAGTCGTGTGCCGACAACCCCGTTCCGTCTAGTTTATCCTCCGTCATAGTTTTCGTAGTGCTTAGGCGAAGCCCTGCGGAGATTGTTCTTCACCAACACCGTCCATGCCGTCGTGCTACCAGAACTCATCTACTACTTCGCCCCTCTTGCTAGATCAAGAAGGCAAGGACGTCATTGAGCTGAACTTCTGCTGAACGGGGAGGTGCCGTACGTTTGGAACTTGATCGGGACGGATCATGAAGGTGTACAACTACATCAACCGTGTTGATAAACGCTTCCGCTTATGGTCTACGAGAGTACGTAGACAACACTCTCCCATCTCGTTACTATGCATCACCATGATCTTGCGTGTGCGTAGGAATTTTTTTGAAATTACTACATTCCCCAAAAGTGGCATCTGAGCCAGGTTTATGCATAGATGTTATATGCACGAGTAGAACACAAGTGAGTTGTGGGAGATACAAGTCATACTGCTTACCAGCATGTCATACTTTGGTTCGTCGGTATTGTTGGATGAAGCGGCCCGGACCGACATTACGCATACGCGTACGCTTATGCGAGACTGGCTGTACCGACGTGCTTCACACATAGATGGCTGGCGGGTGTCAGTTTCTCCAATGTTAGTTGAACCAAGTGTGACTACGCCCGGTCCTTGTTGAAGGTTAAAAACACTAACTTGAAGAAATATCGTTGTGGTTTTGATGCGTAGGTAAGAACGGTTCTTGCTCAGCTTGTAGCAGCCACGTAAAACTTGCAACAACAAAGTAGAGGACGTCTAACTAGTTTTTGCAGGGCATGTTGTGATGTGATATGGTCAAGGCATGATACTATATTTTATTGTATGAGATGATCATGTTTTGTAACGAAGTTATCGGCAACTGGCAGGAGCCATGTGGTTGTCGCTTTATTGTATGCAATGCAATCGCCATGTAATTGCTTTACTTTATCACTAAGCGGTAGCGATAGTCGTAGAAGCAATAGTTGGCAAGACTGAGGGAGTCCTGGATTAGGGGGTCCTCGGACAGCCGGACTATATACTTTAGTCGGACTGTTGGACTATGAAGATACAAGATTGAAGACTTCGTCCCGTGTCCGGATGGGACTCTCCTTGGCGTGGAAGGCAAGCTTGGCAATACGGATATGTAGATCTCCTCCCTTGTAACCGACTCTGTGTAACCCTAGCCCCCTCCGGTGTCTATATAAACCGGAGGGTTTAGTCCGTAGGACAACAACAATCATACCATAGGCTAGCTTCTAGGGTTTAGCCTCTACGATCTCGTGGTAGATCAACTCTTGTAATACTCATATCATCAAGATCAATCAAGCAGGAAGTTGGGTATTACCTCCATCGAGAGGGCCCGAACTGGGGTAAACATCATCTCCCCCGCCTCCTGTTACCATCCGCCTTAGGCGCATAGTTCGGGACCCCCTACCTGAGATCCGCCAGTTTTGACTCCGACATTGGTGCTTTCATTGAGAGTTCCGCTGTGTCGTCACCATAAGGCTTGATGGCTCGTCTTGTTGTCAAGGACAACATCGTCTTCGGGGAAGCCCTGGCTATAGGCCAAACTCTCCGACTAGGCGACTTCATCATGACCGCCCGTTCGGCCGCTGCACCGACGATGACCTCTCGGGTCATCAAAAACCGCCTCCACGTCGGCTCGGGATTCGCCGAGCAGATGGATCCAATGGAGCTCTCCTCCTTGAATGAGATCTTGGATCGCATCGCCGCTTTGGGAGTCGCTACGACTATGATTGGATTGGGCTTAAACCCGACCAGAGGGAGATTAACTCTCCGCCGGTCACCCATCAGATAGCGGTGGTGGAGGAGCAACTCAGCGATTCTTCCTCTATTTTGAGGACGAACTATGTCCAGGTTCCTGACCTCTCCGAGCCAGATACCCGTCTACGGGAGGACACGGCCCAAGCCTTGAACCTAGAATCAGACTGCGGGCCAGACCTAGCGGGCAACATCCCGGAGCTCGAACTTCCAAGATCGAAAACTCCTCCGCCCCTGGGTCTCAGATCGGATGAGGGTTCGGACCTAAATCTACCCACCCACCCAGATATAAGTGATCTTTCCCACATTAGACAAGAGCCCCAAGAGACAGTACGCCACTATTGGGCTAGATTCCTCCTTGTAATGAGCAAGGTTAAGGACTGTCGTGAGGAAGACGCGATTTCATTCTTTTGCAAAAATTGCACAAACAGGGGAATCCTCAACGCCATAAGTCGCCGTGACATAGCACACTTCGCTGACTTGGCGTCCATAGTACGGAAGTATTGTGCGATGGAAAGCGCCTGAAAAACCCAAACAAAATTTTGGGATCCCCCGGCTCTGACAAAACACCCCATCCAAACTAAAAGGGTGTACTCTCGTAAGTAACCCGATCCAATTATAAAGAAGCAAAAGCCCACTACAGGGCGTGGAACCATACTAGAGGGATGGCTTAATGGGCCATGCAAAATTCACAGCATAGCGGATACCATGCCAACACACAGCCTTAGAGCATGTTGGGTACTCCGGCAGGTGTCCAAGAGCGGTGAGGATCTCCTCATCAACAATACTGCAGAGCACCATCCCGTGGAGAACCACAATACAATATTGACAGTCTTCGAGACCTTTGCCTCAAATAATAGGCGTAAGCAAGCACTCCGCAGCCTTGCCGAAGTCTGCCACGTGGCAGCAATAAATCCATGGAGCGACACGGCTATCACCTTCAATGCCAGTGACGAACCTAAATTCCAAACAGCCCGAGCACTAGCCGCCTTGGTCCTTAGTCCAATTGTGGACGGCTTCCGGCTTACTAAAGTACTCATGGACGGCGGCAGCGGATTAAACCTCATCTATGAGGAGACTCTTCGAAAAATGGAAATAGACAAAAGCCGCATTAAGCAAAGCAGCACGACCTTCAGAGGAATCATCCCTAGTCGGGAGGCATCATGTGCTGGGAAAATCACACTAGATGTGGTATTCGGCACGCCGGAGAATTATAGGTCCGAACAAATCACCTTCCAAGTGGCCCCGTTCAATAGCGGATACCACGCCCTTGAAGGGCGGGAGGCATTCACGATCTTCCAAGTTATACCCCATTACGGGTACATGAAGCTCAAAATGCCCGGGCCCAATGGAATCATCACTCTAGCTAGTGATCCGGACATAGCACTCCGCGCCGAAAATAAAACAGCCGCCCTAGCCATCGAGGCGTTATCCGAAGCCCTCTCGGCCGAGGAATTAACTGCGTTGCACTCCATAGTGGACAGGGACGACGTGATACTCAACAAAAGATCCAAGTCCACCTCTTTTAAACCAGCGGATGAAATAGTCAAATTCCAAGTCCATCCAACGGACCCTACAAAAACAGCATCCATCGGGGCAAAGTTAAACCCCACAATAGACGCCACGCTACGGGAGTTCTTGTGCGCAAATTGGTACATCTTCGCCTGGCATCCTTCAGACATGCCAGGAATCCCACGCAGGCTGGCCGAGCATAGCCTTAACATCCTAAAGGGATTCAAGCCGGTCAAGCGAAATCTTCGGCGCTTCTCTGAGCCTAAGCGACAAGCCATGGGAGAGGAGCTAGCCAAGTTACTAGAGGCCGGGTTCATTCGAGAAATAAAACATCCGGACTGGCTAGCAAACCTGGTGATGGTACCGAAGAAGGACAAATCCTGGCGCCTATGCGTCGACTTCAAGGACCTTAACAAGGCTTGCCCAAAGGATCCCTTCCCCCTCCCATGCATCGATCAAATTATCGATGCTATCGCAGGACACGACTCATTATGTTTCCTCGACGCATACTCCGTATACCATCAAATTAAGATGGCGGAGTCCGATCAAGCCGCAATGGCATTTATCACTCCATACAGCCCCTTCTGTTTTAACACCATGCCTTTTGGGCTCAAAAACGCCAGTGCAACCTATCAACGCATGATTCAGACATGCTTGGAGACACAGATTGGGAAAACAGTGGAGGCATACGTAGACGATGTGGTCATTAAAACTAGACATGTCGAATCCTTAATAGACGACTTGAGGCTCACGTTCGACAATCTCCGAACATATGACATTAAGCTCAATCCGAAAAAATGCGTCCTCGGCGTGCCCGCCAGAAAGCTCTTAGGCTTCATCGTCTACAACCGAGGAATCGAAGCAAATCCGGCTAAAATTCGAGCCCTGTCACAGTAAGCCATCCCAACAGACCTCAAGCAAATCCAAAAACTAACTGGATGCGTGGCTACCTTAAGCCGCTTCATCTCCCGATTAGGAGAACAGGCACTACCTCTTTATCGCCTTCTTCGGTGCATCGAACACTTCGAGTGGATCGATGCGGCCACGGCCGGATTAGAAGAAATAAAGGCCGTTTTGTCCACAAACCCAATCTTGGCCGCGCCAAATGTCGGCGAACCAATGTTGATATATATAGCGGCAACACACCAAGTTGTAAGCGCAGTGCTCGTTGTCGAACGAGAGATGGACGGACATAAGTTCCCGCTTCAAAAGCCGGTATACTATGTATCCACTATCCTCACTCCATGCAAATCACGGTACCCACATTATCAAAAGATAGCATACGCGATCTTCATGGCATCCCGGAAACTACGACACTACTTTCAAGAGTGTTCAATTACGGTGGCCTCTGAAGTACCACTCAACGACATAATAAACAACCGCGAGGCCACGGGCCGGATTGCTAAATGCTATTGAGCTCCTCCCGTTCGACATAATATACAAACCACGGAGAGCCGTTAAGTCACAAGTACTGGCTGATTTCGTCGCCGAATGGACAGAAGCCGAACTCCCTAAAGAATACGGCGCATACTCCAATTGGATTATGCACTTTGACGACTCTAAAATGCTGGCTGGTCTGGGGGCTGGCGTCATCCTGACATCCCCCACTGGAGATACAGTTCAATACGTACTCCAAATACTATACACAGACTCCAACAACACAACTGAATATGAGGTCCTGTTACATGGTCTCCAGATGGCAGTCTCGATGGGAATTCAACGCCTAGAGGTGCATGGGGACTCGAACCTCGCAATATCTCAAATAAATGGAGACTTTGACGCCAAGGATCCAAAAATGGTGGCTTACCGCAACGCCGTCCTCAAAATGTCAGCTCGGTTCGAGGGGCTTGAATTCCACCATGTGGTCTGGGAAAACAATCAGGCAGCGGATATCCTCGCCCGCATCGGTGCTAAGCGCGACCCTGTCCCACCTAATATCTTCTTGGAAAGGCTGTTTAAGCCATCCGTGGTATGGGAAGGAGAGACCGGTAACAATAGTCCAGACCCGGCCACAACACCAGATACAGAACACTTTGACATAATCGGAGGCTCTGCCACCGAAATAACACCTTCCGCCCACGTGATAATGGTTGTCATCGCCCCGTGGACAGAACCATTCCTGGCCTACCTAACTAGGCAGGAACTACCCGAGGACCCAAACGAGGCACGCTGCATTGTGCGGCGGTCTAAAGCGTACATGGTCCACGAGGGAGAGCTTTACAAGAAAAGCGCTATCGGAGTCCTTCAAAGGTGCATCTCCGAAGACGAAGGACGGCAACTTTTGGCAGAAATTCTTACTGGACTTGGCGGCCACCACGCTGCAGCCCGGGCCCTTGTAAGCAAGGCCTTCCGTACAGGTTTGTACTGGCTGACGACCCGAGAAAACGCACAGGACCTCCTTCAACATTGCGTCGGTTACCAGCTTTTTGCAAACCAACGCCATATGCCGCCTACCGCTCTCCAAACAATCCCCATTACTTGGCCATTTGTGGTCTTGGGGCTTGATATGGTCGGACCCCTCAAAGTGGGAAACCATAAGAAAAAATACTTATTAGTCATGGTGGATAAATTCACCAAATGGATAGAAGCCAAACCAGTTAAAATGGCCGAGTCCGGACCAGTGATAGACTTCATATCCGGGGTTGTACACCGTTACGGCATCCCCCACAGCATCATCACCTATAACGGCTCGAACTTCACAGCCGACGAGGTAAAACTTTGGTGCAGCAACATGGGCATCAAGCTCGATTATGCTTCTGTCTATCACCCACAAACTAACGGTCAAGTCAAGCGAGCAAGCGGTCTTATCATGAGCGGCATTAAACCCAGATTGGTGCAATCCTTGAAGGAATCAAATACACACTGGGTAGAGGAGCTCGACTCCGTACTATGGGGGCTGCGGACCACGCCGAATCGCACTACTGGATACACACCGTTTTTATGGTGTACGGCGCAGAGGCGGTACTGCCCTGCAACATAATTCATGACTCACCTCGAGTGCGCATTCATGAAGAGAAAGAAGCCGAGCTTGATTGGCAGGACAGTTTGGATGCCCTTGAGGAGGAGCGTGACATTTCAAAAGCCCGTTCCGCATTCTATCAGCAACAGGCTCGAAGGTACCAAAGCAGAGAAGTACGGGCCAAAACTTATAACGTTGGCGAACTCGTTCTACGCCTACCGTAGAAGAAAAAGAACAAGCTCAAGCCCAAATGGGGAGGTCCCTTCATTATTGACCAAGTTCTGACCGGTGGAGCGTACCGTCTGCGGGATGCATCGGACAATTGACTCGAGCCAAATCCATGGAACGCAGCCAGACTCCGAAGGTTCTATGCCTAGTGCCGGACTCTGTGTTCGTCTCCCTACCTCTGTCAATTTTTTATATATTCATTATCTGTCTTTTCTTTCTTTCTTCCCCTTTTTCTTCAAGGCCTTAAAAGGCTAGAATGTGACTTGACTACACAATCTTGACGCGCTAGCCACGCTCGTGATACCTGGGGGCTTGTTATACAGAAGCTTAATATAGCTACGTTCCGGGCTTTAGGCCCAACACATGTGTTACTTTTCAAATGTACCTTTTTTTGCCATTATATGCATCGATATGACTTAAGTTTTGGCCAAGCTGGGTTACCTGGCTCTTGTGTTTATGCCCTACGTTCCCATTAATTCGGGTAGGGCATAAGGGGAGCACCTCTATGATTGTTATTGCCGGGTCAGCCGGATGTGTACCTCAGACTGGGTGAAGCCAAAAGCTAGCGTTCTTAAGGGAATATTCGGTCGGTGAACAAAAGACGATTTCTATTTATGGTACTACATGCCCCCAGAAGTTTACATCTTGTGTCTCTTTTCATAGTCCGGACATGCACATTAATGCATGCGTACCCAGGGAAAGGAACCCTTAACGGAACCATTCTCCCTGGAAGATGTTTCTTACTATCCAAGTAATATAACATAGCTAGTTGGGTACTTGTCTGTTCAAGCACTTATGACCCCTATGCCTGGTTTCCACGCATATCCCGGTTTTTACATAACTGAGCAAGTATTCGGATACACTCCGGAGTCCGGACTGTCGGGTCCGGAGGTTGAAGCGAAAGGGTCCGCCATGACAGATGATTTATAATCTGGCTAGGGACAATATATGTCACTTGAAGTACACAGTCACTTAGACTGACTAAATTCTTCTTCTATACCATCGAACAAGCTGTCTAGCCTACAGTCCTGTTGAGAATACTTTATAGCTAATTCTACCTGGTCATAAACCAACCTGACGGGGATCTCTTTCCCGTCAGGCCCCACAGGTCCCACCTCAGCCATATGGCTCGGGTCGGCCTTGGTATATCGCTTCTTCACCATGGCCCAGGCCTCCCTGGCACCTTGTCGGCAGGCTGATATCTGCCATAATCGGAAGCGCCGCCGCGCTCCCCTGAAAGCACAAGTGCTCCCTAGGTGGTTTTGGTAATTAATGTCAACATATCTCTTATTGGACTAACGTTTCTATCTAGCATGTTTCAGATAAGTTCAACAATGGAGTGGCATGGACTAAAGGATGTGGGAACTCCTTCAAGATGCTAAGGACAAAGGATTGGCTAAAGCTTCAAGCTCAAGACTCTTCATTTTACATTTTAGTGATCCAAGATCACATTGAGTCCATAGGAAAACCCAATACTATCAAGGAGGGATGAGGTGTTGCTTAATGAGCCTTTTGCTTGGTGTGCTTAATAATATGCTCCAAAACCCTCAGCTACTTTCCCACCTCCACATATGACCTAAACCCAAAGCCAAACTCGGACCTACCGATTCTTTCTATCCGGCGCCACCGAGTTTCACTTGTCATAGCCACTGCCAAACCCTAAGCAAATCGGTTTCACCAATAGGGATCTCGGTCTCACCGAGATGGGATTGTAATCTCACTGTGTATGTCCATTACCAAAAACGGTCTCACCGAGTTTAGGTAATCGGTACTACTAAGATTACAATGCAAACTCTCTAGTTAACTTATTACCAAAATCGGTCCAACCGAGTTTAGTAATCGGTCCCACCGAGTTTGCCTGACCAACTCTCTGGTTAGCTTATTACCAAATCGGTCTCACCGAGTTTGTGTAATCGGTCTCACCGAGATTACGTTATGCCCTAACCCTAACCATATCGGTCCTACCGAGTTGCATATCGGTCCCACCAAAAATCTCTAACGGTCACTAGGTTTACTATTTCGGTCCGACCGAGTTTGTTGATTAGGTCCCACCGAGATTGGTAAATTGTGTGTAATGGTTGGATTTTGTGTGGAGGCTATATATACCCCTCCACCTCCTCTTCACTTGTGGAGAGAGCCATCAGAACACATCTACACTTCCAACTCATATGTTCTGAGGGAGAACCACCTACCCTTGTGTTGAGGCCAAGATATTCCATTCCTACCATATGAATCTTGATCTCTAGCCTTCCCCAAGTTGCTTTCCACTCAAATCTTCTTTCCACCAAATCCAAATCCTGTGAGAGAGAGTTGAGTGTTGGGGAGACTATCATTTGAAGGACAAGAGCAAGGAGTTCATCATCAACACACCATTTGTTACTTCTTGGAGAGTGGTGTCTCCTAGATTGGCTAGGTGTCACTTGGGAGCCTCCGACAAGATTGTGGAGTTGAACCAAGGAGTTTGTAAGGGCAAGGAGATCACCTACTTCGTGAAGATCTACCGCTAGTGAGGCAAGTCCTTCGTGGGTGATGGCCATGATGGGATAGACAAGGTTGCTTCTTCGTGGACCCTTCGTGGGTGGAGCCCTCCGTGGACTCGCGCAACCGTTACCCTCCGTGGGTTGAAATCTCCGTCAACGTGGATGTAGGATAGAACCACCTATCCGAACCATGCCAAAAACATCTGTGTCTCCAATTGCGTTTGAATTCTCCAAACCCTTCCCTTTACATTCTTGCAAGTTGCATGCTTTACTTTCCGCTGCTCATTTACTCTTTGCATGCTTGCTTGATATGTATTGTGTATGTTGAAATTGTGCCTAAAACTCCACTTAAACTGAAAAAGCTGAAAAACTGCAACTTTAGCACTAAGTGTCTAATCACCCCCCTCTAGACACACCTCTTCAAGGTCCTACAAGTGGTATCAAAGCTTTGGTTTCCATTGCCTTGGTTTAATCACCATTGGAGGAAGATGGATGTGTCTACTTTAGGGAGTCTTAGACATAGAGTGACTATTCTTGATGGAGAGTATTTTCATGAGCGGAAAAATGAGATGCTTGTAATTTTCAATCAATATCATTTGAACAAGTATATTGCTAGTCCTTGTGCACCTCATGTTGATCCTATGCATCCCACTCTAGATGAAGATATTGACATGATTCGCAATCTTAGAACCATTGAGCTCATCATTTGAGGATTGCCCAAAAACTTGATTGCTAGTTTACCTACTCTTAATTGTGCCTATGCTATATGGAAACTCCTTGAGGAACGATTTCCCGATTATTCCTTGAAAAATCTAGATGAAATTCTCCATAAATCTATTGCCTTGAGTAAGATGAACTCTAGTGATCCTAGTTTTGGTGATTGTCTATTTGAGCTTACTAATCTCAGGCACACTAAAGGAAATGTTGGAATCATTAGTGATATTATATCCGAAGCTATAAGAATTCATAAAAGTGACCACTTTGATGATCATTTATCTAACGAATTACTCTCTCTAGGAAATGATGAGTCACAAGATCATGTTGAACATGGATACTATGATGAGGATGATGATAATGACTTCGATCTTGATGATGCAATGAGACATTTTGGTCTCATGGCAAATCTTCGGGGATAAGCGTCAGGAGGAAAGGAATGGGTTCTCGACAGTGGATGTACTGATCATATGACCGGAGATGAAGAGATGTTCCGTGAGCTTGCTGAAAATGACGCCCCTCAAAAATATGTCACCTTTGGTGATAATTCAAAGGGTAAGGTGGTTGGCCTTGGTAAGGTGGCCATTTCACACGATAGCTCCATTCAAAATGTCATGCTCGTTGAATCTCTCGGCTACAACTTACTTTCAGTATCTAGACTTGCTGATTTCGGTTTGAATGTCCTATTTACTGAGGTATATTGCCAAGTGTTTCGTCGAGACAATCATAAAATGGTCTTTACCGGTATACGTAGAGGTGATCTTTACATTGTCGATTTCCCTAAAAAGGCTCAACCTAAAACTTGCTTTATCGCTAAATCCTCAAAAGGTTGGTTGTGGCATAGACGACTAGGTCATGTTGGCATGAGAAACCTTGACAAGCTTATTAAAGGAAATCATATCCTTGGAGTTAACGATGTCATATTTGATAAGGATAGACTTTGCAGTGCTTGTCAAGTAGGTAAACAGGTTGGAGGAAGGCATCCCGTGAAGAACATCATGACCACAAGGAGGCCACTCGAGCTACTTCATATGGATCTTTTTGGTCCCAATGCCTACAAGAGTCTCGGTGGAAATTCTTTTGGTCTAGTTATAGTTGATGATTATTCAAGATTTACGTGGGTGTTCTTTCTTGATGATAAATCGCAGGTTCAAAAAGATCTTCAAAAACTTCGCTAGGAAGGCCCAAAATCAGTTTGACATGAAGATCAAGAAGGTTCAGAGTGACAACGGAACGGATTTCAAGAACGCAAATGTGGACACATTTCTTGACGAAGAAGGGATTTCACACGAGTTCTCGGCTACGTACACACCTCAACAAAATGGAGTTGTTGAGAGGAAGAACCGGACGCTCATCGAAATGGCGAGAACGATGCTTGATGAGTACAAGACGCCGAAGCACTTTTGGGCAGAAGCGGTTGAGACAGCTTGTCATGCAACAAATCGCTTGTATCTTCACAAGCTACTCGGCAAGACGGCATACGAGCTCCTCACCGGTAACAAAACCCAAGTTGGATACTTTCGAGTATTCGGCTCAAAGTGCTACATTCTTGATAAGCATCATCGTTCAAAGTTTGCTCCTAAATCTCATGAAGGTTTCCTACTTGGTTATGGCTCAAACTCTCACACTTACCGTGTCTACAACAACTTCACCCGAAAGGTTGAAGAGACGGTAGATGTGAAGTTTAATGAATCTAACGGCTCGCAAGTAGAGCAATTGCCAATTGATGTAGGAGACAAAGACCCTTCAGAAGCAATCCAAGAGTTGTCCATTGGCAAAGTTCGTCCAACGGAGGTGAAGGAGAGTACTTCGTCCGTCCAAGTGGAAGCTTATACTTCACGACAAGGTGAACCAAGAATTGATACGGAAGTATCCACAAGTGGGACACACCAAGAAGAAGACGAGGAAATGCATCGAGACAAACATCAACAACCTCCTTCTCCACCACGACAAGAGAACGACAACGTCAACAATGAAGAAGGCCAAGAAGAAGAACAACATGAAGAAGATGTTCAACGAAGACCCAAGCAAAAGCTCTCACGAGTTCGAGCAAGAATTTCCAAAGATCATCCCGTCGAGCAAATCTACAATGATATTCAAACCGGGAGAATCACTCGCTCTAAAACTCGTTTAGCTAACTTTTGTGAAAACTATTCATTCATCTCTAGCAGTGAACCTATGAAGGTTGAAGAAGCATTGGAAGATCCGGATTGGATAAACGCTATGCATGAAGAGCTACACAACTTTGAGAGAAACCAAGTTTGGACATTGGTTGAGAAGCCCGACAACAACCACAACATCATTGGTACCAAATGGGTGTTTCACAACAAGCAAGATGAAGATGCACAAGTGGTTCGCAGCAAAGCACGTCTCGTCGCCCAAGGGTACACACAAGTCGAAGGTATGGACTATGGTGATACATATGCTCCCGTTGCTAGACTTGAGTCCATTCGCATCTTACTTGCCTATGCTAATCACCATAATATCACCTTGTACCAAATGGACATTAAAAGTGCTTTTCTAAATGGTGAAATAGAGGAGGAAGTTTATGTCAAACAACCTCCCGGCTTTGTCAATCCTAAGAAGCCAAATCATGTTTACAAACTTCATAAAGCTCTTTATGGTCTTAAACAAGCTCCTAGAGCATGGTATAAATGCTTGACCAAGTTCCTTATTGCAAGTGGTTTTGAAATTGGAAAAATTGATTCCACACTTTTTACTAAAAGAGTTAATGGAGAACTATTTGTATGCCAAATTTATGTTGATGATATCATATTTGGTTCAACTAACCCTCTTTTTAGTGAAAAGTTTGGAAAGCTAATGTCGAAGAAGTTTGAGATGTCTATGATGAGTGAACTCAAATTCTTTCTCGGTTTGCAAATCAAGCAAACTAAGGAAGGTACATTTGTATCTCAAACGAAGTACACCAAAGACTTATTCAAGAAGTTCAATATCCAAGAGTGCAAAGGTATGCCTACACCCATGCCTACTAGTGGACATAATGATTTGACCAAAGATGGTGAACCGGTTGATTAAAAGGTTTATCGCTCTATGATTGGTTCATTGTTATACCTATGTGCTTCATGTCCCGATATTATTCTAAGCGTGTGCATGTGTGCACGATATCAAGCTGCTCCTAAAGAATGTCATCTTAAGGCTGTGAAAAGGATAGTGAGATACTTAATCCATACACCAAATTTTGGCATTTGGTATCCTAAGAGGTCCTCTTTTGATCTTGTTGGCTATTCCGACTCGGATTATGCCGGAGAAAAGGTTGATAGAAAGTCCACTTCGGGTACTTGTCAATTTGTTGGTAGATATCTTGTGTCTTGGTCCTCCAAGAAACAAAACTCGGTATCCTTATCCACCGCCGAAGCGGAGTACATTGCTGCTGGTTCATGTTGTGCTCAATTACTTTGGATGACCCAAACTCTTAAAGATTATGGGATCTATGTGAAACATGTTCCAATGCTTTGTGACAATGAAAGTCCTATAAAAATTGGTCATAATCCTATACAACATTCTCGAACTAAGCACACTGAAGTTCGTCATCATTTCATTTGAGATCATGTTGCTAAGGGAGACATTGATCTTAAGCATGTTCGCACCGATAAGCAATTAGCGGATATATTCACTAAACCACTTGATGAGAAAGTGTTTTGCATGTTGAGAGGAGAATTGAACATCATTGATGCTTCAAACTTGGAGTAGGAACTCCATTGGATACATGCGAGGCATGAGCCTATGACTAATCCTTGATATTTCTCTTATGATGCTATTCATATGTCTTCGATATATTTGCACCTTGCATGTCATCTAACCCATGTAGGTACTTGGTTGAGTTTAATTCTATGAGATTGCAACTAACTCACATCATGAGCAATCTCTACATCAGCAAGTCTCTACACAACGGTGGTTGACGACAAGGAAGCACAAAACCATTCAAACATATCCTTTGACAAACTCTATGTTGAGCTTCATGATTGTCATTTTTGGATATACAAGTGCTCTTCCTTGCAATAACTAACCCATGTAGGTAGAATGAACTCAAATTACAAGTGGTGCTCCCAACACTTGATGAGCTACATCAACTTTGAGCACCCACACAAGTTCAACTACATGAGCAAGATCCACACCACCACCCAAGGTATGTTATTCCATCTTAGAGAAGCTTTACTTGAAGTCATGAGTCAAAGCAACTCAACAAGATGTGAATACATCAAGATGCTTAAACGAAAAATTGTAACCCCATTTTGAGCTTAAACGATGAGTATGACCTATGATCAAGTGTTCTCACTTGACTCCTAAGTCAATATACTCTAACATAGGTGACTATGTCACCGCCCAACTCTAGATGAAGTTCTCTCTTGTGTTTTTTTCTGTGTTATTGCATTTGTCCCTTGCATATTTGTTTCCCTCTTTTTTAAACAACAAAAAAAAACTTCATCTAGAATCTTCATTCTTTTCTTTTTGCTTATTTTTTTGCATATTTCTGCATCTAATTCCTTGCAAATTCTTCAGTTAATTCATTGCAAATCTTTGTGAGACCTTATTTGTCTAGTGAGCTGAGGTGACAAGTGTTTTTCTCTGTGATGAACTCGGTTTCACTAAAGTGTAGTTTTCGGTCCAACCGAATCTTTTCGGTACCACCGAAACATGCCACTCGGTGCCACCGATTTCACAACAGGAAAAATAGTTTGCCACTTGTTCCATATTTCTTCTGATCCAGCTCCACTCAATGAATCTTGTCCTCTACAAGCATCACATTTTTATCCATTGCTTTGTGCTAAGTCTCAAGGACCAAACCCATTCGACAGATTCCAGAAAGCCCTTCTTGGAAGTTGATGTCAAAGGGGAAGAGAGAGATCACATCAAAGCTTATCACCTACAAAGGACAAAGTATTAAGGGGAAGAGAATACTCAAGGATCCCAGATGCTTGATGTTCAAGAGGAGAGATGCCACATGTCTTTTTGGGGGGAAAGACATGTTCATATGTGCTTATTTGCATTAAGTTCTATCCATTTATATCTTTCAGCTCTGATTTTCTGTTCCCTATCTTCTCCCAATATCCCATGTCAGATTCAGGGGGAGAAAGACATCTAAGGGAAAGAAATCATTCAAATTCATTGCATATCTTTACTCTTGGGGACATGTCTAATTCAATGTGGTACCTTGTACTCACTTTCTACATGTCATCCCAGTCTTGGTATTCTTCTGGTTTCTTTTGGTTTGCTCTGGCTACTGGATGTACCTGTGTTATCTAACCTTGTTTGTGCAGGTTCATTCCATCCTAAGCCAACTCAAGACTACAAGGTAAGTATATGCATCAGAATCATGAGTATGAGGAATTCTTGCTTATGTACATACTATTCGCAAGAAGGACGCATGAGCATGAAGGTATTCTTCTTAATAATCTTTTGCTCTGATGCATGTGGCCAAGATACATGTAACACATTGCCTACTCTGTCATGATTATGCTCTCACATGCTTCTATATTTTATATTCATATGATTGCATACATGTAGGGTGAGCCTATGTTTGTTACATGTCCTTCCAAAGCTTTACTTGCTATTCTTTATATCTTTACCTAAAGCTTTGATGTATGTTGCCATCAATTACCAAAAGGGGGGAGACTAAAAGCACAAGTGCTCCCCAGGTGGTTTTGGTAATTAATGTCAACATATCTCTTGTTGGACTAACATTTCTATCTAGCATGTTTCAGATAAGTTCAACAATGGAGTGGCATGGACTAAAGGATGTGGGAACTCCTTCAAGATGCTAAGGACAAAGGATTGGCTAAAGCTTCAAGCTCAAGACTCTTCATTTTACATTTTAGTGATCCAAGATCACAATGAGTCCATAGGAAAAGCCAATACTATCAAGGAGGGATGAGGTGTTGCTTAATGAGCCTTTTGCTTGGTGTGCTTAATGATATGCTCCAAAACCCTCAGCTACTTTGCCACCTCCACATATGACCTAAACCCAAAGCCAAACTTGGACCTACCGATTCTTTCTATCCGGCGCCACCGAGTTTCACTTGTCATAGCCACTGCCAAACCCTAAGCAAATCGGTTTCACCGATAGGGATCTCGGTCTCACCAAGATGGGATTGTAATCTCACTGTGTATGTCCATTACCAAAATCAGTCTCACCGAGTTTAGGTAATCGGTACTACCGAGATTACAATGCAAACTATCTAGTTAACTTATTACCAAAATCGGTCCAACCGAGTTTAGTAATCGGTCCCACCGAGTTTGCCTGACCAACTCTCTGGTTAGCTTATTACCAAATTGGTCTCACCGAGTTTGTGTAATCGGTCTCGCCGAGATTACGTTATGCCCTAACCCTAACCATATCGGTCCTACCGAGTTGCATATCAGTCCCACCAAAAATCTCTAACGGTCACTAGGTTTACTATTTCGGTCCGACCGAGTTTGTTGATTCGGTCCCACCGAGATTGGTAAATTGTGTGTAACGGTTGGATTTTGTGTGGAGGGTATATATACCCCTCCACCTCCTCTTCACTCGTGGAGAGAGCCATCAGAACACATCTACACTTCCAACTCATATGTTCTGAGAGAGAACCACCTACCCTTGTGTTGAGGCCAAGATATTCCATTCCTACCATATGAATCTTGATCTCTAGCCTTCCCCAAGTTGCTTTCCACTCAAATCTTCTTTCCACTAAATCCAAATCCTGTGAGAGAGAGTTGAGTGTTGGGGAGACTATCATTTGAAGCACAAGAGCAAGGAGTTCATCATCAACACACCATTTGTTACTTCTTGGAGAGTGGTGTCTCCTAGATTGGCTAGGTGTCACTTGGGAGCCTCCGACAAGATTGTGGAGTTGAACCAAGGAGTTTGTAAGGGCAAGGAGATCGCCTACTTCGTGAAGATCTACCGCTAGTGAGGCAAGTCCTTCGTGGGCGATGGCCATGATGGGATAGACAAGGTTGCTTCTTCATGGACCCTTCGTGGGTGGAGCCCTCCGTGGACTCGCGCAACCGTTACCCTCCGTGGGTTGAAGTCTCCATCAACGTGGATGTAGGATAGCACCACCTATCCGAACCACGCCAAAAACATCTGTGTCTCCAATTGCGTTTGAATTCTCCAAACCCTTCCCTTTACATTCTTGCAAGTTGCATGCTTTACTTTCCGCTGCTCATTTACTCTTTGCATGCTTGCTTGATATGTATTGTGTATGTTGAAATTGTGCCTAAAACTCCGTTTAAACTGAAAAAGCTTAAAAACTGCAACTTTAGCACTAAGTGTCTAATCACCCCCCCTCTAGACACACCTCTTCAAGGTCCTACATCCCCTGAGCTTTTCTACAAGCTCTCTCATGCCTCCTGGCAGGGAGGCGGATGGCCACAAGGCTTTGGCAACGCCCTGCATCACCTGACGTACTTGTTCGTGCAGTTGTGAGAGCTCTGGCACAAGATCGCTTGTAGACCCGGGCATCTCCTACGCGAGACGACCCATCAGCATACCTACAGATATAACTCTGTCAGCCGGTTTCTTCGCCAAACTCTTTAAAGGTTCATTCAAGCACTTACTAAAAATGCCACGTCGAAGCCTCTTATTCTCCTTTACGGAGTCAGCAAGCTGGGCTCGAACATCTTTCGGTTCAGTGCCCAGCCGGGTATTGGCGTCTTGGAGCTCGTTTTTCTCCAGCCTAACCCGTGTAAGCACGCGCTCGCCAGCCTTTAGCTGTCGGTTAGCATGTTGCTCATCCCCTCGCACGACCTCTGGATTCACTCCGGAGTCATCTGCAGAATCTATTATTAGATTTGCACGCATGCCGCATACTACCTGGTACATGACATTCTTTGCAATAAAAGCAAATCTTACCCGATGGGGCCTTCTCAGACTCCTTTACCGCGGCAACTACGGCCTGAAGCTGGGCTTTACACTCCTCCAACTCTTGAGACAACTGGGTATTCTTCTCTGTAAGACCCTATGCAAACAATGATCCTTAAATTAGTCGTACCAACTGTTTCAAGTCTCAGGGGCTACTGTATACATAATTATTAGATTTTCTTACCCGTATATCCTTTACATACTGGTCCATGGCTCTGGAAAGACCATTTTGAGCAGCTCGGATGTACGCGTCTCCTGAGTTGAAGGCATCAAACGCCTCTCGGGAGAAACAAGCATCACGGAGTATGGCCCGGCGACGCCTGTGATTCATGGTGCTCTCCACCTTGAAATTTGTAGCGGATAGCCTATCCGCATCCCCTGTAGGAGGAACATCCGGCATTGGCCCCATGTTAGCATCCACCTCTAAGTCCGGCTCTGGAGCCCGACTGGTGGAGGCGTGACCGGCAACCTCTCCGGATATGGTCCGGCGAGCGTTTTTTCTACTAGGAAACATGGGCGTTATTACATTTTAAAAGACGACCAACACGGAGCGGGGTTCTCTTTCATACCTCTGCGACGGCGTCTCAGTCCTGACCGCCTTCCTTTTAAGCCTACCCGGCTTCGGTGCCCCTTGTCGGTGAGTCACTGCGGGTTCGGCATGGCGTCTCGAGGGCCTTCCCTGTAAAGCACCATACGTGTGTGGTAGGTGAAGTGCAGAAAAAGGGATCCTTCTTGGAAGTTAGGACTCCGGTTTTACTTACATGCGATGCAGCGAGTAGTCCCGGATAATAGGCTATGATGGCCACCACGGCACCGTCGCAACTTAATTGATAGAACTTCCTGTCAATAAACTCCACAAATGTGTCCGAATCTTCTTCAAGTCTGGGGTCGAGGGCCCGGTCAAGGTCCTCCGGTTGTGGAGGCGGGCTGTGGACCTCCCTTACAGCTTTTCGCAGTTCCTGCTATGAAATGGCAAGGTAAAGAATGCAGGAAGGTTGGGAGTAAAAAGTAGCAGCTCACCTAGCTTGGAGGGTTGTACATGGAGAATCCATCCCGTGGCTTGATGCGGATGAACTCCTCTTCCTCTCCTTTGTACAAATCGGACAGAATTTTTGCTAGAGCAGCGACTGAGTCCGGTCCCTTATGACCGCAGCGGGTGGCATCGTGTTCTCCGTTGATGTGCCACATGGGTTGCCCCTGATATTGAAGTGGCTGCACCCGCCGCATTATACATATTGACATAACCTCGATTACTGTCAATCCTGAATGGGACAGCGTCTGTATCCGACCCATCAGGTAAAGAACTTCCCCGTTATCTTCCTCCTGAGGGCTCCGAGGGCGCCAGCTGCGGCGTTTCTTCAAGAGAGCATTGTCAAACTCAGGAAGGCCCATCTGAATAGGGTCCGGGAGGGGACGTCCTCCATATAAAACCACTCCGAAGGCCAGTCTTCGGATGTCTTCTTCGGAGTACTGGACAGGTATCCGGTCCCGGCGATGCACCATATTTCGGCTCCGCCCACTTGATATATTAACCCTCCTGTGTATGGGGTACGAGGCAGAATAGCCTCTTCCATAGCTCGAAATGAGCTTCGCAGCCCAGAAACAGCTCACAAAGGGCGACATAGCCAGCGATGTGTAATATGGAGGCGGGAGTAAAGTTATGCAGCTGGAGTCCGTAGAACTCCAGGAGCCCGCGGAGGAACGGATGAATTGGAAATCCAAGCCCTGTTAATAAGTATGGGAGAAGTGTAACGCCCTCGATGCGGCTATATCTCCCACGTGTCGAAGCACGACTTAGAGGCATAACCGCATTGAAAGCAATGTCGCAAGTGAGGTAATCTTCACACAACCCATGTAATACATAAGGGAAAGAGATACATAGTTGGCTTACAGTCGCCACTTCACACAATACATAAATAAACATCCATCATCCAGATTACACTCAAGGTCCGACTACGGAACCAAAATGAAAGAAGACTACCCCAAATGCTACACAGATCCCCGATCGTCCCAACTGGGCTCCACTACTAATCATCAGGAAAAGACACATAGTAACGACCACGTTCCTCGTCGAACTCCCACTTGAGCTCGGATGCGTCATCTGCACTGGCATCGTTGGCACCTGCAATTGTTTTGGTAGAATCTGTGAGTCACGGGGACTCAGCAATCTCACACCCGCGAGATCAAGACTATCTAAGCTTAAAGGTAGGATAGGGTTGTGAGATAGAGCTACGGCAAGCGACTAGCATATATGGTGGCTACATTCGCAAAAGAGAGCGAGAAGAAAAGCAAAGCACGGTCGTGAAGCTAGAAGTGATCAAGAAGTGATCCTAGAACAACCTACGTCAAACATAACTCCAACACCATGTTCACTTCCCGGACTCCGCCGAGAAGAGACCATCACGGTTACACACGCAGTTGATGTGTTTTAATTAAGGTCAACTTCGGGTTTTCTACAACCGGACATCAACAAATTCGCATCTGCCTCATAACCACGGGCACGGCTTTCGAAAGATAATACCCTGCGGGGGTGTCCCAACTTAGCCCATTATAAGCTCTCACGGTCAACGAAGGATATTCCTTCTACCGGGAAGACCCGATCAGTCTCGGAATCCCGGACTACAAGACATTTCGACAATGGTAAAACAAGACCAGCAAGACCACCCGACTGTGCCGACAAATCCCGATAGGAGCTGCACATATCTCGTTCTCAGGGCACACCAGATAAGCTAAGTGTACAGGTATCAACATAACCCAAGTTGCCAAGGGACGGTCCCGCACGGTGCTCTAGTTTGGACCAGCACTCAGAGGAGCACTGGCCCGGGGGTTAAAATAAAGATGACCCTCGGGCTCGCGAAAACCCGGGGGAAAAAGGCTTAGGTGGCAAATGGTAAAACCAAAGTTGGGCCTTGCTGGAGGAGTCTTATTCAAAGCGAACTGTCAAGGGGGTCCCATAAATCACCCAACCGTGTAAGGAACGCAAAATCAAGGAACATAACACCGGCACGACGGAAACTAGGGTGGCAAGAGTGGAACAAAACACCAGGCATAAGGCCGAGCCTTCCACCCTTTACCGAGTATATAGATGCATTAATTAAATAATAGATATTGTGATATCCCAAAATAATCATGTTCCAACATGGAACAAACTTCATCTTCACCTGCAACTATCAACGCTATAAGAGGGGCTGAGCAAAGCGGTAACATAGCCAAACAAAGGTTTGCTAGGAAAGGATGGTTAGAGGTTTGACATGGCAATATGGGTGGCATGATATAGCAAGTGGTAGGTATCGCAGCATAGGCATAGCAAAAGAGTGAGCATCTAGCAAGCAAAGATAGAAGTGATTTCGAGGGTATGGCCATCTTGCCTGCAAGGTTCTCAGAGTTGTCGAAGGCTTGCTCCTCGTAAGCCTTCTCAACAGGTTCCTCGTTCACGTACTCGTCTCCCGGCTCTACCCAGAACAAGAACACAAGCAAAGGAACAACTATCAACCACGATGCAATGCACAAACAACATGATGCAAAACATGGCATGATATGCGAGATGTGGTATGCAATGCATATGCGTGCTCCGGAAGGAAAAAGATGAACAAGGCATAATCTTGGCAAACCAAGTATGCCACTGGAAAGGTGAGGTGATTTCGGTTGAAATCGATATAAAGATCACCGGAATCGGATGCACGGTTTGCGAATGACAAGCAAAACAAGAATGACATATTTCTGCATTTAACAGCATGATGCCACTTAGCATGCAGCAACAAATTAAGCTACTGCACCCAAACGTATCAAAAAAGCATATGGCAGTGATCTACTCAAGATGCTTGACAAAAGATGAACACTGAGCTACGGCTAAATCACACAATAACAGGTTCAAACAAGCATGGCAAA
This sequence comes from Aegilops umbellulata, assembly GCA_032464435.1. Classification (NCBI taxonomy): domain Eukaryota; kingdom Viridiplantae; phylum Streptophyta; class Magnoliopsida; order Poales; family Poaceae; genus Aegilops; species Aegilops umbellulata. The sequence goes on from CP136060.1 coordinate 97,333,885, forward strand.
AGTGCAAAAGATAACAGGTTCAGACTTAGTGAAAATACTATCATGCCAGAAATTAACATCAGGATGACATGTTTAGAGCAAGGAAACAACATTCTACAGCAACAGGACATAGCAAAATATGGCATGGCATGAATCTACTCAAAGCATTTAACAAAAGTCCCTTACTGACTATGATCCAAAAAGGAACAGGAAATATAATAGCACCCATGTCAATTAAGCAAGTTTCGTTACAGTTTTCAGACTTAGCAGAAAACTGGACATGTCAAAAACAGATAACAAGTAGGCATGTTTATGAGCTCGATGCACTCACTACAGAGCATTTCACTATAAACTAAGCATACACCCACCAAGAAGACATGGCATAGAAGCTAATGATGGCAAGAACAACATCATAGCATGCAAGGATCAACTACAACAAGCTTGGCAAAATCGAATAACATGTCAACAATCTGCCAGGAAACATTTTATAGTAAAAGTAGAGCTCGATTGACACAAGCTATGGCACTCCATAATTACAAAAAAAGGCATGTATGTATAGAGCAAATCCAAATGTTCAAAACATCCTTACTGATCATGCTCAAAAGAGGCATAGATCTCTTTGAAACAACATGAACACATGGCATAAAAATAACAGCATGGAATAACTTGTAGTCTCTGAAATCAGCAACATTATGATCCCTAGTTTGCATGCTTGTGCTAGTCACCACAGAGATCACAAAAATACATGGCATACACCCCTGGAAAGATAGCATGGCATATTGAAAAACACATGTAGGACTCAACTTCATAGGGTGCACACATCAATCATGGCAAAAATGACAAAAGTGCATGTTCTGAAACAGATCTGAAACTAACATCACATAGCCCTCTTCTAACAGCATTTCGGGCATCAAGATGAGCTCAAATGAAAATGATGCAATGAGATCAAAATGATGTACTCATCGAGGCAAACAATTCTATATGCTATACGCCCAAAACGGAGCCACAGGTGCAGAGATATGGCGAGTCAAAGTATGCAAGAAAATTAGGGTTACGGAAGGAAAAGTCAACCGCGAGATCTAGATCTGGATCCACTGTAGCGGGTACTGTAGCAGTTCGGCGGATCGAGGTCGGCGGACTTGCCGAGGTCGCTGGAGGGAGATTGCGAGGTGGCCGCGGGCGGCGGCGACGGCGGGAGGCGCGGGCGGCGGGGCGCACGGGGCGGCGCCGGCGCGGAGCTTCGGCGGCGGAGGTGGCCGGCGAGGCGGCGCGGTCCGCGCCGGGCGGAGGCGGCGGCGAGGAGGCTGCGAGGTGCGCCGGGGCGAGGAGGCGGCGAGGCGGGCGTGCGGGGCTTGGCCGGCGGGCGCGCGGGCCGGGCGGGCCCAATCCGGGCCCCGGTGGGCCGCGGCGGGTGCGGGGAGGAGAGAGGAGGTCGGCGCGCCACTTGGCGGCGCAGGGTTGGCTAAGGGAGGCGGCGGCGCTGAGGTGGCAGTCCGAGATTGGCCGGAGCGACGTGGCGGCGGTGGTGGACGCGTCCGGCGAGGGGTGGACGCGTCCGGCGGCGCGGGGAGGAGCTAGACTAGGGTTTCAACTGCGATTTGGACGGGGAAGGCACATATTTATAGGCAGAGGGAGCTAGGAAGCTCCAAATGAGGTGTGGTTTTCGCCCACACGATCGTGATCGAACGACGATGGACATGGGAGTGACTTAGATGGGTTATTGGGCTGATTTGGAGGGGTTTTGGGCTGCAACCCAAAAGAGGCTTTCATGGTTACCCGGTTAACCGTTGGAGTATCGAACGACCTCCGAATGACCCGAAACTTGACAGGCGGTCTACCGGTGCTATACCAAGGCCTCTTGACAAACCTCGGTCCATTCTGAGAAAGTTTGATACACGCTCACGGAAAAAGGTAAAAGGGGACGCCGGGGAACATAGGAGCGCCGGATTGCAAAACGGACAACAGGGAAAATGCTCGGATGCATAAGACGAACACGTATGCGAATGCGATGCACATGATGACATGACAAGAAATGCATGACAAGGACAAAATGCAGATGGTGATTTCCATACCTTTATCTAAATGGCTTCTCAACTTATGGTATATTCGAATTCAAGAAGGCATACCCGGGCCCCCTGGATGGGTTGGGAAAGCTCTCTGCTTGCTCCCCGCCATTGTAGGTGGCGAGCCTGGCTCCAATGGGGACCATATACGCTGGAGGGAGAAACCCCTGGGTCTGTAACTCTACTAATTGGCTATGAGGGATGGAGCACTTCTTCCAATTACCGGGCTTAGGGCTACGGGAGCGAGAGGAGGAGCTGCGATGGCCGGCCATGTTGGAATGGATTTTTCGGGCGCGCTCCGATGGATACTCGCTGTGGGAGGATGGTGTGATCTGGATCTGAGAATCCCCGTCTCTTTAATAGACGATTTACTCACATGGTTAGGGTGGCAAATGTAAAAATGCCCCGGCTTCTCACATTCGCTCGACACATGGAAGATAGCCATTATTAGGCGTGGAAGCCAAGGAGTGCAACATTTACGGGGAGCCGGACACTACTCAACAGTTACTTAGAATTTGGAGAAGAACCCGCCTTGCAATGATGAAGACAATCTGCGTGCCGGACTAATCGTCATTGAAGCCTGGTTCGGGGGCTACTAAGGGAGTCCTGGATTACGGGGTACTCGGGCAGCCGGACTATATACTTTAGCCGAACTGTTGGACTATGAAGATACAAGATTGAAGACTTCGTCCCGTGTCCGGATGGGACTATCCTTGGTGTGGAAGGCAAGCTTGGCAATACGGATATGTAGATCTCCTCCCTTGTAACCGACTCTGTGTAACCCTGGCCCCCTCCAGTGTCTATATAAACCGGAGGGTTTAGTCAGTAGGACAACAACAATCATACCATAGGCTAGCTTCTAGGGTTTAGCCTCTACAATCTTGTGGTAGATCAACTCTTGTAATACTCATATCATCAAGATCAATTAAGCAGGAAGTAGGGTATTACCTCCATCGAGAAGGCCCGAACCTCGGTAAACATCGTGTCCCCCGCCTCCTGTTACCATCCGCCTTAGGCGCACAGGTCGGGACCCCCTACCCGAGATCCGCCGGTTTTGACACCGACAGAGACGACAACGATACTATGATGGAGATCAAGGTGTCGCGCCGGTGACGATGGTGATCATGACGGTGCTTTGGAGATGGAGATCAAAGGCACAAGATGATGATGGCCATATCATCTCACTTATATTGATTGCATGTCATGTTTATCCTTTATGCATCTTATTCTGCTTGATTGACGGTAGCATTATAAGATGATCTCTCACTAGATTTCAAGGTACAAGTGTTCTCCCTGAGTATGCACCGTTGCCAAAGTTCGTCGTGCCGAGACACCACATGATGATCGGGTCTGATAAGCTCTACGTTCATATACAACGGGTGCAAGCCTGTTTTGCACACGTAGAAATACTCGGGTTAAACTTGACGAGCCTAGCATATGCAGATATGGCCTCGGAACACTGAGACCGAAAGGTCGAGTGTGAATCATATAGTAGATACAATCAACATAGTGATGTTCACCATTAAAACCTACTCCATCTCACATGATGATCGGACATGGTTTAATTGATATGGATCACGTGATCACTTAGATGATTAGAGGGATGTCTATTTAAGTGCTAGTTCTTAAATATGATTAGATTGAACTTTAATTTATCATGAACTTAGTACCTGATAGTATTTTGCATGTCTATGTTGTTGTAGATAGATGGCCCGTGCTGTTGTTCCATTGAATTTTAATGTGTTCCTTGAGAAAGCAAAGTAGAAAGATGATGGTAGCAATTACATGGACTAGGTCCGTAACTTGAGGATTATCCTCATTGCTACACAGAAGAATTACGTCTTGGAAGCACCGCTAGGTGCCAAACCCGCTGCAGGAGCAACACCAGATGTTAGGAACGTCTGGCAAAGCAAAGCTGATGACTACTCGATAGTTCAGTGTGCCATGCTTTACGGCTTAGAACCGGGACTTCAACGATGTTTTGAACGTCATGGAGCATATGAGATGTTCCAGGAGTTGAAGTTAATATTTCAAGAAAATTCCCGGATTGAGAGATATGAAGTCTCCAATAAGTTCTACAGCTGCAAGATGGAGGAGAATAGTTCTGTCAGTGAGCATATACTCAAAATGTCTGGGTATAACAGTCACTTGATTCAATTGGGAGTTAATCTTCCGTACGATAGTGTCATTGACAGAATTCTTCAATCACTGCAACCAAGCTACAAAAGCTTCATGATGAACTATAACATGCAAGGGATGGATAAGACAATTCCCGAGCTCTTCGCGATGCTAAAGGCTGCGGAGGTAGAAATCAAGAAGGAGCATCAAGTGTTGATGGTCAACAAGACCACCAGTTTCAAGAAAAAGGGTAAAGAGAAGAAGAAGGGGAACTTCAAGAAGAACGGCAAACAAGTTGCTACTCGGGGGAAGGAACCCAAGTCTGGACCTAAGCCTGAGATTGAGTGCTTCTACTGCAAATGGTCTGGCCACTAGAAGTGGAACTGCCCCAAGTATTTGGCAGATAAGAAGGATGGCAAGGTGAACAAAGGTATATGTGATATACATGTTATTGATGTGTACCTTACTAAAGCTCGCAGTAGCACCTGGGTATTTGATACTGGTTTTGTTGCTAATATTTGCAACTCGAAACAGGGACTACAGATTAAGCGAAGATTGGCTAAGGACGAGGTGACGATGCGCGTGGGAAATGGTTCCAAAGTCGATGTGATCGCCGTCGGCACGCTGCCTCTACATCTACCTTCGGGATTAGTTTTAGACCTAAATAATTGTTATTTGGTGCCAGCGTTGAGCATGAACATTATATCTGGATCTTGTTTGATGTGAGACGGTTATTCATTTAAATCAAAGAATAATGGTTGTTCTATTTATATGAGTAATATCTTTTATGGTCATGCACCCTTGAAGAGTGGTCTATTTTTAATGAATCTCGATAGTAGTGATACACATATTCATAATGTTGAAGCCAAAAGATGCAGAGTTGATAATGATAGTGCAACTTATTTGTGGCACTGCCGTTTAGGTTATATTGGTGTAAAGCGCGTTAAGAAACTCCATTCTGATGGACGTTTGGAAACACTTGATTATGAATCACTTGGTACTTGCGAACCATGCCACATGGGCAAGATGACTAAAACGCCGTTCTCCGGAACAATGGAGCGAGCAACGGATTTGTTGGAAATCATACATACTGATGTATGTGGTCCAATGAATATTGAGGCTCGCGGCGGATATCGTTGTTTTCTCACATTCATAGATGATTTGAGAAGATATGGGTATATCTACTTAATGAAACATAAGTCTGAAACATTGAAAAGTTCAAAGAATTTCAGAGTGAAGTGGAAAATCATCGTAACAAGAAAATAAAGTTTCTACGATCTGATCGTGGAGGAGAATATTTTTGTTAGAAGTTTGGTCTTCATTTGAAACAATGCGGAATAGTTTCGCAACTCATGCCACCCGGAACACCATAGCGTAATGGTGTGTCCGAACGTCGTAATCGTACTTTACTAGATATGGTGTGATCTATGATGTCTCTTATCGATTTACCGCTATCGTTTTTGGGTTATGCTTTAGAGATAGCTGCATTCACGTTAAATAGGGCACCATCTAAATCCGTTGAGACGACACCTTATGAACTATGGTTTGGCAAGAAACCAAAGTTGTCGTTTCTTAAAGTTTGGGGCTGTGATGCTTATGTGAAAAAACTTCAACCTGACAAGCTCGAACCCAAATAAGAGAAATGTGTCTTCATAGGATACCCAAAGGAGACTATTAGGTACACGTTCTATCACAGATCCGAAGGCAAGACATTCGTTGCTAAGAATGGACCCTTTCTAGAGAGGGAGTTTCTCTCGAAAGAAGTGAGTGGGAGGAAAGTAGAACTTGATGAGGTAATTGTACCTGCTCCCTTATTGGAGAGTAGTTCATCACAGAGACCGGTTCCTGTGACACCTACACCAATCAGTGAGGAAGCTAATGATGATGATCATGAAACTTCAGATCAAGTTACTACCGAACCTCGTAGGTCAACCAGAGTAAGATCCGCACCAGAGTGGTACGGTAATCCTGTTCTCGAGGTCATGTTACTTGACCATGACGAACCTACGAACTATGAGGAAGCGATGATGAGCCCAGAATCCGCAAAATGGCTTGAGGCCATGAAATCTGAGATGGGATCCATGTATGAGAACAAAGTGTGGACTTGGTTGACTTGCCCGATGATCGGCAAGCCATCGAGAATAAATGGATCTTCAAGAAGAAGACTGACTAATTCATCTCCAACATATCTACTTTTCCAAACACTTTTGCCCTTGTTTTGGACTCTAACTTGCATGATTTGAATGGAACTAACCCGGACTGACGCAGTTATCAACAGAATTGCCATGGTGTTATTTTTCTGCAAAAATAAAAGTTCTCGGAATGACCTGAAAATCAACGGAGAATTATTTTGGAATATATAAAAAATACTGGCGAAAGAATCAAGGACAGGGGCCCACACCCTGTCCACGAGGGTGGGAGGCGCGCCCCCTGCCTCGTGGGCCCCCTGGAGCTCCACCGACCTCAACTCCAACTCTATATATTCGTGTTTGGGGAGAAAAAAATCAGAGAGAAGGATTCATTGCGTTTTACAATACAGAGCCGCCACCAAGCCCTAATCTCTCTCGGGAGGGCTGATGTGGAGTCCGTTCGAGGCTCCGGAGAGGGGAATCTGTTACCATCGTCATCATCAACCATCCTCCATCACCAATTTCATGATGCTCACCACCATGCGTGAGTAATTTCATCGTAGGCTTGATGGACGGTGATAGGTTGGATGAGATTTATCATGTAATCGAGTTAGTTTTGTTGGGGTTTGATCCCTAGTATCCACTATGTTCTGAGATTGATGTTGCTATGACTTTGCTATGCTTAATGCTTGTCACTAGGGCCCGAGTGCCATGATTTCAGATATGAACCTATTATGTTTTCATGAATATATGTGAGTTCTTGGTCCTATCTTGCAAGTCTATAGTCACCTACTATGTGTTATGACCTGGCAACCCCGAAGTGACAATAATCAGGACCACTCCCGGTGATGACCGTAGTTTCACTACTAGGAAAAGGGCTATAGCTAATATGGACATTAATGGCGCACCATGTATGTGGTGCGCCACTGCTATATAGCAGTGGCGCACCAGATACAGGTGCGCCATTTGTGTCCTCATTACTAATGGCGCACCACACACACGGTGCACCATTACAAACATTTTTTAACTATTAATGGCGCACCACACACTATGTGCACTACTACTAACAATTTTTTTTACTTTTTTTTTCAAAACTAGTAGTGGCACACCAGGGTACAGTGTGCCATTACTAGTTCAAACTAGTAATGGCGCACCACAACCACGGTGCGCCACTACTAACATTTTTTTTGCAAAACTAGTAATGGCACACCACGTAACAGGTGCGCCATTAGTAACCAGGGTTACTAATGCCGCATTATTCGGTGGTGCGCCATTGGTAACCTGAGAGCAGCTAGATATTTTGGACAGCCACCTGCCACACTCACTTTCCCCACTTCATTCTCTCCACCTCCTCCTCCAAGCTTGTCTCGGATGCCTCCTCCTCCTCACCTCATTTGCACCATAGATTCACCCAAATTAAGTGGATAAATTACCTTTTTTTGATAGGTAAGTAAGGGGAAAGCTTTCTTTATGTTGTAGATCTACTTTTTTCTCCCTCCAACAATGTGCACATGCACTTTTTATGGCCTAGATCTACGTATGTTTGTGGTGTTGCATCTGTTTGTGGTGTTGCATATGTTTGTGTTTGTAGGTACCGGTATTTGAAATGCGATAGTTGCCAATATTTTGCCGGAATGTTGATTCATTTCCATTTCGGCGAGAATTTGGCACTATGCATTCTTTTTGGTCCTATTTTTAGGCAAAGTCATGCCAAATTTTTTCTTGGTTCTAAAATATCGTTTTGCTCTACCCCACAGGTGACCATGGTCCGCACGATGATCGAAGGCATCGTGAATAGATTTTTTAGCTCCGCGAAGGCCGAGATGCTTCAAAATAACGAGACGGAGATAAGATGTCCGTGTCGAAGATGCAAGCTGAAGAGCCTTATTACGGACCCGGATTCCAGACAGGTGCGGGACCACCTGCTCTCGTGCTTTCATGGATGGTTATCGGTGGCAAGGTGATGAAGATGACTATGAAGTCGTCCATGGGGGTCGAGCAAGAAATGAGGAAGGGCAACAAGACAACCACCGCGGCAAGGGCGGGCGAGAAGACGAAGAATCTCCAAGACATGATCACGATGGTGATGCAATACACAGTCATCATGTAGAAGATGCCGGACATGATGATGAGGAAGATCAAGACGAAGGGCATGATCATGAAGATGAAGATTCCAGAGCAGAGGACGATGGACCATCGATGGGCTGGGTGCAAGACCCTCATATTCAAGAGTTGCTTCTCAAGCAGACCGATAACGCAAGAGCTGCCACCCGAGAGAAGGCCAAGCTGGATCAACTGGAGATAGACGTGGTTACTCCATTGTATGAAGGATGCAGGCCCGAGGATACCCGCCTGAAAGTAACGCTCATGTCTCTAGAGATGAAGGTAAAACACAAAATGACCTACGCATGCTTCGACAAGAACATGTCATTCTAGCACGAACGTCTTCCCAAGGGGAACAAGTGCCCGACCAGTTTCGAGGAGGCAAAGAAAATCGTGTGTCCTCTAGATTTACCGCACGTGAAATACCATGTGTGCATGAACAATTGCATCATTTATTGGGACGAGCACACGGAGTCTACCATATGTCCGGTGTGCGGTGTCACTCGATACAAGAAGAGGAAGAAAGCTCCTCGAAAAGTGGTGTGGTACTTTCCGATCACTCCTCGTCTACAGCGGTATTTTGCGGACCCTAAGCTAGCAAAGCTCCTGCATTGGCACGCGAATAGGGAGGAGAAGAAGCGAGAAGATGAAGGAAATGATCCAGAGATAAATAAAAAAGACAAGATGCTGAGGCACCCTAAGGATGCGAGCCAGTGGCAAGGTTGAACTTCGAACACCCAGAATTTGGGGACGATCCAAGGAACATCGTGCTGGGCACGAGCATTGATGGAGTCAATCCGTTTGGCGGCCAGAGAAGCACACATAGCACCTGGCCTGTGTTTGTGTGGATGTACAACCTTCCCCCCTGGTTGTGTATGAAGAGGAAGTACATTCATATGAGTATGCTAATTGAAGGGCCGAAACAACCAGGGAATGACATCAATCTGTATATGGGGCTGCTGAAAGAGGAGCTAGACATGCTGTGGAAAACGCCAGCCAATACGTGGGACGCCGCAGAGAAAGAATATTTCCCTATGAGAGCCGCACTGCTCACGACGGTGCATGACTATCTCGGTTATGGATATCTCGCGAGGCAGGTGGTCCACGGATTTTCTGGATGCGTCAGGTACATGGATGACACAACGTATCGCCAGCTAGATAGAGACCCCGGGTCTTTGAAAACCGTGTTCATGGGACATCGGAGGTGGCTTCGCGATGATGACTCATGGAGAAAACGCAAGGATCTGTTCGATGGTGAAACCGAACCCCGAAGACGCCCGCGTACGAGGAGCAGCGAGGAAATAGACGAGCTGTTGAAAAATTGGAAAGATTGTCCATTGCCGGGAAAGAAGCAAAAGGCGCCAGAGCCGGGAAAGAAGCGAAAGGCGCCAGAGCCGCTGCTGAAGGTATGGAAAACAAGGTTTTTTTTCTGGGACTTGTCGTACTGGAAGATCCTCCGTGTGCCTCACAGCCTTGATGTCATGCATATCACGAATGACGTGTGCGAGAGTCTGTTTGGTACCCTGCTCAACATGCCAGAGAGGACCAAAGATGGGCCGAAAGCAAGGTCAGACTTGAAATCAATGGGCATCAGGGAGGAGCTTCATGCTAATGATGATGATGATGAGGCGAAGCAGGACACATAAAGTCGTCGCAAAGGCAAAAAGGCCAAGAAGATCGGAAATGACTACCCTCCCGCGTGCTTCACTCTAAGTTAGGAGGAGATCGAGCAGTTTTTCACCTGCCTTGTAGGAGTAAAACTTCCTTACGGTTACGCGGGGAAAATAAGCAGATATATAGACTCAGCGAAGCAGAAGTTCAGCAGGATGAAGTCTCACGACTGTCACGTGCTGATGACGCAGATACTTCCAGTTGCAATACGTGGGATCATGGACGCGCACGTTCGTGAAACGCTATTTGGCCTATGCAACTTTTTCGACGTCATCTCTTGGAAGTCGGTTGGCGTGAGGCAACTCAGAAGGCTAAAGGAAGAGATCGTGGTGATACTATGTGAGCTTGAGATTTACTTCTCGCCCGCATTCTTTGATGTTATGGTGCATCTGCTGGTCCATATCATGGAGGATATCATCCAACTCGGGCCGACGTTCCTGCACAGCATGATGTCGTTCGAAAGGATGAATGGTGTCATCAAAGGATACATTTGCAACATGTCACATCCAGAGGGAAGCATAGCCAGGGGCTTTCTGACCAAAGAGTGCATCTCCAACTGCACGAATTATCTAGGCATCGAGAACCCCGTTGGTCTTCCCGTCAACAGGCACCTCGACGGGCTCGCTGGATGGGGTCACCGCGATGGTCGCCGCGAAATGCATGTCGACTTCGAGGGTCGACTCGCCGACTTTGAAAGAGCAAACCTAGTCGCACTACAGCACATAGACGTGGTCGATCCTTGGGTGGTATAGTGATAACCCACAAGTATAGGGGATCGCAATAGTTTTCAAGGGTAGATTATTCAACCCAAATTTATTGATTCGACACAAGGGGAGCCAAAGAATATTCTCAAGTATTAGCAGTTGAGTTGTCAATTCAACCACACCTGAATAACTTAGTATCTGCAGCAAAGTGTTTAGTAGCAAAGTAATATGATAGTAGTGGTAGCGGTAACAAAAACAAAAGTAAAGAAGCAAAAGTAATATTTTTGGTGTTTTGTAGTGATTGTACCAGTAGCAACGGAAAAGTAAATAAGCGAGAACTAATATAGGAAAAGCTCGTAGGCATTGGACCGGTGATGGAGAATTATGCCGGATGCGGTTCATCATGTAACAAGCATAACATAGGGTGACATAGAACTGGCTCCAATTCGTCAATGTAATGTAGGCATGTATTCCGAATATAGTCATACGTGCTTATGGAAAAGAACTTGCATGACATCTTTTGACCTACCCTCCCGTGGCAGTGGGTTCCTAATGGAAACTAAGGGATATTAAGGCCTCCTTTTAATAGAAAACCGGAACAAAGCATTAGCACATAGTGAATACATGAACTCCTCAAACTATGGTCATCACAGCGAGTGGTCCCGATTATTGTCACTTCGGGGTTGTCGGATCATAACACATAGTAGGTGACTATAGACTTGCAAGATAGGATCAAGAACACACATATATTCATGAAAACATAATAGGTTCAGATCTGAAATCATGGCACCTGGGCCCTAGTGTCAAGCATTAAGCATAGCAAAGTCATAGCAACATCAATCTCAGAAATTGGTGGATACTAGGGATCAAACCCTAACAAAACTAACTCGATTACATGATAGATCTCATCCAACCCATCACCGTCCAGCAAGCCTACGATGGATTACTCACGCACGGCGGTTAGCATCATGAAATTGGAGATGGGGGATGGTTGATGATGATGACGGCGACGAATCCCCCTCTCCGGAGCCCCGAACGGACTCCAGATCAGCCCTCCTGAGAAGTTTTAGGGCTTGGCGGCGGCTCCGTATCGTAAAACGTGGTGATTTCTTCTCCTTGATTTTTTTCCTCCCCGAAAGCAAATATATAGAGTTGGAGTTAGCATCGGAGGAGCTCCAGGGGGCTCACGAGGTAGGGGGCGCGCCCTAGGGGGGGCGCCCCCCACCCTCGTGGACAGGTGGTGGGCCCCATGGCCTTCATCTTTTGCAACAATTTTTTATTATTTTCGAAAAGATGTTCCGTGAAGTTTCTGGTCATTCCGAGAAGTTTTGTTTCTGCACATAAATAACACCATGGCAATTCTACTGAAAATAGCGTTAGTCCGGGTTAGTTTCATTCAAATCATACAAGTTAGAGTCCAAAACAGGGGCAAAAGTGTTTGGCAAAATAGATACGACGGAGACGTATCAACTCCCCCGAGCTTAAACCTTTGCTTGTCCCCAAGCAATTCAGTTGATAAACTGAAAGTGATAAAGAAAAACATTTACAAACTCTGTTTGCTCTTGTTGTTGTAAATATGTAAAGCCAGCATTCAAGTTTTCAGCAAAGGTTATAACTAACCACATTTGCAATAATTCTCAGGTCTCATATGTACTCATATCAATAGCATAATCAACTAGCGAGCCATAATAATAAATCTCGGATGACAACACTTTCTCAAAACAATCATAATATGATATAACAAGATGGTATCTCGCTAGCCCTTTCTGAGACCGCAAAACATAAATGCAGAGCACCTTTAAAGATCAAGGACTGACTAGACATTGTAATTCATGGTAAAAGAGATTCAATCATAGTCATACCCAATATAAATTAACAGTAATGGATGCAAATGACAGCTGCACTCTCTAGCTAGTGCTTTTAATAAGAGGGTGATGACTCAACATAAAAATAAATAGATAGGCCCTTCGCAGAGGGAAGCAGGGATTTGTAGAGGTGCCAGAGCTCGGTTTTGAAATAGACATAAATAATATTTTGAGCGGCATACTTTCATTGTCAACATAACAACTAAGAGATGACGATATCTTCCATGCCACACACATTATAGGCGGTTCCCAAAAAGAATGGTAAAGTTTATACTCCCCCTCCACCAACAAGCATCAATCCATGGCTTGCTCGAAACAACGAGTGCCTCCAACTAACAAGAGTCCCAGGGGGAGTTTTGTTTGCAATTAATTTGATTTAGTTTGCATAAAGCATGGGACTGGGCATCCCGGTGACCAGCCATTTTCTCGTGAGTGAGGAGCGGAATCCACTCCTCTTGAGCATAACCCGCCTAACATGGAAGATAAGGGCAACCCTAGTTGATACATGAGCTATTCGAGCATACAAAACATAATGTTTGTTTGAAGGTTTAGAGTTTGGCACATACAAATTTACTTGGAACGGCAGGTAAATACCGCATATAGGAAGGTATGGTGGACTCATATGGAATAACTTTGGGGTTTAAGGGATTGGATGCACAAGCAGTATTCCCGCTTAGTACAAGTGAAGGCTAGCAAAAGACTGGGAAGCGACCAACTAGAGAGCGACAACAGCCATGAACATGCATTAAAATTAATTAATAAACATTGGATGCAAGCATGAGTAGGATATAACCCACCATGAACATAAATATTGTGAAGGCTATGTTGATTTTGTTTCAACTACATGTGTGAACATGTGCCAAGTCAAGTCACTTAAATCATTCAAAGGAGGATACCACCCCATCATACCACATCACAACCATTTTAATAGCATGTTGCCACGCAAGATAAACCATTATAACTCACAGCTAATCAAGCATGGCACAAGCAACTATGATCTCTAATTGTCATTGCAAACATGTTTATTCATAACAAGTTGAATCAAGAACGATGAACTCATCATATTTACAAAAACAAGAGAGGTCGAGTTCATACCAGATTTTCTCATCTCAGTCAGTCCATCATATATCATCATAATTGCCTTTCACTTGCACGGCCGAACGATGTGAATAATAATAAGAGTGCACATGCATTGGACTAAGCTGGAATTTGCAAGCATTCAATAAACAGGAGAAGACAAGGCAATATGGGCTCTTGGTTAAATCTACAATAATGCATATAAGAGCCACTTCAACAATTTAATTATGGTCTTCTCCTATCGACACCCAAAGAAAAGAAAAGAAATAAAAACTATTTACACGGGAAAGCTCCCAACAAGCAAAAGAAGAACGGGAAATATTTTTGGGTTTTTATTTTTAATTATTACTACTACAGCAAGAAAGTAAACTAGCTAGAAGCTATTACTAATTTTTTTTGGTTTTTCTTAAGGTTTAACAAACACAAGAGAAGAAAGAAAGAAAAAGAAAATAAACTAGCATGGATATTACAATGAAAGAGTATGAGCACCGACATCTAGCAATGAGTGTGTGTAAACATAAATGTAATGTCGGTGGGAAATACATACTCCCCCAAGCTTAGGCTTTTGGCCTAAAATGGTTCATTCCAGGGATAGCCTGGCGGATACCCGTAGGTGTAGCTGGGGTCGTACTGTGATGAAGAAGACTCTGACTGCCACTGGCTGGCAGCCATCTCCTGATCCCAAGAATAAACAGACTATCGTGGAGGCTCATATTGTGGTTCCGTCTCCGGGGCTGGTGTAGGATTCCGGTAGGCTTGAACGGCCGCCCACGGAACAAGATAAGGACCTTCAGACAAATTAAACAAGGAAGGAGCAGGCAAAGTAATAGTCTTAGGGTGATGTCTATTAAAGTACAATTTATATTTAAGCTCCCCTTCCCTGCCCTTAACAATAAAATCATGCGCTAGCATACTCTTATAATCTAAATAAGCACTAGGCAGCAATTTTTCTTCTTGCTCATAAAGCCTAATGGGTATGTTAAAATGTGCAGCTAGGCGTGAAGCATAAATGCCTCCAAAGATGGGGCCTTTTGTACGGTTCAAACTTAACCGTTTAGCAATAATTCCGCCCATACTGACAGTGTTATCGCGGTATAAACCGTGGAACAAAATGATAATATCAGGAACACTAAGGTTTCCATAGTTCCCGCGACCAATCAAACAACGACTAGCAAATATGGCAAAGTAGTGTAAGACAGGAAAATGTATGCTAGTGATTCGTGCATCGGAAATCTTCCTGGTTTCTCCCATAGTGACGGTGTTAATAAATTCTTCCACATCTTTACGGTGTGGTTCATCTAAAGTGCCCTCGAAGGGTATTTTGCAAACCTTGCAAAATTCAGCTAATGGCATCTTCTTATAAATGAAACTCTACTGAAGGAGGTGATTCCTTAGGAAAGTAGTAGAAGTTTTGCACAAAAAGTGAGTAAGAGATACTGATGACGTCGATCGCGAAGGAAGTTGGTGAGGCCAGCATTATCAGCCAATGAATAAAAATCCTCATAAATCCCGGCTTGCCTCAAGAAGTCATCGGAAGGCCATTCACACGGCCGGACCTCCGCAGTACGAGGCAAATTATATTTGGGCCTCTGTGCTTCTTCATTTTGCTTTTCCTTCGAGCTTCGGCTCGATGAACCCCTCAAAAGTCTCTTCATTATTTTCTGAAATATTCTGAATTTTTTAGTAACTTCAGACAAAAGTGAACAAAGCTCAACAAAATTGATAGCAACTACTCCTACAAGTGCCTAGAGCCTATATCAAGCATTAGAACTACTTGGAACCATATAAATTTGACATGCAAGCTCAAGAACATAGTCACCTAGGCATCACAATTTTGCAATGAATAAACCACTAGAACAAAAACTAATTGGACCAATGGAGGAGTCACATACCAAGGAACAATCTCCCCAAGCAGTTTTGTGAGGGGTGCTTTGAGCAAGGAGATCGAAAATCACAGCAAAGTGAGCTAGAACTCGTGCTTGAGTTGGATATTCATGTTTGTGGGAGGAAGAAGAAGAGGATGGGTGCAGGAATAAGTGGAGGAGGGCCACCGTGGGCCCACGAGGCAGGGGGCGCGCCTTGGGGGGTAGGGCGCGCCCTCCACCCTCGTGGCCAGGTGGTTCACCCCCCTGGGGTGTTTTCAGTTCCATAAATCCTCAAATATTCCAGAAAAAATCATATTAAATTTGCATGGCATTTGGAGGACTTTTATTTTTGGGATATTTTTATATTGCACAGATAAATCAGAAAACAGACAGAAAAATACTATTTTACTTTATTTCAACTAAATAATAGAAAGTAGAGAGAGGGTACAGAAGGTTGTGCCTTCTAGTTTCATCCATCCCATGCTCCTCAAAAGGAATCCACTAACAAGGTTGATCAAGTTTTGTTATTGAACTCATTCCGAATAACATGAAACCGAAGAAATTTTGAATAACACTATGTTACCTCAACGGGGATATGCACATCCCCAATAATAAGAATATCATTTTTTTTCTTGACAGTAGGGAGAGGAAATTCAAAACCTCCAAATATAATCGATGGAATTTTTCCAATAGAGTTGATACTATGAACTTGAGGTTGTTTCCTCGGAAAGTGTACCGTATGCTCATTACCATTAACATGAAAAGTGACATGGCCTTTGTTGCAATCAATAACAGCCCCTGCAGTATTTAGAAAAGGTCTTCCAAGAATAATAGACATACTATCGTCCTCGGGAATATCAAGAATAACAAAGTCCGTTAAAATAGTAACGTTTGCAACCACAACAGGCACATCCTCACAAACACCGACAGGTATAGCAGTTGATTTATCAGCCATTTGCAAAGAAATTTCAGCGGGTGTCAACTTATTCAAGTCAAGTCTACGATATAAAGAGAGAGGCATAACACTAACATCGGCTCCAAGATCACAAAAAGCAGTTTTAACATAATTTCTTTTAATGGAGCATGGTATAGTAGGTACTCTTGGATCTCCAAGTTTCTTTGGTATCCCACCCTTAAAAGTATAATGAGCAAGCATGGTGGAAATTTCAGCTTCCGGTATCTTTCTTTTATTTGTAACAATATCTTTCATATACTTAGCATAAGGATTCATTTTGAGCATATTAGTTAATCGCATATGCAAAAAGATAGGTCTAATCATTTCAGCAAAGCGCTCAAAATCCTCATCATCCTTTTTCTTGGATGGTTTGGGAGGAAAAGGCATGGGTTTCTAAACCCATGGTTCCCTTTCTTTACCATGTTTGCTAGCAACAAAGTCTCTCTTATCATACCGTTGATTCTTTGATTGTGGGTTATCAAGATCAACAGTAGGTTCAATTTCTACATCATTATCATTACTAGGTTGAGCATCATCATGAACATCATCATTAACATTTTCATTAGGTTCATGTTCATTACCAGATTGAGTTTCAGCATCAGACATGGAGATATCATTTGGATTCTCAGGTGGTTCAGCAATAGGTTCACTAGAAGTTTGCAAAGTCCTATCATTTTTCTTTTTCTTCTTTTTAGAAGAACTAGGTATATCAATATTATTTCTCTGAGAATCTTGCTCAATTCTCTTAGGGTGGCCTTCAGGATACAAATGTTCCTGAGTCATTCAACCAGTTCTAGTAGCCACTCTAACAGCATAATCATTTTTCTTACTATTCATTTCATTGAGAAAATCATTTTGAGCTTTAAGTACTTGTTCTACTTGAGTGGTAACCATAGAAGCATGTTTGCTAACAAGTTTAAGTTCACCTCTAATATTAGCCATATAATCACCCAAGTGTTTAAGCATATCGGAATTGTATTTCAATTGTCTACCAAAATAAGCATTAAAGTTTTTCTTTTTTGACAATAAAATTATCAAACTCTTCTAAGCATTGTCTAGCAGACTTATAGTGAGGAATATCACCTTCATCAAATCTATAGAGAGAATTTACCTTTACTACATGTGTCGGGTTATCAAGACCATTAGTTTCTTCAATAGGTAATGGATGAAGGTCATATGTTTCTTCAACAGGCGGTAGATTAAGACCATGTATTTCTTCAACAGGAGGTAAATTCTTAACATCTTCAGCTTTAATACCTTTTTCTTTCATTGATTTCTTTGCCTCTTGCATATCTTCAGGACTGAGAAATAGAACACCTCTCTTCTTCGGAGTTGGTTTAGGAACAGGTTCAAGAGAATTAAACCATATCTTAGCATCACCCTTTAATGAGAACGGAAATATTTTAAGGATATAAAAGTAGCGAGATCTCTCACCATTAGTGAACAGGGTGGCTATATCATTCAATTTAGTAAGGTGTGCCACAACAGTTTCAGATTCATGGCCATGAAAAGGATCGGATTCAACCAAAGTAATGATATCAGGATCAACAAAGAATTCATAATCCTTATCGGCAACACAAATAGGTGAAGTAGCAAAAGCAGGGTCAGGTTTCATTCTATCTTTAAGAGATTGCTTATTCCATTCAACTAATAACCTCTTGAGTTCATATCTATCTTTGCAAGCTAGAATAGTGGCAGAAGATTCCATATCAAAAACATAACCTTCAGGAATAACAGGCCTGTCTTCATTGTCACTTTCATCAATATTATCGTTTTCAACAATTTCTTTCTCTCTAGCCCTAGCAATTTGTTCATCAAGAAATTCACCAAGTGGCACAGAAGTATCAAGCATAGAAGTAGTTTCATCATAAGTATCATGCATAGCAGAAGTGGCATCATCAATAACATGCGACATATCAGAACGAATAGCAGAAGCAGGTTTAGGTGTCGCAAGCTTACTCAAAACAGAAGGTGAATCAAGTGCAGAGCTAGATGGCAGTTCCTTACCTCCCCTCATAGTTGAGGGATAAATTGTTGTCTTAGCGTCTTTCAAGTTCTTCATAGTGTCCAGCAGATATAAATCCCAAGTGACTCGAAGAATAGAGCTATGCTCCCCGGCAATGGCGCCAGAAAATAGTCTTCATAACCAACAAGTATAGGGGATCACAACAGCTTTCGAGGGTAGAGTATTCAACCCAAATTTATTGATTCGACACAAGGGGAGCCAAAGAATATTCTCAAGCATTAGAAGTTGAGTTGTCAATTCAACCACACCTGGATAACTTAGTATCTGCAGCAAAGTGTTTAGTAGCAAAGTAATATGATAGTAGTGGTAACGGTAACAAAAACAAAAGTAAAGAAGCAAAAGTAATATTTTTGGTGTATTGTAGTGATTGTAACAGTAGCAACGGAAAAGAAAATAAGCGAGAACCAATATAGGAAAAGCTCGTAGGCATTGGACCGGTGATGGAGAATTATGCCGCATGCGGTTCATCATGTAACAAGCATAACATAGGGTGACATAGAACTAGCTCCAATTCGCCAATGTAATGTAGGCATGTATTCCGAATATAGTCATACGTGCTTATGGAAAAGAACTTCCATGACATCTTTTGTCCTACCCTCCCGTGGCAGCGGGGTCCTAATGGAAACTAAGGGATATTAAGGCCTCCTTTTAATAGAGAACCGGAACAAAGCATTAGCACATAGTGAATACATGAACTCCTCAAACTATGGTCATCCCCGGGAGTGGTCCCGATTATTGTCACTTCGGGGTTGCCAGATCATAACACATAATAGGTGACTATAGACTTGCAAGATAGGATCAAGAACACACATATATTCATGAAAACATAATAGGTTCAGATCTGGAATCATGGCACTCGGGCCCTAGTGTCAAGCATTAAGCATAGCAAAGTCATAGGAACATCAATCTCAGAACATAATGGATACTACGGATCAAATCCTAACGAAACTAACTCGATTACATGATAGATCTCATCCAACCCATCACCGTCTAGCAAGCCTACGATGGAATTACTCACGCACGGCGGTGAACATCATGAAATTGGTGATGGAGGATGGTTGATGATGACGACGGCGACGAATCCCCCTCTCCGGAGCCCCGAACGGACTCCAGATCAGCCCTCCCGAGAGTTTTTAGGGCTTGGCGGCGGCTCCGTATCGTAAAACGTGATGATTTCTTCTCCTTGATTTTTTTCTCCCCGAAAGCAAATATATAGAGTTGGAGTTGGCGTCGGAGGAGCTCTAGGGGGCCCACGAGGTAGGGGCGCGCCCTAGGGGGCGCGCCCCCCACCCTCGTGGACAGGTGGTGGGCCCCCTGGCCTTCATCTTTTGCAATGATTTTTTATTATTTCCGAAAAGATGTTCCGTGAAGTTTCAGGTCATTCCGAGAAGTTTTGTATCTGCACATAAATAACACCATGGCAATTCTGCTGAAAACAGCGTCAGTCCGGGTTAGTTTCACTCAAATCATACAAGTTAGAGTCCAAAACAAGGGCAAAAGTGTTTGGAAAAGTAGATACGACGGAGATGTATCATACAACACAAAACCTTTATTGAGAAGACGTACAATGACCGAGGCCAACAGAGGAAGGACGGAGATATAATCAAAGAGCACAACTCATGTTTCACGCGTTGGTTCAAGGAGAAGCTTCTGTCGTACCCTTTACATGAGGATTCTTCCGCGGAAGAAAAACTCATATTCGCCTTGTCACAGGGCGCCGAGCACAACCTGATGACCTATGAGGCGTACGATATCAACGGCTACACATTCTACACCGAGGGAAAGGACATGAAGAGCTATGGTTATCAGAACTCTGGCGTAATGATGGAATCCTACACTAGTAACGACAAGGACAGATACTACGGAAGGATCGATGAGATCTGGGAGCTGAGCTACGCTGGAGAGAAGGTCCCGATGTTCCGTGTCAGATGGGCCAAGAGCGTCCTAAAATAAGACCGGTATTTCACCACCATGGTTATACCCGAAGCCAAATCCAAGACCGCGGGCGCAAACGTCACCGCGAAAAATGAGCCATGGGTACTGGCTTCCCAAGTGGACCAATTCTTCTTCATTACCGACCCGTCAAAGCCCAGTCGTGTTGTCACGAGGAGAGGCAAAAGGAAGATCATCGGAATGGATGGAGTCGCTAATGAGCAAGACTTCGACAAGTGCGGCGACCCGAAGATGGAACATGACGACAACGATGAAGTGCCATACACCACAATAAGAAGCAGGACCACCCTACCTAAAGGACGTCTGTTCAACAGAAGAACTCCATTTGCGTAAAAGAAGGGCAAGAAGATTGTGAAAAGATAGCTAACTAAGATCGATTGTATTTAAATCGTAGTCTTCATTTCTCGATTGTATTTCGACATATTGAAATGATATTTCTTCTGTTCTAGTCCTCATGAATATTTATTTATGTTTTTTATGGTATTGAATTTCTAACTCAGAAAAAGTATTGAATTTGTTAATATTTTTTGAACTCATGAATATTTTTAAATTTCATGGGCACTTTTTGAATTCATGAATATTTTTTCAAATTTGATGATATTTTTTCATATTCATAAATGTTGACAATAACCAACCTTTTGGCGACATTCCTCAAGAATTAGGTTATTTGGTCAACTTAGAGATCTTGTTCCTTGATAATAACCAACTTTTTGACCAAACCTTTTTCCTATTTAGAGCGAAACATGGCCCACAACAATGAGGCCGGCGGTTCGGGCAAGGCATTCTGGGAGCTGTCCCAGGAGATGGAGGAAGAACCTCACCGCTATGAGGACGCCGCGGAAGACACCGATCCTGACTACACAACCCCTAGTGGCGTCGGGGATGACATCACTGATGGTGCCGCCGAGGATGCCACCACTGATGATGGCAGCGCACACAGAGATGGCAGATAACTGAAGAGGCAACGGAAGGACCGGCGCCCGAACATGCTCGGCACCGTCAAGGAGGAATTTACTGAAGTGTCCTCCGAGGGGCATCCAACGGCGCCCAAAGAAATATTCAAGGGGTACGTGGGACAGCTCGGGTGCATTCTCTGGAGCACCATCTCGATCAACACCGATAACCTAAGGCATCGTGACCGAGGGAATTTGCGCAACCTCCTCTTCACAAAGCTGCACGAACGATACAAGTTCCCCGGTGACTTCGCAAACACACGCCTCTCAGGGAATAAAGTGAACAGTGCCGCCCTCATGAAGATGAGCACGGCCCTGGCTACTTGGAGAGCCGCGGTGAAGAGAATGATTGAAAAAGGTGATAGTTATGAGAAGATCAAGGAGAAAAATCCTTCGATCAGCGAAGAC
This sequence comes from Aegilops umbellulata, assembly GCA_032464435.1. NCBI lineage: Eukaryota > Viridiplantae > Streptophyta > Magnoliopsida > Poales > Poaceae > Aegilops > Aegilops umbellulata. The sequence continues at coordinate 97,355,754 of CP136060.1, forward strand.
TACCTGGAGTTCAAGATCAAGTGCGAGAGCAATGCAATCATGGAATCAAGTCAGTGGGAGAAAGATATGCGGGACTTGAACTTAGGGGTCCACAAACTCGGTCCCAACGGTTACAGAGTGGCGGAACCTATATGGGACAAGGAGCACGTGGAGCGTGCCGAGCAAGGCTACCGCCCCTCTTCGAGAAATACCATGACAAGCAGACCAGGAACTATGTCAGGGCCCGGTACAAGATTGACCCGGTAACCAAGGAGCTTACCACGGATCCGAAGACCAAGGCGCTTGAGCTTGTTCTGGTAAGGAATACACCCCTGCGTAATTAGCCCCATATGGTTGCATTCTAATTAATGAAGCCAAATTTCTAAATGGTTCACGTTCCTTCCGCAGGACACTGAAAGCAGTAGCACGGGGTCGTCTAAGAGCTCCCCTTGGGACACCACTTTAAATAGGGCGTTGAATGTAATGAAAAAAAAGGATAAGCTTAGTAAGCCGTCGTCAGCTGGTCGTGTGGCCGGCAAAGGCTTGTCCAAGAAATGGTCGAAATACTATACCGCTGGGCGAAAGGAGAGAAAGACCAGCTCAGAAAGCCAGGAGCACGAGGTTCAAGAACTCAAGGCACAAGTGGCGCGGATTCCGGAGATAGTCAAAGAGCAAGTGCGAGACCAACTGGGAGCGACGATCACTGCCATTGTGCCTACCTTGATTGAGGGGCTATAGGCGTGGATGGCGGGCGGCCAACAGGGGCCGCCCCCGATTCCCAGCTTCACGGGCAGCAACTCGCGCAACGCGCCGGCGGCGCCATTGGTGTCTCCGGCGGAGGCTGCATTGGTGTCTCTCGCGGCGGTGCAGGCATTGCAGCTTAATGCACCCGGGTGTGGGAAGAATACGCCGGCCAGCACCTCGGCAGCAAGCGGCCCCTCCGTCACTTGCATGCCCGCCGTTGGCGGTGCCTCGACATTAGTTGAGCTCGACGCCATTACGGTAACTAATTAAGCCTCTCGGCCTATGACTTCATCTCCTTGCCTTTGACTAGGCATCCCTGACGCCCTACATGTTTTCGCAGGGCGCCGCCGACGTTCCATGCACTCTCCTGCACTTCGTGGACGGCGAGTTGATCGATGTCGCCAAGGCCAGAATCGTTCAACCGGGCAACCACCTATTCCACGGTAATTCGATGCCACCCAACGTGTATAGGGTTCAACTGGTTCGGGTGTTGCGGGGCTGCGACGACTTGTTACCTCTGTTTCGACCCCTGGGGCCTACGAAGATGATGTGATGACCCTCGGTGCCTGCTTAAGCTGGCCCTGCTTTCGCCGAAGAGCTAGATTCGTTTGGGGGCGGGGGACACCACCCCACAGACAACACCGCTAGTCGTGCCGGCGCCAAGCCATGGCAAGACCGCCGCAACGCTACCGGACATGCCGGACATGCATATGGCACATGATCCGGACATGCATATGGCACAGGATCCGGAAGACGACGACGACGGTACATTTACCAACGTCGATAAGTACTTCAACGAGCATGGGTACAATGACGAATTCTTGGGGCCTCCTTCTCAAGAACCCAACCCTGCAAAAGACGATCGCGATCTAGCTGGTACCGCGGAGAAACCCAATTGCAATAGGCATCGTCTGACGTTCAGTTCTCAGAAGACGCCTCCAGCTGTCGCCTTCACCGAGCCTCAGATAGCCGAGGTGAGAAATATTATCAGCCCGAACACACTCAAGAAGGCGGTCTCTGTGCAGAACTATATCCCATTACAGTAGAAGAAGAAGGGACAGAAAAGAAAGACTAACAAGGGTGCGAGCCAGCCGGCACCGAGTACGATCCGTGCTCAGGACGGGCCACCTTCAACTAAGGATATCTCAAGGAGGGTGCATGTGGCGGGTAGGCCGATGCTACCGACTAATCTGCTCAATGCTGCAACCGGTGCTATGCGGAGTCTACATGACAGTGTTCTTTCTTTGGAGAAGCGGCGTCTCTCCGAGAATGATGTGGCATACCTGGTTTTCGTGGCCAAGGTGCTAGAGGGCAAGGGCTTTGTGGAGAGCGCCATCGGGGGTAATGATCGTCCTGCGGTTTGATGACATCTTTGCTATGTTTAACCTTCATCCGCTGCACTACACCTTTGTTCAGCTATTTTCGCTGAGTATGGAGATGCGGATCATTAGAGACAAGACCCCGGACATCGTGATAGTGACCCCTTCTACATGCGTGCCAAGATCTTGGGCAGCGCTGGGGAATGGCAAGTCGCGAGTTCATACCTCGAAGGCGTCATTCTGGCAATCCCAGATAAGGACAACTTCCTCGTGCCTTACTTTCCCAAGTAAGTCATCCCCTCACCGCCCCGTAACATATGATTTCCTAGATCTCGATCGTTCTTTTTTTTCTAACATTCCGTGTTTTGTGCAGTGACACACATTCCACACTCATTCTCTTAAGCCCGAAATATTCCATGGCCATGTATTTTGACTCGGACCGCCAGTCAAAGAAAGACTACACAAATATCAAGAAAGTTCTTGATGATGTTCTCCCCGGCTACGCCAGATCTGGAGGCACCTTCAGCAGGCCAATTCGTAGGTACGGCAAGCACGTGTTCACCCACAATACAACGTCCCCCTGCGTCAAACAGCCGCTTGGCGGTTAGAAGGATGCCTACTACGCCCTCCATCACATGCGGGCGATCGTACGGGACCACAATCACCTTCTGCTACCAAATAATCTCAAAGATTGGGTCGCACGCTTGTCGGCAATCCAGGACACGGACATCTGACAAGAATTCTTTCGCATCCAGTCGGAGTTTGCGGAAATCATCCATCAAGATGTCCTTTGTACCTCGGGGCGGTTCTACCTCAGATATCAACTGTCCAACAGTGAGATAGAAACAACGCTACAAATGCAGGCTGACAACGCCCGTGATTTCATGACCATCACGACAGACGGCGGCTTCATCCATGCTCTGGTCCCTGAGTCGAGTCGAAAGTAGTGATGCTATGTAGTTCTGAAATATCGATTAGCTCATGCTGTAATTAAACTTTAATGAAATTGTATGTCTCTTTGGTTTGGACAGTCGTTCAACTTATATGTAATTGATGCTATTTATTAGTAGGACCATGAATCGTGCTATTAATGTGTTGATTTTCTCTTCCGATCCTTTTGTTGCATACTTATATATTGCTTATGTATTATCTGTGAATTGCTACTAACGTTTTGTTTGGCTAGTGCATAGAGATGCCGTCGTATGTCGTGTACAAGGGTAAGGTTCCCGGAGTCTACGACGACTGGGAGGAACGTCAGAGACAGGTTCACCGTTTTAGCGGTAACAGTTACAAAGGGTACACCAGTAGGGCCGAGGCGGAAGCTAGATACATGCGCTATCTAGCGGGAGAGAGGAGGGAGCAGAGGAGGAACCGGATGAAGACCAGTTTCATCGCGATGATGCTAATCGTGATGACCGCAGCTCTCTTCTATGTGATGGTAGTTTAGATGATCGATATTGACTTGTAATGTGAAGACAAACTCGCTACTCGTGGTCTCGAGACTTGTAATGTTCTAACTTTGTTCGGTCTTTTAAATTCGGAGACTAATATGATGAATTGTATTCAGAGACTAATCTTCTATTGTATTCGATAAATCTGTTGTTTATATGTTATGTTGTCTATATTATGTGCAGTAATATATTTTGTAACTTGTGCAAATATCAGAAAAGAAAAAAATCCTAATATTCATACTAGTGGTGCACCACACTGCACTTTAGTGGCGCACTGCAATAAACACACTAGTGGCGCATTATCTAGAAGTGCGCCATTAGTAACCCAGAGCACAAGGTAAATATGGCCCCTGATACGTCTCCGCCATATCTATAATTTTTGATTGTTTCATGCCAATTTTCTACAACTTCCATATACTTTTTGTCAACTTTTTATACTATTTTTGGGACTAACATATTGATCCAGTGCCCAGTGCCAGTTCCTGTTTGTTGCATGTTTTTTGTTTCGTAGAAACCCAATATCAAACGGAGTCCAAACGGGATAAAAACAAACGGAGAATTATTTTGGAATATTTATGATTTTTGGGAAGTAAAATCAACGCGACACGGTGTCCGAGGGGGGCACGAGGTAGGGGGCGCGCCCCAGGGTGTTAGGCGCGACCCTGACCCTTGTGGCCACCCCGTAAGGCGGTTGACGCTCTTCTTTTGCCGCAAAAAAGATAATTTTATGAGAAAGATCTGAGCGAAAGATTCACCCCAATCGGAGTTACGGATCTCTGGATATTTAAGAAACGGTGAAGGGCCAGAAAACAGAACGCAGAAACAGAGAGAAACAGAGAGATAGATCCAATCTCGGAGGGGCTCTCGCCCCTCCCACGCCATGGAGACCATGGACCAAAGGGGAAACCCTTCTCCCATCTAGGGAGGAGGTCAGGGAAGAAGAATAAGAAGGGGGGCCCTCTCCCCCTTGCTTCCGGTGGCGCCGGAGCGCTACCGGGGCCATCACCATCACCGCCATCTTCACCAACAACGTCACCGCCATCATCACCAACTCCTCCCCCCTCTATGTAGCGGTGTAACCTCTCTCTTACCCGCTGTAATCTCTACCTAAACATGGTGCTCAACGCTATATATTATTTCCCAATGATGTATGGCTATCCTATGATGTTTGAGTAGATCTGTTTTGTCCTAATGGCTATTTGATGATCGTGATTGGTTTGAGTTGTATGTTTTGTTATTGGTGCTGTCCTATGGTGCTCTCCGTGTCGCGCAAGCGTGAGGGATTCCCGCTGTAGGGTTTGCAATATGCTTATGATTTGCTTATGGAGGGTGGCGTGAGTGGCAGAAGCACGGACCCGAGTAAGTAGGTTGTTTGCGTAAGGGATAAAGGGGACTTGATGCTTTAATGCTATGGTTGGATTTTACCTTAATGAATATTTAGTAGTTGCGGATGCTTGCTAGAGTTCCAATCATAAGTGCATATGATCCAAGTAGAGAAAGTATGTTAGCTTATGCCTCTCCCTCAAATAAAATTGCAATAATGATTACCGGTCTAGTTATCATTGCCTAGGGACAAATAACTTTCTTGTTGACAAAAGATCTTTACTAAAACTAATTTAGTTGTGTCTTTATATAAACAGCCCCTGGTTTTATTTTCGTGCTCTTTACTTTCTTGCTAGCTTACCCAAAAATACCTACAAAGTACTTCTAGTTTCATACTAGTTTCCGGTAAAGCGAAAGTCAAGTGTGCATAGAGTTGTATCAGTGGTCGATAGAACATGAGGGAATATTTGTTCTACCTTTATCTCCTCGTTGGGTTCGACACTCTTACTTATCGAAAGAGGCTACAATTGATCCCCTATACTTGTGGGTTACCAACACCCTTTTTCTGGCGCCGTTGCCGGGGGGCAATAGTGTGGGGTGAATATTCTCGTGTGTGCTTGTTTGCTTTATCACTAAGTAATTTTTATTTGCTGTTCTTAGTTGTTTTCTATCTTTAGTTATGGGTAGGAAACGCAAAATACCAAAAAAATAGTTGTACCTACTGAACCAATGGTTGAAGAACCAGTCAAAATCTATCACACTGCTGAAGCTTATTACTTGGATCGTCTTCGATCCCTTTGTGCTCGTGCTGAAACCCCAACTAGCTTAGTTGAGGGCAAATCGTTAGATGAGCATGCTTGTTATGTGAGACACCAAATATCTGAAAAAGGGGAAATTCTATTAGGTCAAATTAATCATTTCCAATGCTATGCTTGGAATTTATGTGAAATATATGATGTTACTTGCTTTTCTAAAAACCCTAAGAAACACCTTCCCTACCAATGTGAGCTTATTGATTATGGAATCTTATCTTCCTATGCTAAATGTGTTTATAGTTACTATGATATTCAACAAATTGAAGAATTTGTTGTTTTTAAGGGTGCTTATGAAATTGCTTCTTTGATTGAAACGTATGATGCTACTTTTCACAAATCTGAAAATTTTGCCATACTTGAATATTGTTATGAGAATTATGCTTCTAATGCTTATGTTAAACCATATATTGAGAAATACTCCGCTGTCCAAGAAGAGACTAATATTTTGCAGGAGTCTATGGAAGAAGAAATTGATGAAACTGTGAGCCCATTGGATGAAAAAGATGATGAGGAGAGCGAAGAACAAAAGGAGGAAGAGCGGATTGATCACCCGTGCCCACCTTCTAATGAGAGTAACTCTTCAACGCATACATTGTTTAATTCCCCTTCGTTCTTACCGAAGGATGATTGCTATGATGATTGTTATGATCCCTTGGATTATTTTGAAATATCCCTTTTTTGATGATGCTTGTGGCCAAGATGCCAATATGAATTATGCTTATGGAGATGAACTTGCTATAGTTCCTTATGTTAAACATGAAATTGCTGCTATTGCACCCACGCATGATAGTCCTATTATCTTTTTGAATTCTCCAAACTATACTATATCCGAGAAGTTTGCACTTATTAAGGATCATATTGATGGGTTGCCTCTTACCGTTGCACATGATGATTTTGATAAATATAATATGCATGTGCTTGCTGCTCCTACTTGCAATTATTATGAGAGAGGAACTATATCTCCACCTCTCTATGTTTCCAACCCGATAAAATTGCAAGAAACTGCTTATACTATGCATTGGCCTTTGCTTGGGTGCATGAATTGTTCTTTTATGACATGCCGATGCATAGGAAGAGAGTTAGACTTCGTTGTTGCATGATATATGTTACTTTGTGCTCACTACTAAATTACAAATCATTGTTAATTAAAATTGGCTTTGATATACCTTGGGATCCGGGTGGATTCACTACTTGAGCACTTTATGCGTAGCTTAATGGCTTTAAAGAAAGCGCTGCCAGGGAGACAACCCGGAAGTTTTAGAGAGTCATTTATTTCTGTTGAGTGCTTTCATATAGTTTAAAAACAACAAAAATAAAGAGGAGAACCCAAAACTTTTTCAAAAAGGAAAGTGAAAATGAGAAAGACAAGCATTGTTGAAGTGGGAGAGCTCCTTGAACTTTGTTCATGCTCACGGCAACTTTGTGAATCTTGATTACAGAAACTTTTCAACAAAAATAATTATCACCTTGTACAATTCCATTGTATTATAAAAATAATGTGCCAAGGTTTGCCTTCAGGATGTTTACAATGCTTGTTGGTTTGTGCGGTGTAGGACAGAAACTTTGGGTGTAGTGCGCGAATTTTAATTTTTTACTGGAACTCCAAATGGTTCTGATTCTTTTTGCACTGTATTTCTGTACGAATTTTTTATTTTTCCTAATTTTGTCAAAATTGTTCAAGTATCAGAAGTATGGTGAATGTTCAGATTGCTACAGACTGTTCTGTTTAAGACATATTCTGTTTTTGATGCATAGTTTGCTTGTTTTGATGAACCTATCAATTTATATCAGTGGATTAAGCCATGAAAAAGTTATACTACAGTACACACAATGCAAAAACAAAATATGAATTTGTTTGCAACAGTACTTATAGTAGTGATTTGCTTTATTATACTAACGGATCTTACCGAGTTTTCTGTTGAAGTTTTGTGTGGATGAAGTGTTCAATGATCGAGAAGGTTTCGATGTGAAAAGAAGGGAGGCAAGAGCTCAAGCTTGGGGATGCCCGAGGCACCCCAAGTAAATATTCAAGGAGACTCAAGCGTCTAAGCTTGGGGATGCTGGGAAGGCATCCCCTCTTTCTTCAACAAATATCGGTATGTTTTCAGATTCATTTCGTTCATGTGATATGTACAATCTTGGAGCGTCTTTTGCTTTAGGTTTTCATTTTTATATTATGCACCATGCTGGTATGAGATAGTTATTGGTTGATTTATAGAATGCTCTTTGCACCTCACTTATATCTTTTGAGTATGGCTTTATAGAATGCTTCATGTGCTTCACTTATATCATTTGAAGTTTGGATTGCATGTTTCTCTTTACATAGACAACCGCCATTTGTAGAATGCTCTTTTGATTCACTTATACTTGTTAGAGCGTGGGCATATCTTTTGTAGAAAGAATTAAACTCTCTTGCTTCACTTAAATCTATTTAGAGATATGACAGGAACTGGTCATTCACATGGTTAGTCATAAAATCCTACATAAAACTTGTAGATCGCTGAATATGATATGTTTGATTCCTTGCAATAGTTTTGCGATATAAAGGTGGTGATATTAGAGTTGTGCTAGTTGAGTAATTGTGAAATTGAGAAATACTTGTGTTAAGGGTTGCAAGTCCCGTAGCATGCACGTATGGTGAACCGTTATGTAACGAAGTCGGAGCATGAGGTGTTTATTTATCGTCTTCCTTATGAGTGGCGGTCGGGGATGAGCGATGGTCTTTTCCTACCAATATATCCCCCTAGGAGCATGCGCGTAGTACTTTGTTTCGATGACTAATAGATTTTTGCAATAAGTATGTGAGTTCTTTATGACTAATGTTTAGTCCATGGATTATACGCACTCTCACCCTTCCATCATTGCTAGCCTCTTTGGTACCGTGCATTGCCCTTTCTCACCTCAAGAGTTGGTGGAAACTTCGCCGGTGCATCCAAACCCCGTGATATGATATGCTCTGTCACACAAAAACCTCATTATATCTTCCTCAAAACAGCCACCATACCTACCTATCATGGCATTTCCATAGCCATTCCGAGATATATTGCCATGCAACTTCCATCATCATCATATACATGACTTGAGCATTTATTGTCATATTGCTTTGCATGATCGTAAGATAGCTAGCATGATGTTTTCATGGCTTGTCCATTTTTTATTTCATTGCTACGCTAGATCATTGCACATCCCGGTACACCGCCGGAGGCATTCATATAGAGTCATATCTTTGTTCTAGATATCGAGTTGTAAGTAAATAAAAGTGTGATGATCATCATTATTAGAGCATTGCCCCAGTGAGGAAAGGATGATGGAGACTATGATTCCCCCGCAAGTCGGGATGAGACTCCGGACGAAAAAAAATAAAAAAATAAAAAAGGAGAAAGGCAAAAAAAGAGAAGGCCCAAAAAAGAAAAAAAAAGAAAAAAAATTGAGAGAAAAAGAGAGAAGGGGCAATATACCACACTTGTGCTTCAAAGTAGCACCATGTTCTTCATATAGAGAGTCTCTTGAGTTATCACTTTCATATACTAGTGGGAATTTTCATTATAGAACTTGGCTTGTATATTCCAACGATGGGCTTCCTCAAATGCCCTAGGTCTTCATGAGCAAGCAAGTTGGATGCACACCCACTTAGTTTCAGTTTGAGCTTTCATACACTTATAGCTCTAGTGCATCTGTTGCATGGCAATCCCTACTCCTCACATTGACATCAATTGATGGGCATCTCCATAGCCCGTTGGTTAGCCGCGTCGATGTGAGACTTTTTCCTTTTTCGTCTTCTCCACATAACCCCCATCATCATATTCTATTCCACCTATAGTGCTATGTCCATGGCTCACGCTCATGTATTGCGTGAAAGTTGAAAAGGTTTGAGAACGTCAAAAGTATGAAACAATTGCTTGGCTTGTCATCGGGGTTGTGCATGATGTGAATGCTTTGTGTGGTGAAGATGGAGCATAGCCAGACTATATGATTTTGTAGGGATGAGCTTTCTTTGGCTATGTTATTTCAATAAGACATAATTGCTTGGTTGGTATGCTTGAAGTATTATTGTCTTAAATGTCAAATGATAGACTATTGCTTTGAATCACTCGTGTCTTAATATTCATGCCATGATTAGACATATGATCAAGATTATGCTAGGTAGCATTCCACATCAAAAATTATCTTTTTTATCATTTACCTACTCGAGGATCAGCAGAAAATAAGCTTGGGGATGCTGATACGTCTCCGCCGTATCTATAATTTTTCATTGTTTCATGCCAATATTCTACAACTTCCATATACTTTTGGGCAACTTTTAATACTATTTTTGGGACTAACATATTGATCCAGTGCCTAGTGTCAGTTCCTGTTTGTTGCATGTTTTTTGTTTCGCAGAAACCCAATATCAAACGGAATCCAAACGGGATAAAAACGGACGGAGAATTATTTTGGAATATTTATGCTTTTTGGGAAGTAAAATCAACGCGAGACGGTGTCCGAGGGGGGCACGAGGTAGGGGGGCGCGCCCCAGGGTGTCAGGCGCGCCCCTAACCCTCGTGGCCACCCCGTAAGGCGGTTGACGCTCTTCTTTTTCCGCAAGAAATATAATTTTATGAGAAAGATCTGAGCAAAGGATTCACCCCAATCGGAGTTACGGATCTCCGGATATTAAAGAAACGGTGAAGGGCCAGAAAACAGAACGCAGAAACAGAGAGAAACAGAGAGATAGATCCAATCTCGGAGGGGCTATCGCCCCTCCCATGCCATGGAGACCATGGACCAGAGGGGAAACCCTTCTCCCATCTAGGGAGGAGGTCAAGGAAGAAGAAGAAGAAGGGGGGCCCTCCCCCCCTTGCTTTCAGTGGCGCCGGAGCGCTACCGGGGCCATCACCATCACCGCCATCTTCACCAACAACGTCACCGCCATCATCACCAACTCTTCCCCCCTCTATGCAGCGGTGTAACCTCTCTCTTACCCGCTGTAATCTCTACCTAAACATGATGCTCAATGCTATATATTATTTCCCAATGATGTATGGCTATCCTATGATGTTTGAGTAGATCTGTTTTGTCCTAATGGCTATTTGATGATCGTGATTGGTTTGAGTTGTATGTTTTGTTATTGGTGTTTCCTATGGTGCTCTCCGTGTCACGCAAGCGTGAGGATTCCCGCTGTAGGGTTTGCAATATGCTTATGATTTGCTTATGGAGGGTGGCATGAGTGACAGAAGCACAGACCCGAGTAAGTAGGTTGTTTGCGTATGGGATAAAGGGGACTTGATACTTTAATGCTATGGTTGGGTTTTACCTTAATGAATCTTTAGTAGTTGCGGATGCTTGCTAGAGTTCCAATCATAAGTGCATATGATCCAAGTAGAGAAAGTATGTTAGCTTATGCCTCTCCCTCAAATAAAATTGCAATAATGATTACCGGTCTAGTTATCGATTGCCTAGGGACAAATAACTTTCTTGTTGACAAAAGCTCTTTACTAAAACTAATTTAGTTGTGTCTTTATCTAAACAACCCCTAGTTTTATTTTCGTGCTCTTTACTTTCTTGCTAGCTTACACAAAACACCTACAAAGTACTTCTAGTTTCATACTTGTTTCCGGTAAAGCGAACGTCTAGAGTTGTATCGGTGGTCGATAGAACTTAAGGGAATATTTGTTCTACCTTTAGCTCCTCGTTGGGTTCGAACTCTTACTTATCGAAAGAGGCTACAATTGATCCCCTATACTTGTGGGTTATGAGCCCCCTGGGAGGCATTGTAATGGCGCACCGTTTGACATACTAATGGCACACTCCCTCGTGTGCGACTATTGTCTGGTATACTACCATTAGTATTAGTTACTAGTGGCATGATGATAGTGGCGCACCTGTAGTGCGCCATTAATGGCCAAAACAGGTGCGCCACTAATTAGCCTTTTCCTAGTAGTGTTTTAGGAGTTCATGTATTCACTATGTGTTAATGCTTTGGTCCAGTACTCTATTAAAAGGAGGCCTTAATATCCCTTAGTTTCCATTAGGACCCCGCTGCCACGGGAGGGTAGGACAAAAGATGTCGTGCAAGTTCTTTTACATAAGCACGTATGACTATATTCGGAATACATGACTACATTACATTGATGAATTGGAGCTAGTTCTGTGTCACCCTATGTTATAACTGTTGCATGAATAATCGGATCCGGCATAATTCTCCATCACCAATCCAATACCTACGAGCTTTTCACATATTGCTCTTCGCTTATTTACTTTTCTGTTGCTACTGTTACAATCACTACAAAACTATCACTGTTACTTTTGCCACCGTTACCATTACTATCATACTACTTTGCTACTAAATACTTTGCTGCAGATATTAAGTTATCCAGGTGTGGTTGAATTGACAACTCAACTGCTAATTCTTGGGAATATTCTTTGGCTCCCCTTGTGTCGAATCAATAAATTTGGGTTGAATACTCTACCCTCGAAAACTGTTGCGATCCCCTATACTTGTGGGTTATCAAGACTATTTTCTGGCGCCGTTGCCGGGGAGCATAGCTCTATTCTTTGAGTCACTTGGGATTTATATCTGCTGGTCACTATGAAGAACTTGACAGACGAGAAAACAAAAAATTATCCCTCAACTATGAGGGGAGGTAAGGAACTGTCATCTAGCTTGGCACTTGATTCACCTTCTGTTTTGAGTAAACTTGCGACACCTAAACCTGCTTCTGCTATTAATTCTGATGTGTCGCATGTTATTGATGATGTCACTTCTGCTATGCATGTTACTTATGATAAAACTACTTCTATGCTTGATACTACTGTGCCACTCAGTGAATTTCTTGATGAACAACTTGCTAGGGCTAGAAAGAATGAAATTATTGAAACTGATAAAATTGATGAAAGTGATGATGAAGATTCTCCCCCTAGATATGAATGGCATGTTGTGCCTGAGGGTTATGTTATGGATGAAGAAACTGCTAGAGCCTTTCTTGCTTGCAATGATAGAAGTGATCTTAAGAAATTATTAGTTAAGTGGAAAGAAAAATCTCTGAATGCTAGAATGAAATATGACCCTGCTTATGCTACTTCACCTATCTTTGTTACTGATAAGGATTATGATTTATCTATTGATCCTGATATAATAACTTTGGTTGAATCTGATCCTTTTTATGGCTATGAATCTAAAACTGTTGTGGCACATCTTACTAAATTAAATGATATAGCCACCCTGTTCACTAATGATGAGAAAACTCGCTATTACTATATCCTTAAATTATTTCCGTTCTCATTAAAGGGTGATGCTAAGATATGGTTTAACTCTCTTGATCCTGGTTGTGTGCGTAGTCCCCGGGATATGATTTATTACTTCTCTGCTAAATATTTCCCCGCTCATAAGAAACAAGTTGCTTTAAGGGAAATATATAATTTTGTGCAAATTGAAGAAGAGAGTCTCCCACAAGCTTGGGGGAGGCTTCTCCAATTACTTAATGCTTTGCGTGATCATCCTCTTAAGAAAAATGAAATACTTGATATCTTCTATAATGGACTAACAGATGCTTCCAGAGACCACCTGGATAGTTGTGTTGGTTGTGTTTTTAGGGAAAGAACTGTGGATCAAGCTGAAATTCTATTGAATAATATGTTGACTCATGAAAACAATTGGACACTTCCTGAACCAACTCCTAAGCCAACTCCGAAGAAAAGGGGTGTTCTATTTCTCAATCCAGAAGATATGCAAGAGGCAAAGAAGTCTATGAAAGAAAAGGGTATAAAAGCTAAAGATATTAAGAATTTACCTCATGTTGAAGAAATACATGGTCTTAATTTACCGCCTGTTGAAGAAATACATGGTTTTAATCGGTCACCTATTGAAGAAACACATGGTCTTGATAACCCGACACAGGTAGTAAAGGTAAATTCTCTCTATAGATTTGATGAAGGTGATATCCCTTGTTATAAGTCTGCTGGCCAATGCTTCGATGAGTTCGATAATTTTATTGTCAAACAAGAAAATTGCAATGCTTATTTTGGTAGACAACCTAAACGCAATGCTTATATGATTGAACACTTGAGTGATTATATGTCTAGAGTTAAAGGTGAACTTAAACTCATTAGTAAACATGCTTCTATGGTTACCACTCAAGTAGAACAAGTACTTAAAGCTCAGAATGATTTGCTCAATGAATTAAATAGTAAGAATAATGACTTTGATGTTAGAGTTGCAACTAGAGGGGGTAAAGTGACTCAGGATCCTTTGTATCCTGAGGGCCACCCTAAGAGAATTGAGCAGGATTCTAAAAGAAATAATGTTGATGCACCTAGTCCTTCTAAGAAGAAGAAAAAGAAAAACGATAGGACTTTGCATTCTTCTAGTGAACCTGTGGTAGACACACCTGAGAATCCCAATGATACTTCTATTTCTGATGCTAAAACACAATGTGGTAATGAACATGAATCTAGTGATAATGTTAATGATGATGTTCATGTTGATGCTCAACCTAGCAATAATAATGAAGTAGAAATTGAACCTGTTGTTGATCTTGATAACCCACAATCAAAGAATCAATGTTATGATAAGAGAGACTTTGTTGCTAGAAGCACAACAAAGAAAGAGAACCATGGGTTCAGAAACCCATGCTTTTTCCTCCTAAACCATCCAAGAAAAAGGATGATGAGGATTTTGAGCGCTTTGCTGAAATGATTAGACCTATCTTCTTGCGTATGCGTCTGACTGATATGCTTAAAATGAATCCTTATGCTAAGTATATGAAAGAAATTGTTACAAATAAAAGAAAGATACCAGAAGCTGAAATTTCTACCATGCTTACTAATTATACTTTTAAGGGTGGAATGCCAAAGAAACTTGGAGATCCAGGAGTACCTACTATACCATGCTCCATTAAAAGAAATTGTGTTAGAACTGCTTTATGTGATCTTGGAGCCGGTGTTAGTGTTTTGCCTCTCTCTTTATATCATAGACTTGATTTGAATAAGTTGACACCTACTGAAATATCTTTGAAAATGGCCGATAAATCAACTGCTATACCTGTCGGTATTTGTGAGGATGTGCCTATTGTGGTTGCGAACGTTACTATTTTAACAGACTTTGTTATTCTCGATATTCCCGAGGACGATATTATGTCTATTATTCTTGGAAGACCCTTTTTGAATACTGCAGGGGCTGTTATTGATTGCAACAAAGGCGATGTCACTTTTCATGTCCATGATAATGAGCATACGGTACACTTTCCGAGGAAACAACCTCAAGTCCACAGTATCAATTCTATTGGAAAATTTCCATTGATTATTTTTGGAGGCTTTGAATTTCCTCTTCCTACTTTCAAAACGAGATATGATATTCTTATTGTTGGGGATGTGCATATCCCCGTTGAGGTAACATAGTGTTATTCGAAATTTCTCTGGTTCCATGTTATTCAGAATGAGTTTGTTAACAAGACTTGATCAACCTTTTTAGTGGATTCTTTTTTATGAGCATGAGATGGATGAAGTTAGAAAGCACAACCTTCTGTACCCTCCTTTTACTTTCTGTTATTTAGAATAAATAAAGCAAACATAGTATTTTCTGTTAGTTTTCTGATTTATCCGTGCAATAAAAAAATACCCCAAAAATAAAAATTCTCCCAATGCCCCGAAAATGAAATATGATTTTTTAAGAATATTTGAGAATATCTAGCACTGAGAACACAACAGGGGGAGCTGGCACCTGGCCACGAGGGTCCAGGGCGCGGCCACCCCCTGGGCGCGCTCCCTGCCTCGTGGGCCCATGGTGGCTCCCCTCCACTTATTCCAGCCACCACACGCTCCTTCTTCCTCCCAAAAAAATCACCAACCATTTCAAGCACGAGTTCTAGCTCATTTTGCTGCGATTTTCGATCTCCTAGCTCAAAGCTCCACTCACAAAACTGCTTTGGGGGATTGTTCCTTGGTATGTGACTCCTCCAATGGTCCAATTAGTTTTCGTTCTAGTGCTTTATTCTTTGCAAATTTTTGCTGCCTACGTGACCATGTTCTTGAGATTGCATGTCAAATTTATATGGTTCCAAGTAGTTCTAATGTATGATATAGTCTCTAGGCACTTGTGGGAGTAGTTGCTATCAATTTTGCTGAGTTTGGTTCACTTTTATTTAAAGTTACTAAAAAATTCAGAATTTTTCAAAAAATGATGAAGAGATTTTTGAGGGGTTCTCCGAGCCGAAGCTCGAAGGATAAGGAAAGTGAAGAAGAAGAAGAAAGGCCCAAGTATAATCTCCCTCGCACCACAGAAGTTCAGCCGTGTGAATGGCCTTGTGATGATTTCTTGAGAGCAGCCGGGATTTATGATGATTCTTATGAGTTGGCTGATAATGCAGGCCTCACCGACTTCCTCCGCGACCAACGCGAACAGTATCTCTTACTCACTAATATCTTTGTGCAAAATTTTCATTTCCATGCTAGGAGGTCACCACCTTCGTTGGATTTTTATTTATATAATGAGTATAAGGAGATGCCCCTCTCTGAATTTTGTGAGGTTTGCAAATTGCCCTCTTTGGGTAGCGTAGAGGAACCACATCGTGACGATGTGGAGGGGTTTATTGATACAATTGTTGTAGGGGAAACTAGGAAGGTTTCCGATGCAAGAATTACTAGCATACATTTTCCTATTTTACGTTACTTTGCAATTTTTGCTAGTAGATGCTCAATTGGCCGTGGAAACTGTGGCAATCTTAGTGCCCCTGATATTGTTCTTTTGTGCCATGCCCTGTTTCGTGATGACACATTTAGTATGGGCGCTATTGTTGCAAAGCGGTTAAATCTTAACCATACTAAGGGCCCGATCTTGGGAGGCATCTTCGCCTCGCGCCTCGCTGCGCACTTTAACATACCTATTAGGCATTATGAGAAAGAAGAAAACTTGTTGCCTACTATTTTTCTAGACTACGAGAGTATGGTTGCACATGATTTCATTGTTAAGAACAAGAAAAAGGAGCTTAACTATAGACTATTATTTGATAAAAATCACCATGAGACTATTACTTTGCCTCCTCCTTCCTTGTTTGACTTATCTGCAGGCAAGTACCTTGTTTCGCTGGAGGCCATTCACGCCTACCGAAACCTGTGACGCCCCTAATTCAATCATACACTAATCATGCACGCAAATGTGTACGATCAAGATCACGGACTCACGGGAAGATATCACAACACAACTCTACAAATAAAATAAGTCATACAAGCATCATAATACAAGCCAGGGGCCTCGAGGGCTCGAATACAAGTGCTCGATCATAGACGAGTCAACGGAAGCAACAATATCTGAGTACAGACATAAGTTAAACAAGTTTGCCTTAAGAAGGCTAGCACAAACTGGGATACAGATCGAACGAGGCGCAGGCCTCCTGCCTGGGATCCTCCTAACTACTCCTGGTCGTCGTCAGCGGGCTGCACGTAGTAGTAGGCACCTCCAGAGTAGTAGGAGTCGTCGTCGAAGGTGGCGTCTGGATCCTGGGCTCCAACGTCTGGTTGCGGCAACCGGGTAGAAGGGAAAGGGGGAAAAGGGGGAGAAAAGCAACCGTGAGTACTCATCCAAAGTACTCGCAAGCAAGGAGCTACACTACATATGCATGGATATATGTGTAAAGGGCCATATCAGTGGACTGAACTGCAGAAAGCCAGAA
Source organism: Aegilops umbellulata (assembly GCA_032464435.1). NCBI lineage: Eukaryota > Viridiplantae > Streptophyta > Magnoliopsida > Poales > Poaceae > Aegilops > Aegilops umbellulata. The sequence goes on from CP136060.1 coordinate 97,373,030, forward strand.
TAAGAGGGGGGATAGCTAGTCTTATCGAAGACTACGCTTATGGTCGCCTCCGTCTTGCAGCATATAGAAGAGAGTAGACTGAAGTCCTCCAAGTAGCATCGCATAGCATAATCCTACCCGGCGATCCCTTCCTCGATGCCCTGTTAGAGAGCGATCACCGGGTTGTATCTGGCACTTGGAAGGGTGTGTTTTATTAAGTATCCGGTTCTAGTTGTCATAAGGTCAAGGTACAACTCCGGGTCGTCCTTTTACCGAGGGACACGGCTATTCGAATAGATAAACTTCCCTGCAGGGGTGCACCACATAGCCCAACACGCTTGATCCCATTTGGCCGGACACACTTTCCTGGGTCATGCCCGGCCTCGGAAGATCAACACGTCGCAGCCCCACCTAGGCACAACAGAGAGGTCGACACGCCGATCTAAACCTAAGCGCGTAGGGGTCTTGGCCCATCGCCCTGAGCACACCTGCACGTTGCGTACGCGGCCGGAGAGCAGACCTAGCAACCTCCATTACAAAGGAAGTCACGTTACTCGGTCCAACCAGGCGCGTGCCGCTCAGTCGCTGACGTCACGAAGTGCTTCGGCTGATACCACGACGTCGGGATACCCATAACTACTCCAGCATAGATGCTTAGTGTGTATAGACCAAATGGCCAGACTCAGATCAAATACCCAGATCTCGTTAAGCGTATTAATTATCCGCGAACGCCGACCAGGGCCAGGCCACCTCTCTCCTAGGTGGTCTCAACTTGCCATGTCGCTCCGCCTCAAAGTAACAGTCGGGGGCCGTCGGGAACCCAGGCCCACCTCTACCGGGATGGAGCCACCTGCCCCTTCAGCCCCCATCTCCGAACAGTATCACAGGTAATGTAACAGTGTAAAGTATATAGTATATGCCCGTGATCACCTCCCGAAGTGATCACGGCCCAGTAGTATAGCATGGCAGACGGACAAGAGTGTATGGCCACTGATGGAACACTAGCACCCTAAACTAAGCAGGTAGGATTGCAGGTAAAGGTATCAACAGTAGTATCAAAGACAGGCTATGCATCAGGATAGGAATAACGAAAGCAGAAATATGCTACACTACTCTAATGCAAGCAGTATAGAGGAGAGTAGGCGATATCTGGTGATCAGGGGGGGCTTGCATGGTTGCTCTGGCAGGAGAGGGGGGATCTTCAACACCGTAGTCGTACTGGGTAGCAGCGGCGTCGGTCTCGGTGTCTAGCGAGAGAAGAGGGGGAAGAAACAATAAATATTAAGCAAACAGATGCATAGCGATGCATGACATGACAAGTAGCAGTGCTAGGGGTGCCCTAACGCGGTATGAGGTGGTACCGGTGAAGGGGGAAACATCCGGGAAAATATCCCCGGTGTTTCGCGTTTTCGGACAAATGAACCGGAGGGGAAAAGTTGCGAGTTCGATAGGTTAGGGATGTGTGGCAGACGAACAGGCTGCGTATCCGGATTCGTCTCGTCGTTCTGAGCAACTTTCATGTATAATACTTTTTCATCTGACATACCGATTATTTTCTATTAATTTTCAAAGATTTAAACAATTTCTAAAATTTCTGGATTTATTTTAATTGTTTTAATCCGAGTTGACCAAGTCAACTTTGACTAGTCAAAAGGGCAGGGTGTGGCCCACATTTCAGAGGTTGTACCTAAACAAATAAGTAAAAGTAATCTAATTGAAAGGGACCCATATGTCATCTACACATTACGCTATTTAGCCACTAGTCTAATCCTAAAACTAATCTATCTCTAATTAATCAAGCCGGCCAGAGGCACAGCCGGATGTGCAAGTTGTGCACGCATGCTCGGCCATGCCCAAGCATCAGCCACGCCCAGGCATCAGCAGCAGCTAGTGGCAGCGGTAAGCGCAGCAGCAGCAAAGTGAAGCATCAAGCAGCGGCCAAGCAACGCAGAAATAGATGAGCAGGCAACGACGAGCAGCTGCAGCAAGAAGCGACAGCAGCTGGGCGCTGCGTGGGCGTTGGCGCGCGCGGAGGCGCGGCCATGGGTGAGTTGAGCGTGGGATCGGTGCTCCGGTGGCCATTTGGCCCGGGGGTTTGGTCCTACAGGATGAGCGCGACGCTCCGCGACCGAAGGTGCGAGAAGCACGAGCACCTACGTCCGGTGACGGCGGCGGTAGTGAAGCCGAGCGGATGTCGGAGCATGGCTACGGTGGTTGTTCGCTACGAGGCACATGCGGTAGCAGTGAGATGGGGAAAACATGGTGGTGCTCACAGTGATGACGAGGGCAAGCTCGGGGAGGTGCAGGGGTGGTCGAAGAGGAGCTGACGGCGACGAATCCGGCGATGATGCGGCGGTGGCTGAAGGCGGAGAACAGCTCGATCCCGACGGTGCGGCGGAGTTGAGGTCGAGATGGTACGCGTAGAGGACGTAGACGATAGAGGTGGAGCTCCCGAGCAACTCTAGGGGGCGGGGGAACGACGGTGGCCACGGGATTTGACGACGGCGCACACCGGCTCCTCACAGGTGAGCTCCAGATCGAGGGGAAACGAGGCGAGGTGGAGGAGGGGGATAGTGGTTAGGGTTTTACCGGGGGTCACGGGGTCGGCCTTGTAGGAGCGGGGGAGCCGGCCGATGGCCGCCACGCAGGGCTCGGCTCGCCATGGCCAGGGGATATGCGCCACGAACCCCCTGCCTCCCTGTAGCAGAGGAAGGGGACGAGGGGGTGGGCTGGGCCCCTTTCTCTCTTTTTTCTGGCTTGTTGTGGTCCGTTAGTTTTACGTCTATTGTTTTCTTTTTATTTCTCATTTTTCTTTTTTCTATTTATTAATTCCTACTGTTCTATATTAAATTGTGCTAACAAATGATTTAGTTAAATATGCAATTTAGCACAATAATATTAGGTAAGGTATTGAGTTAGCACCAGTAGTTGCAAATTATTTTGAGAAGCATTCATATTTATTTTAAACTGGAAAGCCCCATATAACTGCTGCTGGAGTAGTTTTAAAGTGCTTAGAGGCATTCTAATATTTTTTTAAAATGTTGATTCCCATATGAAAATTAGTTACTGAATATTTGGAACCCATCGAACATTTTTATTTGACTGTTTGAAGAAATAAGAATTTATCTTGTTATTCGAAATTTGAATTTGACTCTGATTTTCATGATGCCATAGCCCATTAGGGTGAGGTTACTGTAGCTCAACTACCGGGGTGTTACAAATCTCCTCCACTATAAGAAATCTCGTCCCAAGATTTTAAGAGGTGGAGTAAAGGGGAATGTCCTGGTTACGAAATTCTATCGGTTCTTCTCGGTCTTGGTTGCTCTTCCTGAAGTAGTTGATCCTCTTTGTTGATGTCTTTATTTCTCTGCTTTAGGTCATGATGATGAAGTCGACATCCTTTCTTCGGAAACCCATCGTACTTACGAAAGAATAAAGGGTGGTTATCCCGAAAGAACGGACCTCTTCAAAGTTGACTACCTGGTAGCTAACATCGGGGAAGGTGGCGGAAAGCAACTCTCGAACTGAAACTTAAGGAAATTTTGAGAGCAAAGTAAGAAGGTAACATGAGAAGTTTAAACGGGTAGGCAATCGTTCGATGCCTGAACAAAGTGTGAGAGGGGTCCAGAGCAACGAGAATAAGTATTGCTTCTGATACCAAAATAGATCACTAGGAAGGTGCCCCGTGAATTACATACGAAGTCAAGCGGGTGGAATAACTTTGGGAACAGGGGTGTACAAAAGAGTCAGGTTTCGATCCTGTGAAACTATGGGTTATGGGCCCACCATGTGGTTAAAAGTAGGAAGGTCGGTGATATCTTACACGATCGTGTAAGTAAGGCATGTCAGAGGATAGTCTGTCGTCATGTCGGCAACAACATAGGTACCAAGGGCGAGGGACGAAGAGAACCATTTTCCTGCTCGTTGAACGAGGCGGACCAGTAGGCAAAGTTCTCGTCCATCGGTGGTTACCGGAATGTCATCAACAAAAGTAACATTGTCTTTCTGATAGAGTGGTACAACGAGGTGTTTACATAAGCAGGGATATTAATACTGCTTAGACCAAAATGATCACCAGAAAGGTTAAACCAAATAATGGAAAGGAAAATATGGCTATCAGATATTTCAGGGGTATATCCTCCCCAATGATAAGCAGAGCATGATATCCATGACATGATATAATGTAGAAAACCCTTTAGGTAAGGGGAGAAAAATTTCATGATATTATCCATACAACGATGTTTGGATAGTTGAGCAAGAAACAATTAGCATTGGGCTTCAAATGATCTTGTTGAAGAACGGAGTACCATAGACGTGCTTCGAGATAGCATTGACATGGTCAACAGGTGAAAATCAGACTTTGGAAACAAAAAGGATCCATCAGGAATAACTTGTAGAATAAGTCTTACCATTTCTCATGGAAGAATAGATAACCTTGCTAAAAAGGAAAACTATAACATTAGGTCCTCGGGCCAGGTGTGCTAGGCATGACACCTTATCGGGTTAAAGACCAATGTTATAACTCTTGCGAATATGTTCCAGCCATCATATCTGACCGAATTTCAGATCTGATTGGTGTCAGGATACCTCGGACTCGGGATGCCTGAGAAGAAAAGGTGCAACACAATTGATGAGATGACAATGTAAGATTCTCGGGAAATGAACTATGGAAGCGAGTTCCGAACAAGGGTCCATCATTAAGCCAAGGAGAGTATGAGGAGGTGGTTGATGGACTCAGCGACCATTTATGGAGAATTCCAAAAGGATGGATTTCCACAATCATGTGAACAAGGCGATAACATTTTTCAGATCAAATGACATAATGATGTATGCTCGAGGGAAACATACACAATTTAAACATTGGTTGAAAGGTGCACCCGAAATATGGGCTTAGGTAGCATGATCAGTATTAGAATGGTGATCGTGATAAGTATCACTTGTATCAAGAATTCTCCAGAGGTGGTGAAATTCTCATAACAATCCTGACATAAAAGATGGTAATACCCCAAGGTAAAGAAGAACAAAGGCTGGATAGCAAGGATCTCAAGGTATAACACAAAATACGAGCAAGTTTGTGTTGGAGGGAAGACAATAAAGTTGTCGATGATATCACAAATCATCGAGGCAAGGATGGTATTTCTCATCAAGAACTCGATATAAATCTTGGAAGAGCTCAGGATGTTGATGATGACCATGACAAATTATGTCGAGAGGTTTCATGGAGATGTAATTGGTCGGCGATGACATCAAGTCAAAGGAATGATGAAGCGAAATGATCTTAGGACCATGAGTAGGACACAAACTCGAAATCAAGCTTGCTGTTCGAGGGGAAACGATAAGACAAGGAAGATCGACGTAAGCTTAGCTCATCGCCGAAAGTGGTGCTCCGGAAATAAGGACCAGGTAGCACAGTTAAAATCAACACGATACTGATATAGCCGATCAGGCTAGAAACGACATGATCGAGTACAAACTCGTAAGTAAAGAAGATTACTAATAGTTGTTTAATCATGATGCGGACTCGATTTAGTTACCGATGTCCTTGAGTGTTTAATAACTCAGGGCCCGTGAAAAATTGGAATCAGTGAGAATGTAGCACTTGATGGAGAACTCATAAGAAGTTATGCAGTTCCATGATAATCTCGAGATAGCGGGGGGTAATACTCGACGAAAAATCAAAGTAGAGGTTGGATTAGGGTAATGCTCTGCAGAAGACAAGTGCTTAAACTTGCACGAGAAATGGTATTTAAAGAAGAACACGGTCGGAATCCACGATCATAAGGGATCGAACCACGGATACAAGATGAACTTATTATAACAAGGAGGTAATTATTTTTACGAGCAGCTTCCGTGATAAGTTATACACCGTGTCCCTGGGCATGAACGCAAGGTTCAAGGTCGACTCCCACTTCTCCAATGTATAACCTTCCATTCACTTTTCGCTTGATAAAGGCATTAGTGTTGAAAGTTTTACCTGGTGAAATACCAGATGAATATGACCTGTGAAAACTTCCGAGTTCACACATATAAAGGAAGGCATAGGTTCAACCCGTTAGGGTATCGTGGAAGCATATACCACCGGCTTCAATAGTAAATACCACCAGCTCGAAAATAGAGCATGGTTGGCCAAGCAGATGATACAATTTACCAAGGGCATTGTGTATCAAGTAAAGAACTCACGAGAATTTTGGTTGTGAAGGACATTGTCGGATAATAACCCGGCAACGGGTATGGCGGTCCACAATGGGGCTGATGTGAGTATCGGTACTCAATCAGAGGAAGAATCAATGCAAAGACATTGAATTATAGAAACAACTGAGTAACTTAGAGCTCAATTGCAAAGGAATTATGATTTTCCAAGCGAAGGATCAGAAGCAGAAGCTCTGATCAAGGATGGATAAGTTCAAAATACTTAGGGGCACAATCGACGACAATTTGATTGGCGAGAACCAGCTCACGTTTAAAATGAAGTCTGAGCCGGAAGGATGAATTCTATGATCTGATTGAGGATTGCGAGCATTCGTAACTTATTGAATCAACGGACTCAAAATGATAATGACAAGGGATGCCAATAAGGTAACTAGACTTATGGGATTAACCATAACGCAAGCCAGCAAGGATTTCAAGAGCAATAGGCTGCTCAGGATTTTCGAAAGTTCAAATAGTATTTCGAAGACTTCTATGAATTACCTGAATCAACTGGGATGAGTGGACACTCGATAAGTGTGGGAAATTATTCGTAGGGGTATTCATGTGGCAAGAAACTGCAAGGCAGTGGGCACAAAGTATCCTCGGGGTATCTTGTAATAACAAGATCGACTGGGAATAAAAGTAAGAACAACAGGTGTAAGTATTTATCCATAGGGATATTTCGATGGTAGTGAATTACAAAGTAACGGGCAAAGAGTCTTAAGATAATATCGGATAGTATATTCGAAATCTTCTGGTGTAACAAGCGATCATCTGGACCGAAGGGGCTCTCCGGGAGAAAGTAGTTACGAGAACCTAGTGTTAGATTTAGTAAAATTATTTAACCTGAATAGAAGAGAGATCAGAATCCCAGAGTATAGGTCGAGGAATAAAAGATCCTAGTACCACCCGATGGCGACGTGGGCCCGTAAGGCACACAGCCAAGTTAGTAAAAGTTTTTGCAATGTCTAGACTCGACTTCGGCCAAGGAGTGTGGAAGGGGGATTCCAACAGGCAGTTGGCTCGGATACCAACTTGTGACGCCCCCGATTCAATCGTACACTAATCATGCACGCAAATGTGTACGATCAAGATCAGGGACTCACGGGAAGATATCACAACACAACTCTACAAATAAAATAAGTCATACAAGCATCATAATACAAGCTAGGGGCCTCGAGGGCTCGAATACAAGTGCTCGATCATAGACGAGTCAGCGGAAGCAACAATATCTGAGTACAGACATAAGTTAAACAAGTTTGTCTTAAGAAGGCTAGCACAAACTGGGATACAGATCGAACGAGGCGCAGGCCTCCTGCCTGGGATCCTCCTAACTACTCCTGGTCGTCGTCAGCGGGCTGCACGTAGTAGTAGGCACCTCTAGAGTAGTAGGCGTCGTCGTCGAAGGTGGCGTCTGGATCCTGGGCTCCAACGTCTGGTTGCGGCAACCGGGTAGAAGGGAAATGGGGAAAAGGGGGAGAAAAGCAACCGTGAGTACTCATCCAAAGTACTCGCAAGCAAGGAGATACACTACATATGCATGGATATATGTGTAAAGGGCCATATCAGTGGACTGAACTGCAGAAAGCCAGAATAAGAGGGGGATAGCTAGTCTTATCAAAGACTACGCTTATGGTCGCCTCCGTCTTGCAGCATATAGAAGAGAGTAGACTGAAGTCCTCCAAGTAGCATCGCATAGCATAATCCTACCCGGCGATCCCTTCCTCGATGCCCTGTTAGAGAGCGATCACCGGGTTGTATCTGGCACTTGGAAGGGTGTGTTTTATTAAGTATCCGGTTCTAGTTGTCATAAGGTCAAGGTACAACTCCGGGTCGTCCTTTTACCGAGGGACACGGCTATTCGAATAGATAAACTTCCCTGCAGGGGTGCACCACATAGCCCAACACGCTTGATCCCATTTGGCCGGACACACTTTCCTGAGTCATGCCCGGCCTCGGAAGATCAACACGTCGCAGCCCCACCTAGGCACAACAGAGAGGTCAGCACGCCGGTCTAAACCTAAGCGCGCAGGGGTCTGGGCCCATCGCCCTGAGCACACCTGCACGTTGCGTACACGGCCGGAGAGCAGACCTAGCAACCTCCATTACAAAGGAAGTCACGTTACGCGGTCCAACCCGGCGCGCGCCGCTCAGTCGCTGACGTCACGAAGTGCTTCGGCTGATACCACGACGTCGGGATACCCATAACTACTCCCGCGTAGATGGTTAGTGCGTATAGACCAAATGGCCAGACTCAGATCAAATACCTAGATCTCGTTAAGCGTATTAATTATCCGCGAACGCCGACCAGGGCCAGGCCACCTCTCTCCTAGGAGGTCTCAACCTGCCATGTCGCTCCGCCTCAAAGTAACAGTCGGGGGCCGTCGGGAACCCAGGCCCACCTCTACCGGGATGGAGCCACCTGCCCCTTCAGCCCCCATCTCCGAACAGTATCACAGGTAATGTAACAGTGTAAAGTATATAGTATATGCCCGTGATCACCTCCCGAAGTGATCACGGCCCAGTAGTGTAGCATGGCAGACGGACAAGAGTGTATGGCCACTGATGGAACACTAGCATCCTAAACTAAGCAGGTAGGATTGCAGGTAAAGGTATCAACAGTAGTATCAAAGACAGGCTATGCATCAGGATAGGAATAACGAAAGCAGTAACATGCTATACTACTCTAATGCAAGCAGTATAGAGGAGAGTAGGCGATATCTGGTGATCAAGGGGGGGGGGGAGGGGCTTGCCTGGTTGCTCTGGCAAGAGAGAGGGGGATCGTCAACACCGTAGTCGTACTGGGTAGCAGCGGCGTCGGTCTCGGTGTCTAGCGAGAGAAGAGGGGGAAGAAACAATAAATATTAAGCAAACAGATGCATAGCGATGCATGACATGACAAGTAGCGGTGCTAGGGGTGCCCTAACGCGGTATGAGGTGGTACCGGTGAAGGGGATACATCCGGAAAAATATCCCCGGTGTTTCGCGTTTCTGGACAGATGAACCGGAGGGGAAAAGTTGCGAGTTCGATAGGTTAGGGATGTGTGGCGGACGAACAGGCTGCGTATCCGGATTCGTCTCGTCGTTCTGAGCAACTTTCATGTATAATACTTTTTCATCTGACATACCGATTATTTTCTATTAATTTTCAAAGATTTAAACAATTTCTAAAATTTCTGGATTTATTTTAATTGTTTTAATCCGAGTTGACCAAGTCAACTTTGACTAGTCAAAAGGGCAGGGTGTGGCCCACATTTCATAGGTTGTACCTAAACAAATAAGTAAAAGTAATCTAATTGAAAGGGACCCATATGTCATCTACACATTACGCTATTTAGCCACTAGTCTAATCCTAAGACTAATCTATCTCTAATTAATCAAGCCGGCCAGAGGCACAGCCGGATGTGCAAGTTGTGCACGCATGCTCGGCCATGCCCAAGCATCAGCCACGCCCAGGCATCAGCAGCAGCTAGTGGCAGCGGTAAGCGCAGCAGCAGCAAAGTGAAGCATCAAGCAGCGGCCAAGCAACGCAGAAATAGATGAGCAGGCAACGACGAGCAGCTGCAGCAAGAAGCGACAGCAGCTGGGCGCTGCGTGGGCGTTGGCGCGCGCGGAGGCGCGGCCATGGGTGAGTTGAGCGTGGGATCGGTGCTCCGGTGGCCATTTGGCCCGGGGGTTTGGTCCTACAGGATGAGCGCGACGCTCCGCGCCCGAAGGTGCGAGAAGCACGAGCACCTACGTCCGGTGACGGCGGCGGCAGCGAAGCCGAGCGGATGTCGGAGCATGGCTACGGTGGTTGTTCGCTACGAGGCACATGCGGTAGCAGTGAGATGGGGAAAACATGGTGGTGCTCACAGTGATGACGAGGGCAAGCTCGGGGAGGTGCAGGGGTGGTCGAAGAGGAGCTGAAGGCGACGAATCCGGCGATGATGCGGCGGTGGCTGAAGGCGGAGAACAGCTCGATCCCGACGGTGCGGCGGAGTTGAGGTCGAGATGGTACGCGTAGAGGACGCAGACGACAGAGGTGGAGCTCCCGAGCAACTCTAGGGGGCGGGGGAACGACGGTGGCCACGGGATTTGACGACGCGCACACCGGCTCCTCGCAGGTGAGCTCTAGATCGAGGGGAAACGAGGCGAGGTGGAGGAGGGGGATAGTGGTTAGGGTTTTACCGGGGGTCACGGGGTCGGCCTTGTAGGAGCAGGGGAGCCGGCCGATGGCCGCCACGCAGGGCTCGGCTCGCCATGGCCAGGGGATATGCGCCACGAACCCCCTGCCTCCCTGTGGCAGAGGAAGGGGACGAGGGGGTGGGTTGGGCCCCTTTCTCTCTTTTTTCTGGCTTGTTGTGGTCCGTTAGTTTTACGTCTATTGTTTTCTTTTTATTTCTCCTTTTTCTTTTTTCTATTTATTAATTCCTACTGTTCTATATTAAATTGTGCTAACAAATGATTTAGTTAAATATGCAATTTAGCACAATAATATTAGGTAAGGTATTGAGTTAGCACCAGTAGTTGCAAATTATTTTGAGAAGCATTCATATTTATTTTAAACTGGAAAGCCCCATATAACTGCTGCTGGAGTAGTTTTAAAGTGCTTAGGGGCATTCTAATATTTTTTTAAAATGTTGATTCCCATATGAAAATTAGTTACTGAATATTTGGAACCCATCGAACATTTTTATTTGACAGTTTGAAGAAATAAGAATTTATCTTGTTATTCGAATTTTGAATTTGACTCTGATTTTCATGATGCCATAGCCCATTAGGGTGAGGTTACTGTAGCTCAACTACCGGGGTGTTACAAAACCCCACTTCAGCTACAGAGCCAGAGCCGGAACCACAATTTGAACCTTCACGACAGTCTGTTTACCAGTGGTATCCAGAGGAGATGGCCAACCAATGGCAACCCGAGACTTCTTCTCAGTACGACACCGACTACAACTTTGGATATCCGCGAGGCCAGCCATGGCAGTAGACCAACTTAGGCCAAAATCCATGTTAATTTATTTTCCTTTTTATGCTTTCTTCTTGTGTGTTTGAAAAACCTTAAGAAAAACCAAAAAATTAGTTGTAGCTTTTAGCTAGTTTACTTTTCATGTTGTATTAGTAGTAATTAAAAGAAAACCCAAAAATATTTCATGTTCTTCTTTTGCTTGTTGGGAGCTTTCTCGTATAAATAGTTTTATTTCGTTTCTTTCCTTTGGGGTCGATAGGAGAAGACCATAATGAAAATGTTGAAGTGGCTCTTATATGCATTATTGTTGATTCAACCAAGAGCCCATATTGCCTTGTCTTCTCCTGTTTATTGAATGCTCGCAGATTCCAGCTTAGTCCAATGCACATGCACTATTATTATTATTATTCACATCATTTGGTCGTGCAAGTGAAAGGCAATAATGACGATATATGATGGACTGATTGAGATGAGAGAAGCTGGTATGAACTCGACCTCTCCTGTTTTTGTAAATATGATTAGTTCATTGTTCCTGATTCAGCCTATTATGAATAAACATGTTTGCAATGACAATTAGAGATTATAGTTTCTTATGCCATGCTTAATTAGCTAGGAGTTTATAATGGTTTACCTTGCGTGCCAACATGCTATTAAAATGGTTGTGATGTGGTATGATAGGGTGGTATCCTCCTTTGAATGATTCAAGTGACTTGACTTGGCACATGTTCACGCATGTAGTTGAAACAAAATCAACATAGCCTTCACGATATTTATGTTCATGGTGCACTATATCATACTCATGCTTGCACTCAATGTTTATTAATTTTAATGCATGTTCATGACTATTGTCGCTCTCTAGTTGGTCGCTTCCCAGTCTTTTTCTAGCCTTCACTTGTACTAAGAGGGAATACTGCTTGTGCATCCACTTCCATAAACCCCAAAGTTATTCCATATGAGTCCACTATACCTTCCTATACATGCGGTATCTACCTGCCATCCCAAGTAAATTTGTATGTGCCAAACTCTAAACCTTCAAATGAAATTCTGTTTTGCATGCTCGAATAGCTCATGTATCAACTAGGGCTGTCTGTATCTTCCATGCTAGGCGGGTTATTCTCAAGAGGAGTGGACTCCGCTCCTCACTCACGAGAAAATGGCTGGTCACCGGGATGCCCAGTCCCATGCTTTATGCAAATCAAATCGAAATAATTGCAAACAAAACTCCCCCGGGACTCTTGTTAGTTGGAGGCACTCGTTGTTTCGAGCAAGCCATGGATTGATGCTTGTTTGTGGAGTGAGAGTATAAACCTCACCATTCTGCATGGGAACCGCCTATAATGTGAGTAGCATGGAAGATATCACTATCTCTTGGTTGTTATGTTGACAATAAAAGTATGCCGCTCAAAATATTATTTATCTCTATTTCAAAATCGAGCTCTGGCACCTCTACAAATCCCTGATTCCCTCTGCGAAGGGCCTATCTATTTACTTTTATGTCGAGTCATCACCCTCTTATTAAAAAGCACCAGCTGGAGAGCACCGCTATCATTTGCATCCATTACTATTAATATATATTGGGTATGACTATGACTGGATCTCTTTTACCATGAATTACAATGTTTAGTCAGTCCTTGATCTTTAAAGGTGCTCTGCATTTATGTTTTGCGATCTTAGAAAGGGCTAGCGAGATACCATTTTGTTATATCATTCATGATTTTTTTGAGGAAGTGTTGTTATCCGAGATTCATTATTATTGCTCGCTAGTTGATTATGCCATTGACATGAGTACACATGAGACCTAAATGTTATTGTGAATATGGTTAGTCATAATCTTTGTTGAAAACTTGAATGCTGGCTTTACATATTTACAACAACAAGAGCAAACAGAGTTTGTAAAAGTTTTTCTTTATCACTTTCAGTTTATCAACTGAATTGCTTGAGGACAAGAAAAGGTTTAAGCTTGAGGGAGTTGATACGTCTCCAACTTATCTACTTTTCCAAACACTTTTGCCCTTGTTTTGGACTCTAACTTGCATGATTTGAATGGAACTAACCAGGACTGACGCTATTTTTAGCAGAATTGCCATGGTGTTATTTTTGTGCAGAAATAAAAATTCTCGGAATGACTTGAAAATCAATGGAGAATTATTTTGGAATATATAAAAATACTGGCGAAAGAATCAAGGCCAGGGGGCCCACACCCTGTCCACGAGGGTGGGAGGCGCGCCTGCCCCCCTGGGCGCGCCCCCTGCCTCATGGGCCCCCTGGAGCTCCACCGATCTCAACTCCAACTCTATATACTCGTGTTCGGGGAGAAAAAAATCAGAGACAAGGATTCATCACGTTTTACGATACGGAGCCGTCGCCAAGCCCTAATCTCTCTCGGGAGGGCTGATCTGGAGTCCGTTCGGGGCTCTGGAGAGGGGAATCCGTCGCCATCGTCATCATCAACCTTCCTCCATCACTAATTTCATGATGCTCACCGCCGTGCGTGAGTAATTTCATCGTAGGCTTGTTGGACGGTGATGGTTTGGATGAGATTCATCATGTAATTGAGTTAGTTTTGTTGGGGTTTGATCCCTAGTATCCACTATGTTCTGAGATTGATGTTGCTATGACTTTGCTATGCTTAATGCTTGTCATTAGGGCCCGAGTGCCATGATTTCAGATCTGAACCTATTATGTTTTCATGAATATATGTGAGTTCTTGATCCTATCTTGCAAGTCTATAGTCACCTACTATGTGTTATGATCCGGCAACCCCAAAGTGACAATAATCAGGACCACTCCCCGTGATGACCGTAGTCTGAGGAGTTCACGTATTCACTATGTGTTAATGCTTTGGTCCGGTACTCTATTAAAAGGAGGCCTTAATATCCCTTAGTTTCCATTAGGACCCCGCTGCCACGGGAGGGTAGGACAAAAGATGGCATGCAAGTTCTTTTCCATAAGCACGTATGACTATATTCGAAATACGTGCCTACATTACATTGATGAATTGGAGCTAGTTCTGTGTCACCCTATGTTATAACTGTTGCATGAATAATCGCATCCAGCATAATTCTCCATCACCGATCCAATGCCTATGAGCTTTTAACATATTGTTCTTCGCTTATTTACTTTTCCGTTGCTACTGTTACAATCACTACAAAACTATTGCTGTTACTTTTGCCACCGTTACCGTTACTATCATACTACTTTGCTACTAAATACTTTGCTGCAGATATTAAGTTATCCAGGTGTGGTTGAATTGACAACTCAACTGCTAATGCTTGGGAATATTGTTTGGCTCCCCTTGTGTCGAATCAATAAATTTGGGTTGAATACTCTACCCTCGAAAACTATTGTGATCCCCTATACTTGTCAGTTATCACTGACGCTGATGGTAATTTTACTGTCTACAAAGCTCGACTTGTTGCAAAAGGTTTTCGGCAAGTTCAAGGAGTTGACTACGATGAGACTTTCTCACCCGTAGCGATGCTTAAGTCCGTCCAAATCATGTTAGCAATTGCCGCATTTTATGATTATGAAATTTGGCAAATGGATGTAAAGACTGCATTCCTGAATGGATTTCTAGAAGAAGAGTTGTATATGATGCAACCTGAAGGTTTTATCAATCCAAAGGGTTCTAACAAAGTGTGCAAGCTCCAGCGATCCATCTATGGACTTGTGCGAGCATCTCGGAGTTGGAATAAACGTTTTGATAATGTGATCAAAGCATATGGTTTTATACAGACTTTTGGAGAAGCCTGTATTTATAAGAAAGTGAGTGGGAGCTCTGTAGCATTTCTAATATTATATGTGGATGACATATTGTTGATTGGAAATGATTTAGAATTTCTGGATAGCATAAAAGGATACTTGAATAAGATTTTTTCAATGAAAGACCTCGGTGAAGCTGCTTATATATTGGGCATCAAGATCTATACAGATAGATCAAGACGCTTAATTGGACTTTCACAAAGCACATACCTTGATAAAGTTTTGAAGAAGTTCAAAATGGATCAAGCAAATAAAGGGTTCTTGCATGTGTTACAAGGTGTGAAGTTTAGTAAGACTCAATGCCCGGCCACTGTAGAAGATAGAGAGAAAATGAAAAGTGTTCCCTATGCTTCAGCCATAGGCTCTATCATGTATGCAATGCTGTGTACCAGACCTAATGTGTGCCTTGCTATTAGTTTAGCAGGGAGGTACCAAAGTAATCCAGGAGTGGATCACTGGACAGCAGTCAAGAACATCCTGAAATACCTGAAAAGGACTAAGGATATGTTTCTCGTTTATGGAGGTGACAAAGAGCTCGTTATAAATGGTTACTTCGATGCAAGCTTTGACACTGATCCGGACGATTCTAAATTGCAAATCGGGTACGTATTTATATTGAACGATGGAGCTTTCAGTTGGAGCAGTTCTAAACAAAGCGTCATCGCGGGATCTACGTGTGAAGCGGAGTACATAGCTGCTTCGGAAGCAGCAAATTAAGGAGTCTGGATGAAGGAGTTCATATCCGATCTAGGTGTCATACCTAGTGCATCGGGTCCAATGAAAATCTTTTGTGACAATACTGGTGCAATTGCCTTGGCAAAGGAATCCAGATTTCACAAGAGAACCAAACACATCAAGAGATGCTTCAATTCCATCCGCGATCAAGTCCAGGTGGGAGACATAGAGATTTACAAGATACATACGGATCTGAATGTTGCAGACCCGTTGACTAAGCCTCTCTCACGAGCAAAACATGATCAGCACCAAGGCTCCATGGGTGTTAGAATCATTACTGTGTAATCTAGATTATTGACTCTAGTGCAAGTGGGAGACTAAAGGAAATATGCCCTAGTGGCAATAATAAATAAATTATTTATTTCCTTATTTCATGATAAATGTTTATTATTCATGCTAGAATTGTATTAACTGGAAACATAATACATGTGTGAATACATAGACAAACAGAGTGTCACTAGTATGCCTCTACTTGACTAGCTCGTTGATCAAAGATGGTTAAGTTTCCTAACCATAGACATGAGTTGTCATTTGATACACGGGATCACATCATTAGGAGAATGATGTGATTGACTTGACCCATTCCATTAGCTTAGCACTTGATCGTTTTAGTTTACTGCTATTGCTTTCTTCATGACTTATACATGTCCCTATGACTATGAGATTATGGAACTCCCAATTATCGGAGGAACACTTTGTGTGCTACCAAACATCACAACGTAACTGGGTGATTATAAAGGTGCTCTAGAGGTGTCTCTGATGGTACTTGTTGAGTTGGCATGGATCGAGACTAGGATTTGTCACTCCGATTGTCGGAGAGGTATCTCTGGGCCCTCTTGGTAATGCACATCACTATAAGCCTTGCAAGCAATGTGACTAATGAGTTAGTTGCAGGATGATGCATTACAGAACGAGTAAAGAGACTTGCCGGTAACGAGATTGAACTAGGTATTGAGATACCGACGATCGAATCTCGGGCAAGTAACATACCGATGACAAAGGGAACAACGTATATTATTATGCGGTTCGACCGATAAAGATCTTCGTATAATATGTTGGAACCAATATGGGCATCCAGGTTCCGCGATTGGTTATTGGCCAGAGAAGTGTCTCGGTCATGTCTACATAGTTCTCGAACCCGTAGGGTCCGCACGCTTAACGTTCGTTGACAATATGATATTTATGAGTTGTGTATGTTGGTAACTGAATGTTGTTCGGAGTTCCGGATAAGATCACGGGCATGACGAGGAACTCCGGAATGGTCCGGAGATAAAGATTGATATCTGGGATAATAGTGTTTAGTCTCCGAAAGGGTTCTGGAATTCACCGGAAGGGGTTCCGGATGTTTCCCGAAATGTTTGGGTACGAGAGCACTTTATTTAGGCCAAAGGGGAAAGACCACAAGGTTTTTGGAAAGCGCAAAAGGAAGTTTTGCGGAGTTCAGGGGCCAGACGCCAGGGTCCCTGGCGTCTGGGTCCAGACGCCGGGAACCCTGGCGTCTGGGTCCAGACGCCGGGAACCCTGGCTTCTGGCCCTGGAGTCCGAGAAGGACTCTTGCCTTTCGGGTGAAACCGACTTTGTGGAGGATTTTACTCCAAGTTTCGACCCCAAGGCTCAACATATAAATAGAGGGGTAGGGCTAGCACCCAAGACAGATCAAGAAACACCAAGTTGTGTGCCGGCAACCCCGTCCCCTCTAGTTTATCCTCCGTCATAGTTTTCATAGTGCTTAAGCGAAGCCTTGTTGAGATTGTTCTTCACCAACACCGTCACCACACCGTCGTGCTGCCGGAACTCATCTACTACTTCGCCCCTCTTGCTGGATCAAGAAGGCGAGGACGTCATCGAGCTGAACGTGTGCTGAACGCGGAGGTGCCATACGTTCGGTACTTGATCGGGACGGATCGTGAAGGTGTACGACTACATCAACCGCGTTGATAAACTCTTCCACTTACGGTCTACGAGGGTACATAGACAACACTCTCCCCTCTCGTTGCTATGCATCACCATGATCTTGCGTGTGCGTAGGAATTTTTTTGAAATTACTACGTTCCCCAACATATATAGGCGAAAGAAGTAGGTCGATGGAGCCACGAGGGGCCCACGAGGGTGGGGGCGCGCCTACCCCCCTGGGAGCGCCCTCCTACCTCGTGGCCGCCTTGTTTCTTCCTTGACGTCCAATCCAAGTCTCCTGGATTGCGTTTGTTCCAAAAATAACTCCCCCGAAGGTTTCATTCCGTTTGGACTCCGTTTGATATTCCTTTTCTGCGAAACACTGAAATAGGCAAAAAACAGCAATTTGCACTGGGCCTTTGGTTAGTAGGTTAGTCCCAAAAATAATTTAAAAGTGCATAATAAAGCCCATAAAACATCTAAAACAGATAATATAATAGCATGGAACAATAAAAAATTATAGATACGTTGGAGACGTGTCATGTACCGGGATGTGCAATGAATCAAGAGTGACATGTATGAAAGAATTATGAATGGTGGCTTTGCCACAAATACGATGTCAACTACATGATCATGCAAAGCAATATGACAATGATGATGTGTGTCATAATAAAACGGAACGGTGGAAAGTTGCGTGACAATATATCTCGAAATGGCTATGGAAATGCCACAATAGGTAGGTATGGTGGCTGTTTTGAGGAAGTTATGTGGTGGGTGTATGGTACTGATGTCTACCATGCAACTTTATTCTTGTAGTCATGTGTTGGGCCTCCAAGCGCAGAGTTTTGTAGGACAGTAGCAATTTTCCCTCAAGTGGATGACCTAAGGTTTATAAATCCGTGAGAGGTGTAGGATGAAGATGGTCTCTCTCAAACGACCCTGCAACAAAATACAAGAAATCTCTTGTGTCCCCAACACAGCCAATACAATGGCAAATTGTATAGGTGTACTAGTTCGGTGAAGAGATGGTGATAAAAGTTTAATATGGATGGTAGAAATATATTTTTATAATCTGAATAAATAAAAACAGCAAGGAAAAATTAGTAAACGGGCACAAAAACGGTATTGCAATGCTTGAAAATGAGGCCTAGGGTCCATACTTTCGCAAGTGCAATCTCTCAACAGTGCTAATATAATTGGATCGTATAACCACTCCTCAAAGTGTGATGAAGAATCACTCCAAAGTTCCTATCTACCAGAGAACATAAGAATAAATTGTTTGTAGGGTACGAAACCACCTCAAAGCTATTCTTTCCGTTCGATCAATTCAAGAGTCCGTCCTAAAATAAAACAAAGCTATTCTTTCTGTTCGATCTATCCTAGAGTTCGTACTAAAATAACATAAAAGCAAATTCATATTCATAATACTCAATCCAACACAAAGAACTTCAAAGAGCGCCCCAAGATTTCTACTGGAGAAACAAAGACAAGAACGTGCATCAACCCCTATGATAGATTACCCCAATGTCACCTCGGGAATCCGCGAGTTGAGTGCCAAAACATATATCAAGTGAATCAATACGATACCCCATTGTCACCACAAATATTCAATTGCAAGAAATATATCAAGTGTTCTCAAATCCATAAAAGTATTCAATCCGATAACCATGAAATCTCAAAGGGAAAAACTCAATTCATCACAACAAGATAGAGAGGGGAAAACACCATATGATCCGACTATATTAACAATGCCCGCGATACATCAAGATTGTGACATGTCAAGAACACGAGAGAGAGAGAGAGAGAGACAGAGCGCGCGCGAGAGAGAGAGATTAAACACATAGCTATTGGTACAAACCCTCAGCCCCAATGGTGGACTAGTCCCTCCTCATCGTGGTGGCCGCCGGGATGATGATGATGGCCACCGGAGATGATTCCCCCCTCCGGCAGGGTGCCGGAAAGGGTCTAGATTGGTTTTCGATGGCTATAGAGGCTTGGGGCGTCGGAACTTCTGATCTAGGTTAACCCCGAAGGGTTTTGGAAAATTTGTGAATTTATAGGGTAAAGAGGGGGTGTGGGAGGCCACCGAGGTGGGCACAACCCACCTGGGCCCCCAGGCGTGCCCTGGTGGGTTCTGCCCCCCTCGAGGCACCCCCAGGTGCTGCTCTGGCCCATCTTGGGTGTTCTGGTCCATAAAAAATCTCCAAGAAATTTCACGGTGTTTGGAGTCCGTTTGATATTGATTTCCTGCGATGTAAAAAACAAGCAAAAAACAACAACTGGCACTGGGCACTTGGTCAATAGGTTAGTCCCAAAAATGATATAAAGTTGCTATAAAATGATTGTAAAACATCCAAGAATGATAAAATAATAGCATGAATACTTCATAAATTATAGACACGTTGGAGACGTATCAACATCCCCAAGCTTAATTCCTACTCGTATCTATAATTTATGAATTGTGAATGCTAGCAAAGTGCATAAGTTTGATCAATGAAAATTTCAATCACTTATCCTAGCATCATAACAACAATTCTTTCTTATAAAACTTCTCATGTTATACTGGCAACCAATTCACATGCTAGGGTTCAAACAATGGATTCTCTTGAAACTCAACAACTATCGACGTTCTCGGAATGGGGGTCTCCAGACTTGCCTGCCTGCGGCCCACGGCGTGGCTTTGCTAGCAGGCCTGTACAGCCCATCTTCATCAACAAGGCATCCAAGACCCTCGCGAGGCGAACGACGCAAGACCCCCTCAGGAGCGGCCTCACCAGGCAGGCTCGCGAGGGGCGGAGAGATCAAGGAAAGGCAAACCTCGAGAGGTTCTCGTGACGTGAGCCATGATGATCGAGACCAGGCGGGCGCTAGGCAAGCGCTAGCGCGCGCAGCGTCCTTGTTTCCTCTTTGGTGCTAAGAAGGCAAGCGCAGGCGCGGAGTACCTAGGCATCAAGCAAAGATTTCCATATCAGTGCAACGAGACCAAGACCAATAGGACGGTAAGACGGAGGTCACCATGGAGCCCAAGTCGGCGTCACCACCAGAGCCTTTTGCAGGCGAAGACCGCTTTTGTCAGGATAAGCTGTACTAGCTGTCCCCTTTCAAATTGGTCGTTGTTGGCGCCCTCCCCGCTCAATATTTGGGGAGAGGACTAGGGCCTCTATAAATAGGACTAGCCACCATAGTAGAAGGAAACTAAGCCTGAGCTGATCGAACCCCCACACACACAAGTTCGTCAAGCACAAGAACACCTCGACCTTAGGAGGCTGTTCTTCCCCTTGTACTGTTCATCATCAGCCCAAGAGGCAGTCCACCACCACCACACTGGAGTAGGGTATTACACCACAACGGTGGCCCGAACCAGTATAAATCTTGTGTCCCTTGTGTTATGAGTTCGTCGAGTTAGTCCGCGAGATCTTAGCAAAACTAGGACGTGGATCGGTAGGGGGGAAATCTTCGTGCGCACCCTAGTGTTCGAACCTCGAGGGTTTTGCCAGAACCCGTGATCCGACATTTGGCGCGCCAGGTAGGGGTGCGCCGAAGCTTCCTTTCCATCGCTCCTCGTCTCGCTGCTCCAGCATCTCCATGGTGGATGCTTGCCGCACTCGTGCCGAGTGCCGGGCTGCCCTTGTCGCCTGCGTCGCTCAGACGGCTCCCGTCGGTGGGCCACCCCGTCGTTCTCCGTCGCCTGCCGCCAACGCCACCACCGGCTCGGCGGGGAACGAGCAGCAAGCATCCTCGCTGCACCCCTCGGTGCGGCGCGACGGCCGCACCGCCACCCCATCGCTGACCCTGGCCGGTTCGTTGTCCCATGCTCGTCGCGCTCCCATGGATACGCAGGCTGCTCTTTGCATGGCGCGCGAGCTCCTGCGTTACCGCCCCATCAACGACCTCTACAAGGACTGGCTCGACCGTATCGCCGAGCTCGTCAGCGCCGCAGGGGGCTCCCCTGCACCGTCCCTCTCGCTGCCTCGCCCTCCGTCAGCCACGGGTGGCGTGGCCCATGGAGAGCCTCCACCACCTTTTCCCCAAGACAGAGTCTTGGCGCCAAGACGAGCGGCCCCACGGCGCGACCTGTCGCGTCTGGCGCCCGTGCAAGAAGAAAGAAGCTGCCAAGAAGTCCTTCAGCCATGAGAAAATGCCCCTGCGCTCCCTGCACCACCACGGCAAGACCGCACGCCACCTGTAGTGGCGGTGCGCGGACCCCATCAAGAGCAAGCTCTCCACCAGCGTCGAGTCCCTATGACCACGGCAGGCTGCCGCGCCTTCACCCCTGAGCTGCGTAGCGTCGCCTGTCCTGGCAAGTTCAAGCCAGACCTGCCTCCTCGATACGACGGCACCCCCGACCCCGCGGAGTTCCTATAGCTCTATGAGCTGAGCATCGAGGCGGCCAACGGTGATGAGAAAGTCATGGCGAACTGGTTCCCCGTGGCTCTCAAGAATGGCGCCCGCTCCTGGCTCCTGAACCTGCCCCCAGGCTCGATCTCCTCCTGGGACGAGATGCGCAACCGTTTCGTCGCCAACTTCCAGGGCACTCGCGACCGCCCGCCAGCCGCCGGTGACCTGCGCCGCGTCAAGCAATAACCAGGAGAGACCGTACAGAAGTACATCTAGCGCTTCAACAACGTTCGCCTCAATATTCCCAAGGTGATAGACGAGGCCATCATCTCCGTGTTCTCTGATGGCGTCCGTGACATCAAGATGAAGGGGGAGCTCGCCATCCACGAGGAGTTATGCACATCTCTGGAGTTGTTCAACCTGGCGACCAAGTGCGCCCGAGCTGAGGAGGGGAGCCTCTCCCTCCTCGAGCTCTAGGCTACGGACCCGGAGGAGAAGAAAGCCAAGGCCAAGGACGTGAAGCGTAAGGGAGCAGCCGTGCTTGCGGCGGAGCCGGACACGAAGTGCGGCAGGGACCAGGCCGAGTCATCCAAGAGCAGCCGACCATTCTGTGCCTTCCATAACCTACATAGCCACAACACCAGCGACTGCCAGGAGCTTAGAGCCATTCGAGAAGGGCGCTTCGGTCGACGCCCCGAGCGCAATGACCGGGGCTACGGCTGAGGAGGAGGATGTGGTGGCGGACGCTGGGACGACCGTTACCCGTGCCAGGAGTGGCGCGACTAGCCTCGTGAGGACCGCTGGTAGGATCAGCCTCGCGAGGGCGCCTGGAGGGATCAGCCTCATGAGGATCGTCCTCAAGGCAACGCTGGCCTTCCTCCACCACCGCCACCACCCAGAAGGAATAACGACCACCATCAAGACGAGGGGGCTGGGGGCTTTCAGGAGCCACGTGCTATCGCCTGCATCCTAGGCAGAGCCCAAGCCCCAGCCTCACAGCATATCTTCAAACAGTTTGCTCATGAAGTGAATGCAGTCCTCCCCAAGCTCGAGGCCACGCGCCCGCTCAGATGGTCCAAGTGCCCCATCATGTTCAGTTCGGCAGATCAGCTCAAGTGCGCAGCTAACGCAGGCACCCTCCCAATACTTTGTTCACCAGTCATCAGCAACGTGCAAGTTACCAAGACCCTCATCAGCGGCGGTGCAGGGTTCAACGTCCTGTCTGTCGACACGTTCGACAACCTCCAAGTTCCATATGACCAGCTTCAGCCTACCAAGCCTTTCTCAGGAGTAACCAAAGGTTCCACCACACCGACAGGGCAGGTCTTCCTCCCTATCACCTTCGGAGAATGCAACAACTACCGCACCGAGCTCATCGACTTTGACGTCGCCTACATCCACCTGCCATATAATGCGATCCTCGGGTACCCATCCCTAGACAAGTTCATGGCGGTGACCCATCACAACTACAATGTCCTCAAGATGCCGGGAAGCGGCGGAATCATCACAGTCTCGTGCGAAGAAGATACATGGTGTGCTCCCTCGAGCGTGCCTTTCAAACTGCAGCAATCGACGACCCCGGCAGCAAGGGCGAGCGCCCTCCCGAGGCCATCCCCAAGAAGAAGAAGAAGTAGCTGCACCAAGTAGGGCCTCAGGAAAGCGGCGCCTCGTCAGGATCGGCGCCCGCGCCTGGGGCGCCTCCCTCCATCGCATAGGAAAGTGCGCCCAGCACCCCTCTCGGGCAGGGCTTGGGGGCTCTCTTCTGGAGGGACTCAGACTTTGCCAACATCACGAGGAAGGCGCTTGAGCACCACTTGGTGACGTGCTTCACGGCACGTCTCCCTCAGGAGGACACGGGGAAAGGAGTACCCACCGGTTCAGGAGTTCATCACCAAGGCCACTCAGGAACTGCAAGACGTAAGGGCCATGCGCGGCGGCCACCGCTCACCAGGCGCAGCTCCCCATCCGGGCGAGGATGCCGGGCTGCGCGTTTGCATCAACGTCTCAAGGCTCAACACAACCGCCTCTCAGGAGCTTTTCTGGCCTTCGCGCGTGGAATGCTGCGAGGGCCCACCTCACAGCTACGTTCGCATGCCTTTTGGCCTGCCAAGCATGGCAACCGCCTATCAGCGCAACATGCGGAGTGTCCTGGCGGCTCAGGAGGCCAGGCACCACGCTGTGCTGACGGAGATGGAGACGGTCCTCAAGGAACCACCTGGACCCCCAGAGCCTCCCGGGGCTCAGGGCCCCGGTGGCTCATGAGGAGCGACCCCTTCACCGTGGACCTTCAGCTGCTCCAACTCTCCATCAACAGAACCAGGTGACATTTTCCAAGTTTATTTAGCTGGGAGCGCCCCTAGGGCTGCATCATTCCCAGGCCGTGTGGGTCCGTCCCTGTGGCATGTATCCCTTTTATGTCTTTATCTTACCTTGTTGGGGGCGCCCCTTGGCAGCTCGGGCCTGACCTTGTGGCATGTATCTCCCTTGAGTTTACTTAAGACTGCTGCTTCCATGCTTAATCTACCTATGACTATTACCTACTTCTTCGATCGTCGCCCACCACGGGGACCACTCGCGCTGGCACAACGCTTGTGCACGGGTCCGTCCCTGCAACGCCGACAAACCTGAGCGGCTGAGCTCTGGCTCGCCGCACGCCCCGCACATGTCACCTCACCAGGCCCTCAGTGCCGATACTCCTTCGCGAAGCGACCGATGGCAAGCCGACAACCATAATGGCAAACTGTGTCTCTCCTTGTGCTGGCTTGCAGGAATCTCCTGAGGATAGCAGCAGGTGGCGCCGCGAGATCCCTCTCCGCCCTTGCAATCTGCTTGCACGTTAAAATGGGGGCTCCTGAGCATCGCGCCTCAGGAGCTCTTACTGGCTCTCCAGCCCTTACCCCCTGGCCTTGACCACGGCACGCGACCTGGCATACTAGCGGCGGATGAGCTCGCTCGAGGGCCAGGACCTAAGGACGTAGAGCATGAAGGAGAGTGTGGGAGAGGGGAAGTCTCGTATGGACCCGACCTAGCTACGCTACGGACGCCTGCGCACAAACCTGGCGCATCACGAGGAATCGACCCCGAATCGTCAAGATAAGTCCCGCGCTCAGACCGGCTAATCATTGGAGCCTAGGAGTCGTGCTTGCCGCAATCCTGTTGCGGCAACGCCACCTCCCTTTCTTACCTTACCACCTCCTGAGCATCGTGCCTCAGGAGCTCTTACTGGACCTCGGGCCGCTCACCTCCTGGCCTTGACCATGACACGCGACCTGGCATACCAGCGACGGCTGCAGCTTGCCTGGGGACCGGGACCTGTCAGCGTAGAGCAACAAGCCGTTGCGAGGTTGGAAAGGGGAGACTGAGCCTAAACAGGACATGCATTCACAAATTTCCATAGTAGGGATAATATCAACAAAAGACATTACATACCCTTTACACGCCCCCACGGGGTACTTCTTGATTCCTCGTAGGGAACAAAAGATGAGAGCTCGGGAGAACCACTGGACTCCCAAGAGTCGCTGCTGCCGGAGGAGCCGCGAGCGGAGCGCGCATCATCCTGGCGCTCCCCTCCAGGGCAACACTCCAAGCGGCGGCCCTCCGTGTCGAAGACCTTGAAGAACAGCGTGGAGGCACTGTCATACTCGAAGTGGATCGCGAGGGCGCCCTTCGCACGGCAAACCCGTGTGACCTCACCCCAGCCGCGGGTCATGAAGATCTTGCCCGGGGAGACCGCTTCAACCTCTGTTTCGGTCGCCGGAGCATCGCAGTCAGCATGCTGCAACCAGAGCTCGAGGGATCTCCTCGGAGGCATCACGTCGAAGAAGAACCGCGAGAAGCGGATCCAAGAACTCGGGGGCATCGCTGCCCACAGCACTAGCTCGCGCGAGGAGTCCGTGGCATGGACTCCAGGAGCGGCGACGCGTGCCACCGCAGCACGTCGACCTTGGCCATGACGCGCGCGCCGACGCTCGTCGCTCCTTCCTCCTGAGCCCCCGGCTTGGGCATACAGGGGTAACGGATACCCAGGAGGAGGCCGCTCGCACCAAGTCCTCATCACCACCTGCATCACCGCAGCGTCACGGCGGTGAACCAGCCTCTTCTTCGGCGGGAGCGGCGCCAGCCCGTCGAGGGGAGTCTTTCCTTTCTCTGCAGCAGAAAAACTTCGATGGGCGCCATCGATGTCAGCGGTGGAGCAGAAGAAGAAGCAAGTGGAATGGGATGAAATGGGCGACGAGGGCTCTGCCCCCCTCCTGAGAAGGCCAATGAGCTCCCCCCATGATCACAGGTAATGATGGTTTTCCTTGCATGTCGCAGGGACTTGTCAAGTCAGGCAGTTGCCGAGGCAGCATGGGGAAGCAGAGACACCCACGTCCAATCAACCACCACGCATCGACCAAGGCCGCAGGCTATTGCGGCCCGCGGCGCTCCGCACTTGACCTTTGGCTTCGCCTCAAAGCCAAGCCCGAGCGCACCTTGGGCCTGGGGGCTACTTTCGGCGTTCTGGGAATGGGGTTCCCCAGACTTGCCTGCCTGCGGCCCACGGCGTGGCTTTGCTAGCAGGCCCGTATGGCCCATCTTCATCCACAAGGCATCCAAGATCCTCGCGAGAGGCCAAGCCTCGCGAGGCGGACGACGCAAGACCCCCTCAGGAGCGGCCTCACCAGGCAGGCTCGCGAGGGGCGGAGAAATCAAGCCAAGGCAAAACTCGCGAGGTTCTCATGACGTGAGCCATGTCAAACGAGACTAGGCGGGCGCCAGGCGGGCGCCAGCTCACGCAGCGTCCTTGTTTCCTCTTTGGTGCTAAGAAGGCAAGCGCAGGCGCGGAGTACCGAGGCATCAAGCAAAGGTTTCCATATTAGTGCAATGAGACCAAGACCAACAAGATGGTAAGACGGAGGTCACCATGGAGACCAAGGCGGCATCACCACCAGAGCCTTTTGCAGGCGAAGACCGCTTTTGTCAAGATAAGTTGTACTGGTTGTCCCCTTTCAAATTGGCCGTTGTTTGCGTCCTCCCCGCTCAATATTTGGGGAGAGGACTAGGGCCTCTATAAATAGAACTAGCCACCACAACAGAAGGCAACTAAGCCTGAGCTGATCGAACCCCCACACACACAAGTTCGCCAAGCACAAGAACACCCCGACCTCAGGAGGCTGTTCTTCCCCTTGTACTGTTCATCATCAACCCAAGAGGCAATCCACCACCACCACACTGTACTAGGGTATTACACCACAACGGTGGCCCGAACCAGTATAAATCTTGTGTCCCTTGTGTTATGAGTTCGTCGAGTTAGTCCGCAAAATTGTAGCAAAACTAGGACGTGGATCGGTAGGGGGGAAATCTTCGTGCGCACCCTAGTGTTCGAACCTAGAGGGTTTTGCCGGAACCCGTGATCCGACAACAACCTATGTTCTCAGTCACCAAGCAATTGTAATTCAACTTATTCAACAGACTTTAAGTCGGAGCTCCACATACTCAACCATCTCATAGTTTGCTAACACTCACCACATACACATGAGCAAAACATTTCAACTAGACACATAGAAAGATAGGAGCTTATGTTTTGCCTCCCAACGTATTCACCTCAAGGGTGATGTCAACAATAATAACTCATGCTACCCATATTCAACTGAACATATGTGCCTAGATCTTTCCTCACCACATGATGCTTGCCAAAAGAGAAAAATAAAAAGGAATAGAGAGAAAAACTTTGACTCTTTGCATAAAAGTAAATACTGAAAAGTAAAAGATAGGCCCTTCGCAGAGGGAAGCAGAGGTTGCCATGCACTTATTTGTTTGTATGCTCAACCCCTTAGTGTAAAAGAACATCATGTTATATTGCCCCTTATGATAGCAACCTTTATTATGTAGTTTGTCGCTTTTATTCTTTGCCATCACAAGTTTGTACAACGCTCAATTTTCTCTTACACTAAATGATCTCACACTTTTAGAAGCAATTTATCTTGCCTTATTGCACCAATGACAACTTACTTGAAGGATCTTGCTCAATCCTTAGGTAGGTATGGCAGACTCTTGAAAATAAGATTTGGGTTTAAGGGTTTTTGGATGCACAAGTAGTATCTCTACTTGGTGCGGAATTTTTGGCTAGCAAAGATGGGGGAAAGCACCACATGTCGAAGGATCTACGAAAATATAACTTCTATGTGAATATGAACAAATATAAAACATTACATTGTCTTCCTTGTCCAACGTCAACAATTTTGGCATATAATATTTTGATGGGGGCTCACAATCACAATAGATTTCCAAGATAGTGTATTTGCATGTGAAAGTTCTCTTCCTTATACTAATTATTCGTGAATTGCTTGTATGACCAAAATTGTGATTGTCAAGCCTCAAAAGATTTCACTTTCTAAACCCAAAGTGAATCTACCACTAGGCATGATATGATTTCAACTTCATGACATTCAATTTATTCAACAATTTACTCATAGCATAAAAGTGAAGCACAAGAGTAAATGACATAGAAAAGAGCTTTGTTGACGGGATGTGAATGTCGCTTACTTGGCCTCCCTGGCCACTATTTGAGAACTCTATTTTATTTAAAAACTTCCAGTTATAAGTATTTTATTAAAACATCAAGAAAAAACAAAATAAAATGACATTCTAAGAATGGCACGCATCATGTGAAGAAGCAAAAACTTTGGCTCAACCAAGAATAACCGATAATTGTTGATGAAGAAAGGTGGGATGCCTACTGGGGCATCCCCAAACTTAGATGCTTGAGACATCTTGAAAATTATCTTGGGGTGCCTTGGGCATCCCCAAGCTTGAGCTTTTGTGTCGCCTTAATTCTTCTCATATCACGGTTTTCGTAAATCTCAAAAGCTTCATCCACACAAAACTCAACAAGAACTCGTGAGATATGTTAGTGTAAACCAATACAAAAGCCTTATCATTCTCCACTATAGCAAATCATTAAAACTATTATTCAACATTGCATACTAAATGCCTCTGCATATTTAATACTCATATCCTCAAATACAATCATTAAACAAGCAAACAAATGCAAACAATGTAAACATAACAGCAATCTGCCAAAACAGTACAGTCTGTAAATAATACTAGAGTATCAATATTTATCCAACTCCAAACATTATGAAATTCTACTCCCTCCGTCCCAAAATTCTTGTCTTAGATTTGTCTAGATACGGATGTATCTAAAACTAAAACATAACTAGATACATCCGTATTTAGAAAAATCTAAGACAAGAATTTTGGGACGGACGGAGTACCACACTGTAGAAAATTTATCAGATCTTATTATGCAAAAAGTTTCAACATTTTATCACCTTCTGACTTTCCTCGGGAATTTTTGCAACATCGATAAACTTTCTGTTCTGAAATAGCAACATGTAGACTTGCAAAATAAGCATGCCAAAGTCTAAACTTGACATTTTTATTGAAATAAAAGATGCAAAACATTATTCTAATAACAGCAAGAAAATCCTAACAAAATAAATTGATGCTCCAAGCAAAACACATATCACGTGACGAATGAAAACATAGCTCCAAGTGAGGTTGCCAATAATGTTGAAGACGAAAGAGGGGATTCCTTCCGGGACATCCCCAAGCTTAGTTGCTTGGATCTCCCTTGGATATTACCTTGGGATGCATCGGGCATCCCCAAGCTTAGGGTCTTGTCACTCCTTGTTCTCCTCATATCGATATCTCACCCAAACTTCAAAACTTCAGTCACACAAAACTTAATGGAACTTTGTGAGATAGGTTAGTATGATAAAGAGATAGCCATTTCACTTTTGGTACTGTCAAAGATAAGATTCATAATTGTTTCCACACAATGCCTAGTGTAGCATATCATTTCCCCAATTTACATTGAGCAATATAAGCCACAGAAACTAGAAAACAAGCAAACTATGCATTGAAAACATAATATGTCAAAAACAGAACAGTCTGTAGTAATCTTTACTCAAACCATACTTCTGCTACTCCAAACATTATGAAAGAATTATGACCACGTGAGAAATATGTATATTAAACTTATGCAAAAAGAATCAACTCAAAAGCACTTTTCTGTTAAAATTGAGACTTATTTTCGTGAGCGCAAACGTTTCTGTTTTTCAGCAGGGTCAAATCAACTATCACCCAACATGATCCCAAAGGCTTTACTTGGCAATTTATTGAAACAAAAGCAATAAAACATGATTACTATAGTAGCTTAATCATGTGAGCACAGAAAAACAGTAGGTAAAAGTGTTGGGTTGTCTCCCGACAAGCGCTTTTCTTTAATGCCTTTTAGCTAGGCATGATGATTTCAATGATGCTCGCATAAAAGATAAGAATTGAAACATAACAAGAGCATCATGAATCACATGGCAAGCACATTTAAGTCTAACCCACTTCCTATGCATAGGGATTTTGTGAGCAAACAACTTATGGGAACAAGAATCAACTAGCATAGGAAGGCAAAACAAGCATAACTTCAAAACTTTCAACACATAGAGAAGAAACTTGACATTGTTGCAATTCCTACAAGCATAAGTTCCTCCATCATAATAATTTTCAGTAGCATCATGAAGAAATTCAACAATATAACCATCACATAAAGCATTCTTTTCAAGACACAAAAGCATAGAATTTACTACACTCCACATTAGCAAATTTCTTCTCATCACACTAATGAAATCAGGAACATTGTCGTCAGCTAGCTGATGGCAAAGAGGGTCTTTGCCATCAGCTTGAAGAAAACTGATGGCAAAGAAGCAGCTGACGTCAAAGAAAGTGTTTGGTACCAGCCCCATCTTTGTCGTCAGCTAGCTGACGGCAAAGAGGTAGGGTGGGCCCTAGCGAGAGGCAACTAACTGCCACTTTCTTTGCCATCCGCTAGCTGATGGCAAAGAAACTTTGCCGTCCGCTAGCAGACGGCAAAGGAAGTGGCCAAACTAACGTCCGTTAGCTAGGCTCTTTGGCGTCAGCTAGCGGATGACAAAGAGATGTGCCCTATATGTAACAAAATGCCCTCACGCCCTGCCCCTCTCTCTCCCTCCCCTCATCCCAACCCCGCGCCGCTGCCCCACCCCGGCCGCCCCCCTCGCCACGCAGCCCCGGGCCGCGTCACCGCCCCGACCGCCCTGCCCCGCCGCGCCGAGCCTCTCTGCGCTGCTGCACCGCTCCGGCCGTCCCGGCCGCCCTGTCCCGTCCGCGCCGGCTCGGGCCTCCTTGCTGCCCCGGCCGCACCGACAGGCCGCGCCGGCCCCGCCCCGCCCCTCTGCGCCGGTGATATGTCTCCAACGTATCTATAATTTATGAATTAATCATGCTATTATATTATCCATCTTATATGTTTTATATGCATTTATATGCTATTTTATATGATTTTCGGGACTAACCTATTAACCTAGAGCCCAGTGCCAGTTTCTGTTTTTCTTCTTGTTTTTGAGTTCTACACAAAAGGAATACCAAACGGAGTCCAATTGACGTGCCAATTTTTGATGATTTTTTAGGACCAAAAGAAGCCCCTCGAGTAAAAGAGTTGGGCCAGAAGAGTCCCGGGCTGTCCACGAGGGTGGGGGCGCGCCCAACCCCCCCTGGGCGTGGGCCCCTGCCTCGTGGACGACCTGGAGACCCCCTGACGTGAAACCAACGCCAAAAATTCCTATAAATACAGAAACCCCCAGAAAATAACCTAGATCGGAAGTTCCGCCACCGCAAGCCTCTATAGCCACCAGAAATCAATCTAGGCCCTCTCCGGCACCCTGCCGGAGGGGGCCATCATCAGCGGTGGCCATGGAGGAGTATCCCGGAGAGGCCATCATCGCCATGAAGGCCAAGGACCAGATGGAGAACCTTTCCCCATCTAGGGGGGAGGCCATGGAGGAGGAAGCACAAGGGGGAGAACCTCTCCTCCTCTCTCTTGGTGGCACTGGAGTGCCATCAAGAGGGGAATCATCGCCGCGGTGATCGTCTTCATCAACATCACCATCACCATCCTCATCTCTTTTACGTGGTCCACTCTCCTGCACCCCGCTGTAATCCCTACTTGAACATGGTGCTTTATGCCACATATTATGATCCAATGATGTGTTGCGATCCTATGATGTTTTGAGTAGATATCATTTGTCTTTGGGTTGATTGATGATCTAGATTGGTACGAGTTGTATGTTTTATTTTGGTGCTATCCTATGGTGCCCTCCGTGTCGCGCAAGAGTGAGGGATTCCCGTTGTAGGGTGTTGAAATACGTTCATGGTTCGGTTATAGTGGGTTGGTGAGTGACTGAAACACAAACCCGAGTAAGGGGGTTGTTGCGTATGGGAATAAAGAGGACTTGATGCCTTAATGCTATGGTTGGGTTTTACCTTAATGATCTTTAGTAGCTGCGGATGCTTGCTAGAGTTCCAATCATAAGTGCATATGATCCAAGTAGAGAAAGTATGTTAGCTTATGCCTCTCCCTCATATAAAATTGCAATGACGACTATCGGTCTTGTTAACAATTGCCTAGGACAATTCCGCACATCGATCCATCATTATTCCGCACTCGCTATTTATATTATTTAGTAATATATTCTAACTTTATGATAACAGCACCTACTTTTATATTTTAGCTCTCCGATATCATGCAAAGTTATCCTCTTCATACCCACAACGTAGTTTTATTTCTCGTTGCTAGTTGGAAGCAAACGTTAGGTGTACGTAGAGTCGTATCAGTGGCAGATAGGGCTTGAGAGAATATTGATCTTACCTTTCACTCCTTGTGGGTTCAACACTCCATACTTATCACTTCCACCTTTGGAAATTGCTACGATGATTCCCTGCACTTGGGGATTATGAAGCTCTTTTCTGGCGTCGTTTTTGGGGAGCAATAGCGTGGGGTCGATATTCTCGTGTGTGCTTGTTTGCTTTCTTCACTAAGTAGATTTTGTTTTTTCTTTTTGTTTCTGTTTAGTTGTGGGTGAGACATACAAAAAAAAATTAAAAGAATGAAAATACAAAAAAATTACTTGCCTCTCACGCCTATTTTTTTTTCAAAAAGAGAAGTGATTGGGAAGTTATGCATTGAAGAAGTGAGGGTCGACCTTGAGCACTTGTGTTCATGCTCACGGAAACTATATAGAATTTTTCATGGAAGTTTCTCTGTAAATAATTATACCCTTGTTTATATCCATTGTATTATAAAAATAATATGCCAAGCTTTGGTTTTAGGATGATTAGATTGCTTGTTTACTATGTGCAGTACAAAAACAGAAACTTTGTCTGTAGTGCGTGAATTTACATTTTTTACTGGAAGGTCTAATGGGTCTGAAACGTTTTGCCCATTACTTCTGTACAGATTTTTTCAAATTTTAAAATTTATTTCGTAATTTTTGGAGTTACATAAGTTTGCTAAA
Source organism: Aegilops umbellulata (assembly GCA_032464435.1). Taxonomy (NCBI): domain Eukaryota; kingdom Viridiplantae; phylum Streptophyta; class Magnoliopsida; order Poales; family Poaceae; genus Aegilops; species Aegilops umbellulata. The sequence goes on from CP136060.1 coordinate 97,406,246, forward strand.
CTTTCAGATTACTACAGACTGTCCTGTTTAAGACGGATTCTATTTTTGATGCATTGTTTGCTTGTTTTGATGAAACTATCGATTTCTATCAGTGGATTAAGCCATGTAACAGTTATATTATAGTAGATATAATGCAAGAACAAAATATGAATTGGTTTTCAACAGTACATATAGTAGTGATTTGCTTTGTTATACTAACGGATCTCACAAAGTTTTTGTTAAAGTTCTATGTGGATGAAGTTTTCAAAGATCGAGGAGCTATCAATATGAGAAGAATAAAGATAGGAAAGAGTTGAAGCTTGGGGATTCCCAAGGCACCCCAAGTAAATATTTCAAGGATACTCAAGCATCTAAGCTTGGGGATGCCCCCGTTGGCATCCCATCTTTCTTCTTCAACAAATATCGGTATACCTCGGTTTTTGTTTTGTTCACATGATTTGTGTCCTTTTTGTTTTTATTTTTCTTTAATAACCATGCTAGTATGACATATACTTTCATTGATTTATAGAATACTTCATGTGCTTCACTTATATCTTTTAAGTACGATCTTATAGAATTGCTCTTTGTGCTTCACTTAAATCTATTGAGTATGGTTTTATAGAATGCTTCATGTGCTTCACTTATATATATTTTGATCTTGGATATTGGTTAGCCTATATTAATTGTAGAATTCTCCATGAACTTCACTTATATATTTTGGAGTATGAATAATACTATCATCTAAAGTGGGTTTGGAAGAGTGTCAACTTTAGGAACTAGTGATCCCGCTATTCCGAATGAGAAGAATTTTGCTTATGTGGAGAGTAGAAAAATTTCTATGCTTGTAGATCATGAAAAGAATGCTTTATGTGATGGTTATATTGTTCAATTCATTCATGATGCTACTGAAAATTATTATGAGGGAGGAATATATGCTTGTAGGAGTTGCAATAATATCAAGTTTCCTCTCTATAAGTTTTGAAGTTATTCTTGTTTTGCCTTCCTATGCTAGTTGATTCTTGTTCCTATAAATTATGTGTTCAAAAAATCCCTAGGCATAGGAAATGGGCTAGATTGAAATGTGCTAGCCATATTCTTCATGATGCTCTCTTTATGTTTCAATTTCTATTTTTTATGTGAGCATCATTGAAATCATCATGCCAAGCTAAAAGGCATTAAAGAAAAGCGCTTGTTGGGAGACAACCCAATATTTACCCTTACTATTTTTGTGTGTCTACATGATTAATATACTGTAGTAATCATGTTTTATAGCTTTTTTTCAATAAAGTGCCAAGTAAGACCTTTGGGAAGACTTGAGTGAAAGTTAATGTGATCTTGCTGTAAAAAAAAACAGAAACTTTGCGCTCACGAGATTAGCTACCATTTTTTACAGAAGAGTGTTTTTTAGTTGATTCTTTTTGAAGAATATTAATAGAAAAATTCCTCACATCCACCAATTTGTTTCATAATTTTTGGAGTAGCATAAGTATGGTTGCTGTTCAGATCATTACAGACTGTTCTGTTTCTGATACATTCTGTTTTCATTGCATAGTTTGCTCGTTTTCTAGTTTCTATGGCTTATATTTCTCAATATAAATTGTAGAAATGATATGGTACAGTAGACATTATGTGGGAACAATTATGAACCTTGTCTTTGACAGTACCAAAGTGAATGGTTTACTCTTTATCATACTAACCTATCTCACGAAGTTCTGTTAAGTTTTGTGTGATTGAAGTTTTCAAGCTTTGGGTGAGATATCGATATGAGGAGAATAAGGAGTGGAAAGACCTTAAGCTTGGGGATGCCCAAGTCACCCGAAGGTAATACTCAAGGAAGACTCAAGCGCCTAAGCTTGGGGATGCCCCGGAAGGCATCCCCTCTTTCGTCTTCAGAACTATCGGTATACCTTACTCGGAGCTATATTTTTATTCGTCACATGATATGTGTTTTGCTTGGAGCGTATTTTCAATTTTACTTGTTGTTTGAATAAAATCATTGGATCTAAAATCTCGAATGAAAAAGAATCCTCCCATGGCTAGTTAATTATTTGACTACTCAGTGTTCTTCACTTATATCTTTTTGGAGTAGTTTGTCATTTACTCACGTGCTTCACATATATCCTATGAGTAATGGTTGAATGAATTGAATGTCATAAATCTTAATTTATATATGTTTCATATGCTTATAACATGGGGAGTAATGACTTCACACATAATAAGTATAGGTAGTAAACTTATTGAAAGTTAGCAAACATAGAATTGGTCACTTGAACAATTCATGAAAGTATATTGAAGGAAGAGAGATTTCACATATAAATATACTATCTTGGACATCTTTTGTGAATGTGAGCACTCATTAAAATATTACATACTAAAAGGTTGATGTTGGACAAGGAAGACAACGTAATGGGTTATGTTTTCTTATATCCGAAATAAAGTATATTGTCATGGATCATCCAACATGCTGAGCTTGCCTTTCCCTCTCATGCTAGCCAAATTCTTTGCACCAAGTAGAGATACTACTTGTGCTTCCGAACATCCCTTAAACCAGTTTTGCCATGAGAGTCCACCATACCTACCTAAGGATTGAGTAAGATCCTTCAAGTAAGTTTTCATCGGTGCATGCAATAAAAATTGCTCCTTAAATATGTATGATCTATTAGTGCGAAGAAAATAAGATTTATACGAACTTGTGATAGGGAAAAAATAAAAGCGACAGACTGCATACTAAAGGTCTTTATCACAAGATGAAATATAAAGTGACGTTCCTTTGCATTATGATTTTGTACATCCAACCATAAAAGCACATGACAACCTCTACTTCCCTCTGTAAAGGGCCTATCTTTTACTTTTACCTTCTACCCTTATACAAGAGTCATGGTGATCATCACCTTTCCTTTTTACACTTTTTCCTTTGGCAAGCACTCTGTGTTGGAGCGATCCGGATATATATATATCCACTTGGATGTAGGTTTTCATAAATTATTACAGTTGACATTACCCTTGAGGTAAAAGGTTGGGAGGCGAGACTATAAGCCCCTATCTTTCTCTGTGTCCGATTGAAACTTTGAACCCAGAAATATCACATGAGTGTTAGCAACTGTGAAAGATTAAATGATAGTTGAGTATGTGGAGTTTGCTGAATCAAAGCTCTTACATGGACCCTTCCTGAAAATAAGATGAATTGCAATTGTTAGATGACTAAGAGCATGGTTTGTTAGTTTTCAAGAAAGTTTATGATCTATACTTTAACATGTGAATAGCTTGTTACTTGATCATAAGAAGTTTATGAGATGAGTTACTGTTATGACATATAATGATGCTAGAAAAGGTGATTGAAATTATCATTGATCAAACTTGTGCACCGGCTAGCATTCACACTTCATAAATTATTTCTTTTATCATTTACCTACTCGAGGACGAGCAGGAATTAAGCTTGGGGATGCTGATACGTCTCCAACGTATCTATAATTTATGAAGTATTCATGCTATTATATTATCCATCTTAGATGTTTTATATGCATTTATATGATATTTTATATGATTTTTGGGACTAACCTATTAACCTAGAGCCAGTGCCAGTTTATATTTTTTCCTTGTTTTTGAGTTTTACAGAAAAGGAATAACAAACTGAGTCCAATTGACGTGCCAATTTTTGATGATTTTTTATGTACCAAAAGAAGCCCCTGGAGTAAAAGAGTTGGGCCAGAAGAGTCCCAGGATGTCCACAAGGGTGGGCGCGCACCCACCCCCCAAGCGTGGGCCCCTGCCTCATGGACGACTCGGAGACCCCCCCCCCCCTCACGTGAAACCAACGCCAAAAAATCCTATAAATACAGAAACCCCCAGAAAATAACCTAGATCAGAAGTTCCGCCGCCGCAAGCCTCTGTAGCCACGAGAAATCAATCTAGGCCCTCTCCGGCACCCTGCCGGAGGGGCCCATCATCATCGATGGCCATGGAGGAGTATCCCGCAGAGGCCATCATCGCCATGAAGGCCAAGGACCAGAGGGAGAACCTTTCCCCATCCAGGGGGGGCATGGAGGAGGAAGCACAAGGGGGGGAACCTCTCCTCCTCACTCTTGGTGGCACTGGAGTGCCATCAAGAGGGGAATCATCGCCGCGGTGATCGTCTTCATCAACATCACCATCACCATCCTCATCTCCTTTACGCGGTCCCCTCTCCTGCACCCCGCTGTAATCCCTACTTGAAAATGGTGCTTTATGTCACATGTTATGATCCAATGATGTGTTGCCATCATATGATGTTTTGAGTAGATATCCTTTGTCTTTGGGTTGATTGATGATGTACATTGGTACGAGTTGTATGTTTTATTTTGGTGTTGTCCTATGGTGCCCTCCGTGTCGCGCAAGCGTGAGGGATTCCCGTTGTAGGGTGTTGCAATATGTTCATGATTCGCTTATAGTGGGTTGGTGAGTGAATGGAACACAAACCCGAGTAAGGGGGTTGTTGCGTCTGGGAATAAAAAGGACTTGATGCCTTAATGCTATGATTGGGTTTTACCTTAATGATCTTTAGTAGTTGCGGATGCTTGCTAGAGTTCCAATCATAAGTGCATATGATCCAAGTAGAGAAAGTATGTTAGCTTATGCCTCTCCCTCATATGAAATTGCAATGACGACTATCGGTCTTGTTAACAATTGCCTAGGATAATTCCGCACACCGATCCATCATTATTCCACACTCTCTATTTATATTATTTAGTAATATATTCTAACTTTATGATAACAACACCTACTTTTATATTTTAGCTCTCGATATCATGCAAAGTTATCCTCTTCATACCCACAACGTAGTTTTATTTATCGTTGCTAGTTGGAAGCAAACGTTCGGTGTACGTAGAGTCGTATCAGTGGCAGATAGGGCTTGAGACAATATTGATCTTATCTTTAGCTCCTTGTGGGTTCGACACTCGATACTTATCACTTCCACCTTTGGAAATTGCTATGATGATTTCCTGAACTTGGGGATTATCAGCCGGCCCGCCCCGCCCCTCCGTGCCGGCCCGCCCCGCCCCGACCGCCCCCCTGGCCAGCCCCGCCGCGCTGCCTCGCCGCCCCGACCGCTCCGCCCCGCCGCCCCACCTTGCTGCCCCGGCCGCTACAAGGGGATACCTTTTCTTTTTTTCTTTTTTTAGATTTAGTTTAATTCAGTTTAATAGAGTTCAGGTTTTGTTTAGTTTAGTTAGTTTACTTTAGGTTTAGTTTAGTTTAGGTTAAGTTTCTGGTTTAGTTTAGGTTTAGTTTAGTTTAGTTTAGGTTAAGTTTCTGGTTTATTTTGAACATGTTAAATTTGTTGTTATTTCTTTAGTTCAAGCATTTGTTCCCGCATCGACGTCGGGGATGCCTATCCCGCATCCTCGTCGTCGACTCGGCGAAGGAGGCCTCCTTGATAAGAGGAGCCATGTCCGAGAATGGGCTCCGCCAGGCTGGTACTGGGAGGTTCTACCTACCGGGGGGCGCAGCTTGGTTAGGAGCCAGCCCGTCTTGACCTGAACCTTGTTTGGTGGCGGTCGCGTGGTCCAGTGATGGTGCCGAGGCTTTCGGAAAACGCGGAGGTGGTACGTCACCGTGTCAGCGAGGAGGACAAGCATGTCCGTCGCTACATGGTTGTGTTGGAGGGCAGGTTCGACAATACCTGGTAGGTTCTTCAGGGATCTCACTAGAGCTATGATCATGAGATGGTTCCTTCTCTTTGGGTGTCCACCGCCCGCGCCGATACCCGTCGTTCGCTACGTTTCTAGACGTATTAGCGATGCTATATGTATGATACTATTAGAGATGTATTAGTGATAATATTCGACGATGTAGAGACGCAAGAGATGATGTAGTTTTGCTTATTGAATGCATGCTAATTTAGTTTTCCCGGGGACGAGCTGGTTAGGGGGTTCCTCGGTGTCGATGGTACCCTAAATAGCAAGTATCGTCAGTGCGAGATACATGTGGCCGTCGGTGTCGAATACTACATGCACGTTCCGCAAGTGACACGGGGGTTCTGCGTCCCGCAGCAACAGTTCTCAGCGTCGATGGCGGTCAAACACCATCGCGAATTTGTCTGGCAGCCTCTGAGATGATGATTGAAAGCTAAGTGTTGAAACTTGAAACACCCAAACTGACTCAAGTCGGTTTGGTTGTTTGAAATTTCAAAACTTGGCTTCAATCCTCATCGCAGAGGCTGCCAGACAAATTTGCCAAGGTGTTCGACTGTCATCGGCCACCAGAACTATTGTTGTGGGACGCCGGGCGCCGGCGTCACTTGTGGAACGTGGATCTAGTGTTCAACGCCGAGCGCCTCATGTATCTTGCACCGATGATACTTCCTATTTATGGTTCTATCGACACCGAGGAACCCCTAACCCGCTCGTCCTATTGTAAATAGTTAGTTAGGTTGACGGAAAAAACAATATTGCTATGAAACTCATCTTTCGATTTAAATGTGCAGCTTTTTCGTCGTTGCGAGGGTCTAGTGTTCGACGAGCTCCGCCCCTGCGTTCATGGGTTAGCACAAATGACATGTCCTCCCTCCCTTGATTTTCTTTGTTTCGGTGTTCGTGCCGATGAAAGTTGCTAACTATAGGTGTCTTCAATCATCAGTATGCATGACCACTGTGCGTCTCCCATTCTAAAGGGTTACATCTATAAATATGCATGCATTTGCAAATTTATAATCGTGATTCTTTGGAATTGTCCAACGTTATCCATGGACAGCCTGAGTATGTGTAGATTGGGTTCGTTTTCCCATATGCTCTGCTCCGGATCCGATGCAGAATTTCGTCAGTGCCTCCCTATTGTTCTCCGGGTACACATCCTCTCTGCTTATTGCCGAGACGTGTATCATGAGAACAGCGGGGAGGTGCTGCCGAAATTTTGCGTCGGATCCGGAGCAGAGCATGGGAAAATGAACCCAATCTACACATACTTGGGTGGGATTAGGACCTATATTTACCTAATAGTGTCTAGGTTGCCTGGACGTAATAAAAGTGACAAACTCCATTAACTGATGAATATATACATGCTGATTATATATATATATATATATATATATATATATATATATATATATATATATATATATATATATATATATTTCTTATGTGTCCAGTAGCTAGGCAAGATGACTGGTCGTGCGTGGATGTACACCAGTCACACTAGTCAGAAAGACATGACCATTGAATAGTTAACAAAAACCAAGGTGTTTCTGAGAGCCGCATTTGCAAATGGCTAGAGGACAACATGGTGCCCCTGCACCGGGTGCAACAATTGGCACAAGAAGACAGAGGATGAAATGGGCAAACACCTGCAGAAGTGGGGTTTTACGACAAATTATACGGTGTGGACATTTCATGGCGAGTCTGCCCAACATGCTAGAGCTGAGGTGCTTCGTCGTCGCACCGACGAGCATGGTACCGGGATGCAAGACATGGTGCAAGACTTTGATGATGCTCGGGACTCAGACGATGAGATGGAGGAATCTGCAAAGGCCTTCAATGAAATGTTGGAGTCTTCAGAACGTCCTCTCCACGAGCACACTGAGCTTTGTTAGATGGATGCCATCTCACAAATAATGGCTTAAGGCTCAATTCAACTTGGGCAGAGAATGCTATGACGTAATAATGACAATATTTGGACGTTTTCTACCCAAAGACCATGTACTACCTGCAAACCTGTACCAGTCGGACAATATTTTTCTTACTTTGTATGATTGTTTCTTATACATAGTGCCATGGTCTTGATGTCCGTCCCCGTCGGCCTTCACCCGCTTTATGATTCAAGTGTGGTAAATTCTCTTTCATAACTATTTGTTGCATTTCTCATTTATGACAATTATGGCCATCAAGTTGGCATAGAGATATTTTAATGTAGGAGGTATGTGAACCGGAATTTGAAACCGACCCTCTTGTCGAGAACTTAAATTTAGTTGAAAAAGAAAATGAGTATTTGAAAGAAAAAATTAAAAGAATTGAAGAAGAGAAGATGACATTGGAGTTGTATGTTGCCGATGTCGTCGATGATCACAAGATGAAGATGAATGCAATGCGCTTATAGATGGATGCAATGCACCTGAAGCTTAAGAAGGTTAGAAAATATGTCATTGATAATGAGGCTTGGTATCATTATGCCGTTAGATCAATTGTTACCTTAGTTGCGATCTTCATTGCATTTGTTGTGATGAGGGTAAGTTTTCTCTAGTGTATTGCTTAACAAATGCATACGTAGCTTACTTTCCTCCTAAATGGCATAACTACCTAAGTTAGACAAAAAATGAGCTATACTTGGCTTTCTTTCCTCAAAAATGTCATGATAATCTTTGTTACCTCCAAAATGATATAGACTTACCTTACTTTCCTCCAAAATGACATAATAACCTTAGTAAGCTCCAAAATGACCTATTTACCTAGCTTAGCTCTAAAACAACCTACACTTAGGATTTACCTAGCTTAGCAATAAAATGGCATTTTTACCTACCTTAGTTAGAAGAAGATAAAATAGAGACAGGAGAAGAAGAAAGAGAAGAAAAAAATCTTCTTCTTCTGCTTCTTCCTTTTCTTCCTCTTCTTCTTCTTCTTCTTCTTCTTCTTCTTCTTCTTCTTCTTCTTCTTCTTCTTCTTCTTCTTCTTCTTCTTCTTCTTCTTCTTCTTCTTCTTCTTCTTCTTCTTCTTCTTCTTCTTCTTCTTCTTCTTCTTCTTCTTCTTCTTCTTCTTCTTCTTCTTCTTCTTCTTCTTCTTCTTCTTCTTCTTCTTCTTCTTCTTCTTCTTCTTCTTATTCTTATTCTTATTTTTCTAGATAATCTTCTTCTTCTTCTTCTAACTTGCTTCTTTCCCAATATGTAGATTTTCTTTAGATGAGGAAGCTTGCATTGATGGAGTCTACTCTTCTCTTTATGCTTCCTTCTTGTTTTGATTTTGTACGATGAACAATGTCAAACTTGCTACCTATATATGTATGTATGGATGAAACCATTGTATGCTTGTTTTTGGATATGTTGGCTATGTATATGTGTTGGATGAAACCATTTGCTATGCATATGTGTTGGATGATCATATCCATATGGCAGGGATATGATTTGGTATGTATATGTGTTGGTATGCTTGTCGAAAGTATTTTTATATGTGTGTCTGTGTGTGAAATTCTGTCAAATTGAATGAATTCAAGAAAAACAGAAAAAACAGGGGCTATATAGACTCTTTGATGTCTGCTGGCGGACGGCAACAAGCTTTGCCATCAGCTAGCGGATGGCAAACATGCCACGTGTCAGCTACCTATGCAACCTGGGGTAGTAGGCTGGCTATTTTGTTTCTTTGCCGTCGGCCAGCGGACGGCAAAGAACATTTAATATTTGCTGTCGGTTAGCTACCAAATAGGCTAGCCCCCAGGTGCTGCCATGTGTCATGCTTGGCCGTCCGTTGGCCGACGGCAATGATTCAATGCTATTTGTCGTCCGCCGGCGGACGACAAATTGGCAAAGGTCTTTGTCGTCCGCGAGCCGACCGCAATGCACGCCGTTAACCCCTTAACGGACCTAAGCTGACACGTGTGCCGTCCAGGCTCTTTGTCGTTGGCTGGCGGATGGCAAAGACCTTTGTATCTTTGTCGTCCGCCAGCAGACGGCAATGAAGCCTTTGTCGTAGCCTGTTCAGCCGGACGTGTTGCCGTCAGTTGGTTGACGGCAAAGGTCTTTGCCGTCCGCCATGCGTGCCTTTGCCGTCCGCCATGGCAGACGGCAAAGTTCCTGATTCCTGTAGTGTAAATAGTAGTGGGAGCAAACTCAAGAAAATAACTATCATGAGAGTGAAAATTAAAACCATGATGACAAGTTTCATGGTTATCATTATTCTTAATAGCATACATGTCATCACCATAATCATCATAGATAGCAACTTTGTTATCATAGTCAATTGAAGCCTCATCCAAAATGGTGGATTCATCACTAAACAAAGTCATGAACTCTCCAAATCCACTTTCATCATTATAATCATCATAAATAGGAGGCATGCAATCATCATAATAAAATTTCTCATCAAAACTTGGGGGACTAAAAATATCATATTCAACAAATATAGCATCCCCGAGCTTATGGCTTTGCATATCATTAGCATCATGGATATTCAAAGAATTCATACTAACAACATTGCAATCATGCTCATCATTCAAATATTTTGTGCCAAACATTTTATTGACTTCTTATTCTAACAATTCAGCACAATTTTCCTTTCCATCATTTTCACGGAAGACATTATTAAGATGAACAATATGACGCAACCGCAATTCCATTTTTTTTGTAGTTTTCTTTTACAAACCAAACTAGTGATAGAAAAAGAAACTAAAAGATTCAATTGCAAGATCTAAAGATATACCTTCATGCACTCACCTCCCCGGCAACGGCGCCAGAAAAGAGCTTGATGTCTACTACGCAACTTTATTCTTGTAGACATGTGTTGGGCCTCCAAGCGCAGAGTTTTGTAGGACAGTAGCAATTTTCCCTCAAGTGGATGACCTAAGGTTTATCAATCTATGAGACGTGTAGGATGAAGATGGTCTCTCTCAAATGACCCTGCAACCAAATACAAGAAATCTCTTGTGTCCCCAACACACCCAATACAATGGAAAATTGTATAGGTGCACTAGTACGGTGAAGAGATGGTGATAAAAGTGTAATATGGATGGTATAAATATATTTTTATAATCTAAATAAATAAAAACAGCAAGGTAGCAATTAGTAAACAGGCACAAAAACAGTATTCAATGCTTGAAAATGAGGCCTAGGGTTCGTACTTTCGTTGGCGCAATCTCTCAACAGTGCTAACATGATTGGATCATATAACCACCCCTCAAAGTGCGATGAAGAATCACTCCAAAGTTTCTATCCAATGGAAAATGATGTCTATTACACAAACTTCTTCTTGTAGACGTTGTTGGGCCACCAAGTGCAGAGGTTTGTAGGACAGTAGCAAATTTCCCTCAAGTGGATGACCTAAGGTTTATCAATCCGTGGGAGGCGTAGGATGAAGATGGTCTCTCTCAAACAACCCTACAACAAAATAGCAACTAGTCTCTTGTGTCCCCAACACACCCAAAACAATGGTAAATTGTATAGGTGCACTAGTTCGGCGAAGAGATGGTGATACAAGTGCAATATGAATGGTAGATATAGGTTTTTGTAATCTGAAAATATAAAAAACAGTAAGGTAACTAATGATAAAAATGAGCGAAAATGGTATTGCAATGCGTTGAACAAGGCCTAGAGTTCATACTTTCACTAGTGCAAGTTCTCTCAACAAGGATAACATAATTAGATCATATAACAATCCCTCAACATGCAACAAAAAGTCACTCCAAAGTCACTAATAGCGAAGAACAAACGCAGAGATTATTGTAGGGTACGAAACCACCTCAAAGTTATTCTTTCCGACCAATCCATTGGGCTATTCCTATAAGTGTCACAAACAGTGTGACCCCCGGATAATTAAGCCACAGTAATCCTCTACTAATGGTGCCACGTCACCTCAATTTATGTTAATAAACTCACGTTAGTTCGAAATGATTCAAATTCAAATTTTAATTAAAGGCAAACAATAAAAGTTTTCAAACATTAAAACTAAAATGTTCGGTGTGAGCCAAATAGTGCATAGGTAATTATGGTGGAGAAACTCAACATCTTTAGAGGTGTTTGAATGTCCTAACATAAATAAATGATAGCAAGCACAACTAACTAAATGAATTTTTCAATTAATAAAATAACAGGCTAATATATTTAGATGCCCAAATTATGTGGTAGTAGTATATTTGTTTAGACTGGTTTATTTCAAACTAAAATAAAAATAGAAAGGTGGAATAAATAAAAGAAAAGGAAAATACAAAATAAAAATAAAATAAAAGTAAAACAGAAACCCCACCCCCACTGGGCCGACCGGCCCAGCTGCTAACCAGGCCAGGCCCAGGCCGACCCCCCTCACTACATAACCCCCACCCCGACCAGAAACCCTAGCCCGGTCCGTCCCCACTGCCCCCCCACTCACCCACTCCCTCCCCACGATTCCCCCCTCTCCTCTACCCCTGCCCCCGATCCAGATCGGGGCGCGTCCCCGGCGCCACCACGCCACCGTCGTCGGACCTCGTCGTCGCCCGAAGCCGCCCCCGACGCCGCCGGACCTCTCCGTCGCCCGAAGCCGCACCTGCTCGTCGTCGTCGTGCGCCACCACCGCCACCCGGAGACCATGACGCTCGTCCGCTCGATGGAGCTGCCTCGCCGTCCTCTCCATCGTCGGCGTCGTCTCCGGCCTCCGCCCCACGCCCCACTGCCCGGTGCCCTGCAACCCCTTATGAGGCCCCCTTCTTCCCCTTTTCCACGCGGTCACCGCCGTGCGCTCGCGCTCCACCACGCCGTGGCTCTGCTCACCGCGCGCTCTGCTCCCGCTCTCCCCGCTAGTGCACAACAGTCACCACGCGCGCACGTGCGCCTCACCGATCCCTGCTCGCGGCCTCGCTCCCCTACTGCTCGACCCCGTGCACCGCCCGCCCTGCTGCCGCCGCCTGCTAGCGCTCCTGGCCGCCCCGCCAACCGCGTCGATTGCGCGCGCGCGATGCTGCTCATGCCCCGCTCACCCCTTTTCCTGCTGCTGTTGTTGCCCGCGCCGGCCTCGTCCGCCCGTCGCCGCAGCCGCTGCGCCCTCCCGGTGCCCGCGCCTTCGGCTTGGCTCCACCGCGCCACCCTCCTGACCGATGGCCGCCCTCGCATCGCCGCGGCCAAGCCTCACCGCGCCTCGCCAACCCCGCCCCGCCTCTGGCCTGGGTGAGCGCTCTAATGGGTTGGCACCCACGCGCCCGCATCCGCTGCCCGTTGACCGCAACGATTTGGCCTCTGGGCCACTGACCAGAGGGGCCTAACGCCCTGTAGAAGAAAAAGGATTTTAAAAAGTAATAATCAAATTAATTAATTAATCAACTAATTAATTAATTAACTTAATTAATTCTGTTAACTAACTATTAAACCAAATTAACTTGCTAATTAATCTAACTAAACAGTTAGTTAGTTATTTAGGCAATGACATGCGGGTCCCACATGTCAGGTTGAGCAGGTCAACTGCTGACATCATGCTAACGTCAGCGAACACTATTCTGGATAATGTAAATTTAGATAATTAAATAAATCCAAAAATGATTTAAATCTTTTAAAATTAATAGAAAATAAACCGTAGCTCAGATGAAAATACTTTCTACATGAAAGTTACTCAGAACGACGAGACGAACCCGGATACGCAGCCCGTTCGTCCGCCATGCACCCCTAACATATCAAACACGCAACTTTCACCCTCCGGCTCCTCTGCCCGAAAACGCGAAACACCGGGGATACTTTCCCGGATGTTTTCCCCCTTCGCCGGTATCACCTTATACCGCGATAGGGCACCCCCTAGCACCGATACTTGTCATGTCGTGCATCGCTATGCATCTGTTTGCTTAAATATTTATTGTTTCCTCCCCCTCTTCTCTCGCTAGACACCAAGACCGACGCCGCTGCTACCTAGTACGACTACGGAGTTAACGACCCCTCTCTCTTTCCAGAGCAACCAGGCAAGCCCCCCCCCCCCACCCTTGATCACCAGATATCGCCTACTCTACTCTCTACTGCTTGCATTAGAGTAGTGTAGCATGTTACTGCTTTCCGTTTATCCTATCATGATGCATAGCTTCTCCTTGTTACTACTGTTGCTACCTTTACCTGCAATCCTACATGCCTAGTATAGGATAACAGTTTTCCATCAGTGGCCCTACATTATTGTCCGTCTGCTGTGCTATACTATCAGGACGTGATCACTCGGGAGGTGATCACGGGTATATACTATATACTTTATGCATGATACTTGTGGTGACCAAAGACCGCTCGGCTCGTAGGAGTATCCGCGAGTGGATCTTTGAGGCGGAGCGACAGGGCAGGTTGTGACCACCTAGGAGAGAGGTGGGCCTGGCCCTATTCGGCGTTCCCGGATACTTAACACGCTGAACGAGATCTTGTATTTGATCTGAGTCTGGCTACTGGCCTATACACACTAACCAACTATGCGGGAAAGATATGGGCACTCGGCGTCGTGGTATCAGCCGAAGCCTTCGTGACGTCAGCGACTGAGCGGCGCGCGCCGGATTGGAACGTAAGCCTCCTCTTGTATTAAGGGGGCTAGTTCTGCTTCCGGCCGCGTTCGCAATGTGCAGGTGTGCTAAGGGCGATGGGCCCAGACACCTGTGCGCTTAGGTTTACACCGGCGTGCTGACCTCTCTGTTGTGCCTAGGTGGGGCTGCGACGTGTTGATCTTCCGAGGCCGGGCATGACCCAGAAAAGTGTGTCCGGCCAAATGGGACCAAGCGTGTTGGGTTATGTGGTGCACCCCTGCAGGGAAGTTAATCTATTCGAATAGCCATGATCTTCAGTAACAGGACGACTTGGAGTTGTACCTTGACCTTATGACAACTAGAACCGGATACTTAATAAAACACACCCTTCCAAGTGCCAGATACAACCCGGTGATCGCTCTCTAACAGGGCATCGAGGAGGGGATCGCCTGGAAGGATTATGCTATGCGATGCTACTTGGAGGACTTCAGTCCACTCTCTTCTATATGCTGCAAGACGGAGGCTGCCAGAAGCGTAGTCTTCGACAAGATTAGCTATCCCCCTCTTATTCTGGCATTCTGTAGTTTAGTCCACTGATATGGCCCTTTACACATATACCCATGCATATGTAGTGTAGCTCCTTGCTTGCGAGTACTTTGCATGAGTACTCACGGTTGCCTTGTTTCCCCTTTTCCCCCTTTCTTTACCCGATTGCTGCAACCAGACGATGGAGCCCAGGATCCAGACGCCACCGTCGACAATGACTCCTACTACTCTGGAGGTGCCTACTACTATGTGCAGCCCGCTGACGACGACCAGGAGTAGTTAGGAGGATCCCAGGCAGGAGGCATGCGCCTTGTTCGATCTGTATCGCCGTTTGTGCTAGCCATTCTATGGCAACTTGTTTAACTTATGCATGTTCTCAAATATTGTTGCTTACACTGACTCGTCTATGATCGAGCACTTGTATTCGAGCCCTCGAGGCCCCTGGCTTGAATTATGATGCTTGTATGACTTATTTATGTTTTAGAGTTGTGTTGTGATATCTTCCCGTGAGTCCTTGATCTTGATCGTACACATTTGCGTGCATGATTAGTGTACGATTAAATCGGGGGCGTCACAAACAGCCGTAGAGTTCGTAGTAAAATAACACCTGAAGACACAAATCAACCAAAACTATAATTTCACCTAGATACTCCAATGTCACCTCAAGTATCCGTGGGTATGATTACATGATATGCATCACACAATCTCAGATTCATCTATAGAACCAACACAAAGAACTTCAAAGAGTGCCCCAAAGTTTGTACCGGAGAGTCAAGACGAAAACATGTGCCAACCCCTGTGCATAGATTCCAAAGGTCACAGAACCCGCAAGTTGATCACCAAAACATACATCAAGTGAATCAATAGAATACCCCATTGTCGCCACGGGTATCCCATGCAAGACATACATCAAGTGTTCTCAAATCCTTAAAGACTCAATCTGATAAGATAATTTCAAAGGGAAAACTCAATCCATTACAAGAGATAGAGGGGGAGAAACATCATAAGATCCAACTATAATAGCAAAGCTCGCGATACATCAAGATCGTGCCAAATCAAGAACACGAGAGAGAGAGAGAGAGAGAGAGAGAGAGAGAGATCAAACACATAGCTACTGGTACATACCCTCAGCCCCGAGGGTGAACTACTCCCTCCTCGTCATGGAGAGCGCCGGGATGATGAAGATGGCCACCGGTGATGATTCCCCCCTCCGGCAGGGTGCCGAAATAGGGCCCCGGTTGGTTTTTGGTGGATACAGAGGCTTGCGGCGGCGGAACTCCTGATCTAGGTTTCTTTTCAGGGGTTTCTGTATTTATTGGAATTTTTGGCGTCAGTCTCACGTAGGGGGTCTCCGAGTCATCCACGAGGCAGGGGGTGCACCCTGGGGGGGGGGGGGGTAGGGCGTGCCCTCCACCCTCGTGGATGGCTCGGGACTCTTCTGGCCCAACTATTTTACTCCGGGGGCTTCTTTTGGTCCATAAAAAATCATCAAAAATTGGCACGTCAATTGGACTCCGTTTGGTATTCCTTTTCTATAAAACTCAAAAACAAGGAAAACCCAGAAACTGGCACTAGGCTCTAGGTTAATAGGTTAGTCCCAAAAATCACATGAAATAGCATATAAATGCATATAAAACATCCAAGATGGATAATATAATAGCATGGAACAATCAAAAATTATAGATACGTTGGAGACGTATCAGAGAACATAAGAATAAATTGTTTGTAGGGTACGAAACCACCTCAAAGCTATTCTTTCTGTTCGATCTATTCAAGAGTCCTTACTAAAATAACACAAAGCTATTCTTTCCGTTCGATCTATCCTAGAGTTCGTACTAAAATAAGACCAAAGCAAATTCATATTCTTAATACTCAGTCCAACACAAAGAACTTTAAATAGTGCCCCAAGATTTCTACCAGAGAAACAAAGACAAGAACGTGCATCAACCCCTATGCATAGATTACCCCAATGTCACCTCGGGAATCCGCGAGTTGAGTGCCAAAACATATATCAAGTGAATCAATGCGATACCCCATTGTCACCACGAGTATTCAATTGCAAGACATATATCAAGTGTTCTCAAATCCATAGAAGTATTCAATCCGATAACCATGAAATCTCAAAGGGAAAAACTCAATTCGTCACAACAAGATAGAGAGGGGAAAACACCATATGATCCGACTATATTAACAATGCACGTGATACATCAAGATCGTGACATCTCAAGAACACGAGAGAGGGAGAGAGAGAACTCCCTCAGCCCCGAGGGTGGACTACTCCCTCCTCATCGTGGTGGGCGCCGGGATGATGAAGATGGCCACCGGAGATGATTCCCCCTCCGGCGGGGTGCTAGAAAGGGTCTAGATTGGTTTTCGGTGGCTACAGAGGCTTGCGGCGGTGGAACTTCTGATCTAGGTTAACCCCAAAGGGTTTTGGAATATTTGTGAATTTATAGGGTAAAGAGGTGGTGCGGGAGGCCACCAAGGTGGGCACAACCCACCTGGGCGCGCCTGGGCCCCCAGGCGTGCCCTGGTGGGTTGTGCCCCCCTCGGGGCAGCCCCCAGGTGCTGCTCTGGCCCATCTTGGGTGTTCTGGTCCATAAAAATCTCCAAGAAGTTTCGTGGTGTTTGGACTCCGTTTGATATTGATTTCCTGCAATGTAAAAAACAAGCAAAAACAACAACTGGCACTGGGCACTGGGTCAATAGGTTAGTCCCAAAAAATGATATAAAGTTGCTATAAAATGATTGTAAAACATCCAAGAATGATAAAATAACAACATGAATACTTCATAAATTATAGATACGTTGGAGTCGTATCAGGTACCGGTGAAAGTTGTGCGGTACTAGAGAGGCTAGCAACGGTGGAATGGTGAGAGTTTGTATAATCCATGGACTCAACACTAGTCATAAAGAACTCACATACTCATTGCAAAAATCTATTAGTTATCGAAACGAAGTACTATGTGCATGCTCCTAGGGGGATAGATTGGTAGGAAAAAAACCATCGCTCATCCCTGACCACCACTCATAAGGAAGACAATCAATAAATAAATCATGCTCCGACTTCATCACATAACAGTTCGCCATACGTGCATGCTACAGGAATCACAAACTTCAACACAAGTATTTCTACCATCCACAAGTACTCACTGGCATGAATCTAATATCACCATCTTTATATCTCAAAACAATCGTAAGGAATCAAACTTCTCATAGTATTCAATGCACTTTATATGAAAGTTTTTATAATATCCCTCTTGGATGCCTATCATATTAGGACTAAATTTATAACCAAAGCAAATTACCATTCCATTTAGAGACTCTCAAAATGATATACACGAAGCATGAGAGTTCAACAATTTCTTCAAAATAAAACTAGCGTCGTGCTCTAAAAAGATATAAGTGAAGCACTAGAGCAAATGACAAACTAATCCAAAAGTTATAAGTGAAGATCAATGAGTAGTGGAATAAATATGTAACTATGTGAAGACTCCTTATCATAAATAAAAATTTAGATCTTAAGTACTTTATTCAAACAACAATCAAAACAAAATAAAATGACATTGCAAGGATAGCACATAACATGTGAAGAAGAAAAAACTTAGGTTCAACCAAAACTGACTGATCATTGTTGAAGAAGAAAGGTGGGATGCCAAATGGAGCATCCCCAAGCTTAGATGCTTGAGACTTCTTGAAATATTAATTAGGGATGCCTTGGGCGTCCCCAAGCTTGACCTTTTGTGTCTCCTTAATTCCTTTAATATCGTGGTTTCCCTAAATCTTAAAAACTTCATCCACACAAAACTCAACAAGAACCCGTGAGATAAGTTAATATAAATCGACGCAAAACCTTATCATTCTCTACTATAGAAAATCACTCAAATTATTATTTGACTTTGCATACTAAATGCCTCTGCATATTTAATACTCCCATCATCAAATATAATCATTAAACAAGCAAACATATGCAAACAATGCAATCATAACAGCAATTTGTCTAAACATGATAGTCTGTAAAGAATGCAAGAGGAATCATACTTCCCCAACTCCAAAAATTCTGAAAAAATACCAAAATGTAGATAATTTTTTGTTACTCATTGTGTAAAAATTTCAAGATTTTATCATGTTCTAACTATTCACAAATATTCAAAACATGACAGCAAACTTTCTGTTTTTAAAACAGCAACATATGGACTTGCAAAATAAGCATGGTAGAGGTTATACTTGATCTTTTTATTGAACTAAAAGATGAAAGATATTACTCTAAATAGCAGCAAGCAAATACTAACAAAAGAAAATGATTCTCCAAGCAAAACACATATCATGTGGTGAATAAAAATATAGCTCGAAGTAAGGTTACCGATGAACGAAGACGAAAGAGGGGATGCCATCCGGGGCATCCCCAAGCTTAGGCTCTTGGTCGTCTTTGAATATTACCTTGGGGTTCCTTGGGCATCCCCAAGCTTAGGCTCCTGCCATCCTTATTCCATAGTCCATCAAAAACTTTACCCAAAACTTGAAAACATCACAACACAAAACTCAACAGAAAACTCGTAAACTAAGTTAGTATAATAAAACAAATAATTCACTTTGTTACCATCAAGAAAAGATTCATATTTTTTCTCACATGATTCCTACTTTACCCTATCATCCTCTACAATTTATATTAAGCAATATAACCCATAGAAACTAGAAAACAAGCAAACTATGCATCGAAAACAGAATAGTCTGTAAAGATCTGAATTGAAATCATACTTCTGTAACTCCAAAAATCCTGAGAAATTAGGAAGTCCTAAGCAATTTGTCTATGAATCTTCTTCCAAAAGAATGAACTAAAAAGAAATATACATCTAGAAATAAGAATTGTTTTCGTGAGCGCAAAAGTTTCTGATTTTCAGCAAGATCAAATCAACTATCACTATAAGCCATCTCAAAGGTCTTACTTGGCACTTTATTAAACAAAAGCTATAAAACATGATTACTACAGTATCCTAATCATGTGAACACAAAAAAACAGTAGGTAATGGTGTTGGATTGTCTCCCAAGAAAGCGCTTTTCTTTAATGCCTTTCTAGCTAGGCATGATGATTTCAATGATGCTCACATAAAAGATAAGAATTGAAACATAAAGAGAGCATCATGAAACATATGAAAAGCACATTTAATCCTAACCCACTTCTCTGCATAGGGATTTTGTGAGCAAATAACTTATGGGAGCAACAATCAACTAGCATTGGAAGGAAAAACAAGCAGAACTTCAAGATTTCCAACACATAGAGAGGAAACTTGATATTATTGCAACTCCTACAAGCATATATTCCTCCCTCATGATAATTTTCAATAGCATCATGAATGAATTCAACAATATAGCTATCACATAAAGCATTATTCTCATAATGCACAAGCATATAAATTTTACTACTCTCCACATAAGCAAAATTCTTCTCATTCGGAATGGTGGGAGCAAACTCAACAAAATAACTATCATGTGAGGCATAATCCAATTGAAAATTAAAATCATGATGACAAGTTTCATGGTTATCACTATTCTTTATAGCATACATGTCATCACAATAGTCATCATAGATACCAACTTCGTTCTCATAATCAATTGGAACCTCTTCTGAAATAGTGGATTCATCACTAAATAAAGTCATGACCTCTCCAAATCCACTTTCCTAAATATAATCTTCATAAATAGGAGGCCTGCTATCATCATAATAATTTTTCTCATCAAAACTTGGGGGACAAAAAATATCATCTTCATCAAACATAGCATCCCCAAGCTTGTGGCTTTGCATATCATATCGTGGATATTCAAAGAATTCATACTAACAACACTGTAATCATGCTCATCATTCAAAGATTTAGTGCCAAACATTTTAATGCATTCTTCTTCTAACACTTTGGCATAATTATCGAAATTCTTATTTTCACGAAAGACATGATAAAGATGAAGCATATGAGGCAACCTCAATTCCATTTTTTTTGTAATTTTATTTTATAAACTAAACTAGTGATAAAAGAAGAAACTAAAAGATTCGATAGCAAGATCAAAAGTATACCTTCAAGCATTAACCTCCCCCGCAACGGCGCCAGAAATTAGCTTGATGTCTACTACGCAACCTTATTCTTGTAGACGTTGTTGGGCCTCCAAGTGCAGAGGTTTGTAGGATAGTAGCAAATTTCCCTCAAGTGGATGACCTAAGGTTTATCAATCCGTGGGAGGTGTAGGATGAAGATGGTCTCTCTCAAACAACCCTACAACCAAATAACAAAGAGTCTCTTGTGTCCCCAACACACCCAATACAATGGTATATTGTATAGGTGCACTAGTTCGACGAAGAGATGGTGATACAAGTGCAATATGGATAGTAGATATAGGTATTTGTAATCTTAAAATATAAAAACAGAAAGGTAACTAATGATAAAAGTGAGCGAAGATGGTATTGCAATGCTTGGAAACAAGGCCTAAGGTTCATAATTTCACTAGTGCAAGTTCTCTCAACAATTATGACATAATTAGATCATATAACAATCCCTCAACGTGCAACAAAGAGTCACTCCAAAGTCACTAATAGCGGAGAACAAACGAAGAGATTATTGTAGGGTACGAAACCACCTCAAAGTTATTCTTTCTGATCGATCTATTGGGCTATTCCTATAAGTGTCACAAACAGCCCGAGAGTTTGTACTAAAGTAACACCTTAAGACACACATCAACAAAACCCTAATGTCACCTAGATACTCCAATGTCACCACAAGTATGTCGGCGTTCTAGGAACGGGGGTCCCCAGACTTGCCTGCCTGCGGCCCACGGCGTGGCTCTGCAAGCAGGCCCGTATGGCTCATCTTCGCCAACAAACATCCAAGACCCTCGCGAGGGGCCAAGCCTCGCGAGGCGGACGACACAAGACCCCTTCGGGAGCGGCCTCATCAGGTTGGCTCATGAGGGGCGGAGAGATCAAGGTGAGACAAACCTCGCGAGGTTCTCGTGATGTGAGCCATGACGACCGAGACCAGATGGGCGCCAGGCAGGCGCCAGCGCGCACAGTGTCCTTGTTTCCTCTTTGGTGCTAAGGAGGCAAGCGTAGGCGCGGAGTACCGAGGTGTCAAGCAAAGGTTTCCATATCAGTGCAACAAGACCAAGGCCAACGGGACGGCAAGATGGAGGTCTCCATGGAGCCCAAGGCAGCGTCACCACTAGAGCCTTTTGCAGGCGAAGACTGCTTTTGTCAGGATAAGCTGTACTAGTTGTCCCCTTTCAAATTGGTCGTTGTTGTCTCCCTTCCCGCTCAATATTTGGGGAGAGGACCAGGGCCTCTATAAATAGGACTAGCCACCACAGCAGGAGGCATCGAATCCTCACCCACACAAGTTTGCCAAGCACAAGAACACCTCGCCTCAGGAGGCTGTTCTTCCCCTTGTACTGTTCATCCTCAGCCCAAGAGGCAATCCACCACCACCACACTGGAGGAGGGTACTACACCACAACGGTGGCCCGAACCAGTATAAATCTTGTGTCCTTTGTGTTGCGAGTTCGCCGAGTTCGTCCGTGAGATCTTAGCAAAGCTAGGACGTGGATCGGTAGGGGGAGATCTTCGTGCGCACCCTAGTGTTTGAACCTTGAGGGTTTTGCCGGAACCTGTGATCCGACATTTGGCGCGCCAGTTAGGGGTGCGTCGTAGCTTTCCTTCCGTCGATCAGCGCTCTGACACCATCGCGCTCCGCCCTCATGGCAGGCATCTCGCTCCCGTCTCCGACGACTGGCGCCAACGACGGGGCTAGGGGGCTCCGAGCCCTGGGCCCGACCTTACGGCAGGTGTAGTGGCCGCCCAAGTTCAAGCCAGAGATGCCGCCGCGCTACGACGGCGCGGCGGACCCGTCATCTTTCCTGCTGGCGTACGAGGAGGCCGTCCTTGAGGCCGGGGGTGATGACAAGGTCATGGCCAACTGGCTTCCCATGGCCCTCACCGGGGCGCCGTGCGCTTGGCTGCTCAACCTACCCGGATCCACGGTGGCATCTTGGGAGGAGTTGCGCAGACTCTTCGCTGTGCGCTACGCGGCACCGGTGCACCACGCGGTCGCGGCCCTACTAGGCAGTTCTCAAGCACCACCTTCAGATCGTCATATCAAGCCATTCCTTCGCTAGATCGGCGCCGCTTCCAAGCGCTTGGGGGCTCCATCGGGCTGGGCTGCGCCCGAGGCCGATCTCGCCTTCGACTAAGAGGACCACCCTGTCACCACCGCTGGCTCAGGTAGGCTACCGATGTTTTGCATGCCCACCATTTGCAACGTGGCCGTCACCAAGACCCTCATCGACGGCGACGCCGGCCTCAACATGCTCTACATGCAGGCCTTCAGCCTTCTACACGTACCGCTCGAGCGGCTCCGCCTCAGCAAGTCTTTCTCGGGGGTTGGCGGCACCACCGCCCACTCCCTGGGACAGATCCGCCTCCCTGCCACCTTCATCACGCGCGAAAACTACCGCACCTAGCTGGTCGACTTCGACATCGCCCGCATCAGCCTCCCTTACAACGCCATCCTCGGGTACCCAGCTCTGGCCCAGTTCATGGCAGCAATCCATCCGGCTTACAACCTCATGAAGATGCCAGGAGCAAGGGTATCCTCACCATCAAGGGGGACGCCAAGGAGGCCATGGCGGCACTCAAGCTTGCCCTCAAGACCGCCACGGTGGCACAGCCCGCCGGCGCGGGCGCCTCCGAGAAAAGCCGCACCAACCAAGAAGAAATAGTTGTTCACCCAAGACAAGGCAAAAACCAAGTAGGTGCCGGTCGATGAGGACAGGTCCTCGAGAGACACATTTACCATAGGTGCCGACCTCGACCCAAGCCAAGAGGAAGCGTTGGTGAAGTTCTTGCGCGCAAACAAGGAGATAATCGCATGGGAGCCCAAGCAGCTGGTGGGAGTCCCAAGAGGGGTGATTCAGCATCACTTAAGGGTGTGCCCCAATGTACGCCCAGTGAAGCACTGGGCGCAACGGCAGTCCATGGAGAAGCAGGCCTTCATCGTCCAAGAAACCCGCAAGTTGGAGGCGGCGGGTGCCATTCGCGAGGTTCGGTACCCCGAATGGCTGGCAAACCCCGTCGTTGTGCCAAAGAAAGGCGGGAAAGAGCGGATGTGTGTCGACTTCACCAACCTCAACAAGGCATGCCCCCAAGATCCGTTCCCGCTCCCACGTATCGACCAGATCATCAACTCCACCACCGAGTGTGACATGTTGTGCTTCCTGGATGCGTTCTCAGGATATCATCAGATCAAGATGGCGGTAGAAGATGTAGAGAAGACATCATTCTTGACCCCGTGCGGGGTATAGTGCTACACTTGCATGCCTTTCGGGCTGCGTAACACGGGCGTGACCTTTTAGCGGTTGATGCACATCGCCTTAGGGCGGCAGCTCGGGAGAAACGCGGTGGCCTACGTCAACAACATGTTGGTGAAGTCTCGGGAGGCAAGAACCTTGATCCAAGATCTGGAGGAGACTTTCGCGAGCCTGCGCCAGGTGAACTTGCGACTTAACCCAAAGAAGTGCATGTTTGGTGTCCCTTCTGGCAAGCTGCTGGGTTTTGTAGGATCGGAAGTATGTCTAGAGGGGGGTGATTAGACTACTTGACCAAATAAAAACTTAACCTTTTCCCAATTTTAGTTCTTGGCAGATTTTAGCAACTTTAGGACAAGTCAAGCAGTCATCACACAATTCAAGCAAGCATGTAAAGAGTATATAGCAGCGGAAAGTAAAGCATGCAACTTGCAAGAATGTAAAGGGAAGGGTTTGGAGAATTCAAACGCAATTGGAGACACGGATGTTTTTCCCGTGGTTCGGATAGGTGGTGCTATCCTACATCCACGTTGATGGAGACTTCAACCCACGAAGGGTAACGGTTGCGCGAGTCCACGGAGGGCTCCACCCACGAAGGGTCCACGAAGAAGCAACCTTGTATATCCCACCATGGCCATCGCCCACGAAGGACTTGCCTCACTAGCGGCAGATCTTCACGAAGTAGGCGATCTCCTTGCCCTTACAAACTCCTTGGTTCAACTCCACAATCTTGTCGGAGGCTCCCAAGTGACACCTAGCCAATCTAGGAGACACCACTCTCCAAGAAGTAACAAATGGTGTGTTGATGATGAACTCCTTGCTCTTGTGCTTCAAATGATAGTCTCCCCAACACTCAACTCTCTCTCATAGGATTTGGGTTTGGTGGAAAGAAGATTTGAGTGGAAAGCAACTTGGGGAAGGCTAGAGATCAAGATTCATATGGTAGGAATGGAATATCTTGGCCTCAACACAAGGGTAGGTGGTTCTCTCTCAGAACATATGAGTTGGAAGTGTAAATGTGTTCTGATGGCTCTCTCCACGAATGAAGAGGAGGTGGAGGGGTATATATAGCCTCCACACAAAATCCAACCGTTACACACAATTTACCAATCTCGGTGGGACCGAATCAACAAACTCGGTCGGACTGAAAAGGTAAACCTAGTGACCGTTAGAGATTTTCGGTGGGACTGACATGCAACTCGGTAGGACCGATACGGTTAGGGTTAGGGCATAACGTAATCTCGGTGAGACCGATTACACAAACTCGGTGAGACCGATCTGGTAATTGGCTAACCAGAGAGTTGGTCAAGCAAACTCGGTGGGACCGATTTGCTCTTTCGGTGAGACCGAAAAGTTATAAAAGGGAAACAGAGAGTTTACATTGCAATCTCGGTGGGACCGATTTGCTCTTTTGGTGAGACCGAAAAGTTACAAAAGGGAAACAGAGAGATTGCAACCCCATCTTGGTGAGACCGAGATCCCTATCGGTAGAACCGATTTGCTAGGGTTTGGCAGTGGCTTCTGACAAGTGAAACTCGGTGGCGCCGGATGGAAAGAATCGGTAGGACCGAGTTTGGCTTGGAGTTTAGGTCATTTGTGGATATGGGAAAGTAGCTGAGGATTTTGGAGCATATCATTAAGCACATGAAGCAAAAGGCTCATTAAGCAACACCTCATCCCTCCTTGATAGTATTGGCTTTTCCTATGGACTCAATGTGATCTTGGATCACTAAAATGTAAAAAGAAGAGTCTTGAGCTTTTGAGCTTGAGCCAATCCTTTGTCCTTAGCATTTTGAGGGTTCCACTTTCACCATCCATGCCATGCCAATCATTGAGCTTTCCTGAAATAATTGTCTTGGAATAGCATTAGCTCAATGAGCTATATGTTGTTATGAATTACCAAAACCACATAGGGATAGTTGCACTTTCAGGTTTCCTTGTATCCCACAGAGGGATCGAGGCGAACCTGGAAAAGATCAAGGCCATTGAAGACATGAGCCCACCGCAGACCCTCGAGGAAATGCAGAAGCTGGCAGGTCAAGTGACTGCGTTGGGGCCACTACAAAAAAATACACTTCCGTGATGATACGTTTTTGTCACAGTAGGTCACGTTTTCTGTCATGCATGTCCATCCATGAAAAATTTATGACAGATTCAAGATAGTCATACCTGTGCTGTCGTAGAAGTGTTCCATGACATTACCAAAATTATCATCACGGAAGTGTCCACTTCCATGATGATAAATCACGCGTCATAGAAGTGCTTTCGTCAAGGGTGACCGACACATGGCATCCACCATAACGGAACACCGTTAAGCTGTCGGGTCCGGTTTTGGATCCGATAACCCATTAACAGCCCCGACCAATGGGGATTTTCCACGTGTAAAATCATCATTGGCTGGAGGAAACACGTGTCGGCTCACTGTTGGGACAAATGTCATCCACTCATTGGACCCAAAGTGCCTATGATACGTCAACATGTGGCACAGCCCAACAGAGGCCCATTCCTGTGAAAAGGTCGGCCCGTTTGACTTGGTCAAAAGGTGGCGGGCTGGCCCACGGCAAGCCTGTTAACAGCTTGTTCGCGTATATCCCATTTACAGGCCGCTAACCCAAGGCCTGTTTACGGCCTATCCGGATTAGGCCCAGTAGCGTCATTTGGGCTGTCCAATATAATTCCAACCCGTTTTAACTTCCGGCCCATGTATGGCCCATGACGTCTTTTGGCCCATATGAGGACCTTAGTAACCCTCGGCCCATTAACGACCCATGGTAAAACTGGCCCGTAATGAACAGTGTATCACTTTATACCCATTAACGGCCCATTATTCCGTTGGGACGTTTCCAGACCATGTTAGCTTTCGGCCTTCTCAGGGCGCATTTATTCTTGGGCTCATTTCCAGCATTCGTTTACTTTCGACCCGCTACTGTCATTTTCTGCTTGTGGGCCAAATACAGCCCGTTAATACGTTGGGCCATTTTCATAACGTCATCAAATACGGCCTATTAACGACGCCCATTATGGTCGGCCCATGAACGGACGATTTCAACTCTAGCCCATTTACGGCCATAATGGGGTCTGTTATTGGCCCATGTTTGGCCAACCGATCATACGGCCCGGAGAAGGCCCATTGATGATAGGGCCCATAGAAGGCCCATTGTGTCTACGCCCCATAGAAGGCCCATTATTTGCACGGCCGTAGGAGGCCCATGTTAACTACAGTAAATATGTAGCCCATTGTTAATGTGGCCTAGTTTTTAAAAAATGGGTTATTCCGGCCACTAGCAAACCGCGGAAAAAGAACTGCATCGACTACAAGAAAACAAATAAAAAAGACAACGGAAATAAATAAGAAAGCAACTTACGCTAGGCTATCACGGCTATTACACATATTACATCCACTAGGCATCAAAGTTCGCCACAAGTGCAAATATAGGGAACAAAGCAGCATATAAACGCTGCAGCAAAACAAGTCCAGAACTGAAACCACTTCAGAAGAGCTCAAGAAACAATATACTGGGTACCCATAATGCTGACAAGATGCTTAGCAAGCCTATTAACTTTCTCTTGTTTGGCGCTTAAATCCTCCAGCACTTGCTGTTGCACCAGAAAGTATGCATCTGAATTCTGCTGGGACTTCCTCAGTCCTTCGGCTTCCTGTCGCATAACATCTGATCGATGTCTTTCAACTTGAAGTTGAGACTCAAGAAGCCTACCTGATTCAGACAGCGAGTTCGAAGAGCTGGTGCCAGCAGTAGTAGCCAGTAACTCGAACACTACATCAAGACAGGACTTTGGGGTTGTCTCAGTGTCTTCAATATAGTTTTTATCAGCTTTCTTGGAGAACAACAGGGATGTCTCACTATCTTGAACCTGATCTGCATTACTTCCTTTACCATTGCATAACGGGGTACTCTTCTCCAATATTTTATCCGCGTTGTAAAGGAGAAACAAACAAACACATCACAGGTTTACAATGTAGTATATGAAACTCATTTTGGTAAACCAATTCAGTAGTAAGGTGGACAGGATAACCGCATGAAACAAACATATAACTATGTAGTATGGTCACTGTATGGTCTATATCATTCTAGTTTATGTTGCCAAATCAAGATAGATACAGTTTGAATCATATCTATTTAAGACAGAGCAGCATAGACAGAATATAAGTGTGGGAAACTACACAGCAATAAAAACACATGTAGTGTGCATGGCATGAGAACATAACTGTTTTTTCAATTGAAACTGAAATCAACATAGAGCAAGTTACAACAGCAAACACGTTAAAGAAATAGGTTTAAAACATACATGTCACGGCATTGGAGTTTCAATTGCATCCTTCAAATTTGAAATTAGTTGGTATGAGTAAATACAGTGATGGAAGAGCAAAGTAGTATGTACCATAGCTACGGAACCTGACCTGAGAACAATTCTTCTTCTTCCTTAAGCGTTAACTTGGGGTTCAGAGTGGTGGTCCTCATGCTTTGGGCCTGCAGTTGCCTTACTAACTGCTCGTGTTTGGGCGCTCTGTGGTGGAGACGGTGATGTGTCAACGGGAACTGGGTTACTATCTGCTGGGGTTGGAGTTAGAAGGGGTGTAGCTAGTTCTCTGTCCAACTGGGTAGGGGTACAATCTTCGTGAGTCTAGGTTATGTGTGGTGGGGCTGGTTCTTGGGCAAGTACAATCGTGGTTCTATCTCCATCGACAGGTAGCACGATCTTTTCTGAAGACCGTGTTTTTACTCCCACAGATACTACCATCACCCCTCCAATTGAAATGGTTGATAAACAAGAAAAGTAATTGAATGTACAGACATTGTAAGATAGACATGTGCAATGGATAGTAGGCAAGAAAACAGGGCATGAAGTAATTCACATTTATGTTGTCTAACCAAACAGAATAGCAGGACATAATTTCAAATATATGATGGCTAATTAAATAGGATAGCATGACACAATTTCACATGTATGATGGCTAACTAAACAGGATAGAATGACATACTTCAAAATATGATGACTATGTAAACAGGATGACATGATATAACTATGTGATGTGTCTATTAAAGTGGTTGGCATGCCATAAATCACAAACATGCCGTCGATGGAAACATGATGGCATGATATAATTCACGGATAGAATGACATAATTCAAAATATGATGAATATGTGAACAGGATGAGATGGTATAACTATATTATGTCTTTATAAAATGGGTTGGCATGCCATTATTCAGATACATATTTTCTATGTAAACATCATGGCATGATATAATTCAAATATATGATTTATATACTAAGGAAGTGAGCAAAGGGCAATCGCATATATGATGTGTCAACTAAGGACATGGCATTCAATATTGTGTATATGATGAAAAAACTAAGCATTGCAATACAACATATGCATGATATGAGTAATATAACCCTGCCAAGTTTGAGCATACACCTCAGGGGGATAATAGGACTGGTCATCTGCCTCTGAATCCTCCTCTGAAGAGCTATCTGTAACCAACAACATATCTGCTTCACCAGGTAGCATTGTCTGCTCTGAAGACCTTGTTTTCACTCCAGATTTCTCCATCACCAATTCAAATGGCTGATGCACAGGAAGAGCAATTGAATATACAAACATTGTCGACAAAAGCAATTGGAAATACAAAAAAGGATGGCATGATATAATTTACATATATGACGCTTGGCTAAACAACATGGCATTGCATAATTCACATATATGGTAATTAGACACTAAACAGGTGGCATTCACACAAATCATGTCTAAACTAAGCAAATGACATAGCAATGCAAGATACCATATGCACGATATGAGCAACATAACCCTGCCAAGTTAGAGCATGCACCTCGGGGGGGAATAGGACTGGTCATCTGTCTCTGAATCCTCCTTTGAGCAGCTATCTATAGCCAGCAAGACATGCGCTTCGTCAGATAGCATTGTCTACTCTGAATACCTTGTTTCCACTCCAGATTTTTTCATGACCGTGCCAAATGGCTGATGCACAGGAAGAGTAATTGCATGTACTAAAATTGTTGACAAATTTAACACGTAATAAAAAATGATGTCATGGTATAATTCACATATAAGATGACTGGCTAACCAGGGTGGCATTGCAAAATTCACATATATGATGCCTAGCTAAACAAGATGGCATTGCATGATTCACATATACGATGAAGTAACTAAACAGATGGCATTGACACAAAGCATGTCTAAACTAAGTAGATGACATCTTTGATGTATACAGTAAGCAATGCAAGACACCATATGCATGATATTACCAACATCAGCATGCCAAGTTAGAGCGAAGACCTCATGGGGTAAATAGGAGTGGTCTTCTACTTCTGAATCCCCCTCGGAACAGTTATCTTCCTCTTGATTACGATCCAAAATGGGTGGAGGGGGGCTGCCTTTACGCCCACCATGGAGCGACGTCTGCATGAAATTTTATTGCCACGCAAGGCTCGTCTCTTTTTCTCTACATGTCCAGTTCCATTGTGTACAGTAACTCACATGCATAGGAATAAAACATAGTGAGATTATGTAAGGAGTGCATGCACAAATCCAAAGTGAAGGTAGCAAACTGTGATAGACCCAAAACCAATGATAGCAGGCAGATAATAGCTTTAGTTAAAAAATACAGATAATGGCTCCTTTAATGTTTGTTTGCACCCAACATGAAACTCATAGTAGACACCCGAGATTAACCATATAGTAGACAGATAGTACTGATTGCTGCCCCAATATGTACCCCACAACCATTTAAAAACTCAAGTTTCAGCATTAGTTTGGACCCGAGTCGGAGTCTAATAGGTGAACACGACGATAAAGTATCATGTCATCATATTAAGAGATGCATAACGTAAGCAGACACAGAAGAGTGTGACCTCTCTTGCGGACCCGTGTAGTCCTCAAGGTCATCTGCTCAGGTGATGATGGTAATGCAGTTGTCGTGGCTGCCGGCGGCGGGGAAGAAGATCTGAGGCGGCGAAAGACAGTCTAGAGAGTGGATCCCTACTGTGGTGAACCTTTCCGTCGTTGGAGCAGCTGGGCTAGGGTGGAACACAGCACCGCAGGAGGAGGACAAACCACACAAGGTTTTCTTTGAAACATATCTGTAACAGAAGTAATTGTGTAAGGGCTTGTTTGAATTTGAGGATTCTAACAATGCAGGGATAGGAAATAGACAGGAATAGGATAGGAATGCACGTGCAAAATAGAGAATTTAAAAACACAGGATTTCTGCCAATCTGGGTGTTTGGTTCACAAGAATTGGAAGATCACAGGATGCAAAGAAGCATGGTGAGATTAAGTCAAACCACAAGAAGTGTACAACCTCTTTAGCGAAGCCATGTCAATCTCAGCGTGATTGGGTTGGCTGGTGAGGATGCTCCGGTTGACCTGGCTGTCGGAGGAGGGGAAGAAGATCTTAGGCATCTGGAGATGGAGCCCGAGGTACTGCTCTGTTGTGATGGAGGGTTTCGTCGTTGGAGCAGCTCCGATGAGTTGTACGACGCTGAGGCTGAAGCAGGACAAGAGAGACAATGTTAACCTGAGTGGAATTCTAATAGCATCTCCAATAGATGACGTAAAATACATAACCACAAAGTGCTAGATGTATACATCAGCCGCTCATCTCTAAACTTAACTGTCGAAACTGAACTTAACTGTCGAAACTGGATTTTGTTGTCAAAACTAAATTTTACTATCGAAACTGAACACACTAGAGGTGTGGCTACAAGTCAGTCGACAGACTTTGTCATCTCTAGTAAGTCGATTTTGCAGCCATTGGATATGAAACCAAGGGCCTGCAGTTCATCTTCAACCTCCAGCCCCTTGAGCCGCCAGCCACCACCGGCCAAACAGCCGCCCTCCGCCGCCCGCGGCAGGCGGCGTGCCGCCCCGCCCGCCCGCCCCGAAAACACTCCCCACCGCCGGTGTAACGACCCGACCTCAAACGGTCAAGCCTCTGTGTATCTGTGCCATCCCTAGATCAGTATGCTGGCACACACAGTACATTGATGTCTATATCAAAGTGCAATCACATGTATAAATTATGTAAAATTTATATATATACCTCATAAGTCTCAGCGGAAACAATCATAAGGGTGTGGAGTCCCATCAACGCCAACAACAAGTTGAGTGTAGACCGTAACCCTACAACGTAACTCTTACTCGTCGTAGAAATTCCTGCAACATAAGATGTTGCAGCCCTGTAGGTCAGTACATCGAATGTACTGGCAAATCACATGATAAGAATAATGAACCTATTTGTACATGCAATTTGGCTGATGGAAAGCTCTAAGTCTAGTTTTTTTTTGCATAAAGCTAGTTTTTACCTAGAATAAAAGATATTATTCTATCACCACAATATAGCATAGGATGAGTTGGCAAACCCAACTCAACCCAATCCCAAGTTCATTTAAAACCCAACTGTTTAATTAAAGGTGAGGAGATCTCCCGGCATTTTCACTACTAGATGCTCAAGTTGTCCGTAACCAGGGACACGGCTAATCAATTAGGTTTTGACACTCTGTAGAGGTTTGTGCACTTTCCCCACAAGACTCGATCGCCTCCCTTGAAATTCTCGCACTGCCTGCTGTTTGAGAACAGGATGACCGAGACATAGTCTTTCGAAAGTATTTCCCCTTAACCCACGGATAGGCTGGTACACCTACTCATTCTACACCTGCTAGCCCATCCCGGAAGGGGTCGCACTAACTACTCAACTAAGCGAGAGCCCATATTGGCTTGTGGCTGCACACGTAAGCTTCTAGACATGAGAATACGATTGATCTCTTTGAGCCTGGGCGGCCAACCACTAGTGGTGCACCACCATGGATTAACCATGCATGCTCCCACTGTACTTCGCTACCATTCAAACCAAATAATGCCCAGGTAGTTCATTTACAAGTCTTGGTCCTGATTATTACTTTGTAACTCAAGTCTCGCCATGAACACTTCCCAATCCACATCTAAATTTGCGAGGCAGAAATAAACTTACACGGTGGTGACAAGGTTGTATGGTGCAGACCTACCTCAAATGAACTACTAGGTAAACACATAGCCATCATAAGATTCCTACCATGCAATCCTACCGCAAAGGACTAAGTGCATAAATAAAACATAGGTAATTGGAAGAATGGTCAAATGTGAACTTGCCTGGTAATAGTTGATGAAGATTATATCGCTCTCAGAAATTTACTTAATAGAACTATTCGTCGCTCTCCGATGAAATCTGTAAAGTCAAACATTGCACTCACATAAGCAACCATTTCTGAGTGCAACACAACATAGGCATGGGGTTCAGAAATGTGACGTGAACTATGGTGCATACAAGGCATAGTGGTCAATCTATCATGGACATATCCTACTTGTGAGAAAATAACATGAGATTCATCCAAGTCATAGGGTTTGGCTACCATGACAAAGTGCAAAAAGAATTAACTCAATCGGAGCTACGATTTAGGAGATATGGCCATTTGAAGTTCGAATTCAAATCTGAATAAATCTCAAATTTGAATCTGACACAAGTTTACAAATATGATACCACTGGATATATCTAATCATGACAAAAATTTGCCGCTGATTTCATCAAGTTTGGATCTACGGTTTAAAAGTTATGGCTAATCTAAGATCAAGGACTAATCTGCCAATTACATGGACTAGACAGAGAAGAAAATAATCGCGAGCAGGTCCTCAGCCACGTGGCAGCTCGTGGCTGGCCGAGCAGCGTTCGCTGCGGAAGCTTATACGGCGAACGACCACTAAATAACAAAAACACTATGCGGTGGCTAACTAAAAAACCAACAATTGGTTTTAATCAAAACTGTTCGGTTTAACTAAAATCGGGCTAACCAATCTAATAATAAACCGATCTAGTAATAATACTAAAAAAACTAAACGAACGGGGAGAAGCGGACGCCTCACAGCGAGCGAGGACGGCGTACAGGGGCGGCGGCACTGGCGTCAGGCGGTGGACGGGGCGGCGGCTGCGGCGGCCTTTGGCGGCGGGGAAGAAGGCGAACGGGACCGCCACAGCGTTGGCGGTCCGGTGGTGGTGGCGGCGCGCGTCGGGGTGGCCGAGATGGACGGAGCAAAGGGCAGCGGCTTTGTGCTACGACGAGGACACATGTCGTCGGGGCGGCGTCTCCGGCGAACCTAGGGGCAAAGCAACATGTCAACGAGATGCGATAGATCGAGAGAATGAGATTGACATAGAGAGTGGAGGCCGGGGTGGTCTACGGGCGACAAAAAATGACGGCGAGGTCCTCCGGCACCAGCGAGATCCAACTGATGAAGGCGGTAGCTGGGATGAGCGAGGAGGCGAGCAAAGTGGCAGAATCGAACGAGGGGCGTCGGGGGCATTTATAGGCGCGAGGAGGGGCTGCGGAGTCGTGGGGATGATGCTTATCCCAAGAGGGATGCGGCCGGCGGGTTCTGGGCACAGACGCATGCTCTATCTGAACGGGAGGAGCGGGAGGTTGGAGATGATACTGGCAGGCCCTATCTAGCAGCGGCAGCTGCCTATGAGCGAGAGGGAGATGGCGGCGTGCGAGGCGGTGGCCTCCGGGCGCTGGGAGCAGGCCGCGGTGCTCCTGGCCTGGAGCGGCTTGCTGTGGCCGTGGGCCGGCTTTGGCCAGCGGTGGCTGGGCCTGCGCGCGGGTGCGCGTGTGTGTTTTTTTTTACAAAAAACTTTCCGAGGCCAAAACGAAACAAAACAAAATCCTAAAAATACCACGATAATTTCTAAAATTACCATGGAATATCTAGAGCACAATGAACATTTATTCAAGCATAGAAGAATTTGAAAATATTTTCCTAATGCATTTAATGCACTTTTTGCAAATCGAATAAATACCAAATAAGTTCTAAAAGCTCCAACTAATATTCAAATTAAATTTCCATCTCTTTTATATTTTAAGGAAGTCATCTTATCCCATCTCCTTTATTTTTCTTGAGTGGAAAATAATATTTGAACATTCGAGAAAACTCCAAAATGCAATAAATCATGAGATGCAAATGATTTCAAATATTATTTTAAAATAACGTCTATTGGTTTCATAATCCATTTCCATTTTCTTTCTGATAATTGAAGGAGTCATATTTCCTTCTGTCTTTCTTTTATTTGAATGAATGGAAATGTTTATGAAACTCAAAACGGAAAACTTTCCAAAAGTGAACCAAATGAAATTCAAAAGTGCTCCTCATCACTTCCCACTCTATTTCATACATTCTGAAGAAGTCCTATTATCTTCTCTCATGAAAATCCTTGAGTGGCATAAAGTTTCTGAGTTGGACTATTGTTCAAGTGGAATTCAAATCTACTTCAATACCCCTTTTCATTTCTTTAAATGAAAGAAGTCATATTATCTTCACTCTAGGGTTTTGTGATGAAATGAATTTGAATTCATGGAGATCAAAATACAATAACAAAGTTTTGGGAAAGTCCTTTTATTCTCTCCCATTCAACTTTCAAAAAGTTTCAATTTCCACTCAATTTCACACAATCAATCACACAACAAACAAACAATCAATCATAATTAATTATTTAATATAACATTCCAAAATTTAGAACTTTGGGATGTTACAGCCGGTCCGCCCCCGCCCCGCCCATCCCTGTAGCCCCCCCCCCCCCGTGCCGAGCTTTTTCTCCGGCGATCCCCACGCCACCGCCCCACCACCGCCGGCGACCACCGCCCTCACCCTGAACCATAAGTTAGATAGTGGGGTACCTCTCCAGCGAGCCCCCCTCCCCGCTGCGGCTGGTTCTTCCTTAACTCCGGCGAGCCCCCCCCCCCACCCCCTGAAAATCGACTGACCCAAAAGTCGATTCAGTCGACTGAAGTGTAGCTAAATCGGAGCAGCATCGCAAGCAAGGGAAAGAGCGAGAGCAGCAGCAAGAGCAAGAGCAAGAGGCAAGAGCAGACCAGGCAGGGGACCGAGAGCAAGAGCAGAGCAGCAGCGCGAGTGAGAGCTAAAGCAGCATCAGCTCCTACTGATGTGGACGTCGCCGCCGAGGGAGCGACGCCGTGGAGGAAGTGGCCGACAACGCCGCCGTATATGGAGTCGCGCCGTGTCGGCTCGGGAACGAGCGCCGACAGCATCATGAGATCGAATCAAGAAGAAAATGCGGCGATTAGTGTACAACCTCTTTGGTGGCGCCGATTAGGCCGCAGCTTCATCCGAGGAAACGATGATGATGATGCTCTTCCGGTGGTGCAGGTGATGACGGCGGTGTGGGAATGGAGGTGGCGCGAAAGACGAGGGGAACGTCGGGGCAGCTCCTTGGAGGTGGAGTACGGGGTGGCTGAACCGGCGGGACGACCAGATCGACGACGGATCCTCATCCGGTATGGTGTATGGGGGACGTCGAGGTGTTGATGTGGACGACGTCGTCGGGAAGAGGCTCCAGGTGGGTGGCGGACGGACAAGGGTGTGGGGCTTCGCGGGTTTTGCCGGCCTCGGTGTACGAATGGGTGGGCTGATGGGATGGGAGTGGGGAACCATGGCTTAGGGACGCGCTTGTCCGAAATGTGGGGTAAGTTATGAAAGTACCCCCACCGATTTGAGGCGGTTCTTTCGGTTCAGGGGTATCACGGGCATTTCGCGTGTTGGGATTTCACAGGAGGTGGGAGTTTTCGCGCGCGTTGTAATTTTGGAATAGCAAGGCGCGGGTTGAGATGGAGGGAGTTGTCGGAGCACAACGAGACAAAGATATATCTCAAATATTTTGGGCTAACAAGGCGCGGGTTGAAATTTCCGGACAAGCCTAACATGTACTGTACCAAATCAATCCGCACTACAAATGTCATTCAAAACTAAAATTCATGTTATGTTCAATTAAAATATTTCACTACGTGTATAATGCATGCAACCTAGTACTCAAATGAACGTTTTAGTGCATTCCAAACGTATATACTACCGCATCAATATGAACTAAATTTGAATTCATTTCTCTATTTGAATAAGATCTACAATAATGATTGTTGTGAAGTCAAAGCATTTGAATTCGTTTCTATGTTTTAATAAGATCTACAATCGTCATTATTGTCAAGTTAAACCATCATTTGTGTATTATCTTCACAGCACACCACATGATTAGTCTCGAGTTACATATGAACTATGTGTACTATATGAACTCGAACTCGATTTTTTGAATCCACTTTATGTTGATTTCAAATCATAGTACATTTCAAGATCTAGCTAGATCTTCACAAACTAAACCATGTCTCATATGTATAATGTGTTTATCACACTATGTATGGTGCCCCGCCCCCTACGCCTACAAGTATTTAGATGTGAGTTGCAAACACCACACATTACCAGAAATTCAAATAAAATGTGAGAATGTTCGATATATAGTATTTTTTTGATTTTTCGATATTTAGTTGTAAGCTACAAACGCCACACATTATCACAAATTCAAATAAAATGTGAGATTGTTCGATGTATAGTATGGTTTAGATTGTTCGACATTTAGCTGTGAGTTGCAAACGCCATGCATTATCACATTATGGTATAGCATGTGCAAAACCACAACACGCGTATCACCGCTATATTCATGCATGCATATGTTTAAAACACTATGATCTCCTATTCAAATATATGAATCCACTTTCATATCAAATTATGATCTTTGTTAGTCTCTTACACCCACACAATCCTCTAACCTTTGTAGCTACCACTAACTTTCTCTCGTGCATGCACACGCCCTCCTCGTCCTCCCCCTCCCTCAGCATTCTATCCATCGCGCACATTCTTTTTTTTCTTCTTTAGGTCGTTCTCCCACAGTCTCCACAACTCCTTTCCGACACACACCGGTCGATAAACCTCTCCAGCGATGTCTGCCTACAACATACACATGCACCTTCAATCTCCTCCTTTATGTGTCCTTGCCTCGTGTCTCTCATACGGTCCCACACACGTGTAAACTCTCACCCCTCTTTTCATCGATCTCACAACCGCACACTCCTCCCCCTATCTAGCTAGTAGCTGGGCCTCTCGCACCACCTCCTAGCTCCATTCTCTTTGTCTATCCGTCTTGCCGGACCTTATTTGCCTCTAACAAATGGACGTAAACCGACCGATCTCCCGCTATACATATAGCTAGCTAGGTCCTTATAACTCGTTTTTCCCCACGCGTCGATCGATCTACCTCATTAGTTATGTCTCTCCCTTCCTCCGACAAACAATAATTGATCTACCGATCTAGTTAGGTTTGCTTACAAAACACATGGTTCCCCTTCATCATACATGGATGTGTCCCGACAAATCTATCATGCACAGGCACACACAGAAACACAACCCCACTCTTATTGATAATATTGCAGTTCCACCCTCAGTTTGTCTAGTAGGCCTCTCCCACCATCTTCGAGAAGCAACTCCATCACCCATCCATCACTCTACCCCTCTCCCTCCCTCTCCCTCCCTCTCTCTCTCCTCTCTCTCTCTCTCTCTCTCTCTCTCTGTCCCATCCTATTTCCCCTCCTTCAGTTATGTATGGATGTCGACCGATCTCCCTCAAGACATAGCTGGGTCTCTCCTTTTCAACACATATACGAGTCGTTCTACCTCTATAGTTAGGCCTCTGCCTACCCCTCCCCCCACCCCCTCCCACACACACACACCGATACATCGAGTGCTCTAGTCATGTCTCCCTGCCACACACAAACTTGACCTGTGCCCTCTGACGTTCCGGTAGCTAGGTGAGTCGCCCTATATCTTTGACTTGCACACACACACAATTTCGATGGCTCTCTTCATCGATCTCGCACCCACTCACTTGATCCTCTCTTCGACTCTACCGATATCTATGACCCATCCCTCTCTTCTCGTGGATCGCCCGACCCTCTATATATGATATGGATAGGCCTCGATTTCACACACATTGCGTGCAAAATTTTGTTTGAGATGTCATCGACACATATTCCCACAAATACATTCACGAAATCAACCTCCCCCACCCAAACAAAAAACACTCACGAATGCACAAGCCATTTGTCTAGGTTTGTATCTCTCACACACACCCACGTAGGTGGGGGACATGCACGAAGAGAAGAGGTGCACGCACGGCGCACGTACTCCCGTCTCTTTCCCAACCACACCCGTGCGGGTACACGGTGGAGCTCATTTCTGTATGAAAAGGAAGCCCACGTGGTAATCTGACAGGTGTACTGGTTGTCCACTAGATGGAGGGAGGATCGTCTACCACGGGTGAACAAACAAATTGTGACTTGACGCGTTATGTTAAAAAAGAGGCAAACCATGTGGGGCCTACCTTAGATGCAAGGCTCTATACACTGGACTACTTTTGATGTGTCCCGTCAACTCGCAGAATGAGGAGAAGCTTGCTTAGTACACCGTCTCCCCCGCCCACGGGCGCGGTGGCTCGCAGGATGAGGTGAATCTTTCTTACTACGCCTTACGCCCGCTCCCTCACCCACGCGTGCGATGGCATGCAGGTCGAGGAGAAAATTTTACTAGTACTCCCTCCGTTTACTCCTCATCCCTACCTTGGTTAGAGAGATTATCATATTGTTTGGAATATATGTCCTTTAGTAGATTTCAATATGAAGTACTAGTACATACTCCAAACACTGATGTATATATACGTATTTTAGAGTGTACATTCACTCATTTTGCTCCGTATGTAGTCCATATTGAAACGGATGTAATAGTACGCACTCTCCCTCGCCCCTCGACCCTCGCCACGTGGTGGACGTGCAGCAATTCATTCGGTCTCATATAGCCAGAACGATATATACTGTAGTACCATTATTGCTTGACTTCCCGAAGAGGCGAAGAGCCAATCGCAAGGTAAATAGTTTGGAGATGCCAAGCGCAAGGTTTATAGGAGAACGAGTAGTAGGTGCCGCGTCATTTATAAATAAAGTTTTTTTTCTTGAATGGCACGTACGCAATATAAATAGGTTCATATGGAGAGAAAAGGAAACCACTCCACTATATACATAGGCAGGACGAGCCTACACGGTTGCTTGCTGGGGTTGCTCTCTTCAATTTTCACACTCTCTCGCACAAAACCATTGTGGCCACATCTCTAACATCCCAGTGGATCACGTCCGCCGGGGGAAGGGGTGGATGCTTAGTGTATATGCGGTCACCTTCGCCGACGGCGAAAACCCACTATCGACACATCCCGATCAGGGGTCCCCGCCATTCTGTCTCACAAAGCCGGTGAGGTTGCCTTCATCCATTGCTCACTGCCGCGATGTGGGTAGTTTCCTCCTCCTGCCGCCCTCCTCTAGGTTGAGCTACGTCCCGACATCCCTGAGGTACAACTCCCTTTATAGCCGGCTTGCACCACTGCTCCACCTACCCACATCACTCCATGTGGATATTTCTCTACTTCTTTGCCCCGCACATACCTCTACTGGCTTCTATGTACTGTATTTGTGATGAGTTTATGTCTCATCAACTACTCCCAGTAATCTTATTCTAATCACGCTTCTTCAATTTCTTTGCCACAGGGATGCTCATCCCGATTTTGGTGAAACTGCACAAAATGATCCGATGGTCAAAGGGTTGCAAACTTCATTTCTTAGGAAGCGTCGACGTTGCCAGCAAATTAAAGCCTAGTTAGGGTTTACGGTTCAAGGGCTAGGGACTGCATGGATCTTTTTTTTTCTTTAGCTGTCTCTGTATCAATGGCTATGGACTGCATGAGTAGTAGTAGTACTGTACGCCTTACGCCCGCTCCCTCGCCCACACGAGCGGTGGCTCGCAGGATGAGGAGAAAATTTTACTACTCCCTCGGTTTACTCCTCGTCCCCACTACCTTGGTTAGAGAGATTATCATATTTTTTGGAATATATATGTCCTTTAGTAGATTTCAATATGAACTACTAGTACATACTCCAAACACTGATGTATATAGATGTATTTTAGAGTGTAGATTCACTCATTTTGCTCCGTATGTAGCATAAAGTTGAGACACTTATTTTGGAACGGAGGGAGTACATATTTGCTATGATCCGTCAATCATTGAGATGCAATAGCATGCATGTTAGTCTCCTTTGTATTTGATGAAATGTTGCAATGGGCAACTTTGGACACAAGATACATGTAACAGAAGCTGGAAGCTTCATAGCATTGTACTCTCTCGCTGATAAATTACAGCACGTACTATACAAGCACTTCCTCCGTTCCTAAATATAAGTCTTTGTAGAGATTTCACCATGAACCACATACGGATGTATATAGATGCATTTTAAGTGTAGATTCATTCATTTTGTTCCGTATGTAGTCCACCTAGTGGAATCTCTACAAAGACTTATATTTAGGAATGGAGGGAGTACTATGTAAAGAGTTAGGTGTTGCACGGTGTCCAAAAAAATGGTGACAGTGTGAGGTGGGCCTTGTAATCATGGAGCCTGCGTGTCTTCACTGCTCTTGCACTCATCCGCCGTAAGAATGGAGAAAATTGTAATCTAGTAGTACCTCCTTTCGCCGAAAGCGTGGGACATCCAACAGTCCTACCACCTCAGAAATAATGACCAATGAGCCGTCAAATCACATAGACCCAGCAGTAAGTTGGACGGACGAAGCAACCATCACTCTTGAATCCGCTTGTCCCTTCAACGCAGGCGCCAGTGAGAGGTCGCATCCGCTTTGCCCAGGCATGAATGCGGCACCGATTCTTTGGAGCGGCGCTGACCGTTTCGGGCAGGAAGCGCGCGCAGGCAATGGAGGGGCTTTGGGTGGGCCAGGCTGGTCAGGAGCGGGCGTGGCAGCTGTCCGTCTGTCCCTACCGGACGCCCGGAAACGAGAGGATGCACCGACTCTCACGGCTAAAATCGTACACTACACACCATCTCTCTGTAGGAGTAGGTGGGTCTATCGCTCTCTCTAAAACACACACGCTGTTAAACACACACACGCACACGCACACACAGGTTCATAGAATAGGAAAATCGTGCGAGTGCAAAGCCACAGGAAGTGAGATACAAATGGAGTACGTACAAGAAGAGAAGAGGTGACGAATATTCCATCAAACCTGGACTGAGGAGTAGTGCTCCCTCCGTCTAGGTGTTAAGTCATCGTACAGAAATCATATATTCCCAAAATGTTTAGGCATCGTCCATTAACTTCGCATCTGAATCCCCTCTTGGCCTCGTTGCTAGCGAGCGTTGTTACTTAGGGAGCGTTTGGATCCTTAGCAAGAACAGCTTATAGCATAGCCGGGCAAGGTTAGGCATTTGGAACTTTTAAAATATGTTAGCTTTTCTAGGCCAGCTAGCTTGGGTGGGGTAGAAAAACCTTGCTAGCTCAGGAGAGCAGATCGGCTCGCTTCCGATGGCAAACTTCGCGTAGTAGTAAAATAGACTAGTAACATATGCATGTTGTACTAGTCCAAGTTACTCACCACTATGACCAGCCTAAGCAATGTAACCAAACCCTCCTTACTCTGCCTTGTTATCTCCCCCGGAAACCCAATGCATGGAGCGCAACTACGCGTTGATCAGTCAAGAAATCAAAGTCGGCTTGCATGCAAGTTAATACGTGGCCCTGCATGGTAGCTAAAACGACATATCTTAGTTGTTTGGATTAATTGTTGCGTTTAGAGACAGAAATCAGGGCTTTGATTGGAGGAATGACCGGTCAAGTTTCTCCTTCTCCTCCAATCTGCTTGCACCTTGGTCCCGCTACACCTTCTAACGAGACTTATTACACCTAGACGGAGGGAGTCGTACGAGATACGGTGGCACACTGACTTAGGTCGAATACAGGTGCCCAAAATTGTGTGCATGTTATATAATAAGGATTCACTTAAAATAGTACGTGAGCGAACAGAGGGATCAATTGGGCAGTGTTCCCAAGCATTAGCGAGATGTGTGAGGTAAGATACACCGCTGGCGCTTTTAATTTTTCTTATTAATTTGTTTGTTTCACCCTCTGACTGGTGGGACCCAACGTACTACATGGAGAGAGGTAAGGTGACTAAGGATGCATTATTTCTGCACCATTGTGGATAGTCTTACCACCAAAGCCACATGACACGATTATGATTTAAATCCCAACGACTCCCACACACACAAATAAAACACGGCATGCTTGTCACACGAATGCAGGAATGTATAAAAGGTTAGTTTCCTCTCGTTGAACATAACAGGAGGGTTGTGTAGCTGGTTAGCCAGTTCGCTCATCAAACTTGAGGTCTCTGGTTCGATAACTACACTTGAGCATAATTCATGCCAGGAGGATTCTTTGACTGGTCAAAATGGATGGATACGGAGCTATACGATCTCGTAGTGACCGTATAATCACCTCATCATGTATAAGCTACAGCCTCGGCGCTTGTTTTCTAGGGTTTGCACTCTTCACACTCTCTCCAGTATATATATACACGCTGGAGCCTCAGCGCTTGTAGTTGCTCTCTTCACACTCTCTCACCCTCTCCAGATCTAAACAAGACTTCGTTGGCCTCTCTCTCCCCTCACCGTTGGTCTGCTTGTAGTAGCTCTCTACACACTCTCTCACCCTCTCCAGGTCTAAACAAGACTTCGTTGGCCCCTCTCTCCCCCCTCACTGCTGGTCAAAGAGCCGGCAGGATCCGTCCGCCGGGAAGGGAAGGAGGCTTAACAATGTCACCGTCGGCGAGGGAGGGAATCCACTACCGGCGCAGCTGTTCACTTTCACCCAGCGGCGGCGCGGGAGGGCCTCCAACCCCTTCTTCTTCGCCGCCGTACATAGTGTGGGTCGAACGGCCTCCGGTCGTCCACCGAACCACACTCCAAGAACCTTAAGGTATAATTTACTTATTCCACATGCATTGCTCTAGCTGTATGTGGGCTTTTTCCGCTTCTGCACTCGAATCTAGGTGTTGGATCAAACAGGAAAGTAGTGGGGAAAGTTGTATACCATGAATCTAGGACGTGGTTCAAAGAGGAAAGGAATGGAGGAAAGTAGTGGGAAAAGTTGTATAGCATGAATCTAGGACGTGGTTCAAAAAGGGAAGGAAGGGGGAAAGTAGTGGGGAAAGTTGTATCACATGAATCTAAGACGTGGTTCAAAGAGGACAGGAATGGGGGAAAGTAGTGGGGAAAGTTGTATAGCATAAATCTAGGACGTGGTTCACAGAGGAAAGGAAGTGGGGAAAGTACTAGTACAGACTGGCTATCCAGCACCTACGTTCGTTGAAAAGGGAAAACAATGACAAACGCAGTACGCACATCTGTAACGAACTAATCTTTTGTTTTGGGGGACAAGGCTGTAGAGTTTGAGCAGGACTAGATTTGCTGCGCTCACATAGGGAAAGGTGTCTAAAGATAACAAAACTGGGACCAACACAAATATGCCCGTTGGTTGTTTGTTCTTTGTTGCAATAGACTATGCATCACCCCAGTACATCGGTAGATGCACATGGTGCTGGTTCATCCACTGTCCCGTGCAACTCTTTAGCTGTTGTTAATCTAAGGCCATGTTTGGTTAAAAACTCCCTAGTCCCTACCTTCTTGGTTCCAGGGACTAAACATGGACTAGATGTTATTAAATGACATGCTAAAAGACCATGTTACCCCTAGTAATGAACTAACAAAGACAAGGTGCGACGCATGGCAGGGGCAACTGTTGGAAAAAGTCCCAAAAAGACTCTCCCTTGGGGTCTTCTTTCTTTAGTCCCAAATGCCCACTTTTAGTCCCTAAAAGTCCCTCTTGTTTGGTTTAGATGGGACTGACACCGAGTTTTTTTAGTCCCTCCACCAAAATTTCCCTGTAAACAAGCACCCTCTAATAATGCCGCTGGAAAATTGATGCAATGCCATAGTTAAAAGAAAATTACATGTTTAACAAAATTTTATTGTTAATATAATCTCTATGTTAATATTAATCAATGCCACCGTTTGAGAAATGCTATTGTCTTGCTTTCTTTCCCATTTAGATAA
Source organism: Aegilops umbellulata (assembly GCA_032464435.1). Classification (NCBI taxonomy): domain Eukaryota; kingdom Viridiplantae; phylum Streptophyta; class Magnoliopsida; order Poales; family Poaceae; genus Aegilops; species Aegilops umbellulata. The sequence goes on from CP136060.1 coordinate 97,451,149, forward strand.
GGTAGATGCTTCTTTTTGTTGGCTTCTGTGTCATCCACCGTTATTGACCATTAGTTATTTCCTTTGCACCTTTGTGTAAACAGGGTTATCTACTTCACCTCGTTGCCACCTTTTGTTGCACTGCACAAAACACTTATGTTTTAAGAGTGTTTTGTGCAGTTCAACCAAAATGTCACACCGACAACGTTGCTTGATTGCTTGATCTTAGTGGAATTTCACAAGAGGAGATCTTACTTCCTATCCCTGTTGGCAAATTTGGTTCAGATGTTCTTCTCGTGAGTTGTTTGAATTCCGCGTTATGAGAGGTCGGTACTAGCCTTCTTTCACATGATTCTGCGGTGTGCTTTCGTATGTTGTGCTACTTGTACGGTAATGTTGCTTGATTTTAGTGAACTACACAAATGGAGACAAGACTTCCAATATGTATGTGCACCGCAATATCCCATTGAGGTAAGATAAGGATATTTCACAACTGTTGGCCAGTATTTTGCCACTTTCATCAGAAAATTAATGTCATTGTTTAGTGCTATACTTGTGCAACCTAATTGACATGCCAAACCTTACATTGAAGGCGAAGCTTGTCTGTTATTGAACCAAGTGATGAAGGGGAAGAACAAGCGGAAGAAAAACAAAAATCAACTCCTGGTGCTATAATGAAGCACTGGAACTGTGATGACACAAGTAATGATATAGTTTTGCATCTTAATTTATTGCTATGGCTGGAATGAGCAATTGTTTTGCCACTGATTTGATGCCACTCTTAGTGTAATACGTAATTATCTCTACTTGTGCAAACAGGGATCTTCTTTGAAGATACCATATATTTTAGTGGAACTGCACAAGAAGATGTTGGAAACATTAATCTAATCGAGGAGTATATAGTAAGCATGGCCACCACAGTAGATAGCAACAGATGGTTCCAGAGAAGTGCTTCATATGTATGCTCTACACAATAAGCCTCCTGACAAAGGTTGGAACTCGCCCACTGATTTCATCCATATGATTGAGCTTTGTCATCTCTATTGGTGTTGTGCTACTGTTTAGATACTGTCATCAAAAAGTGGTATTGTCCTTGAGAAGTGCTTCATCTGTCCTGTTTTAAATATTTCATTTCCTTCTTTTCGAGCAAACAGGGATGCTAGCATTTAGTTATCCTCTTGTCTTTGCACAACAGGATCATCCTCCTCTGAAGAAGAATATGGAGTACATGAAGTGACTAGTTCCGATTATGTCAGGATGAAGAAGCCCTGTCTATCTTCTCATTAGAAGGAGCAGTTGAAGGATGGTTACATTACCCCCCACAAGACCAAACTAACTTCAGCTCAGAAGGACTGACAAATCTCCATTTTGTTGTTGTGATGCACGAGTACAATGTTGTTCTAGGATTCTTTCCGGTGAGTTCCATTTTTCTAAAAGTGTGCTCTACATGGACCATGTAGGTGCCTGTTTAAACTGTCAATTCATAGTACAGTTTGCTTTATACTAATCACTTTTTTTGTATTTGTGCAAACAGGGGTACTCAGCTTGATTTCAATGGGAACTGCACAAAATGTTCATGAATACAACGGATCATTCATTTGCACCACAAGAAAGGAGGTGCCGATAAGTTCAAGGCGTTGCAACATATAAGGGCGAAATCATACAAGCTACGCGCGAATTTGGTAGATTTTGGTGGAACTACACAAAAAGAACAGCTGGTTTATTTAGCACGAGGTGCCATGTCAATGTCCGAACTGATGGCAAACCCTACCCATTCCACAATCATAGGCATTTGATATTTTGGAATGGGAAAACCTTGTCAAATTTTGCTCATTGATTTTAGCAAGAAGACATGCGTTTGATATTTTCGAACGGGACGCCCTTTGCTGTCAGCAACATCGATCCATTTTTTCTTTAATATTTAGTTGTGAAGTAAATATTGGCTCTGACATGTGAATCGCTGAGATGCATAATCATCGATTTTTTGAGTGTTCTCTATGAACTGCCAGGCATGTGTGTTTGATTGCAATGTACAGGAATGCTAAAAAGCTGCTCAAAATCCTTGTACTCCTTCTATTCCTTATTACTTTGCACATTGTGAAATCCATACTTTTTCTATATGATTGGTCAAAGTAGAGATACTTTGACTGCAGACAAAACTTGTATGCAGACTAGAAAGGGCCGGAGGGAGTACATGTGAAACTGCTGCAAACGAGGTCATCACCCTGGGAATAATGCTAGTACGTATTGTTTTGCATGTTCATCCAATGCCAGTGATACAAGAATTCGAACTAATTAAAATAAATTCATTCATACATGGTCGGATTTCATATAAACATGCCGGATTTCATTACATTTCATACATTCTTCAACTAAAAAGGGTGCGCTGGAGGTATAATTAATTAACCGAAGCTACCCACCTGTGTGCAGCTGAGCTGAACAGAAGCTTCAGTGACTTAACTGCAGGTGCAGTTGCGTAAATGACATGTGGCCCAGATGCCTGTTGGGCCCATGTGTCAGTCAGCCAACTGCACCAGTAGTTAAGTAGAAGCAGCGTCCTTCTCCAACATAGCTCTCCGACTCCACGTCGCCACCAAGAAGCTAACCGGCCGTTAGTGGCCTACCCGCCTAGCTTGTCATAGTGATTAGGGCAACTAGGAGCCCAATGATCAGGATCCCCACATGACAAACACCTTTCTTCTTGTCATTCTTCTTCTTGAAGTTCGTGTGTTGCACAACCTTGTTCTTCCCATCAAACTTTGCTTTACCATCAAACTTGCCCTTGTTCTTGAACTTGTGGGGATGGAAGTTCTTCTTCTGTACCAGATTGGCACTAGATTCTCTCTCAATTCCTCGAGCACGTGTGTCCTTTGCTCTTGCCTTTTCTTCCACATCAAGAGTGCCAATGAGATCCACGAAGGAGGAAGCTTAGTGATGATACCTCCGGCAACAAACTTGTCCGGTAGCATATATATAACTGAAGTGCTCAAGTTCTCTAGCAAATGATTGTATCTCATGAGCTTGCTCAACCATGGAGCGCTTTTCAATCATCCTGTAATCATAGAATTGCTCCATGATGTACAGCTCAGTGCCAGCAACCGGAGGGTAGAAGCGGTGGCCTTACTTGGACCCGAGCGGCTGATACATCTCCAATGTATCTATAATTTTTTATTGTTCCATGCTACTATATACTTTTATATTATTTGTGGGACTAACGTATTAACCGGAGGCCCAGCCCAAATTGCTGTGTTTTTGCCTATTTCAGTGTTTCGCAGAAAAAGAATATCAAACGGAGTCCAAACGGAACGAAACCTTCGGGAACGTGATTTTCAAAACAAACGTGATCCAGAGGACTTAAAGAGTCTACGTAAAGCAATCAACAAGGAGAGCATGAGGTAGGGGGCGCGCCCACCTCCCCCAGGCGCTCCCTCCACCCTCGTGGGGCCCATGTTGCTCCACCGACGTACTTGTTCCTCCTATATATACCTACGTACCCCCAAACCATCAAAGGCATCCACGAAAACCTAATTCCACCACCGCAACCTTGTGTACCCATGAGATCCCATCTTGGGGCCTTTTCCGGCGTCCTGCCGGAGGGGGCATTGATCACAGAGGGCTTCTACATAAACACCATAGCCTCTCCAATGATGTGTGAGTAGTTTACCTCAGACCTTCGGGTCCATAGTTATTAGCTAGATGGCTTCTTCTCTCTCTTTGGATCTCAATACAAAGTTCTCCTCGGTTTTCTTGGAGATCTATTCGATGTAATCTTCTTTTGCGGTGTGTTGGTTGAGACCAATGAATTGTGGGTTTATGATCATGATTATCTATGAACAATATTTGATTCTTCTCTGAATTCTGTTATGTATGATTGGTTATATTTGCAAGTCTCTTCGAATTATCAGTTTGGTTTGGCCTACTAGATTGATCTTTCTTGCAATGGGAGAAGTGCTTAGCTTTGGGTTCAATCTTGCGGTGTCCTTTCCCAGTGACAGCAGGGACAGCAAAGCACGTATTGTATTGTTCCCATCGAGGATAACAAGATGGGGTTTATATCATATTGCATGAGTTTATCCCTCTACATCATGTCATCTTAGTTAAAGCATTACTTTGTTCTTTTGAACTTAATACTCTAGATGCATGCTGGATAGCGGTCGATGTGTGGAGTAATAGTAGTAGATGCAGAATCGTTTCGGTCTAGTTGTCGCGGACGTGATGCCTATATACATGATCATACCTAGATACTATCATAACTATGCTCAATTCCATCAATTGCTCGACAGTAATTTGTTCACCCATCGTAATACTTATGCTATCTTGAGAGAAGCCACTAGTGAAACCTATGGCCCCCGGGTCTATTTTCCATCATATTAATCTTCCAACACTTAGATGTTTCTATTGCCATTTATTTTACTTTGCATCTTTATTTCTCTTTATCATAAAAATACCAAAAATATTATCTTATCATAGCTATCAGATCTCACTCTCGTAAGTGACCTGAAGGGATTAACAACCCCTTTATCGCGTTGGTTGCTAGGTTCTTATTTGTTTGTGTAGGTGCGTGGGACTCGAGTGTGGCCTCCTACTGGATTGATACCTCGGTTCTCAAAAACTGAGGGAAATACTTACGCTACTTTACTGCATCACCCTTTCCTCTTCAAGGGAAAACCAACGTAGTGCTCAAGAGGTAGCAAGAAGGATTTCTGGCGCCGTTGCCCGGGAGTCTACGCACAAGTCAACGTACCAAGTGATGAAGCTATGTACCTAGGGTAGGGGCATGGGCCTGTCCTAAGTGCCCTACCCAAGGACATCCATAGAAGAAGTCACCTTTCAATCGACTTGGAGGTATCCCACTCGACGAACTCGAAGACACTCGACCATGAAGCAATCACTCGACCGTGAACCAACCACTCGACTGCCAGGAGATCTAAAGTCACTCCGCACGCAAACGGTCGGCCATTAAGTAGCCTTTATGGTCATCATAGCACTTTATTAGGGACGTTACCAGTAACTCCCAGTCTTAATGTACTTTAAACCCTGCATTACTGAGGGCTGGAGGGGCTTGGCGAACTCTATATAAGCCACCCCCTCCTCAGTACTCATTATCAAGGGTTCACACCCCTGTTATTCGCACACCTATAATCCAATCGACCGCCTCCGGGCACCGAGACGTAGGGCTGTTACTTCCTCCGCGATGGGCCTGAACTCGTAAACCTCGTGTGCTTACAACTCTTCCATAGCTAAGATCTAGCCTCTCCATTCATACCCCCCTACATCACTGTCAGAGTTAGAACCACAACAGTTGGCGCCCACCGTGCGGCTAGGAGTCTTAGCGCCTAGTTGGAGAAGTTGCGATTTTTCCGATCTCTTTGATCATGGTTTCGGGCGGAGCTTTGGTGGAGGGCCGCGAGATCCGTCTTGGCGCGCTCACGTTCATCGCTGACGACTCTGCTTGGCTTCAAGAGGCCCCACTCGATGTTGATGCGCTCCCCGTTCGCGGGGCAACGCACTTTCACGTGTGCGTCCGTGGTGTCCTCCTGCGGCAGCCGTCGACCCAGTATCGTTCGGCTCCAGTGATGTCCTCCCGCCCAGTCTCTCGCCGGCGCAAGCGCTCCGGTCGGGCGAGGCTTCAGAGGTGGGTGAGACATGCGGTGGCCCGCCAGTCGGCCACCCCACAAGTCGCGGCGATCGAGCCCGACGAATCCCTCTACGGCCTATTCGACCTGTCGACTAGCTCCGCAGAGACTGCATCCGAATGCGACAGCAGTGATCCAGCGGCGGAGGTTCTGGTGATCGACGGGACACGCAGTCCTCCTGGTTTTCCCCGCACCGACGGAGGCGCGGTTGGGGGCGACCCATCGCATCCCCACGAGGAGTATCTTCCCGAGCCTCTTACTTCCGTGCAGCGAGAGGAGCTTCGCCGCCGAAACATGGATGCACTCCACACTCCTATCGTTAGAGAAACCCCCGAGGCCCGAGCCTTGGAGGACGCGCGCTTGGCTAACTTGGTCGAGTGCACTCGACTGGAAAATCTCCAGCGAGCACTCGACGAGCGAGCGCGTCAACGGGCTCCTGAATCCAGTCGGCGTCAGCTCTTCCCACCTACGCAGGTATATCGAACTTCGGTTCAGAATTTGGCGGCTGCGACCCGTATAGCAGAGTCGATTCATCCCTCCCAGTCAGAGGCTGGTAGGGGCTTGTTGCAAATCAGAGCGTTGCTCCGGGCAGCGGGAAACCAGAATTCTGCTGTTTCTCAGTCGCGGAATAAGATCCATAGTCGATCCGTTGCAGCAGATACAGTCCAGTTGGCTCATAGCCCAAGATCGCCCCCCAGGCGTGAGGGACGTGGGGACCGACATGATCAGTACAGAAGGAATGAGCAGTATGATCACCGATTCGATCGTGATGATCGATGTCGAGTGCCAACCCCTCCCCCGAGGAGCAGGTCATATGCGCCTCGACAGCGAGATGACAGGCGCCCTCATAGTGTTGGGCGGAGAATTCCAGTCGACCCCAGAGATCCAGGCTTTGATGCGAGATCCATTCTCTTTCAAAGTTTGGTCGACAGAAATAGAGCTCACCGAGAAGGCCATGAGAGAGATGCTCCTACCAGTAGCAGAGTACATGTTTCAGGACCAGAATGTTTCAGTCGAGCCATCAGGGCCGCTGTGATTCCTCCCAACTTCAGATTAGTGACTGGAGTTAGTAACTTCACCGGTGAGTCTAAGCCTGACACTTGGCTCGAGGATTACCGAGTGGCTGTCCAGATTGGCGGTGGCAATGATGAGGTAGCTATGAAGCATTTGCCTCTCATGTTAGAAGGCTCAGCCAGAGCGTGGTTAAACCAGTTAGCACCCAGTAGCATCTACACTTGGGAGGACCTCTCTTGAGTGTTTGTCACAACCTTCAAAGGAACATGCAAGCGACCTGCAGGTCTTACAAAATTGCGGTCCTGCGTGCAGAAGCCGAACGAAACTCTGAGGGATTACATCCAGAGATGGATCACTTTGCATCACATCGTTGAAACTGTGCCAGATCGTCAAGCAGTTTGTGCCTTTAAAGAAGGCGTTAAATACAGAGAATTGAATCTGAAGTTCGGTCGAATCAGAGAAATGTCTCTCAATCGGGTGATGGAGATCGCCACCAAATACGCTAATGGTGAAGATGAGGATCGGCTCCGGAGTGGCAAGCAAAAGGCAGTCGCCCAGGAAACCGGAGGAAATTCCAGTCGGAAACAGAAGCGGAAGGCCGAGCTAGCCGCTCCTGGGGAGGCCCTGGCCGTAACCCAGGGAAAATTCAAGGGAAAATCCAAGGGGCCTTGGAACCCCAAGAAAGTTAAGGACCAAGATGGAAATGATGTTTTGGATCTGCTGTGTCACATCCACACCAAGAAGGACGAAGAGGGTAAACTCATTTACCCAATGCATACCACTCGACAGTGTCAGCTCCTGATCCAGCAGTTTCAGGGCAAACAGTCCAAAGATAAGGAAAAGGAGTCAGACAAAGTTGAGCACAAGGAAGATAGTGACGATGGATACCCCCAGGTCAATTCCACCTTGATGATTTTTGCTGATGTTGAAAGCAAAAGTCGACTGAAAGTCATTAACCGCGAGGTGAATATGGTTGCCCTGGCAACGCCCATTTATTTGAAGTGGTCTCAGACTGCCATCACATTCGACCAGTCGGATCACCCTACGCACATTGCCACCCCTGGGAGGCAAGCTTTGGTGGTCGACCCAGTTGTCGAAGGCACTCGACTGACTAAAGTCCTGATGGATGGTGGCAGTGGTTTGAACATACTGTATGCAGAAACATTGAAAGGGATGGGCATTCCGATGTCCAGACTCAGTACCAGTAACATGAGTTTCCATGGAGTCATTCCTGGGAAGAAAGCCGAGTCACTCGGCCAAATTGCTCTTGATGTGGTTTTCGGTGACTCCAAGAATTACCGCAAGGAAAAGTTGACATTCGAAGTTGTGAATTTCCAAAGTGCTTATCGCGCCATTTTGGGCAGGCCCACTTATGCACGCTTCATGGCTCGAACATGTTATGTGTATCTCAAATTGAAGATGCCTGGTCCCAAAGGTGTGATCAGTGTTACAGGCAATCGGAAGAAAGCAGAAGAGTGTTTTCAGAAAGGCTCAAAGATTGCTGACGCTCAGATGGCAGTGGTCGAGCTGCAAGAGTACCAAAAGACTGCAGATCCGAGTGACTTGCTACGAGCCAAGAAGCCTGCTTCAGAGTCAGCTTTTCAGTCGTCTGGTGAAACGAAGCCAGTTCACATTCACCCGACCGATCCAAATGCTGCTCCGACTCACATCTCAACAACGCTCGACTCCAAATAGGAAGAAGCGCTCATCCAGTTCCTCCGTGAGAACTGGGACATCTTTGCATGGAAACCTTCTGACATGCCTGGAGTTCCCAGGGGGCTGGCTGAGCACCGTCTACAAGTCGACCCAAAAATTAAGCCTGTGAAAGAACATCTTCGACGGTCCGCCGTTCAGAAGAGGAAGGCCATTGGCGAGGAGGTGGCTCGGCTCTTAGCAGCAGAGTTCATCCGAGAAATTTACCACTCCGAGTGACTCGCCAATGTTGTCATGGTCCCAAAGAAGGACAAGTCACTTCGCATGTGCATTGGCTTTAAACATATCAATCGGGCCTGCCCGAAAGATCATTTCCCTCTCCCCCGCATCGATCAGATAGTCGACTCGACCATGGGGTGTGAGCATTTGTCTTTTCTAGACGCCTATTCAGGGTACCATCAGATCCGTCTGTACGGGCCCGACAAGATCAAAACAGCTTTCATCACTCCATTCGGGTGCTTCTGTTATGTCACCATGCCCTTCGGCCTAAAGAATGCCGGAGCCACGTTCATGAGAATGATTCAGAAGTGTTTGCTCACTCAGATCAGTCAGAATGTGGAGGCATACATGGATGACATTGTGGTTAAGTCACGGAAGGGTTCCGGCCTGCTGACTGACCTTGCTGAAACCTTTGCCAACCTCATGAGGTACGATATCAAGATCAATCCATCAAAGTGCACATTCGGAGTTCCAGGTAGGAAGTTACTCGGTTTTCTCGTTTCCGAACGGGGAATCGACGCCAATCCTTAAAAAATTGGTACTATTCTCCAGATGAAACGCCCTGTGCGTGTGCATGATGTCCAGAAGCTTACAGGTTGCTTGGCCGCTTTAAGTCGATTCATTTCTCGGCTCGGTGAAAAGGCATTGCCTCTTTACCGACTGATGAAGAAGTCAGACAAGTTCGACTGGACTCCAGAAGCTGATTCAGCGTTTGCAGAGCTCAAAGCCCTGCTATCCACCCAGCCGGTGCTTGCTGCCCTGATCAGCAAAGAGCCTTTGCTGCTTTACATTGCAGCCACGGGACAAGTTGTCAGTACAGTACTTATGGTCGAGCGGGAAGAAGAAGGAAAGGCCTTCAAAGTTCAGCGCCCAGTATACTATGTTTCTGAAGTTTTGACTCCTTCAAAGCAAAGATACCCTCATTATCAGAAGCTCGTATATGGGATCTATGTGACCACGAAGAAGGTTGCACATTACTTCTGTGACCACACCATTATAGTCGTCAGCAACACCCCACAATCAGAGATTCTTCACAACAGAGATGCAACTGGTCGAGTGGCAAAATGGGCGATTGAACTCCTTCCCCTAGATATCCAGTTTGAGGCAAAGAAGGCTATGAAGTCCCAAGCAATTGCAGATTTCGTCGCCGAGTGGATCGAACAGCAACTTCCGACTCAAGTTCACTCGAAGCACTGGACCATGTTCTTCGATGGATCTAAGATGCTGAATGGATCCGGTGATGGGGTAGTATTGGTTTCCCCCCAAGGAGATAAGCTTAGATATGTTCTCCAGATTCATTTCGATTCCTCCAATAATGAAGCAGAATACGAAGCACTTTTGTATGGGTTGCGCATGGCCATTTCACTCGGCGTCCGTCGCCTCATGGTCTATGGCGACTCAGATTTGGTGGTTAATCAGGTGATGAAGGAGTGGGACGTCAGAAGTCCAGCTATGACTGGTTATTGCAATGAAGTGAGAAAGTTAGAGAAGAAATTCGAGGGGTTAGAACTTCATCACATTCCCCGACTGAAAAATCAAGCAGTTGATGATTTGGCAAAGATAGGTTCCAAGAGAGAAGCCATTCCAAGCAATGTATTTCTAGAACACATTCACTCGCCTTCAGTTCAGGAAGATCCTTTCACAGATGAAGCTCCCCAACCAAAGAGTGCCTCAGATCCGACTGAAGTCGAAATTCCAGCAGTGGTCGACCTGATCATGGAAGTCTTGACAATCACCCCCGACTAAACGATACCGTACATCGCGTATATCCTGAGGAAGAACTCTTGGAGGATGAAGAAGAGGCTCGAGAGGTCGTCCGTTGATCCAAAGCCTTCACAGTCATAAAAGGACAGTTATATAGAGAAAGTGCGACTGGAATCAGTCAGAAGTGTATAACACCAGAAGAAGGTCAAATAATCCTTGATGATATCCACTCGGGGACCTGTGGTCACCATGCGTCCTCTCGAACCATCGTGGCTAAAGCATACCGAGCGGGATCTTACTGGCCAAGAGCAAACGAAATGGCAAAAGAGATAGTCGACAAGTGCGAAGGGTGCCAGTTCTACTCCAACATGTCCCACAAACCCGCATCGGCCCTGAAGACAATTCCACTCGTCTGGCCCTTCACTGTTTGGGGATTGGATATGGTTGGTCCACTGAGAACAGGCAGGAGAGGTTTCACACATGTGCTCGTGGCAGTCGACAAGTTTACCAAATGGATTGAAGCTAAGCCTATCAAGAATCTTGATGCTTGCACTGCTATCAGTTTTATCAGAGAGATAACATTCAGATATGGAGTCCTGCATAGCATCATCACTGATAATGGGTCAAACTTTGATTCAGACAAGTTCAGAGCTTTTTGCGCCTCGCAAGGCACGCGAGTCGACTACGCGTCGGTCGCTCACCCCCAGTCGAATGGACAGCAGAAAGGGAAAATGGTCTGATTCTCAAAGGGCTGAAACCTCGGCTGATGCGCGACCTCAAGCATGCAGCAGGCGCATGGATCTATGAGCTTCCTTCAGTTCTTTGGGGATTGAGGACCACCCCGAATCGGTCGACTGGAAAAACCCCGTTCTTTCTGGTCTACGGAGCGGAAGCCGTCTTGCCGAGTGATCTGCTTCACAACGCACCCCGAGTCGAGCTCTACTCCGAAGTTGAAGCAGAACAAGCCCGGCAAGACGCAGTTGATCTCCTAGAGGAAGAAAGAGAAATGGCGATGATCTGATCGACCATCTACTAGCAAGACTTACGTCGATTCCATGCCAGAAACGTGAAGAGTCAAGCCTTCCAAGAAGGAGATTTGGTCCTCCGAGTGGATCAACAGAAACCACACAAACTCGCTCCTACTTGGGAAGGCCCCTTCATCGTCACCAGAGTCCTCCACAATGGAGTGTATCACCTTTACAATGTCGATCGCCAGATTGACGAGCCACGAGCTTGGAATGCGGACCTGCTCCACCCCTTTTACACTTGAACTCTCACTCAGATGAGATGTAATAAGAAAAACTTCTGTAGTTTATTTATCAATTACAATTTTTCCAGTAATTGTTGTTGCTTCTATTTACGTGTGAAATCCCCCAGTGGGTGGCTCAGCTGCGAATCCGTTTCGCCTAAGTCTATATGTATAAAAAAATCCTACCGAGTGGAGAGTCAACCTCTCACTCGGAGGCTTAGCTGCGAACCCGTTTTGCCTAAGTGTTTAAAATCCTACCGAGTGGTGAGCAAACCTCCCACTCGGAGGCTTAGTTGCAGCCCAGTGCTCGCCTAAGATTGAAAAATTCCTACCGAGTGGTGACCAAACCTCCCACTCGGGGGCTTAGCTGCAGCCCAGTGCTCGCCTAAGTGTTTTAAAAATCCTACCGAGTGGTGAGCAAACCTCCCACTCGGGGGCTTAGCTGCAGCCCAGTGCTCGCCTAAGTGTTTAAAAAACCTACCGAGTGGTGAGCAAACCTCCCACTCGGGGGCTTAGCTGCAGCCCAGTGCTCGCCTAAGTGTTTAAAAAACCTACCGAGTGGTGAGCAAACCTCCCACTCGGGGGCTTAGCTGCAGCCCAGTGCTCGCCTAAATGTTTAAAAAACCTACCGAGTGGTGAGCAAACCTCCCACTCGGAGGCTTAGCTGCAGCCCAGTGCTCGCCTAAGATTGAAAAAATCCTACCGAGTGGTGAGCAAACCTCCTACTCGGGGGCTTAGCTGCAGTCCAGTACTCGCCTAAGTTTGAAAAAATCCTACCGAGTGGTGAGTCAGACTCCCGCTCAGAGGCTTAGCTGCAGCCCAGTGCTCGCCTAAGTGTTTAAAGAATCCTACCGAGTGGTGAGCCAGACTCCCACTCGGGGGCTTAGCTGCAGTCCAGTACTCGCCTAAGTTTGAAAAAATCCTACCGAGTGGTGAGCCAGACTCCCACTCCGAGGCTTAGCTGCAGCCCAGTGCTCGCCTAAATGTTTAAAAAATCCTACCGAGTGGTGAGCCAGACTCCCACTCGGGGGCTTAGCTGCAGCCCAGTGCTCGCCTAAGTGTCTAAAAAATCCTACCGAGTGGTGAGCAAACCTCCCACTCGGGGGCTTAGCTGCAGTCCAGTACTCGCCTAAGTTTGAAAAAATCCTATCGAGTGGTGAGCCAGACTCCCACTCGGGGGCTTAGCTGCAGCCCAGTGCTCGCCTAAGTGTTTAAAAAATCCTACCGAGTGGTGAGCAAACCTCCCACTCGAGGGCTTAGCTGCAGTCCAGTACTCGCCTAAGTTTGAAAAAAATCCTACCGAGTGGTGAGCCAGACTCCTACTCGGGGGCTTAGCTGCAGCCTAGTGCTAGCCTAAGTACAAAACACATCCCAATCCTCAAGGACGACAAAGTGCGAATCGACTGCTATCTTCTCCTTCGGAGCTGCACCTCAAATACGAAGTTATTTCGAGTGAAGATCAAGTTCCACTCGACAGTTAATCCTTGAAGATATTTAACGATAAATCAAGTTTGGGTAAGATCCCAAAGGTCCCAAACCTCAGATCAAAGTACTCGAGCCTTCAGCTCGACTGAGTTTAACGGTTACAAAATCCACTCGGCATTCCGAGGCAAATTTAAAGTGAAGCATCAAAGTCTTATTCCTCCGGCGGAGGACTGGAAGGGGCGACGAACTCATCCAAATCGATCCCGTCTGCAATACGAGTGGCCGCGGCGATGAAAGTCTCCATGAAATCTTGAAAGTTGTGCTTCCTAGTATTGGCGACTTGGATAGCAGCCAGCTTTTCCTCTCGCGCCTCCTTGCAGTGCACGCGGACCGGAGACAGAGCGACATCGGCACCACACCTTGCAGAGGATTTCTTCCATTCCGTCACTCGACCAGGAACGTCATTCAGTCGAGTCATCAGAGACTCGAGGTCATTCGGAGGCGTCGTCCTGGGCCAGAGCGACGTGTCGATCCGCGACACCGCAACCTTCAGTCGGGCCAGATAATTAACCACACTTGCAACACGAGACTCCAGTCGGAGCACGTTCATAGCAACTTCATCTTTCACTGGGGAGTTAATGGGATCCAAATCTCTCTCCAATCGACTGGTCTCCTCCTCGAAGTTCTGACAGAATTCTGAAAACACAAGTCAAAGTTAAGACAGCGACCCTGCATGAGCTTAGTGACGACAAGCCAGTCAGGTGAAAATTTGTTACCCTCAAGCATGATGAACAGCTTCTCGGCGAGTCCCCCGAGATAAGCCTCTAGATTGTTCTTCTTCCCCACCAGTTCACTGGCCTTGTCACCCAGAGCTATGTTGTCATTTTTCAGGTGGCTGACTTCTTGGTTAGCCGCATCAAGAGCAGTTTTCAGTCTGGAGTTCTCCTTTTCAAGAGTTCTGACTGAAGTCAGTTTTTCTTCAGCAAGCTTGGTCTTGTTCAAGGCCTCCTTCTACGCTTCGGCAAGATCTTGATCCTTCTTATTCAGAGCTTTCTCCAGTTTATCTGTAGAACGTCGAGTGAGATCAACATCAAGAATGGACAAGAAAGAAAAGTCACTCGTCAAGAATGGAGAACCTCACCAGCCATACCTTTTGCTTCTTCTCGCGCCTTCTGCAAGTTCTCCTGAGCAAGCTTCAGGTCAAGGTTGAGCTGGATCTGTTGCTTCTCCAACTCGGTGAAGCGAGCCACAAGTTCACAGGTTTACTACGAGAAATCAGTCAACAGATGTCCAAGATAAGTTGCTTCCGAGTAACCAAGAGACAATGATGGCGTTTCTAAGACTATAGCCGAATCAAAAACATTTGACAGTAGTCTCGGGGACTACACCCAGTGGGTGCACTCAGCGTGCCCCCACTGGTTTTCAAAAAAAAAGTCGACTGCCCGCAGTCGACCGGATACAGTTCCATTCGACATGGCCTGACCAGACCGAGTGAAGAAGTAAAACTACAGAAAGACAGTATAAAGACTACAGTCGACTGCCAGCAGTCCACCGTAGTCTCGGGGACTACACCCAGTGGGTGCACTTAGCGTGACCCCACTCGTCCAAAAATTAACAGTCGCACCCAGTGGGTGTACACAAATAAAGATCTTCGGAAAAGAGATTCTTCAGACAGCATATCCTAACAGAACAAGTGTTGAGTCGACTGACCTAGACGTTGCTCTGAAGAGCTGAACTCGCGTCATAAGCTGCTTGGCCGGCTTCCCGAACCACCTTCACTTGCTCCATCATGATCCCCGCCTGCCGTATAGCTTCTTTAGCAGCACCCACTTGGTCGTCAGGGACGTGGTGTGTGGCGAAAAGCGAAGGAGGATCTGCAGTCGATGTTGAAGGTCGGACACTCGTCAGAGGCTCAGCCAAGGTCACAGAAAACCGAGTGGTATCGCCACCCTCACGAACTACGGCCTCAGATGCCGAAGTAGTTTGTGGAGTCTTGCCAGTCGGCGCCCTCCTATTCCTTCTCACTCTCAGCGGCACTTCGTCGTCGTCATCAGGAAGGTCAATAACATGAGGAGGAGCTACAAGAAAAGTTCAATCGACCAGAGTTATAACAAATTGATAGTCGACTCCAGGCAGAGCATCAGTAATCATACCAGGGTTGGAGGTAACAGCGTCTTCCATCTCTTGATCATCGTCCTTGGCAGAGATCTCCGAGGTGGCAGCTCTGCAAAATTTCGAAAGTCAGCCAGCTTGATCAATGAGTCGGCCAAGAGTCAGTCGCGTTCAGCAAAGGAAAACAAATTCTACTATTACCCAGAAATGGTGGGGACAGTCATCTTCATCTTGGGCAGAGTCTTGGGCGGCTTCGACGGCGTCGCGCGTGGATGCTTGGGAGCTTTTTCAGTCGGTGCTGGAGAAGAGGTTCGAGTGCGCTTCGACGACTGCCCAACAGGAGCAATCGCCTTACCACGTTCCCACGCGGGGTCGTGTGTAAGCTTGGATCGCCTTTCCAAGCGGGGGGAGGGGGGGGTCGGCTTCCTCCTCCTCCTCTTCGCTGGAGTCGTCGTTGCCATCCCCCTCTCCCTTGCCGTCAGATTCCCACTCTCCTGGCTCGTCTCCGCTCTCACCTCCGCTCGCCTCTCCTTCCTCGGCCTGCTCCTGCACTCCATTGGGTGTCGAGTACATCTCAGTAGTTGCCTGGAGGACAACATACAAGACAAAAATCAATCGACCGATTCAAAGAGAACAGATAAAGAAAGCAAGATCTCAGTCGAAAACACAAGGTCAGACCTGGTCCACTTCATATGTGTTGTCGAGTGGAGGAATCCTCCTGGCTCCTCGAGGGTTGTCTTTGTTCCCTGTGATACTTGACAACCATCCTTCCACCATCTCGTCAGTGACCTCCTCTGGGTGAATCCGAGTGGTGTCTTCGAGACCCGAGTACAGCCACATCGGATGGTCACGAGCCTGAAGCGGTTGGATGCGCCTCCGAAGGAAGACCTCCAACAAGTCCATGCCGGTCACGCCCTCGCGGACAAGTTGAACCACTCGACCAACCAACAACTTGACTTGCGCCCTTTCCTCCGGCGCCACTTTCAGGGAGGCAGGTTTCTGCGCTCGGTTCAGAGAGAAAGGGGGAAGCCCAGTCGACTGTCCTGGGGTCGCCTGATCTTTACAGTAAAACCAGGTCGACTGCCAACCACTGACCGACTCGGGAAAAGTGATAGAGGGAAAAGAACTTTTTCCCCTCATTTGGATCGCCAGGCCCCCGCACAGCTGGATCACTTGAGTCCGTTCGTCACTCAACTTGGCCTTCTTGACCGATTGGGAACGACAAGTGAAGATGTGCTTAAAGAGTCCCTAATGGGGGCGGCAGCCCAAGGAATTTTCACACAAGGAAACGAAAGCAGCAAGATACACGATAGAATTGGGAGTGAGGTGATGGAGCTGCGCTTCGAAGAAGTTCAAGAAACTCCGGAAAAAAGGATGAGGAGGCAGAGAGAATCCGTGGTCGATATGGGTAGCGAGGAGGATGCACTCACCATCAAGAGGCTGGGGTTCAACTTCTTTCCCCGGGAGACGCGCAGCTTCGTGGAGAATGACTCCCCCCTCGACCATATCATCAAGGTCCTCCTGCCGAATCACCGATGGCATCCAGTCGCCCTAGATCCAATCCTTGGGCAGAGCAGTCCTCGAGGAAGATCCGCCTCGAGCGGACTTCTTCCCCTTCCCCTGCACCGCCACCTTCTTCGCGTGCTCCAGAGCTGACGTCTTGTCCTTCACCATCGTCACCGGCGAAGCTCGAACAGACCTACGGCACTAAGGTGAGAGCAGAGATGGCGGAGGATCTCGCGAAGGGAGGAGGAAAAGTGAAGGCGCACTGTTCGGAAGTCCAGAGTCGGCAGCTTATAAGAGGTCGCTTCCGAGTGGCTGACTGGTAGGCCCGGGCAATCCAGTCAAATCCTGCAACAGGCGCGCGCGTGATACGTGGCGAAAAAGGTGGCGCGGGGATCGAGGAGCTTCCGTCCTATCACATCCGATTACTACGGCCGCCCCCGTCCCGTGCACTTCCCGAAATTCAAATCCCGCAAAATCCGCGGGCTGCAGAACAACTTGTCAAGCAGAAGATCCCTTTCACACCATCACTCGGAACTTCACAAATAAAGAAACTCACTCGACAAGAGGCCTAGAATGGACCAAGGCGACTGAAAGAAGTTGACGATGTCATCCGTGACGATTGATCCGAAACAAGGCGCTCATATAGCACGGAGAACCAGTCGGAAGGATCCCCAACCCCTTCCTCACTCAAACCTCGATCCATTCGGGGGCTAATGATGAAGCTATGTACCTAGGGTAGGGGCATGGGCCTGTCCTAAGTGCCCTACCCAAGGACATCCATAGAAGAAGTCACCTTTCAATCGACTTGGAGGTATCCCACTCGACGGACTCGAAGACACTCGACCATGAAGCAATCACTCGACCATGAACCAACCACTCGACTGCCAGGAGATCTAAAGTCACTCCGCACGCAAACGGTCGGCCATTAAGTAGCTTTTATGGTCAT
Source organism: Aegilops umbellulata (assembly GCA_032464435.1). Classification (NCBI taxonomy): domain Eukaryota; kingdom Viridiplantae; phylum Streptophyta; class Magnoliopsida; order Poales; family Poaceae; genus Aegilops; species Aegilops umbellulata. The sequence continues at coordinate 97,468,652 of CP136060.1, forward strand.
CATAGCATTTTATTAGGGACGTTACCAGTAACTCTCAGTCTTAATGTACTTTAAACCCAGCATTACTGAGGGCTGGCGGGGCCTGGCGAACTCTATATAAGCCACCCCCTCCTCAGTATCAAGGGTTCGCACCCCTATTATTCACACACTTATAATCCAATCGACCGCCTCCGGGCACCGAGACGTAGGGCTATTACTTCCTCCGCGAAGGGCCTGAACTCGTAAACCTCGTGTGCTTACAACTCTTCCATAGCTAAGATCTAGCCTCTCCATTCATACCCCCCTACATCACTGTCAGAGTTAGAACCACGACACCAAGTACCCATCACAAACTATTATCCCTCGCATTACATTATTTGCCATTTGCCTCTCGTTTTCCTCTCCCCCACTTCACCCTTGTCGTTTTATTCGCCCTCTCTTTTCCGTTCGCCTCTTTTTCGCTCTATTCTTGTTTGCTCGTGTGTTAGATTGCTTTCTTGTCACTATGGCTCAAGATAATACTAAATTGTGTGACTTTACCAATACCAACAAAAATGATTTTCTTAGCACTCCGATTGCTCCACTTACCGATGCTGAATCTTGTGAAATTAATGTTGCTTTGTTGAATCTTGTCATGAAAGATCAATTCGCTGGCATTCCTAGTGAAGATGCCGCTATCCATCTAAATAGCTTCGTTGATTTGTGTGATATGCAAAATAAGAAAGATGTGGACAATGATATTGTTAAATTGAAGCTATTTCCTTTTTCGCTTAGAGATCGTGCTAAAGCTTGGTTTTCGTCTTTGCCTAAAAATAGTATTGATTCATGGAATAAGTGCAAAGATGCTTTTATCTCTAAGTATTTTCCTCCCGCTAAGATCATCTCTCTTAGAAATGATATTATGAATTTTAAGCAACTTGATCATGAACATGTTGCACAAGCTTGGGAGACAATGAAATTAATGATACGTAATTGCCCTACTCATGGTTTGAATTTATGGATGATTATACAGAATTTTTATGCCGGATAGAATTTTGCTTCTAGAAATCTTTCAGATTTGACCGCGGGAGGCACTTTCATGGAAATCACTTTAGGAGAAGCTACTAAACTCCTAGATAATATTATGGCTAATTATTCTCAATGGCATACTGAAAGATCTACTAGTAAAAAGGTGCATGTGATAGAAGAAATCAATGTTTTGGGTGGAAAGATGGATGAACTTATGAAATTATTTGCTAATACGAGTGTTTCTTCTGATCCTAATGATATGCCCTTGTCTACCTTGATTGAGAATAATGATGAATCTATGGATGTAAATTTTGTTGGTAGGAATAATTTTGGTAACAACGCGTATAGAGGAAACTTTAATCCTAGACCGTATCCTAGTAATTCCTCTAATAATTATGGTAATTCTTACAACAACTCTTATGGAAATTTTAATAAGATGCCCTCTGAATTTGAGACTAGTGTCAAAGAATTTATGAATTTGCAAAAGAATTTCAATGCTTTGCTTGAAGAAAAATTGCTTAAAGTTGACGAATTGGCTAGGAACGTTGATAGAATATCTCTTGATGTTGATTCTTTGAAACTTAGATTTATTCCACCTAAGCATGATATCAATGAGTCTCTCAAAGCTATGAGAATTTCCATTGATGAGTGCAAAGAAAGAACCGCTAGGATGCGTGCTAAGAAAGATTGCTTTGTGAAAGCGTGTTCTTCTAATTTTTGTGAGAATAAAGATGAAGATCTAAAAGTTATTGATGGGTCCCCTATTAAATATTTGTTTTGCAATATGAATCTTGATAATGTTGAGACTGGAGATGAGCCACCTTTACCTAGAAGGCGTTCCAAAATTCGGAGTATTTAGATCTTGATGCTAAATTTGGTAAAAGTGGGATTGAAGAGGTCAAAACTTTAGATATGCCACATCCCTAGTTATGACAATGCCTAGTGCTAGCATCTGTTGTTGCATCATGTTTACTTTTCACAGAAAGTTGAAATGGGGATGACAGAACCCCCAGCACCCCCCTGAAACCAACTAGGGTTTACTAAAATTATTTTCAATGAACCTGAAATGCCCTTCCAAAATGTTCATCATCTTTACCTTGGTCTTAAACCTCTGACAAAAATTGTGCACAATTTTCTAGGTCATCCTAAGGTCACTGAATTAAATCATATGCTATTTGCAATTGGGCATTTAAATGCTATATAATATTTTAAATGCTCAATTAATTCTGAACCTAAGTGAGGGCTGTTGGGATATTCCAAACAGAGCCCACAATTATTTTCAGGATTTTTGGAAATGTTTGAGTATTTTTAATAAAGCCAGAAGTTACAGAATAAAATAGAAAAACATAACAGGAGAGAAGAGAGAGCAACCTTTCCTATCTAGCCCAGTCGGCCCAGCACAATAGCTGGCCCAGCAAAGCCGCCGCACCGTCCCTAACCTCCTGCCAGTAGGAGCAGGGGCGTGTGGCCACCGCGCGCCGGCCACCTCCTGCTTGCCTAGCTGCCCCTCAATGCGTGGAGGCCCTAGACATCGCCACGCAGTCCCCTGGTCCTCTCCCTCGCTCCCATCATCCTTCCCCTCCCCTGCATCCCTCTCTCCCTCTCACCATCGAGCGGGGCTCGTCGCCACCGATGCCGCTCACCGTACCCACCGCCTCCCCCTGAACCTCTCTCCGTGTCTAGAAGATCCCCCACGACCACCTCTTCCTCCTCGATGAGTCACGTGAGCTCGGCCGCCCTACATCGCCGCCTGCATCGCCCTCTTCTCCCTCCGGCCGTCGAGATCGCCGGCAACGCCATGACACCGTTCGTGCTTCCCCGAGCCCACTTCAACTCCCCCTACAACCGCCGTGAGCCACTACGCCGAACCCCTCTCTCCCTGTGCTCGTTTACCCTTTCTGGCTGTCGCTTCCGTCAAGCCCGAGACCTCACCGCCGCCGGCCATGGCGCTACCGCGGCTACTGATGCCATAGCTCACGCCTGAGCGTGTCCCCGTGTTCAGTACTTCCTCAGGAGCACGTAGCACCCACCAGTGGCTCCCCTAGTGCACCGTAGCGTCGAGTCGGTCGGCGCCCGTGCTCCGGCCGCCACCATTGAGGTTGTCCCCGCCATTTCCAGCCACCCCGACCGCTGACTCGTATCCCGTTGGATGCGGAAGAGCGCCAACTATGCATAGAGCCTCTCCGGCGCTTGTTTGGTCACCGGACGGCAAAACCCGACACCCTGCGTCGTGTCTGTCATCACCGGCGTTGAGCCGTGGACCAAGTCCGGCGGGTTTGACCCCGGTGACCAGGGGTTTGACCTCCCCTGACGTGTGGGCCCAGACGCCTATTAAATTAGTGTTAGGTTTAGTTAGTGTTAATTAACTTAGCTAATTAGAAGAGCCACTGACATGCAGGCCCCGCCCGGCTAATTAAGTTAGGTTAGTATTAACTAAGCTAAGTTAGTTTAGTTAGACACTGACACTCGGGACCCACTGGTCAGTTTGACCTGGGACGCCCGTTGACCTGCTGACGTCACAGTGACGTAGTGCTGATGCAGTAAAGAATTTTCTGGATTTAAACTTATTCATAAAATTCCATAAAATGTTATAAACTTCTAAAAATCTTATAAAATCAACCGTAACTCCAAATGAAATAAGTTATATATGAAAATGATCAAATAAATCCAATCTATCCATTGGTACTGGTTTCATGCATGATAAAGCAACTTAACCTTGCTGTATAGACCAAAACATGTTAATGCACTTTAGAAGTTCATAGTTTGAATTTGAATTTGAACCTTTGGTTCAAATCAACTCAAACCCTTCTGTTGCTAGCTGCATTAGCTCAAATCACAGCATCTTGCCATGTCATGATCATGCATCATATTGTTGCATTGCATTGATTGTGTTCCTTCTCTGTTGCCTGTATTTGTCCCCTCTCAGTGGACGTAGTTTCGACGATGAGTTCGATGATACCGATGAAGAGTTATACTATCTTCAGAAGTGCCACGCAAGCAAAACCCCCTTGTTCATTCCGATACAATCCCACTCTCTCGCTCCTGCTCTCTTTTACTGCATTAGGACAACATCGATTTAACTGTTACATGCTGCGGTAGCTGAAGCCCTTTCCTCTGCATGACCTGTCATTGCCACAGTAAATAGATGAAACCCACTAGCATGAGTAGGTGTTGTTTGAGCCCTGATGGGCCTACTCATTCATGCTTGTTTGTCATGTCTGGTAATGTTTGAGTTGACTCAGGTCTGATTCATCGGGAATGAATTGGAATGGGGATGAACATGTCCTACTGTGTGTGAGCTAAGTGTGTGAACACGATTTGGTAAAGGTAGCAGTGAGAGGCCATGTAGGAGTACATGGTGTGTTGTCTCATTGAAACCGTCCTTAGGAACTGAGTTCTATGTTTGTGATCCATGAACAACTACTACAACGCTTGGGCCCGAAACCAATGGACCCTCTCGACTTATTAATCGCCTTGATCTCTGTCCAGGAGTTGCAACTAGTTTCTGGTGTTTGTAGGATATGTGTTGGAGGGCGTGCATAGCGCTGACCCTAGGGGTGGGCTATGATGCGGTAGATACATCGTGGCCCGGTGTACCGGACGCCCGTTTGGTGTCTCGGGAACCCTACACACATCATTTGGGGCTGTGAGCGAAATCCCGGCCGGATATCCTCGCGGATGGAACCCGAATAGGCGATAAACCTGGACTAGAGACTTGTGTGGTTAGTCAGGTCGTGGCGGACTCCCTCGCCAGGCTTTCGCTTGAAGGTTGCCGATATACATGACGTGTACATGGTGGTAAGTGGCGAGAGTGTGTGTGAAGAAGTACACCCCTGCAGGGTTATAAATGATCTATTCGAATAGACGCGTCCACGGTAAAGGACTTTTGGGTTGCCTGTACAGTTCATAGACAAGTGAAAGTGGATACTCTAAAACTCGCAAGATAAGCGTGAGTGCTATGGATGGCCTTCTCGTAGGTTGGCGGGAGCGGATCCATAGTGGTGTATTGGTATGGTGAATATGTGGACTCATGTGCGCCACCTCAAAAGAGTTATTTGCAGTCGTAGTTCAGGATAGCCACCGAGTCAAAGCTGGCTTGCTGGAGTCAAACTCCACCACCCCTTTATTGATACTAATGCATATGTAGCTAGTTCTGATGTAAGTCTTGCTGGGTACATTTGTACTCAAGTTTGCTTATTTTATATTTTTGCAGAGAGATTTCGGTCTAACTAGTAGTTCCGTGTGGACTTCGACGTTTAGCTTGTTACCTTAGCTACGATCTTGTGCCCTCGGCAGGGTCTTGTAGATAGTCAGACTTCTCAGTCTTTTCATTTGTAGTTGTCTGTACTCAGACAAGTTATGCTTCCGCATGTGCTTGTTGCTTGTATGCTCTATATATTGGGTCATCAGATCCATGTTTGCAATATCTGGCTCTTCGGAGCCTAATGAATAAATAATTTGAGTTGTAGAGTTTTGTTGTGATGCCATGTTGTATTTGCACATATCGAGCATATTGTGTGTATGATTTGAAATGCCTGGTATGTGTGGGATCCGACAACCTAGTTGTTTATCCTTGGTATCCTCTCTTATGGGGAAATGTAGTCTGGTGCTTCCACTGAGCCATGGTAATCTGCTACAGCCCGGTTTACCGGAGTCCTGCTAGCCTAGTTACTACTGCTCCGGAACACTTAGACTGGCCGGCATGTGATCCACTTCGTTCCTGCGTCTGTCCCTTCGAGGAAATGTCACGCGGTGACTTCCGGAGTCCTACTACCTTGCTACAGCCTGGGTTCCCGGAGTCCTGTTAGCCCAGTTGCTACAGCCCAGATTCACACGCTGATGACCGACACGTTCGATGTTGGTTCATGTATGCATGTCCCCGTAAGTTAGCGCCACTTTGGGTTCACGATTAGTCATGTCGGCGCGGGTTCCCCGTCATATGGATCCTAGCGACACTATCATATACGTGAGCCAAATGGCGCAGACGGTCCTGGGCCAGGTAAGGTGGCACTCGTGGGAATACCGTGCATGAGGCCGCAAAGTGATATGATGTGTTACATGCTAGATCGGTGTGACTTAGAATCGGGGTCCTGACAGCTTTGGTATCAGAGCCTGACTGCCTGTAGGATTACGAAGCCAAACTGGTCGAAGTCGAGTCTAGAAATGCTTTAGTTATATATAGGGGAATTGATTGTAGGTAGGAACGTAAGGCTCTTTTTACTCCTTTACCTTATGCCCTTCTGATCTGAGTCACCCTCTTCTTTTCTGCGGGGATTAAGAACTAGGTTTCTCATCTTTCTATCAGGATCACGTGTTACTAATCCGTAGACTTATAGGATTGTTGGTTTCAAGCCCCAGTTCAGTTCCTACTACTTCTGTGTGTTGACAGTTGATCTCAGAACTTTGATATTGTGATGTTAAGTGGTTATGCCACCATTTTGAAGGATGTCTCAAATCATTTTGAGCATTTACAGTCGTTATGTTGTCCGAGTCATCCTAGGTTTCTAAATAGTCTGATGCATTTGCAAATCCCTTCTTTCCATTCCCGATGTCCCCTTTGGGCCAGTTCAATCACACTAATCGGTGAGTTGAGGTACTCTATTGCCTAGACATATATTTTGGAGCTATTATTATAACCCTAGGTGTCTTACGGAGTCACCTAATAATCTAGCAATGCTTTGTATTCCCAGTGTGATGATTCTGGCCATTATTCTTGGAAGCATCCCGTGATGCCATTTAGTTAGTAGGCATTCTATTTCTGGGTTCTTGAACCCAAGACTCACTCTACTTAGTTTGTGTAGATAGTGTTGCTCGTTCCTTTAGGATATTAGTGACCTTGTGATAGTCTTCGAGGTTCGTGGTATATCATTCTTCCAAATACCATGAGCCATCCTTGGCAGAAGTTCCTCGTTGAACCAAAAGATCACAACAAGAGTGCTCTCGATGAGTTCCCCATTCTATATTGTGACTTTGCCAATCCTACCTCTCTGCATGGGTTATCCGAAAGAAATATGTTGAATCAGTTCGGCATACTAATCCATGCATCCACAACTCAGAAAAACATAGGTTCCTTTGAGTTGTCCCTCTTTAGTTGTCTTCTGACCTTCGTCTATCAATTGATAGTCAAGAGTATGCGTGCATTCGTTCATCGGTGCCTATCATTCTTGTGGTCCGTCAAGCCATTCTAGTTCAGAATGACTAGGAGAAACAAACTCCAGTACCTCATCCATTTCTAGGATTGGGTCAAAGCAGTTGTATTCCGTAGATCAAATGCAATCAAGCTTTTGGTCTGTTCTACCCTGAAGTATTACCCACTTTATGTCAGGAATGTCATGAGAATTGCACCTTCTCTTATGAATTCTTGACGTAGTGATACTTCTCGCCATCATTATTCATTCATCGGTGTCGTGTCGTCGCAACCGGAATGCCGACATGTGAATTGTGATGTGTGAAATCAATACTCCTAGCAACTGTGTTGCTTGGTAGTTAATGGCCAATAATATTATCCTTAGCGTGTTGATTATGGAATCATCACCCTAAGGTTTATCGTGCTATCTTGTCCTTATTTCTGGTGCACTCTTCGATCTTTGAGTTAGGATTAAATCCCTTGCTCTTCTGATCATGTCGTCTTGCCTTGAAAAGCAAGATTGTTCTCGAGCTTAGAGACATATCAGTGGTTCGTGATTTTCCAGATATCTTCACGGGAGTATCACCAGGTCGTCCCCTGACCGATATGTTGAGTTTGTGATCAAGTTAGTTTTCCAATAAACCACTCTTTCTCCAAGAATCTATGTTGGATACCCTGAGCTAGTTGGCTAAGCTAAACAACAACTTGGAGAGTTGGAAGATGGAAGCTTGTCCGACTTAGTTCATCGTTAAGGGATATCTTTGTGTGTGTGTGTTATAAAGAAAGATGATATCTTCATCGATTGACCCCCGTGATCAGTTGTTGGATCTATTGTCTTACCAATCTTTGATTTGAGTATGTGCTATCGTCAAATCAAATCAGAACCAACGATGTTCGTAATGTTGTCTTACTCGCGGTTGTCCCTCGAGCATACACCATTATATCTTTTGGGTCTGACCAATACTATCGCCTTGTTCACATATTTGTGGAATTCCATCTTCGTGGAAATCTTGATGACTTGTTGTTGGGCTCATCAGCAGCATTTTATCTTCTCCATGATTCATGATGAACATTAAGCTAGTGTTGGAAACTTTGTAAACAATGCCTTCGTGTCCCGCTCATGAGGTATATGTTTGGATGAAACAAGAGACTTCCCCTAATTCATGTGCATTCGATGCAATTTGCCGCCGTGAATTCGAGAAAGATTGTTTTGCTTCCTCTGGAATCATTCCGAGTTAGTCATGCACATGCGAAGTGCCCTATGGTCTGATAGGTTGGCCGCCTCCACTCCATATGTGTTCCCAGCACACCAAGCCACCGATTGATTTGTTCAAGGAAAAGAAGTTCTTAAGTGCTAATCCTTAAGGACCCAAAGGTACATGCGCAGGACTTCGCTCTCCGCAATGATGGTTACCAATCAGAACTTAGTAGTGTTTCGTTGTAAGACTACTATGTGGTCATGCTTGTCTTGGACAACGTGTTCACATGTATGTAGCAGAACCAGCTCATGTTTTGGAGCTTGCTATCGTAGTTCACTCCCCGAGAATCTCGCAACGTCATCTCGTCGAATTGTGTTGCAAACTTTCATTTTTCTTTCTAGACTTGATGAGTCTAGAATATCCTGACACCAACCAGATCTAAATCTCAGGCAGATATGATGGTTGGAACATTCCCGAAATTTGTATTTTGTTCCCAGCTTGCACCTCCTTGTGACAATTTCCCATGGGCTGCCCTTCTCAGCAATTGTTGTTCAGGATCATCTTCAGAAGTGGTCCTACCATGGGTCCCATCCATTTCTGATGATAGGCAAAAATCATTCATTGCGTTGTCTTCAACAAGGTAGTCCACATCATCCATCCTAGTCCAACTATGTCATTCTTTGGAACTCCTTCAAACGATTGTTGGTGAATTGCCTCAGGTTGGTATAGAGAATTTCAATGTTCTCTGAATCAAAAGTAATTCTTTTTGCCACTTAAGGGATGATTATAGGGGTCACCCTCCTCCAAGATGTCTCATTTTGGTGTTATGGAAACTCAACTCCTCGCTATGTTGACAACCGTTCACCACCTTCTTAAGTGTGGAATTGTTGCCTACCTAGTCAATCTTCGTCATCTGTTTCACTCCGTCCCTCTGGATGTATGCTTCGTGTCTCAAATCGAGAGATGTTTTCAATGTCTCACTCCATGAGTTGATCCTGAGTTGTTCGATCTTCAAGAAGATCGATCCTTCTAGAGTTTTTCCTTTCCTCTCGTTATCATGTTGGTTGGAGTTCTCAGAGCAAGACTTCGAGACAAAGATGGTGATCGAATCAACATTCCTAGGAAGTGCAACCTGGATCATGAAGATTGTGTTAGCTTGTGTCCCTCTGTCTTCTTACCTCACGACTTGAATCTCGGGACGAGATTCTTGTTTAGTGGGGGTGAGTTGTCACATCCCTAGTTATGACAATGCTTAGTGCTAGCATCTGGTGTTGCATCATGTTTACTTTTCACAGAAAGTTGAAATGGGGATGACAGAACCCCCAGCACCCCCCCTGAAACCAACTAGGGTTTACTGAAATTATTTTCAATAAACCTGAAATGCCCTTCTAAAATGTTCATCATCTTTGCCTTGGTCTTAAACCTCTGACAAAAATGGTGCACAATTTGCTAGGTCATCCTAAGGTCACTGAATTAAATCATATGCTATTTGCAATTGGGCATTTAAATGCTATATAATATTTTAAATGCTCAATTAATTCTGAACCAAAGTCAGGGCTGTTGGTAATATTCCAAACAGAGCCCACAATTATTTTCAGGATTTTTGGAAACGTTTGAGTTTTTTTGATAAAGCCAGAAGTTATAGAATAAAATAGCAAAACAGAACAGGAGAGAAGAGAGAGCAACCTTACCTGTCCAGCCCAGTCGGCCCAGCACCATAGTTGGCCCAGCCCAGCCGCCGCACCGTCCCTAACCTCCTGCCAGTAGGAGCAGGGGCGTGTGGCCACCGCGCGCCGGCCACCTCCTGCTTGCCTAGCTGCCCCTTGACGCCTGGAGGCCCTGGACGTCGCCACGCAGCCCCCTAGTCCTCTCCCTCACTCCCATCATCCTTCCCCTCCCCTGGATCCCTCTCTCTCTCACCACCGAATGGCGCTCGCCGCCACCGATGCCGCTCACCGTACCCACCGCTTCCCCCTGAACCTCTCTCTGTGTCCAGAAGATCCCCCACGACCACCTCTTCCTCCTCGACGAGTCACATGAGCTCGGCCGCCCTACATCGCCGCCTACATCGCCATCTTCACCCTCCGGCCCCCGAGATCGCCGGCAACGCCACGACGCCTTTCGTGCTTCCCCGAGCCCACTTCGACGCCCCCTACAACCGCCGTGAGCCACTATGCTGAACCCCTCTCTCCCCGTGCTCGTTTTCCCCCTCTGGCTGTCGCTTCCGTAAAGCACGATACCTCACTGCCGCCGACCATGGCGCCACCGCAGCTACTGACGCCATAGCTCACGCCTGAGCATGTCCCCGTGTTCAGTACTTCCCCAGGAGCACGTAGCACCCACCAGTTCCTCCCCTAGTGCACCGTAGCGTCGAATCGGTCGGCGCCCATGCTCTGGCCGCCGCCATTGAGGTCGCCGCCACCATTTCCGGCCACCCCGGCCGCTGACTCCGGTCCCATTGGATGCGGAAGAGCGCCAGCTACGCGTAGAGCCTCTCCGCCGCTTGTTTGGTCACCGGACGGCAAAACCCGACGCCCTGCGCCGTGTCTGTCGTCGCCGGCGTCGAGCCGTGGACCAAGTCCGGCGGGTTTGACCCCGCTGACCAGGGGTTTGACCTCCCCTAACGTGTGGGCCTAGGCGCCTATTTAATCAGTGTTAGGTTTAGTTAGTGTTGATTAACTTAGCTAATTAGATGAGCCACTGACATGCGAGCCCCGCCCGGCTAATTAAGTTAGGTTAGTATTAACTAAGCTAAGTTAGTTTAGTTAGACACTGACACTCGGGACCCACTGGTCAGTTTGACCTGGGCCGGCCGTTGACCTGCTGACGTCACAGTGACGTAGTGCTAACACAGTAAAGAATTTTCTGGATTTAAACTTATTCATAAAATTCCAGAAAAAGTTATGAACTTCTAAAAATCATATAAAATCAACCGTAACTCCAAATGAAATAAGTTATATATGAGAAATGATCAAAAAATCCAATCTATCTATTGGTACTGGTTTCATGCATGATAAAGCAACTTAACCTTGCTGTATAGACCAAAACATGTTAATGCACTTTTGAAATTCATAGTTTGAATTTGAATTTGAACCTTTGGTTCAAATCAACTCAAACCCTTCTGTTGCTAGCTGCATTAGCTCAAATCACAGCATCTTGCCATGTCATGATCATGCATCATATTGTTGCATTGCATTGATTGTGTTCCTTCTCTGTTGCCGGTATTTGTCCCCACTCAGTGGACATAGTTTCGACGATGAGTTCAATGACACCGATGAGGAGCTATACTATCTTCAAAAGTACCAGGCAAGCAAAACCCCCTTGTTCATTCCGATACAATCCCACTCTCTCGCTCCTGCTCTCTTTTACTACATTAGGGCAACATTGATTCAACTGTTACATGCTGCAGTAGCTGAACCCCTTTCCTCTGCATGACCTGTCATTGCCACAGTAAATAGATGAAACCCACTAGAATGAGTAGGAGTTGTTTGAGCCCTGATGTGCCTACTCATTCATGCTTGTTTGTCATGCCTGCTACTGCTTAGAGTTGAGTCAGGTCTGATTCATCGGGGATGAATTGGAATGGGGATGAATATGTCCTACTGTGTGTGAGCTAAGTGTGTGAACACGATTTGGTAAAAGTAGCGGTGAGAGGCCATGTACGAGTATATGGTGGGTTGTCTCATTGAAACCATCCTTATGAACTGAGTCTTGTGTTTGTGATCCATGAAGAGCTACTACCACGCGTTGGGCCCGAAAACAATGGACCCTCTCGACTTATTAATCGCCTTGATCTCTGCCCAGGAGTTGCAACTAGTTTCTGGTGTTTGTAGGATATGTGTTGGAGGCCGTGCATAGCGCTGGCCTTAGGGGTGGGCTCTGATGCGGTAGATACACCGTGGCCCAGTGTACCGGGCGCCCGTTTGGTGTCTCGGGAACCCTACACACATTGTTTGGGGTTGTGAGCGAAACCCCGGCCGGATCTCCTCGCGGATGGAACCCGAATAGGCGATAAATCCGGACTAGAGACTTGTGTGATTAGTCAGGTCGTGGCCGACTCCCTCGCCAGGCTTCCGCTTGAAGGTTGCCGAGATACACGACGTGTACATGGTGGTAAGTGGCGAGAGCGTGTGTGAAGAATTACACCCCTGCAGGGTTATAAATGATCTATTCGAATAGACGCGTCCACGGTAAAGGACTTCTGGGTTGCCTGTACAGTTCATAGACAAGTGAAAGTGGATACTCTAAAACTCGCAAGATAAGCGTGAGTGCTATGGATGGCGTTCTCGTAGGTTGACGGGAGCGGATCCATAGTGGTGTATTGATATGGTGAATATGTGGACTCGTGTGCGCCACCTCAAAAGAGTTATTTGCAGTCGTAGTTCAGGATGGCCACCGAGTCAAAGCTGGCTTGCTGCAGTCAAACTCCACCACCCCTTTATTGATACCGATGCATATGTAGCTAGTTCTGATGTAAGTCTTGTTGGGTACATTTATACTCATGTTTGCTTATTTTAGTTTTTGCAGAGAGACTTCTGTCTCACTAGTAGTTCCACGTGGAATTCGACGTTTAGCTTGTTACCTCAGCTACGATCTTGTGCCCTCGGCAGGGTCTTGTAGATAGTCAGACTTCTCAGTCTTTTCATTTGTAGTTGTATGTACTCAGACAAGTTAAGCTTCCGCATGTGCTTGTTGCTTGTATGCTCTGTATGTTGGGTCATCATATCCATGTTTGCAATATCTGGCTCTTCGGAGCCTAATGAATAAATACTTTGAGTTGTCGAATTTTGTTGTGATGCCATTGTGTATTTGCACATATCGAGCATATTGTGTGTATGATTTGAAATGCTTGGTATGTGTGGGATACGACAACCTAGTTGTTTATCCTTGGTAGCCTCTCTTATGGGGAAATGTAGTCTGGTGCTTCCATTGAGCCACAGTAGTCTGCTACAGCCCGGTCTACCGGAGTCCTGCTAGCCCAGTGACTACTGCTCCGGAACAATTAGACTGGCCGGCATGTGATCATCTTCGTTCCTGTGTATGTCCCTTCGGGGAAATGTCACGCGGTGACTTCTGGAGTCCTGCTAGCCTGCCATAGCCCGGGTTCATGTATGACCGACACGTTCGATACTGGTTCATCTATGCCTGTCCCCGTAAATTAGCGCAACTTTGGGTTCACGACTAGTCATGTCGGCCGGGGTTCTCTGTCATATGGATACTAGCGACACTATCATATACGTGAGCCAAAAGGCGCAAACGGTCCCGTGCCAGGTAAGGTGGCACCCATGGGAATACCGTGCGTGAGGCCGCAAAGTGATATGATGTGTTACATGCTAGATTGGTGTGACTTAGAATCGGGGTCCTGACAAGATATCAATGAACCCACTATTTTGGATTTCAAGAAATTTAATTATGATAGTTGCTCTTTGATAGATTGTATTTCCTTGTTGCAATCCGTGCTAAATTCTCCTCATGCTTATAGTCAAAATAAAGCTTTTACTAAACATATCGTTGATCCTTTAATGCAATCTTATGAAGAAAAACTTGAGTTGGAAGTTTCTATCCCTAGAAAACTTTATGATTAGTGGGAACCTACTATTAAAATTAAAATTAAAGATCATGAATGCTATTCTTTGTGTGATTTGGGTGCTAGTGTTTCCACGATTCCAAAAAATTTGTGTGATTTGTTAGGTTTCTGTGAATTTGATGATTGTTCTTTAAACTTACACCTTGCGGATTCCACTATCAACAAACCTACGGGAAGAATTAATGATGTTCTTATTGTTGCAAATAGGAACTATCTACCCGTAGATTTTATTGTTCTTGATATAGATTGCAATCCTTCATGTCCTATTGTTCTTGGTAGACCTTTCCTTAGAACGATTGGTGCAATTATTGATATGAAGGAAGGGAATATTAGATTCCAATTTCCGTTAAGGAAAGTCATGGAACACTTCCCTAGAAAATAAAATTAAATTACCTTATGAATCTATAATAAGATCTACTTATGGATTGCCTACCAAAGATGGCAATACCTAGATCTATCCTTGTTTTTATGCCTAGCTAAGGGCGTTAAACGATAGCGCTTGTTGGGAGGCAACCCAATTTTATTTTTAGTTTTTTTGCTTTTTACTTCTGTTTAGGAATAAATATTTGATCTAGACTCTGGTTAGATTAGTTTTTATGTTTTAGTTAGTGTTTGTGCCAAGTTAAACCTATGGGAACTTCTTGGATGACAGTTATTTGATTTTGCTTTAAGTCCCAGAAACTTTCTATTCACAAAAACAATTGTTAAAAATCACCAGAACTTGATAAAATAGTGATTCGAATTGCAGAAGATCAATAAACACATTATCTAGGTCGTCCTATTTTGGTAGAATTTTTGGAGTTCCAGAAGTTTGCGTTAGTTACAGATTACTACAGACTGTTCTCTTTTTCATAGATTCTGTTTTTCATGTGTTGTTTGCTTATTTTGATGAATCTATAGCTAGTAAAAGAGATTATAAACCATAGATAAGTTGGAATACAGTAGGTTTAACACCAATATAAATAAATAATGAGTTCAATACAGTACCTTGAAGTGGTGTTTTATTTTCTTTCGCTAACGGAGCTCACGAGATTTTCTGTTGAGTTTTGTGTTGTGAAGTTTTCAAGTTTTGGGTAAGGATTTGATGGAGTATGGAATAAGGAGTGGCAAGATCCTAAGCTTGGGGATGCCCATGGCACCCAAGATAATCTAAGGACACCAAAAAGCCAAAGCTTGGGGATGCCCCGGAAGGCATCCCCTCTTTCGTCCTCATCCATCGGTAACTTTACTTGGAGCTATATTTTTATTCACCACATGATATGTGTTTTGCTTGGAGAGTCTTGTATGATTTGAGTCTTTGTTTGTTACTTTGCCACAATCATCCTTTCTGTACACACCCTTTTGAGAGAGACACACATGATTCGGAAACTATTAGAATACTCTATGTGCTTCACTTATATCTTTTGAGCAATATAGTTTTTGTTCTAGTGCATCACTTATCTTTTAGAGCACGGCCGTGGTTTTGTTTTATAGAAACTATTGTTCTCTCACGCTTCACTTATATTATTTTTAGAGTCCTACAAAACAGCATGGTAATTTGCTTAAATGGGAAGGCAGTCCTAATATGATAGGCATCCAAGATTAGTAAAAACCTTCTTATAAGTGCGTTGAATACTAAGAAAAGTTTGATGCTTGATAACTGTTTTGAGATATGAATATGGTGATATTAGAATCATGCTAGTTGAGTGGTTATGAATTTGATAAATACTTGTGTTAAAGTTTGTGATTCCCGTATCATGCACGTATGGTGAACCGTTATGTGATGAAGTCGGAGCATGATTTATTTATTGATTGTCTTCCTTACGAGTGGCGGTCGGGGACGAGCGATGGTCTTTTCCTACCAATCTATCTCCCTAGGAGCACGCGCGTAATACTTTGCTTCGATAACTAATAGATTTTTGCAACAAGTATATGAGTTCTTTATGACTAATGTTGAGTCCATGGATTATACGCACTCTCACCCTTCCACCATTGCTAGCATCTCTAATACCACGCACTTTTCGCCGGTATCATACACCCACCATATACCTTCCTCAAAACAGCCACCATACCTACCTATTATGGCATTTCCATAGCCATTTCGAGATATATTGCCATGCAACTTACCACCGTTCTGTTTGCTATGACACGCTTCATCATTGTCATATTGCTTTGCATGATCATGTAGTTGACATCGTATTTGTGGCAAATCCATCGTTCATAATTTTTCATACATGTCACTCTTGATTCATTGCGTATCCCGGTACTCCGCCGGAGGCATTCACATAGAGTCATATTGTTGTTCTAAGTATTGAGTTGTAAGTAAATAAAAGTGTGATGATCATCATTATTAGAGCATTGTCCCAAGTGAGGAAAGGATGATGGAGACTATGATTCCCCCATAATTCGGGATGAGACTTCGGACGAAAAATAAAAAGAGAGAAAAAAAGAGGCCATAAAAAAGGCCCAAATAGAAAAAAATGAGAGAAAAAGAGAGAAGGGACAATGTTCATATCCTTTTACCACACTTGTGCTTCAAAAGTAGCACCATGATCTTCATGATAGAGAGTCTCCTATGTTGTCACTTTCATATAATAGTGGGAATTTTACATTATAGAACTTGGCTTGTATATTCCAATGATGGGCTTCCTCAAAATACCGTAGGTCTTCGTGAGCAAGCGAGTTGGATGCATACCCACTTAGTTTCTTTTGTTGAGCTTTCATACACTTATAGCTCTAGTGCATCCGTTGCATGGCAATCCCTACTCACTCACATTGATATCTATTAATGGGCATCTCCATAGCCCATTGATATGCCTAGTTGATGTGAGACTACCTTCTCCTTTTTTGTCTTCTCCACAACCACCATTCTATTCCACATATAGTGCTATGTCGATGGCTCACGCTCATGTATTGCGTGAAGATTGAAAAAGTTTGAGAACATCAAAAGTATGAAACAATTGCTTGGCTTGTCATCGGGGTTGTGCATGATTAAATACTTTGTGTGATGAAGATAGAGCATAGCCAGACTAAATGATTTTGTAGGGATAACTTTCTTTGGCCATGTTATTTTGGGAAGACATGATTGATTACTTAGTATGCTTGAAGTATTATTATTTTTATGTCAATATTAAACTTTTATCTTGAATCTTTCGGATCTGAATATTCATACCACAAGTAAGAGAATTACATTGAAAATTATGCTAAGCAGCATTCCACATTAAAATTTCTGTTTTTATCATTTACCTACTCGAGGACGAGCAGGAATTAAGCTTGGGGATGCTTGATACGTCTCCAACGTATCTATGATTTTTTATTGTTCCATGCTAATATATATTCTGTTTTGGATGTTTAATGGGCTTATTTATACACTTTTATATTATTTTTGGGAATAACCTATTAACCGGAGGCCCAGCCCAAGTTGGTGTTTTTTTTCCTATGTCAGTGTTTCGCAGAAAATAATATCAAACGGAGTCCAAACGGAATTAAACCTTCGGGAACGTGATTTTCGGAACAAACATGATCCAGAGGGCTTGGCGTCTACGTAAAGCAATCAACGAGGAGAGCACAAGGTAGGGGGCGCGCCCACCTCCCCCAGGCGCGCCCTCCACCCTTGTGGGGCCCACGTTGCTCCACCGACGTACTTCTTCCTCCTATATATACCTACGTACCCCCAAACCATTAGAGGCATCCACGAAAACCTAATTCCACCGCCGCAACCTTCTGTACCCATGAGATCCCATCTTGGGGCCTTTTTCGGCGTCCTGGCAGAGGGGCATTGATCACGGAGGGCTTCTACATCAACACCATAGCCTCTCCAATGATGTGTGAGTAGTTTACCTTAGACCTTCGGGTCCATAGTTATTAGCTAGATGGCTTCTTCTCTCTCTTTGGATCTCATTACAAAGTTCTCCTTGATTTTCTTGGAGATCTATTCGATGTAATCTTCTTTTGCGGTGTGTTTGTCGAGACCGATGAATTGTGGGTTTATGATCAAGATTATCTATGAACAATATTTGATTCTTCTCTGAATTCATTTATGTATGATTGGTTATATTTGCAAGTCTCTTCGAATTATCAGTCGGGTTTGGCCTACTAGATTGATCTTTCTTGCAATGGGAGAAGTGCTTAGCTTTGGGTTCAATCTTGCGGTGTCCTTTCCCAGTGACAGCAGGGACAGCAAGGCACGTATTGTATTGTTGCCATCGAGGATAACAAGATGGGGTTTATATCATATTGCATGAGTTTATCCCTCTACATCATGTCATCTTAACTAAAGCATTACTCTGTTCTTTTGAACTTAATACTCTAGATGCATGCTGGATAGTGGTCGATGTGTGGAGTAATAGTAGTAGATGCAGAATTGTTTCGGTCAACTTGTCGCGGACGTGATGCCTATATACATGATCATACCTAGATATTCTCATAACTATGCTCAATTCTATCAATTGATCGACAGTAATTTGTTCACCCACCGTAATACTTATGCTATCTTGAGAGAAGCCACTAGTGAAACCTATGGCCCCCAGGTCTATTTTCCATCATATTAATCTTCCAACACTTAGCTATTTCTATTGTCATTTATGTTACTGTGCATCTTTATTTCTCTTTATCATAAAAATACCAAAAATATTATCTTATCATATCTATCAGATGTCACTCTCGTAAGTGACCGTGAAGGGATTGACAACCCCTTTATCGCGTTGGTTGCGAGGTTCTTAATTGTTTGTGTAGGTGCGTGGGACTCGAGCGTGGCCTCCTACTAGATTGATACCTTGGTTCTCAAAAACTGAGGGAAATACTTAAGCTACTTTACTGCATCACCCTTTCCTCTTCAAGGAAAAACCAACGCAGTGCTCAAGAGGTAGCAGCGGCGGCGACCTACCGTGTTCTACTCTTCCTCATTTTTTGTGTGGCGCGGCCTCGTTGGCAGCGGGGCGGGGCCTCGACGGAGCCGGCGATGTCCTCTGTCTCGTTGCCGGCGGGCGGTGCCTCAGCGAAGCGGGGGAAATCCTCCCCCTCGTTGACGGCAGGGTGGGGCCTCGGCAGAGCCGACGGTGTCCTCTGCCTCATTGTTGGCGTCGCGGGGCCTCGACGGAGCAGGGCCTCATCGACGCCAGTGGAGCGGGGACTCGTCGGAGCCGGCATTTTCCTCTGCCTCGTCCTCGATCTCACCAAACAGCGCCTCGCCCGCTTCATCACCCTCTTTGTATGCGGTCGCAGCCTCAGCCACCCGCATGCGGTACCGCCAGCGCTCGAGGCAGCCCTCGGGGGCGGAGCGGTACGAGTCGAGTAGCGCCTCCTGCTCCGCCCGCTCCGCGCTGATATGCTCCTCCGCCTGCAGGTGCTCCTGGAGGAGATGGTGGTTGTAGGCGGCGTCGGCCTACGCCTCCGAAAACTGCTCCTCACGCTTCTGCCGCACCATGTCCATATATTGGGCAGGGGCCTTGCCGATGGTCATGGTGCAATGCACCGGCGAGGATGGCGCGGAGGAGGGGGTTGGCGTCGGATCGTCAACTACCATGTTCTCCATTGGGACATTGTCGTCCTCCGGCTGCCTGCCGGCCAGCCAGTCGGCGGCAATGGCTGCCATCTCCTTGTGGTCCGTCGTCCTCCCATCCCGAAGAGCGCTGGAGCACGAGGAAGCCATGGTGGGCTGTAGTGGTGTGGACAGGAGAATAGGAACGAATGCGGATGACTGCGGCAATGGCCGGCGCAGTAGTTTATATAGCAATGGTGGGCGATGGAGGGACGAACGTGTGGCGCCGGAGTAGCCGCCTTGGCAACCGCGTATCATTAATGTGGGCGGCAGAAGGATGGACAGACGGCACTTGTGTCGTTTGAAGGCGGAGCAATCGCATGCACCGGGAAGTGGGGCGGGCGGCGCTGACCATTTCGGGCGGAAAGCGCGCGCGGGCGAGGGAGGCGGTCTGGGTGGGCCAAGGCAGTCAGACTCGTGCTTGGCAGCGGGTCGGTCCAGCAGCCGGACATGCTGGCTCGCCAGCTACCTCGCTGAGCTGAGCGACGACAATCAGACGATGGACGTAGCTTCCGACCAGGAGCCGGCGCCACTGTCCAAGCTGGTTCATGCCGTGTTCACCATAGAGCAAGTGCGGCCGCACTTCGACGCCCTAATGACGGAAGACCTACCAGCACAGGAGGACTTGTGCTGCAACCTCCGTCTCCTCAACGAGCACCAGTGAACAAGCGAACAACAATGCCGTCGCGGACATGTGGCCCTATGATCCTGGCTTCCCGAATGAGCAGCGGGCGCTATATCAGACCATCTGTAGGGCCTGTGAGGCCCTCTCCGTCGTCCTTCGAGTTGTTGCGCTCACCGTGGCGCCGCCGTCTCGCGTTGTCAACATGGTCAACGGACATGAGGGTGAGGAGATGACTTTACTTGGAGAGTATGACGGTGGGGACCCACCAGGGCCATAGCCGCACGTACGCAAGTGCCTCCTTATTAGTATATAAAACTATATATTTTTTGCTTCCTCCTGCTTTCCTGACATCACGGTCCCACACCATTGTCAACCTATGTAGTCAATAAACGAGAGAATCGCACAAGAAGAGGCCGACAGCTGGGACCAAGCAGCTCGAGCAGTATTTGTGTTTTTGAGGTGTGAGCACTGCAGAGTTTTTCTTGATCAATGTTTAGCCCAGATATTAAGTTTTCTCCTCTTAACTACAACTAAAACATCACTGCAGCTATTAACTGGGTGGGCTGTGGCCCGTCTAGCCCAGGCCAGATATCCAGCCCAGATATTAGTTTTTTTTCAAGCTGAAAATGGCTAGCCCAGCTATACTTTTTTTAGGAATACCCAGGCAAGGTCAAGTTGTTATTCTCCGCCCCGCTGGGCTGCAAATCTTTCCTAGGAGGGATGCATTAGGCTTAACAAGAAAATGGGCTTTAAGAAATAATAAATGGGATATAATTATAAAAACTGGGTAGTAACTATAAAAAATGCACCAAACACGTAATTACTTTATAAAATATTATTTTTGGATATTGAAAATTTTAATTTCATTAATTGTTGCAAGCGCAATGTTTCGTTGGATTTTTACGTAATATAAATTTATATTAAAACTGTATTTAATCTGACTAGAAATTTCGGGATAAAAATATTTCGGATCCCATCAAAATGTGGGAAATTTTATTGAATTCTGTTTTGAACGGTTGGTTGAAATGGGCTGTACTTTTAACAAACTGTAAATGGGTTGTAGTAAATTCCATTAGAATTCAAAAATTGGCTGCACATTCTTACAAATCTCAAATGGGCTATAAGTTCTCTGCCACACACTTGCGGCCTTACTAAGTTGACGCGTCCCTAGAAAAAAGAGAGTTGACGTGTATGCGAGGCTTTGTCAACTTATAGTCAACACACGGTTCTAGTAGCAGTGGCCGTTGAATGTCCATCCAACAGATGTCGTGCTTCTTCTTCAATCTCGGATATTCTAGCTTCACCCGCCCAAAAAATGATTCCTCCCCCTGACATCTGGGGCGCACCATTTCAGAAGCTGACCTGTGGGCCTACTAAGTTGACGTGTACCAAGGGCTTTGTCAACTTAGTCAATATAAACGGTTCTAGCTGCAGTGACCGTACGATGTCCATCCAACGGCCGTCATGCTTCTTCAACCTCTGGCCTTCTTACTCCAGCTGCCCAAAGTAGTGCCGGTCGTGCTGCCTGCTCCTGCCTCCCGTGGCCGGCTGTGCTGCCGTGCAGGCCACAACGCCCCTACTACTCCCACCGCTGGCCAGGGCATCCCTCCACTCACCCACACCCCCTGTTATTCTGCGGTGACGGCAGCCTCACACCGCAGCCGAACCAGTGAATCCTCATACTCCTCTCCGCGTGGGCATCCACTGCCGCATCTTCCCCGGCTCCGTGTCGTCCCCTTCCTAGGCCTCGTCGTCGTCTACCGCCCTGGTGCTCTCGGCGCGGCGTGGTCAACGTGGTCAAGGAACGACTTCCATCGGAAGAGTACTGTACGTGGAGAGGCTGACAGCTGGGTCCATGGCAGCCGCAAGGAAGTGCCTCCTTATTACGCGGAAAATAACTATTCCTCCACCTTACAGCAAGGACTCACCGGACGGGCCACCGTATTTGGTGAAAAAAACATTTCCCCCTGACTACTGGGACCCAACGGACGGGCCAACGTATTTCGTGAAAAAATGTTCCCCCGCCATCAGCTCCGACCCACCGGAGGTGCCTCCTTATTATGCACAAAAAATGTATACTCCCCCTGCTTGTTGGGACCCACCTTGGTGGGAGACTGACTTGTGGGCCTACTAAGTTGACGGGGACGGAGTGCTTTGTCAACTTAGTCAATATGAACGATTCTAGCTCCAGTGACCGTACGATGTCCATCCAACGGCCGTAGTGTTTCTTCAACCTCTGGCCTTCTTGCTCTAGCCGCCCAAAGCAGCACTGGTCGTGTCGCATGCTCCTGCATCCCATGATCGGCTGTGCTGCCGCAGAGGCCTCACCACCCCCTACTATTCCCACCGCTGGCCAGGCCCTGCGGCGACGGCAGCCTCACACCGCAGCCGAACCAGTGAACCCTCGTACTCCTCTCCACGCGGGCTTCCACTACCGCGTCTTCCCCGGCTTCGCGTCATCCCCTTCCTAGGCCTCGCTGTCGTCCACCGCCCTGGTGCTCTCAGCACGGCGTGGTCAAGGAACAACTTCCATCGGAAGAGTACTGTACCTGGAGAGGCTGACAGCTGGGTCCACGGCGGCCGCAAGCAAGTGCCTCCTTATTACGCGCAAAATAATTATTCCTCCACCTGACAGCAGGGACCCACCGGACGGGCAACTGTATTTCGCAAAAAAATGTTTCCCCATGACTGCTAGGACCTACCAGCTACATCTTCGCACGCAAGGAAGTGCGTCTGGGTAAAAAATTGATTCGCCCCGCTGACTGCTGGGACCCACCATCTACATCTTCGCGGGCAAGGAAGTGCCTGACAGTCGGGACCCACCTGGTCGAAGCATACGTAGCGTTGTCATTTTAGTCGTGAACGTGTACGTACATACTGGTCGATGTAGAGGCGTGCACGCAGCATGTACACGTACGTACAACAGCCAGTGTGCAAGAAAGAAAATACGACCACGTACGTACATATGGGCAGGGTCTCGAACGCTTACTCGCGCATACGTACGGCCAGGGCTCGTGTACATGGATGGGTCGGAACGGAGAAACTGCGTCGTCGTCGTGTTCATGGGGAGCCAACCGGCTGGGTCGGAACAGAATGTGTCGTCGTGTTCATCGGGAGGGCTTGAACGGAATAGCCAATGGAAACGAGGCCTGGAGTACCACAGAACAGAGGAAACGGCCTCGTGTTCGATCGGCCACAGGCGAAACGGGATCCTGTTCATCGGGGGGATCCGGTGTACCGCAAAACGGAGGAAACAGACCTCCTATGGTCGAAACGGGGGTCCTGTTGATCGGGAGGGGTGTGGCGTACCACAAAACGGAGGAAACGGACTTGTGTTGGAGCGCTACGGTCGAAACGGGGGTCCTGTTCATCGTGAGGGGTGTGGCGTACCGCAAAACGGGACTCCACGGGATAATGTTCATCTCCGCCGTCGACCCCCTCCAGCCTCCATGGGCTATTGTTCATCCACCATCGACCTCCTCCAGCCTCCACCTTCGACTGTTCATCCACGGGCTACTGTTCATCCAGCCTCCACCGCGCGCTACTCCACCGGCTACTGATCAACCAGCCCGCTCCACGGGCTCCTGTTGAACCACCCCTCCATGGGCTACTGTTCATCTAGCCCTCCGCCATCTACTGTTCATCCTGCCCTCCACGGGGTGGTCCTGTTCATCCAGCCCTCCACGGGGTCATGTTCATCCAGCCCCAACCAGCTCGATCGATCAGGGTCATGTTCATCCAGAGGCAACACCACGGGGTCATGTTCATCCACCCCCACCGGGAACTGCTCATCCAAACCCCCCCAGCAACGCTCACTGTTCATCCAGAGGCAGCATCGATCGGCTTCAGTTAGCAGCAGTAGCGAAGGAATCGCTCGATCGGGTTCAATTAACACCCATTGATCGATCGCTTGGGTTCAGTAACGCGTAGCCTACAGTGCAATCGCTCGGGTTCAGTTAGAGCCCAACGCCTCGCTCGGGTTCAGTTAGAGCCCAACGCCTCGCACCCACGCGCATGTGTGTACGAGAGAAATGTGCATCGCTCGGCCCCAACCACCCACCGCAACCGGGAACACCCCGATATTTTCCTCGCCCTCGCTTCTACCATGGTTTTTTCCGTCATGGACGGCCCAAAGAATGTCATGCAGCTGCGTCTCCGGCCCGCCCAGGACGAAAAGCCCATTTTTTGTCATGATTTTTTGTCATAGAAGTAGGACCCCACCACATCTATGATGATACCGGGTTTTGTCACAATTATCGTCATAGACGTGTCATAAGTATGACAGAAAAAAAAATCGTTCGGCCCAAAATGTCACGGATGTGTCTTTTTTTTAGTGGGCGCTTCATCTCCAAGCTGGGAGAGCGCACCCTACCCTTCTTCAAGCTGATGAAGAAGAAGGGCCCGTTCGAGTGGACCACGGAGGCCGACCGAGCTTTTCAAGACCTCATGAGATACCTGACCAGCCCGCCGGTGATGGTGGCTCCATGACCTCTCGAGCCCCTAGTGCTCTATCTTGCTGCCACCCCCGTACTCCACCAGCGCGGCTCTGGTGGCGGTTCGGAAGAGCACCAAGCCAAAGCGCGTCGAGCCACGCCACCGGTCGAGATGACACAAGATCAGGGAGGTGCCGCAGGAGCCGTAGCAGCAGCAATAGAGGACCAAGCTCAGCAGGACAACGCCGCCAAGGTCCCGACAAGCGATCAAGTGCCGGGGGTTCCACTACCTTAGGAGACACCCCAATCTCTGCAAGACACGAGCCTCACCAACGCACTAGCCCTCGTCGAGCACCCGGTGTATTTTGTCAGCACAATGTTGCGGGATGCAAGGGCACGATACCTCATGCCTCAGAAGCTCTTACTCGCGCTCTTGGTGGCCTCGCGTAAGATGCGGCATTACTTCCAGGGCCACCCCATCAAGGTCGTCTCAGCCTACCCATTGGAGAGAGTGCCCAGGAGCCCCAACTCTACTGGAAGGGTCGCTGAGTGGAACATCGAGTTGCAAGCATTCCAGTTGGAGTTCAGCACCACCAGGGTCATCAAGGGAGCCGCACTCACTGATTTCGTGGCGGAATGGATGAAAGCCCCGGCGCTTGAAATCAGCGAAGATCAGTCCCTCTCGCCAGGAAGTGAGGCGCCCGATGGCTGGGTCATGTATTTCGATGGTGCTTTCACACACCAAGGCGCGGGGGCTGGAGCGGTGCTCATCTCACCCACTCAGGACAAGCTCTACTACGTTGTGCAGCTCTGCTTTCAGCAGGGCGAGAAGGTCTCCAACAACATCGCCGAATACGAAGGCCTCATAGCTGGCCTGAAAGCTGTGGCAGCTCTGGGTATGAAGCGCCTCACCGTTAAGGGCGACCCGTAGCTTCTCGTCAATTTCCCCAACAAGGTGTACGAGACGAAGGACGAGCACATGGAGGCATACCTCACGGAGGTGCGCAAGATGAAGAAGCAGTTCCTGGGACTGGAATTGCAGCACGTGCCCCGTGGCACCAACAAGGAAGCTGACGACATCGCAAAAAGGGCATCCAAGCGGCAGCCCTAAGAGCCCGGCGTCTTCGAGGAGTGACTCTTCAAGCTATCGGCAACACCACCACTTTCAAGGATAGCTCAGCCTCGGGAGGAACACCCGTAGCCGCCTGCCACAGGAGCCCCAGCCCGTGGCCCGACTTGGGGAGTGTGCCTACTCTTGGCGCTCGAGGCTCAGGAGGGATGCTAGGCCAAGGAAATCAAGGAATATCTGATGCAAGGGATGCTGTCGGAGAAGGAGGAGGACGCGGAGCGCGTGGCCCGGAAAGCCACGTCATACTGTGTTCGGGACGGTGAGTTATACAGGAAGCGACCAAATGACATTTCACTTTGTTGCATCTCTAGAGACCAGGGGAAGGAGTTGCTATCTGACATACACGGTGGGGACTGCGGGCACCACTCGTCATCACGGACCCTCGTCAGCAAGGCATTCCATAACGGATTCTACTGGCCTACCGTGCTCAATGACGTAACCGAGCTGGTGAAGTCTTGCGAAGCCTGCCAGTTCCAGCCAAGCAGATCCACCAGCCGGCTCACGGCCTCCAGACCATCCCGCTCACATGGTCGTTCGCGGCCTGGGGGCTGGATATCTTGGGCACGTTCTGTCGGGACCCCGATTCTAAGTCACACCGATCTAGCATGTAACACCTCATATCACTTTGCGGCCTCACGCACGGTATTCCCACGGGTGTCGCCTTACCATGGCCCGGGACCGTTTGCGCCTTTTGGCTCACGTATATGATAGTATCGCTAGCATCCATATGACAGAGGACCCGGGCTGACATGACTAGTCGTGAACCCAAAGCCGCACTAACCCATGGGGACAGGCATACATGAATCAACTTCCAGCATGTCGGTCAGCAGCGTGTGAATCCGGGCTGTAGCACTAGGCTAACAGGACTCCAGTAACCCGAGCTGTAGCAGGCTAGGCAGGACTCCAGATGTCACCGCGTGACATTTCCCCGAAGGGACAGACACAGGAACGAAGTGAAACACATGCCGACCAGTCAACTGTCCTGAACAGTAGTGCTAGGCTAGCAGGACTCCGGTGAACCGGGCTGTAACAGACTACTATGGCTTAAGGAGGCACTAGACTACATTTCCCCATAAGAGAGGCTGACAAGGATAAACAACTAGATTGTCGGATCCCACACATAGCAATACACGTTACACGTACGCATAACATGCAAGTATGTGCTGCACAACATGGCATCACAACATAACGCAAACTCATATAGATAAAGGCCCAGAAGAGCCACATAGCATTAAATACAAACAGGGGTCACATGACCCATCATTCAGAGCATACAAGCAACAAGCGGAAGCATTACTTGTGTGAGTACAGACAACTACGAATGAAAAAGGCTGAAGCCTGACTATCTACAAGACCCTCCCAAGGGTACAAGATCGTAGCTGAGGTACAAGCTACTTGTCGAAGTCCACGTAAACTAGTAAGACCAAAGTCACCGCTGCAAAAACATAAATTAAGCTACGTGAGTACAAAGGTACTCAGCAAGACTTACATCAGATCCTATCATACATGCATTTGTATCAAGAAGGTAATGTGGGGTATAGTTGCAGCAAGCCAGCTTTGACTCAGTAGCTATCCTGTACTACGACTGCTGGTAACTCTTTTCAGTTGGCGCACACGAGTCCACTAATCACCACATCAATACACTACTATGGATTCATTCCCGTCTCCCTACGAGAAGTCCATCCATAGCACTCACACTTGTCTTGAGCATTTTAGAGTATCCACTTCAAGTTGTCTATGTACCACATAAGCATCCAAGAAGTCCATAACCGCGGACCCGGCTATTCGAATAGATCATGTTAACCCTGCAGGGGTGTACTTCTTCACACACGCTCTCGCCACTTACCGCCATGTACACGTCATGTATCATGGCAACCTTCAAGCGGAAGCCTGGCGAGGGAGTCGGTGACGACCTAACTAACCACACAAGGCTCTAGTCCGGGTTTATCGCCTATTCGGGTTCCATCCGCAAGGAGATCCGGCCGGGGTGTCGCTCACGGCCCCAAATGATGTGTGCAGGTTTCCCAAGCCCACCTCGCCGCATGGATATACGCTTGGTACACCGTGCCACTTGTGCCTAGTCTGTCCCAAGCCCACCTGGCCGGGTGCCACTTGGTAGACTACTAACACTACCTACAAACACCAGAAACTATTTGCGACTCCTGGATAGAGATCAAGTTGGTTAATAAGTCAAGAGGGGCCGAGTTACCAGAACCCAATGTGTGGTAGTAGCTAGTCATTGGACAACATACACAGAACTCAGTGCTTAAGGACGGTTCTAGTGAGACAACCCACCATGTACTCCTACATGGCCTCTCACCGCTACCTTTACCAAATCGTGTTCACACACTTAACTCTCAGCACCAGAACATATCGTAACACTCCAATTCATTCCCAATGAATCAGACCTGACACAACTCTAAGCAATAGCAGGCATGGCATGGTAGGAACACAACATGGCTCAATCAACGCCTACACATGCTAGTGGGTTTCAACTATTTACTGTGGCAACGATAGGTCATGCAGAGGAATGGGTTCAACTACCGCAGCATAAAGTAGTAGTTGAATCGTTGTTGTCCTAATGCAATAAAAGAGAGCAAGAGCGAGAGAGTGGGATTGTATCGTAATGAACAAGGGGGGTTTGCTTGCCTGGTAGATCAACAGGGGGCACTGCTCCTCTGACAGGTACTCTGGATCGGTCTCCGGAGCAGGACCTATCGAGAAGGAACGATGACGGCAATCAATACACAAGCATATGCAACAGTATGATGTACGAACATGGCATGAAGATGTGATGTTGTTTGAGCTAATTCAACTAGCATTCATTTGGAAGAGGTCCATTTGAACCAAAGGTTCAAATGCAACTCTAAATTAAGTCTCTTAAAATACCATTTATATGTTTCCACTTATACAGCAGGTATAAGTTGGCTTGTCATGCATAAAACTGATATAGATGGATAGATTGCATTTTTCTGATAATTTTTCATATATAAATTATTTCAATCTGAGCTACGGTTGAATTCCTATGAATTTTAGAAATTTATATCATTTTCTGGATTTTCCTGATTTATTTTAAAACCAGAAAATGATATATTGCATCGGCACTGCGTCATGCTTGCGTCAGCAAGTCAACAGCGCTGACTGGGTCAAACCTGACACGCGGGGTCCACGCGTCGGTGTCATAGTTAGTTAACAGGGGTTAATTAATCACCCTAACTAAAAATTAGTCAAGGTCGGGCCTGACCTGTCATTGACCCACGCGAGTCAAATCGGTTAACTGGGGGGTTAATTAGCGCGGGTTGACCCGGTCAATCCCGCCGGCGTTTAGCCGCCGGTGAGGCCGAACGTGGCGGAGGGGCACGGGATTGCGTCTCCGGCGACCAAATGGGCTGCAGAGACCATCCCCGAGGAGCTGGTGCTCGCGCGCATCCAGGGGAGCAGACGGGAGGCTGCGGGGGCAGCGGAGCTCGCCGGAGCGAAGCTCGCGGTGGCGGCCGGAGCTCGGCCTCGAGCGGGCGCAGCGCTCGGTGCACGGGAAGGTAGGGGAGAAGGGGGAACCGACGAGAGGCTCACAGTGGACCGGAAGAGCAGCTCAGCGGGCTCGGGGACGCGCTTACGGCGGCGAGCGGTGACGGAGATCCACGGCAGCCGGAGGTGAAGAAGGCGACGACGACGGCTCCATGGGGCATCCGGCGATGCAGGTCTTGGCGGAGAGGTAGCGGGCGAGGTGGCGGAGCTTCTGGTCACGATGGAGGGGCGAGGGGACGGCGGGGAGCGCGGGGCAGCGAACGGCGGCGACCGGCTCGTTACGTCTAGCGAGAGAGAGCAGAGGAGGCAGGGAAGGGGGGAATGAGAGTGAGAGGGGTTCCGGGGCGGCGCGTGGCGTTGCACGGAACATCCAGGCGGCGAGGGGGAGCCAGGCAGGCAGGCAGCTCGCGTGGCGCGCGGAGCGCGCGCGCGCCGGGCACGCGCCTCGCCTACTGGCGCGAGGTGGGGAACGGTGCGGTGGCCAGTTGGGCTGGGCCAGAGCGGCAGCAGGCCAGGTAAATCGGCCCAGGTAAAGTCCAGGTAGGTTTTTCCCATTTTGTTTCTTTTCTATTTTTTTCTGACATTTGTTTTGATTTAGTAAAATACTAAACCAATTTATTTTCTTCTGAAAATTATTGTAGGAACTAATTGGATTATTCCAAAGCCCCATAGTAAAAATCAGAATTATTGGACATATATAATATATATATAACATATAATATCCAATGGAAATAATTATCGCATTAATTCCAAATGCCCAAAATAAATACTTATGAGCTCCTGAAAATATTGATTTGATTTTATCCCTGTCCAATATTTTAAGAGAGCAACATGAACATTTTCTTGGACCTCTTTGGAGCAATTTTTATCTGGGTCATTTCCAAAAATGGTTCTGAGCGTTTCACAAATCCCCAATTCAATTTTAAAAGGAATTTAAACATGGTGCAAGCAATATGCCAACACTAAGCATTACCAGAAGCTAGGGATGTGACAACTCGCCCCCACTTGAAAGAATCTCGTCCCGAGATTCTGGGGTCGATGGAAAGAAGGTGGGGTACTCCAGTCGAAGACTGTCTTCTCGCTCCCAGGTAGCTTCACAGAAATGGTTCTGAGGGTTTCACAAATCCCCAATTCAATTTTAAAAGGAATTTAAACATGGTGCAAGCAATATGCCAACACTAAGCATTACCAGAAGCTAGGGATGTGACAACTCGCCCCCACTTGAAAGAATCTCGTCCCGAGATTCAGGGGTCGATGGAAAGAAGGTGGGGTACTCCAGTCAAAGACTGTCTTCTCGCTCCCAGGTAGCTTCTCTCTCGGAATGATGAGACCACTGAACCTTGAGAAACTTGATGTTTCGACGTCGGGTGACACGCTCTGCTTGATCAAGAATGCGAACAGGGTACTCTCGATATGTGAGGTTATCTTGGAGATCAAGCGTTTCGTGGTCCACTCCACGGATGGGATCTGAGAAGCAACGCCTGAGTTGAGAGACGTGGAAGACATCATGAACTCGAGAAAAGTGTGGTGGTAGTTCCAACTGGTAGGCAACCTCTCCTTGTTTAGCGAGAATGCGAAAAGAACCAATGTAACGAGGAGCCAACTTTCCCTTGATACCGAAATGATGGGTACCCTTCAAAGGGGTAACCCGAAGGTAAGCCTTGTCGCCAACTTCATAAGCCACTTCCTTATGATGACGGTCATACCGGCTCTTTTGACGAGACTGGGTTGTTTTCAAATTCTCACGAATGATGCGAACTTGCTCTTCTGCCTCCTGGATCATATCCGGCCCAAAGAATTGTCTTTCACCGGTTTCTGACCAGTTCAAAGGTGTTCGACATCTTCGTCCATAGAGAATCTCGAAAGGAGCTTTCTTGAGACTGGATTGGTAGCTATTGTTATAAGCAAACTCGGCGAAAGGAAGGCACTTCTCCCAATCCATACCGAATGAGATAACACAAGCTCTAAGCATGTCTTCGAGAATTTGGTTGACCCTTTCCACCTGACCACTTGATTGAGGGTGGAAAGTGGTACTGAAGGAAAGATGGGTGCCCATGGCAGTTTGAAAACTCTCCCAGAAATGAGAAGTGAAAAGACTACCACGGTCTGAATTGATCTCTAGTGGAACACCATGAAGTGAAACTATTCGAGAGATATATAAGTCAGCAAGCTGACTAGCAGTGATACTCTCTCGAACAGGTAGGAAGTGAGCCACTTTGGAAAGACGATCAATGACTACGAAGATAGCATTATTCCCTTTCTTGGTCCTGGGAAAGCCGGTGATGAAGTCCATACCAACCTTATCCCATTTCCACTCAGGAATAGCTAAAGGCTGAAGGGTGCCAGCAGGTCTTTGATGTTCTGCCTTAACGCGACGACAAACATCACAGTTAGCAATAAACTGAGCGATTTCTCTCTTCATCCTAGTCCACCAGAACCTCTGGCGTAGGTCCTGATACATCTTAGTACTACCAGGATGAATCGTGAGAGGAGATTCATGAGCCTCCTTAAGGATGAGTTGTCGTAGATGTTGATTCTTGGGAACCACCAAGCGATTCTCAAAGAAAACAACACATCGATCATCTATAGAGAAACTACCACCAACTCCCTTGTTAATGTTTCTCTTGATCCGGGAAATTCCCGTACCCTGCTTTTGAGCAGAGATGATTTGATCCGCAAGAGTAGGTTTCGCCACCAAGGTAGAAAGGAATCCATGAGGAGCAATGTGAAAGGTTAAGCTTACAGAATTCCTCGTGGAGAAGTGGTTGGCCCTGCTGCAACATAAGATTGTTGCAATAGGACTTACGACTTAGCGCATCAGCCATGACATTGCCCTAGCCTGGGGTGTAGGTAATCCCTAAGTCGTAATCTAAGACCAACTCCAACCAACGTCTTTACCTAAGGTTCAAATCTGGTTGGGTGAAGATATACTTGAGACTCTAGTGGTCGGCGTAAATCTTGCAACGTTTACCAAGAAGGTAATGTCGCCATGTCTTAAGTGCATAGACTACGGCTGCAAGCTCTAGATCATGTGCAGGATAATTCTCCTCATGTGGATGCAACTGTCGAGATGCATAGGCAATCACATGATGATCCTGCATAAGAATGCAACCTAGTCCCTGTCGTGAGGCATCGCAGTAGATAACAAAGTCTTTAGTGAAATCCGATGGCACAAGTATGGGAGCAGAAGTCAGGCGTCTTTTCAGTTCCTGAAAACTGTACTCACACTATGGGGACCACTCAAACTTTTTATCTTTCTTGAGAAGTTCCGTGAGAGGTTTGGCCACTTTGGAGAAGTTCTCAACGAAGCAGCGACAATAACTGGCTAGACCAAGGAAACACCTAACTTGTTTAACTGTTTCAGGTGGAGTCCAATCAAGAACGGCCTGAACCCTCTCGGGATTGACAGCAATGCCCTTACCAGAGATCACGTGGCCTAGGTAGGTCACTTATGGCAACCAAAATTCCCACTTGGAGAACTTGGCATAAAGGCGATGCTCTCTGAGTTTTTCTAACACGAGTCTAAGATGTTCGGAATGTCATCGAGGTAAACCACGACGAACTTATCTAAGTACTCCATGAAGATCGAGTTCATCAAGCGGGAAAAGGTAGCTAGAGCATTGGTTAGACCAAAGGACATGATGGTGTACTCGTACTGACCATAACGAGTGACAAAAGCCGTTTTAGGAATGTCCCCATTTCTGATCTTGATTTGGTGGTAGCCTAACCTCAAATCCATCTTGGAGAAGACTGAGGATCTAGCGAGTTGATCATACAGGTCGTTGATCCTGGGGAGCGGATGCTTGTTCTTTATCGTGACCAAATTAACGGGACAATAATCTACAACTATCCGGTCCGTACCATCCTTCTTCTTGACGAAGAGAACGGGGCAAGCCCAAGGAGAAGAACTAGGATGGATGAAACCCTTTTGCAAGGACTCATCAAGTTGTTTCTTAAGCTCGGCTAGCTTTAAGGGTGCCATCTTGTAAGGTCTCCTAGAAATTGGGGCGATTCCTGGGATAATATCTATGACAAACTCTACA
The DNA here is from genome assembly GCA_032464435.1 of Aegilops umbellulata. Taxonomy (NCBI): domain Eukaryota; kingdom Viridiplantae; phylum Streptophyta; class Magnoliopsida; order Poales; family Poaceae; genus Aegilops; species Aegilops umbellulata. Next base: position 97,501,828 of record CP136060.1, read on the forward strand.
TCCCTGTCGGGTGGAATACCTGGCAGTTCCTCAGGAAAGACATCCGGAAAGTCACGGACTACCGGGATATCTTCAAGGTCTGGAAGAGGGCTGGCATTAAGAGAATAAAGCTGACGCTTTACAATTCTGGTGGAGACAGTGACTATCTTGCCAGATGGGTGTGTGAGCTGAACAGACGTGGTGTAACAATCAATCTTGGCATAATGAGCTTTCATCCAGTCCATACCCAAGATGATGTTAATATTTGAAGACTTAAGAGATATCAAGGAAGTTAGGAATACAAGTCTGTCAACATGTATTTCATTGCCATAACTTATCCTAGAAGTTTTCCATTTGGATCCAGGAATTTGAATGAGTAGTGGGGAGGGCATATCACAAAATTACATGTCGTGCAAGCGGGCATAACTTTCGGAAATGAAGGAATGAGATGCTCCAGTATCGAACAGAACCGATGCTGGATGACAGTTTACAAGGAGTGTACCAATAACGACATCTGGATCATCATGAGCGTCTTTAGCTGAGACGTGATGCACATGTCCATGTTCAGTGGGAGCTGACTTGGCACTGATCATCTTGTGTGATGGCTTACTACCACGGCCAACAGACTTCTCGGGCTGGGATGGAGCAACGCTGGTCTGAGTGCAAATACGGGCAATGTGGCCTAGCTCTCCGCACTTGTAACAAATCTTGGAGGTAGGACGTGGACCCGCATTGGCAGGCGGTCCACCAATAGGCCTGCGTGGAGCATATGGCTGAACTGGGTGAGGCGCCACATAAGATGGCGTCGGTGTGTAGCCGGGTGGAAGAGCAGAGTTCAGAACCCAAATCCGACGCATCTGGGAATTAGAACCAGAGGAAGAACCCAAATCACGGGTGTGCTTACGAGACTCCTCGTAAGTGAGCTGAGTTGTCTCCGCATTAATGGCCTTGTTCACAAGAGCCTGGAATGTATTGCAATGGTGCAAGTGGAGATCACAACACAACTTGGGGTTGAGACCCTTCCGGAACCTAGCCTGCTTCTTGGCGTCCGTGGACACTTCTTCTGTAGCATAGCGGGCGAGGTTCTCAAACTCTCTACTGTAAGCATCAACAGCCATCTTACCCTGGGTGAAACTACAGAACTCTTCTCTCGTGCGATCGATGAGGGCTTCAGGAATGTGATGCTCGCGAAAAGCCTTAGTGAAATCTCTCCAGGTAGGAATCTGACCAGCTGGAAGCATAGCCTCATAGTTTTGCCACCAAAGACTAGCAGGACCTTCTAGGTGATATGCAGCATAGGTGACCTTGTCACCTTCAGCTACGTTTGCAGAACGCAGCTTGTGTGTGATACTACGGAGCCAGTCATCTGCATCGAGTGGTTCAATGGAATGATGGAAGGTGGGTGGTTTCAGACCAATGAAATCATGGATGGTCGCTGACTCTTTGCACTGTGGTGCGGTATTCTCCTCGATACGTACTAACAAGCGGTTAGACTCACGCTTGTTCCTCTCCATCTCTAACATGAACTCTGCCAACGAAGGCTGGTCGGGAGGATCCTCCTCATCCCTACCATCTTCGTGGTTCAGGCAACGAGCAACAGAACTTCGGTTAACTGATGACATCCTGGGAAGCGGAACCAAGGACGAGGTCAACAACAACTATAGGATGCAACATGTAGCACAAGGAAATTAGTATCTCTTAAACTCCTAGGACAATTCCGGCAGCATAACGACAGTAAAATGCTCAAATTGAGACATTCTGCAAATGATGGGGTAGTACCACAACTCAACATCATCACTCAAGGTTCTGAGATATTACTAAACAGACTACACCGGAAGTACTTGAAAACTGGAGTATGACTCTGATCAACCAATCCTAAGAGACTACGGAGTAGTAACACGTGATCCTGATAGACAGAAGAGGAAGCCTAGTTCCTTAACCCCGTAGCAAAGATAGGATGACTCAGGTCAGAAGGCATGAGGTAAAAGGAGTAAAAAGAGCCTTACATTCCCTTCCACAATCAATTCCCCTATATAACTAAAGAATTTCTAGACTCAACTTCAACCATGTTGGCTTGGAAATCCTAAAGGCAGTCAGGCTTTGATACCAAAGCTGTCGGGACCCCGATTCTAAGTCACACCGATCTAGCATGTAACACCTCATATCACTTTGCGGCCTCACGCACGGTATTCCCACGGGTGTCGCCTTACCATGGCCCGGGACCGTTTGCGCCTTTTGGCTCACGTATATGATAGTATCGCTAGCATCCATATGACACAGAACCCGGGCAGACATGACTAGTCGTGAACCCAAAGCGGCACTAACCCATGGGGACAGGCATACATGAATCAACTTCGAGCATGTCGGTCAGCAGCGTGTGAATCCAGGCTGTTGCACTGGGCTAACAGGACTCCGGTAACCCGGGTTGTAGCAGGCTAGGAAGGACTCCGGATGTCACCAAGTGACATTACCCCGAAGGGACAGACATAGGAACGAAGTGAAGCACATGCCGGCCAGTCAAGTGTCCTGAACAGTAGTGCTGGGCTAGCAGGACTCCGGTGAACCGGGCTGTAGCGGACTACTATGGCTCAAGGAGGCACTAGACTACATTTCCCCATAAGAGAGGCTGACAAGGATAAACAACTAGATTGTCGGATCCCACACATAGCAATACACGTTACACGTATGCATAACATGCAAGTATGTGTTGTACAACATGGCATCACAACATAACGCAAACTCGTATAGATAAAGGCCCAGAAGAGCCACACAGCATTAAATACAAACAGGGGTCACATGACCCATCATTCAGAGCATACAAGCAACAAGCGGAAGCATTACATGTATGAGTACAGACAACTACAAATGAAAAAGGCTGAAGCCTGATTATCTACAAGACCCTCCCAAGGGTACAAGATTGTAGCTGAGGTACAAGCTACTTGTTGAAGTCCACGTAAACTAGTAAGACCAAAGTCTCCGCTGCAAAAACATAAATTAAGCAACGTGAGTACAAAGGTACTCAGCAAGACTTACATCAGATCCTATCATACATGCATTTGTATCAAGAAGGTAATGCGGGGTTTAGTTGCAGCAAGCCAGCTTTGACTCAGTGGCTATCCTGTACTATGATTGCTGGTAACTCTTTTGAGGTGGCGCACACGGGTCCACTAATCACCACATCAATACACTACTATGGATTCATTCCCGTCTCCCTACGAGAAGGCCATCCATAGCACTCACACTTGTCTTGAGCATTTTAGAGTATCCACTTCAAGTTGTCTATGTACCACATAAGCATCCACGAAGTCCATAACCGCAGACCCGGCTATTCGAATAGATCATGTTAACCCTGCAGGGGTGTACTTCTTCACACACGCTCTCGCCACTTACCGCCATGTACACGTCATGTATCTCGGCAACCTTCAAGCGGAAGCCTGGCGAGGGAGTCGGCCACGACCTAACTAACCACACAAGACTCTATTCCGGGTTTATCGCCTATTCGGGTTCCATCCGCAAGGAGACCTAGCCGGGGTGTCGCTCACGGCCCCAAACGATGTGTGCAGGGTTCCCAAGCCCACCTCGCCGGGTGGATCTATGCTTGGTACACCGTGCCACTTGTGCCTAGTCTGTCCCAAGCCCACCTGGCCGGGTGCCACTTGGTAGACTACTAACACTACCTACAAACACCAGAAACTATTTGCGACTCCTGGATAGAGATCAAGTTGGTTAATAAGTCGAGAGGTGCCGAGCTACCGGAACCCAATGTGTGGTAGTAGCTAGTCATTGGACAACATACACAGAACTCAGTGCTTAAGGACAGTTCTAGTGAGACAACCCACCATGTACTCCTACATGGCCTCTCACCGCTACCTTTACAAAATCGTGTTCACACACTTAACTCTCAGCACCAGAACATATTGTAACACTCCAATTCATTCCCAGTGAATCAGACCTGACACAACTCTAAGCAATAGCAGGCATGGCATGGTAGGAACACAACATGGCTCAATCAACTCCTACACATGCTAGTGGGTTTCAACTATTTACTGTGGCAACGACAAGTCATGCAGAGGAATGGGTTCAACTACCGCAGCATAAAGTAGCAATTGAATCGTTGTTGTCCTAATGCAATAAAAGAGAGCAGGAGCGAGAGAGTGGGGTTGTATCGGAATGAACAAGGGGGGTTTGCTTGCCTGGTAGATCAACAGGGGGCACTGCTCCTCTGACAGGTACTCTGGATCGGTCTTAGGAGCAGGACCTATCAAGAAGGAACGGTGTCGGCAATCAATACACAAGCATATGAAACAATATGATGTATGAACATTGCATGAAGATGTGATGTTGTTTGAGCTAACGCAACTAGCATTCATTTGGAAGAGGTCCATTTGAACCAAAGGTTCAAATGCAACTCTAAATTAAGTCTCTTAAAATGTCATTTATATGTTTTCACTTATGCAGCAGGTATAAGTTAGTTTGTCATGCATGAAAGTGGTACAGATGGATAGGTTGCATTTTTCTGATAATTTTTCATATATAAATTATTTCAATCTAAGCTACGGTTGAATTCCTATGAATTTTAGAAGTTTATATCATTTTCTGGATTTTCCTGATTTATTTTAAAACCAGAAAATGATATATTGCGTCAGCACTGCGTCATGCTTGCGTCAGCAAGTCAACAACACTGACTGGGTCAAACTTGACGTGCGGGGTCCACCCGTTGGTGTCGTAGTTAGTTAACAGGGGTTAATTAATCACCCTAACTAAAAATTAGTCAGGGTCGGGCCCGACCTGTCATTGACCCACGCGGGTCAAATCTGGTCAACTGGGGGGGTTAATTAGCGCGGGTTGACCCGGTCATTCCCGCCGGCGTTTAGCCGCCGGCGAGGCCGAAGGCGGCGGAGGGGCATAGGATTGCGTCTCCCGCGACCAAATGGGCTGCGGAGACCATCCCCGAGGAGCTGGTGCTCGTGCGCATCCAGGGGAGCAAACGGGAGGCTGTGGGGGCGGCGGAGCTCGCCGGAGCGAAGCTTGCGGCGGCGGCCGGAGCTCGGCCTTGAGTGGGCGCAGCGCTGCGGTGCATGGGAAGGCAGGGGAGAAGGGGGAACCGACGAGAGGCTCACAGTGGATCGGAAGAGCAGCTCAACGGGCTCGGGGACGCGCTGACGGCGGCGAGCAGCGACGGAGATCCACGGCGGCTGCAGGTGAAGAAGGCGACGGTGACGGCTCCACGGGGCGTCCGGCGATTCACGGCTTGGCGGAGAGGTAGCGGACGAGGTGGCGGAGCTTCTGGGCACGATGGAGGGGCGAGGGGACGGCGGGGAGCGCGGGGCAGCGAACGGCGGCGACCGGCTCGTTCGGTCCAGCGAGAGAGAGCAGAGGAGGTAGGGAAGGGGGGAATGAGAGTGAGAGGGGTTCCGGGGCGGCGCGTGGCGCCGCGCGGAACATCCAGGCGGCGAGGGGGAGCCAGGCAGGCAGGTAGCTCGCGTGGCGCGCGGAGCGTGCGCCGGGCACGCGCCTCGCCTACTGGCGCGAGGTGGGGGACGGTGCGGTGGCCAGTTGGGCTAGGCCAGAGCAGCAGCAGGCCATGTAAATCGGTCCAGGAAAAGTCCAGGTAGGTTTTTCCCATTTTGTTTCTTTTCTATTTTTTTCTGACATTTGTTTTGATTTAGTAAAATACTAAACCTATTTATTTTCTTTTGAAAATTATTGTAGGAACTAATTGGATTATTCCAAAGCCCCACAGTAAAAATCAGAATTATTGGACATATATAATATATATATATATAACATATAATATCCAATGGAAATAATTATCGCATTAATTCCAAATGCCCAAAATAAATACTTATGAGTTCCTAAAAATATTGGTTTGATTTTTATCCCTGTCCAATATTTTAAGAGAGCAACATGAACATTTTCTTGGACCTCTTTGGAGCAATTTTTATCTAGGTCATTTCCAGAAATTGTTCTGAGGGTTTCACAAATCCCCAATTCAATTTTAAAAGGAATTTAAACATGATGCAAGCAATATGCCAACACTAAGCATTACCAGAAGCTAGGGATGTGACACGTTCCCTCGAGCGCCTGGGGGCTACTGCTAGCTCTACATCGCCATCGACAAGTTCACCAAGTGGGCGGAGGTGGAAGCCGTCTGCACCATCTCCGCTGGCTCCGCAGCCAAGTTCATCAAGGGTCTCGTGAGCCGTTTCAGGGTCCCCAACCACATCATTACTGATAACGGCTCGCAGTTCACTAGTAATCTCTTCAAAACATATTGTGCTAACCTTGGAACGCAGATCTGCTACGCTTCAGTGGCGCACCCCAGGAGAAATGGTCAGGCCGAACGCGCCAACGCAGAGGTCCTGAGGGGCTTCAAGACTAGGACTTTCGAGAAGAAGCTCAAGGCCTGCGGCAAGGGCTGGTACGGCGAGCTCCAGTCCATGCTGTGGTCCATCCGCACCACCGCCACCAAGCCAATGGGCGAGACCCCGTTCTTCCTCGTCTATGGAGCAGAAGCGGTCCTCCCTCACAAGGTCAAGCATCGCTCCGCACGGGTCCTGTCTTTTGATGAAATGCAACAGGACACCATGCGGGGGATGGACCTCGTACTGGGGGAGGAACACCACCGCAAAGCCGCACTACGGGCGGCAAGGTACCAGCAGGCGCTGCGGCGATACCACTGCCGCAACATCCGCTCCAGGACGCTCGAGGTGGTGAACTCGTCCTGAGGCGGGTCCTCTCCAGGGAAGGGCTGCATAAGCTCTTGCCCATGTGGGAGGGCCCGTTCAAGGTCGTCCATGTCTCCAGGCCTGGCGCCACGCGCCTGGAGACACAGGATGGGGTACCCATCCAGAACGCCTGGAACATCCAGCACCTCCGGAAGTTCTAACCATGAAGAAAGGCCCAGTGCCTATTGAAAGCACAAGTGCTCCCTGGGTGGTTTTGGTAATTAATGTCAACATATCTCTTGTTGGACTAACACTTTTACCTAGTATGTTTCAGATAAGTTCAACAATGGAGTGGCATGGACTAGAGGATGTGGAACCCCTTCAAGATGCTAAGGACAAAGGATTGGCTCAAGCTTCAAGATCAAGACTCTTCATTTTCTATTTTAGTGATCCAAGAACACATTGAGTCTATAGGAAAAGCCAATACTATCAAGAGGGTATGACGTGTTGCTTAATGGCTTGCTTGCTCAAAGTGCTTAGTGATATGCTCCAAAATCCTCAACTACTTTCCCACATCCACATATGATCTAAACCAAAAGTCAAACTTGGCCCCACCGATTCTTTCTATCCGGCGCCACCGAGTTTCAGATGTCATAGCCACTACCACAAACCCTAGCAAATCGGTTTCACCGATAGGTATCTCGGTCTCACCGAGATGGGATTGTAATCTTTCTGTGTATGTCATTACCAAAATCGGTCTCACCGAGTTTGAGCAATCGGTACTACCGAGATTACAATGCAAATCCTCTGGTTAGCTCATCACCAAAATCGGTCCCACCGAGTTTGTGTAATCGGTCTCACCGAGATGGGATTGCAATCTCTCTGTGTATATCCATTACCAAAATCGGTCTCACCGAGTTTGAGCAATCGGTACTACCGAGATTACAATGCAAATCCTCTGGTTAGCTCATCACCAAAATCGGTCCCACCGAGTTTGTGTAATCGGTCCCACCGAGTCTGCCTGACCAACTCTCTGGTTTGCTTATTACCAAAATCGGTCCCACCGAGTTTGTGTAATCGGTCACACCGAGATTGCGTTATGCCCTAACCCTAACCATATCGGTCCTACCGAGTTGCATCTCAGTCCCACCGAAAATCCTAACGGTCACTAGGTTTGCTGAATCGGTCCGACCGAGTTTAATGATTCGGTCCCACCGAGTTTGGCAGATTGTGTGTAACGGTTAGATTTTGTGTGGAGGCTATATATACCCCTCCACCCACTCTTCATTCGTGGAGAGAGCCATCAGAACATACCTACACTTCCAATACACATTTTCTGAGAGAGAACTACCTACTCATGTGTTGAGCTCAAGATATTCCATTCCTACCATATGAATCTTGATCTCTAGCCTTCCCCAAGTTGCTTTCCACTCAAATCTTCTTTCTACCAAATTCAAATCCTATGAGAGAGAGTTGAGTGTTGGGGAGACTATCATTTGAAGCACAAGAGCAAGGAGTTCATCATCAACACACCATTTGTTACTTCTTGGAGAGTGGTGTCTCCTAGATTGGCTAGGTGTCACTTGGGAGCCTCCGACAAGATTGTGGAGTTGAACCAAGGAGTTTGTAAGGGCAAGGAGATCGCCTACTTCGTGAAGATCTACCGCTAGTGAGGCTAGTCCTTCGTGGGCGACGGCCATGATGGAATAGACAAGGTTGCTTCTTCGTGGACCCTTCGTGGGTGGAGCCCTCCGTGGACTCGCGCAACTGTTACCCTCCGTGGGTTGAAGTCTCCATCAACGTGGGTGTACGATAGCACCACCTATCGGAACCACGCCAAAACCATCCGTGTCTCCAATTGCATTTGAATACTCCAAACCCTTCCCTTTACATTCTCGCAAATTGCATGCTTTACTTTCCGCTGCTCATATACTCATTGCATGCTTGCTTGATATGTATTATGTTTGTTAAACTTGTGCTTAAACTCCACCTAAATTTAAGAATATTAAAAACTGCAACTTTTAGCACTTAGTGTCCAATCACCCCCCCCCTCTAGACACCTCTTCTCGATCCTTTCAATTGGTATTAGAGCTTTGGTCTCCATTGCCTTGGTTTAAACACCTTTGGAGGAAGATGGATGTGTCTACTTTGGGAAGTCTTAGACATATAGTGCCTATTCTTGATGGAGAATATTTTCATGAGTGGAAAAATGAAATGCTTGAGATTTTCAATAAATATCTTTTGAACAAGTACATTACTTGCCCTTGTGCACCTCATGTTGATCCTTTGCACCCTACCCTAGATGAAGATCTTGACATGATTCGCAATCTTAGAACCATCAATCTTATCGTAAGAGGATTGCCCAAAAATTTGATTGCTAGTTTGCCTACTCTTGATTGTGCCTATACTATATGGAAATTTCTTGAGGAACGATTTCCAAGGTATTCCTTGAAAATTTTAGATGAAATTCTCCATAAGTCTATTGCTTTGAGTAAGATGAACTCTAGTGATCCTAGTTTTGGTGATTGTCTTTTTGAGCTCACCAATATCATGCGTGCTAAAGGAAACATTGGAATCATTAGCAATATCGTATCCGAAGCTATTAGAATTCATAAAGGTAACCATTGTGATGATCATTTATCTAATGAATTACCCTCTCTAGGAATTGATCAATCACAAGATGATGTTGAACATGGATATTATGACGAAGATGATGATAGTGACTATGATCTTGATGATGCAATGAGGCAATTTGGTCTTATGGCAAATCTTCGCGGCTACATGGCTGGAGGAAAGGAATGGGTCCTTGATAGTTGTGACGCCCCCGATTCAATCGTACACTAATCATGCACGCAAAAGTGTACGATCAAGGTCAGGGACTCACGGGAAGATATCACAACACAACTCTACAGATAAAAATAAGTCAATACAAGCATCATAATACAAGCCAGGGGCCTCGAGGGCTCGAATACAAGTGCTCGATCAAAGACGAGTCAGCGGAAGCAACAATATCTGAGTACAGACATAAGTTAAACAAGTTTTTCCTTAAGAAGGCTAGCACAAACTGGGATACAGATCGAACGAGGCGCAGGCCTCCTGCCTGGGATCCTCCTAACTACTCCTGGTCGTCGTCAGCGGGCTGCACGTAGTAGTAGGCACCTCCAGAGTAGTAGGAGTCGTCGTCGAAGGTGGCGTCTAGATCCTGGGCTCCAGCATCTGGTTGCGACAACCAGAAAGAAAGGAAAGGGGGGAAAGGGGGGAGAAAGCAACCGTGAGTACTCATCCAAAGTACTCGCAAGCAAGGAGCTACACTACATATGCATGGGGATATGTGTAAAGGGGCAATATTAGTGGACTGAACTGCAGAATGCCAGAATAAGAGGGGGATAGCTAATCCTGTCGAAGACTATGCTTCAGGCAGACTCCGTCTTGCAGCATATAGAAGAGAGTAGACTGAAGTCCTCCAAGTAGCATCGCATAGCATAATCCTGCCCGGCGATCCCCTCCTCGATGCCCTGTTAGAGAGCAATCACCGGGGTGTATCTGGCACTTGGAAGGGTGTGTTTTATTAAGTATCCAGTTCTAGTTGTCATAAGGTCAAGGTACAACTCCGGGTCGTCCTTTTACCGAGGGACACGGCTATTCGAATAGATAAACTTCCCTGCAGGGGTGCACCACATAACCCAACACGCTTGATCCCATTTGGCCGGACACACTTTCCTGGGTCATGCCCGGCCTCGGAAGATCAACACGTCGTAGCCCTACCTAGGCACAACAGAGCGGTAAGCACGCCGGTCTAAACCTAAGCGCGTAGGGGTCTGGGCCCATCGCCCTGAGCACACCTGCACGTTGCGAACGCGGCCGGAAGCAGACCTAGCAACCTCCAGTACAACGGAAGTCACGTTACGCGGCCCAATCTGGCGCGTGCCGCTCAGTCGCTGACGTCAAGTAGTGCTTCGGCTGATACCACGACGCCGAGTGCCCATATCTTTCCCGCGTAGTTGGTTAGTGCGTATAGACCAAATGGCCAGACTCAGATCAAATACCCAGATCTCGTTAAGCGTGTTAAGTATCCGCGAACGCCGACAGGGCCAGGCTCACCTCTCACCCAGGTAGCCCCGAACTGCCCTGCCGCTCCGCCACAAAGATCCACACAGAGGGCCGTCGGGACAAAGGTCCTTTCAGCCCCCAATCCGTGAATCACTCGCGGGTACTCCTCGAGCCAACCCGACTTTGGTCACCACATGTATCATGTTTAAAGTATAGTATATATCCATGATCACCTCCCGAGGTGATCACAGCCCAGTAGTATAGCATGGCAGACAGACAAGAGTGTAGGGCCACTGATGGAGCACTAGCATCCTATACTAAGCAGTAGGATTGCAGGTAAAGGTATCAACAGCAGTATCAAAGACAGGCTATGCATCAGGATAGGAATAACGGAAGCAGTAACATGCTACACTACTCTAATGCAAGAAGTATAGAGGAGAGTAGGCGATATCTGGTGATCAAGGGGGGGGCTTGCCTGGTTGCTCTAGCAAGGACGGTTCATCTTCGGTGTAGTCGAACACACGGACATCGGCACCGATCTCAGAGTCTACCGGAAAGAAGTAACGGAGGGGGAACACAATAAATAACAGAGAAATCAAGTATAACACAAAGCAAGACGCGGCAATATGCGGTGCTAGGGGTGATCTAACGTAGTGGTAGGTGATATCGGTGAAGGGTGGGAAACATCCGGGAAAGCATCCCCGGTGTTCGGTGTTTTCTAGTAGACAGGTCGGAGGGGAAAAGTTGCAGGTTTGATATGCTGGGGACGTGTGGCTGACAAACGGGTTGCGTAACCGGATTTGTCTCGTCGTTCTGAGCAACTTACATGTACAAAGTTTTTCCATCCGAGCTACGGTTTAATTTCTATTAATTTCAAAGTTTTATTAATATTTTGAAATTAATTTTAATACGAACATATATGCTAAAATGCTAGGCGCACCCAGCACAGTGTACACCAAAGTGTACCTAGTGGCTGACAAGTGGGACAGGGGGTCCCAGTTGACCAGTCAATGTTTGACTGGTCAACAGGGGGTGGGGCCCCCTGTCATTGGTTGTTTAGTCTAGTCTAACAGTTTAGTTAACCAAACTAGGTGATTAGGCTAATTAATCCTAAGTTAATTAAGTTAATTAACCTTTTAATTAATTAATTAACTAATTTTATTATTTATATTTTAAACATATATTTTCTTTATCTCTTTTGTTTAAGTGGGGCGTGGGGCCCCGCGTGTAGTGGCACAGAAGGCCAACCGGGGCGGGCGCGTCGTAGCGGGCGTGGGCGGGGGCGCCCGCCGGGGCGAACCCAGGCGATGGTCGCGGCCACGGCGGGGCTCACCGGCCAGCCGCGACAGGGGGGAAGCGGGCGCAGGGCGCGCCGGCGGCGAGGCAAGCAGGCGCGGCGTGGGGAGGGGCTGCGGGCCACGGTGGCTGCGGGACTCCAGGGGCGCGGGCGCCGGACGCAGGCGCGGGGGCGACGACCACGGCGCGAGCGGGCAGGGGTGGTCGCGGTGGCGCGGAGCGGGGAGGGGTGGTCGCGAGCGTGCGGCTAGAGGTGACGGTTAGGGGACGAGGGCGTCCAGGACCTGCACGGGGGCGACGGAGCGCGACGGGGCGCGTGCGGCGCGTGGCCGGTAGTCGGTGGAGCGATGCGAGTGCATCTCAGGGGCGTGCGACGCAGGCAGAGCAGGTGGAAAGGAGGGACAGAGAGGGATCTCACGTGCGCTGTGAGAAGAGGGTTCGGCGAGGCGCGGGGAGGCCGTCGGGGAAGGGATGAGGACGGGGCGGCGGGGATGAGGTAGTCCGGCGAGGTGCGGCGGGGGCGAGGTAGCTCCGGGCGGGGTCCCGCGTCAGCGTGGTCGTGGACGGGCGGCGGGGCACCGGTGGGGCGACAGGAGGGGGCCGGCGACGTCGAGGCGACGATGGGGCGATGGGATCGGGGGGGTTGCCCTGATCCAGATCGGGGAAGGGCGAGAGGGAGGAATGGGACGAGGGGGAGGGAGTGGGTGCGAGTGGGGGGGGGGTCGGGGGGAGCAGTGGGGGTTAGGGTTTCGGTCAGTGGACCGAGGGGTTAAGTGGCGGTGGGGGAGGGCCGGCTTGTTCGGGCGGTTGGGCCGGCCATCTGGGCCAAGGCCCAGTGTGGCCGGGGGGGTTGGCCTCCTTTCTTTCTTTCTTTTTTTTGTTGTCGTTGTTTTTTTGTTGTGTTTCTTTTTCTTATTCTATTTCTTCTCTGTTTTTTCCTTTTTTTGTTTCATAAAATTTAGAAACGACAACTAATTTAGTGCTATTAAATAGGTCACGGCCCCAAATATTTTGGCACTCTAAATAAGGTATTTCGCAATTGCTTTTTATTCTAAAAGCATTTTAGATAATTGTCTTATCACCTTTTTTAATTAACTTAGTGCATTTAAATATTTTATTAAAGATGATTTCTTCACCAACATTTATTATGGATTATTTGACACATCAGGAACAATTTAGTTTTGACTTTTGAAAACTTTAATTGTTTTGACTTTAATTCAAATTTGAATTTGGATCGGTTCTGAACTAACGCGAGATTATCAACAATAATCGAGGTGACGTGGCATCATTACCAGAGGGTTACTATAGTTTGATTACCCGGGCGTCACAATTCTCCTCCACCACAGGAAATCCCGTCCCAAGATTTAGGAGGGAGAGTAGGGGAAAAAATTTTGGGTACGAAATTCTAACGAGTCCTCTCGGTCTTGGTTGCTCTTCTCGAATAGGTCGACCCATTATGTTGATGTCTTCATTTCGCTTCTTTAGGTCATCCCGATGATGTAGGCATCCTTCCTTCAGGAACTCCATCGTACTTACGAAAGAATAAAGGGTGGGCATTCTGGGAGAACGGACGTCGGCAAGGTTGACTATCGGGTCGACAACATCGAGGAAGGTGGCGGAAAGTAACTCTCGAATCGGATCTTAAGAAAATATCGAGAGCAAGTAAGAAGGTGCAAAATGGAAGTTTCACGCGCATAGGCAATCGTTTGTTGCCTGAAACGAAGTGTGAAAGGGGTTCAAGGCAACGAGCATAGGTATTGTGCTTAATACCAGAATTGATGATCACACAAAAGGTGGCCCGTGAACTACATACGAGGCCAAGCATGAGGAATAACTTTAGAAACAGGGTTGTATAGGAGAGTCGGGTTTCGATCCTGCGGAACTGTGGGTTATGGGCCCACCATGTGGGTTAAAGTAGGGGGGACGGTGACATCTTGCCTGGTCATGATAGCAAGGCATGACAGAGGGTAGCCTGTTAGTTATGTCGGCAACAACATCGATACCAAGGGCGAGGGACGAAGAGAACCATGTTCCTGCTCGTTGAATGAGGCGGACCAATAGGCAAAGTTTTTGTCCATCGGTGGTCACCGGAATGTCATCAACAATAGTAACAGGGTCTTACTGACAGAGGTGTACATCGAAGTGTTTACATAAGCAGTGAGTTATTACTGCTTAGATCATATAGATCACAAGAAAGGTTAAACAAAAACAACGAAGAGGAAAAAGGTGATCATCCGATTAAATAGTACAATGGAAAGGGAAATGTGTTTAAACACATTATTCAGGGGTATATCCCTCACAAGGACAAGCAGAGCATGATATCCATGATAGGATAGAAAGTAGAAAACCATTTAGGTAAGGAGAGGAATGCCATAACATTACCCATACAATGGTGTTCGGATAATTGAGCAAGAACATTTAGCATTGGGATTCGAATGTTCTTGTTGAAAATCGGAGTACCACAAACATGCTTCGAGACAGTATTGACATGGTCTTCAAGCAAAGGTCAGGCTTTGGATACGAAGGATCCATCAAAAACAACTTATTGAATAAGTCTTACAGTTTCCAAATGGAAGAATGGATAACCTTGCTGAAAAGGAATCTATAACAATAGGGCCTCCAGCCAGGTGTGCTAGGCATGACATCACCTTACCGGGTCATATAAAGACCAACGTTATAACTCTTGGAAATATGTTCCAACCATCATATCTGATCGAGATTCAGATCCGATTGGTGTCGGGATACCTCAGGCTCAGGATGCCTGAGAAGAAAAGGTGCAAAACAAATTGAAGAGATGACATTGTAAAATTCTCGGGAAATGTACTATGGAGGCGAGTTCCGAATCAAGAGCTCATCATTAAATCAAGGAGAGGATGAGGGGGTAGCTGATGGAATCAGCGACAATCCTCGAGATTTCCAAAAAGGTGGATTTCCACAGTTATGTGAACAAGGAGATAACATTTATCGGATCAAATGATAAAATGATGTATGCTCGAGGAGAACATACACAGTTGAACATTGGATGAAAGGTGCACCCGAAATATGGGCTGGGTTGCAAGACCAACGTCGGAATGACGATTCAATAATCAATAGTCTAAGAATGAACGATCAACCATTAACTTCAAAGCAATAGGGTTGCTAGAAGGGCAGAATCCAAACAGCACCGCTCACTTGTTGGTATCCCGGTTGGAATCAACACGAGGACCCAAGAAGAATGGTGATGGTGAAAATCTTCACCATACCAAGAATTCTTAAGAGGTGGTGAAATTCCCACGACATTATTGACATAGAAGGTGGTAATATTTCAAGGTAAAGAAGAACAATGTTGGGTAGCAACGAACTCAAGGTATAACACAAAACACGAACAAGTTTGTGTCGGAGGGAAGGCAATAAAGTGGCCGATGATAACACGACTCATTGAGGGCAAGGATGGTATTTCTCTTCATGAATTCAATTGATATCCTGGAAGAGCTCAAAATGTTGACGATGATCACGACACATTTGTCGAGAGATTTCATGAAGATGTAATCGATCGATGATGACATCAAGTCAAACGAATGATGAAGTGAAGGTTAATTGAACCACTAGTACGACACAAATTTGAAATCAAGCTTGCTGTTCAAGGCAAAATGATATGACGAGGAAAATCGACGTAAGCTTAGCTCATCATCAAAAGTTGTGCTCCGGGAATAAGGACCAGGTAGCACAGTTAAAATTTAGCATGATAATGATATAGCCGATCAGGCTTGGGATGACTGGAAGGATTATTAAACTCGTAAGCAACGAAAATTAGTTAGAGTTATTGAATCAGAGTGCGGACTTGATTCACTTATCGGTGTTCTCAGTTGACAAACAACCCAGAACCCATGAAGTGACAAAGACAGGGAAAGGTAGTACTTCATCGAAAATTCATAATATGTAGTGCAATGGCATGATATCCCCGAGATACTAGGGGGTAATACTCGACGAAAGATCAAAGTAAAGGTTGGACTGGTGTATTAATCCACAGAAGACAAGTGCTTAAACTTGCCCGAGAAATGGGATCTAAGAAGAACATATGGTCGAAACCACGATTGCAAAGGATCAATTCGCTGTTACCAAAGGATATTATATCAAGGAAATAGTTATTACTACAAGAAGCTTCCATGATAAGTTCCACATCAGGTCCATGGGCATGAACACAAAGTTCAAGGTCGACTCCCACTTCTTTAATGCATAACCTTTCATTCACTTCTCGTCTTCAAAGAAGTTGCAGTGTTGAAATTTTATCTGGCAAAGCACCAGAAGAGTATGACTTGTGAAAACCTTCGGGTTCACACGGTTTTAGAGAAGGTATAGGTTAAACCCATCGGGGCATCTTAGAAACATATACCTCAAGCTTCGGGAGTAATTATCACCAGCTCAAAAGCGGAGCATGGTTGAGAAAGTAGAGGATACAATTTCGCAAAGGCATTATGTATCCTAGGAAAGACTCAGAAGGTGATTAATTATGAAGGACACTGTCGGATAATAATCCAACAGTGGATATGGCGATCCACAATGGAGCTGATGTGAGTATCGATACCCAATCAGAGAAAGAAAGAATGCAAATGCATCGATTTATAGAACATCTGAATAATCCAACATCTAAATAGCAAAGGAATTATGATTTTCAAATCAAGGGATCAGGAGCAGACGCTCTTAATCAAGGATGAATAAGTGGAATATACCAGAGGCACAATCGACGACAATAGTTTGGTCGAGAACCAACTCATGCTCAAAATGATGTTTGAGCTAGAACGATATTTAGAAGGGTCAATTGATGATTGCGTGCATTCGCACCCATGTTGAATCAATACGATCAAAATGACGGTGCCTAAGAATACTAACGAATATTGCCAGACATATGGAAAGCATCCATCATGCAATCAGACAAGTATTGCAGAGCAATAAGCTACTAAGGATTTTTGGAGGATCGAATAGTATTTCGAAGACCATTGTGAAACACATGGACAACTGGGGATGAGCGGATACTCGATAAGTGCGAGAATTATCCATAGGGGTATTCAGGTGACAAAGAATAGCAAGGCAGTAAGCTCAAAGGATTATCGAAACAGCGACGAGTATTTCGGGGTATCTTGTAATAACAAGACCAACTGGGGATGAATGTAAGAATAATAACTTCAAGTAGTTATCCATAAGGGATGACGGTGGAAGGGGAATTGCAAACGCGATGAACACAAGTTCTCGGGTTAACAGCAGAGAGTATCTTCAGGGTCTTCTGGTGCAGCAGACGATCATTGTTAATAAGGTGCTCTCCGGATGAAAGTGATAACGAGATCCTAATGTTAGATTTAGCAAAATTCATTTTAACCCGAATAGAAGAGAGCTTAGAGTCCCAGAGCATAGGTCGAGGAATAAAAGAACCTACTACCACCCAATGGCGACGTGTGCCCGTAAGACACACAGCCATGTTAGTAAAAGTTTTGCAATGTCTAGACTCGACTTCGGCCAAGGAGTGTGGAAGGGGGATTCCTACAGGCAGTCGGCTCTGATACCAACTTGTGACGCCCCCGATTCAATCATACACTAATCATGCACGCAAATGTGTACGATCAAGGTCAGGGACTCACGGGAAGATATCACAACACAACTCTACAGATAAAAGTAAGTCATACAAGCATCATAATACAAGCCAGGGGCCTCGAGGGCTCGAATACAAGTGCTCGATCAAAGACGAGTCAGTGGAAGCAACAATATTTGAGTACAGACATAAGTTAAACAAGTTTTGCCTTAAGAAGGCTAGCACAAACTGGGATACAGATCGAACGAGGCGCAGGCCTCCTGCCTGGGATCCTCCTAACTACTCCTGATCGTCGTCAGCGGGCTGCACGTAGTAGTAGGCACCTCCAGAGTAGTAGGAGTCGTCGTCGAAGGTGGCGTCTGGATCCTGGGCTCCAGCATCTGGTTGCGACAACCAGAAAGAAAGGAAAGGGGGGAAAAGGGGGGGAGAAAGCAACCGTGAGTACTCATCCAAAGTACTCGCAAGCAAGGAGCTAGACTACATATGCATGGGGATATGTGTAAAGGGGCAATATCAGTGGACTGAACTGCAGCATGCCAGAATAAGAGGGGGATAGCTAATCCTGTCGAACACTACGCTTCAGGCAGCCTCCGTCTTGCAGCATATAGAAGAGAGTAGACTGAAGTCCTCCAAGTAGCATCGCATAGCATAATCCTACCCGGCGATCCCCTCCTCGATGCCCTGTTAGAGAGCGATCACCGGGTTGTATCTGGCACTTGGAAGGGTGTGTTTTATTAAGTATCCAGTTCTAGTTGTCATAAGGTCAAGGTACAACTCGGGGTCGTCCTTTTACCGAGGGACATGGTTATTCGAGTAGATAAACTTCCCTGCAAGGGTGCACCACATAACCCAACACGCTTGATCCCATTTGGCCGGACACACTTTCCTGGGTCATGCCCGGCCTCGGAAGATCAACACGTCGTAGCCCTACCTAGGCACAACAGAGCGGTAAGCACGCCGGTCTAAACCTAAGCGCGCAGGGGTCTGGGCCCATCGCCCTGAGCACACCTGCACGTTGCGAACGCGGCCGGAAGCAGACCTAGCAACCTCCAGTACAACGGAAGTCGCGTTACGCGGCCCAATCTGGCGCGCGCCGCTCAGTCGCTGATGTCAAGTAGTGCTTCGGCTGATACCACGACGCCGAGTGCCCATATCTTTCCCGCGTAGTTGGTTAGTGCGTATAGACCAAATGGCCAGACTCAGATCAAATACCAAGATCTCATTAAGCGTGTTAAGTATCCACGAACGCCGAACAGGGCCTGGCCCACCTCTCACCCAGGTAGCCTCAACCTGCCCTGCCGCTCCGCCACAAAGATCCACACAGAGGGTCGTTGGGACAAAGGTCCTTTCAGCCCCCAATCCGTGAATCACTCGCGGGTACTCCTCGAGCCAACCCGACTTTGGTCACCACATGTATCATGTTTAAAGTATAGTATATATCCGTGATCACCTCCCAAGCAGTAGGATTGCAGGTAAAGGTATCAACAGCAGTATCAAAGACAGGCTATGCATCAGGATAGGAATAACGAAAGCAGTAACATGCTACACTACTCTAATGCAAGCAGTATAGAGGAGAGTAGGCGATTTCTGGTGATCAAGGGGGGGCTTGGCTGGTTGCTCTAGCAAGGACGGTTCTTCTTCGGTGTAGTCGAACACACGGACATCGGCACCGGTCTCAGAGTCTACCGGAAAGAAGTAACGGAGGGGGAACACAATAAATAACAGAGCAATCAAGTATAACACAAAGCAAGACGTGGCAATATGCGGTGCTAGGGGTGATCTAACGTAGTGGTAGGTGATATCGGCGAAGGGGGGGAAACATCCGGGAAAGCATCCCCGGTGTTCCGAGTTTTCTAGTAGACAGGCCGGAGGGGAAAAGTTGCAGGTTTGATATGCTGGGGACGTGTGGCTGACAAACGGGCTGTGTAACCGGATTCGTCTTGTCGTTCTGAGCAACTTTCATGTACAAAGTTTTTCCATCCGAGCTACGGTTTAATTTCTATTAATTTCAAAGTTTTATTAATATTTTGAAATTAATTTTAATACGAACATATATGCTAAAATGCTAGGCGCACCCAGCACAGTGTACACCAAAGTGTACCTAGTGGCTGACAAGTGGGACAGGGGGTCCCAGTTGACCAGTCAACGTTTGACTGGTCAACAGGGGGTGGGGCCCCCTGTCATTGGCTGTTTAGTCTAGTCTAACAGTTTAGTTAACCAAACTAGGTGATTAGGCTAATTAATCCTAAGTTAATTAAGTTAATTAACCTTTTAATTAATTAAGTAAGTAATTTTATTATTTATATTTTAAACATATATTTTCCTTATCTCTTTTTTTAAGTGGGGCATGGGGTCCCGCGTGCAGTGGCACAAAAGGCCAACCGGGGTGGGCGCGTCGTAGCGGGCGGGGGCGGGGGCGCCCGCCGGGGCGAACCCGGGCGATGGTCGCGGCCACGGCGGGGCTCACCGGCCAGCCGCGACAGGGGGGAAGCGGGCGCAGGGCGCGCCGGCGGCGAGGCAAGCAGGCGCGGCGTGGGGAGGGGCTGCGGGCCACGGTGGCTGCGGGACTCCAGGGGCGCGGACGCCGGACGCAGGCGAGGGGGCAACGACCACGGCGCGAGCGGGCAGGGGTGGTCGCGGTGGCGCGGAGCGGGAAGGGGTGGTCGCGAGCGTGTGGCTAGAGGTGACGGTTAGGGGACGAGGGCGTCGAGGACCTGCACGGGGGCGACGGAGCGCGACCGGGCGCGTGCGGCGCGTGGCCGGGAGTCGGTGGAGCGATGCGAGTGCATCTCAGGGGCGTGCGACGCAGGCAGAGCAGGTGGGAAGGAGGGACAGAGAGGGATCTCACGTGTGCTGTGAGAAAAGGGTTCGGCGAGGCGCGGGGAGGCCGTCGGGGAAGGGATGAGGAGGGGCGGCGGGGATGAGGTAGTCCGGTGAGGTGCGGCAGGGGCGAGGTAGCTCCGGGCGGGGTCCCGCGTCAGCGTGGTCGGGGACGGGCGACGGGGCGCCGGTGGGGCGACAGGAGGGGGCCGGCGACGTCGAGGCGGCGATGGGGCGATGGGATCGGGGGGGTTGCCCCGATCCAGATCGGGGAAGGGCGAGAGGGAGGAATGGGACAAGGGGGAGGGAGTGGGTGCGAGTGGGAGGATCGGGGGGAGCAGTGGGGGTTAGGGTTTCGGTCAGTGGACCGAGGGGTTAAGTGGCGGTGGGGGAGGGCCGGCTTGTTCGGGCGGTTGGGCCGGCCATCTGGGCCAAGGCCCAGTGTGGCCGGGGGGGTTGGCCTCCTTTCTTTCTTCTTTTTGTTGTTGTTGTTGTTGCTTTTTTGTTGTGTTTCTTTTTCTTATTCTATTTCTTTTCTGATTTTTCCTTTTTTTGTTTCATAAAATTTAGAAACGACAACTAATTTAGTGCTATTAAATAGGTCACGGCCCCAAATATTTTGGCACTCTAAATAAGGTATTTCGCAATTGCTTTTTATTCTAAAAGCATTTTAGATAATTGTCTTATCACCTTTTTTTAATTAACTTAGTGCATTTAAATATTTTATTAAAGATGATTTCTTCACCAACATTTATTATGGGTTATTTGACACATCAGGAACAATTTAGTTTTGACTTTTGAAAACTTTAATTGTTTTGACTTTAATTCAAATTTGAATTTGGATCGGTTCTGAACTAACGCGAGATTATCAACAATAATCGAGGTGACGTGGCATCATTACCAGAGGGTTACTGTAGTTTGATTACCCGGGCGTCACAATAGTGGATGTACTAATCATATGACCGGAGATGAAGATATGTTCAATGAGCTTGCTGAAAATGACGGCCCTCGAAAATATGTCACTTTTGGTGATAATTCAAAGGGTAAGGTGGTTGGCCTTGGTAAGGTGGCCATCTCACATGATAGCTCCATACAAAATGTCATGCTCGTTGAATCCCTTGGATACAATTTACTTTCATTTTCTAGACTTGCGGATTTCGGTTTCAATGTCCTATTCACTGAAGTAGATTGCCAAGTGTTTTGTAGAGACAATCATAAAATGGTCTTTACCGGTATACGTAGATGAGATCTTTACATTGTTGATTTCACTAAAAAGGCTCAACCTAAAACTTGCTTAATTGCTAAATCTTCTAAAGGCTGGTTGTGGCATAGAAGACTAGGTCATGTTGGTATGCGAAATCTTGATAAGCTTATTAAAGGTGATCATATCCTCGGAATAAAAGATGTCATATTTGACAAGGATAGACTTTGTAGTGCTTGTCAAGCAGGAAAACAAGTTGGAGGAAGTCACCGCGCAAAGAATATTATGACCACAAGAAGACCACTCGAGCTACTTCACATGGATCTCTTCGGTCCAAATGCCTACAAGAGTCTCGGTGGTAACTCATTTGGTCTAGTCATAGTTGATGATTTTTCAAGATTTACGTGGGTGTTCTTTATTGATGACAAATCTCAGGTCCAAAGATCTTCAAAAACTTCGCTAGGAAGGCCCAAAATCAGTTTGACGTGAAGATCAAGAAGGTTCGGAGCGACAACAGAACGGAGTTCAAGAATGCAAATGTGGACACCTTTCTTGACGAAGAAGGGATTTCACACGAGTTCTCGGCTACGTACACACCTCAACAAAATGAAGTTGTTGAGAGGAAGAACCGGACTCTTATCGAGATGGCAAGAACGATGCTTGATGAGTACAAAACGCCAAAGCACTTTTGGGCGGAAGCGGTTGAGACAGCTTGTCATGCAACAAATCGCTTGTATCTTCACAAGCTACTCGGCAAGACGGCATACGAGCTCCTCACCGGTAACAAACCCCAAGTTGGATACTTTCGAGTATTCGGCTCAAAGTGCTACATTCTTGATAAGCATCGTCGTTCTAAATTTGCTCCTAAATCTCATGAAGGTTTCCTACTTGGTTATGGCTCAAACTCTCACACTTACCATGTCTACAACAATTTCACACGAAAGGTTGAAGAGACGATAGATGTGAAGTTTGATGAATCTAACGGCTCGCAAGTAGAGCAATTGCCAATTGATGTAGGAGACAAAGACCCTTCGGAAGCAATTCAAGGCTTGTCCATTGGCAAGATTCATCCAACGGAAGTGAAGGAGAGTACCTCGTCCGTCCAAGTGGAAGCTTCTACCTCACAACAAGGTGAACCAAGAGTTGATACGGAAGCATCCACAAGTGGGACACGCCAAGATGAAGAAAACGAGGAAGTACACCAAGATGAACATCAACAACCTCCTTCTCCACCACGACAAGAGAACGACAACGTCAACAATGAAGAAGGCCAAGAAGAAGCACAAGATGAAGAGGATGTTCCACCCCGACCCAAGCAAAAGCTTTCACGAGTTCGAGCAAGAATTGCCAAAGATCATCCCGTCGAGCAAATCTACAATGATATCCAAACCGGGAGAATCACTCGCTCTAAAACTCGTTTAGCTAACTTTTGTGAACATTACTCATTCATCTCTAGCATTGAACCTATGAAGGTTGAAGAAGCATTGAAGGATCCGGATTGGATAAACGCTATGCATGAAGAGCTACACAACTTTGAGAGAAATCAAGTGTGGACATTGGTCGAGAAGCCCGACAACAACCACAACATCATTGGTACCAAATGGGTGTTTCGCAACAAGCAAGATGAAGATGGACAAGTGGTTCGCAACAAAGCACGTCTCGTCGCCCAAGGCTACACACAAGTTGAAGGTATGGACTATGGTGAGACATATGCTCCCGTTGCTAGACTTGAGTCCATTTGCATCTTACTTGCTTATGCTAATCACCATGATATCACCTTGTACCAAATGGACATTAAAAGTGCTTTTCTAAATGGCAAAATTGAGGAAGAAGTTTATGTTAAGCAACCTGCTGGCTTTGTCAATCCTAAGAAACCTAATCATGTTTACAAACTTCACAAAGCTCTTTATGGTCTTAAACAAGCTCCTAGAGCATGGTATAAATGCTTGACCAAGTTCCTTATTGAAAAAGGCTTTGAAATTGGTAAAATTGATTCTACTCTTTTTACTAAAATGGTTAATGGAGAACTATTTGTGTGCCAAATTTATATTGATGATATCATATTTGGTTCAACTAACCCTCATTTTAGTGAGAAGTTTGGAAAGCTAATGTCGGAGAAGTTTGAGATGTCTATGATGAGTGAACTCAAATTCTTTCTCGGTTTGCAAATCAAGCAAACTAAGGAAGGTACCTTTGTTTCTCAAACAAAGTACACCAAGGACTTACTCAAGAAGTTCAATATGCAAGAATGCAAAGGTATGACTACACCCATGCCTACTAGTGGACATCTTGATTTAACCAAAGATGGTGAACCGGTTGATCAAAAGGTTTATCGCTCTATGATTGGTTCATTGTTATATCTATGTGCCTCACGTCCCGATATTATGCTAAGTGTGTGCATGTGTGCACGATATCAAGCTGCTCCTAAAGAATGTCATCTTAAGGCTGTGAAAAGGATAGTGAGATACTTAATCCATACACCAAATTTTGGCATTTGGTATCCTAAGAGGTCCTATTTTGATCTTGTTGGCTACTCCGATTCGGACTATGCCAGAGACAAGGTTGATAGAAAGTCCACTTCGGGTACTTGTCAATTCCTTGGTAGATCTCTTGTGTCTTGGTCTTCCAAGAAACAAAACTCGGTATCCTTATCCACCGCCGAAGCGGAATACATTGCCGTTGGTTCATGTTGTGCTCAATTACTTTGGATGACCCAAACTCTTATAGATTATGGGATATATGTGAAACATGTTCCACTGCTTTGTGACAATGGAAGGCTATTAAGATTGCTCACAACCCCGTGCAACATTCTCGAACTAAGCATATTGAAGTTCGTCATCATTTCATTCGAGATCATGTTGCCAAAGGGGACATTAACCTTAAGCATGTTCGCACCGATAAACAATTGGCGGATATATTCACTAAACCACTTGATGAGAAAGTGTTTTGCAGGTTGAGAGGTGAATTGGACATCATTAATGCTTCAAACTTGGAGTAGGAACTCCATTTGATACATGCGGGGCATGAGCCTATGACTAATCCTCGATATTTCTCTTATGATGCTATTCATATGTCTTGGATATATTTGTACCTTGCATGTTATCTAACCCATGTAGGTACTTGGTTGAATCTAAATCTATGAGAATGCAATTCACTCACATCTTGAGCAATTTCTACATCACCAAGTCTCTACACAATGGTGTGTTGGGGAACGTAGTAATTTCAAAAAATTCGTACGCACACACAAGATCATGGTGATGCATAGCAACGAGAGGGGAGAGTGTTGTCTACGTACCCTCGTAGACTGAAGCGGAAGTGTTGACGCAACGTAGAGGAAGTAGTCGTACGTCTTCCCGGTCCAACCGATCCAAGCACCGTTACTCCGGCACCTCCGAGTTTTGACACACGTACAGCTCGATGACGCACCCCGGGCTTCGATCCAGCAAAGCTTCGGGGAGGAGTTCTGTCAGCACGACGGCGTGGTGACGATCTTGATGTTCAACCGTCGCAGGGCTTCGCCTAAGCACCGCTACAATATTATCGAGGAGTATGGTGGAGGGGGGCACCGCACATGGCTAAGAGAACGATCACGAAGATCAACTTGTGTGTCTATGGGGTGCCCCCCTGCCCCCGTATATAAAGGAGTGGAGGAGGGGAGGGTCGGCCCTCTCTATGGCGTGCCCTAGGGAGTCCTACTCCCACCGGGAGTAGGATTCCCCCTTTTCTAGTCCAACTAGGAGTCCTTCCATGTAGTAGGAGTAGGAGACAAGGAAGGGGAAAAGAGAAGGGAAGGAAGGAGGGGGCGCAGCCCCTCCCCCTAGTCCAATTCGGACTAGGCCTTGGGGGGGGCGCGGCCTGCCCTAGGCAGCCCCTCTCTCTTTCCCGTATGGCCCAATAAGGCCCAATGCTTCTCCCCCGTATTCCCGTAACTCCCCGGTACTCCGAAAAATACCCGAACCACTCAGAACCTTTCCGATGTCCGAATATAGTCGTCCAATATATCGATCTTTACGTCTCGACCATTTCGAGACTCCTCGTCATGTCCCCGATCTCATCCGGGACTCCGAACTCCTTCGGTACATCAAAACTCATAAACTCATAATATAACTATCATCGAAACCTTAAGCGTGCGGACCCTACGGGTTCGAGAACAATGTAGACATGACCGAGACACGTCTCCGGTCAATAACCAATAGCGGAACCTGGATGCTCATATTGGCTCCTACATATTCTACGAAGATCTTTATCGGTCAGACCGCATAACAACATACGGTGTTCCCTTTGTCATCAGTATGTTACTTGCCCGAGATTCGATCGTCGGTATCCAATACCTAGTTCAATCTCGTTACCGGCAAGTCTCTTTACTCGTTCCGTAATACATCATCTCGCAACTAACTCATTAGTTGCATTGCTTGCAAGGCTTAAGTGATGTGCATTACCGAGAGGGCCCAGAGATACCTCTCCGACATTAGGAGTGACAAATCCTAATCTCGAAATACGCCAACCCAACAAGTACCTTCGGAGACACCTGTAGAGCACCTTTATAATCACCCAGTTACGTTGTGACGTTTGGTAGCACACAAAGTGTTCCTCCGGTAAACGGGAGTTGCATAATCTCATAGTCATAGGAACATGTATAAGTCATGAAGAAAGCAATAGCAACATACTTAAACGATCGAGTGCTAAGCTAATGGAATGGGTCATGTCAATCACAGCATTCTCCTAATGATGTGATCCCGTTAATCAAATGACAACTCATGTCTATGGCTAGGAAACATAACCATCTTTGATCAACAGGCTAGTCAAGTAGAGGCATACTAGTGACACTCTGTTTGTCTATGTATTCACACATGTATTATGTTTCCGGTTAATACAATTCTAGCATGAATAATAAACATTTATCATGATATAAGGAAATAAATAATAACTTTATTATTGCCTCTAGGGCATATTTCCTTCAGTCTCCCACTTGCATTGGAGTCAATAATCTAGTTCACATCGCCATGTGATTTAACAGCGATAGTTCACATCACCATGTGATTAACACCCATAGTTCATCATCATGTGACCAACACCCAAAGGGTTTACTAGAGTCAATAATCTAGTTCACATCGCTATGTGATTAACACCCAAAGAGTACTAAGGTGTGATCATGTTTTGTTTGTGAGAGAAGTTTAGTCAACGGGTCTGCCACATTCAGATCCGTATGTATTTTACAAATTTCTATGTCAACAATGCTCTGCACGGAGCTACTCTAGCTAATTGCTCTCACTTTCAATATGTATCCAGATTGAGACTTAGAGTCATCTAGATCAGTGTCAAAACTTGCATCGACGTAACCCTTTACGACGAACCTTTTTTCACCTCCATAATAGAGAAACATATCCTTATTCCACTAAGGATAATTTTGACCGCTGTCCAATGATCTACTCCTAGATCACTATTGTACTCCCTTGCCAAAATCAGTGTAGGGTACATAATAGATCTGGTACACAACATGGCATACTTTATAGAACCTATGTCCAAGGCATAGGGAATGACTTTCATTCTCTTTCTATCTTCTTCCGTGGTCGAGTTTTGAGTCTTACTCAATTTCACACCTTGTAACACAGGCAAGAACTCTTTCTTTGACTGCTCCATTTTGAACTACTTCAAAATCTTGTCAAGGTATGTACTCATTGAAAAAACTTAATCAAGCGTCTTGATCTATCACTATAGATCTTGATGCTCAATATGTAAGCAGCTTCATCGAGGTTTTTCTTTGAAAAACTCCTTTCAAACACTCCTTTATGCTTTGCAGAATAATTCTACATGATTTCCGATCAACAATATGTCATTCACATATACTTATCAGAAATGTTGTAGTGCTCCCACTCACTTTCTTGTAAATACAGGCTTCACCACAAGTCTGTATAAAACTATATGCTTTGATCAACTTATCAAAGTGTATATTCCAACTCCGAGATGCTTGCACCAGTCCATTGATGGATCGCTGGAGCTTGCATATTTTGTTAACACCTTTAGGATTGACAAAACCTTCTGGTTGCATCATATACAACTCTTCTTTAAGAAATCCATTAAGGAATGCAGATTTGTTTATCCATCTGCCAGATTTCATAAAATGCGGCAATTGCTAACATGATTCGGACAGACTTAAGCATAGATACGAGTGAGAAACTCTCATCGTAGTCAACACCTTGAACTTGTCGAAAAACCTTTTACGACAATTCTAGCTTTACAGATAGTAACACTACTATCAGCGTCCGTCTTCCTCTTGAAGATCCATTTATTTTCTATGGCTTCCCGATCATCGGGCAAGTCAACCAAAGTCCATACTTTGTTCTCATACATGGATCCTATCTCAGATTTCATGGCCTCAAACCATTTCGCGGAATCTGGGCTCACCATTGCTTCTTCATAGTTCGTAGGTTCATCATGGTCAAGTAACATGACCTCCAGAATAGCATTACCATACCACTCTGGTGCGGATCTCACTCTGGTTGACCTACGAGGTTCGGTAGTAACTTGATCCGAAGTTACATGATCATCATCATTATCTTCCTCACTAATTGGTGTAGTAGTCACAAGAACGGATTTCTGTGATGAACTACTTTCCAATAAGGGAGATGGTACAATTACCTTATCAAGTTTTCTACTTTCCTCCCACTCACTTCTTTCAAGAGAAACTCCTCTAGAAAGGATCCATTCTTAGCAACGAATGTCTTGCCTTTGGATCTGTGATAGAAGGTGTACCCAACATTCTCCTTTGGGTATCCTATGAAGACACATTTCTCCGATTTGGGTTTGAGCTTATCAGGACGAAAACTTTTTCACATAAGCATCACAACCCCAAACTTTAACAAACGACAACTTTGGTTTCTTGCTAAACCATAGTTCATATAGTGTCGTCTCAATGGATTTAGATGGTGCCCTATTTAACGTGAATGCAGCTGTCTCTAATGCATAACCCCAAAACGATAGTGGTAAATCGGCAAGAGACATCATAGATTGCACCATATCTAATAAAGTACGGTTACGATGTTCGGACACACCATTACACTGTGGTGTTCCAGGTGGCGTGAGTAGTGAAACTATTTCACATTGTTTTAACTGAAGGCCAAACTCATAACTCAAATATTTTACCTCTGCGATCATATCGTAGAAACTTTTATTTTCTTGTTACGATGATTCTCCACTTCACTCTGAAATTCTTTGAACTTTTCAAATGTTTCAGACTTGTGTTTCATCAAGTAGATATACCCATATCTGCTCAAATCATCTATGAAGGTCAGAAAATAATGATACTTGCCGCGAGCCTCAACACTCATCGGATGGCATACATTAGTATGTATTATTTCCAATACGTTAGTTGCTCACTCTATTGTTCCGGAGAACGGAGTCTTAGTCATCTTGCCCATGAGGCATGGTTCGCAAGCATCAAGTGATTCATAATCAAGTGATTCCAAAAGCCCATCAGCATGGAGTTTCTTCATGCGCTTTACACCAATATGACTCAAACGGCAGTGCCACAAATAAGTTGCACTATCATTATTAACTTTGCATCTTTTGGCTTCAATATTATGAATATGTGTATCACTACGATCGAGATCCAACAAACCATTTTCGTTGGTGTGTATGACCATAGAAGGTTTTATTCATGTAAACAGAACAACAATTGTTCTCTAACTTAAAAGAATAACCGTATTACAATAAACATGATCAAATCATATTCATGCTCAACGCAAACACCAAATAACACTTATTTAGGTTCAACACTAATCCCGAAAGTATAGGGAGTGTGCGATGATGATCATATCAATCTTGGAACCACTTCCAACACACATCGTCACTTCACCCTTAACTAGTCTATGTTTATTCTGCAACTTCCGTTTCGAGTTACTAATCTTAGCAACTGAACTAGTATCAAATACTGAGGGGTTGCTATAAACACTAGTAAAGTACACATCAATAACATGTATATCAAATATACTTATGTTCACTTTGCCATCCTTCTTATCCGCCAATCACTTGGGGTAGTTCCGCTTCCAGTGACCAGTCCCTTTGCAGTAGAAGCACTTAGTCTCAGGCTTAGGACCAGACTTGGGCTTCTTCACTTGAGCAACAACTTGCTTGCTGTTTTTCTTGAAGTTCCCCTTTTTTTCCCCTTTGCCCTTTTCTTGAAACTAGTGATCTTGTCAACCATCAACACTTGATGCTCTTTCTTGATTTCTACCTTCATTGATTTCATCATTATGAAAAGCTCGGGAGTCGTTTTCGTCATCCCTTGCATACTATAGTTCATCACGAACTTCTACTAACTTGGTGATGGTGACTAGAGAATTCTGTCAATCACTATCTTATCTGGAAGATTAACTCCCACTTGATTCAAGCGATTGTAGTATCCAGACAATCTAAGCACATGCTCACTAGTTGAGCGATTCTCCTCCATCTTTTAGCTATAGAACTTGTTGGAGACTTCATATCTCTCAACTCGGGTATTTGCTTGAAATATTAACTTCAACTCCTGGAACATCTCATATGGTCCATGACGTTCAAAACGTCTTTGAAGTCCCGATTCTAAGCCGTTAAGCATGGTGCACTAAACTATCAAGTAGTCATCATATTTTAGCTAGCCAAACGTTCATAACGTCTGCATCTACTCCTGCAATAGGTCTGTCACCTAGCGGTGCATCAAGGACATAATTCTTCTGTGCAGCAATGAGGATAAACCTCAGATCACGGATCCAATCCGCATCATTGCTACTAACATCTTTTCAACACAATTTTCTCTAGGAACATATCAAAATAAACACAGGGAAGCAACAACGCGAGCTCTTGATCTGCAACATAGATATGCTAATACTACCAGGACTAAGTTCATGATAAATTAAAGTTCAATTAATCATATTACTTAAGAACTCCCACTTAGATAGACATCCCTCCAATCCTCTAAGTGATCACGTGATCCAAATCAACTAAACCATAACCGATCATCACGTGAAATGGAGTAGCTTTCAATGGTGAACATCACTATGTTGATCATATCTACTATATGATTCACGCTCGACCTTTCGGTCTCCGTATTCCGAGGCCATGTCTGCATATGCTAGGCTCGTCAAGTTTAACCCGAGTATTCTGCGTGTGCAAAACTGGCTTGCACCCGTTGTAGATGGACGTAGAGCTTATCACACCCGATCATCACGTGGTGTCTGGGCACGACGAACTTTGGCAACGGTGCATACTCAGGGAGAACACTTCTTGATAATTAGTGAGAGATCATCTTAAAATGCTACCGTCAATCAAAGCAGGATAAGATGCATAAAAGATAAACATCACATGCAATCAATATAAGTGATATGATATGGCCATCATCATCTTGTGCTTGTGATCTCCATCTCTGAAGCACCTCCCTGATTGCCATCGTCACCGGCGCGACACCTTGATCTCCATCGTAGCATCGTTGTCGTTTCGCCAATCTTATGCTTCTACGACTATCGCTACCGCTTAGTGATAAAGTAAAGCATTACAGGGCGATTGCATTGCATACAATAAAGCGACAACCATATGGCTCCTACCAGTTGCCGACAACTCGGTTACAAAATATGATCATCTCATACAATAAAATTTAGCATCATGCCTTGACCATATCACATCACAACATGCCCTGCAAAAACAAGTTAGACGTCCTCTACTTTGTTTGTTGCAAGTTTTACGTGGCTGCTACGGGCTTAAGCAAGAACCAATCTTACCTACGCATCAAAACCACAACGATAGTTTGTCAAGTTGGTGCTGTTTTAACCTTCGCAAGGACCGGGCGTAGCCACACTCGGTTCAACTAAAGTTGGAGAAACTGACACCCGCCAGCCACCTGTGTGCAAAGCACGGCGGTAGAACCAGTCTCGCATAAGCGTACGCGTAATGTCGGTCCGGGCCGCTTCATCCAACAATACCGCCGAACCAAAGTATGACATGCTGGTAAGCAGTATGACTTATATCGCCCACAACTCACTTGTGTTCTACTCGTGCATATAACATCAAACCATAAAACCTAGGCTCGGATGCCACTGTTGGGGAACGTAGTAATTTCAAAAAAAAATCTACGCACACACAAGATCATGGTGATGCATAGCAACGAGAGGGGAGAGTGTTGTCTACATACCCTCGTAGACCGAAGCGGAAGCGTTGACGCAATGTAGAGGAAGTAGTCGTATGTCTTCCCGGTCCAACCGATCCAAGCACCGTTACTCCGGCACCTCCGAGTTCTTGACACACGTACAGCTCAATTGATGCACCCCGGGCTTCGATCCAGCAAAGCTTCGGGAGGAGTTCTGTCGGCAAGACGGCGTGGTGACGATCTTGATGTTCAACCGTCGTAGGGCTTCGCCTAAGCACCGCTACAATATTATCGAGGAGTATGGTGGAGGGGGGCACCGCACACGGCTAAGAGAACGATCACGAAGATCAACTTGTGTGTCTATGGGGTGCCCCCCTGCCCCCGTATATAAAGGAGTGGAGGAGGGGAGGGCCGGCCCCCTCTATGGCGCGCTCTAGGGAGTCCTACTCCCATCAGGAGTAGGATTCCCCCTTTCCTAGTCCAACTAGGAGTCCTTCCATGTAGTAGGAGTAGGAGACAAGGAAGGGGAAAAGAGAAGGGAAGGAAGGAGGGGGCGCAGCCCCTCCCCCTAGTCCAATTCGGACTAGGCCTTGGGGGGCGCGCGGCCTGCCCTAGGCAGCCCCTCTTTCTTTCCCGTATGGCCCAATAAGGCCCAATACTTCTCCCCCGTATTCCCGTAACTCCCCGGTACTCCGAAAAATACCCGAACCACTCAGAACCTTTCCGATGTCCGAATATAGTCGTCCAATATATCGATCTTTACGTCTCAACCATTTCGAGACTCCTCGTCATGTCCCCGATCTCATCCGGGACTCCGAACTCCTTCGGTACATCAAAACTCATAAACTCATAATGTAACTGTCATCGAAACCTTAAGCGTGCGGACCCTACGGGTTCGAGAACAATGTAGACATGACCGAGACACGTCTCCGGTCAATAACCAATAGCGGAACCTGGATGCTCATATTGGCTACTACATATTCTACGAAGATCTTTATCGGTCAGACCGCATAACAACATACGGTGTTCCCTTTGTCATCGGTATGTTACTTGCCCGAGATTCGATCGTCGGTATCCAATACCTAGTTCAATCTCGTTACCGGCAAGTCTATTTACTCGTTCTGTAATACATCATCTCGCAACTAACTCATTAGTTGCATTACTTGCAAGGCTTAAGTGATGTGCATTACCGAGAGGGCCCAGAGATACCTCTCCGACATTCGGAGTGACAAATCCTAATATCGAAATATGCCAACCCAACAAGTACCTTCAGAGACACCTGTAGAGCACCTTTATAATCACCCAGTTACATTGTGACGTTTGGTAGCACACAAAGTGTTCCTCCGGTAAACGGGAGTTGCATAATCTCATAGTCATAGGAACATGTATAAGTCATGAAGAAAGCAATAGCAACATACTTAAACGATCGAGTGCTAAGCTAACGGAATGGGTCATGTCAATCACAGCATTCTCCTAATGATGTGATCCCGTTAATCAAATGACAACTCATGTCTATGGCTAGGAAACATAACCATCTTTGATCAACAGGCTAGTCAAGTAGAGGCATACTAGTGACACTCTGTTTGTCTATGTATTCACACATGTATTATGTTTCCGGTTAATACAATTCTAGCATGAATAATAAACATTTATCATGATATAAGGAAATAAATAATAACTTTATTATTGCCTCTAGGGCATATTTCCTTCATGGTGGTTGAAGACAAGGAAGCACGAAATTATTCAAACATATCCTTTGGCAAATTCTATTTGAGTCCAATGATTGTCATTTTGGATACACAAGTGCTCTTCCTTGCAAAGCTAACCCATGTAGGTAGATGAACTCAAACTCCAAGTGGTGCTCCCAACTCTTGATGAACTACATCAACCTTGAGCAACATACACAAGTTCGACTACATGTGCAAGATCAACACCACCACCCAAGGTATGTTATTCCATCTTAGAGAAGCTTTACTCCAAGTCATGAGCCAAAGCAACTCGACAAGATGTGAATACATCAAAATGCTTAAACGAAAAATGGTAACCCCATTTTGAGCTTAAACGATGAGTATGACCTATGATCAAGTGCTCTCACTTGACTCCTAAGTCATTATACTCTAACATAGGTGACTTTGTCGCCGACCATCTCTAGATGAAGTTCTCTTGTGTCTCTCCGTGCTTTTGTCTTTTGCATATTTGTTTCCCCTTTCACACAAAAAAACTTCATCTAGATCTTTTAGTTTCTTTTCTTTGCTTTTTGTTCTGCATTTTCTGCATCCAATTCATTGCAAATCTTTCAGTTAATTCCTTGCAAATCCTTGTGAGATCTTACTTGTCTAGTGAGCTAAGGTGACAAGTAGTTTCACTCTGATGAACTCGGTCCCA
Source organism: Aegilops umbellulata (assembly GCA_032464435.1). NCBI lineage: Eukaryota > Viridiplantae > Streptophyta > Magnoliopsida > Poales > Poaceae > Aegilops > Aegilops umbellulata. The sequence continues at coordinate 97,535,904 of CP136060.1, forward strand.
CCGGTTTGTTTTCACCGAAACCTTTCGGTGCAACCGAAGCACACAACTCGGAGTCACCGATTCCACCAGAGGACAACCAACTTGCCACTTATTCCTGATTTCTGTTTGCTCCAGCTCCACTTAATGATTCTTGTCCTCTACCAGCATCATATTAGACTTGCTGCTTTGCTCTGTGACTCAAGGACCAACCCATTTGTATCACATGTCCAGAAGAGCCCTTCTTGGAAATTGATGTCAAAGGGGGAGAGAGAGATCACATCAAAGCTTAATCTTTCCTATAGGGGGAGAAAGAGAGAATAATCAGGGGGAGAGAAAGTAATATCATCAAAGACCCTAGATGCTTGGTGTTCAAGAGGAGAGATGTCACATGTCTTTAAGAGGGGAAAGACATGTTTGTTTGCTTGCTTTAGCTCAAGCTCTGTTGTTTCTTTTCTGTTGCTCTGATTTTCTGTTCCCTATCTTCTCCCAATATCCCATGCAGATTCAGGGGGAGCAAGACATCTAAGGGAAGGAAATCTCTAATTTTATTGCATATATTTACCTTTGGGGACATGTCTATATCCACTGTGGTACTTAGTACTCACTCTACATGTCATCCCAGTCTTGGTTCTCTTGTGGTTTCTCTTGTTTGCTCTGGTCGGTAGGTGTATCTGTGTTATTTAACCTTGTTTGCGCAGGTTCATCCCAGCCTAAGCCGACTCAAGACCACAAGGTAAGTATATGCATCACTGTCATGTGAATGAGAAGTTCTTGCAGATGTACATAATGTTTGCAAGAATGACTCATGAGCATGAAGGTACATTTCTCACATTCACATCATTTACTCTGATGCATATAGCCAAGATACATGTAACGCATTGCTTACTCTGTCATGTTTACGCATTTACATGCTCCTATACTCAATATTCACATGATTGCATACATGTAGGGGGAGCCTATGCTTGTTACATGTCTTTCCAAAGCTTTACTTGCAATTGTTGTCATCAATTACCAAAAAGGGGGAGATTGAAAGCACAAGTGCTCCCTGGGTGGTTTTGGTAATTAATGTCAACATATCTCTTGTTGGACTAACACTTTTACCTAGTATGTTTCAGATAAGTTCAACAATGGAGTGGCATGGACTAGAGGATGTGGAACCCCATCAAGATGCTAAGGACAAAGTATTGGCTCAAGTTTAAGATCAAGACTCTTCATTTTCTATTTTAGTGATCCAAGATCACATTGAGTCTATAGAAAAATCCAATACTATCCAGAGGGGATGAGGTGTTGCTTAATGGCTTGCTTGCTCAAAGTGCTTAGTGATATGCTCCAAAATCCTCAACTACTTTCCCACATCCACATATGACCTAAACCAAAAGTCAAACTCGGCCCCATCGATTCTTTCTATCCGGCGCCACCGAGTTTCAGATGTCATAGCCACTGCCACAAACCCTAGCAAATCGGTTTCACTGATAGGGATCTCGGTCTCACCGAGATGGGATTGTAATCTCTCTGTGTATGTCCATTACCAAAATCGGTCTCACCGAGTTTGAGAAATCGGTACTACCGAGATTACAATGCAAATCCTCTGGTTAGCTCATCACCAAAATCGGTCCCACCGAGTTTGTGTAATCGGTCTCACCGAGATGGGATTGTAATCTCTTTGTGTATGTCCATTACCAAAATCGGTCTCACCGAGTTTGAGCAATCGGTACTACCGAGATTACAATGCAAATCCTCTGGTTAGCTCATCACCAAAATCGGTCCCACCGAGTTTGTGTAATCGGTCTCACCGAGTTTGCCTGACCAACTCTCTGGTTTGCTTATTACCAAAATCGGTCCCACCGAGTTTGTGTAATCGGTCACACCGAGATTACGTTATGCCCTAACCCTAACCATATCGGTCCTACCGAGTTGCATCTCAGTCCCACCAAAAATCCTAACGGTCACTAGGTTTGCTGAATCGGTCCGACCGAGTTTAACGATTCGTTCCTGTTGGGGAACGTTGCAGAAAATTAAAAATTTTCCTACGGTTTCACCAAGATCCATCTATGAGTTCATCTAAGCAACGAGTCAAGGGAGAGAGATTGCATCTACATACCACTTTGTAGATCGCGAGCGGAAGCGTTTTAACGAACGGGGATGAGGTAGTCGTACACGACGTGATCCAAATCACCGGAGATCCTAGCACCGAAAGGACGGCACCTCCGCCTTCAACACACGTACAGTCAGCATAACGTCTCCTTCTTCTTGATCCAGCAAGGCAAAGGAGAGGTTGGGGAAGATAGCTCCAACAGCAGCACAACGGCGTGGTGATGGTGGAACTACAGTACTCCGGCAGGGCTTCGCCGTGCTCAACGGAGGAGGAGGAGGTGTTGGGGAGGGAGAGAGAGGCGCCAGGAGCAAGGGTGCGCTGCCCCCCTCCCCTCCCCCTTTATATAGTCCCCTAGGGGGGGCGCTGGCCCTAGGAGATGCAATCTCCTAGGGGGGCGGCGGCCAAGGGTGGGGCTTGCCCCCCAAGCAAGGGGGCGCCCCCCCCTCTTTAGGGTTCCCCCCCCTTAGGCGCATGGGCCTCTAGGGGCTGGTTACCCTTGGCCCATGCAGGCCAAGGCGCACCCCCTAGATCCCATGTGCCCCCCCGAGGCAGGTGGCCCCACCCGGTGGACCCCCCGGGACCCTCCGGTGGTCCCGGTATAATACCGATAACCCCGAAACTTGTCCCGATGGCCGAAACAACAGTTTCTATATATAATTCTTTACCTCCGGACCATTCCGAAACTCCTCGTGACGTCCGGGATCTCATCCGGGACTCCGAACAACATTCGGGTTACTGCTTATACATATCTTCACAACCCTAGCGTCACCGAACCTTAGGTGTGTAGACCCTACGGGTTCGGGAGACATGCAGACATGACCGAGACGGCTCTCGGGCAATAACCAACAGTGGGATCTGGATACCCATGTTGGCTCCCACATGCTCCACGATGATCTCATCGGATGAACCACGATGTCGAGGATTCAATTAATCCCGTATACGATTCCCTTTGTCAATCGGTATTTTACTTGCCCGAGATTCGATCGTCGGTATCCCAATACCTCGTTCAATCTCGTTACCGGCAAGTCACTTTTCTCGTACCGTAATGCATGATCCCGTGATCAAACACTTTGATCACATTGAGCTCATTATGATGATGCATTGCCGAGAGGGCTCGGTGATACCTCTCCGTCAAGCGGAGTGACAAATCCCAGTCTCGATCCGTGTCAACCCAACAGACACTTTCAGAGATACCCGTAGTATACCTTTATAGTCACCCAGTTACGTTGTGACGTTTGGCACACCCAAAGCACTCCTACGGTATCCGGGGGTTACACGATCTCATGGTCTAAGGAAAGGATACTTGACATTGGAAAACTCTAGCAAACGAACTATGCGATCTTATGCTATGTTTAGGATTGGGTCTCGTCCATCACATCATTCTCCTAATGATGTGATCTCGTTATCATTGACATCCAATGCCCATAGTCAGGAAACCATGACTATCTGTTGATCAACAAGCTAGTCAACTAGAGGCTTACTAGGGACACGTTGTTGTCTATTATTCACACATGTATTACAATTTCCGGATAACACAATTATAGCACGAATAAAGACAATTATCATGAACAAGGAAATATAATAATGATGCTTTTATTATTGCCTCTAGGGCATATTTCCAACAGTCTCCCACTTGCACTAGAGTCAATAATCTAGTTACATTGTGATGAATCGAACACCCATAGAGTTCTGGTGCTGATCATGTTTTGCCTTAGGGAGAGGTTTAGTCAACGGATATGCGACATTCAGATCCGTGTGCACTTTACAAATTTCTATGTCTCCATCTTGAACATTTTCACGAATGGAGTTGAAGCGACGCTTGATGTGCCTGGTCTTCTTGTGAAACCTGGGCTCCTTGGCAAGTGCAATAGCTCCAGTGTTGTCACAGAAGAGTTTGATTGGCCCCGACGCATTGGGTATGACTCCGAGGTCGGTGATGAACTCCTTCACCCAAATTGCTTCATGTGCTGCCTCCGAGGCTGCCATGTACTCCGCTTCACATGTAGATCCCGCCACAACGCTCTGCTTGCAACTGCACCAGCTTACTGCCCCACCATTCAAAATATACACATATCCGGTTTGTGACTTAGAGTCATCCAGATCTGTGTCGAAGCTAGCGTCGACGTAACCTTTTACGACGAGCTCTTCGTCACCTCCATAAACGAGAAACATTTCCTTAGTCCTTTTCAGGTACTTCAGGATATTCTTGACCGCTGTCCAGTGTTCCTTGCCGGGATTACTTTGGTACCTACCTACCAAACTTACGGCAAGGTTTACATCAGGTCTGGTACACAGCATGGCATACATAATAGAACCTATGGCTGAGGCATAGGGGATGACACTCATCTCTTCTATATCTTCTGTCGTGGTCGGACATTGAGCTGAGCTCAATTTCACACCTTGTAACACAGGTAAGAACCCTTTCTTAGATTGATCCATATTGAACTTCTTCAATATCTTATCAAGGTATGTGCTTTGTGAAAGACCTATGAGGCGTCTGATCTATCTCTATAGATCTTGATGCCTAATATATAAGCAGCTTCTCCAAGGTCCTTCATTGAAAAACTCTTATTCAAGTAGGCCTTAATGCTGTCCAAGAGTTCTATATCATTTCCCATCAAAAGTATGTCGTCTACATATAATATGAGAAATGCTACAGAGCTCCCACTCACTTTCTTGTAAACGCAGGCTTCTCCATAAGTCTGCGTAAACCCAAACGCTTTGATCATCTCATCAAAGCGAATGTTCCAACTCCGAGATGCTTGCACCAGCCCATAAATCGAGCGTTGGAGCTTGCACACCTTGTCAGCATTCTTAGGATTGACAAAACCTTCCGGCTGCATCATATACAATTCTTCCTTAAGGAAACCATTAAGGAATGCCGTTTTGACGTCCATTTGCCATATTTCATAATCGTAGAATGCGGCAATTGCTAACATGATTCGGACGGACTTCAGCTTCGCTACCGGTGAGAAAGTCTCATCGTAGTCAATTCCTTGAACTTGTCGATAACCCTTAGCGACAAGCCGAGCTTTATAGATGGTCACATTACCATCCGCGTCTGTCTTCTTCTTAAAGATCCATTTATTTTCTATGGCTCGCCGTTCAACGGGCAAGTCAGTCAAAGTCCATACTTCGTTTTCATACATGGATCCTATCTCGGATTTCATGGCTTCCAGCCATTTGTCGGAATCCGGGCCCGCCATTGCTTCCTCATAGTTCGAAGGTTCACCATTGTCTAACAACATGATTTCCAAGACAGGGTTGCTGTACCACTCTGGTGCGGAATGTGTCCTTGTGGACCTTCGAATTTCAGTAGGAACTTGATTAGAAGTATCTTGATCATCATCATTAATTTCCTCTCTAGTCGGTGCAGGCACCTCAGAAACGTTTTCTTGAGTTTCGCCATTTTCCGGTTCAAGAGGTAACACTTCATCAAGTTCTACTTTCCTCCCACTTACTTCTTTCGAGAGAAACTCTTTCTCTAGAAAGGATACATTCTTGGCAACAAAGATCTTGCCTTCGGATCTGAGGTAGAAGGTATACCCAATAGTTTCTTTAGGGTATCCTATGAAGACGCATTTTTCCGACTTGGGTTCGAGCTTTTCAGGTTGAAGTTTCTTGACATAAGCATCGCATCCCCAAACTTTTAGAAACGACAGCTTAGGTTTCTTCCCAAACCATAATTCATACGGTGTCGTCTCAACGGATTTCGACGGAGCCCTATTTAAAGTGAATGGGGCAGTCTCTAAAGCATAGCCCCAAAAAGATAGCGGTAAGTCGGTAAGAGACATCATAGATCGCACCATATCTGATAGAGTGCGATTATGACGTTCGGACACACCATTACGCTGAGGTGTTCCAGGCGGCGTGAGTTGTGAAACTATTCCACATTTTCTTAAGTGTGTGCCAAATTCATGACTCAAGTATTCTCCTCCACGATCTGATCGTAGAAACTTGATCTTTCTATCACGTTGATTTTCAACCTCACTCTGAAATTCCTTGAACTTTTCAAAGGTATCAGACTTGTGTTTCATTAAGTAGATATACCCATATATACTCAAGTCATCAGTGAGGGTGAGAACATAACGATAGCCACCGCGAGCCTCAACACTCATTGGACCGCACACATCGGTATGTATGATTTCCAATAAGTTGGTTGCTCGCTCCATTGTTCCTGAGAACGGAGTCTTGGTCATTTTACCCATGAGGCATGGTTCGCACGTGTCAAATGATTCATAATTAAGAGACTCTAAAAGTCCATCTGCATGGAGCTTCTTCATGCGTTTGATACCTATGTGACCAAGACGGCAGTGCCACAAATATGTGGGACTATTGTTATCAACTTTAACTCTTTTGGTACTCACACTATGAATATGTGTATCATCACGTACGAGATTCATTAAGAATAAACCATTAACCATCGGAGCATGACCATAAAACATATCTCTCATATAAATAGAACAACCATTATTCTCGAATTTAAATGAGTAGCCATCTCGAATTAAACGAGATCCAGATACAATGTTCATGCTCAAACTTGGCACTAAATAACAATTATTGAGGTTTAAAACTAATCCCGTAGGTAAATGTAGAGGTAGCGTGCCGACGGCGATCACATCGACCTTGGAACCATTCCCGACGCGCATCATCACCTCGTCCTTCGCCAGTCTTCGTTTATTCCGCAGCTCCTGTTTTGAGTTACAAATGTGAGCAACTGCACCGGTATCAAATACCCAAGAGCTACTACGAGTACTGGTAAGGTACACATCAATTACATGTATATCACATATACCTTTTGTTTTGCCGGCCTTCTTGTCCGCTAAGTATTTGGGGCAGTTCCGCTTCCAGTGACCACTTCCCTTGCAATAAAAACACTCAGTCTCGGGCTTGGGTCCATTCTTTGTCTTCTTCTCGGCAACTTGCTTACCGGGTGCGGCAACTTCCTTGCCGTCCTTCTTGAAGTTCTTTTTACCCTTGCCCTTCTTGAACTTAGTGGTTTTATTCACCATCAACACTTGATGCTCCTTCTTGATTTCTACCTCTGCTGATTTCAGCATAGCATATACCTCAGGAATGGTCTTTACCATCCCCTGCATATTGTAGTTCATCACAAAGCTCTTGTAGCTAGGTGGAAGCGACTGGAGGATTCTGTCAATGACCGCTTCATCCGGGAGATTAACTTCCAGTTGAGTCAAGCGGTTGTGCAACCCAGACATTTTGAGTATGTGTTCACTGACAGAGCTATTTTCCTCCATCTTACAGCTAAAGAATTTGTCGGAGACTTCATATCTCTCGACCCAGGCATGAGCTTGGAAAACCATTTTCAGCTCTTCGAACATCTCATATGCTCCATGTCTCTCAAAACGCTTTTGGAGCCCCGGTTCTAAGCTGTAAAGCATGCCGCACTGAACGAGGGAGTAATCATCGCAGCGTGACTGCCAAGCGTTCATAACGTCTTGTTCTGCAGGGAGAATAGGTGCGTCACCCAGCGGTGCTCGTAGCACATAATCTTTCTTGGCAGCTATGAGGATGATCCTCAGGTTCCGGACCCAGTCCGTATAGTTGCTGCCATCGTCTTTCAGCTTGGTTTTCTCTAGGAACGCGTTGAAGTTGAGGACTACGTTGGCCATTTGATCTACAAGACATATTGTAAATATTTTAGACTAAGTTCATGATAATAAAGTTCATTTAATCAAATTATTTAATGAACTCCCACTTAGATAGACATCCCTCTTCTAGTCATCTAAGTATTACATGATCCGAGTCAACTAGGCCGTGTCCGATCATCACGTGAGACGGACTAGTCAACATCGGTGAACATCTTCATGTTGATCGTATCTTGTATACGACTCATGCTCGACCTTTCGGTCTTCTGTGTTCTGAGGCCATGTCTGTACATGCTAGGCTCGTCAAGTCAACCTAAGTGTTTGCATGTGTAAATCTGTCTTACACCCGTTGTATGTGAACGTTAGAATCTATCACACCCGATCATCACGTGGTGCTTCGAAACAACAAACTGTCGCAACGGTGCACAGTTAGGGGGAACACTTCTTGAAATTATTATGAGGGATCATCTTATTTACTACCGTCGTTCTAAGTAAACAAGATGCAAAACATGATAAACATCACATGCAATCAAATAATAGACGTGACATGATATGGCCAATATCACATAGCTCCTTTGATCTCCATCTTGGGGCTCCATGATCATCTTGTCACCGGCTTGACACCATGATCTCCATCATCGTGTCTCCATGAAGTTGCTCGCCAACTATTACTTCTACTACTATGGCTAACGCGTTTAGCAATAAAGTAAAGTAATTTACATGGCGTTTCTCAATGACACGCAGGTCATACAAAAAATAAATACAACTCCTATGGCTCCTGCCGGTTGTCATACTCATCGACATGCAAGTCGTGATTCCTATTACAATAGCATGAACATCTCATACATCACATATAGATCATTCATCATTCATCACAACTTTGGCCATATCATATCACAAAGCACTTGCTGCAAAAACAAGTTAGACGTCCTCTAATTGTTGTTGCAAGTTTTACGTGGCTGAATTAGGGTTCTAGCAAGAACGTTTTCTTACCTACGTGAAAGCCACAATGTGATTTGTCAACTTCTATTTACCCTTCATAAGGACCCTTTTCATCGAATCTGCTATAACTAAAGTGGGAGAGACAGACACCCGCCAGCCACCTTATGCAACTAGTGCATGTTAGTCGGTGGAACCGGTCTCACGTAAGAGTACGTGTAAGGTTGGTCTGGGCCGCTTCATCCCACAATACCGCTGAAGCAAGATAAGACTAGTAGCGGCAAGAAAGTTGACAACATCTACGCCCACAACAAATTGTGTTCTACTCGTGCAATAGAGAACTACGCATAGACCTAGCTCATGATGCCACTGTTGGGGAACGTTGCAGAAAATTAAAATTTTTCCTACGGTTTCACCAAGATCCATCTATGAGTTCATCTAAGCAACGAGTCAAGGGAGAGAGATTGCATCTACATACCACTTTGTAGATCGTGAGCGGAAGCGTTCAACAAACGGGGATGAGGTAGTCGTACACGACGTGATCCAAATCACCGGAGATCCTAGCACCGAAAGGACGGCACCTCCGCGTTCAACACACGTACGGTCAGCGTAACGTCTCCTTCTTCTTGATCCAGCAAGGCAGAGGAGAGGTTGGGGAAGATAGCTCCAGCAGCAGCACGACGGCGTGGTGATGGTGGAACTACAGTACTCCGGCAGGGCTTCGCCGTGCTCAACGGAGGAGGAGGAGGTGTTGGGGAGGGAGAGAGAGGCGCCAGGAGCAAGGGTGCGTTGCCCCCCTCCCCTCCCCCTTTATATAGTCCCCTAGGGGGGCGCCGGCCCTAGGAGATGCAATCTCCTAGGGGGGCAGCGGCCAAGGGTGGGGCTTGCCCCCCAAGCAAGGGGGCGCCCCCCCTCTTTAGGGTTTCCCCACCCCCCTTAGGCGCATGGGCCTCTAGGGGCTGGTTCCCCTTGGCCCATGCAGGCCAAGGCGCACCCCCTAGAGCCCATGTGGCCCCCCGAGGCAGGTGGCCCCACCCGGTGGACCCCCCGGGACCCTCCGGTGGTCCCGGTACAATACCGATAACCCCAAAACTTGTCCCGATGGCCGAAACAGCACTTTCTATATATAATTCTTTACCTCCGGACCATTCCGAAACTCCTCGTGACATCCGGGATCTCATCCGGGACTCCGAACAACATTCGGGTTACTGCTTATACATATCTTCACAACCCTATCGTCACCGAACCTTAAGTGTGTAGACCCTACGGGTTCGGGAGACATGCAGACATGACCGAGACGGCTCTCGGGCAATAACCAACAGCGGGATCTGGATACCCATGTTGGCTCCCACATGCTCCACGATGATCTCACCGGATGAACCACGATGTCGAGGATTCAATTAATCCCGTATACGATTCCCTTTGTCAATCGGTATTTTACTTGCCCGAGATTCGATCGTCGGTATCCCAATACCTCGTTCAATCTCGTTACCGGCAGGTCACTTTTCTCGTACCGTAATGCATGATCCCGTGATCAAACACTTTGATCACATTGAGCTCATTATGATGATGCATTACCGAGAGGGCCAAGTGATACCTCTCCGTCAAGCGGAGTGACAAATCCCAGTCTCGATCCGTGTCAACCCAACAAACACTTTCAGAGATACCCGTAGTATACCTTTATAGTCACCCAGTTACGTTGTGACGTTTGGCACACCCAAAGCACTCCTACGGTATCCGGGAGTTACATGATCTCATGGTCTAAGGAAAGGATACTTGACATTCGAAAACTCTAGCAAACGAACTATGCGATCTTATGCTATGTTTAGGATTGGGTCTCGTCCATCACATCATTCTCCTAATGATGTGATCTCGTTATCATTGACATCCAATGCCCATAGTCAGGAAACCATCACTATCTGTTGATCAACGAGCTAGTCAACTAGAGGCTTACTAGGGATACGTTGTTGTCTATTATTCACACATGTATTACGATTTCCGGATAACACAATTATAGCACGAATAAAGACAATTATCATGAACAAGGAAATATAATAATAATGCTTTTATTATTGCCTCTAGGGCATATTTCCAACAGTTCCCATCGAGTTTGGCAGATTGTGTGTAATGGTTAGATTTTGTGTGGAGGCTATATATACCCCTCCACCCACTCTTCATTCGTGGAGAGAGCCATCAGAACATACCTACACTTCCAATACACATTTTCTGAGAGAGAGCTACCTACTCATGTGTTGGGCTCAAGATATTCCATTCCTACCATATGAATCTTGATCTCTAGCCTTCCCCAAGTTGCTTTCCACTCAAATCTTCTTTCTACCAAATTCAAATCATGTGAGAGAGAGTTGAGTGTTGGGGAGACTATCATTTGAAGCACAAGAGCAAGGAGTTCATCATCAACACACCATTTGTTACTTCTTGGAGAGTGGTGTCTCCTAGATTGGCTAGGTGTCACTTGGGAGCCTCCGACAAGATTGTGGAGTTGAACCAAGGAGTTTGTAAGGGCAAGGAGATCGCCTACTTCGTGAAGATCTACCGCTAGTGAGGCAAGTCCTTCGTGGGCGACGGCCATGATGGAATAGACAAGGTTGCTTCTTCGTGGACCCTTCGTGGGTGGATCCCTCCATGGACTCGCGCAACCGTTACCCTCCGTGGGTTGAACTCTCCATCAACATGGATGTACGATAGCACCACCTATCGGAACCACACCAAAAACATCCGTGTCTCCAATTGCGTTTCAATACTCCAAACCCTTCCCTTTACATTCTTGCAAGTTGCATGCTTTACTTTCCGCTGCTCATATACTCATTGCATGCTTGCGTGATATGTATTGTGTTTGTTAAACTTGTGCTTAAACTCAACCTAAATTTAAGAATATTAAAAACTCCAACTTTTAGCACTTAGTGTCTAATCACCCCCCCCCCCCCTCTAGACACCTCTTCTCGATCCTTTCACCTATGAAGAAGGCCCAGTGCCTGTGAAGATCGCCGCCCGTGACACTCTCACGTAATAATAAGTGGGGTTGTACACGCCCCGGAGTCTCAGGAGTGCCGCCCTCGGGCCTTGGGGGATCCCTCCCACGTCTTAGTGGCAGCACTTAGCTCTGCGCTGGTGAGAAGACTTGAAGACTAGACTAGGTGCCAGACGTGGCTTTTCATTTTCTTTCCGTAGTTGGCTCGCCTCCTTTTAATTGAAGTTTGCTTCTGGTGTTCCTTGCTGGTTTGGTTCCATCGCCTTTTTGCCGCTATTTCCAGCTCCAGTTTAACCTGTTTTCTCTCTCGCACGCATACCTCGCGAGGGGGTTAGGCAGGTGCCCTCGCGAGCGTTTTTCTCTTTCCTCTGCCCTTTGTCTTTTTCCGCGAGGCATCCTCATTCGAGCACACAAGCTGGCGCACCTCTCCTAATCCGTGCCCCTCGGGTATCGCGATACGAAGCGCCGGGTCAAGGCTCGGGTAAACGATAAGCCTCCTAGCGACGCTCCTAACGAGTTTTTTGCAGTCCCCTAGCGCCCGCCAAGTCAAGGAAGGCCTTCACAGGCACCAGGAAGCAGGTCCCTCGCAAAGAGAAGGCTGCCCCAAACGTGTAAGTTACCTCTACACGAAATAACGACACAGCACGGAAACAACAAGCATAGCATAATGATTAAGAAAACATAGTTCGATACACGCCCCTCCGGGGCCCATACTAGTTTCTTTCTGATGCAGGAAGGAAAGGAAGAACAAATAAAAGTGGCGCCTGCCCCTACAGCGGTCCACGGGGGCAGGCTCCTGGCACCATCTTGAGCTCAGCCGGACCCCTCCTCGTGCTTCACGGAGGCGCGGCTACAAGACGACCCGCTACCTCCCTCAAAGCGGGCACGACGGCATGGCGGCTGGTCGTAGCCACCGCTGTTGGAGCTGCTGCCGGGGGAAGAGCCGTCGAAACTGGACGAGACGCGGTCGGCACCAAGGGCGGGTTCGCCCTCATCCTCGTCACGACGTCGCCCAGGCCGAGCACCTCCTCGTCGTCGTTCACCTCGGGGCAGCACCCGGCGCGGCGACCATCTTCCCCAAACACCCTCACATAGAGGGTCACGTCACCGTCGTACCTAAAATGGAGGGAGCACCGCCTACCCAGGCCGCGCGCGTGGGCGAACGTCTGCCAGCCGCGGGCCAAAGCTATGTTGCTTACGGCGGAGACCTCGACCACGACCCAAGAAGCCCTGCTGTAGCAATCGTCCGCCTGCAGCCAGAGCCCGCCTGGACCAGAGGCTGGTAGCTCGTCGACGAAGAAACGCGGGAGCTGAAGCCAGTTGTCGGCCGGGTTTTCCGACCAGACGACGAACTCCGGCAGCACCTCCGCCGAGTGGAAGCGTGGCCGGGGAGGCCGCGCAACCACGGCACGTCTCCCTTCATCAACAGGGTTGTCATGACCAGAGCGACCCTTGCCACGCGCAGCGGCGCCACCACGAGAACGGAAGGCCGCAGTGGGGGTCGCGGTGTGCTTCCGGGGACGGCCACGTCCATGCTTGGGCGCCAGAGAGCCAGGCCCCTCGCGAGGGGACTTCCCCTTCTCCGCGGTAGAGAACCTCTTCGACGGCTCCATTGGTGTCGCTGCTAGCAGTGGAGCAAGGAGGAAGAAGCAAGCGGAATGGGAAGAGATGGGCAATGGTGGCTCCGCCCCCCTCCCCATTTATAGCAGGAGAAGGCAAACCAGCACCCCCCATGATCATAGGTAATGATGGTTTTTCCTTGCATGTCGCAAGGACTTGTCAAGTCAAGCAGTTGCCGAGGCAGCGTGGGGAAGCAGAGACGCACACGTCCAATCAACCGCCACGCGTTGGCCAAGGCCGCAGGCTATTGGGGCCCGCGGCGCTCCGCCCTTGACCTTTGGCTTCGCCTCGAAGCCAAGCCCGAGCACGCCTTGGGCCCGGGGGCTACTGTCAGCGTTCTGGGAACGGGGGTCCCTAGACTTGCCTGCCTGCGGCCCACGGCGTGGCTCTGCAAGCGGGCCCGTACGGCCCATCTTCGCCAACAAACATCCAAGACCCTCACGAGGGGCCAAGCCTCGCGAGGCGGACGACACAAGATCCCTTCGGGAGCGGCCTCATCAGGTTGGCTCGCGAGGGGTGGAGAGATCAAGGCGAGACAAACCTTGCGAGGTTCTCGTGACGTGAGCCATGACGACTGAGACCAGACATGCGCCAGGCGGGCGCCAGCGCGCACAGTGTCCTTGTTTCCTCTTTGGTGCTAAGGAGGCAAGCGCAGGCGCGGAGTACCGAGGCGTCAAGCAAAGGTTTCCATATCAGTGCAACAAGACCAAGACCAGCGGGACGGCAAGATGGAGGTCACCATGGAGCCCAAGGCGGCGTCACCACTAGAGCCTTTTGCAGGCGAAGACTGCTTTTGTCAGGATAAGCTATACTAGTTGTCCCCTTTCAAATTGGCCGTTGTTGGCTCCCTTCCTGCTCAATATTTCGGGAGAGGACCAGGGCCTCTATAAATAGGACTAGCCACCACAGCATGAGGCATCGAATCCTCACCCACACAAGTTTGCCAAGCACAAGAACACCTCGCCTCAGGAGGCTGTTCTTCCCCTTGTATTGTTCATCCTCAGCCCAAGAGGCAATCCACCACCATGATACGTCTCCAATGTATCCATATTTTTTGATTGCTCCATGCTATATTATCTATTGTTTTGGACTATATTGGGCTTTATTTTCCAATTTTATATTATTTTTGGGACTAACCTATTAACCGGAGGCCCAGCCCAGAATTGCTGTTTTTTGCCTATTTCAGAGTTTCGGAGAAACAGAATATCAAACGGAGTCCAAACGGAATGAAACCTTCGGGAACGTGATTTTCTCATCAGATAAGACCCAGGAGACTTGGACCCTCCGTCAAGAAAGCCACGAGGCGGTCACGAGGGTGGAGGACGCGCCCCTGCCTCGTGGGCCCCTCGAAGCTCCACCGACGTACTCCTTCCTCCTATATATACCTACGTACCCCCAAATGATCAGATATGGAGCCAAAAACCTAATTCCACTGCTGCAACCTTCTGTACCCACGAGATCCCATCTTGAGGCCTGTTCCGGAGCTTCGCCGGAGCAGGCCATCATCACATAGGGCTTCTACATCATCCTAGCCCCTCCGATGAAGTGTGAGTAGTTTACCTTAGACCTTCGGGTCCATAGTTAGTAGCTAGATGGCTTCTTATCTCTTTTTGGATCTCAATACAATGTTCTCCCCCTCTCTCGTGGAGATCTATTCAATGTAATCTTCTTTTTGTGGTGTGTTTGTTGAGAACGATGAATTGTGGGTTTATGATCAAGTCTATCTATGAATAATATTTGAATCTTCTCTGAATTCTTTTATGTATGATTGGTTATCTTTGCAAGTCTCTTTGAATTATCAATTTGGTCTGGCCTACTAGATTGCTCTTTCTTGCAATGGGAGAAGTGCTTAGCTTTGGGTTCAATCTTGTGGTGTCCTTTCCCAGTGACAGTAGGGGAAGCAAGGCATGTATTGTATTGTTGCCATCGAGGATAACAAGATGGAGTTTTTATCATATTGCATGAAACTATCCCTCTACATCATGTCATCTTGCTTAAGCCGTTACTCTATTTTTAACTTAATACTCTAGATGCATGCTGGATAGCGGTCGATGAGTGGAGTAATAGTAGCAGATGCAGGCCGGAGTCGGTCTATTTGTCTCGGACGTGATGCCTATATACATGATCATACCTAGATATTCTCATAACTATGCTCAATTCTGTCAATTGCTCAACAGTAATTTGTTCACCCACCGTAGAATACTTATGCTCTTGAGAGAAGCCACTAGTGAAACCTATGGCCCCCAGGTCTATTCTCATCATATCAATCTCCATCACTTTATTATTGCTTTGCTTTTTACTTTGCCTTTTACTTTTTACCTTGCATCTCTATACCAAAAATACCAAAAATATTATCTATCATCTCTATCAGATCTCACTCTCGTAAGTGACCATGAACGGATTGACAACCCCTAATCGCGTTGGTTGCGTTGAGCTATTTGTTTTGTGTAGGTACGAGGGACTCGTTCGTAGCCTCCTACTAGATTGATACCTTGGTTCTCAAAAACTAAGGGAAATACTTACGCTACTTTGCTGCATCATCCCTTCCTCTTTGGGGAAATCCAACACAGTGCTCAAGAGGTAGCAAGAAGAATTTCTGGCACCGTTGCTGGAGAGTCTACGCAAAAGTCAACATACCAAGTACCCATCACAATTCCTTATCTCTCGCACTACATTATTTGCCATTTGCCTCTCGTTTTCCTCCCCCACTTCACCCTTGCCATTTTATTCGCCTTCTTCCCGTATGCCTTTTTGTTTGTGTTTCCATGTGCCTTCTATTTGCTTGCATCTTTGCTTGCTGAAAATCTATTATGAATCCACTTAAAGTGTTCTACTTGGATCATCTTTGATCCGTATGCTCTCGTGTTGAAACCCCAACTAGCCTAGTTGATGGGAAATCTTTAGATGAGCATGCTCATTTTGTGCATCACCGTTTGTCTGAAAAAGGGAAGCTCTTATGGTATCATATAAATAGTTTGCTATGCTATGCTTGGAATCTTTGTGAAATGTGTGATTTTACTTGTTGCTCTAAGAACCCTAAAAAACACCTTCCCTACCTATGTGAGTTCAATGATAATGAAATCTTATCTTCTTATGCAAAGGGTGTTTATAGTTACTATGATATCTAACAAATTGAAGAATTTGTCATTTTTAAGGGTGCTCATGAAGTTGCTTCTTTGATTGAAAAGTATGATTTTACTCTCAACAAATCTGAAAATTCCGTCATACTTAAATATTGCAATGAAAACATTGCTCATAATGTCTATGTCCAAGAATTTATTGAAAGAATGACCGTTGCTTTGGAATAAAATAATGATATGCATGAATCTATAGATAATGATGATTTCGATGATTTGGTTGAAATATCCCTTGATGAACATGATGCTTGCTATTCTTGTGGCCATGATGCCAATATTTATGAAGATGAATTTGCTATAGTTCCTTATGTTAAACATGAGATCGTTGCTATTACACCCATACTTGATATTTCTTTTGATGAAAAGCATGATCGCTTTGATTTTACTATAAATTCTCTTGATGTCAATTGTGCTAATAATATGCAAAACCCTAAGCTTGGGGATGCTAGTTTTGCTATGTCCAATAGTCATGATTGGGGAGATTCTTCTTATGATCTTGAAAATTTATTTAAGCCCCGTGATGAATATAAGATTGGTAATAGTGTTTGTAATAATATTGAAAGTGGGTTTCGAAGAGTGTCAACTTTAGATCCCACATATTTGGAGAATATTCAGTCTTATGAAATTTTTGATAAAAGTGGGTTTGGAGAAATCATGACTTTAGTTAATGATAATCCCACTATTTTGGAAGAGTGTCAACTTCGCATGCATGTGGATCGTGTTGAGAATATGTTATGTGATAGCTATATTATTGAATTTTCTTATGATCCTACATGTAATTGTTACGAGAGAGAAAAATATGGTTATAGAAATTTTCATGTTACTAAATTACCTCTCGTTATGTTGAGACTGCTATTGTCCCATTCTTCTTCCTTGCATATGCTCGATCTTGCTTGTCTTGCTAATTTGCTTTCCTATAATATGCCTATGCATAGGAAGTATGTTAGACTTAAGTGTGTTTGTCACATGTTTTATGATGCTCTCTTTGTGCCTCAATTCTTGTCTTTCTTGTGAGCATCATTGAAATCTCAATGCCTAGCTAAAAAGGCTTTAAAAAAAGCGCTTGTTGGGAGACAACCCAATATTTTCCTTGATGCTTAGGAATAAATAATCCATCTACCTTCTGTTTAGATGTGGTTTTGTGTTTTAATTAGTGTTTGTGCCAAGTTAGACCTATAGGATCTTCTTGGATGATAGTTATTTGACATTGCTGTAATTTCCAGAATCTTTCTGTTCACGAAAACAATTGTTAAAAATAACCAGAACGTGATAAAATATTGATTCTAATTGCTGCTGATCAATAAACAAATTGTCAACGTCGTCCTATTTTGGTAGATTTTTTGGAGTTCCAGAAGTTTGCGTTAGTTACAGATTACTACAGAGTGTTCTGTTTTTGACAGATTCTATTTTTCGTGTGTTGTTTGCTCATTTTGATGAATCTATGGTTAGTAAAATAGTTTATAATCCATAGAGAAGTTGGAATACAGTAGGTTTAACACAAATACAAATAAATAATGAGTTCATTACAGTACCTTGAAGTGGTCTTTTGTTTTCTTTCGCTAACGGAGCTCACGAGATTTCTGTTGAGTTTTGTGTTGTGAAGTTTTCAAGTTTTGGGTGAAATCTTTTGATGGATTATGGAACAAGGAGTGGCAAGAGACTAAGCTTGGGGATGCCCATGGAACCCCCGATATAATCCAAGGACACCAAAAAGTCAAATCTTGGGGATGCCCCGGAAGGCATCCCCTCTTTCGTCTACTTCCATCGGTAATTTTACTTGGAGCTATATTTTTATTCACCACATGATATGTGTTTTGCTTGGAGCGTCTTGTATTATTTGTGTCTTTGTTTGTTAGTGTGCCACAATCATCCTTTCTGTACACACCTTTTGAGAGAGCCATACATGAATTGGAATTTGATAGAATACACTATGTGCTTCACTTATATGTTTTGAGCTTTATAGTTTTGCTCTAGTGCTTCACTTATATTTTTTAGAGCACGGTGGTGGATTTGTTTTATAGAAACTATTGATCTCTCATGCTTCACTTAGATTATTTTGAGAGTCTTAAATAGCATGGTAATTTTCTTAATAATAATAATATGCTTGGTATTCAAGATTTGTAAAACTTTCTTTTGAGTGTGTTGAATACTAAGAAAAGTTTGATGCTTGATCATTGTGTTGAGATATGGAGGTGATAATATCAAAGTCGTGCTAGTTGAGTAGTTGTGAATTTGAGAAATGCTTGAGTTGAAGTTTGCAAGTCCCGTAGCATGCACGTATGGTAAACGTTATGTAACAAATTTGAAACATGAGCTGTTATTTGATTGTCCTCCTTATGAGTGGCGGTCGGGGACGAGCGATGGTCTTTTCCTACCAATCTATCCCCCTAGGAGCATGCGCGTAATGCTTTGGTTTTTGATGGCTTGTAGATTTTTGCAATAAGTATATGAGTTCTTTATGACTAATGTTGAGTCCATGGATTATACGCACCCTCACCCTTCCATCATTTCTAGCCTCTTCGGTACCGTGCATTGCCCTTTCTCACATTGAGAGTTGGTGCAAACTTTGCCAGTGCATCCAAACCCCGTGATATGATACGCTCTTTCACACATAAACCTCCTTATATCTTCCTCAAAACAGCCACCACACCTACCTATTATGGCATTTCCATAGCCATTCTGAGATATATTGCCATGCAACTTTCCACCATTTCGTTCATCATGACACATTCATCATTGTCATATTGCTTAGCATGATCATGTAGTTGACATAGTATTCGTGGCAAAGCCACCGTTCATAATTCTTTCATACATGTCACTCTTGATTCATTGCATATCCCGGTACACCGCCGGAGGCATTCATATAGAGTCATACTTTGTTCTAGTATCGAGTTGTAATCATTGAGTTGTAAATAAATAGAAGTGTGATGATCATCATTTAATAGAGTATTGTCCCAAAAAAAGGCCAAAGAAAAAAAAGAAGGCCCAAAAAAGAAAAATAAATAAATATATAAAAAGGGGCAATACTACTATCCTTTTTTCCACGCTTGTGCTTCAAAGTAGCACCATAATCTTCATAATAGAGAGTCTCTTGTTTTGTCATTTTAATATACTAGTGGGAACTTTTCATTATAGAACTTGGCTTGTATATTCCAACGATGGGCTTCCTCAAATGCCCTAGGTCTTCATGAGCAAGCAAGTTGGATGCACACCCACTTAGTTTCTTTTGTTAAGCTTTCATACATTTATAGCTCTAGTGCATCCGTTGCATGGCAATCCCTACTCCTTGCATTAAAATCAATCGGTGGGCATCTCCATAGCCCATTGATTATCCTCGTTGATGTGAGACTTTCTCCTTTTTTGTCTTCTCCATATAACCCCCATCATCATATTCTATTCCACCCATAGTGCTATATCCATGGCTCGCGCTCATGTATTACATGAAGGTTTATAAGTTTGAGATTATTAAAGTATGAAACAATTGCTTGGCTTGTCATCGGGGTTGTGCATGATGAGAGCATTCTTGTGTGACGAAAATGGAGCATGACTAAACTATATGATTTTGTAGGGATGAACTTTCTTTGGCCATGTTATTTTGAGAAGACATAATTGCTTAGTTAGTATGCTTGAAGTATTATTGTTTTTATGTCAATATGAACTTTTGTCTTGAATCTTTTGGATCTAAATATTTATGCCACAATTGAGAAGATTTACATTGAAATTATGCCAAGTAGCACTCCGCATCAAAAATTCTCTTTTTATCATTTACCTACTCGAGGACAAGCAGGAATTAAGCTTGGGGATGCCTGATACGTCTCCAACGTATCTATAATTTTTGATTGCTCCATGCTATATTATCTACTATTTTGGACTATATTGGGCTTTATTTTCCATTTCCATATTATTTTTGGGACTAACCTATTAACCGGTGGCCCAGCCCAGAATTGTTGTTTTTTGCCTATTTCAGAGTTTCAGAGAAACAGAATATCAAACGGAGTCCAAACAGAATGAAACCTTCGGGAACATGATTTTCTCATCAGATAAGACCCAGGAGACTTGGACCCTCCGTCAAGAAAGCCACGAGGCGGTCACGAGGGTGGAGGGCGCCCCCCCTAGGGGGCGCCCCCTGCCTCGTGGGCCCCTCGAAGCTCCACCGACATACTCCTTCCTCCTATATATACCTACGTACCCCCAAACGATCACATACGGAGCCAAAAACCTAATTCCATCGCCGTAACCTTCTGTACCCACGAGATCCTATCTTGGGGCCTGTTCCGGAGCTCCACCGGAGAGGGTCGTCATCAGGGAGGGCTTCTACATCATCCTAGCCCCTCCGATGAAGTGTGAGTAGTTTACCTCAGACCTTCGGGTCCATAGTTAGTAGCTAGATGGCTTCTTCTCTCTTTTTGGATCTCAATACAATGTTCTCCCCCTCTCTCGTGGAGATCTATTTGATGTAATCTTCTTTTTGCGGTGTGTTTGTTGAGACCGATGAATTGTGGGTTTATGATCAAGTCTATCTATCAATAATATTTGAATCTTCTCTGAATTCTTTTATGTATGATTGGTTATCTTTGCAAGTCTCTTCGAATTATCAATTTGGTTTGGCCTACTAGATTGGTCTTTCTTGCAATGGGAGAAGTGCTTAGCTTTGGGTTCAATCTTGTGGTGTCCTTTCCCAGTGACAGGAGGGGCAGCAAGGCATGTATTGTATTGTTGCCATCGAGGATAACAAGATGGGGTTTTTATCATATTGCATGAAACTATCCCTCTACATCATGTCATCTTGCTTAAGGTGTTACTCTGTTTTTAACTTAATACTCTAGATGCATGCTGGATAGCGGTCGATGAGTGGAGTAATAGTAGTAGATGCAGGCAGGAGTCGGTCTACTTGTCTCGGACGTGATGCCTATATACATGATCATACCTAGATATTCTCATAACTATGCTCAATTCTGTCAATTGCTCAACAGTAATTTGTTACCCACCGTAGAATACTTATGCTCTTGAGAGAAGCCACTAGTGAAACCTATGGCCCCCGGGTCTATTCTCATCATATCAATCTCCATCACTTTATTATTGCTTTGCTTTTTTTACTTTGCCTTTTGCTTTTTACCTTGCATCTCTATACCAAAAATACCAAAAATGTTATCTATCATCTCTATCAGATCTCACTCTCGTAAGTGACCGTGAAGGGATTGACAACCCCTAATCGCGTTGGTTGCGTTGAGCTATTTGTTTTGTGTAGGTACGAGGGACTCGTGCGTCGCCTCCTACTGGATTGATACCTTGATTCTCAAAAACTGAGGGAAATACTTACGCTACTTTGCTGCATCATCCCTTCCTCTTCGGGGAAATCCAACGCAGTGCTCAAGAGGTAGCACACCACCACACTGGAGTAGGGTATTACACCACAACGGTGGCCCGAACCAGTATAAATCTTGTGTCCTTTGTGTTGCGAGTTCATCGCGTTCGGGCCACTGAGAGCACCAGGATCACTAAGGAAAACCTTCTATAATAAGTCGCGCGAGATCCTCATGGAGAAGATGGTTTAATAGTTTAGACAGGATACTACAATGATAGATCTTCCGGCTAGGTGTGTCGGCCAGATCATCAACCTTGTCGGGACCTACATCATAGACCTTGGAGAAGTTCCAGCCATCATATCTGCCTGAGATTCAGATCTGGCTAGAAACAGGATACTTCAGACTCACATGTCTGAAAGGAAGAGTTGTAACACAAACCGCCGAGATAATGTTGCGAGATTCTCGGGAGATGAACTACGATAGTATGCTCCAAAACATGAGCGGGTTCTGCTACACACATGTGAACACGCTGTCCCAGACAAGCATGACCACATGGTAGTCTTGCAATAAAACACTACCGAGTTCTGATTGGGAACCATCATTGAGATAACAAGTCTTGTGCATTTCCTTCCGGGCCCTTCAGGATTAGCGCATGAATTTCTTTTCTTTGAACAAATCAATCAGTGGCTTGGTGTGCTAGGGACACATATAGAATGAAGGTTGCAAGTCTCCAAACCACAGAATACTTCGCACGTATGCATGACTGATTTGGGATGATTCCAGAGGAGGCAAAACAAACTTTCTCAAATCCACGACAGCAACTTACATCAAATGCACATGAATTAGAGGAAGTCACTCCTTTCATCCAAGCATAAGCTTCATGAACGGAACACGAAGGCATTGCTTACAAAGTTTCCAATACTAGTGTAATGTCCAACATGAATCGCGGGGGGAGACAAAATGCTGCTGATGGGCTCAACAACAACTCATCGAAATTTCCATATCACTGGACTTCCACCATCATGTGAACACGGTGATAGCATTGGTCAGACCAAAGATGTAATGGTGTATGCTCAAGGGATCAACCACGAGTAAGACAACATTACGAGCATCATTGGTTCTGATTTGACTCGACGATAGCCCATACTCAAGTCAAAGTTTTGACAAGACAATACATCCAACAACTAATCACGAGGACCAATTGGTGAAGATATCATCTTTCTTCAACACACACCACAAAAGATATCCCTTAGAGACGAACTAAGTAAAGCAAAGCTTTTACCTTCCAACTCTCCAAGTTGTTGTCTAGCTTAACCAACTAGCTCAGGGATATCCAACACAGATTCTTGGAGAAAGGGTGGTTCTCAAGGAACCAACTTGATCACGAGCTCAACATAACAGTCTGGGGACAACCTGGTAATACTTCCGAGAAGATATTCAGAATATCACAATCCACCGATATGTTACTAAGCTCGAGAACAATCTTGCTTTTCAGGGCAAGATGATATGATCAAAAGAGAAGGGTTTGGCAAAATCCCAACTCATTGATCGAAGAGTGCACCAAGAAATAAGGACTAGGTAGCACGAACAATCTTAGGATGATGATTTAATAACCAACACGCTAAGAATGAGATTATTGTCCATTAACTACCAAGCAACAGAGTTGCTAGGAGTATTGATTTCACACATCATGGTTCACTTGTCGGCATTCCGGCTGAAACCGAGGAATGAACAATGATGGCAAGCAGTATTACTGCGTCAAGAATTCATAAGAGGTGGTGCAATTCTCATGACATTCTTGACATAAAGATGGTAACACTCCAAGGTAGAACAGAACAAGAGCTGGATTGGCATTTTGATCTGTGGAATACAATTACTTTGACCCAATCCTCGAAATGGACAAGGTACTGGAGTTTGTTTCTCCTAGTCATTCCCGGATAGAATGGCTTGACGGACCACAAGAGTAATAGGAATAGATAAACGATCGCACGACTACTCCTGACTATCAATTAACAGACGAGGGCCAGGAAATAGCTAAAGAGGGACAACTCAAAGGAACATATAACTTTCTGAGTTGTGGATGCATGGATTAGTATGTCGAACCAAGTTCAACGAATTTCTTCCGGATAATCCATGCGGAGAGGTAGGACTGGCAGATTCACAATTATGGATGGAGAACTCCTCAAGAGTACTCTAGTTGTGATTTTTGGTTCAACAATGAACTTCTGCCATAAGTAGTTCATGGTATTGGAAGAAGGATTTACCATGGACCTCGAGGACTAATGCAAAGGTTACTACTATCCTAATGGAACTAGCAAACACTATCAACAAGAAGTGAGTAGAGTGAATCTCGGGTTTGAGAACCCAGGAGTAGAATACCTACTACTAATTGGCATCACGGGATGCTTTCGAGAATGGTGGCCAGAATCATCACACTATAAATATAAAGCATGGCTAGATTATGGGTGGTCCTCTAAGATGCCTAGGTCATAATAATGGCTCCAACATATATATCGAGGCAACGGAGTACCTCAACAGACCGATTAGTGTGATTAATCTGGCCCAAAAGAACATCGAGAACGGGAAGAAGGGGTTTACAACTGCATCAGACTATTTAGAAACCTGGGATGACTCGGACAGCATAACGGCTGTGAATGCTCAAAATGATTTGAGACATCCTACAAAATGGTGGCATAACCACTCAACATCACAATATCAATGTTCTGAGATCAACTAAGAACACATGGAAGTAGTAGAAACAGAACTGGGCTTGAACTCAACAATCCTAGGCAACTACAGTTTAGTAACACGTCATCCTGAGAGATAGAAGAGAAACCTAGTTCTTAACCCCCGTAGAAGAGAAAAGGTTGACTCAGATCAGAAGGGCATGAGGTATAAGGAGTAAAAAGAGCCTTACGTTCCCTTCCACAATCAATTCCCTTACATAACTAAAGCATTTCTAGACACAACTTCGACCAGTTTGGCTTGGTAATCCTACAGGCAGTCAGGCTCTGATACCAACGCTGTCAGGGCCCCGATCCTAAGTCACACCGATCTAGCATGTAACACATCATATCACTTTGCGGCCTCACGCACGGTATTCCCACGGGTGCCACCTTACCTGGCCCGGGACCGTTTGCGCCTTTTGGCTCACGTATATGATAGTGTCGCTAGCATCCATATGACAAAGAACCCGGGCCGACATGGCTAGTCGTGAATCCAAGGCGGCACTAACCCATGAGGACAGGCATACATGAATCACATCGAGCATGTCGGTCAACAACGTATATATCCGGGCTGTAGCACTAGGCTAACAGGACTCCGGTAACCCGGGCTGTAGCAGGCTAGGCAGGACTCCGGATAACACCGCGTGACATTTCCCCGAAGGGACAGACACAGGAACGACGTGAAACACATGCCGGCCAGTCAAGTGTTCCGAGCAGTAGTGCTGGGCTAACAGGACTCCGGTGAACCGGGCTGTAGCGGACTACTATCGCTCAGAAGCACTAGACTTACATTTCCCCATATGAAAGGCTGCCAAGGATAAACAACTAGATAGTCGGATCCCACCCATACCAAGCATTTCAATCATACACACAAAATGCCCGATATGAGTAGATACAACATGGCATCACAACAAGACTCTATGACTCAAGTAGTTATTCATTAGGCTCCGAGGAGTGAGATATTACAAACATGGGTCTCATGACCCGACATTCAGAGCATACAAGTCAAACACATGCGGAAGCTTAACATGTCTGAGTACAGACATCTACAAATGAAAAAGGCTGAGAAGCCTGACTATCTACCAGATCCTGCCGAGGGCACAAGATCGTAGCTGAGGTATCAAACTAAACGTCGAAGTCCAAGCGGTACTACTAACGAGACTGACATCTCTCTCTGCAAAACATAAAATAGGCAAACGTGAGTACAATCGTACTCAGCAAGACTTACATCAGAACTAGCTACATATGCACCAGTATCAAAAAGGGGGGTGGTGGAGTTTAACTGCAGCAAGCCAGCTTTGACTCGGTGGCTAACCTGAACTACGACTGCAAGCGACTCTGTTGGTGTGGCGCACACGAGTCCACATATTCACCATATCAATACACCACTATGGATCCACTTCCGTCTCCCTACGAGAAGGCCATCCATAGCACTCACGCTTATCTTGCGTATTTTATAGTATCCACTTTCACTTGTCTATGAACTGTTATAGGCAACCCAGAAGTCCATTACCGCGGACACGGCTATTCTAATAGATGATGTTAACCCTGCAGGGGTGTACTTCTTCATACATGTTTCCACCACTTAGCGTCTGCACACGACATGTGCTCGGCAGACTTCAAGTGAAAGCCGACGTGGGTGTAGACCACGACCTAACCAACCACACAAGTCTCTAGTCCAGGTTTATCACCTATTCGGGTTCCATCCATGAGGAGATCCGGCCGGAGTTTCGCTCACAGCCCCAAACGATGTGTGCAGGGTTCCCGGGACACCAAACGGGCGCCCGGTACACCGTGCCACGTGCCTACCGCAACACAGCCCACCCCTACGGTCAGTGCTGCGTGCGGCCCCCAGCATACTACAAACACCAGAAACTACTTGCAACTCCTGGACAGAGAACGAGAGGGGTCGGTAAGTCGAGCGGGGTCATATTTCAGGGCCCAATGTATGGTAGTAGCTGTTTCATGGATCACAAACACAGAACTCAGTTCCTGAGGACGGCTTCAATGAGACAACCCACCATGTACTCCTACATGGCCTCTCACCAATACCTTTACCAAATCGTATTCACACACCTAGTTCACACACAGTAGGACATGTTCATCACCATTCCAATTCATTCTCGATGAATCAGACCCGACTCAACTCTAAGCAGTAGCAGGCATGACAAACGAACATGTATGAGTAGGCACATCAGGGCTCAAACAACTCCTACTCATGCTAGTGGGTTTCATCTAATTACTGTGGCAATGACAGGTCATGCAAAGGATAAAGGGGTTCAACTACCGCAGCAAGTAACAGTTGAATCGTTGTTGTCTTAATGCAGTAAAAGAGAGCAGGAGCGAGAGAGTGGGATTGTATCGGGATGAACAAGGGGGTTTTGCTTGCCTGGCACTTCTGAAGATAATATAGTTCTTCATCGGTGTCATCGAACTCATCGTCGGAACATCGTCTATCGAGAGGGGACAATCTCCGGCAATAGAGAAAGAATACAATCAATGTAATGCGACAATATGATGCGTGATCATGACATGGCAATATGATGTGGTTTGAGCTAATGCAACTAACAGCAAGTTAAATGGAGTTGGTTTGAATCTAAGATTCAAATTCTAACTCCATATGTGCTTATTTAATGTCATTTATGCAAATTGCCCTGTACAGCAACCCTAGGTTGTTCAAACATGCATGCAAATGCCATAAACAGATTCCTTGAATTTTTCTGATAATTTTTCATATATAATTTATTTCATTTGGAGTTATAGATTAATTTCTATGATTTTTCAAAGTTTTGGATATTTTCTGGATTTTCTGAATTATTTTAAATATAGAAATTATTTACTGCGTCAGCATGACATCATCATGACATTAGCAGGTCGGCTGAGTTGACCAGGGTCAAACCTGGCTGGCGGGACCCACTAGTCAGTGACTCAGTGTCAGTTAGGGACACAGACAGGTGGGCCCGGTCAACGGCCACGTCAGCGTAGTCAACGCTGACGCGTGGGCCCACTGGGTTAGTTAAAACTAAGCAGAAAAAGTAATCTATGTTAATTAGGGCGTGGGGCCCATAAGTCAGTGGCCTAGGGGGTTGGTTAGTGTGGGGGGTTAGCCGCTAACGGCGGCCACGTCGGATTCGCCGGCGGTCAGCCGCCGGCGACCATTTGCCGCGGCGGACGTGCGTCGAAAAGCGCTAGGGGCCGCGGTTTGGCGCGAGGGGAGCACCTACAGGGAGCTGGCGGAGGGGCGCGTCCAGTGGTGGTGGCGAGTGGGGCTGGGGTGGCCTGGAATGGCGCCGGCGTCGAGCCAGGCGGCGGCCGGAGTTCGGGCGAGCTCGGGGTCGAGGCTACAACGGCCGTGGCGATGCGGGGTTAGCACCTATGGCTTCTACGCGGTGCGGCGAATACATTGGACGCATGCCTGGGACCAAATGGTCACCGGAGTGTCGCCGGCATCGAGCTCGTGCGGCGGTGCGTCTCGGCTCCGGTGGAGAAGACAGCTAGAGCTCGAAATCGGGCATGGAGTTAGGGGTAAACGAAGCAAGGGCTCACAGCGGTTGCAACGGGGGCATCGGCGAGCTCGGGGAGGGGCTGGTGACGACGGGAGGTCGCCGGCGATCTCGGTGACCCGAGGTTGAAGAAGACGATGGCGACGGCGATGTAGTGCTCCTCCGGTGGCGTGGCTCGGGGTGGAAGAAATAGGGGTCGAGGCGGGGCTTTGGGAGGCGTCGGGGGGTCTGGCGGTGGCTGTGGCCGCGGGGAAGCTCATCGGCGGTCTCGGCGCTCGGGGTCGGTCGTGGGAGAGAGAGCATAGGAGGGAGAGGGGCGCGAGGGAGAGTGAGAGAGGTCCAGGGGAAGGTCGGGGCGATGCACGTGGCGCTCGGGGCCGATTCCAGCAGCGGCAAGCAAGAAGGAGGTGGCCGGACGCGTGCTCGTGCGCGCCGGCCACGCGCTCGTCCTCCTGGCAAGGGGAAGACGACAGGGAGGAGCCCCTGGTGGGCTGGGCCGGCCTCTTGGGCTGCCAGGTAATGCCCAGGTGAGCCTCTGTTCTTTCCCTTTATTTTTATTTCTGTTCTGTGTTTTGAAATAGTAAAAATACTATTCCATTTAGGAAAAACTTGAAAATATTCAGAGGCACATTAGAAAATATTCTCAACAGCCTAAAAATACTTTCAGGATTATTTGGGCATTTTAAAATATTTATAGGATTTAAATTGCCCAAATGCAACTAGTAATGATTTAACCCAATGACCTTATGTGTCCTGGGAAAATGTGAACCCATTTTGTCAGAGGGTTCTAACCCATAACAAAAAGGGTGGACTTTTTAGAAGGGCATTTCAGGTTCATTGAAAAAGATTTTAGTAAACCCTAGTTGTTTCCAGGGGATGCTGGGGGTTCTGTCATCCTCATTTCAAGTTTAAAAAGGAATTTAAATCATGATGCAAGGATGCAGATGCAAAGACAAGCAAGGCCTGAACTGGGGCTGTGACACATATAAATGCATATAAAACATCCAGGATAGATAATATAATAGCATGGAACAATAAAAAAATTATAGATACGTTGGAGACGTATCAAACATCTATGTCTTCTATTTCAGTGAGTGCTAGGTCATCCATAATTTCTTGGTATAAGGTAAAAGGAATAGCACTCACGCTAGCATATAGATCACATAAACCATGATAACAATGATCTCCTATTTTAACTAAGACAACATGCATGCCAACAACAGGTCTGTGTTTATCTTTTTCATCGGGTTTGGCAATTCTAGCAGCTTCATCACAGAAATAAATAGCATGCCCATCAATATTTTCTACCAGGAGATCTTTAACCATAGCAACACTAGGTTCTACTTTAATTTGTTCGGCAGGTTTAGGTGCTCTAATATTACTTTTGCAAACCGCAGTTGAAACCTTAGCATGTTCTTTTGTCCTAACAGGGAAAGGTGGTTTATCAATATAAGCAGTAGACGCAACCGGATCAACATTGTAAATAATAGTTTCTTCTTTAGCTATGACCGGTTCTTTGATTTCTTATTTAATAGGGGGATGATATTTAAACCACTTCTCCTTAGGGAGATCAACATGAGTAGCAAAGGATTCACAAAAAGAGGCTACTATCTCAGAGTCAAGTCCATATTTAGGTCCTCTTCGAGAGCACTCCAGCTCCTGGCTCCTTCGCCTCCACGTCCAGAGTTGGGCCGAATGCTCCAACTCCAGGAGTTTAGCAAGAGAAGATAGAGCAGAGCGGACTGCAAATTGCCAGGATTTGCGGAGCTGGGTTTCCCGAGCTCCAGTTTCGCGGGAAGCTAGAGTTGATGAAAATTACAAACTTATGACACCGCCAAGTGAGATATGCACTTACCCGTTCGAGCGATCGCTATTCATTTCTTCTCCTCCTTCTGCATTCCCCTGCAGGCCCATGACCAACCCTACCTGCATTGGCTAAAAAATGTCAAAAAAACAACCCATCCAACCAGGCCTATAGCCCATGCACCAGCTCAAACCAATGAATTGGCCCAATACATGCCTTCCAGCCTGGCCGAGCACTCAGAATCAGAAGCTAGCATACCGAACGAATCGATCGCTCCGTGGTTTCAGACGAGAAGCTGGCTGCTGGCACGCGGCAAAGGAGTTGTGGATTTTGCATCCGTGGAGGACTCCCGAACACGCCCTTAGTGATAAACCTGTGAAAAGCATCGGTATTCATAAAAGATTTAACACAATCAAACTCAAGCTTAATACCTGACTCTTTACCTTTGTCGAGTTCCCAATCTTCAGAGTTTCATTTAATTATTTCTAAAAGATCCCACCTGAATTCAATAGTTTTCTTCATAAAAGAACCAATACAAGAAGTATCCAGCATGGATCGATCATCATGAGAAAGTCGAGCATAAAAATTCTGAATGATAAGTTCTCTTGAGAGCTCATGATTGGGGCATGAATATAACATTGACTTCAGCCTCCCCCAAGCTAGAGCGATACTTTCTTGCTCACGAGGCCAAAAATTATATATATAATTCCGATGACGATGAACTAGATGCATAGGATAATTTTTTGGTGAAATTCCAATTTCAGTTGATTCCAGTTCCAAGATCCAATATCATCGCATAGCCTATACCATCTCAATGCTTTTCCCTTCAAAGGTAAAGGGAAAACCTTCATCTTAGCTTCATCTCCGGATAAACCTGCAAGCTTAAATAATCCACAAATTTCATCCACATATATCAAGTGCATATTGGGATGTTCAGTTCCATCTCCTGCATAAGGATTAGCTAGCAGTTGTTCTATCATACCCGAAGGAATTTCATAAAAAATATTTTCAGTAGGTGAAGTAGGTTGAGGGGCATCTAATTGTGCTTCCGATCAAGGTGAAGACACCCCGGACAAACCACTCAAAGGATGGTTATCCATAGTAACAAGTGAGAATAAATTTTAGCACGTAGTAATAAATTTTCCCTACCAATTTCCACTTACCAAGAGCGCTTCACTCCCCAGCAGCAAGGCCAGAATAGAGTCTTGATGACCCACAAGTATAGGGGATCAATCGTAGTCCTTTCGATAGGTAAGAGTGACGAACCCAATGAGGAGCAGAAGGAAATGACAAGTGGTTTTCAGCAAGGTATATTCTGCAAGCACTGAAATAGTCGATAACAAGTAGTTTGATAGCAAGATAATTTGTAACAAGCAAGTAACAGTAATGGTAAATAAAGTGCAGCAAGGTAGCCCAATCCTTTTGTGGCAACGGACAGGCCAAAACGGTCTCTTATGATAAGCAAAGATTTCTTGAGGCTACACGGGAATTTCACATATCACTTTCATCATGTTGGTTTGATTTGTGTTCACTACTTTGATAATTTGATATGTGGGTGGACTGGTGCTTAGGTGTTTTTCTTAATTGAACAAAGATCCTACTTATGATTAACCCCCTTGCAAGCGTCCGCAACTATGAGAAAAGTACTAAGATAAAATCTAATGATAGCATTAAACTTTTTGATCCAATCGGTCTGTTACGAAGTAGCACATAAACTAGGGTTTGAGATTCTATCACTCTAGCAACCCATCATCTAATAACTAGTCCACAATGCATTCCCTTAGGCCCAAATATGGTGAAGTGCCATGTAGTCGACGTTCACATGACACCACTAAGGGAATCACAACATACATATCATCAAAATATTGAACACATATCAAGTTCACATGATTACTTGCAACATGACTTCTCCCGTGACCTCAAGAACAAAAGTAACTACTCACTAATGATAATCATGATCAACATCGGAGGTGTATTAAATAGCATAATGGATATGAACATATAATCTTGCACCAAATAAACCATATAGTAATCAACTACAAGATGTAATCAAGACTACTAGTCACCCACAGGTACCAATCTGAGGTTCCAGTACAAAGAATGAACACAAGAGATGAACTAGGGTTTGAGAGGAGATGGTGTTGTTGAAGATGTTGATGGAGATTGCCCTCCCAAAGATGAGAGGGTTGTTGTGATAACGATGATGATGATTTCCCCCTCCGGGAGGGAAGTTCCCCCGGCGGAATCACTCCTGCCCAAGTTCCGCCTCGAGACGGCGGCGCTTCGTCCTGAAAGTCTCCCCCTTATTTTTTCTAGGTCAAAATGACCTATATACCAAAAGCTGGGCACCGAAGGTGGGCCGTGCTGGGCACAACCCACTAGGGCACGCCTGGGGGACCTAGTGTCTTGTGCTCACCAGGGTGGCCCCCTTCGGTAGTTATTTTCTCCAGTATTTTTTTATTCAAAAATAATTCTCCATGAATTTTCATCTCATTTGGAGATATGCAGAATAGGTAACTCTGACGTAGCTTTTTCAGGCCCAGAATTCCAGCTGCCGGTATTCCCCCTCTTTGTGTAAACCTTGCATATTATGAGAGAAAAGGCATTAGAATTACTCCAAAAAGCATTATTATGCATAAAAACATTACAAATAACAGCATGAAAACATGATGCAAAATGGACGTATCAGGGCGCGGTCAACAGGGATGGAGGCTCTGGGACGGCACGGGGCGACCCGATGGTGGACATCCATGGTCGGCGGGACCATGGTTGGTGCGGCGTTGTTGTAACCTGAAGAAAGAGAGATAGAGAGAACTGAGAGAAAGAACGAGAGGAAGTAAGAGAGACAAGGGAGGAAGGGCACGGTCCTGTCGGTCTTGCGTGCTCGGAGGCGAGGAGACCGAGAGGAGGGAGCTTGAGCTCATCCGCTCGTGCACGGGCACGAGGAGAAGGAGGTTGTGGCGCGAGGCTTGGTGTGGGTGCTGCTGCCGGCGGCGGAGTTGAGGAGGCAGCGATGCGAGGTGGTTGAGGAGGTGGGGCGCGGCTGGTTGGGGCCTCAGGCCCGAGGAGAGGTAGCTGGCAGCGAGTGCCCTGGTTGAGGTGGTGGCCGGCGGCAGCAATGCTCCAGCAAGGTCCTGGTGGTGCGGGCACGGGGCTGGTCCGGCTTAGAGGCATCGGGCGCGAGTGTTAGTTCCTCGATCCATTGGGATCGAGTTCATGCGTGAGGTGTGGCTGCTGGTTAGATGGATGGATCTCGGTGGAAATTGAGAAGGTGCAGACGTCAAGGAAGATGGTCGGAAGCTGCAGCTGGAGAGTTGGATCCAGGGAGATCCCGACGATGGAGGAGACAGTGGGTGGCGGCAGCAAGGAGGATTGGATGGATGGGACAGCTAGGGGTTAGGGTTTGGCTGTTTATATAGCAGGTGGATTTCGGTTAGGTGCATTTGGCCCCTCCTATCTTAATTGGATGGTCCTATATAAATAGGTTAGGAAGTCCAAACAATGAACCAAAGATGTTTTAGGGATGTTTGGGGATGATCCGGACCCATCGGTCACAACTGCCTGGTTCAGGCCCAGGATAGTTTTGGACATGCACGCGAGGGGTCTGACAAAAGGCCATGGAGACAAGGCGGGTTTGATGTGCTCAGAGAAGAGAGAGAGAGAGAGAGAGAGAGAGAGAGAGAGAAGAGAGCAGTCTGGTTGATCTGAGAGAAGGTCAACAAAGACAAGGAAGAAGTGGCAACTACGAGCAGATGCAAGTTTTATTAAAACATGAAGATGCAATACACACGATGCCATGATGAGATGCAACAAGCAAATAAATCACACGACGACAACGAAATACATGGAAGGCGTGTGGAGTGTCGGTCTCGGGCTGTTACATACGGCTTATGCATCCACTTCCTTAAACCCAAAGTTGTTCCATATGAGTCCACCATATGTACCTATATGCGGTATTTACCTGTTGTTCCAAGTAAGTTTGCATGTGCCAAACTCTAAACCTTCAAATAATAATCTGTTTTGTATGCCTGAATCGCTCATGTAGCGATTGGGGGCTGTCAGTATCTTCCATGCTATTCTCATGTCGCGTGTTTATTCACTTGTCATTCACGAGAAAGTGGATGGTAATTGGGATGCCAGTTCCACGATCAAAGTCAAAATCAAAATATAATAATGAAACAAAACTCCCCTAGGGCTGTTGTTGGTATGGACGGTACCCCTGGATTCGGCTAGCCGTGGAGTGTCCTTATTGGTGGAGGGGGAGTAAAACTTTACCATTCTATTTGGGAACTGCCTATATGTGTCTAGCATGGAAGATAGTGAGATCTCTTGGTTGTTATGTTGACAATGAAAGCATACCGCTCAAAATTATATTCATCTCTGTTTTAAAAGCTTCGAGCTCTGGCACCTCTGCAAATCCCCGCTTCCCTCTATGAAGGGCCTATCCATTTACTTTTATTTGTTGAGTCATCATCCTCTTATTTAAGCACCAGCTAGAGAGCTCCATTGGCATTTATATGCTTTGTTTTTAGTTGATATTGAGTATGACTATGACTGGATCTCTTTTGCCATGAATTACAATGTCCAATCGGTCCTTGATCTTCAGGGGTGCTCTGCATTTATGTTTTGCGGTCTCAGAATGGGCTAGCGAGATACCATTATGTCATATTATATCATGATTGTTTTGAAACCAGTCATCTGAGATATCTTATTATTACTCGCTAGTTTGTTATGACATTGATATGACTAAATATGAGTCCTAAGTGTTATTGTGGATATGGTTAGTTCATAATCTTTCCTGAAAGCATGACTATTGGCTAGACATATTTGCAACAACAGGATCAAATAGAGTTTGTAAAAGTTTTTCTTTGTCACTTTCAGTTTGTCAACTGAATTGCTTGAGGACAAGCAATGGGTTATGTCCAGGGGAGTTGATACGTCTCCATCGTATCTACTTTTTCAAACTCTTTTGCCCTTGTTTTGGACTCTAATTTGCATGATTTGAATGGAACTAACCCGGACTGACGCTGTTTTCAGCAGAATTGCCATGGTGTTATTTTTGTGCAAAAATCAAAGTTCTCAGATTGACCTGAAAATTTACGAAGAATATTTCTAGAATATATAAAAAATACTGAAGGAAAAAGATACCAGAGGGGGGGCCACCCAGGGGGCCACAAGCCCTGAGGGAGCGCCTACCCCCTAGGGCGCGCCCCCTGGCTCATGGGCACCTTGGACCGACTACAACCCTAACTCCAACTCCATATATACCTATTCGCAGAGAAAAAATCTAAGAGAAGGATTCATCACATTTTATGATACGGACCCACCGCAACCTCCTATTCTTCATCGGGAGGGCTGATCTGTTCGCGGCTCTGGAGGCTGGAATCCGTCACCATCGTCATCATCAACCTTCCTCCATCACCAATTTCATGATGCTCACCGCTGGGAGTGAGTAATTCCATCATAGGCTTGCTGGATGGTGATGGGTTGGATGAGATTTATCATGTAATCGAGTTAGTTTTGTTAGGGTTTGATCCCTAGTATCCACTATGTTCTGAGATTGATGTTGCTATGAATTTGCTATGCTTAATTCTTGTCACTAGGGCTTGAGTGCCATGATTTCGGATCTGAACCTATTATGTTTTCATGAATATATGTGTGTTCTTGATCCTATATTGCAAGTTGTAGACACCTATTACGTGTTATAATCCGCATACCCCAAGGGTGACAATAATTGGGATTATTTTCGGTGATTACCGTAGTTTGAGGAGTTCATGTATTCACTAAGTGCTAATGCTTTGTTCCGGCTATCTATTAAAAGGAGGCCTTAATATCCCTTAGTTTCCTTATGGACCCCGCTGCCACGGGAGGGTAGGACAAAAGATGGCATGCAAGTTCTTTTCCATAAGCATGTATGACTATATACAGAATACATGCCTACATTATATTGATGAATTGGAGCTAGTTCTGTGTCACCCTAGGTTATGACTGCTATATGATGAATATTATCCAACACAATTATCCATCTTTGATCCAATGCCTACGAGTGTTTCATATATTGATCTTTGCTAAGTTACTTTTGTTGCTATTGTTGTTGCTATTACTATTACCACTATTGCCGTTACTTCCATACCACTTTGCTACTAAATACTTTGATGCATATATTATGTCTTTCAGGTGTAGTTGAATTGACAACTCAACTGCTAATACTCATGAATATTCTTTTGCTCCCCTTGTGTCGAATCAATAAATTTGGGTTGAATACTCTACCCTCAAAAACTGTTGTGATCCCCTATACTTGTGGGTTATCAAGAAGCATCGCATGAAGGAGTCTGGATGAAGGAGTTCATATCCGATCTGGGTGTAATATCCAGTGCAGCGGGTCCAATGATAATCTTTTGTGACAACACTAGAGCATTTTCCATAGCAAAGGAGTCCATGTTTCATAAGAGAACCAAACACATCAAGCGACGCTTCAACTCCATTCGTTAAAAGGTCAAGGATGGAGACATAAAAATTTGCAAAGTACATACGGATCTGAATGTGGTAGACCCATTGACTAAACCTCTTCCACGGGCAAAACATGATCAGCACCAAGACTCCATGGTTGTTAGATTATTACAATATAATCAAGATTGTTGACTCTGGTGCAGGTGGGAGACTTTTGGAAATATGCCCTAGAGGCAATAATAAAGTGGTCATTATTATATTCCTTAATCATGATAGAGGTTTATTATTCATGCTATAATTGTATTGATCGGAAACTTAAATACATAAACAAATAACAAGTCCCTAGTAAGCCTCTACTAGACTAGCTCGTTGATCAAAAGATGGTTAAGGTTTCCTGACCATAGACACGAGTTGTCATTTGATAACGGATCACATCATTA
Organism: Aegilops umbellulata; assembly: GCA_032464435.1. Classification (NCBI taxonomy): domain Eukaryota; kingdom Viridiplantae; phylum Streptophyta; class Magnoliopsida; order Poales; family Poaceae; genus Aegilops; species Aegilops umbellulata. The sequence goes on from CP136060.1 coordinate 97,572,501, forward strand.
GGAGAATGATGTGATGGAAAAGACCCATGCGTCAGCATAGCATATGATCGTTCAGTTTATTGCTACTACTTTCTTAATGTAAAATACATGTTCCTTCGACCATGAGATCATGCAACTCCCGGATACTGGAGGAATACCTTGTGTGCTATCAAACGTCACTTCATAGTTGGGTGATCATAAAGGTGCTTTACAGGTATCTTTGAAGGTGTCTGTTGAGTTGGCGTGAATCGAGATTGGGATTTGTCACTTTGTATGATGGAGAGGTATCTCTGGGCCCTCTCGGTAATACAGCATCACAAGAAGCTTGCAAGCAAAGTGACTAAGGAGTTAGTTACAAGATGATGTATTACAGAACGAGTAAAAAGGCATGTTGGTATTGATATTGAACTAGGTATGGAGATACCAACGATCGAATCTCGAGTAAGTAACATACCGACGCACAAAGGGAACTACGTATCACTATAAAAAAATACACTTCCATGATGATACGTGTTTGCCACAGTAGGTCGCTTTTTTGTCATGCATGTACATCCATGACAAATTTATGACAGAACCAAGATAGTCAGACCTGTGTTGTCGTAGAAGTGTTCCATGACATTACCAAAATTATCATCACGGAAGTGTCCACTTCCATGACGATAAATCGCGCGTCACAGAAGTGCTTTCGTCAAGGGTGACCGACACGTGGCATCCACCGTAACGGAACGTCGTTAAGTTATCGGGTCGGGTTTTGGATCCGATAACCCATTAACAGCCCCGGCCAATGGGAAATGTCCACGTGTAAAATTCTTATTGGCCGGATGAAACACGTGTCAGCTCGTAAGTGGGTCAGATAGGCGCCTATAATACGTCGACACATGGCACGGCCCAACAGAGGCCCATTCCTGTGAAAAGGCCGGCCCATTTGACTTGGTCAAAAGCTGGCGGGCCGGCCCATGGAAAGCCTGTTAACGGCATGTTCGCATATAGCCCATTTACAGCCCGCTAACCCAAGTCCCGTTACGCCCTATCCGAATTAGGCCCAGTAGCGTCATCTAGGCCATCCAATATGATTCCAGCCCATTTTCAGTTCTGGCCCATGTATGGCCCATGACGTCTTTTGGCCCATATGAGGCCCTATGTAACTCTTGGCCTATTAACGGCCCGTGGTGAAACTGGCCTGTAATGAACAGTATATCACTTTACACCCATTAACGACCCGTGGTGAAACTGGCCCGTAATGAATAGTGTATCACTTTATACCCATTAACGGCCCGTTATTTCGTCGGGCCGTTTCCAGCCCATGTTATCTTTCGACCTTCTCAGAGCCCATTTATTCTTGGGCTCATTTCCAGCATTCGTTTACTTACGGCCCGTTACTGTCATTTTCTGCTTGTGGGCCAAATTCAGCCTGTGGTTACAGTCGGCCCGTTTGTGGTCTGTTAATACGTTGGGCCGTTTTCATAGCGTCGTCAAATACGGCCTATTAACGATGGCCCGTTATAGTCGGCCCATGAACGGACGATTCCAACTCTAGACCGTTTACGGCCATAATGCGGCCTGTTATTGGCCCATGTTTGGCCAATCGATCATACGGCTCGTATAAGGCCCATTGATGATACGGTCCATACAAGGCCCATTGTTTCTACGGCCCGTAGAAGGCGTACTGTTTCTACGGCCCGTAAAAGGCCCATAGTTTCTACGGCCCGTAGGAGGCCCAGTGTCACTACAGTAAATATTAGCCCATGGTTATTGTGGCCTGGTTTTAAAAAATAGGTTATTGCAGCCACTAGTTAACCGCGGAAAAAGAACTGCAATGACTACAAGCAAACAAATAAACAAGACAACAAGGAAATAAATAAGCAAGCAACTAACACTAGGCTATCATGGCTATTACACATATTACATCCACTGGGCATCAAAGTTCGCCACCAGTGCAAATATAGGGAACAAAGCAGCATAACATATACACTGGCCGTCAAAATTGGCCACCAGTGAAAATAAACATGGCAGCAAAACAAGAGCATAACTAAAACAACTTCAGAAGAGCTCAAGAAACGTTATCTTGGGTATCCACCATGCTGGCAATAAGCTTAGCAAGCTGATTAGCTTTGTCCTATTTGGCGCTAAAATCATTCAACGCTTGTTGTTGCACCAAAAAGTATGCATCTGAATGCTCCAGGGACTTCCGCAGTCCTTCCGCTTCTTGTCTCAGCACAGCTGATCGATGTCTTTCAGCTTGTAGTTGAGACTCAACAAACCGAACTGATTCAGACAGTGAGTTTGAATAGCTTGTGCAAGCGGTAGTGGCCAGTAACTCCAACACTAAACCAAGACAGGATGTGTCACTATCCTGAACCTTATCTGCATTACGTCCTTTACCGTTGCTTAATAAGGCACTCTTCCCCAATATTCTATCAGCATTCTAAAAGAAGAAACAAGCAGACACATAACAAGTTTAGCATGTACTAGTATATGAAACTCATTTCGATGAACCAGTTCACTAGTAAGGTGGACAGGATTAAACTACCAAGTATTTTATTGCCATGTACTAGTACATAATAAAAGCATCAAACAAACATATATCTATGTCCTATGGTAGCAATGGAATCTTAAATTAGAATAGTTGTTCTTCAGGTTTAGGCACTTGTTCTACATGAATAGAGTACAGTAAGACGCAAGAATATAATACTTAAAAATAGAAAATGAGCTCATAAACCTTACCACATTCTTGGTTCGGGACCAGTACAGAACAAGGCGTTCCCAGTCATTGTCCAGTAAATGTGTCTTAGGAGAACGTAAGGGAATTTGATGAGTTTCTTTGCCGGTGAAGTACGTTTTCTTCGGGTAATTCCGATACAGCCACCAAGCATTCTTGAAGATAGCAGAGGTATTAGCACAGGTTACCTCATCCTGAGTTTCCAAATCGGTCCTTCTCTATAGAGAAAAATGGGAAAATTTGATGTATTATAACCATCATGGAGGTAGGATGTATGGGACAAAGCAAAGTAATTGCCATGAATAACATTACTTACACATAACTCCTGGACAAACACCTGCAACTGGCATATTCCTTCATCTTCAGTATAATATTTCCAAGATGGGAAGATACGCACATACGATTTAACAACATCAAATGCGATAGATGCTAAACTACGACTAGCTGGTTGTGCTTCCTCCACATGAATAGGTGTACTAACTGGTGGAGTTGGGGTTCGCCGTGATAGTACTGGCCCTTTGGGCACTGGAGCTGCCTTACTAACTGCTCTTGTTTGGGAGCTCTGTGGTGGAGATGGTGTTGTGTCAACAGGAACTGGGTTACTATCGGCTGGGGTTGGGGTTAGATTGGGTGAAGCTGGTTCTCTGTCCATCGTAGTAGGGGTACAATCTGCGAGAGTTTGGGTTATGTGTGGTAGGGCTGGTTCTTGTGCATGTACAACCGGGGTGCTATCTCCACCAAGAGGTAGCACTGTTTTATTTGAAGACCATGTTTTTAGTCCGCTAGATACTGGCATCACCCGCTCCAATTCAAATGGCTGATAAACAGGAAACATAGTTGAATGTACAGACATTGTATGAGAGACAGATGCAATAAATAGTGTGGAAAAAAGAGGGCATGAAATAGTTGACATGTATATTGTTTAACTAAAACGGATAGCATGACATAATTTCACATATATGATGTCTATCTAAACTGGATAGCATAGCATAACATAATTCAAAGATATGATGAATAACTAAACATGATCGCCTGACATAATTCACCTACATGTTATCTAAGTAATCAGGATCGCATCATTTAATTCACATATATGATTTATATGCTAAACATAGGGCATTCGATATGATGTCTGAACTAAGAACATGGTGTTGAATATTGTGTATATGATGTCTAAACTATGCAATGCAAGACACCGTATGCATGATATGAGCAGTATAACCGTGCCAAGTGAGAGCATACACCTCAGTGGGGGAATAGGACTGGTCATCTATCTCTGAATCCATCTCTGAGGAGCTATCGGGACCCAACAAGAGATCTGCTTCGACAGGTACACTGTCTGCTCTGAAGGCCTTGTTTTCACTCCAGATTTTTCCATCTCCCACCCAAATGGCTGATTCACAAGAAGAGTAGTTTAATGTACAAACATTGTCGACAAATGGAAATGTAATGAAGAAAAGGATGGGCAAGATATCATTCAAATATATGATGCCTGGTTAAACAGGATGGCATTGCACATTTCACATATATTATGGCTGGCTAAAAGACATGAGACTGCATAATTCCCATATATGATATAGAAACTAAACAGGTGGCATTACAGAACATGTCTAAACTAAGCAGATGACATATATGATGTCAAAAGTAGGCACTGCAAGGCAACATATGCATGATATGACTAACATCATCATGCCAAGGTAGAGCAAACACCTTGGGGGGTAAATAGGAGTGGTCAGCGGCGTCCGAATCCGCCTCAGAACAGATATCTTCCTCTGGATTACAATCTGGAGAGGGGTGGGGAGGGTTTGCCATTAAACCCACCATGAAGTGATGTCTGCATGACATTGTATTTCCGCGCAAAACTCTTCTCTTTTTCTCTACATGTTCAGCATGACCGTGTACAATATCTGACACGCATACAAAAAAATATGGTGAGATTATGTAAGGAGAGCATGCAGAAATTTTGAGTGATGGTAACAACCAGTGGTTTTTCCGTCGAACCAAAATAGCCCTAATGGATCGACGTGAATGTATAGTAATAAGTGATGCAACAAGTGTACAACCTCTTTGCCGTAGCCGTGTCAACCTCAGCATCATTGGGTTGGTCGCTGAAGCAGTTGAGGCAGAGGTGGCTGTCGGAGGTGTGGAGGAAGATCTGAGGAATCTGTAGACGGCGTCCAGGGCACTGCTCTGTTGTGATGGATCGTTCTGTCGTTGGAGCAGCTCCGGTGAGCCGTAAGACGTCAAGGCTGAAGCAGCACAAGACAAACATCGTCAATCTCAAGTGGGATTCTAATAGCATTTCCAATAGATGATGTAAAATGGATGTAAAATTAACATCATCAAAAACCACCTGACTACAACAGATGAGGTAAAAACTGTTGACTCTGAACTTAACTGTCAAAACTGAAATTTACTGTGGAATCTGAATGCTACTGTCGAAACTGAACGCAATGGTTGCAGAGAGGCACTTAATATGTAGTTTAGGGAGGGCCCGCAGTTCATCTTCAACCTGCACCCCCCTGAGCCACCAGCCACCACCGGCCAAACCGCCGGTCCCAGCGCCGCCTCGCCGCCCCGAAACAACTCGCCACCATCGCCCCGGCCAGCCCTCTAGGCCCCCCACCCTGAACCCTAAGATAGATAGTGGGGTACCTCTCCGGCGAGCCCCCGTCCCCGCTGCGAGTGGTTCTTCCTTAACTCCGGCGAGCCCCCCCCCCCCAACCCCTGAAAATCGACTAACCCAAAGTCAATTCAGTGGACTGAAGTGTGGCTTAATCGGAGCAGAGCAACAACACGAGCGAGGGGGAGAGCAGCAGCAGCAGCTGGGCGAGCGAGCGATCGAGCGAGAGCTGGAGCAGCAGCAGCAGATCCGGCTGGTATGGCCGCCGCCGCCGAAGGGGCCTCGCACTGGGGGAGAGTCGCCATGGAGATGTCGCCCGCGGCGCCGGCTTCAAGGTAGCCGCTCCATGGGGGTGCGGGATGGAGCACCGTCGGCGCCGGGAGGTCGAGTTAAGGAGAAGGTGCGATGTCATGAGTGTACAACCTCTTTGGTGGCGCCGAGTAGGCCTCGTCTTCGTCCGAGGAGTCGGTGATGATGATGCGGTTTCGGTGGAGCAGGTTAAGGCGGTGCTGTGGGGATGGAGCAGCCGCGATAGACGAAGCGATCGTCGGAGCGGCTCCTTGGAGGTGGAGGACGGGGCGGATGAACCGGCTGGACGGCGATATGGACGACGGATCCTCATCCGGGGAGGTGGACGAGGGACGTCGAGCTGTTGCGGCGGACGACGTCGTCGGGGAAGAGGCTCCGGCTGGGCAGCGGTGACGTGGCGGACGGAGGAGGGTGGGGTTTCGCGGCTGGAGCGGAGAGGTTATGGCGGCCTGGGATTTCGAATGGCGAAAAGGGGGTGATGGGAGGGGGTGAAGCATGACTTAGGAACGCGCTTGTCCAAAATGTAGGGTGTGTTACAAAGTACCCCCCACCAATTTGAACTAGCGGCGCTTTCGTCTCAGGGTTAGAAGGGGGATTTCGCGTGTCAGGATTTGGCAGCTGGAGGGAGTTTTCGCGCGCGTTGTAATTTCGGGATAGCAAGGCGCGGGTTGTGAAGGCGCCAGTTTTGGGAGCACGATATCTGAATTTTCAGGATATAACAAGACGCGGGTTGAATTTCAAGGACAAGCCTAACGTGTCATAATATTGTACTTGTACGTACCAAGTCAATTCGCACTTCCCTCAACCAAAAAGAAAACTCAAAAAATAAAACTATTCACACCACACAAAGAGAGAGTCTTGCCCCGTTTTACTATACAAATGCTATTCAAAGCTACTCCCTCCTTCCATCTATATAGGGCCTAATGCGTTTTTCGATGCTAACTTTGACCAAATCTTAGAGCAATGATATATGACATGCAACTTACACAAAGCACACCATTAAATTCGTCTGTGAAAGGTTCTTTCAATGATATAATTTTCACAATGTGCATGTCATGTACTATTAATCTTGTCAATAGTCAAAGGTGGTCTTAAAAATCTCATTACGCCCTATGTAGATGGAAGGAGGGAGTATGAATCCATGTTATGTCCGATTAAATTTTTTCGCTTGCTGTATAATGCATGTAACCTACTCATACCAACATTTTAGTGCATTCCAAATGTCTATACTACCGCTGCAATTCGAACTAAATTTGAATTCGTTTCTCTAATTCAATAAGAATCTACAACCATGATTGTTGCCAACTTCAACCATCAAAGTTTCCTTGCTATCCGCCAGATATAAATCAGACGGCCTATAATGCAGGATGGCAGGCACACCATCATCAACAACTCCGTTTTTTTATAAGAGTAGAGATAAAATATATTAAATGTAGTATACCATGTTCATAACCACACCATGTTTATCACCGTTATATATATTCACACATCCGTCGGTTCGAAACACTATGATAAATTCTTCAAATATCCGAATTCGCTTTTTATAATGAAGTATATATGATCTCTTTTCGTCTTTTACACCCACACAACCCTCTTATCTTTGTAGCTAGCGCTAACTTTCTCTTGTGCATGCACACGCCCGCATCCCTCTCACCCTCCCTCAGCATTCTCTAGCTCCATCGAGCAAATTCGTCTTTTCACTTTAGGTCGTTCACCCACGGTGTGTGTAGGCCCCCAGCTCCTTCTTTACGGCACACATCGATCGATATGCCTCTCTAGCCAGGTGTGCCTAGCACAAACACAAGCTTCCCCTCTTCTCTTGTCACCGTCCATGCATGCCTCGCTCCCACCACTTTTTTCATCGTTCTCGTACTCGCACACTCCTCCCCCTCGATACATTATGCCTCTCGTACCACCTCCTACATGCATCCCTCTCTCTCTATCCTTCTCCTCGTGCCTCATTTGCTTCTAACACACACATGCATGTATACCGATCGATCTCCCAACATATGCCTAGATCGAATTTAACTACCCCCCCCCCCATCGATCGATGTACCTCACAAGTTATGTCTCTCCTTTCTCTTACAAAGGGCGATTGATCTTCCTATGTAGTTACGTCTGCTTACCACAGCCACATCGTCCCCCTCATCATTCGTGCATGCCTCCTGACCCGTCTCTCACACGCACGTGCACAGACAACAAGCAGCCATCTCCTCTCTTATTGATATTGCGGGCGTGCCCTCCGTTTGTCTAGCAAGCCTATCCCACCATTTGTTAGAAGCAACTCCACTACCACCCCCTCCAACACTCTAGGTCTGTCTCTCTCCCAACCTTATTCATCTCCTGCCCATATGCATGGATGCCGATCGATCTCCCTTAATACAAGAGGCAGATCGATCTCCTTAATACATGAGGTAGGCCTCTCTCCTCCTCCACACATGTACCAGCCATTGTACCTCTATAGTTAATTGGGCCTCCCTCTTCCCCCACCACACACCGATAGTCGAGCGCTGCAGGTAGGTATCCATGCCATAGAGACAAACTGCACATGTCCCATCTCACATTCCAGTAGGCCAGCCACTCTATATCTTTGATGTGGGCACACACAAATTCGATGGCACTCTTTATCGATCGCGCGCGCGCACACACACACACATCATCCCTCTCTTCGATTCTATAGACACCTCAAGCCGATGATACCTCCACTCTCTTCCCGTGGATCGCCCCCTCTATATATATGTTATATCCAGGACTCTATTTCACACACATTGCATATGTTAAATTTTTTGATTGACCCCCCCCCCCAAAAAAAACTCTCAAGAACCCACACACTATATCTCTCTAGGTTTGTATCTCTCTCACACAACCCCACGTAGGTGGTGTACCTATACAAGAAGAGAGTAGGTGCACCGTGCACGTACTCACGCTTCGTGCCCAGCCACACCCGCGCGGGTACACGGTGGAGCTCATTTCTTTACGAAATGGCAGCCCACGTGCTAATTTGAACGCCTGTAGCGGTTGTTTACCTAGGGAGGTCGTGTACCACGCGTGCACGAAACAAAGTTCGACTTGGCGCGTTGCCGCGTTATTTTTAAATAAATTTATAGCGCTCAATGGCACGTACACAGAATATAAAACGATTTTTATGGAGGAAAAGGTAGTCCGCTCTTCAAAGTATCTCACACAAGGCTCCGGTGGCCTCTCTCTCTCTCTCTCTCACCGTTGGTCACTAATCCGGCCGCATCCCGTCCGCCGGGGGAAAGGGAGTGCGGTGGCCTCTCTCTCTCTCTCTCACCGTTGGTCACTGATCCGGCCGCATCCCGTCCGCCGGGGGAAAGGGAGTGCGGTGGCCTCTCTCTCTCTCTCACCGTTGGTCACTGATTCGGCCGTATCCTGTCCGCCGGGGGAAAGTAAGGAAGTGCATCGTTTCTCCGTTCGACGGCGCCGAGGCAGCACGTCCCGATCTGCGGTACACGCCGTTCTCTCTGACCAAGCTCCGGCGCGGCAGGGCCTACGCCACCTGCTCGCAGATTCCGCCCACCGCCTGTAACGCCCTCGATGCGGCTATATCTCCCACGTGTCGAGGCACGACTTAGAGGCATAACCGCATTGAAAGCAATGTCGCAAGTGAGGTAATCTTCACACAATCCATGTAATAAATAAAGGGGAAAGATACATAGTTGGCTTACAATCGCCACTTCACACAAGTACATAAATAACATCCATTAAACAGATTACACTCAAGGTCCGACTACGGTACCAAAATGAAAGAAGACTACCCCAAATGCTAAACAGATCCCCGGATCACCCAACTGGGCTCCACTACTGATCATCTGGAAAAGAAACATAGTGACGGCCACGTTCCTCGTCGAACTCCCAAGTGAGCTCGGTCGCGTCATCTGCACTGGCATCGTTGGTACCTGCAACTGTGGTGATAATATCTGTGAGTCACGGGGACTCAGCAATCTCACACCCGCGAGATCAAGACTATTTAAGCTTAAAGGTGGGAAAGGGGGTTTGTGAGGTGGAGCTGCAGCAAGCGACTAGCATATGGTGGCTACAGCGCAAAAGAGAGAGCGAGAAGAGAAGGCAAAGCACGGTCGTGAAGCTAGAAGTGATCAAGAAGTGATCCTGAAACAACCTACGTCAGGCATAACTCCAACAACCGTGTTCACTTCCCGGACCTCGCCGAGAAGAGACCATCACGGTTACACACGCGGTTGATGTGTTTTAGTTAAGGTCAACTTCGGGTTTTCTACAACCGGACATCAACAAATTCCCATCTGCCTCATAACCGCGGGCACGGCTTTCGAAAGATAATACCCTGCAGGGGTGTCCCAACTTAGCCCATGATAAGCTCTCACGGTCAACGAAGGATATTCCTTCTACCGGGAAGACCCGATCAATCTCGGAATCCCGGACTACAAGACATTTCGACAGCAACAAAACAAGTCCAGCAAAGCCGCCCGATTGTGCCGACAAATCCTGATAGGAGCTGCACATATCTCGGTCTCAGGGCACATCCGGATGAACACTCCGTACAACTAAAACCAGCCCTCGAGTTGCCCCGAGGTGGCGCTGCAAAGGGCTCTAGTTTGGACCAGCAATCGAAGGAGAACTGGCTCGGGGGGGTTAAAATAAAGATGACCCTTGAGTCTGCAGAACCCAAGGGGGAAAAGGCTAGGTGGCAAATGGTAACACCAATGTTGGGCCTTGCTGGAAAAGTCTCATTCAAAGCGAACTGTCAAGGGGGTCCCATAAATCACCCAACCGTGTAAGGAACGCAAACTCCGGGAACATAACACCGGTATGGCGGAAGCTAGGGTGGCAAGAGTGGAACAAAACACCAGGCATAAGGCCGAGCCTTCCACCCTTTACCAAGTATATAGATGCATTAATTAAATAAGAGGTATTGTGATATCCCAACAAGTAAACATGTTCCAACAAGGAACAACAAGTCCATGTTCCAACAAGGAACAAACTTCATCTTCACCTGCAACTAGCAACGCTATAAGAGGGGCTGAGCAAAGCGGTAACATAGCCAATCAACGGTTTGCTAGGACATGGATGGTTAGGGGCTGACATGGCAATATAGGAGGCATGATATAGCAAGTGGTAGGTATCGCAGCATAGGCATAGCAAAAGAGCGAGCAATCTAGCAAGCAAAGATAGAAGTGATTTCGAGGGTATGGTCATCTTGCCTGCAAGAGTCTCAGAGTTGTCGAAAGATTGGTCCTCGAAAGCGTTCTCAACAGGTTCCTCGTTCACGTACTCGTCTCCCGGCTCTACCCAATACAAGAGAACAAGCAAAGGAACCAATATCAACCACGATGCAATGCGCAAACAACATGATGCAAAACATGGCATGATATGCGAGAGGTGGTATGCAATGCGTAAGCATGCTCCGGAAGGACAAGGATGAACAGGGCATAATCTTGGCAAACCAAGCATGCCACTGGATAGGTGAGGTGATTTCGGTTGAAATCGATATAAAGAACACCGGAATCGGATGCACGGTTTGCAAATGGCAAGCAATACAAGAATGACACGAATCTGCCATAAACAGCATGATGCTACTTAGCAAGCAACAAATAATTAAGCTACTACACCCAAACATGGCAACAAAGCATATGGAAGTAATCTACACAAGATGCACGATAAAAGATGAACACTGAGCTACGGCTAGTTCACATCATAACAGGTCCAAACAAGCATGGCAAAAGTGCACAAGATAACAGGTTCTCAGACTTAGTGAAATTAACAACATAGCAGAAAACTAACATCAGGATGACATGTTCAGAGCAATGAAACAACATGATACAGGTTCAGAATATAGCAAAATAAGTCATGGCATGAATCTACTCAAGGCACTTGACAAAAGTCCCTTACTGACCATAAGCCAAAAAGGACAAGAAAATATGATTACACCCATGTCAAATAAGCAAGTTTCGTTACAGGTTACAGACTTAGCAGAAAACTGGACATGTCAAAAACAGATAACGACTAGGCATGTTCGTGAGCTCGATGCACTCACTACAGAGAATTTCATGATAAACTAAGCATACATACATCAAGAGGACATGGCATAGTAACAATACATGGCAATAATAACATCATATCATGCAAGGATCAACTACACCAAGCTTGGCAAAATCGAATAACATGTAAACAATCTGCCAGCAACATTTTGAAGCAAAAGTAGAGCTCGATTGACTCAAGCTATGGCACTCCATAATTGCAAAAAAAGGCATGGATGGATAGAGAAAATACTCAAGTTCAAAACTCCCTTACTGATCCTGTTCAAAATATGCATAGATCTCTCGGAAACAACATGAACACATGGCATAAAAATAACAGTAGTCAGGGACAGTGAAATCACCAAGTCTCTGAAATCAGCAACATCAAGATACCTAGTTTGCATGCTTGTGCTAGTCACCATATAGATCAAAAAAATACATGGCATAATTCTCTGGAAAGGTAACATGGCATATTACAAAACTCATGTAGGACTCAACTTCATAGGAGGTACACATCAATCATGGCAAAAATGACAAAAGTGCATGTTCAGATAAGAACCAGCAACTAACATCAACTAGCCCTCTTCTAACAGTATTTCAGGAATCAATATGACTTCAAATGAAAATGATGCAATGGAACAAAATGATCTACTCTTCGAGACGAACAATTCGACATATTATACGCGCGAAACGGAGCTACAGATGCAAAGTTATGGCATGTCGAATGTGTGATGATGACACAAAATTTAGAGGACTTAGAGAAAAACGAGAGGGGGAAGAAGTCAACCCTAGCCCGACCCGATCGGATCTGGCCGGCGACGGCGGCGGCGATACCGGCGACGGCCGGCGCAGGCGACGAGCGCGGTGGCGGCGCGGTGGCGGCGGTGGCCGGAGCGGCGAGGGGCGGCGAGGGGCGGTGGCGCGCGGGAGACGGCGGCGCCGGGATCCGGCGGGCGCGGCGGCCGCGGGTGGCGACGGGCGGCGCGGGCGGAGCGGCGGGACGGCGGCGGAAAGCGGTGCCGGCGCAGGGTCGCGGCTGGCGGGCGGCGCGGAGCGGGCCGGGGCGCGGGAGGCGGCGGGAGACGCTCGGGCTCGGGGGACCGGGCGGGAGCGGCGGCGGCGGCCTGGGCCCGCGGGGGCCAGGAGCGGGCCGGGCGGGCCGCGGCGATGTGGGGCGCGGGGCACCACGTGGCGGCCCCGGGCTGGCTGCAGTTGGCGGCGCTGGCGTGTCCGGCGGCGGACGGACACGTCCGGCGGCGCGGAGGGAAAAATGCTAGGGTTTGAGGTGGATTTGCCCGTGATGGAGGAGGGGGAGACGTTTATATAGCTAGAAGGAGTTAGGGAGCTCCAAATGGAGTGCGGTTTTCGGCCACGCGATCGTGATCGAACGGCGGAGGACATGAGAGTGTCTTAGATGGGTTATTGGGCTGGTTTGAAGGGGTGTTGGGCTGCAACACACACGAGGCCTTCACGGTTACCCGGTTAACCGTTGGAGTACCAAACGAACTCCGATTGACCCGAAACTTGACAGGCGGTCTACCGGTGCTATACCGGGGCCACATGTCAAACCTCGGTCCATTCCGAGAATGTTTAATACCCGCTCACGAAGAAATGTAAAAGGGGACGCCGGGAGACATAGGAGCGCCGGATTGCAAAATGGACAACGGGAAAGATGCTCGGATTTATGAGACGAACATGTATGCAAATGCGATGCACATGATGACATGATATGAAATGCATGACATGACCAAAATGCAAAACGGAGAGAACCCAACCACGGAGGGAATATCATAACACATAGCCGGAAATGGCAAGAGTTGGATTACAAATATGGCAAGTTACATCTGGGGCGTTACAACACACCACCACTACGAGAGGATCTCGTCCCGAGATCTTGGACTGAAAGAACTCCGGATACTCGGAACGTAGGTGGTCTTCACGCTCCCAGGCGACCTCTCGGTCTGAATGATGTGACCATTTCACTTTGAGGAATTTGATTGACTTGTTGCGAGTCTTGCGCTCAATTGTCTCAAGAATAGCAACTGGATGCTCATGATAGGACAAATCTTCTTGAAGATCAATCTCTTCGAAGTTGATGGTGCGCTCAGGCGTCTTGAAGCACTTGCGAAGCTGCGACATGTGGAAGACATCGTGCACATTTGCAAAGTTGGAGGGAAGCTCAAGTTGATAGGCGAGATCGCCTCGTTTCCCGATGATCTTGAAGGGGCCCACGTATCGCGGAGCAAGTTTCCCCTTGATACCAAAGCGACGAGTCCCTTTCATTGGCGAGACACGGAGGTAAACATGGTCTCCGATCTCGAATGCCACATCACGATGTTTGCTGTCGTAATAGCTCTTCTGGCGCGACTGCGCGGCTTTGAGGTTCTCACGAATGACCTTGCACATAGCCTCAGCCTCTGAGATCAAATCATTGCCGAGCAATTGGCGTTCACCGGTATCAGACCAGTTGAGAGGAGTACGGCACTTTCTGCCATAGAGAATCTCGAATGGGGCTTTGCCCGAGCTGGCTTGAAAACTGTTGTTGTAAGAGAATTCAGCATAAGGAAGGCAATCCTCCCACTTCATGCCGAAAGAGATAACACAGGCTCTGAGCATATCTTCAAGAATTTGTTTGACACGCTCAACTTGTCCACTAGTCTGAGGGTGGAACGCTGTGCTGAAGCGGATGTTGGTGCCCATGGCCTTCTGAAAAGAATCCCAAAACTTGGAGGTAAAGATGCTGCCACGGTCTGAAGAAATCAATTGTGGAATGCCGTGCAAAGAGACAATTCTGGAGGTGTAGAGCTCTGCCAGCTGCGCTGCTGTGATAGACTCTTTGATAGGAAGAAAATGAGCTACTTTGGTGAGCTTGTCGATGACGACGAAGATAGCATCATTTCCACGCTTGGACTTAGGAAAACCAGTCATGAAGTCCATTTCGATATGATCGAATTTCCATTCTGGAATAGCAAGAGGTTGGAGAAGACCAGCTGGTCGTTGGTGTTCTGCTTTCACCCTTCTGCAGACATCACACTCATTCACGAATTGAGCGATCTCACGCTTCATTCGAGTCCACCAATACGACTGCTTGAGGTCATGGTACATCTTCGAACTTCCAGGATGAATAGACAGGAGAGAGTTGTGCGCTTCGTTCATAATGACTTTACGAAGATCACCCTTTGGAACCACGATCCGGTCCTCGAAGAAAAGAGTATCTCTGTCATCAACTCGATAGCACTTGTATTTGGAAATGCTCTTTTCAATACCACGTTTCACCTTCTTCACCATGGTATCCAACAATTGTGCCTCACGAATCTGATCTTCCAAAGTAGGAGAGACAATGAGGTTGGCAAGAACACCTTGAGGAACAACTTGGAGATTCAACTTGCGAAAAGCCTCACAGAGATCCGATTGAAAGGGCTTGAGGATTAAGCTGTTGCAGTAAGCCTTTCTACTCAAAGCGTCTGCAATCACATTAGCCTTGCCTGGAGTGTATTCAATACTCGGATTATACTCTTGAATCATTTCGACCCATCGAGTTTGCCTGAGGTTGAGATGAGGCTGAGTGAAGATATACTTGAGACTCTTGTGATCGGTGAAGATGTCCACTTTCCTTCCCAACAGGAGATGTCTCCATGTTATTAGAGCGTGGACCACTGCCGCCAACTCAAGATCGTGAGTGGGGTAGTTCCTTTCATTGGGCTTCAACTGGCGAGAGGTATAGGCAACAACCTTCTTCTCTTGCATTAAGACAGCACCGAGGCCCTGGAGAGAAGCATCACAGAATACTTCATAAGGCTTGGATTCGTCAGGAGGAGTCAAAACTGGAGCAGTGACAAGTTTCTCTTTGAGAGTGTTGAAAGCAACGTCACACTCAGGAGACCAGACATATTTCACATGCTTCTGGAGGATGTTGGAAAGAGGCTTTGCAATCTTGGAGAAATTCTCAACGAATCTTCGGCAATAGCTTGCAAGTCCAAGAAAACTGCGAAGCTGCTTGACATTCTGAGGAGGATTCCAATTCAAAACTGCAGACACCCTCTCTGGATTAACAGCAATGCCCTTGGCAGAGATGATATGACCAAGATAAAGAACTTCATCAAGCCAGAATTCACATTTGGAGAACTTCGCATATAATTGATACTCTCTGAGCTTGTCGAGCACCAATCGCAAATGTTCGGCATGATCCTTCTTATTCTTGGAGAAGACCAAAATATCATCGAGATAGACCAAGACAAATTCGTTGATGTAGGGGTTGAAGATGAAATTCATCAAGCGAGTGAAATATGGAGGAGCATTGACAAGGCCGAAAGACATGACAGTATATTCATAAGAACCAAAGCTTGTTCTGAATGCTGTCTTGGGAATATCTTCTTCACGAATGCGAATCTGGTGATAACCCATACGAAGGTCAAGCTTGGAGAACACCTTAGCACCTTTGAGTTGCTCAAATAGCTCATTGATGTTGGGAAGTGGGTACTTGTTCTTGATAGTCTTCTTGTTCAATGGACGGTAATCGACGCAAAGTCGGTCCGTGCCATCCTTCTTCTTGACAAAAAGAACACCACAACCCCAAGGAGAAGAACTCGGTCTGATCAGACCCAGACGCTCTTGTTTATCAAGTTGAATCTTCAATTCCTTGAGCTCATCTGGTCCAAGCTTGTAAGGACGCTTGCAAACGGGTTCCGTGCCAGGCTCAAGTTCAATAACGAACTCAACTGGCCGACGGGGAGGCATACCCGGAAGCTCTTCTGGAAAAACATCTTGGTACTCACAAACGACTGGAATCTGAGAGATGGCCTCCAATTCATCATTCTCATTGAGAGAAAACAACCGAATGGTATCATCACGAGAAGCATAGATGATCACATCGTTAGAAGAGTGAGTCAATTTGATTTCCCTGGCAGCACACTCAAGCTGAGCCTTGTGCTTAGAAAGCCAGTCCATCCCGAGAATAAGATCAATATCAGAGTCACCAAGAACAATTGGTTTTGACAAGAATTTGTAGTCGCCCATCTTGATAGAAACATCCGAGACACAAACATTAGATGTCATTTGCTTGCCGGGGGACACAATAGACAACGGTCTCGGCAAAACTTGAGTAACGAAATCATGCTTAGATGCAAAAGGTCTTGAAATGAAAGAAAGCGATGCTCCAGTGTCAAATAAGACTTTTGCAGGAATATCATTAACAGGAAGATTACCCATGATCACTTCAGAAGAATCCTCCGCTTGAGTTGCATTCATCATGTTCACCTTGGCATGCTGGTAATTATGCTTGACCACTGCATTGCTGGAAGATTTCACAGGAGGAGGAGGCGGAAGGCGCCTCTGGTTGAAGCACTTGTTCGCATAGTGACCCTTCTGCTGGCATTTGTTACAAGTCACCTCTGAGAGCGGACGATGGTAAGGAGCACTTGGCCTTGGAGCTTGATTCTGAGACTTGTTCTGAAAGCCAGGGTTGGGTGGGTGGGAAGATCCACGACCACTTGAATTCTTCTGCTGATAAGGCTGACGGAACGGAGGAGGAGGAGGCAACCAGAACTTCTGTTGCTTAGCTGCCACAAGTGAAGAAGAAGACTGGACTGTGTCTCTGACTCTCTTCTTAGAAGCCTCACACTTGAGCTGAGCAGCTTCTTGTTTCAGCGCCATGTTGTAGAATTCATCATACTTTAATGGCTCGAAAAGCATGAGAGCAAGTTGCAGATCTTCTCTGAGACCACGCCTGAATTGGTAGATCATACTCTTCTCATCAGGGATGTCTTGCCTTGCAAAACGAGAGAGCTTCTGGAACTGAGTGTTGTATTGATAGACAGACATATTGCCTTGCTTGAGATTGCGGAATTCCTCACGCTTAAGCTCAACAACACTTTCTAGAATGTGGTGCGCTTTGAAATCACGGCGGAAATCATCCCAAGTGATCACACGACCTCCTCTGGAATCTTTGTATTGCTGGAACCACTCAGCAGCTTGATCTTTGAGTTGAAATGAGGCAAACTTGACAAAGTCCTCAGGTCTCACATTGCTGCACTCGAAATGCTTGCTGATGTCCACGAGCCAGTCATCGGCGTCTGTGGCCTCGACACAGTAGCTGAAGGTCTTTGGCTGATTAGCAAGGAACTGGTTCAGTGAAGCGAAATGCGGCTGATTGTTGCCTTGGCCTTGATTCTCTTGATTAGCTTGCCCTTGGTTGCGATCTTGCAAGAGCTGAATCAGAATCTGAGCATTGGCATTTGTGGCAGTCATCAGGGCCTGCCAAGCTTCCGGAGGCGGAGGTGGTGGCGGAGGGTTAGCCTGATTCCCTTCATTGCGTTCCGGATTCTGACGCGTTGGTGGAGCCATCCTGAAGAGGGTGACATCCATTAGCATCTTGACAGAGATATATTGAAGCTGAATCAAAGGAACGACATTGCAACATATAGTCTTCACAATAAACATCCGAACAAGAATGAACGAATGAATTCCAATGTAAAACATCACACTTCCAAAGCTGAGAAGCCACTTAGAACATGGTAAGGAATAAAATCAACAAGGTACGGAAGTGAACAAATACTTGGTAAGGATTACCCAATCACAAACCAAATATCTGCGGAAGAAATACTAGAGCTACAAGAATTCCCACTTATAAACTCCCGAAACTTTCTGGTTATGCAATCAGGTGTTGGGGATACAGGGGAAGCATAATATCTCACCCAAACTAGCAAATCCTACAACCAGCTGTATCCATCCTTCAACACATAACCAAGAAACCTTCGGAAATCGTCTACCTCAACCTTCGAAAAGCATCCGTTATACAAGTCATGGCAATACCCCCGCACTCGCCACAGTACTGGGCTATCAGGGTTATCTCACCAACAACTGTACAAAAGAGATTTTCGATGTCGGCGTACTAAACTCAGGTATTCCAAAACCGCAACGATAAGATTATGACGACAACACCTCGGAGCTCAACTCCCCGGGACACTGCCACAACCCCTAAATGTCAGGAGGCAACCAAGACAATGTTGTCATCATAAAACCATCGGAACGATTGTAATATACCCGCGTGATCCTAAAAATAAAATTTTAGTGAAATTTGAGAAGAGAAGAGACAAAACTCTACGTCAGGAAGCCTTACCAGAAGGTCGAAGGGACTGGGGAGTAAAAAGAATTCCTAACTCTCCGATATATAATTCCTAAATGACTCAAAACATTTTTTCTAGACACAACTCGGCCACTAAAGATGATCAAACAGTGGGGGCTCCTAAGGTCGGGGAAAGGCTCTGATTACCAACTTGTAACGCCCTCGATGCGGCTATATCTCCCACGTGTCGAGGCACGACTTAGAGGCATAACCGCATTGAAAGCAATGTCGCAAGTGAGGTAATCTTCACACAATCCATGTAATAAATAAAGGGGAAAGATACATAGTTGGCTTACAATCGCCACTTCACACAAGTACATAAATAACATCCATTAAACAGATTACACTCAAGGTCCGACTACGGTACCAAAATGAAAGAAGACTACCCCAAATGCTAAACAGATCCCCGGATCACCCAACTGGGCTCCACTACTGATCATCTGGAAAAGAAACATAGTGACGGCCACGTTCCTCGTCGAACTCCCAAGTGAGCTCGGTCGCGTCATCTGCACTGGCATCGTTGGTACCTGCAACTGTGGTGATAATATCTGTGAGTCACGGGGACTCAGCAATCTCACACCCGCGAGATCAAGACTATTTAAGCTTAAAGGTGGGAAAGGGGGTTTGTGAGGTGGAGCTGCAGCAAGCGACTAGCATATGGTGGCTACAGCGCAAAAGAGAGAGCGAGAAGAGAAGGCAAAGCACGGTCGTGAAGCTAGAAGTGATCAAGAAGTGATCCTGAAACAACCTACGTCAGGCATAACTCCAACAACCGTGTTCACTTCCCGGACCTCGCCGAGAAGAGACCATCACGGTTACACACGCGGTTGATGTGTTTTAGTTAAGGTCAACTTCGGGTTTTCTACAACCGGACATCAACAAATTCCCATCTGCCTCATAACCGCGGGCACGGCTTTCGAAAGATAATACCCTGCAGGGGTGTCCCAACTTAGCCCATGATAAGCTCTCACGGTCAACGAAGGATATTCCTTCTACCGGGAAGACCCGATCAATCTCGGAATCCCGGACTACAAGACATTTCGACAGCAACAAAACAAGTCCAGCAAAGCCGCCCGATTGTGCCGACAAATCCTGATAGGAGCTGCACATATCTCGGTCTCAGGGCACATCCGGATGAACACTCCGTACAACTAAAACCAGCCCTCGAGTTGCCCCGAGGTGGCGCTGCAAAGGGCTCTAGTTTGGACCAGCAATCGAAGGAGAACTGGCCCGGGGGGGTTAAAATAAAGATGACCCTTGAGTCTGCAGAACCCAAGGGGAAAAAGGCTAGGTGGCAAATGGTAACACCAATGTTGGGCCTTGCTGGAAAAGTCTCATTCAAAGCGAACTGTCAAGGGGGTCCCATAGATCACCCAACCGTGTAAGGAACGCAAACTCCGGGAACATAACACCGGTATGGCGGAAGCTAGGGTGGCAAGAGTGGAACAAAACACCAGGCATAAGGCCGAGCCTTCCACCCTTTACCAAGTATATAGATGCATTAATTAAATAAGAGGTATTGTGATATCCCAACAAGTAAACATGTTCCAACAAGGAACAACAAGTCCATGTTCCAACAAGGAACAAACTTCATCTTCACCTGCAACTAGCAACGCTATAAGAGGGGCTGAGCAAAGCGGTAACATAGCCAATCAACGGTTTGCTAGGACATGGATGGTTAGGGGCTGACATGGCAATATAGGAGGCATGATATAGCAAGTGGTAGGTATCGCAGCATAGGCATAGCAAAAGAGCGAGCAATCTAGCAAGCAAAGATAGAAGTGATTTCGAGGGTATGGTCATCTTGCCTGCAAGAGTCTCAGAGTTGTCGAAAGATTGGTCCTCGAAAGCGTTCTCAACAGGTTCCTCGTTCACGTACTTGTCTCCCGGCTCTACCCAATACAAGAGAACAAGCAAAGGAACCAATATCAACCACGATGCAATGCGCAAACAACATGATGCAAAACATGGCATGATATGCGAGAGGTGGTATGCAATGCGTAAGCATGCTCCGGAAGGACAAGGATGAACAGGGCATAATCTTGGCAAACCAAGCATGCCACTGGATAGGTGAGGTGATTTCGGTTGAAATCGATATAAAGAACACCGGAATCGGATGCACGGTTTGCAAATGGCAAGCAATACAAGAATGACACGAATCTGCCATAAACAGCATGATGCTACTTCGCAAGCAACAAATAATTAAGCTACTGCACCCAAACATGGCAACAAAGCATATGGCAGTAATCTACACAAGATGCACGATAAAAGATGAACACTGAGCTACGGCTAGTTCACATCATAACAGGTCCAAACAAGCATGGCAAAAGTGCACAAGATAACAGGTTCTCAGACTTAGTGAAATTAACAACATAGCAGAAAACTAACATCAGGATGACATGTTCAGAGCAATGAAACAACATGATACAGGTTCAGAATATAGCAAAATAAGGCATGGCATGAATCTACTCAAGGCACTTGACAAAAGTCCCTTACTGACCATAAGCCAAAAAGGACCAGAAAATAAGATTACACCCATGTCAAATAAGCAAGTTTCGTTACAGGTTACAGACTTAGCAGAAAACTGGACATGTCAAAAACAGATAACGACTAGGCATGTTCGTGAGCTCGATGCACTCACTACAGAGAATTTCATGATAAACTAAGCATACATACATCAAGAGGACATGGCATAGTAACAATACATGGCAATAATAACATCATATCATGCAAGGATCAACTACACCAAGCTTGGCAAAATCGAATAACATGTAAACAATCTGCCAGCAACATTTTAAAGCAAAAGTAGAGCTCGATTGACTCAAGCTATGGCACTCCATAATTGCAAAAAAAGGCATGGATGGATAGAGCAAATACTCAAGTTCAAAACTCCCTTACTGGTCCTGTTCAAAATATGCATAGATCTCTCGGAAACAACATGAACACATGGCATAAAAATAACAGCAGTCAGGGACAGTGAAATCACCAAGTCTCTGAAATCAGCAACATCAAGATACCTAGTTTGCATGCTTGTGCTAGTCACCATATAGATCAAAAAAATACATGGCATAATTCTCTGGAAAGGTAACATGGCATATTACAAAACTCATGTAGGACTCAACTTCATAGGAGGTACACATCAATCATGGCAAAAATGACAAAAGTGCATGTTCAGATAAGAACCAGCAACTAACATCAACTAGCCCTCTTCTAACAGCATTTCAGGAATCAATATGACTTCAAATGAAAATGATGCAATGGAACAAAATGATCTACTCTTCGAGACGAACAATTCGACATATTATACGCGCGAAACAGAGCTACAGACGCAAAGTTATGGCATGTCGAATGTGTGATGATGACACAAAATTTAGAGGACTTAGAGAAAAACGAGAGGGGGAAGAAGTCAACCCTAGCCCGACCCGATCGGATCTGGCCGGCGACGGCGGCGGCGATACCGGCGACGGCCGGCGCGGGCGACGAGCGCGGTGGCGGCGGTGGCCGGAGCGGCGAGGGGCGGTGGCGCGCGGGAGACGGCGGCGCCGGGATCCGGCGGGCGCGGCGGCCGCGGGTGGCGACGGGCGGCGCGGGCGGAGCGGCGGGACGGCGGCGGAAAGCGGCGCTGGCGTAGGGTCGCGGCTGGCGGGCGGCGCGGAGCGGGCCGGGGCGTGGGAGGCGGCGGGAGACGCTTGGGCTCGGGGGGCCAGGCGGGAGCGGCGGCGGCGGCCTGGGCCCGCGGGGGCCAGGAGGGGCCGGGCGGGCCGCGGCGATGTGGGGCGCGGGGCACCACGTGGCGGCCCCGGGCTGGCTGCGGTTGGCGGCGCTGGCGTGTCCGGCGGCGGACGGACACGTCCGGCGGCGCGGAGGGAAAAATGCTAGGGTTTGAGGTGGATTTGCCCGTGATGGAGGAGGGGGAGACGTTTATATAGCTAGAAGGAGTTAGGGAGCTCCAAATGGAGTGCGGTTTTCGGCCACGCGATCGTGATCGAACGGCGGAGGACATGGGAGTGTCTTAGATGGGTTATTGGTCTGGTTTGAAGGGGTGTTGGGCTGCAACACACACGAGGCCTTCACGGTTACCCGGTTAACCGTTGGAGTACCAAACGAACTCCGATTGACCCGAAACTTGACAGGCGGTCTACCGGTGCTATACCGGGGCCACATGTCCAACCTCGGTCCATTCCGAGAATGTTTAATACCCGCTCACGAAGAAATGTAAAAGGGGACGCCGGGAGACATAGGAGCGCCGGATTGCAAAATGGACAACGGGAAAGATGCTCGGATTTATGAGACGAACACGTATGCAAATGCGATGCACATGATGACATGATATGAAATGCATGACATGACCAAAATGCAAAACGGAGAGAACCCAACCACGGAGGGAATATCATAACACATAGCCGGAAATGGCAAGAGTTGGATTACAAATATGGCAAGTTACATCTGGGGCGTTACACCGCCGCTCACCTAGTTACATCCCGATGACCTCTAGGTATCCCCTCCGGCCTTGCTCCACTGCCCGTTTTCCCACGTCGCTGCATGTGGATCTTCCATAGTTCTTTGCCCAAAACGTAGCTCGTTCGGTGTACTTTCCATATTGCATTCTCGTCCTCACACCGTTTTAGACAAACACAACCGTGTTGTTATCTTCCTTTAGGACAAGGAATATGCTTCTTTTTTGTCGTCGCATGTGTCATCAACTGTTATTGGCCAGTAATTGTTTCCTTTCTACCTCTTTTTTGCAAACAGGGCTATCCATTTCACCTCGTTGCTATTGCGACCTTTTGGTGAACTGCACAAATCACTTTTTTCTTAAGAGTGTTTTGTGCAATTGTACTAAAATGTCACATGGGCAACGTCTCTACATTTCAGTGCGACTACACAATGGAAGATTTGTTTTGCTCTATCCTCCTCATCCAACTCCGAGCCTAATCTTCTCCAACTAGTTAGTCTTAAGAGAGACCGCAAAGGTGACCGGCTTCTATTTGTGTGTTTATTTTTTCATCAGCAGTCCTCTATTATCGTAATCACACTTGATATCTTTGGAACAGGGACGCTCAGCTCTATTTTAGTGGAACTGCACAAAATGATCGGAATGTTGCATGCTCCAGACAGCTACTTTTTTTCCCAACATGCCTTGTTGATTTAGACAGAGCTGGGGGGACGTTGCTGCCAATGAAAGCATGGGTCAATTTTAATTTAACACCTTCTCACAACTTTGTCTTTAGTTGTGATGTAATTATTAGCTCTGATCTGCTAATAATTGACATGCATTAGCAAGGAAGTTAGTTTTTTATTGTTTCCGAAAGAGCATCGATGGCATGACACGCGAAACAAAAGCTGAAAGCTCACACCATTGTACAATTTCATGTCGCTGGAAAATTATTTGTATAGTACGTCAATTATGTAAACAAATGATGGAAGCTTGATAGCATTGCCAGAAGCCTCTTCATCATCCGGGTCCATGTGCCATGCACGAAATTATACTCCTTCCTTCCTAAATATTTGTCTTTTTACAAATTTCAAACGGGCATATTTTAGAGTGTAGATTCACTCATTTTGCTTCGTATGTGTACTCCCTCCGTTCCTAAATATTCTATTCGTCTTAACAGAGATTTCAACATATGTTAGAAAGACAAATACTCTGGAGTATATTTAAGAACCGAGGGGGTAGTGCACAACCGCATGGGAGACTCAGCCCGGTCGTTGCGCCGCATTAATAGTGAGTAATGAGCAGTCAAATCATAAGCCCCACCTTTCCCACTGTAAGTTGCTCTGAAGAAGCAACACTACAAGAAATATATCAACTTATGACCTTCTCTTAGTGACCCCAGCTGAATTGGTCGTAAATTCACGGCCATTTCGCTTGGAAGGGCTCAAACCCTGAAATTGCTTACACCAAATGGTCATAAAGCAAACAAGAGGCGCCAATGACCTTATTTCTACCTGATTACGACCAATATAAATGGTCATGAGGTTGTGAACATGGATGCATTGGTACTTATTGCTATGACAAGGCGCCACCTCATCAGTTTTGCCTATGTGTCATGTCCATGTGTCAATTTTTGCCCTCGGTTGTGAAGCAACCTATATTTCTGTCATTCCCAAAATTCCCAAAACAATTGGGCATTCTTTACTATCCAAATCATTGCCTCATGACAATATTCAACTCCATTTGACTCGTAAATCTTCCTCAGCAAATTTCCAAAGTTTTTGTTCAGCTCGAATTGTTGTGAAGGAAGTACTGGCTAGGTGTATCCTAATGAGCTGAATTTTTTCCATATCTTCTATATTCCCAAATCATAGCTCTCCACAAAATTTGAGCCCCATCTAACAATACATGTGAGTGTGGCTTCAACATTCATATTTTTGTCCAGTGTGGTATGTTGCAAAGCAAGTGACACCTAGGCTCCTCCATCTGAGCTGCAAATTTTCCAAGATAGTGTCCTTAGTAGATGATCATCCTCTGCCAAAACTCGGGCCCATTGGCCATGTGCATTTCCCGTACGACTAATCAAACACTTGGGTGCTAATTCATGTTTGAGCTCGGTTCAGTCTCCTCGTGAGATTCTTCTATTGCCTTCTTCTTCATGACACCTATCAGGGGAGTGCCCAACCCACTAGACATGCCTAGGCCGCCCAGAACACATGGCAACGCCACGGTCACGCGGTGACCACGCAGGGGGCATGCGAGTTTACGCGCTCTAGAGTTGGGGCCCTCGGCCACCGCCCAAACCTCGACTTATCGCCACCAAACCATTTATTTATGATTAAATAGGTACTTACGTAACTAGAAGTGATTTTTGAAAAAAATAAATAGCAAACTATGAGGCAGCTGCAGTTCAAATTTGACCCGCTTCCAACTGAATCGGCGGAAATTTGTCTTTTTCACGAGAGGTGGATCAAAACTTTTTACACCCAACCATTTTTTCAATTGTGCATTAAATATGTCCTAGTATTTTAGAAAATTGATTTGGTCTAATTTTGCAACAATTATTTGGGAGGTCCTTCACAAAAAAACCTCCCTTTGGGCACTCGAAAAATGGAAAATGGTTTTTTCGTCCAAAGAAAATGAAAACTTCCTTAGGCAACATTGTTAGACATTCCAATATGCACCCTTGTGCACAATATGAGATCATTTGAACAAACTATGCCATGAATGTGGCCATAAGATTGATCATTTGGCTTGAAAGCCATTGATCTCCACACGTGATAGCTCGTTTCTGACAACACTTTTTTTAAATAATTGCCATATTACAAGTTTGTTATTTTTTCCGGGAACTTGGCCACATATAATGACACAATGCGAAGGTTTCCCAATTATTTCATTTTTTTGAATTTTTTTATGCCCGTTTCAAAATGCGGTCAAAACGATGGGAATGACCGTTCCTAACTAGTGGTTGAATCTTGGAATTTTTGTTGGTGTTTCTCTGATTAAATAGATACTTATGTACATAGAAATGATTTTTGGAAAAATAAATAGCAAACTACAAGGCAGCTACAGTTCAAATTTGACCCGCTTCCAACTGAATCGGTGGAAATTTGTCTTTTTCACGGGAGGTGGATCAAAACTTTTTACACCCAACCACTTGGTCAATTGTGCATTAAATATGGCCTAGTATTTTAGAAAAATGATTTGGTCCAATTTTGCAACAATTATTTGGGAGGTCCTTCACAAAAAAACCTCCTTTTGGGCACTCGAAAAATGGAAAATGGTTTTTTCGTCCAAAGAAAATGAAAACTTCCTTAGACAACATTGTTTGCCATTTCAATATGCACCCTTGTGCACAATATGAGATCATTTGAGCAAACTATGCCATGAATCTGGCCATAAGATTGATCATTTGGCTTGAAAGCCATTAATCTCCACACATGATACCTCGTTTTTTAGAACACTTTTTTAAAATAATTGTCGTATTACAAGTTTGTTATTTTTACTGGGAACTTGGTCACATATAATGACACAATGCGAAGGTTTTCCAATTATTTGATTTTTTTTTTAAGTTTTATGCCCATTTCAAAATGCGGTCAAAACGGTGGGAATGACCGTTCCTAGCTAGTGGTTGAATCTTGGATTTTTTTGGTGTTTCTCTGATTAAATAGATACTTTTGTACCTAAAAATGATTCTTGGAAAAAATAAAGAGCAAACTATGAGGCAGCTGCAGTTCAAATTTGACCCGCTTCCACCTGAATCGGTGAAAATTTGTCTTTTTCACGAGATGTGGATCGAAACTTGTGACAACCGACCATTTGGTCAATTGTGCATTAAATATGGCCTAGTATTTTAGAAATTTGATTTGGTCCAATTTTGCAACAATTATTTGGTAGGTCCTTCATAAAAAAAATCATTTTGGGCACTCGGAAAATGATTAAAAATAGTTGGAAAGATAAATATGCATGCAAATTGGCGATCATCCAAAAAATGTGGTCTAACTTGAGAGAAAATTTTAGTTGTACCGTTCTGCAAAATATTTTTGATAGCTGCTTGACTAAACACCATAGTTTTCGTATTTAGAAACTATTTTAAACCATAAATTTTCTGAGCCAATCAGGACTCATCCCACGGATCGCCCCCCTTAGCCGATCTGAACCGTCTGTTCTAGACGATCTGACCGTCCACCTCTCAGCAGCCTAATCCAAACCCTAGCAGCCTCTCTCGGTCTCTCTCCCCCTGTCCGCCACCTCTCTCTTTCCCCTTCTCCCCGATCCAGATCCAACCCAAGCGCCGCGTCCTCCGCCGCCGCCCCGTCCCCTGCCGCAGCCACGACGTCATGACCGTGCGCCACCCACCTCCGCTCGCTCGCGCCCCTGCTCGCGCTGCTCCCCGACGGAGCCTCTTCTCCTCGCTGTTCGTTGCCCGCAGTCTCATCCAGTCCCCCCTCGCCGCGCAATGGCCGCCGCGCCGGTGGCGTGCCCCTTCCCCACGCTCCCCTCACCCTCCTCCTCCCTCAGCACGTCCATGCGCCGTCTTCACGTCCGCGCGGGCCCACCGCCAGCGGCGGCCGCCTCGCCGCGCGAGCAGCAGAGTGTCAGGGGAGCGGCGGGCGCCGGGGAGAGGAGGCGGCGGCGGGAGGAGGAGAAGGCCGAGGCCGGCGCGGAAGATCTCGAGGGACAGAGGAAGGAGGAGGTGAACCGCAAGATCGCCTCCCGGAAGGCGCTCTCCATCATCCTCTGGCGCGAGACCACCAAGGTCGTCCTCGACAAGCGCGAGTCCGGCAAGGGCACCCCCGCCTCCTCCCCCGCACCGTCCTCGAGGCCCTCCACAACCGCGTCGTCGCGCTCCGCTTGGAGTCCGCCCTCAATGTACCTCCCTCCCTGCTTCCCGCCTCACAGCTCATTGACGCCCAGGCCTTTGTCTAACCATGCCGTGCCCATTGACGCCCAGGTGTTCGAGCTAATGCGGGACCAGGTGTTCCGAAGTGTGCATCCTCCGCGCCCCTCGCCCAGATCTGCTTGCTGCGTGTGCATCCAAGTGTGGAATTCCTATGTTTTTCACTGTATATCCTCAATTTCTATTACAATGTAAAGTAGGATTCCTCTGTTTTGTTTGTGGTGGCAGGTGAAGAAGGAGGAGGAGTTCAGCACCGGGCCCCTGTCCCTGCTCCTGATGAGCGTCAAGAACATTACTCACGTGGGTGATCCTCTTGTTTCTGTCGAGATCCCAACTTCTTACCTGTAGTGAAACCGGAATAGGAGATATACTATGGGCTGAAATTTCTTTTTTACTGTCTGCCTGCATGTTTTCCCTGTCTCTGTTTGAATTGAACAGCAGGTGGTGTTCTAGCTGTGCGACACACTTGCTGAAAATCCAATCGACTTAGTTGCTTGTGATCAATCCTTCTGTGCAGGAGAAAGCGGTTTTTGTCAATTGTTTTTTCTAATAGTGCTGCCCTCGTAGTGCTGTGAAGTTAAATTGGCCTCGTGCGTAATATGCGAGTAATCAGCATAGTTGCTGCACAGCACTTGTCCTAGTGTTAGTGCTGCATATAATAGGTCCTTTTATTAATTGAAAGAAATGCAGCTCTGTAATCTGAAAGTTGATTGCATTTAGTTTGGGTGAATCGTATTTTTGTAACCTGACACTTAGCACAGCTCTTTGCATTTTTGTTGCAAATGAACCGTATCCTAAATTTAAGACGACCTCCAGATAATATGTTAACTCATATTGCCACCTAGGAAAAGACTAGAATTAAAATCCAACAGATATATTGGAGATGGAAACCAACTCTGACTAACCTTTCTTTTGTTATAATTATTGAGAATCACCTACAGAGATAAGAATTTGCACGTGGCATCTTCTAAAATAACCTGCAAACTGCACCACAACTACTGTAACTTAGTATATATACAATAATATATAGGATTCATCTGCAGCAATAACAATTTCCACACAACATTCTGTAGATACAAATCTTCAAACAACATTTGCTATCATTACTTGAGAGTAAAAGATGGCACTGTATCCTAAATTCAGTTTGTTTATCACCCCTCCAAGTATATGCTGTTACCTACTTAGCTCTAAAATAGAATCATCCCCCGTTTCAACTATTTTATTCTAGGAACCTCCCTTCTGAATCATGCAGATTGCCTGTTACTATGGCAACGAATTTTATCTATGTGAAATTAGAATTTAAGTGCCATCATTCATCTCTTGGTATCTTGTTCTCTGTGATAACTGTTCATTGTTGAGTGCTATATATATATACTCTAGTTGTCATGTAGTGCTTGTTGTTCCATATTTTGTTGATGCACCGATAGCTGTTCAGAACTGTAGTAGTGTAGTTAGTTTTTTGAATGATTTGGTGTGCATGGAACACTGATTTTTCTTCAAGTCATGATTTTTCTCAACTGGTGCATGTATATATATTTGGGTGCTAGTCAATTAGAGAATGTCTGTAATACCATGTCTGTACTATGTGCCAGTGTAGCTGTACTGATGCTTTGGGTTTAATCCGTGCAGCAGAGGACAAGGGCTTCATGGCCAATCAAGGCGCATGGTGCTCGCAAGCGACGAAAGGAGGTTGTTCGACATAGGCACGGAGGAGGAGGATGGGCACGGACGGAGGAGGACAGAGCACCTCTCTTCTTCCAGGTTCTTCTCCTTACCTTCACTTCTTGTATGTGCCTGTGCTGCAGCTCACCCATGGTCTTGTTTGTCCTGCAGGTTAGTGAGCAGCATCAGGAGAAGGAGCTCAAGCACGACCACCGAGAGGCACCACCGCAGCAGCAGGTAGCACGTCCATCTCCACCTCCCTCTCCCTCTGCTCCCAAACCTTTTTATTAGAATATACTGAGTACATTCTATCAACTTGTGTGTCAGTAAGAACAAAAACTAATTATCTAAGGTCCTGTTATTATTACCTATATATGACATTGCTACTGGATTGCCTAGTGCCCCTGTTCATGGTGGGCTAAACTTGCATTTGCTCCTGCTGCTGCATTTTGATGATCATGGGTGTGATGCATTTTGATGATCTCCTTGTACCAGATGAGTCCATCGATGAAGCGGCAGCGTCTCCTCTAGAGGGTGACGGTGGCGGCGGCGCCTGTGTGCGGATTCGACTACAACCTCCTCTCCGGTGAGTCCTTCTCCTACCTCTAGCTCCATCTCTGAGCTGCTGTAATACCATGCTCTGTTTCATGGCCGTGGCTTATTTAGTCTGTGCTTGCTATGCCTTGTGTATTGGAGCCTAATTAGCTTCTGTTAGGGGATAATCTACTGGTTATACCAAGATTTTACATGAAATTTTGTTCTGCTTATTCTGCTAAGGTTGTTTGCAATGGTTATACATATGTTACACAATTTTTGCTGCTGGCTAATGAGCTTTAGAGATGGTAACATGGTGCTGCACTCTCAGGATCATCTTATGACACACAATCAATTTTTGGTGTGCTCAAATTTTTAATTTTAGTGATAAGGAAATATCCCACCTAGTTTGCTGGCTCTCTCACTTGAGTTGGTTTAATAGTAGTGGCCTCCTGACTTGTACTTAGTTGGGTAGGTGGTGGCTGGGAGCAAAAGTTTATATGCATGGATAATGGACTTGCACTAAATGGACACAAATAAAGGAGTTGAGTATTAAGTGAACTTGTTCTAACTGGAAACAATTTCGGTATGGTGTACATAAATATCGAGTTGATAGCTGATCTGTAGCAAATATAGCTGCGCGTAACTTCTTTACTTGGTTCCTCTTTGACAGGAGCTCCAGGCCTAAGAAAGTTGGAAGTGTGAAGACGTGAAGAAAAGCGCGAAGCCATGAAGAGCTACTCAACAAAGAGTTGTCTGTTCTATTTGACTGTAATGTTGTAATAGCTGGTATACCTAGGTTGTAATAGTCTACAGAAATTGTAGTACACTAATCTTGTGTCATTTGACGAGTTTCACATGTTCTCTTGTTTGGATTATTTGATTATGAATGTGATTTGATTGTGTGTGAGATGGGAACCTAACCAGTGCAACCCACTTATGAAATAATATGACTAGTTCGTAACTTTCTTGTGTGTGGGATCAATGTATGAGATTAACATGACTAGTAGGATCAGCTCCAAAATATATTTTCCAAAAATATATAATCAATAGACTGTAAAAGGCCAAAGCCCAGAGATAAAAAGGCTGAAATATTGGGCTTGGCCATGTAGCCCAACAGAAATCATAGGAATAATAATAATAATAAAAGGCTGAATTGTTGGGCTAGGCCCATGTAGAAAACCGAATTGGACCGGGCTGAATCTTGTGCCACATCAGCTTGCCATGCTGGATGCCTACGTGGCTTGGGGAGGTTGCTAGTGACCAAAAATTTGGTTGTGGAACGAAGAGCTCCTCCGCCGACAGCAATGGCGAACTTCCCTGTCAACGTCGTCCCCTACATCCCGACGGGGATGACCATCAAGCTCGGGCCGGCCGATCGGATTGTCCGTAGCGACATGGCGGTGCATCCGGTACCTCCTCTCAACCACGACTTCCTCGCCATTGCCGAGGTGAACCACCACGTTTCGTTCCACCACAAGGCTGCTCTGAGGCAGGTAATCACCGGTCTGCTGCATGAATCCAACTTTGCTCCGACTGAAATTGATGATCATCCACTAGGCATTGCTATATACGGTTTCCCTAGTCCTATGATGCGTGACAATGTTGTGGGTACTACTTTTGAGATTGATGCTGAGGAAGAAGGGGATATGAACACTATAGTTTCTTTTGTTTCGCATGACGAGGCACTTAATAT
The DNA here is from genome assembly GCA_032464435.1 of Aegilops umbellulata. Classification (NCBI taxonomy): domain Eukaryota; kingdom Viridiplantae; phylum Streptophyta; class Magnoliopsida; order Poales; family Poaceae; genus Aegilops; species Aegilops umbellulata. The sequence continues at coordinate 97,604,498 of CP136060.1, forward strand.
GAGGCTCACTACTTATGGTCCAGATGTGTGGCTTCTTTACATTGGCTTTCCGCAAGATTACCAAACCTACCATTACCTGCATAGATCTGTTGATGGTTTTGGTAGTCTGACGCATTGGCACAACCCAAGAGGAGACATAAAGCTTGTCCTACTTCGTGTTAAAGTCATTCATCTCAGGCTGGTGCCCAAGAGCTTGGTTATCCGCCAACTGGGAGGCAATCGCCATAGCTGGACAATTTGTGTTACGATGCTGCGCAACTCATATTGGAATGCTCATTTGCCTGAAGTTCCTCCGACTGGTGAAGACCCACCTCCTGCAGATGGAGTCCCACACCCTCTATATGGCGAAGGTCTCAATGCTGAGCAACTTTATCAGATGCAGCTTAATAACTGGATGGCTCAACAGGGTGCTGGAAACAATGTTGCAGAGGATGTGGGTGAAAATGTTGCAGCCCAGCAGGATATTGAGATCCATCCCCAATGGGGAGAATGGCCCGCACCTCCTCCTCCTGCTCCACCTGTACTTTATAACTACCAAGAGTGGCTGGCCAATGAGGGTTTACGAGTTCAAGATGGAATTCTTCCAAGTAACAATCTGCAAGACAACCCCTTTGCAGCTTGGAATGACTCAATCTCCCTCAGCAGTTCAACTACAAACTCTGATTCTGATGCATTGGTGCTGGTACCAGCCTCTGTTCTGCAGGTTCTCCAGAGGAATGGGTCCCTCTATTCTGCTTCTAATGTTGTGTCTCCTCCTGTGATAAACAATGAGCTGCTGGCCCCTACAACTGAGATTCAGACACCAAGGATTCAGCTCAATATCTCTGTCACTAATGCTGGTATGAACATTTAGTTCAATGCTGACAATGAGCTCTTGAATGGTTTGCTAATTGCCGAGCCACTGTCATATGTGCCCATCACAAACTTCCTCTCAAGCTCCATCATGCCCTCTCTTGCCACTATTGGTCCCTGGGCCCATGGCTATGGAATGAGACCAACCAAGCTGGATATCACACTGTCACTTTCTGAATCTAATGGCTCTGTTCAGGTTTCTTCCTGCATTGCTCAGGCTGAAGTAGATGGATCAGTCTCCACTACTGTCCAGGTTTGGTCCCTTGCTTCTGAGGAGATACAGGCTCTTTCTGAAGACAATCCGGCTATGGGTATTATTACTGGGTCACAGGCTGTGGAATTCTCTGAACCTACTGCAGACCAGGAAGACTTACAGGTGGCAGTCACTGAATTTCAGGCTGGATCTTCAAGGGTGGGTGCACAAAACAAACATAGCAAGAATAAAGCTCCTCTCTCTGTGACCACTGTGCGTAGAAGCGCCCGCTCCAATAAATATGACGGCTTCAAGGTGCCTCCTATTACTGACAGCAGGACCAAGACTACCAAGGTAAAACCCAGAGTCATTCCCAATGCCGTGTCTGCTGTAGTCATTACTGATATTACTGACGACCAGCCTGAAGATGGAGAGATCCCACCTCCCATGACCATTGAGCAAATTCAGAATATCGCTGTGCAGCAGTGTGCTGTCCCACCTGAAGAAGTCACTGAAGATCTGCTTATGGCAGACAAAGGGGTTGGTTCTTCTTCAACTACAGCTTAGTGGCCGTTTTATTTCCTATCTCTTATGTCTATTTTATCGAACTGGAATGTTTTATGTTGGAACATCCGGGGCATGAACTCAGACCCCAAGCTTTTGGCTTTATCCAATGCTATTGCTACTAGTGGTTGCTCAGTTATTTGTTTACAAGAAACCAAGAAAACTGCTTTTGATAACTCCTTTATTAAAACTTGCTGTCCTAAACGCTTTGACAAATTTGCTTTCATCCCTTCGAGAGGGGCCTCTGGTGGTATTTTAACCTTATGGAATAGTGCTATCTTTACTGGCACGGTGTTAATTGAGGAGGAATTTGCCCTTGTTACTAAGTTTCAATCCACCAAATCTGCCCAAATATGGACCCTGGTAAATATATATGGCCCCTGTCAAGGTGACTCCAGGATTGATTATACCAACTGGTTATTGAATCTTAATATTCCTCCTAATGAAGACTGGCTCCTTGTTGGGGATTTCAACTACATCCGTAGCCCAACTAACGGGAATAAACCTGGTGGAAACATTAATGACATGATTACTTTCAATGATTTCATTCGAACACAGGGTCTGATTGAACTCCCTCTCAAAGGCAGAACATTCACCTGGAGTAACATGCAGGAAGATCCATTACTAGAACAATTGGATTGGTTTTTCACCTCAACCAACTGGACTAATTCATACCCCAATACCATTGTAAAGCCTCTCTCTAAACCAGTTTCAGACCACATACCATGTGTAATATCCATCGAAACAGACATACCTAGAAGCAACCTTTTCAGGTTTGAATCTTATTGGATCCAACATCCTGGTTTTATGGACTTAGTAGATGCCTCCTGGAATAAACATGTACCTTCAGATAACTATGCCACAATAATTTCCAGGAAACTGAAAACTCTTAGATATGAGCTCAAAAAATGGAGTAAAAAAATTTCAAAGCTAGCTATGGCTATTGCTAACTCTAATTCTGCACTGGCTGACCTGGACTCTCTGGAAAACAAAAGAAATCTCACAATCCAAGAGAGTAACTTCAGAAGAATTCTCAAAAATCATTTACTCAGATTATTGGAGTATCAAAAACAATATTGGAGAAAGATATGTACTATCAGATGGGCCACATTTGGTGATGAGGACCCAAATTTTTTCAAGGCCATGGCATCTGAGAGGTATCGAAGGAACAATATCCCATCTCTTCAACTAGACAATGGCACCACAATTGAAGATTATATTGGAAAAGAAGCTTTAATCTACCAAAGTTTCAAACAGAGGTTGGGAACCTCAGGAGAATATCAAATGAAATTTAACCTTGCAAACATTATAAAAAAGAGAAATGATCTAGACCAATTAACAGTTCCTTTCTCGAGAGAGGAAATTGACTATGTCATTAAAGAAATGCTAGCAGACAGAGCTCCAGGTCCAGATGGCTTTACAGGAATATTTCTTAAGTCTTGTTGGCATATTATTAAGGAAGACTTCTACAAATTATGTGATCAATTCCATGAAGGAACTTTAAACCTTGAAAGCATAAATGAAGGATATATCACCTTGATCCCTAAAATTGCCTCCCCAGCTATAGTCAATGACTTTAGACCCATCACTCTACTTAACTGTTGTCTCAAAGTGATCACAAAGCTACTAGCTAATCGTTTGCAAAAGCTCATTCTGAAAATTATACATAGGAATCAATATGGATTCATTAAAGGCATAGCAATCCAGGACTGTCTTGCTTGGGCATTAGAATACATACACCAGTGCCAAAACTCCAAGCAAAAGATTGTGCTCCTTAAACTGGACTTTGCCAAAGCATTTGATACCATTGAGCATGATGCAATGCTGGAAATAATGAAGCACATGGGATTCAATGAAAAATGGCTTTTATGGATTAAGTCATTGTTCTCTTCTGGTAAATTTTCTGTCCTACTGAATGGAATCCCGGGTAGACAATTTATCTGCAAAAGTGGGGTTCGACAGGGTGACCCACTCTCTCCCCTCATTTTTGTTCTTGCGGCTGATCTCTTGCAAGCAGCCATCAATGATGCCTTCAGACACGGTCTACTTCATTTACCTTTCCCTAGGCAAAACCAAATTGATTTCCCTGTCATCCAATACGCTGATGTCACTATAATCATCATGCCTGCAAGCCACGATCAAGCTCATACAATGAAAAACATTCTCACCGACTATGCAACTTCCATTGGCCTCAAAATTAACTTTCATAAATCAACATTGATTCCAATCAATTATGATGATGCCCTAAGTAAAGATATTACAGAGATCTTCGGATGTACAATAGGAAAGATGCCATTCACATATCTTGGATTACCACTTGGTACCTCAAAACCTTCGGTCCAGGACCTCATGCCTATTGTCTGCAATATGGAAAGAAGACTCACTTCTACATTATCTCTGATGTCCTATGGATCCAAACTTTCCTTACTAAATACGGTCATCACCTCACTTACTATCTTTGCGCTCTGCACGCTAAGATTTCATCCAAAAATCCTTGAGCTCCTAGACAAACTACGAAGGAAATGCCTATGGACAAAGAAAACGGAACATGGTGAAAAATGCAACTCTTTGGCGGCCTGGGACAAAGTCTACAGACCAAAACAGAGTGGAGGACTTGGAGTCATTAACCTCAAACTGCAAAGTGATGCTCTCCTTCTAAAATATCTACACAAGTTTTACAACCGTCTTGACCTACCTTGGGTAGAATTGATATGGACCACATACTATACCAGCAAAATACCACACGCCTCAGACCCATGTGGTTCATTCTGGTGGAGGGACATTCTCAAGCTTACTCCTATTTTTAGAGGAATCTCCAAAGTTACAGTCAACTGTGGAAACAATGTTCTCACGTGGAAAGATCTGTGGTTGGATGAAATTCTTTCTGATACACATCCTAGAGCATTTTCTTATGCGAGAAAATCAAGACTGCTCAGTCCAAGATTTCTTAACCATAACATCCCTGGAACAGGCATTCTTCCTGCCACTATCTTCACAAGCATTACAGGAAGTACAAGATATGCAAGGATTGGTAGCACACATTACTTTGGACAATAACCAAAATGCAAAAGATATATGGTCTTACCCTTGGAAAGGGACTGACTTCTCTACAAGCAAATACTACAAATTCTGCTTCAGGGATATGAAGGCCCATAAAACTTACCACTGGCTTTGGAAATCAAAAGTATCTGCTAAACTCAAGGTCTTTGGCTGGCTTATGTTGTCTGACAGATTAAACACTAGAAACATGCTGAAGAGAAGACACTACAACATTGGTACAAACCTGAATTGCTTACTGTGTGGCCAAAAAGAAGAAGACATTGATCATTTGATCCTAACATGCCCATTTAGCAAAAACTGCTGGTCAAACTTTGGGTTAGACCCTGGAGATCAGGCCATTAGGTTGTCATGGCTAGAACAAGCTAAACTTATTTGGGGCAAGCCTTTGTTCATGGAAATCATTCTTCAAGCATCCTGGAGCATTTGGAAAGAATGGAATAACAAACTTTTCAGAAATATAAGCCCCTCCTACCACTCCTGGCTAGCCAGATTTAGAGAAGAGTTTAGTCTTCTCCAATATAGGGTTAAGGATAACAAGAAAGAGTTCATCTTCTTGCTTTTAGACTCCCTACCCTCTGATTAATTGTAATCTTTAGACCTTTTATACCCCCACTCGAAAGAGAGATGGGGTGAGACATGTACATGATGTAACTACTCCTGTAAATGTGCTATGATTATTAATATATGACAGTGGGAACCTCTCCCACTGTTCCAGTTCCTAAAAAAACGACCTTTTACAGAAGGTCAATAATTTCAGTTTACGACTGCCAGCTTTTGACCTTTTGGTTTTGGTCACAGAAAGGTCGCAAATGAAAAACTATGACCTTTCAGAGACCAATAGTGAGGGTCACAAGTTGACATATTTCTTGTAGTGCAACCATCAATACGCTCTTCTTTGAATCCGCTCATACTACTCCATCCGTCACTGTTTATACAACGCGCTTTAGAAAAAAGAAAAAAATCTGTGGGACCAAGGCGACTAGTGATCGGCCTGAAAAATAGCATTGGTAGTTATAGCACGGCGTCTATTACTAGAGGGAATAATGCTTAAAAACATGCATGCAGTGCTTCCACCCCGGGTACACACATGCATGCACTCCGTAGTAGTACAGTACATGGAGAGAAAATTCTGGACTTGATTGCAGTTACAACGCCCTAATTAATTGAGCATTAAACCAAACGCGTCTAAAGTCTCTCTGGTGGTGGAAATGCATTGAGAGAAATGCATCATAATGAAGCACGCCCTGTACACTGTGACGGAGGGTGGAGTAGTATGAAGGTGCAAAACCAAGTACGCGTACTAGTACCGCGCTTGGCTCTTTGCCCCTTCGTGAAGTCGAACAATGATGGTACTCCGCATGTTGGGTACTACAGTGTATGCCTCTGACAATCTGACACCGAATGGACTGATGCATGTCCACCGAGGGTAGGTTGCATTAGTCAAAAGGCGTAAGCGAGCTTCACCTTGTCCTGCAAGCTTCTCCTCGTTCTGCGAGTTAACGGGACACACCAAAAAGTAGTGCTAGTCCATACTCCCTCCTTTCCGGTTAATATGGCTTAATCTTTTTTGCGGGTAAATGAGAGAGCTTTATTCATATATAAGCATTCTTAGGACGATTAGCCAAGACACTGGTCACTAGGAAGCCAAAAAAAGAAGTAGGAAGCGAGGTGTTTCATCAAGCCAGCTCTCGGCCACATTCAAAGTGCAGCAAGCACAATTCGCAGGAAGATGCGCCGCAAGGTTTGCTGACCTGTTTACATGCTGAATAACAAAAAAAGAGGAAATATTACTGAGCACTACTATTTGTAACAGGATATGAGCTAGAATTAAGCGAGAATTGTGATGAGTGTTCCATGCAATCAACTTCCATTATCACATGCGAGAACCCTCGAAGAGAACCAAATGTGTTGAAGATTGCTTTATCACATTTTAAAATTATAATAAGAGTGCAGACGCTCCTCCATCCGGTTCCTAGTAGTATAGTGTAGTATGCTTCTGGCAATCTGACCCCGAATTAACTGTTGCACGTCCATCGCCTGAGCGAGGGAGAGCTTGCATTAGTCAAAAGTTTCTCCTTGTCCTGCGAGCCACCGCGCGCAAGTTTCTCCCGTCCTGCAACCTTCTCCTCGTTCGGCAAGTTGACGGGACACAGCAAAGTAATGCTAGTCCATGCTGCCTCCTCTTCGGTTAACATGGCTTAATTTCAAACGAGATAAATACACTGTCTGTCACTGTATATTTGTAAAAATACGGTCAGTGGACTTCATAATACACTCATTGCGCTCAATATATATATTTTCCGGTGTTCATACGGTCACTAGCTCACCCTGACTGAGTATGTGTGTGCATGCACGTGTAGGTTGAGCACTTGAGCGTCACCGTGTGTGTTCCGTCGTGTGCTCGGACATGCATGCATTAGGGCGTCGCGCGCAATTTTTTGCGTCCATGTGTACGTGTGACTGTTGCATACACGTAGGGGGAGTACGTGTAGGGGCCACTAAGGAGCAGTCAAATCACACAGTAAGTTAGTCGGAAGAAACAACCATCATTTCACTCTTGAATGACATGTACGCAATATAAAATGGTTGATATGGAGAGAAAAAGAAAACCACTATACTATACACTAGCAGGGTGCGTGTGAGAGACGGGTCAGGAGGTGAATGACACGTGGCCCCAGGGGGTGGCTAGCCCACCTATCATACAGCCAAAGGCAGATGCAGTAGAGGGCCGAGGAGTAGTACGAAATCCTACGCACCTACGCACGCTAACCAAGGGCTGAGTGATCACTCGAATCGCAAGATCAGTTGACTAGAAGCTATGCTAGACCCATGGAGGCGATGAGCGCGAGCATCAGCCGGCTGTGCCAGATGGTCCACGACGCTGGCCTGCGGCCCGCCAGGTAGTATTGCTTGAGGCCGCCAGGGTGAGGGCCGCTTGGACGACAGCTTCGCATCCTTGTTCGACGAGGTCCTCGTCGGCTTCCTCGACAAGTTCACCGTCGTCAAGAAGCTTGCGGACGACTTTGACGTAAGCCTCCAGCAGACGCGCCCAGGCTCTGCGATGCCTGCCACCCTCAACGGCCACTATGGTAACAACCTCTTCGACGCACTGGTGGCCCTGCGACTGCCCGCCGTCACATCGGAGAATGTCCACCTCGAGGTCGCGCTCGCCGCGCAGCGCCTGGCACAGCAAGACACCATCGACATAATCACCCACGTCTACGCGCAAATCGTCCACAAGGACTAGTAGATGCAAGAGGAGGACGATAGGACGCTGGCCTTCTTGGAGCGCAGGGCAACCTTGGACGGCACTGTTCAGAAGCACGTTGAGCTCGCCGCTGCTCCTCACACGTCGGTTGGTGACCCGGCGCACTAGGGCGTGAGGATGTCGTTGAACGTTGATGGATCCGTATGTATTTTTATCCTTCCGTCAAATCCATGTAGTAGTATATGATACTACAGTAATTATCTTACCTTTCGCATCAACTTCATAATTTTCATACGTACTCCATGCATCAACGGCGCCAGAAGCAAATTTCTCATTACTCTAGGCAAAATCGTTATTTTCTATCTATCGGTCGCGCCATGGAGCAGAACCAAATTTTACAAGTTACGAGTTCAAAAGGAAAAGCCTGCCGTGTTCGCGTCGCACCCCCACACGGTTGGTCCGGCACACCGCTCAAGCGGGAATGCGTGCGGTGTTGCATTTTCACTTACAAGTGGGACCACAGTTGAGCAAACCGACTATCGGCAAACCCCCACCCCGCCCACCGCGTGCTGGCTGAGAAAAGAGGACATGAGGGAGAAGAGATGGTTGTAGCATGGACTCCAAGAAAATTGGTGTCGGATGGGACTCGTGTGGGTGGCGTGTGCCGTACTGCTAGACGTGAATGCTAGTTATGACCCATGCCACCCCACTATATCGAGCCTATATCGAGGTACGTAGAACAAATTTCCTGCAGTCCGTGCTCAGCCCTCCTCTATCTCTCTTCTCAGCCAGCCAGCGGACGCGCGGAGCCCATCATCTGTTTGCTCACATGCGGCCCCACATGTCAGTGAAAACGCAAGAGGACCCATTGAACCTGCACATCTTTCACCTCGACGTGCTGGTGATGAAAAACAAATCCAATAAAGATCTTCGGTGGCCGCTTTTGGAGTTACTCAAGAGTAGTAAGATTCTATTTACAGTTTAACCCAAGATGCACTTCTCGTGGCTTGAACTACCACTCTATTTTCTTTCATGACACGACCTGGATGCTGGATGTCCCACGTGTCAGCAAAAGGAGGAAGAACCCGACCAAATCTTCGGTTCTGCTCTTGGATTAGACTAGTTGTGCTAACTTACAACTTTTATTGTGTACTCCCTCCGTTCCAAAATACTTGACTTCCATTTGTCCAAAAATGGATGTACCTATATACTAAGACATGTCTAGATACATATATATTTTGACAAATAGAAGGCATGTAGTATTGTGCAACGGAGGGAGTAGAATGGATGCAAGTTTTTGTATTGGAAAGAAGAGTACATCCATATATTGATAGAGCGCAGTTTAGTAGATGTTCTATCACTTTTAGCTAGTATAGAATAGAGGCTAGACATGAGACTAGATGCGAGGAAGCAACGTCTACTTCTTTACACTCGAATAAGAAAGAAGCACGCAAGATCGAGCCTCCGCATGTGAAGCTAGTACAAATAGTGTACTACTATTGTTGATTGGCCTCATCCGATAACCTGTTGCAATGCACGTACAATTATGTATTTGGAAAATATGTTTTGCCTCGTCACACCACTCACTCAGAGAAGCGACTCGAAAGCCATTAATAAATTTAGTAAGTTTATCACAGGCATATCATTTTATTACATAGAACAACAGGTCATCAACCCACATCGACAACGAGGATACATTATAAATACTAAAGTTTTCACCACACAACAAATAACAAGCCATGAAATGAACTTCAACTCAACCATTCCGCGGCATTGGAAACGCTTGCTTTGAACCACAAGTGATTCTCTGGGACGGACCATCCGTTGTCGATCTGGACACCAACGCATGACTGATCATCCAGGCTGAAGTGGCCTACTATATCAGTACCAGGGTAGAGAACCACCCAAATGTCCGAGGTATAGACACAGTTGCTTCTCATAAATGTGTCAACAGCAGTTGGATCGCCTTTCACCATCATCGGATAGTTTTGTCCAAGGAAGAGCGAGTTTTATCCAAGACTATCAATTCTGTGCCAGGGAGAAGGAGTTGGCGCTAGCACCCTAGTATCCATCCCGGATACCATGCAACGGGTGTTGGAATAGGTCCGGAGAGTGCGACCATGGGAGACTACACCTGCTTCCTTAGCAGTAACATCATCAGTGGGCTGTATACACACAAGAAGAGGTGATCCATCAAAATTAGTTGCCAGGCGCCACACAGTATATCGGTGCTGCTCGTCCTCATGCTCGTGATCATCACCATCGTCATCTCCCCCTTGGTTATAAAACTCTTCAAAGTATAGGTGGTGGGATGTTCACAGGACCTTGGAAACACAAGAAGAAGGTTAATTGGTAAAGGGAAACTTGCTAACCCGCATGCATGTGGATGAAACAATTATAATTACGGTGGAAGACAAATGTACCGAAACAACGAGGATGCCATGCATAAAGATTGCCACGGGTGGTGGCAGCAAACACAAGGCCCTCGTGTTGAATTGCATCACAGTACTCCTTCGTGCACAGAAACTGATTTTTGAGCAATATCCATCGAGTGAAACCATCAAGGATGGAAACAAGCTTGTCAAAGATAGCAACAAAATCATAGTTTTTGTAATTCCAAGAGCGGTCGGGAACTCGACAAATTGCTATCTTCCGTAGACGATAGTCGCCATGATCATATTTGAACGTACGTACATTACCGGTGTGCTCAACCTCTGGGCAGTGTGCTGAGATTTTTGTAAGTGGAACCCGGTGACGAGTGTACACATTCACAAGTTCCCACTCGCAGTTGGACCCAATGTAAACAACCCAATCTCCATTTGCGCCCGCCCAAGCCTTGCCCTCAAGCGATGGCATCTTAACATCACACGTATCATTATCAAGCGGCATCAACTTGCACAGGGCGAGGCCTCCGTCGTGCCGGCGCTAGTCATCAGGGTCACGGCGAAGAAGATAGGGGAGATCAAACCGCTCCTTGACCCTTGGGTTCCTTGCAATGATGTTATTAGTTGAGTCGAGAATGGGCTGGAACGAACTTGCCATGCTAGCCGAGGTGATGACGTCACACCGATCAATGAGTTCCTCCACCACGTCATCTTTCAGATCGGGGCAAGAATAACGAGGTCGTTTCCGGCCTGTTCCCTCCATGGAGAAGATGATCGAACAATGGCAGAAGAAAGGGTGAAGGGCTGAAGGAAAATGGATGAGGGAGAGGAAGAGCGTGCGACAGCAGTTCCAAATCGAGAGGGAAAGGCGAAGAGTCAGTGGACGGTTGCGAGTTTGCCACGGTTCACGAAGAGGCGCCCCGGCCTACACGTCCATTCGGAAATACTCCTTACTACTCGCCGTCGTCTCATTGATATGTTGGAACGGGACCACATGTCAACGAAACATGGTGTGTAATTTCTCGTGCAAAATGCGATCTGGCCGCGTTGGCCCGAGGTGCCGCATTAGTTATCGACCTTTATTTTTTTAATGGCGTGCCGATCAGTTTTGAAGCACGACTAACTGGTACTGTACGCAGAGAAAATATAAACTACTCTACCACTACCCCACCTCCAGTACTAGTAGTATAAAAAAGATATATATAGGCTGGAGCTTCAGCGCTTTCTTGCTAAGGGCTGCCCACTTGCTTCTCACACTACCACCCTCTCTCTAGATCTAAAAAGACGGCCCCTCTCTCCCTCATCATCGGTGGTCACGGATCCGCCGGGGAAGAAAAGGACGTGCAGCGTTGACGCACTCGTCGTCGGCGAGCAAGGTCACGCACTGACGACAAGGCCGTCCTCTCAGACCTAGCGCCCGCGCGGGATGGCCTCCGCCCCCAAGCTCGCTGCCGTAGTGTGTGCGGAGGACGATGACCATGAGGGAAGCCACTTCCCGCCGACCCTCAGGTATGCTACCTCTTTTCGAGCCATAACCTTGTTCTATTGCCCCATCTGCTACGTTGTTGCATGTGGATCTTTTTCCACTCCACCATCTTCCCAATTTGCTATCCTCTACTCTGCTGGCCACGCAGACGAAAACCATAATTTGCACTATTGAAGGAAACCGTACTTCATGTAGACTAATCCATGTCTGGGTTGAATAAGGAAAGGAAGGGAGACTGTACTGTCCAAGAGAGTAGGCATCGAACCCGCATCTAGGTTGAAAAGGGGAAAATCAGTAGCTAAGGAACGAGTCTCGTGTCTCTTGGTTGAAGAAGGGTAGAAAGGCATGACAACGCAATAGAGAATGACCAGGTCGATCGGTTTGTTGTCCTCGCATAGGAAAAAGGTGGCTAAAGAGAACAAAAATGGGACCGTAATCCACATATGCTGCCTGGATATTTGTAGCTCTGGGCAACCATACCTCCCTCACCACTCTGCGTCCGTGGAGGTGCATCGTACTGGTGCCTCCCATGCTCTTATTGCCACTTTTTTTGCTGTTAGTATAACGCCAGCAGTCAAGTCAAGCAATGTACTGCTAAAGTGATGCCACATTTAACTAATGCCGCTCCTAGTCTAATGCCACCCATAAATTTAAGCAATGCCATTTAATGTCACTGGATTATTTCAGGGTTAGCTGTTGATGTGGATGTATTAAAGATTTTCAGCTATAAGGCATTCTAATGTTGTTGCACAACCAGTATACCAACGATGAAACTTGTTACTCCCGTCAGATTTTTGCACTGTTAATGATCATAGATTACATACCTCACTTTCATGAGATAAGTTAATTGTTTTGTACAGTGTCACCAAAATGCCAAGGCACTGATGTCATTTTATTTTGGTTAAACTGCACAGACAATTATGAGGACAAGAGGAAAGGTCAAGAGTAGGCACCTCCTCCTCCAGCTGTTCTCTTGAGGAGGTCTGTATGTTTGTCTCTAATGCCTGTCGACTACATACCTGACATCATGATGTAATGTTAAGTCATTTACTTTTGTAGTGTCACTGAATTGTCAAGGCGGTGATGGCATTTTATTTTAGTAGAACTGCACAAAATTTGCTTAAAAGAAGAGGAAAGGTCAGGAATGGCTCACTTTTCCAGAAAAAACTATGTATGCCTTCCTCACATCAGCCGATGTTGCTTTATTTATTCCTTCAAACAGGTGGTTAGAAACAGTCTTGCTACCTTTTCCCATTAAGAAATTGGAATGCTTATATTTGTGAGTCTATGCTTCAACTAGTGCCACTTTTAGAGTAATCACACTTTCAATATCTATGCAAACAGGGATGCTCGGTTTTAGTGGAACTGCACAAAAAGTTCAACTGGTTCAACATTAGGAGCATGTTTTTTTCCCAACCTTTATATCCAATTGGTGGCACTATGAGCTGTTCATGACGAAGGTACATGGTTTGCTACTATCTTGCTACTCTTTTTGTACTGTCATTAGATAGTAATACTAGTGGTTTGCATGTGAATTTATTGGCAGGGTGGACCTACATTGGAGGTGCAGGACATGATTCAATGATTGGATGCTCAATTTCGGTTGTATCGATTTCACCTCTTCCATCACTGGGAACATGGATATCCTTGGTCTGATGAAGAATAGGTGCTATATTCCTGCTCTGAACTAGCAAATCAATTCAGTATTAAATTGTCCAGGGCAAAACATAACTGTATCAGATTGTCCAGTGCAGAACATGATAGATGCTAAGCGGAAGAGAAATGTTTAAACCGAAAATACAAGGTGTGGTATATGTTTACTAGCTGCTTGATATTTGTGCAGACAGAGATGTCTGCCCATTGCTATTTGGCAAACCAACAAAGTGCCCGCAATTTTGGTTGAACTGCACAAGAGAATAGTATAGTCACTGCATGCAGTGCCATTTGAAAATAGACACAGAAAGATTGGATAGTCACTTCATGGACTGCAGAAAAGTAGTATTGTACTATTTATTGGCCAACACTAGGTGCTTCATTGCTTTGGTCTGATTATACAATGGACATCATTTTGCCTAAGTTAAAGTTTGTATTCCGAAAATAGTCTCGCAGTGTGATCGAGGGAAGACCAAATCATATTGCAGTGCATGTTCCTCCATCATGTCTGGTTCATTCTCATGGTTCCAGCTGTTGGTGAAACCACTTATGTTTGCAAGAGGAATTGTAGACTTCACAAACAAATTTGTCTTTCAGTCTGTACTGAATGTTGGCCAATAGAAGCATCCATGTTAGTAGGAAGAACATATGTTTTTTCTAGATCTTTGCTTTTGGAGCTACATATTTGTATATGATATGTGAGTCATTGAGATGCATTAACATGTTGATCTTATGTATGGGAATCGTACTAGTTAGTTTTAGTTGCGACGCAAGATCCGAAGTGGCTGATCTTTGCTTTTGGAGCTACATATTTGTATATGATCTGTGAATCATTGAGATGCATTAACAGTTACTTATTTCTGTTCGCACAGTGTTTACAAGTTACTGATCAATCACTAGCTAGCCTACAAATGCGCTCCTGGCAGTTTTATTTGTGACGCAAGATGCGAAGTGGCTGTTTTTTGAATAAAAATGCCTACCTCTGAAGAAACTGACAAGCTCGTACGCAAGCAAGTGCCTCCTTATTTCAAGCCAATAGAAAAAATGGCTCCTCCTAGTGGATTTCTAACATCTGGGTCCCATGCCATTGTCAACGTAGTCAATAAACGAGAGAATTGCACAACAAGCGGCTGACACCAGGGACCCAACAGCTCGCCCAGTTATTTTTGTTTTGGGTTAATTTGATAAATGCCACTCCAAATCTGGTGTATCCGAGAAATGCCACTGGAATTTCCAAACTTTAAAAAAAATGCGATTTCATGCCATTTCTAGTGGCATTTTTCGAAGTCTGGAGTGGCGTTTTTCAAAGTTTGTAAACTGCAGTGGTGTTTTTCAAAGTTTGCAAAAATTGCAGTGGCATTTTTCAAAGATTGAAAATTGCAGTGGCATTTTTATGAATCGCCATAATTGGAGTGGCATTTATCTAATTTGTTCTTGAGACGGAAGCAGGGTGTCAACTGGGCTGTGCGGGACACTCTGGCCTGTTTAGACAGCCTTTTCTTTTATGTTTACCACAGACTAGCCCAGTAGTTTTTTTTCTTTCTAAAAATGGCTAGCCCAGTTTTTTTGTGATTTGTCAAGTAAGTCGCTTTATCAGGCCTGTTGGGCTGCAAATCTTTCAAGACAAGGAGAGTGGCCTATCAATAATGAGAAATGGGATGTACATTTTTAAAACACATCAAACCGGCAATTATTTTCAAATATCTTTTTTTTTCATTTCGTGATTTTAAATTGCATCGATTTTTATGCGTGGACAATTTATGGGATTTTATATTGATATACATTTATTTTTAAAATCAGTCTGAACGTGACTCGAAATTTCGAGATTAAAAACAGTTCTGACCGCATCGACATATGCAAAATTTCGTATAATTTTTTAACCGTGGCCACAATATGGGTTGTAATGCTAACATAAAGAATATGGGCTCCAAAAAAACCCGTAAGAATTAGCAAATGGGCTGTAAATTATTTGAAATAATGGCAGATGGGCTGTATGCTGTTTTCCATAGATTTGAGGCTTTCCACAGATGGCATGTATACTGTTGGATGTCCATCCAACGACCGTCGTGCTTCTTCAATCTCTGCTCTTCCTGCTCCAGCCGCTCAAATAAGCGCCGGCGGGACTGCCTGCTCCCTCCTCCCCGCGGCCGGCTGTGCTGGTGCGCAGGCCTCACTACCCCACCGTACTCCCATCGCTGGCCTAGCCATCCCTCTACTCACCCACACCTGCTGTTATTCTCCGGCGACGGTAGACGAACCAGTAAACCCTCGTACATTCATATTCCCCTCCGCGTGGGAAACGAAAACAACGGCCGAGTCTTCCCTGCCTCCGTGTCATTCCCTTCCTAGGCCTCGCCGTCGTCCACCGCCCTAGTGCTCTCGGCGTGGCGTGGTCAACGACCGACATGCATCTGAAGTGGACTGTACGTGGAGAGGCTGACAGCTGGGTCCACGGCCGCACGCAAGGAAATGCCTCCTTATTACGCGCAAAATAATGATTTCCTCCACCAGACATCTGGGACCCACTGAAACGGCCTCTGTATTTCGCGAAAAAAACGTTACCGTCGCTGACAGCTTGGACCCACCAGCTATATCTTCGCACGCAAGGAAGTGCCTCGTTATTACGCACAAAAAAATGAATACTCCCCCTGCTAGCTGGGACCTAGTATAGTGGGCCTACTAAGTTGACGGGGACAAAGGGCTTTGTCAACTTAGTCGATATGCACGATTCTAGCTCGACTGACCGTACGATGTCCATCCAACGGCCGTAGTGCTTCTTCAACCTCTGGTCTTCTTGCTCCAGCCGCCCAAACCAGCGCCGGTCGTGTCGCCTGCTCCTGCCTCCCGTGGTCGGCTGTGCTGTCGCGGAGGCCTCACCGCCCCCATACTACTCCCACCGCTGGCCAGGCCATCCCTCCACTCCACTCACCCACACCCCCTGTTATTCTGCGGTGACGGCAACGCAGCCGAACCAGTGAACCCTCGTACTCCTCTCCGCATGGGCATCCACTGCCGCGTCTTCCCCGGCTCTGCGTCGTCCCCTTCCTAGGCCTCGCCATCATCCATCGCGGTGGTGCTGTCGGCGCGCCGTGGTCAATGTGGTCAACGACCGAATTCCATCGGAAGAATACTATACGTGGAGAGGCTGACAGCTGGGTCCACGACAGCCGCAAGGAAGTGCCTCCTTATTACGCGAAAAATAATTATTCCTCCACCTGACAGCAGGGACCCACCGGACGGGCCACCAGTATTTTGCGAAAAGAATCGTTTCCCCTGACTACTGGGACCAAGGTTGGAAAAAGCGGTAGGCGTAAGCGAGGCGGTTGGCCTTCTCCTAGTGCCTAGGCGTTGCTTAAGCGCCCTAGGCGCAGCCTAGGCGGTTATATAATTTTTACTATCAGGATGTATATGTGGTTATTATATGTGTATTTTATTAATCTAGGGCATATAAGTATGTTAACTACGTGCTACTATGATTGGAATGTGGCCCTTTTCGCATATTAGTGCAATATGGCATGATTTCTCGCTTGGGTAGATAATTTCTTTTTTGCTGTGCCTAGACTTCTGCCTATGCCCTAGGCGAGGCGTTTGGCCATTGCCTAGCGCCTAGGCATGCCTAAGCGCCTCCTAGGCACTGCCTTTTCCAATCAGAGGCTGGGACCCACCGGACGGGCCACCGTATTTCACGAAAAAACGTTCCCCCCACTGTCAGCTCGGACCCACCGGAAGTGCCTCCTTATTACGCACAAAAAAAATGAATACTCCCCCGGCTAGCTGGGACCCACCTTGCTAGGAGGCTAACTTGTGGGCCTACTAAGTTGACTGGGATGAAGGGCTTTGTCAACTTAGTCAATATGAATGATTCTAGCTCCAGTGACCGTACGATGTCCATCCAACGACCGTAGTGCTTCTTCAACCTCTGGTCTTCTTGCTCCAGCCGCCCAAACCAGTGACGGTCGTGCCTCGTGCTCCTGCCTCCCGTGGCCGGCTACGATGCGGCGGAGGCCTCACCGCCCCCTACTACTCCCACCGCTGGCCAGGCCATCCCTCTACTCACCCACACCCCCTGTTATTCTGCGGCGACGGCAACCTCACACCGCAGCGAACCAGTGAACCCTCGTACTCCTCTACGCGTGGGCATCTGCTGCCGCGTCTTCCCTGGCTCCGCGTCGTACCCTTCCTAGGCCTCGCCGTCGTCCACCACCCTGGTGCTCTCGGGGCGGCGTGGTCAACGTGGTCAAGGAACGACTTCCATCGGACGTGGACTGTACATGGAGAGGCTGACAGCTGGGTCCACGGCGGCAGCAAGGAAGTGCCTCCTTGTTATGCGGAAAATAATGATTCCTCCACCTGATAGCAGGGACCCACCGGATGGGCCACCGTATTTCACGAAAAAAATGTTTCCCCCCTGACTGATGGGACCCACTAGCTACACCTTCGCACGCAAGGAAGTGCCTGACAGTTGGGACCGACCTGGTCGAAGCGTACGTAGCATTGTCATTCTGGTCGCGAACGTGTACGTACATATATAATGGTGGATGTAGAGGCGCGCACGTGTTGTAGTAGAGGCGGCCAGGGTGCAAGAAAGAAAAACGGCCACGTATGTGTACATACGGGCGGTGTCCCGAACGCCTACTCGCGCATACGTATGGCGAGGGCTCGTGTACATGGCTGGGTCGGAACGGAGAAACAGCATCGTCGTCGTGTTCATGGGTCGGAACGGAATGCATGGTCGTGTTCATCGGGAGGGCTTGGACGAAAGAGGCGATGGAAACGAGGCCTGGCGTACCACACAACAGAGGAAACAGACCTCCTACGGTCGAAACGGGGGTGTGGCGTACCGCAAAACGGAGGAAACGGACCTCCTATGGTCGAAACGGGGGTCCTGTTGATCGAGAGGGGTGTGGCGTACCGCAAAACGGAGGAAACGAACTTGTGTTGGAGCGCTACGGTCGAAACGGGGGTCCTGTTCATCGGGAGGGGTGTGGCGTACCGCAAAACGGGACTCCACGGGATACTGTTCATCTCCACCGTCGTCCCCCTCCAGCCTCCACGAGCTACTGTTCATCCACCGTCGACCTCCTCCAGCCCCCACGGGCTCCTGTTCATCCAGCCTCCACCGCGCGCTACTCCACCGGCTACTGTTCAACCACCCCTCCAACGTCTACTGTTCATCCTGCCCTCCACACCACGGGGTCCTGTTCAACCACCCCTCCACGGGCACCCCTCCACCATCTACTATTCATCCTGCCCTCCACACCACGGGGTCCTATTCATCCACCCCTCCACGGGCACCCCTCCACCATCTACTGTTCATCCAGCCCTCCACCACACCACGGGGTCCTGTTCATCCAGAGGCAACGCCACCGCTCACTGTTCATCCAACTCCCCCGGCAACGCTCACTGTTCATCCCATCAATCGGCTTCAGTTAGCAGCAGTAGCCAAGGAATCGCTCGACCGGGTTCAGTTAACAGCCATCGATCGATCGCTCGGGTTCAGTAACGCGTAGCCTGTAGTGCAATCGCTCGGGTTCAGTTAGAGCCCAACGCCTCACTCGGGTTCAGTTAGAGCCAACGCCTCGCACACACGCGCGTAGGTGTACGAGAGAAACGCGCATCGCTCGGCCCCCGACCTCCCACCGTAATCGGGAACTCCCCGAAATTTTCCTCCCCCGCGCTTCTACCACGGTTTTTTTTCCTTCATGGACGGCCCAAAGAATGTCATGCAGCTGAGTCTCCGGCCTGCCCAGGACGAAAAGCCCATTTTCTGTCATGATTTTTTGTCATAGAAGTAGGAGCCCACCACATCTATGATGATACCGGGTTTTGTCACAATTATCATCATAGATGTGTCATATGTATGACAGAAAAAAAATTCATTCGGCCCAAAATGTCATGGATGTGTATTTTTTGTAGTGTATGTTGTCATAAAGGTTCAACCGATAAAGATCGTCATAGAATATGTAGTAACCAATACAGGCATCCAGGTCCCGCTATTGGTTATTGACCAGAGAAGCGTCTTAGTCATGTCTACATCATTATCAAACCCGTAGGGTCCGCATGCTTAATGTTCGTTAACAATATAGTATTATATGGGTTATGTATAGATGTTGGTGACCGAATGTTGTTCGGAGTCCCGGATGAGATCACGGACATGACGAGGAGCTCCCGAATGGTCCGGAGGTAAAGATTGATATATATATATATATATATATATATATATATGTGTGTGTGTGTGTGTGTGTGTGTGTGTGTGTGTGTGTGTGTGTGTGTGATGGTTAAGCCAAGGGGTAAGGCCCATGGGGCTTTAGGTCGGTGTAAAAGGAAGTTTTGCGGAGGTCGGGGACCAGACGCCAGGGACCATGGCATCTGGGCCGGATGATGAGGAACGCAACGTCTGGTGCTGGAATCCGAGAAGGATTCTTCCTTGCATTCCAAACCAACTTTGGGGAGGCCCTTTCCCCAAGTAACGACCCCAGGGCTGAACATATAAATAGAGGAGAAGGTCTAGCCCCTTGAACACAAGTTTTTGTGCCTCCTTTAGTTGGTCCTAGTTGACTAATTAGAGCTAGCCTTAGCTACCTCTGATCCTCATAATTAGAAGCCCAGTGTGGTTCTAATCTCCTCCCTCTAGTTCATCCTCCGCTCTAAATCCGTTGTGCTTGGCGAAGCTCTGCGGAAATAGTTTCACCACCACCGTCACCAAGCCGTCATGCTCTACCGGAACTCATCTACTACTTCGCCCATCTTGCTGGATCAAGAAGGCGAGGACGTCATCGAGCTGAACGCATGCTGAATGCGAAGATGTCGTATGTTCGGTGCTTGATCGGAACGGATCATGAAGGTGTACGACATCGCGTTGATAAATGCTTCCGCTTAGCGATCTACAAGGGTATGTAGATGCTCTCCGCCTCTCATAGTTATACATCTCCATGGATAGATCTTGCGTGTGCGTAGAAATTTTTTGTTTTCCATGCAATGTTCCCCAACACCGGCGGTGTACCGGAATGTGCAATGATCTAGCATGACATGTATAAAAAATATGAACGATGGCCAAGCCATAAATACTATGTCAACTATATAATCATGCAAAGCAATATGGCAATGATGGTGTGTGTCATAATAAGATGGAACGGTGGAAATTTCATGGCAATATATCTCGCAATGGCTAGGAAATGCCATAATAGGTACGTATGGTGGTTATTTTGAGGAAGATATAAGGTGGCTTATGTGTGAAAGATCATATCATATCACGGGATTTGGATGCACCGACGAAGATAGCACCAACTCTTAAGGTGAGAAAGGGCAATGAACAGTATCGAAGAGGCTAGCAATGGTGGAAGGGTGAGAGTGCATATAATCCATGGACTCAACATTAGTCATAAAGAACTCACATACTTATTGCAAAAGTTTATTAGCCCTCGAATCAAAGTACTACTACGCATGCTCCTAGGGGGATAGATTGGTAGTAAAAGACCATTGCTCGTCCCCGACCGCCACTCGTAAGGAAGACAATAAAAAATAAGTCAAGCTCCAACTTCATCGCATAACGAGAGACCATACGTGCATGATTCGGGAGTCACAAACCTTAACACAAATATTCTTACTAAACCACAATTACTCACTAGCATGACTCCAATATCACCATCTTTAGATCTCAAAACAAATGCAAAGAATCAAACTTCTCATATATTCAATGATCTTCATGAAAGTTTTTATTATATCCCTCTTGAATACTCATCATATTAGGACTAAATTCATAACCTAAGCAAATTGACATACTATTTATAAGACTCTCAAAATAATATAAGTGAAGCATGAGAGTTCATCAATTTCTTCAAAATAAAACCACCGCCGTGCTCTAAAAGGATATAAGTGAAGCACTCGAGCAACTATCTAGCTCAAAAAATATAAGTGAAGCACATAGAGTATTATAATAAATTCACGATTAATGTGTGTCCCTCTGAAAAGCTGTGTACAGAAAATATGATTATGGAAAACTAAAAATCAAAGACTCGTATAATACAAGACGCTCCAAGCAAAACACATATCATCTGGTGAATAAAAATATAGCCTCAAGCAATTGACCGATGGATTGAAGACAAAAGAGGGGATGCCATCCGGGGCATCCCCAAGCTTAGATGTTTGGTTGTCCTTGAATATTACCTTGGGGTGCCTTGGGCATCCCCAAGCTTAGGCTATTTCCACTCCTTATTCTATAGTCCATCAAAACTTCACCCAAAACTTGAAAACTTCACAACACAAAACTAAACAGAAAAGTCGTGAGATCCGTTAGTGAAACAAAGCAAATAACCACTTTCAGGTATTATTGTAAACTCATTCCAATTTTATATTTGCATCATATCTACTGTATTCTAACTTCTCCATGGCTCATACCCCCCGATACTACCCATAGATTCATCAAAATAAGCAAACCACACAAATTAAACAGAATATGTCAAAAACTAAACTGTCTGTAGTAATCTGGACTTTAGCCAAACTTTTGTAACTCCAAAAACTCTAAAAAATTAGGACAACATAGGAAATTTGTATATCAATCTTGTTGAAAAAATTCATATCAAAAGCACGTTTCTATGAATTTTTAATATTACAGGACTTAACACAAAAGTTTCTATTTTTCAGCAGGATCGAATCAACTATCACCCAAATCAGTTCTCAAAAACTATCACCCAAATAATCCCAAAGGTCTTACTTGGCTCAAACACTAAATAAAATACTAAAACACAATCATAACAGAAGTATAATTGCATATCTATTGAAAAACAGAAGCAAAAACAAAAAAAAAAAAAAATTGGGTTGCCTCCCAACAAGCGCTACTGTTTTACGCCCCTAGCTAGGCATATTGCATAGATCTAGGTATTGTCATCTTTGGTATTCAGTCCATAAGTGGCCCTCATAATAGATTCATATGACAACTTGATTTTATTTCTTGGAAAGTGTTCCATGCCCTTCCTTAAGGGAAATTGAAATCTAATGTTTCCTTCTTTCATAATATGCCCAAATTCATAAGCTAAAAATATTATGGTGACACGCTTAACAGAAGGATCATGGATATTTGAGAATTCTAGTAAGATCCTTTGTATACAAGGATGCATGTGAACAAATTGTCTTTCGAGTTCAACTATAAGCAAAGATATTACATCTGCAAGGCCAGAAGTTTTATTAAGAATCGATCCTCCTAGCATAGGTAATGTACCGGCACAAGTAAAGAAATCTTGAATAACACATTTTCCAATAATATTACCGCTACCTACACGGAGTTTTTTAGTGGGCATGATTGTAGGTTCTTCTTCATAGGATCATCATTAGCAAAATCATCAAATTCTTCCTCAAGATTATTACTAGCTTTTTCAACGACAACCTCCCTAGATTCAGACATGATGACAAGCAAGCAATCTAGCACACAAGCAAACAAAAAGCAAAAGAAAAGACGAACAAAAAGAAGGCGGTGTCGGTGTACTAAAGTAGGGGTACCTTAGTACCCCGAACTTGTGCACGGGCAGTAGTAGCGTCCCACGGCAAGGCTTGCCAGGGGAGCGACAAGAGTCTCCACGGCCCTTTCTAGGCCGGACGAAGGCCAAGTGATCGAGCCTAGAAGACCAGGCCCCGGCAAGAGGAGCTTGCCGGGCCAAGGAGGCGAGGTCCGGCAAGAGGAGCTTGCCGGGCCAAGGCGACAAGGCCCCGGCAAGAGGAGCTTGCCGGGATGACTAAGCCGAAGCACCAAGGCCCCGGCGGGAGGAGCTCGCCGAGACGGCCAAGCCAAGGCACCCCAAGAAAAGCCCGCCGCGGCGCGCCGCGTGCCCCGGCAAGGCCTGACGAGCGGCAAGCTTTCAGGTGCGGCAAGACAACCACCGCGGCAAGCCACTTGCCGCGGCAAACCACCACCTCAGGCCTGCGCTCCAGCTCACCTGACCACGCGTCACTCTGGAGCTTCCCCAGAGGCACGTGGCGGGGCGCCGCGCAACCTGAGGCGCGCGGTGGCATGCGACGTTGGCAGAGTCGCCCCCGTGGCAAGCGGAGGCGCCCCCAACGGTCCACCTCGGTACTGTTCAGGCGATCCAGACGGGCATTTAATGCCTTTGTCCCCCGCCGTCAGAGTTAGGTGCGATAGCACTGTGCGGCCACTGTTCGCACAGTTCCTTGCCATTTTTACCCTCACCTGCGTCGCTACCTGTGGGAAACCCCTTAGCATATAAAAGGAGGCCCATGCGCACGAAGGGGGGACCCCGAAGGAAAGACTGGGTAGACCCTCGTCTACGTCCAACTCCGACTTACTGTAGCTTCTTGCGCTCCAGAGCAAGAACTCGAATCAACCAGACAAGCAGCAGTAGGGTTTTACGCATCCGTGCGGCCCGAAGCTGGGTAAAATCGTTGTGTGTGTGTCGCCTCGATCTGCTCTTTGTGCAACCTCCGCTCCCCGCCGAACCGAAAAGGGGCTCCGTCCCCATAGGTGCTCGTGGAGGCCGATTTCCCCCGACATCTTTGGCGCGCCAGGTAGGGGGTGCGTCGAGGTTGTGTGAACCAGATCCGGCGTCCGCGCGAGCCAGATTCTCATTGTTTGCGCCGGCATGGCGCCGAAGAAGAAAGCTCCGGAGGTGACCGGTCCGTCAGTGTCGAACCCACCGCCCATGGAGCAGACGGGTGGTGGGGAGGACGCCGGCGGAGGAACGGGCGCCGTCGAACCAGTTCTTGGTCCCGCGACGTCCGAGCTCGCCCCGCGCCCCTCTCAGGAGGCGCGAAACCAGCAGCGTCATGGTACCCATGGTACCATACGCTCGCTGGACCCAGACCGTGCTGGTGGGTCCCAAGGCGCTCAGGACCAGCATGCGATCCAGCGTGCCGGAACGAGCGTCGCGCGGCTGCCTGGACCGGGTGCTGCTCCTTCTAACATAGTTAGGAGTTCGAGCACATCCCGCTCCTCGCGCCGTTCGCCGCCTCTGCCCGCCACCCCAGCGGAAGCTCTCGCGCGAGCTCAGCTACTCCTAGACTACCCTCCGACGGCGGACAAGCTCGACGACTGGAGGGCAACCATCCAGAGCCTCATCGGTTTCGGCAACGGCGACACTCCGCGGCAGCACAACGCGTCGCAGCCGCGGCCAGTCACCCAGGCGAGAACCGATGGCGCCAAGAATGGCGGGGGTGCGACCACCGTGCACTCCCCGCCCCAGAAGCCGCGGTCGCCGACTCGCCGGGCTCACCTCGACAACGACTCCACCGCGTCGTCGAACCCGCGAACTCGTCGCGACCAACGCCAAGTCCTTCACGAACGAAGGGAAGAAGACGCTCGAACCCGTATCGAGCGCAGAAGAGAGGCGCGGCGTTAATCAGACCAGCGCGTTGAGCCCTCTGGAAACATGCACGCACCGGGGGAACCAGGCGAACTGCCGTATTCGGTAGGCTGCCCCGCGTTCACCTGCGAGCTGCGGCAAGTCCAGTGGCCCAGCATGAAGAACTTTAAGCCCGACGTGCCCGAGAAGTACGACGGCAAGTCGCACCCGTCGGAGTTCCTCAGCATCTACACCATTGCGGTGCAGGCTGCCGGGGGACGGGACGACAAGATCCTTGCCAACTACTTCCTGCTGGTACTCAAGCCCAACGTCAGATCCTGGCTCATGCACTTGCCGGACGGCTCCATCTCCTCCTGGCCAGATCTATGCCATCAGTTCGTTGGCGCCTTCACGGGCGGCCACAAACCCCATGGCCAGGCAAGCGACCTTCATCTACTTGTTCAGAAGGAGGGGGAGCCTTTGCGCAAGTTCATCCAGAGGTTCAGCCGTGTGCACTACAACATCCCAGACGTCCACCCCGCCGCGGTGATCAGCGCGTTCCACCAGAACGTGCGCAACCGCAGGATGCGGGAGGAGATGGCGATGTGCAAAATCAAGGAGGTCAGCGAGCTTTACGCCCTGGCCGACAAGTGTGCACGCGCTGAGGAGGGGAGGAAGCTCCCCAGAGAAAGTGTTGGAGAAGGAGAATCCGACAGTGAAGGTACCGCCCCGGCAAGGAGAAGCCGGCGGCGGAACGGCAAAAAGAAGAAAAACCCAGAGGTGCTGGTTGTCGAGAAGTCTGGCAGCGAGGGCTCCGCTAAGAAAGCCCAGGCGGGAGGCCCCGGCAAGGAGGTTGTCGGGTGCGCCAACTGCTGCCGATAAGCGAGACGGTACCGACAAGAAGTACTGCAAGATCCACCGTACCAGGGGCCACAACCTCCAGACTTGCAAGCAAGTCGAGCGACTCGTCGAGCTGCAGAAGGCCGAGTACGCACGACGCGACAAGGAGAGAGCCCAAGAAGGCGGCGGGGGATCCGGCATGAAGCGTCCTGGCCCGGGGGAGCGCCGCGGCAAGGACAAGCAGCGGCAAGCAGACAAACCTCCCCGGGGACGCGACAAGGACGAAGACGATGATGATGACGAAGACATGGAAGACCCCGAGACCAGCGAGCAGGAGTTTCAGAAAGCCACTGAGGTCTTGTGTGTGGACGGCGGTGGAGCGCCAAGAGTTTATCGCGGAGGAGATCAGGAAGTTGGAAGCGGCAGGCCTCGTCAGAGGCGTGCTCCATCCGACGTGGTTGGCCAATCCTGTTGTCGTGCGCAAAGCAAACGGGAAGTGGAGGCTTTGCATCGATTTCACCGATGTCAACAGAGCTTGCCCTAAAGATCCATTTCCCTTGCCGCGCATCGACCAAATTGTTGACTCCACGGCCGGATGTGGCCTTCTTTCATTCCTCGACGCCTACTCCGGGTACCACCAGATTTTCATGACCAAAGAAGATGAAGAGAAGACTGCGTTCATCACTCCATGCGGCACGTACTGTTTTGTGCGGATGCCTTTTGGACTGAAGAACGCAGGCTCGACGTTTGCGAGGGTTGTCCACACTGCTTTCGAGCCACAGATCCAAAATGTGGAGGCCTACATGGGCGACATTGTGGTCAAGAGCAGAGACAAGGCAACCTTGGTTCAAGACTTGGAAGAGACCTTTGCGAACTTGCGCAAGATCAGCCTCAAGCTCAACCCCGAGAAGTGCGTGTTCGGAGTTCCCTCCGGCAAGCTTCTCGGGTTCTTCATGTCTCAGCGTGGGACCGAAGCCAACCCCGACAAGATCAATGCCATCGAGCAGATTGAAGCACCAACGCGTGTCAAGGACGTGCGAAGACTTGCCGGCTGCATGGCGGCTCTCAGCAGGTTTATTTCCAGGTCTGCGGAACGCGCCCTGCCGTTTTTCAAAATCTTGAAAAAGGTAGGTCCAGTAAAATGGACTCGGGAAGCGGAGGTTGCGCTGCAAGACTTGAAGAAATACCTGTCCTCCGCTCCTATACTTGTCGCGCCTAGACCGCAAGAGAAGTTGCTGCTCTACCTAGCGGCAACCAATCAAGTGGTTAGTGCTGCGTTAGTAGCGGAGAGGGAAGCTGATGACGAGCCAGCAACCACGGCAAGCGCGTCCGACGACAAGCAGGGGCTTCCCCGACAAGCTCTGGCCCTGGCAAAGGCGAATCCGCGCAAGCGCAAGGGGAAGTGCAGAAGAAGAGGATGGTGCAGCGCCCAGTTTACTTCGTCAGTTCCCTCCTGCAGGGGGCTAGGTCGAGGTACTCTGGTGTGCAGAAATTGCTCTTCGGCCTCCTCATGGCCTCGAGGAAGCTGCGCCATTACTTCCAAGCACACGAGATCACAGTGGTCACTCGCTTTCCGCTTAAGAGGATACTGCAGAATCCCGAAGCAACAGGCAGGATTGTCGAGTGGGCACTAGAACTGTCAAGCTTTGGCCTCAAGTTCGAGAGCACATCGACCATCTAGAGCAGAGCATTGGCAGAGTTCATAGCAGAGTGGACGCCGACACCGGACGAAGAAATTCCAGAGACGAGCATCCCCGGCAAGGAAGCAACCAAAGAGTGGCTAATGTACTTTGATGGTGCCTTTTCGCTGGAAGGCGCCGGTGCCGGCGTGCTGCTCATCGCGCCCACCGGAGAGCACCTCAAGTACATCGTCCAGATGCACTTTCCCAAGGAGCAAGCAACCAACAATACGGCAGAGTATGAAGGTTTGCTCGCCGGTCTCAGGTTTGCGGCGGAACTTGGGATCAAGAAGCTCATTGTCAGGGGTGACTCGCAGCTCGTCGTCCGCCAAGTGAACAAGGATTACCAGTGCCCGTTGATGGAGGCTTACGTTGATGAAGTGAGGAAGCTGGAAGAGCGCTTTAACGGCCTGCAAATGGAATACGTTCCAAGAGCAGAGAACGACATCGCCGACGGCCTGTCAACATGCGCCGCACTAAAGCTACCTGTGGAACCAGGGACTTTTGTGCTCAAGCTGACTCAGCCATCCGTGACACCATCGACTGGGCCAAGCAAGAAGAGAAAATCGGTCTCCGGTGACTATCTCCCGGCAGAGCTTCCCGAAGCCGCCGCCAAGAGAGTCCCCAAGATCGACGCCAAGAGTGCTGAGGAGCTGCCCGCTCCGGCAAGCCCCAGGGTTAGTCCCGACGAAGCAGGCGCTCCCGGCAAGCTTGCCGGGGAACGTCAAGCTCCGGCTGAGCCCCAAGTCCTCACCGTAGAAGCTGATGTTCCCGCAGCCGCCGAGATGCCTTTAGTCCTCGTCGTCGAGCCACAGGCTCCGACGTGGGCACAGCAGATCGTCCGTTTCCTCCAGACAGGAGAACTTCCCGAAGAACAAGAAGAAGCGGAAAGAGTAGCCCGACAGTCCAGTATGTACCAGTTCGTCGACGGCGCACTGTACAGAAGAGGACGCAATGGGGTGAAATTGAAGTGCATTCACCGGGAAGACGGACAGGAGCTGTTGGCGGAGATACACGGAGGCATATGTGGACACCACATTGGCGCCATAGCACTTGCCGGCAAAGCGTTCCGGCAAGGTTTCTTCTGGCCAACAGCCCTCCAGGATGCAACTGCACAAGTAACCAAGTGTGAAGCGTGCCAGTTCCATTCCAAGAAGATACACCAGCCGGCTCAAGCTCTCCAGACGATCCCTTTGTCCTGGCCCTTCTCGGTCTGGGGGCTCGATATCCTCGGCCCCTTCCCCCGAGCCGTCGGGGGCTTTGAGTACTTGTTCGTTGCCATCGACAAGTTCACAAAGTGGCCAAAAGTGGAACCGGTGAGGAAGGTGACAGCCCAGTCCGCGATCAAATTCTTCAGGTCGATTGTTTGCCGCTTTGGGGTCCCCAACAGGATCATCACCGACAACGGTACGCAGTTCACAAGCCACGCTTTCATGCAGTACACCCAAGACCTCGGCACCAAGGTCTGCTTCGCTTCTGTTGCTCATCCCCGGAGCAACGGTCAAGCGGAAAGGGCCAACGCCGAGGTACTGCGCGGGCTCAAGACCAGAAGTTTTGACAGGCTGCTCAAGCGCGGACGGACATGGATCGAGGAGCTGCCGGTGGTTCTTTGGTCGGTCAGAACGACGCCAAATCGAGCCACCGGCCCGACACCATTTGCTCTAGTCTATGGAGCAGAAGCAGTTACCCCCACGGAACTCGTATACGGGTCACCTCGAGTGCTCGCTTATGATGAGCTTGAGCAAGAGCGGTCGCGTGAAGATGACGCACTGCTCCTCGAGGAGGATCGTCTCCAGGCTGCTGTGCGATCCGCTCGCTACCAGCAAGCTCTGCGTCGCTATCATAGCCGCAAAGTTAAAGCCAGGAGCCTCGAGGAAGGCGACCTTGTTCTTCGGCGCGTTCAGTCGGCCAAGATACACAACAAGTTGACGCCGAAGTGGGAAGGCCCTTACCGGGTGAAACGAGACACGAGGCCTGGCGCCGTCCGCCTCGAGACCGAAGATGGTACTCCGGTGAGCAATTCCTGGAACATTGAGCATCTTCGCAAGTTTTACCCGTAAGGCGCGGTTGTCGGACCCCGTCCGACAACCAACTCTTTGTACAAAGTCTTGCCGCAGTTGCATGTAATCCTTTGTACAAAGCCAGGCGCAGACCCTGGCAGCAGATAATGAAGCGCTGGCACCCCCAAGTTTTAGCATGCATGCTGAGTCGAGTCTCGTCCTTGGTTAGGGTTGGTAGTGCCTAACAGTCGCTAACCCCTAACTTAGAGGTCGAGCCCGCGTCTTTTTCCCGTCCTTCCCCTTTGGCTCGCAGGAATTGCATACCCTTGCCGAGCCGCTCAAGGACGAAGAAGGGGAGAAGGGCGAGCCAGCACCCGCGCCCCGGCAAGCCAGAGTTGCCGGGGGTTGCAACCTCAGATAAGTCTTTACATCCCTTATCATGCATTCTCTCGTGAGCTGCGGAATGCGAAAACCTTGCTTCCTCCTAAAAGCTGTCGTGCTCTCTTAAGCGACAAACCCCGGAGCGCGTTCCCGGGGCCCGCTTCTGATAGTAGCCGCGGCAGCAAGAGGAGGAAGCGAAGGGCCAGAACCCGCCTTCTCCCTTCCTCCGCCAAGAGCGTGAGGAGGGCCAAGGGGCGCGGGGAGACGGCAGGGTCCGTTGCCGGGCGGGGAAGTGTCTATCTTAATGATGCAAAGGGTTCGCTCCTTGCCGCGGGATGTACCCGCGAGACAAATGGTCCGGCAAACACTCCCTTTTCATTAAAAACATTCCACTCAGGTACAGCTCAGAGAGAATGAAAAACATGAAAGATGGGATTACAAGATTTAAACGCAATTAAGGCCCGAGGGCTTACAAGATAAAAAGAGATAAGGTGCCCGTGATCCCTTTCTTGTCTCTCTCCTCAGGAGGTAGGGCAAGGAGGCGAGAAGGGCAAAAGGGGCGCCTAGACGAGCTACGGGTGGCAGAAGACGCCAAGAGAGCATCCGGGGCTCCGCCCGTGGGCTCCGGAGGCCGGATGGAGACGGCGAAGCCGGAAGCGGAGCTCGAAAAGGAGGCTGCGGGGCGTCAACACGCTGTCGAGGGCATCTAGCCCTCGTACTCCGAGTTGACGGCCTTGCCGCCGGCCTCTTCCGCAGCCTCGCCACTCCGGCCGCCCGAGAAGACAAAGCCCCGACAAGAGGAGCTTGCCGGGCCGGAGAAAAGACCCCGGTGGTCGTCGCCGCGAGCAGGGGTGGTGACGGCATCTGGGCCGAAGCTGGAAGACGAGTCAGCGGCCTTGCCGCCCGCCCTCTTCCTCTTCCGCAGCCTCCCTACGCCAGCCGCCCAAGGAGACGACCCCGGGGAGTTCACGGCGCCAGCGACACGGACGATGGGGGTCGCCGGTGCCACGCGGAGCTGCGACCGGCACCTAGTCGGACCCGTCATCCCGGCGACCGCTCCCCTCGTCGTCGCTGTCGCTCTCCTCCTCGTCACTCTCGCTCGAGGAGGAGCCTTCGCTGTCGGAGGAGCTATCCACGCAGCACCGGGCCCGGGTGCCGAGGGCCCCGAAGACCTTGACAGAGAGGAGATCACCCTCCATCAGCTTAAAATGGAGGGTGAACCCCTCCATCAAGCTGTGGATCCGAGCGAACGACTTCCACCCTCGGCCAAGATACATCACGTCGGGGGCTCGGGATTCGACGTGGACTCGCGTACCACTGATCCCGCAGCCCCTCATGCGCAGTCTCAGCGTCTCGTGTTGCTCCGCTTCCAGGACGTCCACGAAGGGAGCCGGGAGGCCGAGGCGACGGCGAGGCGCCCGACGCAGCCTGATGATGAACTCGCAGGGGTCGTCCCCGAGATGAACCGCCGGGAGAAACGGAGCCGCCGGCGGGGGCGAGGCCGGCGCGCCGCCCCGCCCGCCTCGAGCGCCTCGGCCCCGTCCACGGCCTCGTCCACGACCTCGCCCCCTCCCCCTTCCCCTTACGGTTGGCTCCGTCACCACGGGTGCAAGGGGAGGAGGGGCGCGCTGCCTGGCGGCAACCCTTGCCGCCACCGAAGAAGGAACAGGGTTCCCTTTCTCCATGACAGTTGGGGAGAGGGGACCAGGGATCTAAGAGAAGAAAGAAGGAAGGAGTGCGGACCCTCATCACCCCCTTCCGCTCCTTATAAAGGGGCGGAGTGGGGGCTCGGCTGCCCCGCCCAACCAATCAAAGCAGAGGAAGGGCAGGCGACGGGGCCGACCCTCTACTTCGACCCGCGTCGGCCCGGTTTCCTGCCTCCACCACCGCAACCCCAAGCGCATGGAGGACGCGTGGCGGGCGAGCAGGGCCGAGGCGACAGATGTGGCGACCTCTCCCCACCTCGTGATCGTGGGGGCGGGCGCTCCGAAAGCCGCGCCTCGACCCCGTTCGTTCACCAAGCCGTGCCTCCACGTCTCCCCCCCCCCACTTGAAAGTGGGGGCGGACGTTTCGCCTTTCCAAATAAAGGAATCGTGCCCGACGTGACGCATGCCTGCGGGCCTCAAGCCCCGCGCACGCCACCCACGTCACGCACGCCTCGCACGCCTCGCCCCCCACGACGCTGCGATAAGCGCGCGCCACTTGGGGAGGGCGCGTCGGCACGGAGTTAAGGAGCAGCGCAACCCAGGCCACGCGTGCCCGTGCACTGTTAGGGCCTGGCCCAATAACGCTCGGCACCGTGTATGGCCCAGACCCGGGGGCTCCTATCGGTGTACTAAAGTAGGGGTACCTTAGTATCCCGAACTTGTGCACGGGCAGTAGTAGCGTCCCGCGGCAAGGCTTGCCAGGGGAGCGACAAGAGTCTCCACGGCCCTTTCTGGGCCGGACGAAGGCCAAGTGATCGAGCCTAGAAGACCAGGCCCCGGCAAGAGGAGCTTGCCGGGCCAAGGAGGCGAGGTCCGGCAAGAGGAGCTTGCCGGGCCAAGGCGACAAGGCCCCGGCAAGAGGAGCTTGCCGGGACGACTAAGCCGAAGCACCAAGGCCCCGGCGGGAGGAGCTCGCCGGGACGGCCAAGCCAAGGCACCCCAAGAAAAGCCCGCCGCGGCGCGCCGCGCGCCCCGGCAAGGCCTGACGAGCGGCAAGCTTTCAGGTGCGGCAAGACAACCACCGCGGCAAGCCACTTGCCGCGGCAAACCACCACCTCAGGCCTGCGCTCCAGCTCACCTGACCACGCGTCACTCTGGAGCTTCCCCAGAGGCACGTGGCGGGGCGCCGCGCAACCTGAGGCGCGCGGTGGCATGCAAAGTTGGCAGAGTCGCCCCCGTGGCAAGCGGAGGCGCCCCCAACGGTCTGCCTCGGTACTGTTCGGGTGATCCAGACGGGCATTTAATGCCTTTGTCCCCCACCGTCAGAGTTAGGTGCGATAGCACTGTGCGGCCACTGTTCACACAGTTCCTTGCCATTTTTACCCTCACCTGCGTCGCTACCTGTGGGAAACCCCTTAGCATATAAAAGGAGGCCCATGCGCACGAAGGGGGGGGACCCCGAAGGAAAGACCGGGTAGACCCTCGTCTACGTCCAGCTCCGACTTACTGTAGCTTCTTGCGCTCTAGAGCAAGAACTCGAATCAACCAGACAAGCAGCAGTAGGGTTTTACGCATCCGTGCGGCCCGAAGCTGGGTAAAATCGTTGTGTGTGTGTCGCCTCGATCTGCTCTTTGTGCAACCTCTGCCCCCCGCCGAACCGAAAAGGGGCTCCGTCCCCATAGGTGCTCGTGGAGGCCGATTTCCCCCGACAGGCGGATACAAAGGAAAATATTTTTGTGTTTTCTGAGAACATTTTAGAAGTGGGGGAGAGGAAAATGAGAGACAAATGGCGAATAATATAAATGCAAGAGATGCGAGTTTATAATAGGTACTTGATAGGCTTGATGTAGATCCTCCCCGGCAACGGCGCTAGAAATTCTTCCTGCTACTTCTTGAGCTTGCGTTGTTTTTTCCCTTGATGAGGAAAGAGTGATGCAGCAAAGTAGAGATAAGTATTTCTCTTAGTTTGAGAACCAAGGTATCAAATCCAGTAGGAGGAACACACAAGTCATCAATGGTTGCACCTACACAAACAAACAAATACTTGCACCCAACGCGATAAAGGGGTTGTCAATCCCTTCACGGTTACTTGCAAGGATGAGATCTGATAAAGATAGGTACAAAAGATAAATAAAAGTGCAAAATAAAGTAAAGGTAAATAAATTGCAGCAAGGTATTTTTGGTTTTTTGGTTTTGTAGATCTGAAATTAATATGATAAAAATAGACCCGAGGGGCATAGTTTTCACTAGAGGCTTCTCTCTTGAAAGAACACATACGGTGGGTAGAGAAATTATTGTTGAGCAATTGATAGAAAAGTGCAAAGTTATGACAATATCTAAGGCAAGGATCATGAATATAGGTATCACGTCCGTGACAAGTAGACCGACTCCTGCATCTACTACTATTACTAAACACATCAACCGTTATCCAGCATGCATCCAGTGTATTAAGTTAACAAGAACAGAGTAACACCTTAAGCAAGATGACATGATGTAGAGGGATAGATCCAATCAATATGAAATAAAACCCATCTTTTTATCCTTAATGGCAACAATACAAATATGTGCCTCGCTACCCCTTCTGTCACTGGGTGAGGACACCGCAAGATTGAACTCAAAACAAAGATACCTCTCCCATTGCAAGAAAAATCAATCTAGTTGGTCAAACCTAATCAATAGATCGGAGAGAAATACAAAGCTATCTTAATCATGCATAAAAGAGATCAGCGAAGACTCAAATAATATTCATAGATAATCTGATCATAAATCCACAATTCATCGGATCTCAATAAACGCACCGCAAAAGAAGACTACATCGAATAGATCTCCAAGAACATCGAGGAGAACGTTGTATTGAAGATCGAAAAGAGAGAAGAAGCCATCTAGCTACTAGCTATGGACCCGTAGGTCTGTGGTAAACTACTCACACATCATCGGAAGGGCAGCAAGGTTGATGTAGAGGCCCTCCATGATTGAATCCCCCTCCGGCAAAGTACCGGAACATGTCTCCAGATGGGATCTCATGAGGACAGAAACTTGCGGCGGCGGATTTGTTTTGGTGTTCCCTTTGGTATACGGGTAATATTTGGGTATTTATGGAAAAGATTAGGGTTGGAAGTGCCACCGTGGGCCCACAAGCCTGCCCCCCCTAGGGCGCGCCTCCCTAACCTTGTGGCTCATTCGTGGCCCTTCTGGCATACGTGTCTTCTGGTCCAAGAAAAATCGTCAAGAAGTTTCGTTCTGTTTGGTATTGATTTTCTCTAAAAGACGAAAGGTTAGAAAAAAACAACAACTGGCACTGGGCACTAGGTTAATAGGTTAGTCCCAAAAATGATATAAAATAGCATAATAATGCATATAAAACATCCAAGATGAATAATATAATAGCATGGAACAATAAAAAAATTATAGATACATTGGGAACGTATCAACCCACCACAACATTCGACCATGTATGGGAAAATGTTTTGCAATTAATTATTCTACTTATATTCAATAAATATTGTTAGAACTATACATAGTAAAATATAGTAAGTCATATGTAGTTTTAATATTGGTTCTCATGTTCTCAACTTTAATTTTCATTAACCAATTCCTATAGCAACGCGCGGGGTATAATCTAGTATATTATATACAATTTTATTGAACATACCATGCATCCCCATGGCAAAGTTGCCATGATATTGTTTACATAGTACATTTTTCTTTTTTCCCATACTTTTTGTGATGGCAAGTTCACATGCGCTCCTAGGGCAAATTTGCCATGATTGTTAGCAAACAACAACATAGATAAATTGCCATGAATTTAGTACAAAATTGTTCTATAATTGACATGATCTATGCAATATCTTTTTATTTTTTCATGTGACCTTGCGACCCTTATTTCAAAATTAGTGTAGTTTTCTCCATGATGTTTATATACCCTTGCCATGGGGATATATGGCAATTTTATTATAAGATCTTGCCAAATTTCATGTACGTATTTTTATTATTTAATATTCAAATTTTCCATGTACTTGGAGATTTTAGATAATGTGGTAAATTAAATTTCAAAGCTATGTCGATCTATTTTTCTACACATTGGGCAATTTTTCATACACATCAAATTACATGCATTATATGTAATATCATATTAAATCGCTAGCTATGTAGTAGTTTTATTGTAAGACAGATGACATAACTATTTTTTTAGCTTTTTCAAAGTCTTTTTATTTGTAGTGCTATAAAACTAAGCCACTCTTTTGTCCTCTTTCCTTGCCCCGTGCTTTTGGGCACCCCTATGTCTCGCTTATAGCGAGACGTAGGGAATCCTCACATCATAGGGACTCTGAGATGAGCTAGCCAAGGAGTGCGGGAGGTCACAACCTCGTTTTTTCATGTTTTATGTTTTCATTTTTTGCTTTTATTTTTTATTTTTGTTTATATTTCCAAATATTCTAAATAAATTTATCACAAGAAACTTCTCTATCTTTTTACTTATCTCTACTACTTAAAAAGACTTCCGTTTCACCCTCTCCTTCCTCCAACCTATCTATGTCCTACCTGTCCCTTTTCATGTTTGACTTTTTGTCCCATTTATGATTTTCATCCTAAATAATAGTAATATTCTTGGGTAAGTCAATAAATTCTTACCAAATAACTGCTTAACAATAAGATGACATTTTTCTCTCATCTGTGATCTTTCTCTTAAATAATACTTTCTTTGGTAATTCAATAAATTCATACCAAATAAGTGTTAACAATAAGATGTCAGCTAAATCATGGCAATTGCATAGGAAATCTTGCTAATATTTTAGCGCACAAATGTAATAATAGACATACAATCACGGGCTAATCTATTAGAATGTTTATACCCCCCTATAACGCACGGGCAATTATCTAGTATACATAAAAGAATGTAAGGTTTCATGTTTCACTTTTTTTTCCATCATCCCTTTGTCCAACCGTCCCCGTATGATAATCAATCACCTTAATTTGCTTACCATTTGAATTAATTTCGCTTTAGTTTACTAACCAAACTTCTCATCAAAATTTAAGGTAATCATGTATAGGATTTGATAAACATTTATTTACACAATCGTATTAATATAGGCAGGTAACATACTAGAACATTTATACACTATTACAACGCACATGCATTTCCTAGTTACATAAAAAATTGAAAAAAGTTAACCAAGCATCTAAAAAAGTGCTAAAGGTGTATAGATAAAATATTTCTCATGTATACGAAAACTTTATATACAAAATATACAATGGGTGTGTGAAAAAGGTTCGTGTATTTAAAAATGTTAATCTTGTATTTGGAAAATATTAACCAAGCATTTGAAAAAAAATGCGTACAAAAAACTTGTTGAGCACATATTGGAGAATGTTAAATGTTTATTAGAAAAAATGTATTAGATATATAAAAATGGACAACTTGTATGAAATATATGGACATAAAAAATATAAGTTTTCAAAGCAATAATAATAATGAATTTTGAAAAGGTAAACGAGTATATAAAATGTTTTTGATGCATACGAACTTTTTTGAATGTGTACTGAAATTTTTTTTTTGACATGTGTTGGACAAAAAGAAGCTGGTAAAAATCGATAA
Source organism: Aegilops umbellulata (assembly GCA_032464435.1). Taxonomy (NCBI): domain Eukaryota; kingdom Viridiplantae; phylum Streptophyta; class Magnoliopsida; order Poales; family Poaceae; genus Aegilops; species Aegilops umbellulata. The sequence continues at coordinate 97,641,329 of CP136060.1, forward strand.
AGAAACTAAGAAAAAGGAAGGAAACTAGAAAAAACCAAAAGAGAAAAAACAAAAAAACAAAATTGAAAGTGAAGAAAACCAATGCAAAAGAATGGCAACCGAGAAAGAAAAGAGAAAAACAAAGAAAAACAATAAAAACGAAGAAGAAGAAGAAACAAACAAAATTGAAGAAAGAAAAGCATAAAACAGGGAGAACTGAGAAAGAAAAAATGAAAAGAAAGAAAGGAAAGAAAGAAAAACTAGTGAAAAACGTGAAAGAAACGAAGGTAACTGGTGAAAAAACAAAGAAAACGGAAAATAAAAAGAATAAGAAACAGATAAAATCAAAATAAAAACATAACAAAATGAAAAAGGGGAAAAAAGAGACCAAACCTGTCATGTGCACAGTGCAAGACTAGGACCGGCGATTGTCGAATGTACAAGGATCAAGAAAAATAAACAAATGGGCCGGCCCAACTACAACATGGAGAGCCAAAAGTTTCAACGAGACTGAATGATTTCTCGCTATAAGCGAGATATAGTCTTGGTGGTTTCTTAAAGAGTTCATCAAGCGGGTCCATCAGACGAAATGTTGCTCGTTCTTGGGAATGATTTGACGAAATCAATAGTTAAGGGGTACCCCTTGCAAAGATCACTCCCAACTCATTATGTGCTGACAAGTGGCAATCTAGGAGTTTCCCTTTTTCATAAATTGGAATTTCAAAACATTTTATCCTTTAAACCATGTGTCTAAATTCTCAACTGTTTTCATCGTTGGATTCCACGCGTCAAGATCTTCAAAACTAAAACACATCGTACTAGGTTTCAATGAAATTTTTCACGAAAAAAGGGATAGAAAAACCTATAGTCATAACATTTTTTTTATTCCTTTTTCCTTTCCAAGAGGCACGGCTATGCTTCCCGCAGAAGCAAATCTGTGCCTCTCATGGTAAGCATTTTTTCACTCTTTCGAGAAGCACAATTGTGCCTCTCGTGGAAGCAAACGTGTACCTCCACAATAAGCAAAACATGTGTCTCTTGTGAAACAAAAAAACATATTTTTATCCTTTCTTTTCGAGAAGCAGCTTCTCGTGAAAGGAAATATGTGCCTCTGTGAGAAGCAAATCGGTTTCTCTCATGGAAGCAAAAAAATACATTGTTTTCCTTTTCTGAGAAGCATACATGTGCCTCTCGCAGAAGCAAATATGTGTCTACACAAAAAGCAAACATGTGCATCCACAAGAAGCAAACATGTGCCTCTTATGAAAGCAATAAAAACACGTTTTTTTTCTTTTCGAGAGGCACAAATGTGACTCTCATGGAAGCAAAAAAGAAATTCTTTTTTTGTGTTTTTTTAATCTCTAAAATCTTGTGAAAACCTGGCGGAAACTGAAAAGCCAAAAAAGCCATCTAAGCCCCGAAAACATGTACGATTTTTTTTCAAAAACAAAACTCTAAGAGATCGCCCAAAAGCAACACGTGGCGATAGCTGAGAGGGTGCGAAGTGACACGCTGTCAGCCCACGGGGACGTATCTAGTGCAACAAGGCAATTGGTGCTACCGGTGCACTGGTCCCCTGTTGCACATTAAAAGTGTTAGAAAAAATCTAACAAAAATTTAGTGCATTGACACAACATCAATGTATATTGTCACAAAAAATCCAATCAAAATTCGAAACATTGTCGAGATATAAAAATAATAAATTTGACACTGAATAGTATACTAGCAAGATGCCCGTGCATTACACGGAACATCAAGATGCATTTTTTTATAAAACACTTGTTGTGATTGACCCATGCGGGAGTAATCCATGTGTAAAAACTAATGATATCTCAAGAAAAAGGATGGATAAGGTGAGGAGGAGTGGGGTGTGGTGGCTGAGGGAGTCCTGGATTAGGGGGTGTCCGGATGGCCGGACTGTACCATCAGCCGGACTCCTGGACTATGAAGATACAAGGTTGAAGACTTCGTCCCGTGTCCGGATGGGACTTTCCTTGGCATGGAAGGAAAGCTTGGCGATGCGGATGTTTAGATCTCCTACCAATGTAACCGACTTTGTGTAACCCTAACCCTCTCCGGTGTCTATATAAACCGGAGGGTTTTAGTCTGTAGGACAACACAACATACAACAATCATAACATAGGCTAGCTTCTAGGGTTTAGCCTCCTTGATCTCGTGGTAGATCTACTCTTGTACTACCCATATCATCAATATTAATCAAGCAGGACGTAGGGTTTTACCTGCATCGAGAGGGCCCGAACCTGAGTAAAACTTCGTGTCCCTTGTCTCCTGTTACCATCCGCCTAGACGCACAGTTCGGGACCCCCTACCCGAGATCCGCCGGTTTTGACACCGACATTGGTGCTTTCATTGAGAGTTCCTCTGTGTCGTCGCAATCAGGAAGGATGCCTCTTACCGTCTTTAAAGACGGCGCCGTTACTAAGGGAGCCTTGGCTGTCTGCCAAACCCTCCGGCTAGGTGGTTTTCTTATGACCGCCTGTTCGGCTGTTGCGCCGACGGTGACCTCTCGGGTCATCAAAAGCAATCTTCACGTCAGCTCGGAACTCGTCGAGCAGTTAGATCCAATGGAGCTCTCTTCCGTAAATGAGCTCTTGGATCGCATCGCCGCCCTGGGGGTCACTACGGATTACGACCGGGTTGGACTTAAACCCGATCTAAGAGAAATTAACTCTCCCCAAGCCACCCATCACGTTGCCGTGGTCGAGGCGCAGTGCGGTGATCCTTTATCTATCTTAAGGACTAGCTACGTCCGGATTCCCAATCCCTCCAAGCCGGATACCCGCGGAGGGGAGGATATAACTCAAGACCTAAACTTAGAATCAGGCAACGGGTTAGATTCATTGGACAACTTCCAAGAATCCAAACTTCAGAGTTCGGAAACTCCTTGGCCTTTGAGTCTCAGATTGGGTGAGGTTTCGGATGTAATTCCACCCACCCACCCGAACATAAGCGATCTATCCCAAATCAGGCAAAAGCCCGAAGAAACAGTACATCATTACTGGGCCAGATTCCTTCTGGTTATGAACAGGATAAAGGACTGCCGCCAGGAAGACACAATTTCAATATTCTGCAATAATTGCACGGACAAGGGAATCCTCAACGCCATAAGTCGTCATGATATTACACGCTTCGCTGACTTGGCGTCCATAGTACAAAAGTACTGTGCGATGGAAAGTGCCTGGAAAACCGAAATAAAATTTTGGGACAATCCGGCCCTGAATATAAACCTCGTCCGAAATAAAAGGGTGCATCATCGTCAAACACCCGAGTTAAATACCAAAAAACCAAAACCCTCTACAGGGCGTGGAACCGTACTGGAAGGATGGCTTAATGGACCCTGTAAAATTCATAGTACAGAGGACGCCACACCAACTCACAGCCTTAGAGCATGTTGGATACTCCGGCAGGTGGCCAAAATTGGCGAAGATCTCCTAATTCCGGAGGCCGCAGAAAGCCACCTCAGGGACACCAATACAGTCTTAACAGTCTTCGAGACTTTCACATCAAATAATATGCGAAAAAGAACACTCCGCAGCCTTGCCGAAGTTTATCAAGTAGCAACAATAAACCCATGGAGTGACACGGCTATTACTTTTAATGCCAGTGATGAACCTAAATTCTGAACAGCTCGAGCACCAGCCGCATTGGTCCTCAGTCCAATAGTGGACGGCTTTCGCCTCACCAAGGTACTCATGGACGGAGGCAGCGGATTGAACCTCATTTATGAGGAAACCCTTCAAAAAATGGAAATAGATTGGAACCGCATCGAGCGAAGCAGCACAACCTTTAGAGGAATAATCCCCAGTCGGGAAGCCCGCTGTACAGGAAAAATAACACTAGATGTGGTGTTCGGCACGCCGGATAATTACAGGTCCGAAGAGGTCACGTTCCAGGTGGCCCCGTTCAGTAGCGGATACCACGCTCTGCTAGGGCGAGAAGCGTTTACAATCTTCCAAGCAATACCCCATTACGGGTACATGAAGCTCAAGATGCCCGGGCCGAACGGAATTATCACTCTCGCTAGTGATCCGGACATAGCGCTCCGCACCGAAAACAAGACAGCCGCATTGGCCCTTGAGGCACTATCCAAAGCCCTAGCGGCTGAGGAACTGACTAAGCTGCGCTCCACGGTAAACAGGGACGATGTGATACTCAACAAAAGATCCAAGTCCACCTCCTTTAAACCAGCGGACGAAATAGTCAAATTCCAGGTCCATCCAACGGACCCCAATAAAACAGCTTCCATCGGGGCACAATTAAACCCTGATATAGACGCCGCATTGCGAGAATTCCTACGTGAAAATTGGGACATCTTCGCCTGGCACCCTTCACACATGCCAGGAATCCCACGCAGGCTGGCCGAACACAGCTTAAATATCCTAAAAGGATTCAAACCTGTCAAACAAGCCCTTCGCCGTTTCTCCGAACCCAAGAGATAGGCCATGGGAGAGGAGCTAGCCAAGCTATTGGAGGCCGGATTCATCAGAGATATAAAACATCTGGACTGGCTAGCAAACTTGGTGATGGTACCAAAGAAGGACAAATCCTGGCGCCTGTGCGTTGATTTTAAAGACCTTAACAAGGCTGTTCAAGCCATCTGTAGTATGGGAAGGGGAATCCGGCAATAACATTCCGGACTCAACCGCACTGCTCGATGACGCACAATCTGACACAATCAGAGGCTCCGCCAATGAAGTCACACCTTCAGCCCACGTAATAATGGTCGTTATCGCCCCATGGACAGAACCATTCCTAGCTTACCTCACTAGGCAGGAACTCCCAGAGGACCAAAACGAGGCACGCTGCATAGTGCGGAGATCTAAAGCCTATAAAGTTCATGAGGGAGAGCTTTATAAGAAAAGCACTCCCGGAGTCCTTCAAAGGTGCATCTCCGAAGAGGAAGGGCGGAACTTGTTGGCCGAAATCCACGCCGGACTCGGTGGTCATCACGCTGCAGCTCGGTCCCTTGTAAACAAGGCTCTCCGTACAGGCTTTTATTGGCCAACGGCCCGGGCAGACGCTCAGGACTTAGTCCAACGATGCGTCGGTTGCCAGCTTTTCGCAAACCAAAGCCATATGCCACCCACCACCCTCCAAACCATCCCCATAACATGGCCCTTTGCGGTCTGGGGGCTTGACATGGTGGGACCCCTTAAAGGTGGAACCCACAAGAAAAAATACTTACTGGTCATGGTGGATAAGTTCACCAAATGGATAGAAGCCAAGCCTGTTAAGACGACCAAATCCGGACCAGTGATAGACTTCATATCCGGGGTCGTACACCGTTATGGCGTCCCCCACAGCATCATCACTGATAACGGCACGAACTTTACGGCCGACGAGGTAAAACTCTAGTGCAAAAACATGGGCATCAAGATCGATTATGCCTCCGTCTATCACCCACAAACCAATGGCCAGATCGAACGTGCAAATGGTCTTATTATGAGTGGCATCAAACCCAGATTAGTGCGGTCCCTCAAGGAATCCAATACGCACTGGGTAGAGGAGCTCGACTCTGTACTCTGGGGGCTACGGACCACGCTGAATCGCACCGCCGGATGGATACACGCCATTCTTCATGGTGTACGGCGCAGAGGCCATTTTGCCTTGCGATATAATTCATGACTCACCTCGAGTGCGCATGTACGAAGAAAGAGAAGCCGAACTCGATCGGCAGGACAGTTTGGACACCTTGGAGGAGGAGCGTGACGTGGCAAAAGCCCGTTCCACATTCTATCAACAACAGACTCGAAGATATCAAAGCAGAGAAGTACGGGCCAAAAGTTACAATATTGGCGAAATAGTTCTACGCCTGCCGGACAAGAAAAAGGACAAACTGAAGCCCAAGTGGGAAGGTCCCTTCATAATCTACCAGGTCCTGACTGGTGGAGCGTACCGCCTGCGAGATGCATCGGATAACCGACTCGAGCCGAACCCATGGAACGCAGCCCGTCTCCGAAGATTCTATGCCTAGCGCCAGACTCTGTGTTCGTCTCCTTCCTCTGTCCATTTTTTACATTTTCTGTCTTACATTTCTCTCCTTCCCCCCTTTTCTCTCTTATAGCCCTTAAAGGCTCATCAAGTGACGTGCTACCCGTGCTCACTAAACCTGGGGGCTTCTTTAAACATAAGTTTATTTATACGGGCTTCATGCCCAACACATGTGTCAAACTTCCACATGTACCTTTTATTCACCATTACATGCATCGATATGACTTCAGTTTTGGCCAAGCTGGGTTGCCTGGCTCCTGTGCTTACCCCTACGTTCCCGATTGTTCGGCTAGGTGGTAAAGGGAGCACCTCTGCGATTGTTACTGTCGGGTCAGCCGGATGTGTACCTCAGACTGGGTAAAGCCGAAAGCTAGCGTTCTTAAGGGAATATTCGGTCGGTGAACTAAAGATGACCTTTTTACTTATTTACTTATGTGCCCCAGATGCTTTTTCTGCGTTCGCAGTCAGGACATGCACTTTAGGGCATGCCTCCCAGATAAAGGAACCCCTAACGGAACTATTCTCCCTGGAAGATGTTTCTTACTAACCATGTAATATAACATAACTAGTTGGGCACTTGTCTGATAAAGCACTAATGACCCCTACTCCTGGTCTCCATGCATACCCCGGTTCTTATATAACCGCAAGGGTATTCGGACACACTCCGGACCGTCAGGTCCCTAGGTCGAAGCGAAAAGGTCGGCAACGACAAACGATCTACAATCCGTCTAGAAGGCATTACACATGTCGATTAAAATTACATAGTCACTCTGACTGATTGTATTCCTCTTCAATACCATCTAACAGGCTGTCTAATTTACAGTCCTGCTGGGAATACTTTGCGGCCAATTCTACTTGGCCGTATACTAAGCTTACAGGGATCTCCTTCCCATCGGGCCCCACAGGTCCGACCTCGGCCATGTGGTTTGGGTCAGCCTTTGTGTACCGCGTCTTCACCATGGCCCAGGCCTCCCTAGCGCCTTGACGGCAGGCCGATATCTTTCACAATCGGAAGCACCGCCGCGCTCCCTTCAGCTTCTCTGCAAGCTCTCCAAGGCCCTCGGGCATGGAGAGGGGTGGCCATAAGGCTTGGGCAACGCCTTGCATCGCCTGCCGAACTCGCTCGTGCAGTTGCGAGAGCTCGGGAAGAAGGTCACCCGTAGAACCGGGCATCTCCTCTGCAGGACGACCCGTTAGCATACCTACAGACATCACTTTGTTAGTCGACTTCCTCGCCGAACCTTTTTTTCAAAAGTTCGTTCAAGCACTTACTAAATATGTCGTGTCGAAGCCGCTGATTCTCCTTAACGGAGTCCGACAGCTGGGCACGAACATCTTTCAGTTCAATACCCAGCTTGGTGTTGGCATCCTGAAGATCATTCTTCTCCCGCCTCACCTTTGTTAGCACGCTCTCTCCAGCCTTTAGCCGGCGTAGGAGTTGTTGCTTGTCCGGATCTAGTCCGGCGCCACCTGCAATTTCATTTGTCAGATCGGCACATATGCCGCACTTCACACTTATCTTTTTGAAGCATATATTACCGGAGGGGATCTCCTTGCCCCCCCCCCCCCCCGTCACGGCTAGTGCGGCCTCAAGTTGGGCTTTGCACTCTTTTAGCTCCTGGGATAGTTGGGTATTCTTCTCTAAAAGAACCTGCGTATTACACGATCCTTAAATCAGTTATTCTAACTGTTTCAAGTCTCGGGGGCTACTGATATATATAACCATTAAATTTTCTCACCTGTATGTCTTTTACATATTGCTCTGTGGCTCTGACTAGACCATTTTGAGCGGCACGGAGATACGCATCTCCCGAATTGAAGCCATCAGACGCCTCTTGGGAGAAACAAGCGTCGCAAAGAACAGTCCGGCGACGCCTGTGGTTCATGGCACTCTCCACCTCGGAATGGGTGGCAGACAACCTGTCTGCATCCTCTGTCGGAGGAGCGTCCGGTACGCGCCTCGTGTTCGCCTCCGCCTTCGGGCCAGGCTGTGGAGCCTGGCTGGTGGAGGTGCGATTGGCAACCTCTCCGGATATAGTCCGACGAGGTCTCTTTGTCCTGAACAGAGCATGAGTGTTAATATGTGAGGGAGTCCTGGATTAGGGGGTGTTCGGATAGCCGGACTATACCTTCAGCCGGACTCCAGGACTATGAAGATACAAGATTGAAGACTTCGTCCCGTGTCCGGAGGGATCTTTTCTTGGCCTGGAAGGCAAGCTAGGCGTGCAGATATTCAAGATCTCCTACCATTGTAACCGACTCTGTGTAACCCTAACCCTATCCGGTGTCTATATAAACCGGAAGGTTGTAGTCCGTAGGACAACCATCATCATACACAATCATACCATAGGCTAGCTTCTAGGGTTTAGCCTCCTTGATCTCGTGGTAGATCCACTCTTGTACTACCCATATCATCAATATTAATCTAGCAGGGGTAGGGTTTTACCTCCATCGAGAGGGCCCGAACCTGGGTAAAATAAAGTGTCCCTTGTCTCCTGTTACCATCCAACCTTGACGCACAGTTCGGGAGCCCCTACCCGAGATCCGCCGGTTTTGACACTGACATTGGTGCTTTCATTGAGAGTTCCTCTGTGCCGTCGCGATCAGGAAGGATGCCTTTTCCCGTCTTTAAAGACGGCGCCGTTACTAAGGGAGCCTTGGCTATCGGCCAGACCCTCCGGCTGGGTGGTTTTCTCATGACCGCCTGTTCGGCCTTGTGTCGACGGTGACCTCTCGGGTCATCGAAAGCAACCTCCACGTCAGCTCGGAACTTGCCGAGCAGCTGGATCTGATGGAGCTCTCTTTCGTAAACGAGCTCTTGGATCGCATCGCCGCCCTGGGGGTCGCTACAAATTACGACCAGGTTGGGCTTAAACCCGATCTAAGGGAAATTAACTCTCCCCAAGTCACCCACCACGTTGCTGTGGTGGAGACACGATGCGGCGACCCTTCATCTATCTTAAGGACTAGCCACATCCGAATTCCTGAACCCTCCATGCCGGATATCCGCGGAGGGGAGGGTACGATCCAAGACCTGAGCTTAAAATCAGGCAAATCAGATAACATCCAAGAATCCGGATCTCAGAATCCGGAAGTTCTTCGGCTTCCGAACAGCAAACCAGGCGAAGTCTCAGATTCAACGACATCTGCCTACACGATCTTAAGCGATCTCTCCCAAATTAGGCAGATGCCCGAAGAGGCAATGCATCATTACTGGGCCAGATTCCTCCTGCTTATGAACAGGATAAAGGACTGCCGAGAGGAAGACGCAATTTCAATCTTTAGCAGTAACTGCACGGACAAGGGAATACTCAACGCCGTAAGTCATCGTAATATTACACGCTTCGCTGAATTGGCGTCCATAGTACAAAAATGTTGTGCGATGGAAAGCGCTTGGAAAACCGAAATTAAATTTTGGGATAATCCGGCCTTGAATAGCAATCCCGTCCGAATCAAGAGGGCGCACCACAGTAAGGCGCCCGGACTAAACACCAAAAAATCAAAACCCTCTAGGGGGCATGGAACCGTACTGGAAAAGTGGCTAGATGGACCCTGCAAGATTCATAGTGCAGCGGACGCCACCCCAACTCACAGCCTCAGGGCATGTTGGATACTCCAGCAGGTGGCCAAAATTGGCGAGGATCTCCTAATTCCAGAGGTCGAAGGAAGCCAGCCAGGGAATTTCAGTTCCGTTCTCATAGTCTTTGAGACTTTCGCATCAAATAACATGCGAAAAAGAACACTCCGCAGCCTCACTGAAGTCTATCAAGTAGCAACAATGAATCCATGGAGTAATACTGCTATCACCTTCAACGCGAGTGACGAACCTAAATTTCGAACAGCCAAAGCACCAGCCGCACTGGTCCTCAGTCCCATAGTGGACGGCTGTCGCCTCGCAAAGGTACTCATGGAAGGAGGCAGCGGATTGAACCTCATCTACGAGGAAACCCTCCAAAAGATGGAAATAGACTGGAACCGCATTGAGCGAAGCAGCACAACTTTTAGAGGAATAATCCCCAGTCAGGAAGCACGCTGCACCGGAAAGATCACACTAGATGCGGTATTCAGCACCCCGGATAATTACAGGTCCGAACAGATCATGTTCCAGGTGGCCCCGTTCAAAAGTGGATACCACGCTATACTAGGACGGGAGGCTTTTACAGTTTTCCAAGCTATACCCCATTATGGGTACATGAAGCTTAAGATGCCTGGGCCAAACGGAATTATCACTCTCGCTAGTGATCCGGACATAGCACTCCACGCCGAAAACAAGACAACCGCATTGGCCCTCGAGGCATTATCAGAAACCTTAGCGGCCGAAGAACTGACTGCGCTGCGATCCACGGTTAACAGGGATGATGTGATACTCGATAAGAGACCCAAATCCACATCCTTCAAACCAGCGGACGAAATAGTCAAATTCCAGGTCCATCCAACGGACCCCAATAAAACAGCCCCCATCGGGGCACGACTGAACCCTAATGTAGACGCCGCACTGCGAGAGTTCCTACGAGAGAACTGGGACATTTTCGCTTGGCACCCCTCAGATATGCCAGGAATCCCATGCAGGCTGGCAGAACATAGCTTAAATATCCAGAAAGGATTCAAACCTGTCAAACAAACCCTTCGGCGTTTCTCTGAACCAAAGAGACATGCTATGGCAGAGGAGCTAGCCAAGTTATTGGAGGCCGGATCATTAGAGATATAAAACACCCAGACTGGCTAGCAAACCTGGTGATGGTACCAAAGAAGGACAAATCCTGGCGCCTGTGTGTCGATTTCAAAGACCTTAATAAGGCTTGCCCAAAGGATCCTTTTCCCCTCCCTCGAATAGATCAAATCATCGATGCCACTGCAGGACACGATTCCCTGTGCTTCCTCGACGCATACTCCGGTTACCATCAAATCAAGATGGCAGAATCAGACCAAGCCGCAACAGCATTCATCACACCATACGGCCCTTTGGACTAAAAAACGCCGGCGCGACATATCAGCGCATGATTCAAACATGTCTGGCAAACCAGATCGGCAAAACAGTGGAGGCGTATGTAGATGATGTGGTCGTTAAATCAAGACATGTCGAATCTCTAGTAGACGACCTGAGGCTTACATTCGACAACCTCTGAAAATACGACATTAAGCTCAATCCGGAAAAATGCGTTTTCGGCGTTCCAGCCGGAAAGCTACTAGGCTTCATTGTATCCGGTAGAGGAATTGAAGCAAATCCAGCTAAAATCTGAACTTTGTCACAATTGGATGTCCCAAAAGACCTCAAACAAATGCAGAAACTCACCGGATGCGTGGCGGCTCTAAGCCGCTTTATCTCCCGCTTGGGAGAAAAGGCATTGCCCCTTTACCACCTCCTTAGGCGCACCGAACACTTTGAGTGGACGGAAGCTGCCACGGCCGGACTCGAGGAAATAAAGGCCATCTTGGCAACAAACCCAGTCCTGGCCGCGCCGAACACTGGCAAACCCATGCTATTGTACATTGCCGCAACTCATCAAGTTGTTAGCGCAGTACTCGTCGTCGAGCGGACAACGGACGGACACAAACTCCCCCTTCAAAGGCCGGTCTACTACGTGTTCACTGTCCTTACACCATGCAAATCACGGTACCCGCATTACCAAAAGATTGCATACGCGGTGTTCATGGCATCCCGGAAGCTATGAAACTACTTTCAAGAGTGTTCCATAACAGTAGCCTCGGAAGTACCACTCAATGATATTATCAACAACCGCGACGCAACGGGCCGGATAGCTAAATGGGCCATAGAGCTCCTCCCATTCGACATAACCTACAAACCACGGCGAGCAATTAAATCGCAAGTCCTAGCCAACTTCGTCGCCGAATGGACAGAGGCCGAACTCCCTAAAGAGTACGGCACATATTCCAACTGGATCATGCATTTCGACGGATCCAAAATGCTGGCTGGACTGGGGGCTGGCGTCGTTTTGACGTCCCCTACAGGAGACACAGTCCAATATGTACTCCAAATCATGTACGCGGACTCCAACAATGCAGCCGAATATGAAGCCCTTCTACATGGTCTCCGGATGGCAGTATCCATGGGCATTCAACGCCTGGAAGTACGCGGGGACTCCAACCTCGCGATATCCCAAATAAATGGCGACTTCGACGCCAAAGACCCAAAAATGGCAGCTTATCGCAATGCCGTCCTAAAAATGTTAGTTCGGTTCGAAGGACTGGAGTTTCACCATATAGCCCGAGAAAATAATCAGGCAGCGGACGTCCTGGCGCGTATCGGAGCAAAACGAGATGCAGTCCCCCCCCAACATCTTCTTAGAGAGAATATTCAAGCCATCTGTAGCATGGGAGGGGGAACCCTCGGACCATAGCCCGAACACAACCGCACAGCCCGACGCCGAACAATCTGACATAATTGGAGGCCCTGCCACCGAAATCACACCCTCAGCCCACGTAATAATGGCGGTCATCGCCCCGTGGACAGAACCATTCCTCTCCTACCTTACTAGGTAGGAACTCCCAGAGGACCAAAACGAGGCACGCTGCATAGTGCGGCGATCTAAAGCCTATAAGGTCCACAAGGGAGAGCTCTATAAGAAAAGTACTACCGGAATCCTTCAAAGATGTATCTCCGAAGAGGAAGGGCGGAGTCTGTTGGCTGAAATTCATGCCGGGCTCGGTGGCCACCACGCTGCAGCTCGATCCCTTGTAAGCAAGGCTTACCGTACAGGCTTCTATTGGCCGACGGCCCGAGCAGACGCCCATGACTTAGTCAAACGATGCGTCGGTTGCCAGCTCTTTGCAAACCAAAGCCATATGCCGCCCAACGCCCTCCGAACTATCCCCATCACTTGGCCTTTTGCGGTATGGGGGCTTGACATGGTAGGACCCCTTAAAGGTGGAACCCACAAGAAAAAATACTTATTGGTCATGGTGGATAAATTCACCAAATGGATAGAAGCCAAGCCTGTTAAGACGGCCGAATCTGGACCTGTGATAGACTTCATATCCGGGGTCGTACACCGTTACGGTGTCCCCCACAGCATTATCACCGATAATAGCACAACCTTCACCTCTGACGAAGTAAAGCTGTGGTGCAAAAACATGGGCATTAAGCTCGATTATGCTTCTGTCTATCACCCACAAACTAACGGTCAGGTCAAACGTGCAAATGGTCTCATCATGAGCGGTATCAAACCCAGACTAGTGCGGTCCCTCAAGGAATCTAATATGCACTGGGTAGAGGAGCTTGACTCCGTACTCTGGGGGCTGCGAACCATGTCGAATCGTACCACCGGATTCACACCATTCTTTATGGTGTATGGCGCTGAGGCAGTTCTGCCCTGCGACATAATTCATGACTCACCTCGAGTGCGCATGTACGAAGAAAGAGAAGTCGAGCTTGATCGGCAGGACAACCTGGACGCCCTAGAGGAGGAGCGCGACGTGGCTAAAGCCCGTTCCGCATTTTATCAACAGCAAGCTCGAAGATATCAAAGCAGAGAAGTACGGGCCAAAAATTACAATGTTGGCGAACTAGTTCTACGCCTGCCGGATAAGAAAAAGGACAAACTCAAGCCCAAATGGGAAGGTCCCTTCATAATTGACCAAGTCCTCACTGGTGGAGCATACCGCCTGCGAGATGCGTCGGACAACCGACTCGAGCCGAACCCATGGAACGCCACACGTCTCCGAAGATTCTATGCCTAGTGCCGAACTCTGAGTTTGTCTCCTTCCTCTGTCCATTTTTACATATATCTTTCTGTTTTTATTTTGTCTCCTCCCACTCTTTCCTTTTCTAGCCCTTAAAGGCTCATCATGTGACGCGCTACCAGCGCTCCTTAAACCTGGGGGCTTCTTTAGCAGAAGCTTGTTTATATGGGTTTCATACCCAAGTCAGACTTCCGCATGCACCTTTTCTTCACCATTATATGCATCGATATGACTTAAGTTTTGGCCAAGCTGGGTTGCCTGGCTCCTGTGTTACCCTACGTTCCCGATTGTTTGGCTAGGCGGTAAAGGGAGCACCTCTGCGATTGCTACTGCCGGATAAGCCGGATGTGTACCTCAGACTGGGTGAAGTCGAAAGCTAGCGTTCTTAAGGGAATATTCGGTCGGTGAACTAAAGATGAACCTTTTTTACTTATACATGCCCCCAGATGTTTTCCTGCATTTGCAGTCCGGACGTGCACTTCAGGGCACGCCACCCCAGCGAAAGGAACCCTTAACGGAACTATTCTCTCTGGAAGATGTTTCTTACTAACCATGTAATATAACATAACTAGTTGGGAACTTGTCTGATAAAGCACTAATGACCCCTACGCCTGGTCTCCATGCATACCTCGGTTCTTATATAACCGTTATGGTATTCGGACACACTCCGGACCATCAGGTCCCGAGGTTGAAGCGAAAAGGTCGGCAACGACAAACGATCTACAATCCGGCTAGAAGGCATTTCACATGTCAATTATAAATTACATAGTCATCCTGACTGATTGTATTCCTCCTCTATACCATCTAACAGGCTGTCTAATTTACAGTCCTGCTGAGAATACTTTGCGGCCAATTCTACCTGGCCATACACTAAGCTCATAGGGATCTCCTTCCCGTCAGGCCCCACTGGTCCGACCTCGGCCATGCGATTGGGGTCAGACTTCGTAAAGCGGGTCTTCACCATGGCCCAGGCCTCCCTAGCACCTTGTCGGCAGGCTGATATCTTCCACAACCAAAAGCGCCGCCGAGCTCCCTTCAGCCTCTCCGCAAGCTCTCCAAGGCCCTCGGGTGTGGGGTGGGCAGGCCATAAGGCTTGGGCAATGCCTCGCATCGCCTGCCGAATTCGCTCGTGTAGTTGCAGGAGTTCGGGAAGTAGGTCACCCGTAGAACCGGGCATCTCCTCTGCAGGACGACCTGTGAGCATACCTACAGACAATACTCTGTTATTCGACTTCCTCGCCGAACTCATTTTTCAAAGTTCTTTCAAGCACTTACTAAATATGCCGCGTCGAAGCCGCTGATTCTCCTTCGTGGAGTCCGACAGCTGGCCACGAACGTCCTTCAGTTCAACATACAGCTTGGTGTTGGCATCCTGAAGATCATTCTTCTCTCGCCTCACCCTTGTCAACATACTCTCACCGGCCTTTAACCGGCGTAAGAGTTTTTGTTTCTCCGGATCAAGTCCGGCACCATCTGCAACATGAATTGTCATATTTGCACCCAAGCCGCACAATACTAATCTTTCGAAGTGTATCTTACCTGAGGGGGTCCCTTTGGGCTCCCCTGTTGCGGCTACTGCGGCCTCTAGTTGGGCCTTGCACTTTTCCAGCTCCTGGGACAGCACGGTGTTCTTCTCTGTAAGAACCTGCATGTTATATGATCCTTAAATCAGTTACTTTAACTGTTTCAAGTCTCGGGGGCTACTGGTGTATATATATATATATATATATATATATATATATATATTTAATCAAAAATTTCTTACCCGTATGTCTTTCACATACTCTCTGTGGCTCTGGCTAAACCATCTTGAGCGGCACGAAGGTACGCATCTCCCGAATTAAAGGCATCTAAAGCCTCTTGGGAGAAACAAGCATCGCGTAGAACTGTCCGGCGACGCCTGTGGTTCATGGCACTCTCCACTTCTGAATTGGTGGCAGACAGCTGGTCTGCATCCTCTGTTGGAGGAGCGTCCGGTGTGCGCCTGGTGCTCGTCCCCGCTTCCGGACCAAACGCTGGAGCCTGGCTAGTGGAGGCGCGATTGGCAACCTCTCCGGACATAGTCCGGCAAGGCCTCTTCGTCCTGGAAACAGCACGAATGTTAATATGCCTTGACAGAATAATACCAGGAAAACAGAGGGCGCGTTATACCTTTGTGCCGGAATCTCAGTCCGGACTACATTTCTCTTTGCCCCACGGGGCCCTACGGCCCCTCGTTTGCTAGCCGCCGCAGTTTCGGCCTCCCGCCTTGGAAATCTCCCCTGCAAAATACGGTTGTCATTTGAAATGCCGGAATATGTGAGAATGGAATCTCTCTTGAGGGAATAAACACTCCGTTATTTGTCACCTGGGAGGCCGGGATTAACCCGGTGTCAGGACCCCGATCCTAAGCCACATCGATCCAGCGTGTAACACATCATATCACTTTGCGGCCTCACGCACGATACTCCCACGGGTGCCACCTTACCTGGCCCGGGACCGTTTGCGCCTTTTGGCTCACGTATATGATAGTGTCGCTAGCATCCATATGACAGAGAACCCGGGCCGACATGGCTAGTCGTGAACCCAAAGCGGCGCTAGCCTATGAGGACAGGCATACATGAATCACATCGAACATGTCGGTCATCAACGTATCTATTCGGGCTGTAGCACTGGGCTAACAGGACTCCGGTAACCCGGGCTGTAGCAGGCTAGGCAGGACTCCGAATAACAGCGCGTGACATTTCCCCGAAGGGACAGACATAGGAACGACGTGATACACATGCCGGCCAGTCAAGTGTCCAAGCAGTAGTGCTGGGCTAGCAGGACTCCGGTGAACCGGGCTGTAGCGGACTACTATCGCTCAGAAGCACAAGACTTACATTTCCCCATATGAAAGGCTGCCAAGGATAAACAACTAGATAGTCGGATCCCACTCATACCAAGCATTTCAATCATACACACAATATGCCCGATATGAGTAAATACAACATGGCATCACAACAGTACTCTACGACTCAAGTACTTTATTTAGAAGGCTCCGAGGAGCCATACATATCATCCATACAGATAGGGGTCACACGACCCAACACTCAAGTCATACAACATACAAGCACATGCGGAAGCAAACTAGTCTGAGTACAGACACTAGAAAGAAAGAAGGCTTGACGAAGCCTGTCTATCTACAACGACCCTTCACAAGTCTTGGATCACCACCTGGGTGATAAGTCACTCGTCAACGTCGAGGTCTACATAGAACCCATCAGAGGGGTTGGTGCAGTCGTCTGAAAAACATGATTAAAGCAACATGAGTACGGAGGTACTCAGCAAGTCTTACAACAGGAACCTACTATACATGCACATTCTCAAGAAGGTAGTGGGGTTATTGCAGCAAGCCAGCTTTGACTCTTGGCTAAGCTATCCTACGATAGACACCACTTGTAAATCATTTGTCGCACACGAGTCCACTAACACCAACACAATACTCCACCGTGGATCCTCTCTCGCCATCCTACGAGAGGGCCATCCGCGGTACTCACACTTATCTTGAGAGTTTTAGTAGTATCCATTTAACTTGTCTATGAACTGATATAGGCAACCCAGAAGTCCATTACCGCGGACACGGCTATTCGAATAGATCATTTATAACCCTGCAGGGGTGTACTTCTTCACACATGTTTCCACCACTTAGCGCCTGCACACGACATGTGCTCGGCAGACTTCAAGCGAAAGCCGACGTGGGTGTAGACCACGACCTACCTAAACACTCAAGTCTCTAGTCCAGGTTTATCGCCTATTCGGGTTCCATCCGCAGGGAGTCCGGCCGAGGTTTCCACTAACGGCCCCGAACGATGTGAACAGGGTTCCGAGACACCAAACGGGCGCCCGGTTGACCCGGCCACGTGCCTACCGCAACACAGCCCACCCCGATGGTCAGCGCCGCGTGCGGCCCCCAGCATACTACAAACACCAGAAACTACTTGCAACTCCTGGACAGAGGACAAGGGCGGTTAAGAAGTCGAGCGGGGTCATATTTCAGGGCCCAATGTGTGGTAGTAGCTGTATCATGGATCACAAACACAGATCTCAGTTCTTAAGGACGGCCTCAATGAAACAACCCACCATGTACTCCTACATGGCCTTCCATCGATTCCTTTACCAAATCGTGTTCAACACTTCACTCTTGTCACCGACACAACCTTTCACTCCAGTTCATCATCCCGATGAGCCAGACCTGACACAACTCTAAGCATAGCAAGCACAGCATGGTAGGAACACACACACATGTATTGGCTCAATCAACTCCTACACATGCTAGTGGGTTTCATCTAGTTACTGTGGCAAAGACAGGTCATGCAAAGGAAGTGGGTTCAACTACCGCGACACACAGCAGTTTGAAACGCGTTGTCTTAATGTAGTAAACGAGAGTAGAAGCGAGAGCATGGGTTTGTATCGGAATGATCAATGGGTTGCTTGCCTGATGGAGTGGTCGTGGGATACTGCCCTTCAGTTGGATACTCGGAGATATCCTCGGAGGCAGAACCTACCACGGTGAACACATCGGAACACAATCAATACATGGCGATATGCAACAACATGATTCATGCTATGACATGGCAATATGAATGTTTCCTGACCTAGTGTAAGTTAAACCAGAAGGGAATGAACCCATTTGAACCAAAGATTCAAATGGAAACTCATTACTTAGGATCATATTAGTGTATCATCTTGTAATGCCTAAACAGTGGGTTTAACTTGTTCTTACATGCATGAAACCAGTACCAATGGATAGGTTGGATTTTTCTGATAATTTTTCATATATAAAACTTTGCATTTGGAGTTACAGATAATTTTCTATGAAATTTTGAAGTTTGAAAAATTTTCTGGATTTTCCTGTATAAAATTAATTCCAGTAAATAAAATTACTGCGTCAGCATGAGGTCATGCTGACCTCAGCAAGTCAACAGCCGGTCCAGGTCAACTGACCAGTGGGCCCAGGGGGTTAGTGATTAATTAAACTTGTTTAATTAGTTTTAAACTAATCCAGTGATTAACAGAAGAAGGCCCCACCTGTCATTGACTCATCAGAGTCAACCAGGGCCCACCAGTCAACGGTCAGGGTCAACTCGCCGGCGTCTAGCCGCCGGCGAGGCCAGACGCGGCGGAGCAGAGTGGATTTGGCCGTTCCGGCCACCAAATGGGGCGCGGAAGGCATCTACGCACTCCTGGGAGCGAGCCGCGGCTACTGGTGGAGTCAGTTGGGGTCGGGGTGGCCGGAGTTGGCGCCGGCGACGAGTTTGGCGGCGCCGGGGCTCGGGTGAAGGTGAAACCGGGGCTGCGGGGCACGGCGAGGCGCGTGGAGTGATGCGTTGGGCCCCTGGGTGTGCGGTGAGGCTAGTGGACAAGGTGGCGCGGCCGTTGGGTGGCCGGAGCCTCGTCGGCGACGAGCTCCGCGGCGGCGCGTGCGGGTGAGCTACAAGTGATCGCTACGGGGCTCGAGAGAGAGAACGGGGAGGAAGGGAAGGTGGCCATGCTCACGGTGATTGCAGCGAGCGTCGAGGCGGGCTCGGGGAGGGCCGGAGCTGAGCGGGGCGACGATGGCGATCTCGGTGGCCGGAGTTGGGGAAGACGGGGTCGGGGGCGACTCCAGAGCGGGCGAGCGCTCGGGGCTCGTCTTGCTCGAAGAAGAGGAGGGTGGCAGAGCTCGTGGACACGGTCGGGTGGCGCGGGGACGACGGTAGCTATGGCTACGGCGGCGGAGCGGCGACGGTGGCGTCGGCCATGGCGAAGGAGAGCGAGGGAGGCGAGGCAGAGGCGAAATGGCGTGTCCAGGGGCTCGGGGGCACGACGTGGAGGCCGTCCAGCGCGTCGGGCGGCGAAGCGGCGAGCAGGTGGCGTCGTGGCGAGCTCGCGCTCGTCGGCGTCACCACCCTGCCTGCCTGGCGGGGACGAAGCAGCTGGCTGGCTCGGGCCAGCACAGTGCTGGGCCGCCAGGTGGGCCGGCTGGGGGGGTTTGGCCAGGTAAGTATTTTTCTGATTTTTGTTTCCTTTTCTATTTCTTTTGTAACTTTGTAGACTTATTTAAAATACTAGCACAACTCCAAAAATCACCAAACTGCACCTGGTCCTTAGTTGGAATATTTCCAGCAAGGAACATTTTAGTTTGGAGATATTTGGGCATTTGAAATGTTTTATAAATTTTAAATGCCCAAATTCAAATACTTATGCATTAATTCAATGACCTTCTGTTGACCTAGAAAAATGTGCACTATTTTTGCCAGAGGTTTAAGACCAAAGCAAAGATGATGAACATTTTAGAAGGGCATTTCAGGTTCATTGAAAAAGGTTTTAGTAAACCCTAGTAGATTCAGGGGGGTGCTGGGGGGTTCTGCCTTCCCCATTTCAATTTTCTTGTCAAAAGAAAACATGATGCACACTCTAATGCATGAACTAGGTAGGATGTGACAACTCACCCCCACTCAAAAGAATCTCGTCCCGAGATTTAGGATCTGTCGGAAAGAAGGTGGGGTACTCAAGTCGAAGACGATCCTCCCTTTCCCATGTAGCTTCTTGCTCGGAATGATGTGACCATTGAACCTTGAGAAACTTGATATTGTGGCGTCGAGTGGTACGCTCGGCTTGATCAAGGATACGAACGGGGTATTCCCGATAGGTGAGGTTATCTTGGAGATCAAGCGTTTCGTGGTCCACTCCACGAATAGGATCCGCGAAGCAACGCCTGAGTTGAGAAACGTGGAAGACGTCATGAACTCTGGAGAGATGCGGAGGTAGTTCCAGTTGGTAGGCAACTTCCCCTCGTTTGGCAAGAATGCGAAAAGGTCCAATGTAACGAGGAGCCAATTTGCCTTTGATACCGAATCGATGGGTTCCCTTTAAAGGTGTAACCCGAAGGTAAGCCATCTCGCCGACTTCATAAGCCATAGGCTTATGCTTGCGGTCATACTGACTCTTTTGTCGAGACTGGGCGGTTTTCAACTTCTCACGAATAATACGAACCTGCTCTTCTGCATCCTGGATCATGTCCGGGCCAAAGAGTTGTCTCTCGCTGGTTTCTGACCAGTTAAGAGGCGTCCGACATTTTCGTCCATAAAGAACTTCGAAAGGAGCTTTACCCAAGCTAGCTTGATAACTGTTGTTATAAGCGAACTCGGCGAATGGAAGGCACTTCTCCCAATTCATACCGAAAGAGATGACAGAAGCTCGGAGCATATCCTCCAGAATTTGATTGACTCGTTCTACTTGACCACTTGATTGCGGATGGAAGGCGGTGCTAAAGGAGAGACGAGTCCCCATAGCATTTTGGAGACTTTCCCAAAATCGAGAGGTGAAAAGACTTCCACGGTCTGAATTAATTTCCAATGGAACACCATGGAGAGATACTATTCGAGAGATGTACAAATCCGCTAGCTGGCTAGCGGTTATACTCTCGCGAACAGGTAAGAAGTGGGCTACTTTGGAAAGACGATCGACAACAACGAAGATAGCATTATTCCCTCTTTTGGTTCTGGGAAACCCGGTAATGAAATCCATACCGATTTTATCCCATTTCCATTCAGGAATCTGCAATGGTTGAAGGGTGCCAGCAGGCCGTTGATGCTCTGCTTTAACACGACGACAGACGTCGCAAGTTGCAATGTATTGAGCGATTTCTCTCTTCATCCTAGTCCACCAAAACCTCTGGCGTAGGTCTTGATACATCTTAGTGCTACCGGGATGAATGGTGAGAGGGGATTCATGAGCTTCCTTAAGGATCAATTGTCGTAAATGTTGTTTCTTGGGAACCACCAAGCGGTTCTCGAAGAAGACAACACCTCGTTCATCCATGGAAAAGCATTTAGCAACTCCGCTAGCGATGTTTTCCTTAATCCGCGATATGCCCTTATCGCGCTTCTGGGCAGCTATGATTTGATCCGTAAGGTTAGGTTTCGCCACCAGGGTGGAAAGGAATCCTCGAGGAACAATGTGAAGGTTAAGCTTATGAAATTCCTCGTGGAGAAGTGGTTGACCTTGTTGTAACATCAGGTTGTTACAATAAGATTTACGACTTAGTGCATCAGCCATGACATTGGCTTTGCCTGGGGTGTAAGTTATTCCTAAGTCGTAATCCGAGATCAACTCGACCCAACGTCTTTGCCTGAGATTCAAATCCGGTTGGGTGAAGATATATTTCAAACTTTGGTGATCAGTGTAAATTTCGCAACGGTTACCCAGGAGGTAATGTCGCCAAGTTTTGAGTGCATGGACTACCGCTGCAAGCTCTAGATCATGAGTAGGATAATTATCCTCATGTGGACGCAACTGTCGAGATGCGTAGGCAATCACATGACGATCTTGCATGAGTATGCCACCTAGTCCTTGTCGCGAGGCGTCGCAATAGATAACAAAGTCCTTAGAGAAATCTGGTGGTACCAGTACGGGAGCAGACGTTAGGCGTCTTTTCAGTTCCTGAAAGCTGAACTCGCACTGTGGGGTCCACTCAAACTTTTTATCTTTCTTGAGGAGTTCAGTTAGAAGCTTAGCAACCTTGGAGAAATTCTCGACGAAGCGGCGGCAATAGCTCGCTAAACCAAGAAAACTCCGGACTTGCTTGACCGTTTCAGGTGGAGTCCAGTCAAGGACAGCTTGAACTCGCTCGGGATTGACAGCAATGCCCTTACCAGAGATTACATGGCCCAAATAGGTCACTTCTGGCAACCAGTATTCGCACTTGGAGAATTTGGCATAAAGGCGATGCTCTCGAAGTTTCATCAATACTAGCCTTAGATGTTCGGCATGTTCTTCCTCATTCTTGGAGTAGATGAGTATATCATCGAGGTATACCACGACGAATTTATCCAAGTACTCCATGAAGATCGAGTTCATTAACCGAGAGAAGGTGGCTGGAGCATTGGTTAAACCGAAGGACATGACGGTGTACTCGTATTGGCCGTAACGAGTAACGAAGGCCGTTTTGGGAATGTCCCCGTTCTTGATTTTGATTTGATGGTAGCCCAACCTCAAATCCATCTTGGAAAAGACTGAGGATCCAGCGAGCTGGTCATACAGGTCGTTGATCCTGGGGAGCGGATACTTGTTCTTGATAGTGACCAAATTGACAGGTCGGTAATCTACAACCATCCGATCCGTTCCATCCTTCTTCTTGACGAAGAGGACGGGGCAAGCCCATGGAGATGAACTAGGACGGATGAAACCCTTTTGCAAGGACTCGTCGAGTTGTTTCTTAAGCTCAGCTAGTTCTAGGGGTGCCATCTTATAAGGTCTCCTAGAGATTGGGACGGTTCCTGGAACAAGGTCTATCACGAACTCGACATCTCTGTCAGGTGGAACACCTGGCAGTTCCTCTGGAAAGACATCCGGAAAGTCACGGACTACTAAAATATCTTCGAGGTCTGGAAGGGGATTGGCATTTAAAGAGTAGAGCTGACGCTCCGATACTCGGGTCAAAACGTTGACTGTCTTGCCCGATGGATGGGTAAGTTGAACAGTTCTAGTTGAGCAGTCAATCTTGGCGTAATGGGATGACATCCAGTCCATACCCAAGATGATGTTTATGTCTGAAGACTTGAGAGCTATTAGTGACGCAAGGAAGACCAATCTGTCAAGAAGAATTTCATTTCCATGGCTGATTCTAGAGGTTTGCCATCTAGAACCGGGAGTTTGAATTTCCATGGAGGTGGGCATGTCACTAAAGGTGGTGTTGTGCAATCGAGCATAGCTCTCAGAAATAAATGAATGAGATGCTCCAGTATCAAAGAGAGCAGTTGCCGGATGGCAATTAACAAGGAGCGTACCGAGAACGACGTTGGGGTCCTCTTGAGTTTCTTCAGCTGAAACGTAGTTGACATGGCCACGAGCAGTGGTGGCTGGCTTGGCGACAAGCACCTTTGCTGTTGACTTACCACGTCCAACAGACTTTCCGAACTGGCTGGGGTTGTTCTGGGGACACTCTCGGATGTAGTGGCCCGGCTCACCACACTTGAAGCAAGTTATCATATTGGGGCGTGGAGCAGTATTGGCAGTGGGGCCACCAAAAGTCTTGGGCGGCACATACTGTTGGTTGGGACGAGGCGCCTCAAAAGATGGCCTCGGGGTATACCTGGGTGGCATAGCAGAATTTGGGATCCAGACCCGGCGCTTCTGAGATCCAGAGCCGGATGAAGATCCATAGTCACGGGAGTGCTTGCGTGAAGCTTCAAAATCGTTCTGCCCCGTCTCGGCACTGATGGCCTTATTGACTAGCTTCGGGAAGGAAGTGCATTCATGCAGACGAAGGTCACGACGGAGCTCAGGGCTAAGTCCCTTGCGGAACCTTGCCTGCTTCTTGGCATCGGTGGATACCTCTTCGGGAGCATAGCGTGCAAGCTTACCAAACTCGCGACTGTATGCATCCACAGTCAGCTTCCCCTGGGTGAAGTTACAAAACTCCTCCCTCTTGCGATCCATGAGGCCTTCCGGGATATGATGCTCACGAAAAGCGGCACTGAAATCAGCCCAAGTAGTGAGTTGGCCGACTGGGCGCATAGCTTCATAATTCTCCCACCAAAGGCTGGCAGGACCTTCAAGGTGATAGGCAGCAAAGGTGACTTTGTCATCTTCAGCCATGTTGGCAGAACGTAGCTTGTGGGCGATGCTGCGGAGCCAGTCATCCGCATCGAGAGGTTCGATGGAATGATTGAACTTTGGCGGGTACAGCTTGACAAAGTCATTGATGGACACTGAATTGATCCTCTGCTGGCGTGCAGTGTTCTGCTCAATCCGCTCTAACAAGCGGTTGGTGTCGCGCCTGTTGCGCTCTGCCTCCAGCATCACTTCGGCCAGAGAAGGTGGTTGAGGCAGACTTTCCTCTCTAGGTGCACTAGCTTCTCCCTGCTCCGAAGCAGCAGGGTTGCTGCGGGTGTTGACCATCCTGGGAAAACAAAACAACGATTTAAACCAGGATGGCAAAATCTGGCCAAAGAAGTGCGGAATGTAATGGGTAACAAGGAATGCAGAGATGATCATCCGTATGACGTGGTAATATAGAAACTGCCATATATATACCAACAGTCATACACATCATACATAGTTTAGTACAAGCTCAAGCTGAAGTACAACTAAGACGAAAGACGTTACATCTCATCGGAGGCATTCCAAGCTCCTATACATTATTTTTCTACACCTCCGGAATTGATACACACTAAGTTATATTCCACAATCACGCAGGACGGTGGACATACAACTATTACAATACTAGCGAGACTGCTACTAGCTCAGACGGCTCCGTAGAAGTCCTCATAAAAGTCACCACCCAGACCTGGGAGCGGAACATGGTCATCTGGGAACAGACGGTCCTGCAGTGCCTGTGGACCATAGGGACTTGGGTGCGGCCTCGGTCCAACAGATGGCGGCAGAAGAGGCCCACGAGGAGGGGTGATGCCTCCCACCTCACGCCATTCCATGAAGTCTGGCAGACTAGCCCGCACAGGGTACAAGTCTCTCGTGTCCATGTATCCGGCTTGCACAGCAGGTGCAAACCTCGTCAAGGTGGCCCAATGATCAGCACGAGCATTAAAGAGCTCCATACGCAAGGCCCGATTTTCACGGTCCTTATCTTCCAACATCTCAGTAGTGGTGCAGAGGAGTGAGTCCTCATGGGATGCATCACTGTACATGCCCTGAAGGTAACCATGCGCCCCAGGGAGGGATGCTGGCATGTAGCGAAATTCAGTGTTGCTCAACAAAGCAGTTCTGGCTCGCATAATGGTCATCATCGAGTAGGCTGCATCTTGAACGGACATCCCAATAGTGATCCCGAGTCCATAAGAACGGTGGAGTGGTTCCGTGGCTCCGGGATATGATGGATATATCCTGACCGTGCACAGATATTGGCTCTGGTTAAAATCTCTAAACTGCTCTTCGACGGTGTATTCAGGGTACCATCGGTAACCTGCCTCAACCATCACTCGAACCAACATGGCGGTATGACCACATACACCGGTGCAACGGGTCAGACGAACCACTTGGTTTTGGGGACGGGTAGCCATCTGAAAGCACAAAATAGTGCAAAGGCATTAGAATTTCTGGAAGAAATTGGACAGCATAACGGCTGTAAATGCTCAGAAAAAGAATTGAGACATCCACAACAGTTTGCGAAACCACTCAACAACATCATATCAAGGTTCTGGTTCAAATAGCAACATACTAAACTTTAGTAGAACTGAACTGGGTTGAACCAACAATCCTATAAGTTACTACGGATTTAGTAACACGTGAACCTGATAGAGAGAAGAGAGCCTAGTCCTTAACCCACGTAGAAAGAGAAGAGAATGACTCGGAATAGAGGGCATAAGGTAAAGGAGTAAAAGAGCCTTACGTTCCCTCCCACAATCAATTCCCCTACATATAACTAAAGCATTTCTAGACTCGACATCGACCAGTTTGGCTTAGCGAACCTACAGGCAGTCCGGCTCTGATGCCAACGCTGTCAGGACCCCGATCCTAAGCCACATCGATCCAGCGTGTAACACATCATATCACTTTGCGGCCTCACGCACGGTACTCCCACGGGTGCCACCTTACCTGGCCCGGGACCGTTTGCGCCTTTTGGCTCACGTATATGATAGTGTCGCTAGCATCAATATGACAGAGAACCCGGGCCGACATGGCTAGTCGTGAACCCAAAGCGGCGCTAGCCTATGAGGACAGGCATACATGAATCACATCGAACATGTCGGTCATCAACGTATCTATTCGGGCTGTAGCACTGGGCTAACAGGACTCCGGTAACCCGGGCTGTAGCAGGCTAGGCAGGACTCCGAATAACAGCGCGTGACATTTCCCCGAAGGGACAGACATAGGAACGACGTGATACACATGCCGGCCAGTCAAGTGTCCAAGCAGTAGTGCTGGGCTAGCAGGACTCCGGTGAACCGGGCTGTAGCGGACTACTATCGCTCAGAAGCACAAGACTTACATTTCCCCATATGAAAGGCTGCCAAGGATAAACAACTAGATAGTCGGATCCCACTCATACCAAGCATTTCAATCATACACACAATATGCCCGATATGAGTAAATACAACATGGCATCACAACAGTACTCTACGACTCAAGTACTTTATTTAGAAGGCTCCGAGGAGCCATACATATCATCCATACAGATAGGGGTCACACGACCCAACACTCAAGTCATACAACATACAAGCACATGCGGAAGCAAACTAGTCTGAGTACAGACACTAGAAAGAAAGAAGGCTTGACGAAGCCTGTCTATCTACAACGACCCTTCACAAGTCTTGGATCACCACCTGGGTGATAAGTCACTCGTCAACGTCGAGGTCTACATAGAACCCATCAGAGGGGTTGGTGCAGTCGTCTGAAAAACATGATTAAAGCAACATGAGTACGGAGGTACTCAGCAAGTCTTACAACAGGAACCTACTATACATGCACATTCTCAAGAAGGTAGTGGGGTTATTGCAGCAAGCCAGCTTTGACTCTTGGCTAAGCTATCCTACGATAGACACCACTTGTAAATCATTTGTCGCACACGAGTCCACTAACACCAACACAATACTCCACCGTGGATCCTCTCTCGCCATCCTACGAGAGGGCCATCCGCGGTACTCACACTTATCTTGAGAGTTTTAGTAGTATCCATTTAACTTGTCTATGAACTGATATAGGCAACCCAGAAGTCCATTACCGCGGACACGGCTATTCGAATAGATCATTTATAACCCTGCAGGGGTGTACTTCTTCACACATGTTTCCACCACTTAGCGTCTGCACACGACATGTGCTCGGCAGACTTCAAGCGAAAGCCGACGTGGGTGTAGACCACGACCTACCTAAACACTCAAGTCTCTAGTCCAGGTTTATCGCCTATTCGGGTTCCATCCGCAGGGAGTCCGGCCGAGGTTTCCACTAACGGCCCCGAACGATGTGAACAGGGTTCCGAGACACCAAACGGGCGCCCGGTTGACCCGGCCACGTGCCTACCGCAACACAGCCCACCCCGATGGTCAGCGCCGCGTGCGGCCCCCAGCATACTACAAACACCAGAAACTACTTGCAACTCCTGGACAGAGGACAAGGGCGGTTAAGAAGTCGAGCGGGGTCATATTTCAGGGCCCAATGTGTGGTAGTAGCTGTATCATGGATCACAAACACAGATCTCAGTTCTTAAGGACGGCCTCAATGAAACAACCCACCATGTACTCCTACATGGCCTTCCATCGATTCCTTTACCAAATCGTGTTCAACACTTCACTCTTGTCACCGACACAACCTTTCACTCCAGTTCATCATCCCGATGAGCCAGACCTGACACAACTCTAAGCATAGCAAGCACAGCATGGTAGGAACACACACACATGTATTGGCTCAATCAACTCCTACACATGCTAGTGGGTTTCATCTAGTTACTGTGGCAAAGACAGGTCATGCAAAGGAAGTGGGTTCAACTACCGCGACACACAGCAGTTTGAAACGCGTTGTCTTAATGCAGTAAACGAGAGTAGAAGCGAGAGCATGGGTTTGTATCGGAATGATCAATGGGTTGCTTGCCTGATGGAGTGGTCGTGGGATACTGCCCTTCAGTTGGATACTCGGAGATATCCTCGGAGGCAGAACCTACCACGGTGAACACATCGGAACACAATCAATACATGGCGATATGCAACAACATGATTCATGCTATGACATGGCAATATGAATGTTTCCTGACCTAGTGTAAGTTAAACCAGAAGGGAATGAACCCATTTGAACCAAAGATTCAAATGGAAACTCATTACTTAGGATCATATTAGTGTATCATCTTGTAATGCCTAAACAGTGGGTTTAACTTGTTCTTACATGCATGAAACCAGTACCAATGGATAGGTTGGATTTTTCTGATAATTTTTCATATATAAAACTTTGCATTTGGAGTTACAGATAATTTTCTATGAATTTTTGAAGTTTGAAAAATTTTCTGGATTTTCCTGTATAAAATTAATTCCAGTAAATAAAATTACTGCGTCAGCATGAGGTCATGCTGACCTCAGCAAGTCAACAGCCGGTCCAGGTCAACTGACCAGTGGGCCCAGGGGGTTAGTGATTAATTAAACTTGTTTAATTAGTTTTAAACTAATCCAGTGATTAACAGAAGAGGGCCCCACCTGTCATTGACTCATCAGAGTCAACCAGGGCCCACCAGTCAACGGTCAGGGTCAACTCGCCGGCGTCTAGCCGCCGGCGAGGCCAGACGCGGCGGAGCAGAGTGGATTTGGCCGTTCCGGCCACCAAATGGGGCGCGGAAGGCATCTACGCACTCCTGGGAGCGAGCCGCGGCTACTGGTGGAGTCAGTTGGGGTCGGGGTGGCCGGAGTTGGCGCCGGCGACGAGTTTGGCGGCGCCGGGGCTCGGGTGAAGGTGAAACCGGGGCTGCGGGGCACGGCGAGGCGCGTGGAGTGATGCGTTGGGCCCCTGGGTGTGCGGTGAGGCTAGTGGACAAGGTGGCGCGGCCGTTGGGTGGCCGGAGCCTCGTCGGCGACGAGCTCCGCGGCGGCGCGTGCGGGTGAGCTACAAGTGATCGCTACGGGGCTCGAGAGAGAGAACGGGGAGGAAGGGAAGGTGGCCATGCTCACGGTGATTGCAGCGAGCGTCGAGGCGGGCTCGGGGAGGGCCGGAGCTGAGCGGGGCGACGATGGCGATCTCGGCGGCCGGAGTTGGGGAAGACGGGGTCGGGGGCGACTCCAGAGCGGGCGAGCACTCGGGGCTCGTCTTGCTCGAAGAAGAGGAGGGTGGCAGAGCTCGTGGACACGGTCGGGTGGCGCGGGGACGACGGTAGCTATGGCTACGGCGGCGGAGCGGCGACGGTGGCGTCGGCCATGGCGAAGGAGAGCGAGGGAGGCGAGGCAGAGGCGAAATGGCGTGTCCAGGGGCTCGGGGGCACGACGTGGAGGCCGTCCAGCGCGTCGGGCGGCGAAGCGGCGAGCAGGTGGCGTCGTGGCGAGCTCGCGCTCGTCGGCGTCACCACCCTGCCTGCCTGGCGGGGACGAAGCAGCTGGCTGGCTCGGGCCAGCACAGTGCTGGGCCGCCAGGTGGGCCGGCTGGGGGGGTTTGGCCAGGTAAGTATTTTTCTGATTTTTGTTTCCTTTTCTATTTCTTTTGTAACTTTGTAGACTTATTTAAAATACTAGCACAACTCCAAAAATCACCAAACTGCACCTGGTCCTTTGTTGGAATATTTCTAGCAAGGAACATTTTAGTTTGGAGATATTTGGGCATTTGAAATGTTTTATAAATTTTAAATGCCCAAATTCAAATACTTATGCATTAATTCAATGACCTTCTGTTGACCTAGAAAAATGTGCACTATTTTTGCCAGAGGTTTAAGACCAAAGCAAAGATGATGAACATTTTAGAAGGGCATTTTAGGTTCATTGAAAAAGGTTTTAGTAAACCCTAGTAGATTCAGGGGGGGTGCTGGGGGGTTCTGCCTTCCCCATTTCAATTTTCTTGTCAAAAGAAAACATGATGCACACTCTAATGCATGAACTAGGTAGGATGTGACACCCGGGGTAATCAGCCGTAATGGCCACCAAGGTATCGTCCTTGCTTAACTGGTGGAAGACCCCGTCGATAAGCTCCACCGATATGTCCGGATCCTCTTCGGATTCCGGATCGAGGGACCGTTTTGGGTCCTCAGGCTGTGGAGGGCGGCTGTTGATATCCTTTACTTCCTGTCGCAGTTCCTGCATTGAAGTCGTCAGACTACGTACCTAGTCATGGGAGCATTAAACAGACAGGCAAGTGCAATTGTTCACTTACCCAACTTGGAGGTTCGTACATAGTGAATCCGGCCCGCGGGTTGACGCGGAGGAAGTCCTCCTTTTCTCCCTTGTACAAAGATGTTAAAATCTTTACTAGAGCGGCAGCTGTGGCTGGCCCCTTACGGCCGTAACGGGTGGCGTCATCCTCCCCGTTGAAATCCCACATGGGGTGGCCTCTATATTGAAGCGGATGCACCCCTCGCATAATGCATGTGGCCATGACTCCAATCATGGTTAGTCCGGAATGAGCCAACAGTCTTATCCGGCCCATCAGGTAAAGGACGTCTCTGTCGTTTTCTCTTTGAGAGCTCCGCGGGCGCCAGCTCAAGCGTTTCTTCAATGGAGCACTGTTGAACTCGGGGAGACCGATCTGGATAGGGTCCGGCAGCGGGGCGTCATCTATGTAAAACCATTCCGAAGGCCAGTCCCCGGACGCCTTTTTTGGGGTTCCGGATAGGTATCCGGTCCCGGCGATGCGCCATACTTCGGCTCCGCCCACTTGATAAATGGACTCCTCTTGAGAGCGGGGCACCAAGCAGAACAACCTCTTCCACAGCGTGAAATGAGCCTCGACGCCTAAAAATAGCTCGCAAAGGGCAACGAAGCCCGCAATATGTAGTACGGAGCCGGGCGTGAGATTGTGCAGCTGGAGGCCGTAGAACTCCAGAAGCCCGCGGAGGAATGGATGAATTGGAAATCCCAGTCCCCTTAATAGATAAGGGACGAGGCACACCCGCTCTCCTTTAGAAGGATTGGGGGTGCTCTCCGCTTGCTTTCCGCCATTATGGGTGGCGAGCCCGGCTCGGACCGGGACCATGTATGCCTGGGGGAGAAATCCCTTGGCCTGCAGCGACACTAACTCGCTGTGTGGGATGGTGCAACTCTCCCAGTCTCCGGGTTTAGGACTGGGGGGGCGAGGGGAGGAGCTGCGACGGCTGGCCATGTTGGAATGGACCTTTGCTGGAGACGCTCTGATGATAACTCGCGGAGAGGAGAAGATGTGGTTTGGATCTAAATCCCCATCCCGTTAAATAGGCGGATCGTTTATATGACTAAGGGTATGGATGTAAAAACACCTGAGGCTTTTCGCATTCGTTCAACACGTGGAAGACGACCATTATTGGGCACTGAAGCCGAGGAGCGCTACATTGCAAAAATCGGACATTATTCGTACAGGTACACAGGATTCGGAGGAGGAGCCCGCCTTGCAATGCCGAAGACAATTTGCGCGCCGGACTCGTCGTCATTGAAGCCTGGTTCGGGGGCTACTGAGGGAGTCCTGGATTAGGGGGTGTTCGGATAGCCGGACTATACCTTCAGCCGGACTCCAGGACTATGAAGATACAAGATTGAAGACTTCGTCCCGTGTCCGGAGGGATCTTTTCTTGGCGTGGAAGGCAAGCTAGGCGTGCGGATATTCAAGATCTCCTACCATTGTAACCGACTCTGTGTAACCCTAACCCTATCCGGTGTCTACATAAACCGGAGGGTTGTAGTCCGTAGGACAACCATCATCATACACAATCATACCATAGGCTAGCTTCTAGGGTTTAGCCTCCTTG
Organism: Aegilops umbellulata; assembly: GCA_032464435.1. Taxonomy (NCBI): domain Eukaryota; kingdom Viridiplantae; phylum Streptophyta; class Magnoliopsida; order Poales; family Poaceae; genus Aegilops; species Aegilops umbellulata. Next base: position 97,673,379 of record CP136060.1, read on the forward strand.
ATCTCGTGGTAGATCCACTCCTGTACTACCCATATCATCAATATTAATCTAGCAGGGGTAGGGTTTTACCTCCATCGAGAGGGCCCGAACCTGGGTAAAATAAAGTGTCCCTTGTCTCCTGTTACCATCCAACCTTGACGCACAGTTCGGGACCCCCTACCCGAGATCCGCCGGTTTTGACATCGACAATATGCCTTGAAGGAATAACACCGGGGAATAAAAAGGCGCGCTATACCTTTGCGTTGGCACCTTGGTCCGGACTACACTTCTTTTTATCCCATGGGGCCCCGCAGCCCCTCGTGGGCTGGCCGCCGTAGGCTCGGCCTCCCGCCTCAAGGACCTCCTCTGCGAAACACGGTTGTTATACGGTCATCAAAAACACGCGAGGATGGGTCCCCTTTCAAAGTACTGGGATTTCGGTCTCAGTTACCTGGGAGGCGGGGATTAGCCCTGGGTAATCGGACGTAATGGCCACCAAGGCGTTGTCCTTACTTAATTGATGGATTACCCCATCAATTAGCTCCACAGATATGTCTGAATCCTCTTGGGAGGCCGGGTCGAGGGACCGTCCCGGATCCTCAGGTTGTGGAGGGGGGCTGTTTATCTTTTTAACAGCCTGGCGTAGTTCCTGCGTTGAAGTCGTCAGACCATATATTTGATAGTAAGAATACAAAACGGATGGACTAGTGAAAGCATTCACTTACCCAGTTCGGAGGATTATACATGGTAAATCCACCCATGAGGGTTGACGCGGATAAATTCCTCCTCATCTCCCTTGTACAAAGTGGACAAGATCTTTATTAGAGCGGCAGCCGAGTCCGGCCCCTTACGGCCGTGACGGGTGGCGTCGTCCTCCCCGTTGAAATCCCACATGGGGTGACTTCTATATTGAAGCAGCTGCACCCCCCGCATGATGCATATGGCCATGACTCCAATCATGGTTAGTCCGGAATGAGCCAATAATCTTATCCGGCCCATTAGGTAAAGGACGTCCTTGTCACTTTCTTTCTGAGGGCTCCGTGGGCGCCAGCTTAGGAGCTTCTTCGGGGGAGCACTGTTGAACTCAGGGAGGCCGATCCGAGCAGGATCCGGCAGCGGGGCATCCTCTATATAGAACCATTCCAAAGGCCAGTCCTCGGACGCCTTCCTTGGGGTTCCGGATAGATATCCGATCCCGGCGATGCGCCACACTTCGGCTCCGCCCACTTCATATATTAACCCCTCTTGAGAACGGGGCACCAGGCAGAACAACCTCTTCCACAGCGCGAAATGAGCCTCAACACCCAAGAACAGCTCGCAAAGGGTAACGAAGCCCGCGATATGCAGTATAGAGGCAGGCGTGAGGTTGTGCAGCTGGAGGCCATAGAACTCCAGAAGCCCTCAGAGAAACGGATGAATTGGAAATCCGAGTCCCCTTATTAGATAAGGGCAAGGCATACCCGCTCTCCTTTGGAGTGAGTGGGGGCGCTCTCCGCTTGCTCTCCGCCATTATAGGTGGCGAGTCCGGCTCGAACTGGGACCATGTAGGCCGGAGGGAGGAATCCCTTGGTCTGAAGCGATACTAGCTCGCTATGCGGGATGGAGCACCTCTCCCAGTCTCCGGGCTTAGGACTGGAAGGGCGAGAGGAGGAGTTGCGACGGTTGGCCATGGTGGAATGGACCTTTGCTGGATGCGCTCTGATGACTACTCGCGGAGGGGAGAAGGTGTGGTTTGGATCTAAATCCCCATTCCTTTAAATAGGCGGCTCATTTACGCGGCTAGGGGTGTGAATGTAAAAACACCCAGACTTTTCGTATTTGTTTGACACGTGGAAGGCAGCCATTATTGGGCGTAGAAGCCAAGGAGCGCTGCATTTATAAAGAACAGGACATTATTCAACAGGTACACGAAATCCGGAAGGGGAACACGCCTTGCAATGCCGAAGACAATCTGCGCGCCGGACTCGTCGTCATTGAAGCTTGGTTCGGGGGCTACTGAGGGAGTCCTGGATTAGGGGGTGTCCGGATGGCCGGACTATACCATCAGCCGGACTCCTGGACTATACCATCAGCGTGGAAGGCAAGCTTGGCGATGCGGATGTTTAGATCTCCTACCAATGTAACCGACTTTGTGTAACCCTAACCCTTTCCGGTGTCTATATAAACCGGAGGGTTTTAGTCCTAGGACAACACAACATACAACAATCATACCATAGGCTAGCTTCTAGGGTTTAGCCTCCTTGATCTCGTGGTAGATCTACTCTTGTACTACCCATATCATCAATATTAATCAAGCAGGACGTAGGGTTTTACCTCCATCGAGAGGGCCCGAACCTGGGTAAAACTTCGTGTCCCTTGTCTTCTGTTACCATCCGCCTAGACGCACAGTTCGGGACCCCCTACCCGAGATCCGCCGGTTTTGACACCGACAGTGGTGGTCGGTGGTCTAACTGAGCGGAGGCATGGAGATGGACGACGCTGGCAACGATCATCATGTCAGATTGTTCCAGAGGCTTTCTTTTTTAATTGCTCAACAATAAGGTTGTGGGAGATAAGGATGAACGAGGGAAGGCCTTATCTGCAAATGTGGATAGTGGTGCGGGTATCTTTTTGCAAAATTAGCATAGTTTGCTTTCTATCCATCTGATATTGATCGGACGGTCTATACTACAAGATAGCATGCACATCATCATCACCTACTCAGTTTTTTATAAGAGTAGAGATAACATAAGTTGGGCTTTAGTTCGGGCCCATTAGCACATTGATGTTAAATTTGTCATTTTTATCTCGAGCAATGTTGCGAACTTTGATTTGAATTTTTTGACAACATACGTTAATGTTGTGGCAATTGAATAAATTCATGTGAATTTTTTAAAACTTTTTTAATGTGCAACAGAGACCGATGCACCCGTAGTACCAATTGCCCGTGCATCAGATACGTTCCCGTCAGCCCACCCCTCAGTTAGCTGCTCTCACGATTTTCTAGACCTGCTCGGATCCAACACATCGGAGTCCAAAGAAAATCGGTGTAGTAAACCTCCCTGTGCTATTTCGGCCTTGCAACCTGCTACGTACGCGTTTCATTTCAAAACAAAACCTATATACATCGCCGGGGGCGACGCATCAGCCTCCCGAAACACGCAACACGAGCCAAGCCAGAGCAACTCGTACCGTCGTGCGCACTCTCGCCGTGAAGCCATAGCTCTCGATCATCGACTGTCGACGACCTACCAAGACAAGCGCGACACTTGCGCGACCATGGCGGGCGGCAGCAAGGCCGCGGCCGCTGTGGCCGTGGTCTTGGCCTTCCTACTCCTCGCCCTCGCCTCGTCAGAAGCCGCCGCCGCGCCCGACATGTCCATCGTCTCGTACAACTCGGCGCACGCCGTCCGTGGGCTGGAGCGGACGGAGGCCGAGGTGCGCGCGATGTACGACCACTGGCTGGCGCGGCACGGCCGCTCGTACAATGCGCTCGGCGAGTACGACCGCCGCTTCCAGGCGTTCTGGGACAACCTCAGGCTCGTCGACGCCCACAACGCCGACGCCGACGCCCACGGGTTCCGCCTCGGGATGAACCGCTTTGCCGACCTCACCAACGACGAGTTCCCCGCCGCCTACCTCGGCGCCATCCCGAGCAGTCAAGGCCGCCACGCCGTCGGCGACAGGTACCTCCACGACGGCGCCGAGGCGCTGCCGGAGTCCGTGGACTGGAGGGAGAAGGGCGCCGTGGCCCCTGTGAAGAACCAGGGCCAGTGCGGTAGCTGCTGGGCTTTCTCGGCGGTCGGCGCGGTGGAAGGCATCAACAAGATCGTCACCGGCGACCTGGTGACGCTGTCGGAGCAGGAGCTGGTGGAGTGCGCGAGGAACGGGCAGAACAGCGGGTGTAACGGCGGGATGATGGAGGACGCGTTCGACTTCATCGCCCGGAACGGCGGCATCGACACGGAGGAGGACTACCCCTACACCGCCAGGGACGGCAGGTGCGACCTCGCCAAGAGGAGCCGCAAGGTGGTGTCAATCGACGGCTTCGAGTCGGTGCCGGAGAACGACGAGCTGTCGCTGAAGAAGGCGGTGGCGCACCAGCCCGTGAGCGTGGGCATCGAGGCCGGCGGCCCCGAGTTCCAGCTGTACGAGTCCGGGGTGTTCACCGGCAGGTGCGGCACGGAGCTGGACCACGGCGTGGTGGCGGTGGGGTACGGCACCGACATCGACAATGGCAGGGACTACTGGAGCGTGCGCAACTCATGGGGACCGGACTGGGGCGAGGGCGGCTACATCCGGATGGAGCGCAACGTCACCGCGCGCACCGGCAAGTGCGGCATCGCCATGATGGCGTCCTACCCCGTCAAGAACGGGCCCAACCCGTCGCCCAAGCCAAACCCGCCGAAGCCGAAGCCGGTGGCCTGCGACCGCCACAGCAAGTGCCCGGCGGGGAGCACCTGATGCTGCACCCACGGCGTCAGGAAGACGTGCTTCGCCTGGGGGTGCTGCCCTGCCAAGGGCGCCACCTGCTGCAAGGACGGCGCCACCTGCTGCCCGTCCGACTACCCCGTCTGCAACGCCGAGAACCGCACTTGCTCCAAGGTATACTACCCAACAACGACTATCCAATTTCCAATCTATTCCTCTCGATGTGTTGATTTCTGGGACTAATTTGCATGCACGAATTCGTTGATTTTGTGCTGATATTTTTGCATGGATGTTCTTGGCTTTGTTTGACAGAGCAAGAACAGCCCGTACACCGTGGAGGCGCTCATCCGTACTCCGGCCAAGCGAAGCAGGACAACGACGCTTACACAACTGGTCGATTTGTTCTCCGAATTGGACATCTAGGCTCTGGGTCTTTTCTTAGGGTTTCTTAGCACATAGGTACAATATAGTATTAGGACTATATGAAATTTGTATCCACCTTGTTGAACATCAGACACTCCTTGTATCCATTATTTTCCTTTTCCTTTGCGTCTCTGTTTCCAGCTCTATCTGTTATGCGCTATTGTCGCTGCTCCCCTACCGAACTTTGTCAACGACAACCAGGAAGACTATGTGGACGTGACCCGAAGTACCAGTGTTCTAGAGCCGCAGTCGTTGTTGTTGAACCATTAAATTGAACTAAAGTACCTGACATCAAATCTTGTCATTGCCCACGCGCGAGGAGAATCCTAACCTCACCAATCTTGCCATCTCCCACGCGCACGAGAACCCTAACCTCGCCAATCTTGTCATCCCCCACGCACGACGAGAACCCTAACATGGCGGTGACACAGCTAGATGGCGGCACTCAATGCCTGACTCCATTGTCGTCTGGTCAGACTGGTTGAATTTCTCTAGAGACTGCTTCGGTGCCAAGACGAAGCGAGAGGACTCGCGGCACCGACAGCCAGCATCGTCCTTGTCCGACATTGAGAAGCCTGGGCACAACCAGTGTTAGGAGGAGCGTAATAGTGCCGGCGTCGAGGAGTGGCCACAGCCGACTAGGGTGAGCAAGGAAAATTTGTGCCTCGAGTTCTGGTGGAGATGTCGAGATGCGCGGAAGGTTGGCATCTCGACATCTCTGGTCTCTAAGGGAGTGGTGCTGGTGGTTGGGATTTCACGACAGAAAAATCAGAGAAGAAGCTACCTGGTTGATTTTAGATTCGCACTACAGTGTCGCTCTATTAAGTTGGTGTGCAGACCGGAAGCATACGACCAAGTAGTATAGGATTGTTTTCCCGTGTACTCACCTATTGGGTGAATCCTCTTTTCGAGTTTTTTTTTCTGAAAATAATCAGATAGGTCTTTCCTTAGTTTTCTTTTAAAGGAAAAGTCATCATGACCAGTTTTATTCATTCAGTGAAATGTTTACAACATCTACTAGTTTGCCGATTTAGGAAACTAGAGAGATCACCATGTTTAAATTTAGTACAATGTTTAAATTTGATCTTACCGATTCCTATAGCTAAATCCACAATCTCCGTATAAACAACAGCTATTGTGTCCCATCATTGATTATCACCCGTGCTAACACATATAACTTATAAGGAGTCAGTTTCTCGCCTATAACGATTGGGGGCACAGGTATTTTGCAAATGCCAATCAACCCCTCAAGGCTATGTCTTCTACTATGACTGCATCAACTGCATTGGCATAGAAAGTACAACTAGGATCAATAAAATTCCCTCTAAAATCTCTTAGAACAACATCAGGAGCACTCGCGCCTTCTTCCACATGAAATGAAGCATCAACATTTATGACGGCACTTATTCCTCGAGTTTCTCTTCCGGGCTTCGGTCCCTCCCACCCCCCCCCCCCCCGCCCTCCCCCCTTCCCGAGTTCGTCCATCTGGACGTAGTCGACGGAGCTCCGACGTGGATTCCTGTCGTCTCCTTGGGGCGGACAGGTTAAGTTTGTAGTCATGTGGCGAGATTTGGTGTCAGGTGTCTTAGATCTATGCAAGGGTTCAATGACGACGACTACGGCTTTAGGATGTTGGTGGGCACATGCACGAAGACTTCTCAATTGTCATCGACAAGGTCAAACTGGCTCCGGTTGGGGAGCGATGACAGCCGTGCGTTCGCGGCTCGTTCTGGCGGCAGTAGTGGTTGTTCGATGTCTCGGAATCTCGATGCATTTTTTATTGTGTTTGACATACTTTGTACTTCCGGTGAACTTTTTATAATAGATCTGATTCTTTTTGGGAAAACATTTATCTTCACCGTCTGAAATTCCATTTTGCTCCATCTGTTTTCTCTATCAGGCAGAACCATTTTCTTTCTGCTAGCGTTTGCAGTGATTGTTGTAATCGAGAATTGTTAATAGTACTAGGTTTTGGAGAATTGTTATCCAGGAGCTCCTCGTATCCAACTAGACCAGCCAGTAGGCTGATTCTTTTAGATCAAATCCCTTGTTAATCTAATACAAACCTCGTTTAAAAAAGAACCTTAACCATAATTTAAGTCATGATTTAAAAAAATTGTACCATTGCGTAACATAGTAAGAAAGTAGTCATGATTTAAGTCCATTGTTTTGAATACAATATTGAGATGGGGTATTTAGTAATTAAATCGGACTTTTGGAACATGGAGGCATCGGAGCACGCTTTTTAACCACCCCAAAATAAGTGCTTGAAAGGTTCTGATTTTTTTTTATACGAATACACATGCATGTGATCTAAGCACATGTGAAATTTCCTTCAATAATAAATTTTATTGTACGCTGCAAAAAAGGACAAAATTTTGGCCCAAAAAAAACTAAATTCACATGTATTTTGTCTTTTTTTTATCCCTCATGTGCATGCTCGTATATTGATGAAAATTTCGCCTGTTATACTGCACTGCTATACGTGCATTTTCAGAAAAGTTTAGAAGTTTTAAAGCCTTAAAATTCCATTTTTCGTGCTTCTATAAAACATGTTCCAATGCCCCATGCTCATATGCTACTTTTTGTGGTAGTGCTGCCCTACCGGGCGAGTCCTCTTCACGAAAATAAAGAAAAATAAATTGTTGTTAGTAGTACTCCCTCCGTGTCCGGTAAAAAGTGTACATGTAAAAAATTTACGATAAATTATGGAGTGGAGGTAAAAATTGCATTGGGAAGATGCAAGCCGTCAATTCTCTCCTCTTTAATTACCAACCCCCAATGAGCCAAATGCATTTAAAAATTAAAGAGACCATATGTAGAATGTTGTTGGTCTTGATTACCGTGTGATGAGATTAAAACATTTTTTTTCTACTTCAAAGTACGTTGGAAAGATGGAACTACACTCTGTCGTGAACAAATTTTAAAGTCAAACTTACACTCTTCACCGGACGAAGGGAGTAGTAATCAATGGCAGTCGACTACTCCCATTGTTTTTAAATATAAACCTTTTAGAGATTTCAATACGGACTGCAACAAAATAAGTACATTTACACTCAAGAAAACGTTGACCAGCGTGGAATAGGTTGACCAGCGTGGAATTTGATCCAATAAAATTGTCATGAATTGAATACTATATTTAAGTGGGGTATTTAGTCTTTATAACTATTCAATGCTTGTTTCGACGGCGGTAATGGCCATTCGTTGGTCTCGGAAGCTCGCGTTGCCCCTCCCACAGGCGACACGGGCGGCGCCGCCATCTGCTGCCGCTAGCCCTCCTCCTTCCCTTCCCCGCCGCCGCCGGCCAGAGCCGCCGGGGCAAAGCCCCCTAGCGGTGGCTGGCGGCGGGGGCCTTCTCTCCTCCTCGCGTTCGTGGCCTACGGGAGCGGCCAGGCCGAGCGGAGGCACCGGGGCGCGCGGATCCTGGCGGCACGGCGACGACGATCTTGACGGCGGCGGGCCCATGGCGGCTGCAGATGGGTCGACGCCGAGCTGTGTGGCGGCTGCGTGCGGGTCTCCTCGTGGCGGCGGCCTTCGCCGGCGGCGGGGCAGCACGTGCGCGGCATCCGCTGAGGGGTGGGGACGCGGCCACGGTGGCTTCCCGTGTAGTACACGTAGAAGAGGCTGCGGCGGATGTTCTCGGGGAGGATGGCTATCCTCGCCCAGATCCGTCGGCGGCATGGCGGCGGAGGTCGCAGTGGCCGGTCGGCGGTGGCGGAACTGGGCCGGTGGCAGCGGTGAGGTTCTGTCTGGATCCTGGGGCGGCGGCCCTGGAGGGTGGCAGCTGGTGAAGCTAAGGCTTCCCGCGGCGGCATGGCGTGGTGCAGTCCCTGTCCAAGGCGAATCTGTGACGGTGATCTGCTTTGGATTGGTTCGGATCAGAGACGGTGACGAGCGCGTGGGATCCTTCTTGGCGGCTCTCGCGGCTTGGCGAGGAGGGGCGGGAGCCCTCCTCCTAGGCTCCAGTGGTGGCACACTCAGGCAGTGGCCGGTGCACCAGGGATTCCATGGTGGCACTATTGCTGCGGTTGGTCGCCGAATCTAGGCGGCTGGATCGGGGGCTTTGAAGGCGGTCGAGACAATGCACAGGTTATTGGGTGGATTTCTTAGGACGGATCCGGGTGAAAACCTGGTCTTCGGTTGATGGCTAGAGCTGGTGATAACGATGCCCTCATCATCGTTTCCTTCATGAAGGCATCATCCAAGTGAAGCTCCCAACTCCACTCAATACCTCCGGGGGAAACCCTAGATCAGCTGATTGGATGTTGGCGGTATTCATGTGTTGTAACCCCCTTTGGGGCGGCATTTTTGGAGATGCACTCGGCTTCGCGAGACCAGCGGACGGCTTCTTTGGTGGAGCCGTGCTTCATCCTACACATTGATGGCGACGGATCTTGATGACGTGGTGCAGTGCAGATTCGGAGTTCGATGTGGGAGGATGGACTCGCGCAGGAGGACGCCGCTGTCTGGCGTTGTGGTGGCGTCGATGGCAGAGAGACCTGGCACCACTAGTAGAAAAGGGGTCAAATGTGAAGCACATTAGTGCCGGTTTGAATTTGAGCCGGCACTAATGTGTACAATAGTGCCGGTTCGTGGCGGCGTCAATAGTACCGGTTCGTGGCGAACCTTTAGTACCGGTTCATGCCACGAACCGGTACTAAAGATGTTGTGTTAGCCTGCGGTCAGGCTATGGCCCCACCATCACCATTTAGTGCCGGTTCGTACCACGAACCAGTACTAATGAGGTTATGGCTAGCTGTTTTTACTCCCACCTTGCTTCCCTAACAAGGCTTTTACCACCTTAAATATGTTACTTCTCAAACTATCACAAGCATTTGGCCTTCATTGAACTCTAAGTGTAGAATTTGTGGCCGCAATATGAGTCTTCACCGGTTTATAAATCGTTGAGGACTCATATTGACGATTCAGATTGTACACAAAAAGATCATTGATGATCATAGTATTTTTTATGTATAAGATCATATTGACAATTCAGACTGTAAAGAAATGTAAGATCATGATCTAAATGCTCTTCATAGTGATGTCATCAACTTTCAACCATTTATGCCTTCATTTGCTATTTTTCATGCATTTAATGATTTGTTTTGAGAACTAAATGACCTGGAAATTGAAAAGCACTATAGATGAACTCTGAAAAAGTTGAAACTTGGCATGGTATCATCATTTCACCCACATATCATGTTCAAAAAAGTAGAGAGGGTTACGGGAAAAACTGGATGCACTTCGTTTACAAACTGGACAATCTCTTTCGAAGTATTCGGGTTTCTGACAAAATTAAACTCATCTGTTACAAAGGCATTTTATTTTTTTAAACTTATTACAACTTCAGACTTTTTGTGCATTCAGTATGCACCATTCAACTGCTAGGCGGGAGGAGCTCTTTAGTACCGGTTCCAACTGCTAGGCGGGAGGAGCTCTTTAGTACTGGTTCCAACTGCTAGGTGGGAGGAGCTCTTTAGTACCGGTTCGTGGCGAACCTTTAGCACCGGTTCGTGCCACGAACTGGTACTAATGAGGTTGTGTCAGGTAAGGCTGGGGCCCCACGAGCACCTTTAGTACCGGTTCATGGCATGAACCAGTACTACAGTTTCTTAGTCAGCTGTTTTTTAGTCCCACCTCACGAAGAGAGAGGGACTAGGAGCGGTTTATAAGCCCTGAGTGCAGAGACGATGAAGAAGAGGCTCAATGCTCACGTTGCTTAGCTTCAACCCTTGAGAAATATGGTGGACTGCACGGAGCTATGTGAAGTGCAGTTTACACTATTTCGAAAGGCTTGAAGCTAATTAACGAGCATTGCACCTCTTTTTTAATTTTTAATAACTTATTACAACTCCAGACTTCTTCTGTTGTGGCAAAAACTAGTTGCACTTCGGCATTTCATTTTTTTAAACTTTGATTATAACTCCAGACTTTGACCATCAAGTTTTAACCATCAACTTGGCGAGAGATGCTATTCCGCGTGCGCGTGCTGGAACGATCGGTTTCAGACAAGAACTAAACTTTCCTTCCTTAGTCTAGCGAACAGGATACTAAACGCAGTTGTCAAAAAAAGGAACAGGAACTAAACGCCCCGGGCCCACTGTTGAATTCATGGGAGGATAAAATATGGAAGAGCACGGCTGGCCCCATCACCTGAAATCACGGGGGCAGTGTTTTGATGGTGCGTGCACACTTGGTGGGGCACCTGCCCTTTTAACAACGCCCAGTAGATCGATCGTTGCAACGCGCGATCGCGAAAGAGTCATTTCGCAACTTGGCATGGTATATAAAAATAAATGAATAGAAGAAAATAAATAAAGCAGAAAAGAAAAAATAGCAGAAAAGAAAAAAACTATAGCAGAAAAGAAAAAAAACTATATAAAAAAACTACTCAGAAATAAATAGAAGAAAATAAAGGAGAAAAGAAAAAAACTATAAAAAATTGGGGCATTTCATTTTTTTTAAACTTTGGTTATAACTCCAGACTTTGACCATCAAGTTTTAACCATCAACTTGGCATGGTATATAAAAATAAATGAATAGAAGAAAATAAATAAAGCAGAAAAGAAAAAATAGCAGAAAAGAAAAAAAACTATAGCAGAAAAGAAAAAAAACTATATAAAAAACTACTCCGAAATAAATACAAGAAAATAAAGCAGAAAAGAAAAAACTATAAAAAAATTGGGGCGCTGCCCTATGGGCCTGCTAGGCCACGGGCGTGCAATTACAGGCCGTAAAGGCCCAGCAGACTCACAGGGCAGCGCGCAGAAGTTAGGCCCACAAGCCTGCTATATAGAGGAGTTCAACGAGGCAGCCGCGGCTGGGTTTATAAACCAGTGCGGCTGCCCTTCGCCCGGCGAGGTGGGACTAAACTTTGTGCACCGCGGGATGGCAGCGCAAGGCCTTTAGTACCGGTTGGTGGCTCCAACCGGTACTAAAGGCCTTCGTTTCCCGCCGCTTGGCCTGGCGAAAATAGGCCTTTAGTACCGGTTGGAGCCACGAACCGGTAGTAAAGGCCCATCCTATATATATAGCACTTACGAAAATTTCGGTTTCATCTCCCCACTTCGTCTCCAACCTCTCGCGAGACATCGCCGCGCGCCGCTCGATCCCGTCGTCACCGCCCGTCGCCCGTTGTCCGTCGTCGTCGTCGCTGTCCCCGCCGCCGCCCGTCGTCGTCGTTGTCTCGCGCCGCCGCCCCGAACGCTGCCGCCGTCCGTCGTCGTCGCCGCGGCCGTACGTCTCTCTCGCACCCGCGCCGCGCGCACCGGCCGGCCCGTACGTACGCCGCCGCCCCCGCCCCGTACGCCGCCGCCCCCGCTCGTACGTACGGGGCGGCGGCGTACGGGGCGGCACTGCAGTATACACACACATACACACACACACACATACACACACATACACACGCACACATTTTTTTTTACTTATTTTCTGTTTTCTGTTTTTTAGAAAAGTTAATTAGATGATCGAATCTTAGATTAATGTCGAATGTTAGATGAATTAGAAAAAAAAAGTTAAATATATATTAATGTCAATTGTTAGAGATGAATGCTAGATATATATTAATTAGGTATATTGGATTTGAACTAGTTGAATAATTAATATAACTAGTTTATTTTTAGTAAGAAAATTGTCGAACTAGTTTATTTAGGTATATGAGATTTGAACTAGTTGAATAATTAATATAACTAGTTTATTTTTAGTAAGAAAATTTAGGTATTTAGAATTTGATGATCTAATTAAAATATTATTAGTTTATATAAATGTTAGATTAATGTCGAATGTTAGATGAATTAGATAGAAAAGTTAAATATATAGTAATGTCAATTGTTAGAGATAAATATAGTTAGATATATTAATGTCAAATGTTAGATGAATATACATTTGAATTAGCTAGATATTAATTAATGTTAGATAGTAATAAGTGTTTAATGCATGTTTCACCTATATGAACATAGGAAATGTCATCTGACGACGAAAAAGATTTCATTATCTGTGAACACTGTGAAGACCAGCGCGGCCTGTGCGACAGAAATTTCCTTGTTGATGGTAGGCGCTTCAGCATCAAGCTGGATGAGACATTCGAAGTGGATATAGTAAGTCACAACGATAATTATTATTTGAATGCAAAACTTATGCTTTATTCGCTTCAACTTATAATTTTAAAGCATGACTAATGCTTCATTTGCTTCAACTTATAATTTTAAATTTTCACTATTCTACTAGCGCATCCCCTGCCATGCAAGAATTTTTGTCTTGGATAAGATAGATTTTAGTGTTATAGATGATATGGAGGTAAAGAGAGTTTACTTGAAGACCGAGCATGGGTATACTTTCAACGTCAAATTATATAATGGAGACACATACACCCATTTTGAATGCAAAACCTGGCAAGCACTATGCAACGCTTATGCATTTGAGCCTGATATGGTTATCACCTTTGATATTCGTCCGGAAGATGATATTGAAGGTAATAGAGGCATCTGGGTCGATGTGCAAACGCCTCCAGTTCTACCATTATGTGAGTTTTTCTCAACCATGCATGCATATGTTTATGTCTTTGATATTGTTTATTCAAAAATAGTTGACAACTAATTTGTATTGTCAGCTTATTTCGGTTCAAGCAAACATGTCCGACGCTTGGTAGACAGGACCTACTACTGCCCCGGGGCTCAACTAAACTGCGAGGAGATAAGTCATTATGTTTCATGGCTTGAGGATCTTCATACTGTCAAGACAAATTTTCTTTCTCAACTTAGAAATGTTAGTACTCAAAACGTGCGACCAATAGTGATCGTATTGAACTACAGTCACATCTATAATAAAAAGATGGTAAGAATTTTACTATTTATCCTTAGTGCATCTTTTGCATACATTATTTTTGAAGCTAAACTTTCATTGCTAAGTATATTAATTACTATACGATGTTTTTCAACAGGGACTCCCGATGACAGTTGTGCCTCAGTGGATCGAGACAAAAGGTCGCATATCAATGGTTAGCTTACGACCAAGATTTTCTACATTGCACATGAGTGCATTCAGGATTTCTGAAAGCGAAGAATGCTTAATAGTGAAAGATTGGAGCAAAATTGTTAACGATCGCAGAGAAGTACTAGGGGGCAGCAAGTAGAAGCGCAACCCAAGATTAGGAGACAGATTCATCTGCATGCTCCGGTACGATGAATCAGGAGAGCTATACATGTTCTATGCTATTCTACCTGAGAGGGAGCAGCATGAGTGATTTAGCTAGTTCATGCTCGTATTGTCCTGAACTTAATTAATCTCAAATAGTGATTTGCTTGTGAACGCTTATAATATCATGACCATGTTGAACTCGATGATATCTTTGCTTCTGTTACAAGTGAATGTTTCTTCTTTAAGTTAGTGTTGGTGGTGATTAGATATATATAGCGGTAATGACTATGATGATTAAATAGCGGTAATTAATGACGACTACGATGATTTTTAGCTAGCTAGTATATATATACTGTTGTTGGTGATGATATGATGCAAGAGTTTATTTATTTATTAATATGTGATGATGATGATGATGATGAGTTATTATATATATCATTTATGCATGAAAGAAACCGCAAATCAGTTTGAACTTGATATATGGATCCTAGCTAAATGATCAAGTATATATATATGCCATATCCATATCCATATCAAGTATAGCAACTCATTATAACGTAAAACAATCCTAAATTAAATTGATAACACAAATGTAAAGGAAAAATAAAAAATAAAACAAAAACCCACAAACATTTAGTACCAGTTGGTGTTACCAACCGGCACTAAAGGGCTCCCTGCCCCCGGAGTTGGCTCGTGCCACGTGGTTGGCCTTTAGCACCGGTTCGTGCTGAACCGATACTAAAAGGGAGGCCTTTAGTGACCACACTGTAGTGCCGGTTGTGGAACCGGCACTAGGCCTTACGAACTGGTGCTATTGCCCGGTTCTGCACTAGTGCACGGTAGATGTAACAGTACAGCTCTAAAGATGGACTCGTGACAGGTGGCTGCGGCGGTGTCATACCCGGCAGGCGTCCTGGTTGAGGAGTGCGCCGGACTGGTAGATGCCCCATACCAGGCAGGCGTCCTGGTTGGGACCTCAGGTCTTAGATACTTAGGTTTGGCTGCGATGTCTGTTTGGTATTAGGCCCAGCCTATCAGCGCCCCTTTATTAATTGGATAAGTGTAGCGACAGTTGTTGCTTAGGCGGTGGGTTTAGTCTTGCTGTTGTATGACTTTGTAAGATCTTGTGAGAATAATTAATAAAGTGGTTGCATGCATCGTCCAGATGCAGAGGCCGGGGGTCATCCTCCTTTTCTATAAAAAAAGTAGTCAATGTACTGCCGTACTACACCCCTTTGTATTTTATGTTGAACTTTGATCGTAAACTTAATTAATAAAATATAACTTTTATGTACTTAAAATAATATCATTTGAAACTGCTTGAAATATGAATCCAATGTTGTATATAACTTATATTTTGCTAGTTGACTTTTTGGTCAAAGTTTGACCTAAAATGGACGGGACTTATAAGTCTGGACCGAGGTAGTACTCGATATGTTCTCTGTTCTAGAAAGAAAAGGAAACAAATTGATCAGAGTGGAATTTGATCTAGATTAGTCGTGATTTGAATACCTTATTTAAACGGAGTATTTATTTTTACTTTTTGAAAAAAAGTATTTATTCGTTATTGTAATCAATGCTACAGCCCTACCGGTGGAATAATTTTGAAGAAAATAGATTAAGAAAAGACCATTCGCTGGTCTCGGAAGCTCGATGTAATTTTTATTATGTATGAGGTGCTTTGTACTTGAGGTAAACTTTGATAATATGTCTGGATCATTTTCGCAAAAAAATGACATTAGCCTACTACGTGAATCCTCTTCAAGAAACTGGAATGAAAATAAACTATTGTTACTCAGTAATCAATGTACTGCCCTACTATGCCCCTTTGTATTTTGTGTTGAACTTTGACCATAAACTTAATTAGTAAAATATATTTTTTATGTACTTAAAATAATATCATTTGAAACTGCTTGAAATATGAATCCAATGTTGTATCTTTCCCTAATAATAAAGCACGGATTGATTCCGTGGGTTCACCGTCACAATACGCTTCTTCTCGTGATTTTACGTTTTTAGTTTGAATTTAAAACATATACGCGAGGTGGTACTAAAACCGTTTCGTTCGCCATCCCTACAAAATGTTTCACCCGTACAACGCTTGGTTGGGCTTAGTCTAACAAGATAGGCAAGTGGGCTTTTTTATTGGAAGATTTGTTATATGGGTTGCTACGTGACTTGGCTCGTCCGAATCAGGTGTACGCGAGGTTGCTTGGTCGAACTCACATCCTCCCGTTCCTTTCTATCCCACATCGCTTGTTTAGATGCAATACTACCAGTTAATATACCTACGGAAGCTCCTTGATCAACAAGTGGCCTCATAAATCAACAAGCAAACAAAAGGTATCCAAGGAAGTAGGTGATGAGAATAGCGCGACAGAAATCGACACCAAAAAGTGAAATCTCGAAAAAGCAACAAGTGGGCGGTGTTGGGCGCAGCCGGCAACTGCGGCGTGTCCCCAGGAGGAGGGAGGATAAGTGAGAAAAGAAGAAGAGATAACGTTGCATTCTTCTAGAGACGAACGTGTTAATCTAGCTGGTGTGCACACATCCTTTTTCCTTTCCTTGGCGGCAGCGTCCACGCATGTTTTTTTTCAAAAAAAAATTGATCTATTCATCTTCAATCATGGCAGTACAACGCCGCCGTCATCGCCCCTTCACCGACGGAGTCGGGCACAACTTGTTGTAGTAGACAGTCGGTAAGTCGTCATGCTAAGGCCCCGTAGGACCAGTGCACCACAAGAACAACCGCCGCAGATACAGAATAACATAGATCAGAAAGATCCAATCCGAAGACACGCGAAGATAGACGAACAACGACGAGATCCGAGCAAATCCACCAAAGATAGATCCGCCGGAGACACACCTCCACATGCCCACCAACGATGCTAGACGCGCCGCCGGAACAGGTACTAGGCGGGGAGACCTTTATTCCATCTTCAGGGAGCCGCCGTCGTCTCGTCTTCCTAAGCAGGACACAAACTCCAGCAAAACTGAAAGAAACGACTAAAAACGAAGCCCTCCCGCCGGCCTTTGCCGAGATCCACCGCGCCCCCATGGCCCTAGGGCCACCGGAGAGGAGGCGGACCTGCGGCGGCGGGAGGCGGACCACGCATGTTGACAAGTTGATTTTCTGCATTTAATAATTTGAATTCAGATCGATACAAATCTGAGAGTCCATCATGCGGACCTGTCAGCATGCACACTGTCGGCGTTTTGGGAACGAGGGTCCCCAGACTTGCCTGCCCGCGGCCTGCGGCGTGGCTCAAGTGGGGGCCCAGCGTGGCCCATCTTCATCAACACAAGCTCAAGACCCTCGCGAGGGGCCAAGCCTCGCGGGGCGGACGACAGAGAGCTTCCTCAGGAGCGACCTCATCAGGCAGGCTCGCGAGGAGGCGGAGAGATCAATGCAAGGGGACCTCGCGAGGATCCAGTGACGCAAGTCATGACGATCAAGGTCAGGCGGGCGCCGGCCTGCGCAGAGTCCTTGTTTCCCCTTTGGTGCAAAGGAGGAAAGCTCATGCCAAGGTATCAGGAAAAGGTTACCATTCCAGTGCAACGAGACCAAGACCAGCCGGGCGGCCGGGCGGAGGTCACTGTGGAGCCCAAGACGGCGTCACCACTAGAGCTTTTGGCAGCCGAAGACCACCTTTGGTCAGGATAACTTGTACTAGATGTTCCCCTTCAAAATGGCCAATTGTTGGCGTCATTCCCGCTCATTATTTTGGGGAGAGGCCCAGTGCCTCTATAAATAGAGCTAGCCACCCCAGAGTAGGGAGAGAGATAAGAGCAAGGTGAAACCCAGTATATGCTAAGTAGAACAACCGCACCAGTTCAAGAACACCTCTCGCGAGGCTGTTCTTCCCTTGTACTGTTCATCATCAGCCCCTGAGGCAATCCACCACACCACACACTGGAGTAGGGTATTACACCACAACGATGGTCCGAACCAGTATAAACCCCGTGTCCCTTGTGTTGTTCATTGTTTTCATCTCAGTTCGCACGAGAGGATCGGACGTAGATCGGTAGGGGAGAGATCTCCGCACGCACCCCGGTGTTTGAACCTCAAGGGTCTGCCGGAACCCAAAATTCGACATTTGGTGCGCCAGGTAGGGGTGGGCTGGAATCCTTCCTTCCGACGGCCTGCTCTCCGTCAACACTGCGCTCCGCACCCATGGCGGACGACGCGCTGCCGGCCCCGGCAGCAGGCGCCAGCGCAGGGGCCAGGGGGCTCCCGGCCTTGGCCCCCACCCTGCGGCAGGTGCAATGGCCGCACAAGTTCAAGCCCGAGATGCCGCCGCGCTACGACGGCGCGGCAGACCCGCTGGTTTTCCTGCTGGCGTACGAAGAGGCCGTCCTCAGAGCCGGGGCGACGACCGGATAATGGCCAACTGGCTACCCATGGCCCTCACCGGTGTCCTGCGCATGTGTCTCTTCCACCTACCGACGGCTTCCGTGACCTCTTGGGAAGAGCTGCGCGGCCTCTTCCTCGCCCGTTTCGCCGCGCCAGCGCAGCCCGTCGTCGCGGCCCTCCTGGGAGGCTCCCAAGCGCCGCCCTCGAGCCACCACGTCAAGCCGTTCACCCGCCAGATCAACGCAGCCTCCACGCGTCAAGAAGCTCCCCCGGGCTGGGCGACGCCCGAGGCTGATCTGATTTTCGACTCGGGTGGCCTCCCCTTCAACCCTTCTGGCTTGGGCGCGCTCCCGATGCTGTGCACCCCCACCATCTGCCAAGTGGCCGTCACCAGAACCCTCATCGACGATGGCGCCGGCCTCAACGTGCTCTCGGTGGAGGCCTTCAGCCTCCTGCAAGTACCACCGGAGCGGCTCCAACCCAGCAGGCCCTTCACAGGCGTCGGAGCCGGCTCCACCGCCTCCTTGGGGCAGATCCGCCTCCCGGTGACCTTCGGCACCTACGACAACTTCTGCACGGAGCTGATCGACTTCAACATCGCCCCCATCGGCCTCCCGTACAACGCCATCCTCGGCTACCCGGCCTTGGCCCGGTTCATGGCGGCGACTCACCCGGCGTACAACCTCATGAATATGCCCGGGAGCAGCGGCGTCTTTACCGTGCCGGGGGATACAAAGGACGCGCTGCAGGTGCTCCGACTGGCCTTCAGGGCTACCGCGGCGGCAGAGCCCGCCAGCACCGATGCCCTCGAGCCCAAGGGGGCTGCGCCAGCTAAAAAGAAACAGCTATTCACCCAGGACAAGGCGGAAACCAAGCAAGTACCGGTTGACGAGGATGGGTCCACCGATGCCACCTTCACTATAGGGGCCAATTTCGAGCCCGAGCAAGAGAAGGCCCTGATCGGATTCCTGTGCACGAACAAGAAGGTGTTCGCATGGGAACCTGATCAGTTAGTAGGAGTCCCGAGAGATGTGATCGAGCATCACCTCAACGTGTGCCCCAACGTACGCCCCGTGAAGCAGAAGGTAAGGAGGCAGTCCACTGAGAAACAAGCTTTCATCGTTCAAGAGACCCAGAAACTGGAAGCGGCAGGGGTTATCCGCGAGGTCCGCTACCCCAATTGGCTGGCTATTCCTGTTGTCGTGCCAAAGAAGGGGGGAAGGAGCACATGTGTGTCGACTTCACCAACCTCAACAAAGCCTGCCCGCAGGACCCATTTCCGCTCCCCCGCATTGACTAGATCGTCGACTCCACCGCAGAATGTGACCTGTTGTGCTTCCTGGATGCCTTCTCAGGCTATCATCAGATCAAGATGGCAGTGGAAGACATGGAGAAGACGGCCTTCCTAACCCCGTGCGGGGTATACTGCTATACGTGCATGCCATTTGGGTTGCGCAACGCAGGCGCAACCTTTCAGCGGCTGATGCACATCGCCTTAGGCCGGCAGCTCAGGAGGAACGCTGAGGCTTATGTCGATGACATTGTGGTGAAGTCTCGGGAGGCAAAAACCCTGATTCAGGACCTGGAGAAAACCTTTGCCAGCCTCAATGAAGTGGATCTACGACTCAACCCGGAGAAGTGCGTGTTAGAAGTCCCCTCCGGCAAGTTCCTGGGTTTCCTCGTGTCCCATAGGGGCATCGAGGCCAACCCAGAGAAGGTCAAGGCGGTCGAGGACATGAGCCCGCCAACGACCCTCAGGGAAATGCAGAAGCTCACTGGGCGCGTGACTGCGTTGCGGCGCTTCATCTCCAAGCTAGGGGAACGAGCGCTGCCCTTCTTCAAGTTGATGAAGAAGAAGGGCCCCTTCGAATGGACTGAAGAGGCCGACAAGGCGTTCCAGGATCTCAAGAGGTACCTCACCAGCCCACCAGTGATGGTGGCACCACGCCCTCAGGAACCCTTGGTGCTCTACCTCGCGGCCACCCCTTACTCCGCTAGCGCAGCCTTGGTGGCGGTCAAGGAAGAGCGCCGAGCAGGGGCCACATCAACCGCCCAGACCGAGGCAGAGCACGGCCAGGAGGGCCTCGCGAGGACCACAACCGCAGCCGGAGAGGAACGGCCGCGCCAAGAGGACGCGCCTGGGGGAGGAGAGGCCTCTTCAGACGACCAAGCGCTGGGGGCTCCATCGCCTCAGGAGGCGCCCCGACCACTGGAGAACGCACGCTGCGCAGACACCCTCAATCTCGTCGAGCATCCCGTGTACTTCGTCAGCACGGTGCTGCGGGACGCAAGGGCGCGGTACCCCATGCCTCAAAAGCTCCTCCTCGCGCTATTGGTGGCCTCGCGCAAATTGCGGCACTACTTCCAGGGCCATCCCATCAAGGTCGTCTCTGCATACCCCTTGGAAAGGGTACTCGGGAGCCCCAACTCAGCTGGAAGGGTCGCAGAGTGGAACATTGAACTGCAAGCATTTCAGCTGGAATTCAGTACAACCAGAGTCATCAAGGGAGCCGCACTGGCAGATTTCGTGGCAGAATGGACAGAAGCGTCGGGTCTCGAGGCAGGTGAAGACCGGTCACTCTCCCCAGGAAGCGAAGCGCCAGACGACTGGGTCATGTACTTCGATGGGGCATTCACCCAGCACGGCGCGGGAGCTGGAGCAGTACTCGTATCCCCCACCCAGGACAAACTCTACTATGCCGTGCAACTCTGCTTCCAGCACGGAGAGAAGGTCTCCAACAACATAGCAGAGTACGAAGGCCTGATAGCGGGCTTGAAAGCTGCGGTCCCCCTAGGGGTAAAGCGCCTCACCATCAAGGGAGATTCACAGCTCCTCGTCAACTTCTCCAACAAGGTATACGAGCCGAAGGACGAGCACATGGAGGCCTACCTCGCTGAAGTTTGCAGGATGGAGAAACAGTTCTGGGGGCTGGAGTTGTAGCATGTGCCTCGCGGGACCAATCAGGAGGCTGACGACATTGCCAAGAGGGCGTCTAGGCGGCTGCCGCAGGAGCCTGGCGTCTTTGAGGAGCGGCTCTTCAAGCCCTCGGCGGTGCCGTTGCTGTCAGGAACGGCGCAACCAAGAGAGGAGCCTCCTTAGCCGCCTGCCTCGGGAGCTCCGGTCTGAGGCCCGGCCTCAGGAGTGCGCCTGCTCCTGGTGTTGGAGCCTCAGGAGGGATGTTGGATCCCGGAGCTTAAGGACTACCTGATGCAAGGGATTCTGCCGGAGAAAGAGGAGGAGACGGAGCGTGTAGCACGGCAGGCCACGACTTATTGCATTCAGGACGGCGAGCTCTACAGGAAGCGGCCAAACGACGTGTCCCTGCGTTGCATCTCCCGGGAGCAAGGAAAGGAGCTGCTGGCGGACATACACGGCAGAGACTGTGGGCACCACTCGTCGTCACGAACCCTTGTCGGCAAGGCATTCCGCAGCGGTTTCTATTGGCCCACAACACTCAACGACGCCGTTGAGCTGGTGAAGGCTTGCGAGGCCTGCCAGTTTCATGCTAAACAGATCCATTAGCCTGCGGGAGGTCTACACACCATACCCCTCTCATGGCCGTTCGCAATTTGGGGGTTGGACATTCTAGTGAGCCGGTTTGGGGTGCCTAACCGCATCATCACTGACAACGGGTCGCAATTCACCAGTAATCTCTTCAAAACATACTGTGCTAACCTTGGAACGCAGATATGCTACGCTTCGGTAGCACACCCCCGGAGCAATGGCCAGGCTGAACGAGCCAACGCAGAGGTCCTGAGGGGCCTCAAACCCAGGACCTTCAAGAAGAAGCTGGAGGCCTGTGGCAGGGGCTGGTACGACGAACTCCAGTCCGTGCTGTGGTCCATCCGCACGACAGCGACCAAGCCGACTGGCGAGACCCCATTCTTCCTTGTCTATGGAGCAGAGGTTGTTCTCCCTCACGAGGTCAGGCGTCGCTCCGCACGGGTCCTGGCGTTCGACGAGGCTCAGTAGGACGCCATGCGGGGGACGGATCATGTGCTGGGGGAGGAACGCCGTCGAGAAGCCGCACTGCGAGCGGCAAGGTATCAACAGGCGCTACAACAATACCACTGCCGCAACATCTGCCCCAGGACCCTCGAGGTAGGGGATCTCGTGCTCAGACGGGTTCTCTCCAGGGAGGGGCTACACAAGCTCTCTCCCATGTGGGAGGGCCCGTTCAAGGTTGTTCATGTTTCCAGGCCTGGCACCGCGCGCTTGGAGACTCCGGAGGGAACACCCATCCAGAATGCGTGGAACATTCAACATCTCCGGAAGTTCTACCCCTGAGCGAGGCCTAGCGCCTAGGAAAGGCCCGGTGCCTGTGAAGAAGGCCAATGCCTGTGAAGCTATCGCGTTTTGGGAAAGGCCCGGTGCCTGTGAAGAAGGCCAATGCCTGTGAAGCTATCACGTTTTGGGAAAGGCCCGGTGCCTGTGAAGAAGGCCAATGCCTGTGAAGCTATCGCGTTTTGGGAAAGGCCCGGTGCTTGTGAAGAAGGCCAGTGCTTGTGAAGCCATCGTGTTTTGGGAAAGGCTCGGTGCCTGTGAAGAAGGCAAACGCCTGTGAAGCTCGCCGCCCGTGACACTCTCACTTAATAATGAGTGGGGCTGTACACGCCCCGGAGTCTCCGGAGTGTCGCCCTTGGGCCTCGGGGGCTCCCGCCCACGCCCAGTGGCAGCACTTAGCTCCGCGCTGGTGAGAAGACGTTGAAGACTAGAATAGGTGTCGGGCGCTGCTTTTTCATTTGCTTTCTGTAGTTGGCATGTTTATTCCCGTTTGAAGTCTTATTGGAGTTGTTCGCGTTCCTGGCTTGTGGCTCTCTGTCTTTTTCATCTACTCGCCTCGTTTTCTCTCGCACAAGTCTCACGAGGGATGATCGCGGGCGCCCTCGCGAGCGTCTTCTGCCCCGATCGTCTGGAGTTTCCTGCCTGAGTCCTCTGCAGGAGTACCCCTCCCAGTCCATGCCTCACGGGCATCGCGACGCGAACGCAGGACCTGGGCTGATCGCCCCCGCTGCCGGGATCAAAGGTTACCCCTCTAACTAATCTTTGCAGGGCATGAAGCTCACGGCGGGGCCTCAGCCTCGGGAGGCAAGGGCCGCGTCAAGCTCCAGCAAACTCAAATGACTCCCAGACATGGGCACGCATCACAGAAACATAGCGCGGAAATGGCAAAAGCAACGCGACAGTTGACAGCAACAGTTCTAACACGCCCCCTGAGGGAGTCCTGGATTAGGGGGTGTTCGGATAGCCGAACTATATCTTCAGCCGGACTCCAGGACTATGAAGATACAAGATTGAAGACTTCCTCCCGTGTCCGGAAGGTTCTTTCCTTGGCGTGGAAGGCAAGCTAGGCGTGCGGATATTCAAGATCTCCTACCAATGTAACCGACTCTGTGTAACCCTAACCCTATCCGGTGCCTATATAAACCGGAGGGTTGTAGTCCGTAGGACGAACACATCATAACCATCATCATACCCATAGGCTAGCTTCTAGGGTTTAGCCTCCTTGATCTTGTGGTAGATCTACTCTTGTACTACCCATATCATCAATATTAATCTAGCAGGAGTAGGGTTTTACCTCCATCGAGAGGGCCCGAACCTGGGTAAAATAAAGTGTCCCTTGTCTCCTGTTACCATCCGACCTTGACGCACAGATCGGGACCCCCTACCCGAGATCCGCCGGTTTTGACACCGACATTGGTGCTTTCATTGAGAGTTCCTCTGTGTCGTCGCCTTTAGGCCCGATGGCTCCTTTGATCATCAACAACGATGAGGTCCAGGGTGAGACTTTTCTCCCCGAACAGATCTTCGTCTTCGGCGGCTTCGCTCTGTGGGCCAACTCGCTTGGTCATCTCGAGCAGATCGAGAGCTACGCCCCTGGCCATCAAGTCAGGTTTGGAAGCCTAAACTACACGGAAGATATCCGCGGAGACTTGATCTTCGACGGATTCGAGCCACAGCCAAGCGCGCCGCACTATCTCGAGGGGCATGATATAGCTCTGCCTCCGAACAGTGTCCTGGAGGCCGCATACGCTCCGGCCCCGATCCTCGATTCGGAGCCCGCTGCGTTCTTTGAAGTTGAACGGTTGGACGTCACCTCGGGGGCTGCGATCTTAAAGGCCATTGAGCCGAACGCGAGCCCTGCGCTCCGCACGGCCTGTGACTCCAAGGAGCCGGACTCTTCTCCGAACTTCGGGTCGTCCGTGCCCCCGCCGATCGAATCAGATTGGGCGCCTGTAATGGAGTTCACCGCCGCGGACATCTTTCAGTATTCACCTTTTGGTGATATTTTGAATTCTCTCTCAAGTCTCTCTCTTTGTCAGGAGAGCCCGGGCCGAACTATGGCCTGCGAGGTTGGGATTCGGACGACGAAGAAATTCAAAGCCCACCCACCGCCCACTTAATAGCCATTGTCGATGATATATCCGACATGCTCGACTTCGGCTCTGAAGACTTCGACGGTATGGACGACGAAGGAGGAGACGAGCAAGAACCACCACCTATAGGGCGCTGGACCGCCACCTCGTCATACGACATATACATGGTGGATGCTCCAAAAGATGGAGATGGCGATGGAACAGCGGAGGATGGCACTTCAAAAAAGCCTCCAAAACGCCGACGTCAGCGGCGCCGCTCCAAATCCCGCCACAGCAGAAACGGTGATTCCGGCACGGGAGATAATACTACCCCGGACAGCGCCGAAGAACACCAAAACCAGCAGGATTCGGCACAGGAAGATGGAGAAGACCGCCCTCATGAGAGAGCGGCAGAGCGAGAGGTCGAGGACGATAACTACATGCCTCCCTCCGAAGACGAGGCAAGCCTCGGCGATGATGAATTCATCGTACCATCAGAACCCGCCGAACAAGAGCGCTTTCAACGCAGACTTTTAGCCACGGCGAACAGCCTAAAGAAAAAGCAGCAACAACTTAGAGCTGATCAAGATTTGCTAGCTGACAGATGGACTGAAGTCCTTGTGGCCGAAGAGCATGAGCTCGGACGCCCCTCCAAAAACTATCCTAAGCGCAGGCCGCTACCCCAATCAGAGGAGGAAGCCCAAGACATGGCAGATCGGCCACCTCGCGGCCGCGACAGAGAAGCCTGTCGAACATCCAAACAAGCCATGCCCCGCAACCGCTTTACCAAGGCACGGGAACATGAACCAGACCTGCGAGACGTCCTGGAGGACAAAGCAAGGCAAACAAGATCGATCTATGGATCGCGCGGACGCCCGACGGCACGTGATAGTTTTCACTCCGGACACAATAAATCCGGCCGGGTCGAACACAACAGGCACAGCTCCTCCGAACTGCGTCAAGACATAGCCCAGTACAGGGGCGCCGCACACCCACTATGCTTCACAGACGAAGTAATGGATCATAGAATCCCAGAGGGTTTTAAACCCGTCAACATCGAGTCGTACGATGGTACGACAGATCCGGCAGTATGGATTGAGGACTATCTCCTCCACATCCACATGGAACGTGGCGATGATTTGCACGCCATCAAATATTTACCCCTTAAACTTAAGGGACCAGCGCGGCACTGGCTTAACAGCCTCCCCGCAGATTTGATCGGCTCTTGGGAGGACCTGGAGGCCGCATTCCTCGACAACTTCCAGGGGACCTATGTACGGCCACCGGACGCCGACGACCTAAGCCACATAATCCAGCAGCCAGAAGAATCGGCCAGGCAATTCTGGACACGGTTCCTAACAAAAAAAATCAGATAGTCGATTGTCCGGATGCAGAGGCCTTAGCAGCCTTCAAGCATAACATCCGTGACGAGTGGCTTGCCCGGCACCTGGGACAGGAAAAGCCGAAATCCATGGCAGCCCTCACGACACTCATGACCCGCTTTTGCACGGGTGAAGATAGCTGGCTAGCTCGCAGCAACAACTTATCGAAGAAGCAAGGTAATTCAGATACCAAGGACAAAAGTGGCAGGTCGCGACGGAATAAACAGAAACGCCGCGTCAGCAGCGACAGCAATGAAGATACGGCAGTAAACGCCGAATTCAGAGGCCATAAATCCGGTCAGCGGAAAAAGCCATTCAAAAAGAATACCCAGGGCCCGTCCAGTTTGGACTGAATACTCGACCGCTCGTGCCAGATTCACGGCACCCCCGAAAGGCCAGCCAATCACACCAACAGGGATTGTTGGGTGTTCAAGCAGGCAGGCAAGTTAAGAGCCGAAAACAAAAACAAGGGGCTACACAGCGATGACGAAGAGGAGCCCAGGCCGCCGAACAACAACGGACAGAAGGGGTTTCCCCCACAAGTGCGGATGGTGAACATGATATACGCGACTCATATTCCCAAGCGGGAGAGGAAGCGTGCGCTACAGGACGTATACGCGATGGAGCCAGTCGCCCCAAAGTTCAACCCATGGTCCTCTTGCCCGATCACCTTCGATCGAAGGGACCACCCCACTAGCATCCGTCACGGTGGTTTCGCCGCATTGGTTCTTGACCCAATCTTTGACGGATTTCACCTTACAAGAGTCCTCATGGACGGCGGCAGTAGCCTGAACCTGCTCTACCAGGATATAGTGCGGAAAATGAGCATAGATCCATCAAGGATCAAGCCCACAAGGACGACCTTTAAAGGCGTCATCCCAGGTGTAGAGGCCAATTGCATAGGCTCCATAACACTTGATGTGGTCTTCGGATCTCCGGACAACTTCCGAAGCGAAGAGTTAATCTTCGACATAGTTCCGTTCCGCAGTGGCTATCATGCTCTGCTTGGACGAACCGCATTCGCTAAATTCAATGCGGTGCCGCACTACGCATATCTCAAGCTCAAGATGCCAGGCCCTCGAGGTGTAATCACGGTCAGCGGAAACACCGAACGCCCATCCGTACGGAGGAACACACGGCGGCCCTCGCAGCAGAGGTACAAAGCAACCTGTTAAGGCAGCTCTCAAATCCGGCCGCTACAAAGCAGGACAAAGCAAAACGCGCCCGGAGTAACCCGCAGCAAGACCAACTGGCGCGTTCAGAGCACGCGTAGCAATACGGCCCCAACCCCAGCCATCGCTACATAGCGGAGCTAGTACCTCGAGTACATAATTACGCCCTTACAATTCCATGGGCATAGGGGAAGGGGCAGATAAAACGGCATGCCAACAATACGGCGTCAAACGTACTAGGGGCTGCCGGGTTCTTCTTTTCTTTCAGGACTCCATACTCTGTATACAGTGTTCGGCCTCGCTGCCGCACAGACGATACAGGACCCAGGAAAGCAGACAATACAACGCCGCATCATGGAACTCTCAGGTGGTCTCTATTTCGAGCGATATATCTGTTTCTAAATTCCGCGGCCTGCGCCTGGTCAGGACATGTTAAATAGTCTAAATTTTTTTTTGCACTACTTGTATCGTTCGGCTTGAATAAACAGCCCCCTCATAAATAATGCATAGCTTTTCGTCTATTTTTTGCATTATCTTCTTTTAATATAGATATGTTTACTCAAATAACATGATCGCACCCGTACACCATGGTACGGCAAACCACGCCAGGGGCTTTATTACCCTTCTATCTGGTGTGAGAAGTCCGTCCACTTTCACAAGTGCGGCACCCCGAACTTATAGCATTATATGCATCGGCTCCGAGTCATGATTTTGGTCATATGTTGGGTTTGCCCGGCTCCTATGTTTTGGTGCCTTACGTTCCGCTCTATCGGCTAAGGTAGCACTAGGAGAACCACTGCGATTGTGCCCCAGATCAGGTGGGTGAGCACCTCAGTGGAGAAAGCTAAAACAGACTGTCATGATAAGGCGCGAGACCGGTCGCTGTTCGAGAGGTTTTTCGAGTCCCTAAAGGCTTATGCCGCTTCGAGCGGAGAGCTGGTTAAGTCCGGCTAAAGGCGTGGATAGTGCCCCGAATTCGGCCTTCCGAACTAGGGGCTTTGCCGAAATTTAAAATTATAACGTTCTATGGCTAAGTGAGAGTGTTCAAGCATTATAGTCCGATTGCCTGGTTCGCTGTGCTGAGCGCCTCCCTCGAAGGACCCAACTATGGGAACAAGAGCCCTCAGGTTTATCCCGAACACCCCAGCACTAGTTGCATGGGGGCAGAAGCCGACGACTCGCCATCTCTCAGTTGTTGATAAACGGCCGCACAGAAAATAATATTTTAAATTCAGAAAGCATTGCTTAAGCGCATATGAACAAGTTTTCAGCGCACAGGATACAAACGAGCGAGTTCATTGAAATATTACATCTTTGGCACACTCATCCGCGACAAGGCGAGCTCCAGCAAGAACTTCCTTGTAGTAGTTCTCGGGCTTGCGATGCTCCTTCCCCTGCGGTGGCCCGTCCTTCACCAGCTTCTCTCCGTCCAGCTTGCCCCAGTGTACCCTTACATGGGCAAGGGCCCTCCGGGCACCTTCTATGCAGACGGAGCGCTTGATGACCTCAAGCCGTGGACAGGCCTCCACCAGCCGCCGCACCAGCCCGAAGTAGCTCCCAGGCAGGGCCTCTCCAGGCCACAGCCGAACTAGTAAGCCCTTCATGGCCTGTTCGGCCGCCTTGTGGAGCTCGGCCAGCTGCTTCAGCTGATCGCTTAAGGGCACATGGTGTCCGGCCTCAGAATACTGAGACCAGAACACACTCTCCGTCGAGCTGTCCTCTTCAGCTCAGTAGAATGCGGCGGCGACGGATGCGCTGCGGGGAAGATCGAAGAACGCCCCTGGAGAACTCCGGATTCGGGTAAGTAATAGGTATTTCACCTTTATATTCCTACTTTGCATTAAGAATGCCTTACCCGCTGCTATCTTTTTCACATCCTCCAACTCTTGGAGGGCCTTTCGGGCTTCGGCCTTGGCACTCTTGGTGGTCTCAACAGCCGACGTGAGCTCGGATGCTTGCGTTTTTGCCTCAAGCTCCAAACCCTCATGTTTCTTCATGAGAGCTTGCAGCTCTTGCTGCACCTCGCCGACTTGGACCCCAAGCTTTTCTCGCTCGGCGCGCTCCTCGGCCGCTTTCTTCTCGGCCTCAGCCAGCGCCTGCTTCAGGGTTGCCACCTCGGTTGTGGCCCCTACAATAAGCAGTACAATCCTGTTATTTCTTTTTGCAATCAAGCCTCTCTATAGGCACCTTTTTTCTTCTAAGGGGTATTTCTTACCTTCCTTTTCCATGAGCTGCCTTTTGGCAAGGCCGAGCTCTTGCTCGGACCGCTCGAGGTCCTTTTTCAGGACTTCCACCTGTGCAGTCAGTGCGGCGGTGGACAGCAGGGAAGCCTGCATACGCATAGTAGACTTTTTATTAGACTCCTGCGAAAATTGTTGGATCCTCTATTCGGCTTTTCTTTCCGAACACCGAACAGAGCATCAGAGGCTACTATCTATGCGGTAATGAATTTAGCATATTTTTTGCTTACCTGGAAGCCTGTTAGAAGGCTAGCGCAAGCTTCATTCAGTCCGCTCTTGGCGGACTGAACCCTTTGGACCACCGCACTCATAACAGTACGGTGCTCCTCGTCGATGGTGGCGCCTTCAAGCGCCTCCAACACACTATCCGGCGCCTCTGGTTGGACAGAGGTCGCCGGTTCAAACGGCTTACTCCTCTTGGAAGGAGTTCGCCCACCGCGAGCCAGGACGGTTGAGTCAGGCGCGGTGTCCGGCACAAAGCCGGACTGGGAGCCCTGGGGGGTTTCATCCCCTTTACTCCTGGGGTCCAGAGGATTGCCTTGCGGCTCCTCCAGGACCACCTCCTCCTGCCCTGTTCGGCGGGACGCCGCTTCGGCGTCGTCCGCCCCGCTGGGGGAGACTGCGGGCGGGACAGAGTTCATGTCCGACGAATCCAGGGAGCCGCCCGATGAATCATCGAGTGCGGCTCGGGGCGGGCTGCGCAAATAGCATTCGACATTAGAGTAAGCTGCACACTTGAAGATACTATGAGTCATTCTGGTATGTGAATACTTACGATGTCGTCGGACGCTTGGTTCTGTCCGGCCACTCCTTTCCGCCCTCTTCGGCGTTGGGGGAGCAGTCCGGCGGAGGGGTCTTCCTTTTCCTCGACCCCTCGGCCTCCCCTGTTGGGGCGGCCTTCTTCTTTTTTGCTCCCCTCGCTGGAGGGGGAGAGCTTCCTTGTTCCTCCTCCTCGTTTTCACGAGAGGAGGGCGTCGCATACTCGCCAGATGACGAGCTCGACACCACCACATTACGGGCACTCTTTCGAGTCCCGGTGGTCTTCTTCTTTTTGGCCTTCTTCTCCGGCACCACATAGGGCGCCTGTAACGCCCCGGATGCAACTTTCCATATTCATAACTCTAACTCGTGCCTTTTCCGGAGATGTGATATATTATTTCCTCCGTGGTTGGGGTTTTGTATTTTGTTTTGCATTTTGTTCATGTCATGCATCTCATCTCATAGCATCATGCGCATTGCATTTGCATATTTTCATAAAAACTCGTAGCCGTTCACAGTTGCTCTTTCTCTCTTTGCCTCCGTTGACCTCTCTCAAACCACTTCGCGTGCGCGTCCGAAACTTACCCGAACCCGAACCGGTCTGTCGTTACCGTTGTGTCCGGATCATCCCCTAACGTCTACAAAACATCTCCGTTTTGTTAATTGGGCTCCCTAACTATTTTATTCGCGACCGTCCGATTACGATCGGAGGGACCCAAACGACCCCTACCCTAATCCCCTGCCTATATAGGTCCAACCCTAGGATCTAGGGATCCTGTCCAATCCTCTCCCTTGTCCCGTCGCGCCGCCGCCACTATTCTCTCGGGATCCATCCTGAGCCAACCACCATCTCCCTCAATCCCCTCAGCCTACCACCTCCTCTCCTCGATCCCCTCCCGAGCAGGTGCTCGCCCGAGCACCCCCGCAAGCAGCAGCAGCTCCCGCAGCTCTAGCGCCGCCCTCACCCTCGAGCTCCACCGGAGTCGCTCCGCGCCTCCCGCTCCCTCCTCGATCCAGATCGAGAGGAGATCGATCCCCAGCCTCCCCGTTCCCCTCGTCGCGAGGCAGGGAGAGGAGCTCCCTGCCGCCTCCCACCTCATGCCGTCCCCGACATCCACCAGCAGCAGCAGCCGCCACCCCCCCCCCCCTCTCTTCCCGAGGCCCGAGCAGGAGCGCTCGGCCTCGACTTCTCGCGCGGTCAGCCGCCTCGACGACGACCTCCAGGACACCATGGCCGGCCTCTTCTTTTCTCCCGTCGCCCCTGCCTTCTTCTTTTCTCCCGTCGCCCCTGCCTCTGTCTCTCTCACTCTGTTTTGGACCAGGGAACCGCCATCGCCCGAAGCTTCCTCGACTCCGTCGCCGACCAGATCCGCGGCTGCCCTGCGCCGCCTGGCCTTCCACGCCTGCACCTCGACGCCTTAACCCCTGCTGCGCCGCCGCCCTGCTTCGATGTCCCGTCGTGGCCCCTGCTTGGCCCTGCTGCTGCCCGTTCCCCTGCTTCATGAACGAGACGGCAACGAAGCCGTTGACCGCGCTTGTGCGGGCCTGCCAGGCCTCCTCTTGCCTCGCCAAGGCCCAGCGCCAACCTCTGCTTCCCCGCGGCCTGCTGCTTCACTAACCGGGCCGAAGCCCATGGGTGAGGACGCGCCCAACCCGTTTGCCCCTGTGCACTGCTTGGGCCATTCAGTTTCGGCCCGTGTCTTGTTTTTTCTCGTTCTGCGGTTTTCCTAATTACCAGTGCACTGCATATTTACAGATTGGACCCTATACTTCATGCATATAATAACTCTTAATCCGTGCATCACATGTAAAAACTTAATATATGAAAGTTGCTTAGAATTTCATCTAGTTTCTTAATATGCAACTTTCATCCATGTTAAAAATGTTTAACTTGCTGTTTGCATTAATTTGTATAAATGCCATGTTAAAATGATTTAATTCATAACTATTTAACCGTAACTCGGATTTTAATAAATTATATATGTAAATGGGGTGGAAAATGCCTAGTTTGACATGTTACACTTTATTTTCCTGTTTAACAACATTAAAAATTGTGTTTAGGTCAGATCAGTACCAAATTCAAAGTATGTATATGAGGATTTTCTGGAATTGTTGTTCGTTGTTTCCGGCCTCATTTAAACTTGCCTAAATAGATAGTTTTATTATGCTTCACATCTTGCCATGTTAATCAACATTTAACATTGTTGGGCACATAAACAAGAGAGAACTAAATAAATTGTTGTGGTGTTTCGTCAATATGCAACTCGTTGCATATTGAGCTCCACTTAATTTGTAGTGTTGTTTGTTGCATTTGCCATGCCATGAATCATTAAACCGGACATGCATCATGCTTGTTTGTGCATCATGCCATGTTTATGTGTTGGTTGTTTACTATGTTGTTTGTTTCTTTCCGGGTTGCTTCTCGCGTTAGCTTTGGTTTCGTTCCGGAGTTGTGAGGATTCGTTCGACTTCATCCGTTTGTCTTCTTCATGGACTCGTTCTTCTTCCTTGCAGGATCTCAGGCAAGATGACCATACCCTAGAAATCACTTCTATCTTTGCTTGCTAGTTGCTCGCTCTTTTGCTATGCCTATGCTGCGATACCTACCACTTGCTTATCATGCCTCCCATATTGTCGAACCTAGCCTCTAACCCACCTTGTCCTAGCAAACCGTTGTTTGGCTATGTTACCGCTTTGCTCAGCCCCTCTTATAGTGTTGTTAGTTGCAGGTGAAGATGAAGTTTGTTCCTTGTTGGAACATGGACTTGTTGTTCCTTATTGGAACACGTTTATTGGTTGGGATATCACAATATCTCTTATATTATTAATGCATCTATATACTTGGTAAAGGGTGGAAGGCTCGGCCTTATGCCTGGTGTTTTGTTCCACTCTTGCCGCCCTAGTTTCCGTCATATCGGTGTTATGTTCCCGAATTTTGCGTCCCTAACGCGGTCGGGTGATTTATGGGACCCCCTTGACAGTTCGCTTTGAATAAGACTTTTCCAGCAAGGCCCAACCT
The DNA here is from genome assembly GCA_032464435.1 of Aegilops umbellulata. Classification (NCBI taxonomy): domain Eukaryota; kingdom Viridiplantae; phylum Streptophyta; class Magnoliopsida; order Poales; family Poaceae; genus Aegilops; species Aegilops umbellulata. The sequence goes on from CP136060.1 coordinate 97,706,609, forward strand.
TGGTTTTACCATTTGCCTACCACCTATCCCTTTTCCCTTGGGTCTGATCAACCCGAGGGTCATCTTTATTTAGCCCCCCCCCCCCGGGCCAATGCTTGTCTAAGTGTTGGTCCGAACCGAGCAGCCTGCGGAGCCACCTCGTGGAAACCCGAGGTCTGGTTTTACTCGTAGCTTGACTTATCCGGTGTTGCCCTGAGAACGAGATATGTGCAGCTCCTATTAGGATGTCGGCGCATCGGGCGGTTTTGCTGGACTTGTTTTATTACTGTCGAAATGTCTTGTAGCCGGGATTCCGAGACTGATCGGGTCTTCCCGGGGAGAAGGAATATCCTTCGTTGATCGCGAGAGCTTATCATGGGCTAAGTTGGGACACCCCTGCAGGGTTTGAACTTTCGAAAGCCGTGCCCGCGGTTATGTGGCAGATGGGAATTTGTTAATGTCCGGTTGTAGAAAACCCGAAGTTGATCTTATTTAAAATACACCAACCGCGTGTGTAACCGTGATGGTCTCTTCTCGACGGGGTCCGGGAAGTGAACATGGTTGTTGGAGTTATGTTTGACGTAAGTAGTTCAGGATCACTTATTGATCATAGTTGTTCGACCATGCTTTTCCTTCTCTTCTCGCTCTCATTTGCGTATGTTAGCCACCATATATGCTAGTCGCTTGCTGCAGCTCCACCTCATACCTTTTACCCCTACCTATAAGCTTAAATAGTCTTGATCTCGCGGGTGTGAGATTGCTGAGTCCCCGTGACTCACCAGATACTTCCAAAACCAGTTTGCAGGTGCCGATGAAACCATGCAGGTGACGCACCCGAGCTCAAGGAGGAGCTTGATGAAGATCTTATCCTTTATGTTGTTTCGTCCTAGTCGATCAGTAGTGGAGCCCAGTTGGGGTCGATTAGGACCTTTGTCGCTTTTGGGGTTTCTTCTTTTATTTTGGCTCCGTAGTCGGGCCCTGATTGTAACTGTATGATGTAATGTTTTATTCATGTATGGTGTGAAGTGGCGATTGTAAGCCAACTATGTTTCTTTTCCCCTTATGTATTACATGGGTTGTGTGAAGATTACCTCACTTGCGACATTGCTTCCAATGCGGTTATGCCTCTAAGTCGTGCTTTGGCACGTGGGAGATATAGCCGCATCGAGGGCGTTACAAGTTGGTATCAGAGCCTTCCCCGACCTTAGGAGCCCCACTGATTGATCGTTTTTAGCGGCCGAGTTGTGTCTAGAAAAATGTTTTGAGTCATTTAGGAATTATATATCGGAGAGTTTAGGAATTCTTTTTACTCCCCAGTCTCCTCATCGCTCTGGTAAGGCATCCTGACGTAGAGTTTTGACTCTTCTCTTCTCAAATTTCACTAATTTTTTTTAGGATCACGCGGGTATCTTAGAATCGTTTCGATGGTTTTATGATGACAACATTGTCTTGGTTGCCTCCCGTCAGCAGGGGTTTTATTGGAGGTGTCCCGGGGAGTTGAGCTCCGAGGTGTTGTCGTCATAATTTTATCGTTGCAGTTCTGGAATACCTGACATTAGTACGCCGACATCGAAAAACTCTTTTGTACAGTTGTTGGTGAGATAACCCTGATAGCCCAGTACTGAGGCGAGTGCGGGAGTATTGCCATGACTCGTATAACGGATGCTTTTTGAAGGTTGAGGTAGATGATTTCCGAAGGTTTCTTGGTTATGTGTTGAAGGATGGATACAGCTGGATCTAGGTATTGTTAGTTTGGGTGATATATTTTGTGTCCCCTGTATCCCCAACACCTGATTGCATAACCAGAAAGTTTCGGGAGTTTATGAGTGGGAATTCAAGTATCTCGTAGGATATCTTTCCAACAGACACATGATACGATATGGGATCTTTCATATGTTTTTTCCGGCTTATTCTGCAAGCCAATCCTTGTTTTGTTTTATTTGTGGTATTCGAGTTGCTTCGAAGTCAAATGTTGATTCCATACCTTTTTTTTCCAAGCGGTGTTCTCATATCCCTATGTGGATACCAATCCTTCATGATAACTGAGAGATTATCATGCCAATTCTTTCCAACCGGTGTGTCCCTCTTCAAGTGGATCCGATCACTTCAACATTCGCAAGATCAATTATCAGTTCTTCTCAACGGTGTTTGCTTCATCCGTACCAAGTTGTCTTTGTTTTTCCCGCCCTCCCACCCTTTTCTTCAAGGATTCAGATTTCTCAATCAAGTATCCTTTTTATTCTTGTGAAGCCTCTCCATTCTTCTCCTTCATGTTCTTATCCGGTGATTTTTCCATGAAGATACTAACGGAGCTTCAAGTTCATCATTCGTCATTCTTTTCTTCTCCAGTGGATTCAATTCAAGCTTTCAGTGTTGATCGTATTCTTTTCCTCGTTTCAAGTGCTTTCTTATGCCGGTGTATCTCTTAATCATTCACCTCTCATTATTCATTTGTTCCGGAGTGATGAAGATATCTCAGAAGATTCAAGTTTCCATTCTCAATTCACTCAAGTTCTTTCGAGGATGTTATCTCATTCAAGCCATTTAACTCAACCGGTGCAATCTCCCTTTGAAGTAATCGTTCAACGGTGTTTCTTTTGAGTGGGCCCTAACCCACAGGTTTTTTTCCCAGGATCTTACCTGACTCTTTTAATTTTCCCGGAGTTACTCTCAAATTCTTTTCGAAGTTTGATGCAAGAATGAATTATCATCAGTAATATGTCTTTCTCCAAGATCTTTCAAATTCTTTTCATTATTGGTTCAACCTTTCCAATTCTCATTCCGGAATGCCTCAACAATTCATGGTGGTGCTTCTCGTCATCGTTCTCAGCATTTGAAGACCGAAGAAGAGTTTCTCGTAAATCTTGCCCCATTCTCTTCAAGATTCATTGTTATAGCTTGTTGCCATCCTCTCATATTTGTTTTCGATTGTGATAATTCTTTTCACCCATCCGGAGCATTTCAGGAATCTTTTCAGTTTGATTCTCCGGAGCCTTTCATCTCAGAATTATTCATTCTCAGCTTTCAGCTCTTGTTTTTCAAATCTTACCGATGGATCGTTCAAATACCCTCTAATCAATTCATGATCTCTTGTTCTCATGTATATAAATTCTGTCAAGTATCTTTATTCGTTTTTCTAATTCTTTCCGGTGTATTGTGCCTTTGCGACTTTCATTATCAATTCTTACGGTGGTTCGTTCAAAAGTTCTCTCTCTTTGGTATCATATCAATTCATTCGTGGTTTCCAAATCCTACCGGTGGTTCGTTGAAGACCTTCTCAAGTTTGCGCTATATCTATCTTAATCCCTTCTACGAGAATAAGTAGTATGCCAAATCCGTTGCTTGTCATCAATTTAATTGGTGAAGGATGCGCATAACATAATTCTTGTTCTTGTTTCATCCAAGTGATCTAGTTTCTTCTTTCCAGAGTTGTTCATCATGTCACATTTCTCAGTTCGAGATGCTTCATCTTTTTCATTTCCGGAGTTCCAAGTTTTCCGCATTATCTCGTCGCAAAGCTCCATCTAAATCATCGCGAGGCTTCACCTTGTGTTTTCAACTTCTCGTTATGTTTATCAACCTCTTTTTACTGGAGTTCTTCATGGAGGCTCTACATGATGGTTCATCAAGGATTTAATTCCTTCTCGAAGTGTTCATCGAGATTCTTTTCAGAGGAGCTCAAGTATTCTTTATCTTGCATTTTAAAGTGCAATCCTTTCAACCATATCATTCGAGGTGGTATTATGTCATTCTTGATAACTTGAGTTCACGTCTCATGATTAACATGTTGTCAAGAATGAGGTATATTAAATCCATCAATTTCTTCCTTGGAGTTATCTTGGATTAGATTTCACCTAAAGCCTTCCCTAAGGATTGTTGCTATTCGTGGTGCTTATCAATGATTCAAGTTCTCTCCTATCCTCTCGGCGAGAGAAGTTTTCATCTCTTCGTTGATCTCAAGCAAGCAGTTGTTTCCGTTAGTGGCGTTTATCACCTCATAATGTTGAGATGTTTCCATAAGTCCACTACAAGCTTGTGCTTCTCGTTGTTGATTTGCTAACAACTCCGTTCAATTCTTCTTTGCAAGGATGTTTTCCTAGTTCGTTTGTGGCAGAAGTTATCATTTTCTTCTCCATTCCTTATTCCAATGATCTATCTTCTATTTCTTCTTCCGGAGGCATTGTGATGTTGCTCTCTTCGACCCATCATCTTGTTTTGTCAAGATCATGTCCTTTTCCTTGCTAATCCATTTAACCGGGGTGTTGTATCATCTCTTCAAGTTCTTTTCATCTTATCAAATTTTGCCTCACTTCTCAACTGGAGTGCTGTCTGGAATCATTCTTACCCCTTGTGTCATTCGTTTAATTGTTCCGGAGGCAGTGTGTTGTTGATTTCATCAAGTATCCTCTCATCTTGTCTAGTTCTTGTTCAATTCCTTCCATTTACAGTCGGAGTGCTGTCAAAATTATTTCATTCTTTTTCCTTCTCTATCTTGTTTAACCGGAGTGTTGTCGTTATTGATCCTTATCATTCCTAGTACATCTCGTTTCTACCGGAGTGCTGTCCAAATTCTGTCATTCTTGTTCCTTGACTATCTCATTATACCGAGGTGCTCATATTCTTTTCGTTCGTGAAGCTCTTTTTTCCATGTCTTTCAACCTACAAGGTTCTCGAATGTTCCTTGTTCCTTTTTCTAACGAAGTGTTTTCAACTTTGTTAAATCTTCGTTGTATTCTTTTCTCGAAATTGTTCAACCTCTCAAGGTTCATGGTTTCACTCGTTTGCCAAAGAAGCAACTTAGCGTTACCTCTTCTCTTTCCTTCCGTTTCCCTCCGGTGCCATTCTAGATCTCGGGACGAGATCCTCTCGTAGTGGTGGAGTGTTGTAACGCCCCGGATGCAACTTTCCATATTCGTAACTCTAACTCGTGCCTTTTCCGGAGATGTGATATATTATTTCCTCCGTGGTTGGGGTTTTGTATTTTGTTTTGCATTTTGTTCATGTCATGCATCTCATCTCATAGCATCATGCGCATTGCATTTGCATATTTTCATAAAAACTCGTAGCCGTTCGCAGTTGCTCTTTCTCTCTTTGCCTCCGTTGACCTCTCTCAAACCACTTCGCGTGCGCGTCCGAAACTTACCCGAACCCGAACCGGTCTGTCGTTACCGTTGTGTCCGGATCATCCCCTAACGTCTACAAAACATCTCCGTTTTGTTAATTGGGCTCCCTAACTATTTTATTCGCGACCGTCCGATTACGATCGGAGGGACCCAAACGACCCCTACCCTAATCCCCTGCCTATATAGGTCCAACCCTAGGATCTAGGGATCCTGTCCAATCCTCTCCCTTGTCCCGTCGCGCCGCCGCCACTGTTCTCTCGGGATCCATCCCGAGCCAACCACCATCACCCTCAATCCCCTCAGCCTACCACCTCCTCTCCTCGATCCCCTCCCGAGCAGGTGCTCGCCCGAGCACCCCCGCAAGCAGCAGCAGCTCCCGCAGCTCCAGCGCTGCCCTCACCCTCGAGCTCCACCGGAGTCGCGCCGCGCCTCCCGCTCCCTCCTCGATCCAGATCGAGAGGAGATCGATCCCCAGCCTCCCCGTTCCCCTTGTCGCGAGGCAAGGAGAGGAGCTCCCTGCCGCCTCCCACCTCGTGCCGTCCCCGACATCCACCAGCAGCAGCAGCCGCCACCCCCCCTCTCTTCCCGAGGCCCGAGCAGGAGCGCTCGGCCTCGACTTCTCGCGCGGTCAGCCGCCTCGACGGCGACCTCCAGGACACCATGGCCGGCCTCTTCTTTTCTCCCGTCGCCCCTGCCTTCTTCTTTTCTCCCGTCGCCCCTGCCTCTGTCTCTCTCACTCTGTTTTGGACCAGGGAACCGCCGTCGCCCGAAGCTTCCTCGACTCCGTCGCCGACCAGATCCGCGGCTGCCCTGCGCCGCCTGGCCTTCCCCGCCTGCACCTCGACGCCTTAACCCCTGCTGCGTCGCCGCCCTGCTTCCATGTCCTGCCGTGGCCCCTGCTTGGCCCTGCTGCTGCCCGTTCCCCTGCTTCATGAACGAGACGGCAACGAAGCCGTTGACCGCGCTTGTGCGGGCCTGCCAGGCCTCCTCTTGCCTCGCCAAGGCCCAGCGCCAACCTCTGCTTCCCCGCGGCCTGCTGCTTCACTAACCGGGCCGAAGCCCATGGGTGAGGACGCGCCCAACCCGTTTGCCCCTGTGCACTGCTTGGGCCATTCAGTTTCGGCCCGTGTCTTGTTTTTTTTCCGTTCTGCGATTTTCCTAATTACCAGTGCACTGCATATTTACAGATTGGACCCTATACTTCATGCATATAATAACTCTTAATCCGTGCATCACATGTAAAAACTTAATATATGAAAGTTGCTTAGAATTTCATCTAGTTTCTTAATATGCAACTTTCATCCATGTTAAAAATGTTTAACTTGCTGTTTGCATTAATTTGTATAAATGCCATGTTAAAATGATTTAATTCATAACTATTTAACCGTAACTCGGATTTTAATAAATTATATATGTAAATGGGGTGGAAAAATGCCTAGTTTGACATGTTACACTTTATTTTCCTGTTTAACAACATTAAAAATTGTGTTTAGGTCAGATCAGTACCAAATTCAAAGTATGTATATGAGGATTTTCTGGAATTGTTGTTCGTTGTTTCCGGCCTCATTTAAACTTGCCTAAATAGATAGTTTTATTATGCTTCACATCTTGCCATGTTAATCAACATTTAACATTGTTGGGCACATAAACAAGAGAGAACTAAATAAATTGTTGTGGTGTTTCGTCAATATGCAACTCGTTGCATATTGAGCTCCACTTAATTTGTAGTGTTGTTTGTTGCATTTGCCATGCCATGAATCATTAAACCGGACATGCATCATGCTTGTTTGTGCATCATGCCATGTTTATGTGTTGGTTGTTTACTATGTTGTTTGTTTCTTTCCGGGTTGCTTCTCGCATTAGCTTTGGTTTCGTTCCAGAGTTGTGAGGATTCGTTCGACTTCGTCCGTTTGTCTTCTTCATGGACTCGTTCTTCTTCCTTGCGGGATCTCAGGCAAGATGACCATACCCTCGAAATCACTTCTATCTTTGCTTGCTAGTTGCTCGCTCTTTTGCTATGCCTATGCTGCGATACCTACCACTTGCTTATCATGCCTCCCATATTGTCGAACCTAGCCTCTAACCCACCTTGTCCTAGCAAACTGTTGTTTGGCTATGTTACCGCTTTGCTCAGCCCCTCTTATAGCGTTGTTAGTTGCAGGTGAAGATGAAGTTTGTTCCTTGTTGGAACATGGACTTGTTGTTCCTTGTTGGAACATGTTTATTGGTTGGGATATCACAATATCTCTTATATTATTAATGCATCTATATACTTGGTAAAGAGTGGAAGGCTCGGCCTTATGCCTGGTGTTTTGTTCCACTCTTGCCGCCCTAGTTTCCGTCATATCGGTGTTATGTTCCCGGATTTTGCGTCCCTAACGCGGTCGGGTGATTTATGGGACCCCCTTGACAGTTCGCTTTGAATAAGACTTTTCCAGCAAGGCCCAACCTTGGTTTTACCATTTGCCTACCACCTATCCCTTTTCCCTTGGGTCTGATCAACCCGAGGGTCATCTTTATTTAGCCCCCCCCCCCCCGGGCCAATGCTTGTCTAAGTGTTGGTCCGAACCGAGCAGCCTGCGGGGCCACCTCGTGGAAACCCGAGGTCTGGTTTTACTCGTAGCTTGAGTTATCCGGTGTTGCCCTAAGAACGAGATATGTGCAGCTCCTATTAGGATGTCGGCGCATCGGGCGGTTTTGCTGGACTTGTTTTATTACTGTCGAAATGTCTTGTAGTCGGGATTCCGAGACTGATCGGGTCTTCCCGGGGAGAAGGAATATCCTTCGTTGATCGCGAGAGCTTATCATGGGCTAAGTTGGGACACCCCTGCATGGTTTGAACTTTCGAAAGCCGTGCCCGCGGTTATGTGGCAGATGGGAATTTGTTAATGTCCGGTTGTAGAAAACCCGAAGTTGATCTTATTTAAAATACACCAACCGCGTGTGTAACCGTGACGGTCTCTTCTCGGCGGGGTCCGGGAAGTGAACACGGTTGTTGGAGTTATGTTTGACGTAAGTAGTTCAGGATCACTTATTTATCATAGTTGTTCGACCGTGCTTTGCCTTCTCTTCTCGCTCTCATTTGCGTATGTTAGCCACCATATATGCTTGTCGCTTGCTGCAGCTCCACCTCATACCTTTTACCCCTACCTATAAGCTTAAATAGTCTTGATCTCGCGGGTGTGAGATTGCTGAGTCCCCGTGACTCACCAGATACTTCCAAAACCAGTTTGCAGGTGCTGATGAAACCATGCGGGTGACGCACCCGAGCTCAAGAAGGAGCTTGATGAAGATCTTATCCTTTATGTTGTTTCGTCCTAGTCGATCAGTAGTGGAGCCCAGTTGGGGTCGATCAGGACCTTTGTCGCTTTTGGGGCGTAGTCGGGCCCTGATTGTAACTATATGATGTAATGTTTTATTCATGTATGGTGTGAAGTGGCGATTGTAAGCCAACTATGTTTCTTTTCCCCTTATGTATTACATGGGTTGTGTGAAGATTACCTCACTTGCGACATTGCTTCCAATGCGGTTATGCCTCTAAGTCGTGCTTCGACACGTGGGAGATATAGCCGCATCGAGGGCGTTACAGCGCCGGAGCCAGCAGCTTCTCTAAGAGAGCTGGGGCTGGGTCTTCGGGCAGAGGAGCCGGACAGTTGATTGGTCCGGCTATCTTCAGCCACGCCTGTCAAAGGCAAAGGGAGTTTTTAGATCCCACATAGAGTTAATCTATGTAGAAAAGCTTAATGAACCCGTGAAAGGTATAAATAGCCTACCTCGCCAGCGTTGCGCTGCGAGCTGTATCCGCGGTCCTCGGAAGCGGATGTGGGGCACTCGGCGCCTTTGGTTTGCACCTTCCAGACGTCTTCATACGTCGTGTCGAAGAGCCTATTGAGGGTTTGGTGCTGCGCCGGGTCGAATTCCCACAAAGTGAACTCCCGTTCTTGGCACGGGAGGATCCGGCGAACGAACATGACCTGGATGATGTTGACATGCCGGATGGGCTTGTTCATCAGGGACCGGATGCAAGTTTGCAGTCCGGTCACTTCTTCTTCGTTGCCCCACAATAGGCCCGTCTCTTTCCAGGACATGAGCCGCGTGGGGGGTCCGGATCGGAACTCAGGGGCCGCGACCCATTTCGAGTCGCGTGGCTCGGTGATGTAAAACCACCCTGCCTGCCACCCCTTTAAGGACTCCACAAAGGAGCCATCGAACCAGAGTGCGTTGGCCATTTTGCCGGCCATAGCACCTCCGCACTCTGCTGGGTGCCGGACACCACCTTGGGCTTAACGTTGAAGGTCTGGAGCCAGAGGCCGAAGTGGGGGCGAATGCGGAGAAAGGCCTCACACACGATGATAAACGCCGAGATATTGAGGATAAAGTTCGGGGCCAGATCGTGGAAGTCCAGGCCGTAGTAGAACATGAGCCCCCAGACAAAAGGGTGAAGTGGAAAACCCAGTCCGCGGAGGAAATGGGGGAGAAAAACTACCCTCTCATGGGGCCTTGGGGTGGGAAGAAGCTGCCCCGCCTCGGGAAGCCGATGCGGGATGTCCTTGGACAGATATCCGGCCTTCCTAAGCTTTTTGATTTGACCCTCCGTAACGGAGGAAGCCATCCACTTGCCACCCGCTCCGGACATCGCTGGAGCAGGTTGGGGAAGAAAGAGCGAACTTGGGCGTTGGAGCTTGAGTGCGCAGGAGATGGATGGGCAAAGGAGGAAGAAGGCGTAGGTGAAAGAGGTGGATCTTTATCCCCTTAAATAGGCTGATGTCGTTATGCGTCCCCACCTACCTAATAAAACTCGCTTGCCGCTCACACGCCGTGGTAAATGGCGCAGTTGGGTTACCCACGTCCGCATTAATGAGAATCCCGTTAAAAGGGGCACACGGTCTCTGCTTCGACAAGACGTGCCAAGAAAACCGCCTCGTTGAACGTGCTGCGGTGGAACAACAAAAAATAATCCATACAGAAGGCTTGGTCGCAGTGTTATGACGCACTGCGGAATACGTCAGCAGATTTGATTTGTGTTTATATTATTCTCTATATGGCAATACGTGGAAACTTGTTTTGCAGAGTCGGACACTATTTTTTGGTGTTTATTATCTTCTTGAAGAATTTGGAGGAGGAACCCGCCTTGCAATGCCGAAGACAATTTGCGCGCCGGACTCGTCGTCATTGAAGCCTGGTTCAGGGGCTACTGAGGGAGTCCTGGATTAGGGGGTGTTCGGATAGCCGAACTATATCTTCAGCCGGACTCCAGGACTATGAAGATACAAGATTGAAGACTTCCTCTCGTGTCCGGAAGGTTCTTTCCTTGGCGTGGAAGGCAAGCTAGGCGTGCGGATATTCAAGATCTCCTACCAATGTAACCGACTCTGTGTAACCCTAACCCTATCCGGTGCCTATATAAACCGGAGGGTTGTAGTCCGTAGGACGAACACATCATAACCATCATCATACCCATAGGCTAGCTTCTAGGGTTTAGCCTCCTTGATCTTGTGGTAGATCTACTCTTGTACTACCCATATCATCAATATTAATCTAGCAGGAGTAGGGTTTTACCTCCATCGAGAGGGCCCGAACCTGGGTAAAATAAAGTGTCCCTTGTCTCCTGTTACCATCCGACCTTGACGCACAGATCGGGACCCCCTACCCGAGATCCGCCGGTTTTGACACCGACATTGGTGCTTTCATTGAGAGTTCCTCTGTGTCGTCGCCTTTAGGCCCGATGGCTCCTTTGATCATCAACAACGATGAGGTCCAGGGTGAGACTTTTCTCCCCGAACAGATCTTCGTCTTCGGCGGCTTCGCTCTGTGGGCCAACTCGCTTGGTCATCTCGAGCAGATCGAGAGCTACGCCCCTGGCCATCAAGTCAGGTTTGGAAGCCTAAACTACACGGAAGATATCCGCGGAGACTTGATCTTCGACGGATTCGAGCCACAGCCAAGCGCGCCGCACTATCTCGAGGGGCATGATATAGCTCTGCCTCCGAACAGTGTCCTGGAGGCCGCATACGCTCCGGCCCCGATCCTCGATTCGGAGCCCGCTGCGTTCTTTGAAGTTGAACGGTTGGACGTCACCTCGGGGGCTGCGATCTTAAAGGCCATTGAGCCGAACGCGAGCCCTGCGCTCCGCACGGCCTGTGACTCCAAGGAGCCGGACTCTTCTCCGAACTTCGGGTCGTCCGTGCCCCCGCCGATCGAATCAGATTGGGCGCCTGTAATGGAGTTCACCGCCGCGGACATCTTTCAGTATTCACCTTTTGGTGATATTTTGAATTCTCTCTCAAGTCTCTCTCTTTGTCAGGAGAGCCCGGGCCGAACTATGGCCTGCGAGGTTGGGATTCGCACGACGAAGAAATTCAAAGCCCACCCACCGCCCACTTAATAGCCATTGTCGATGATATATCCGACATGCTCGACTTCGGCTCTGAAGACTTCGACGGTATGGACGACGAAGGAGGAGACGAGCAAGAACCACCACCTATAGGGCGCTGGACCGCCACCTCGTCATACGACATATACATGGTGGATGCTCCAAAAGATGGAGATGGCGATGGAACAGCGAAGGATGGCACTTCAAAAAAGCCTCCAAAACGCCGACGTCAGCGGCGCCGCTCCAAATCCCGCCACAGCAGAAACGGTGATTCCGGCACGGGAGATAATACTACCCCGGACAGCGCCGAAGAACACCAAAACCAGCAGGATTCGGCACAGGAAGATGGAGAAGACCGCCCTCATGAGAGAGCGGCAGAGCGAGAGGTCGAGGACGATAACTACATGCCTCCCTCCGAAGACGAGGCAAGCCTCGGCGATGATGAATTCATCGTACCATCAGAACCCGCCGAACAAGAGCGCTTTCAACGCAGACTTTTAGCCACGGCGAACAGCCTAAAGAAAAAGCAGCAACAACTTAGAGCTGATCAAGATTTGCTAGCTGACAGATGGACTGAAGTCCTTGTGGCCGAAGAGCATGAGCTCGGACGCCCCTCCAAAAACTATCCTAAGCGCAGGCCGCTACCCCAATCAGAGGAGGAAGCCCAAGACATGGCAGATCGGCCACCTCGCGGCCGCGACAGAGAAGCCTGTCGAACATCCAAACAAGCCATGCCCCGCAACCGCTTTACCAAGGCACGGGAACATGAACCAGACCTGCGAGACGTCCTGGAGGACAAAGCAAGGCAAACAAGATCGATCTATGGATCGCGCGGACGCCCGACGGCACGTGATAGTTTTCACTCCGGACACAATAAATCCGGCCGGGTCGAACACAACAGGCACAGCTCCTCCGAACTGCGTCAAGACATAGCCCAGTACAGGGGCGCCGCACACCCACTATGCTTCACAGACGAAGTAATGGATCATAGAATCCCAGAGGGTTTTAAACCCGTCAACATCGAGTCGTACGATGGTACGACAGATCCGGCAGTATGGATTGAGGACTATCTCCTCCACATCCACATGGAACGTGGCGATGATTTGCACGCCATCAAATATTTACCCCTTAAACTTAAGGGACCAGCGCGGCACTGGCTTAACAGCCTCCCCGCAGATTTGATCGGCTCTTGGGAGGACCTGGAGGCCGCATTCCTCGACAACTTCCAGGGGACCTATGTACGACCACCGGATGCCGACGACCTAAGCCACATAATCCAGCAGCCAGAAGAATCGGCCAGGCAATTCTGGACACGGTTCCTAACAAAAAAAATCAGATAGTCGATTGTCCGGATGCAGAGGCCTTAGCAGCCTTCAAGCATAACATCCGTGACGAGTGGCTTGCCCGGCACCTGGGACAGGAAAAGCCGAAATCCATGGCAGCCCTCACGACACTCATGACCCGCTTTTGCACGGGTGAAGATAGCTGGCTAGCTCGCAGCAACAACTTATCGAAGAAGCAAGGTAATTCAGATACCAAGGACAAAAGTGGCAGGTCGCGACGGAATAAACAGAAACGCCGCGTCAGCAGCGACAGCAATGAAGATACGGCAGTAAACGCCGAATTCAGAGGCCATAAATCCGGTCAGCGGAAAAAGCCATTCAAAAAGAATACCCAGGGCCCGTCCAGTTTGGACTGAATACTCGACCGCTCGTGCCAGATTCACGGCACCCCCGAAAGGCCAGCCAATCACACCAACAGGGATTGTTGGGTGTTCAAGCAGGCAGGCAAGTTAAGAGCCGAAAACAAAAACAAGGGGCTACACAGCGATGACGAAGAGGAGCCCAGGCCGCCGAACAACAACGGACAGAAGGGGTTTCCCCCACAAGTGCGGATGGTGAACATGATATACGCGACTCATATTCCCAAGCGGGAGAGGAAGCGTGCGCTACAGGACGTATACGCGATGGAGCCAGTCGCCCCAAAGTTCAACCCATGGTCCTCTTGCCCGATCACCTTCGATCGAAGGGACCACCCCACTAGCATCCGTCACGGTGGTTTCGCCGCATTGGTTCTTGACCCAATCGTTGACGGATTTCACCTTACAAGAGTCCTCATGGACGGCGGCAGTAGCCTGAACCTGCTCTACCAGGATATAGTGCGGAAAATGAGCATAGATCCATCAAGGATCAAGCCCACAAGGACGACCTTTAAAGGCGTCATCCCAGGTGTAGAGGCCAATTGCATAGGCTCCATAACACTTGATGTGGTCTTCGGATCTCCGGACAACTTCCGAAGCGAAGAGTTAATCTTCGACATAGTTCCGTTCCGCAGTGGCTATCATGCTCTGCTTGGACGAACCGCATTCGCTAAATTCAATGCGGTGCCGCACTACGCATATCTCAAGCTCAAGATGCCAGGCCCTCGAGGTGTAATCACGGTCAGCGGAAACACCGAACGCCCATCCGTACGGAGGAACACACGGCGGCCCTCGCAGCAGAGGTACAAAGCAACCTGTTAAGGCAGCTCTCAAATCCGGCCGCTACAAAGCAGGACAAAGCAAAACGCGCCCGGAGTAACCCGCAGCAAGACCAACTGGCGCGTTCAGAGCACGCGTAGCAATACGGCCCCAACCCCAGCCATCGCTACATAGCGGAGCTAGTACCTCGAGTACATAATTACGCCCTTACAATTCCATGGGCATAGGGGAAGGGGCAGATAAAACGGCATGCCAACAATACGGCGTCAAACGTACTAGGGGCTGCCGGGTTCTTCTTTTCTTTCAGGACTCCATACTCTGTATACAGTGTTCGGCCTCGCTGCCGCACAGACGATACAGGACCCAGGAAAGCAGACAATACAACGCCGCATCATGGAACTCTCAGGTGGTCTCTATTTCGAGCGATATATCTGTTTCTAAATTCCGCGGCCTGCGCCTGGTCAGGACATGTTAAATAGTCTAAATTTTTTTGCACTACTTGTATCGTTCGGCTTGAATAAACAGCCCCCTCATAAATAATGCATAGCTTTTCGTCTATTTTTTGCATTATCTTCTTTTAATATAGATATGTTTACTCAAATAACATGATCGCACCCGTACACCATGGTACGGCAAACCACGCCAGGGGCTTTATTACCCTTCTATCTGGTGTGAGAAGTCCGTCCACTTTCACAAGTGCGGCACCCCGAACTTATAGCATTATATGCATCGGCTCCGAGTCATGATTTTGGTCATATGTTGGGTTTGCCCGGCTCCTATGTTTTGGTGCCTTACGTTCCGCTCTATCGGCTAAGGTAGCACTAGGAGAACCACTGCGATTGTGCCCCAGATCAGGTGGGTGAGCACCTCAGTGGAGAAAGCTAAAACAGACTGTCATGATAAGGCGCGAGACCGGTCGCTGTTCGAGAGGTTTTTCGAGTCCCTAAAGGCTTATGCCGCTTCGAGCGGAGAGCTGGTTAAGTCCGGCTAAAGGCGTGGATAGTGCCCCGAATTCGGCCTTCCGAACTAGGGGCTTTGCCGAAATTTAAAATTATAACGTTCTATGGCTAAGTGAGAGTGTTCAAGCATTATAGTCCGATTGCCTGGTTCGCTGTGCTGAGCGCCTCCCTCGAAGGACCCAACTATGGGAACAAGAGCCCTCAGGTTTATCCCGAACACCCCAGCACTAGTTGCATGGGGGCAGAAGCCGACGACTCGCCATCTCTCAGTTGTTGATAAACGGCCGCACAGAAAATAATATTTTAAATTCAGAAAGCATTGCTTAAGCGCATATGAACAAGTTTTCAGCGCACAGGATACAAACGAGCGAGTTCATTGAAATATTACATCTTTGGCACACTCATCCGCGACAAGGCGAGCTCCAGCAAGAACTTCCTTGTAGTAGTTCTCGGGCTTGCGATGCTCCTTCCCCTGCGGTGGCCCGTCCTTCACCAGCTTCTCTCCGTCCAGCTTGCCCCAGTGTACCCTTACATGGGCAAGGGCCCTCCGGGCACCTTCTATGCAGACGGAGCGCTTGATGACCTCAAGCCGTGGACAGGCCTCCACCAGCCGCCGCACCAGCCCGAAGTAGCTCCCAGGCAGGGCCTCTCCAGGCCACAGCCGAACTAGTAAGCCCTTCATGGCCTGTTCGGCCGCCTTGTGGAGCTCGGCCAGCTGCTTCAGCTGATCGCTTAAGGGCACATGGTGTCCGGCCTCAGAATACTGAGACCAGAACACACTCTCCGTCGAGCTGTCCTCTTCAGCTCAGTAGAATGCGGCGGCGACGGATGCGCTGCGGGGAAGATCGAAGAACGCCCCTGGAGAACTCCGGATTCGGGTAAGTAATAGGTATTTCACCTTTATATTCCTACTTTGCATTAAGAATGCCTTACCCGCTGCTATCTTTTTCACATCCTCCAACTCTTGGAGGGCCTTTCGGGCTTCGGCCTTGGCACTCTTGGTGGTCTCAACAGCCGACGCGAGCTCGGATGCTTGCATTTTTGCCTCAAGCTCCAAACCCTCATGTTTCTTCATGAGAGCTTGCAGCTCTTGCTACACCTCGCCGACTTGGACCCCAAGCTTTTCTCGCTCGGCGCGCTCCTCGGCCGCTTTCTTCTCGGCCTCAGCCAGCGCCTGCTTCAGGGTTGCCACCTCGGTTGTGGCCCCTACAATAAGCAGTACAATCCTGTTATTTCTTTTTGCAATCAAGCCTCTCTATAGGCACCTTTTTTCTTCTAAGGGGTATTTCTTACCTTCCTTTTCCATGAGCTGCCTTTTGGCAAGGCCGAGCTCTTGCTCGGACCGCTCGAGGTCCTTTTTCAGGACTTCCACCTGTGCAGTCAGTGCGGCGGTGGACAGCAGGGAAGCCTGCATACGCATAGTAGACTTTTTATTAGACTCCTGCGAAAATTGTTGGATCCTCTATTCGGCTTTTCTTTCCGAACACCGAACAGAGCATCAGAGGCTACTATCTATGCGGTAATGAATTTAGCATATTTTTTGCTTACCTGGAAGCCTGTTAGAAGGCTAGCGCAAGCTTCATTCAGTCCGCTCTTGGCGGACTGAACCCTTTGGACCACCGCACTCATAACAGTACGGTGCTCCTCGTCGATGGTGGCGCCTTCAAGCGCCTCCAACACACTATCCGGCGCCTCTGGTTGGACAGAGGTCGCCGGTTCAAACGGCTTACTCCTCTTGGAAGGAGTTCGCCCACCGCGAGCCAGGACGGTTGAGTCAGGCGCGGTGTCCGGCACAAAGCCGGACTGGGAGCCCTGGGGGGTTTCATCCCCTTTACTCCTGGGGTCCAGAGGATTGCCTTGCGGCTCCTCCAGGACCACCTCCTCCTGCCCTATTCGGCGGGACGCCGCTTCGGCGTCGTCCGCCCCGCTGGGGGAGACTGCGGGCGGGACAGAGTTCATGTCCGACGAATCCAGGGAGCCGCCCGATGAATCATCGAGTGCGGCTCGGGGCGGGCTGCGCAAATAGCATTCGACATTAGAGTAAGCTGCACACTTGAAGATACTATGAGTCATTCTGGTATGTGAATACTTACGATGTCGTCGGACGCTTGGTTCTGTCCGGCCACTCCTTTCCGCCCTCTTCGGCGTTGGGGGAGCAGTCCGGCGGAGGGGTCTTCCTTTTCCTCGACCCCTCGGCCTCCCCTGTTGGGGCGGCCTTCTTCTTTTTTGCTCCCCTCGCTGGAGGGGGAGAGCTTCCTTGTTCCTCCTCCTCGTTTTCACGAGAGGAGGGCGTCGCATACTCGCCAGATGACGAGCTCGACACCACCACATTACGGGCACTCTTTCGAGTCCCGGTGGTCTTCTTCTTTTTGGCCTTCTTCTCCGGCACCACATAGGGCGCCTGTAACGCCCCGGATGCAACTTTCCATATTCATAACTCTAACTCGTGCCTTTTCCGGAGATGTGATATATTATTTCCTCCGTGGTTGGGGTTTTGTATTTTGTTTTGCATTTTGTTCATGTCATGCATCTCATCTCATAGCATCATGCGCATTGCATTTGCATATTTTCATAAAAACTCGTAGCCGTTCGCAGTTGCTCTTTCTCTCTTTGCCTCCGTTGACCTCTCTCAAACCACTTCGCGTGCGCGTCCGAAACTTACCCGAACCCGAACCGGTCTGTCGTTACCGTTGTGTCCGGATCATCCCCTAACGTCTACAAAACATCTCCGTTTTGTTAATTGGGCTCCCTAACTATTTTATTCGCGACCGTCCGATTACGATCGGAGGGACCCAAACGACCCCTACCCTAATCCCCTGCCTATATAGGTCCAACCCTAGGATCTAGGGATCCTGTCCAATCCTCTCCCTTGTCCCGTCGCGCCGCCGCCACTGTTCTCTCGGGATCCATCCTGAGCCAACCACCATCTCCCTCAATCCCCTCAGCCTACCACCTCCTCTCCTCGATCCCCTCCCGAGCAGGTGCTCGCCCGAGCACCCCCGCAAGCAGCAGCAGCTCCCGCAGCTCTAGCGCCGCCCTCACCCTCGAGCTCCACCGGAGTCGCTCCGCGCCTCCCGCTCCCTCCTCGATCCAGATCGAGAGGAGATCGATCCCCAGCCTCCCCGTTCCCCTCGTCGCGAGGCAGGGAGAGGAGCTCCCTGCCGCCTCCCACCTCATGCCGTCCCCGACATCCACCAGCAGCAGCAGCCACCACCCCCCCCCCCTCTCTTCCCGAGGCCCGAGCAGGAGCGCTCGGCCTCGACTTCTCGCGCGGTCAGCCGCCTCGACGACGACCTCCAGGACACCATGGCCGGCCTCTTCTTTTCTCCCGTCGCCCCTGCCTTCTTCTTTTCTCCCGTCGCCCCTGCCTCTGTCTCTCTCACTCTGTTTTGGACCAGGGAACCGCCATCGCCCGAAGCTTCCTCGACTCCGTCGCCGACCAGATCCGCGGCTGCCCTGCGCCGCCTGGCCTTCCACGCCTGCACCTCGACGCCTTAACCCCTGCTGCGCCGCCGCCCTGCTTCGATGTCCCGTCGTGGCCCCTGCTTGGCCCTGCTGCTGCCCGTTCCCCTGCTTCATGAACGAGACGGCAACGAAGCCGTTGACCGCGCTTGTGCGGGCCTGCCAGGCCTCCTCTTGCCTCGCCAAGGCCCAGCGCCAACCTCTGCTTCCCCGCGGCCTGCTGCTTCACTAACCGGGCCGAAGCCCATGGGTGAGGACGCGCCCAACCCGTTTGCCCCTGTGCACTGCTTGGGCCATTCAGTTTCGGCCCGTGTCTTGTTTTTTCTCGTTCTGCGGTTTTCCTAATTACCAGTGCACTGCATATTTACAGATTGGACCCTATACTTCATGCATATAATAACTCTTAATCCGTGCATCACATGTAAAAACTTAATATATGAAAGTTGCTTAGAATTTCATCTAGTTTCTTAATATGCAACTTTCATCCATGTTAAAAATGTTTAACTTGCTGTTTGCATTAATTTGTATAAATGCCATGTTAAAATGATTTAATTCATAACTATTTAACCGTAACTCGGATTTTAATAAATTATATATGTAAATGGGGTGGAAAATGCCTAGTTTGACATGTTACACTTTATTTTCCTGTTTAACAACATTAAAAATTGTGTTTAGGTCAGATCAGTACCAAATTCAAAGTATGTATATGAGGATTTTCTGGAATTGTTGTTCGTTGTTTCCGGCCTCATTTAAACTTGCCTAAATAGGTAGTTTTATTATGCTTCACATCTTGCCATGTTAATCAACATTTAACATTGTTGGGCACATAAACAAGAGAGAACTAAATAAATTGTTGTGGTGTTTCGTCAATATGCAACTCGTTGCATATTGAGCTCCACTTAATTTGTAGTGTTGTTTGTTGCATTTGCCATGCCATGAATCATTAAACCGGACATGCATCATGCTTGTTTGTGCATCATGCCATGTTTATGTGTTGGTTGTTTACTATGTTGTTTGTTTCTTTCCGGGTTGCTTCTCGCGTTAGCTTTGGTTTCGTTCCGGAGTTGTGAGGATTCGTTCGACTTCATCCGTTTGTCTTCTTCATGGACTCGTTCTTCTTCCTTGCAGGATCTCAGGCAAGATGACCATACCCTAGAAATCACTTCTATCTTTGCTTGCTAGTTGCTCGCTCTTTTGCTATGCCTATGCTGCGATACCTACCACTTGCTTATCATGCCTCCCATATTGTCGAACCTAGCCTCTAACCCACCTTGTCCTAGCAAACCGTTGTTTGGCTATGTTACCGCTTTGCTCAGCCCCTCTTATAGTGTTGTTAGTTGCAGGTGAAGATGAAGTTTGTTCCTTGTTGGAACATGGACTTGTTGTTCCTTATTGGAACACGTTTATTGGTTGGGATATCACAATATCTCTTATATTATTAATGCATCTATATACTTGGTAAAGGGTGGAAGGCTCGGCCTTATGCCTGGTGTTTTGTTCCACTCTTGCCGCCCTAGTTTCCGTCATATCGGTGTTATGTTCCCGGATTTTGCGTCCCTAACGCGGTCGGGTGATTTATGGGACCCCCTTGACAGTTCGCTTTGAATAAGACTTTTCCAGCAAGGCCCAACCTTGGTTTTACCATTTGCCTACCACCTATCCCTTTTCCCTTGGGTCTGATCAACCCGAGGGTCATCTTTATTTAGCCCCCCCCCCCCGGGCCAATGCTTGTCTAAGTGTTGGTCCGAACCGAGCAGCCTGCGGAGCCACCTCGTGGAAACCCGAGGTCTGGTTTTACTCGTAGCTTGACTTATCCGGTGTTGCCCTGAGAACGAGATATGTGCAGCTCCTATTAGGATGTCGGCGCATCGGGCGGTTTTGCTGGACTTGTTTTATTACTGTCGAAATGTCTTGTAGCCGGGATTCCGAGACTGATCGGGTCTTCCCGGGGAGAAGGAATATCCTTCGTTGATCGCGAGAGCTTATCATGGGCTAAGTTGGGACACCCCTGCAGGGTTTGAACTTTCGAAAGCCGTGCCCGCGGTTATGTGGCAGATGGGAATTTGTTAATGTCCGGTTGTAGAAAACCCGAAGTTGATCTTATTTAAAATACACCAACCGCGTGTGTAACCGTGATGGTCTCTTCTCGACGGGGTCCGGGAAGTGAACATGGTTGTTGGAGTTATGTTTGACGTAAGTAGTTCAGGATCACTTATTGATCATAGTTGTTCGACCATGCTTTTCCTTCTCTTCTCGCTCTCATTTGCGTATGTTAGCCACCATATATGCTAGTCGCTTGCTGCAGCTCCACCTCATACCTTTTACCCCTACCTATAAGCTTAAATAGTCTTGATCTCGCGGGTGTGAGATTGCTGAGTCCCCGTGACTCACCAGATACTTCCAAAACCAGTTTGCAGGTGCCGATGAAACCATGCAGGTGACGCACCCGAGCTCAAGGAGGAGCTTGATGAAGATCTTATCCTTTATGTTGTTTCGTCCTAGTCGATCAGTAGTGGAGCCCAGTTGGGGTCGATTAGGACCTTTGTCGCTTTTGGGGTTTCTTCTTTTATTTTGGCTCCGTAGTCGGGCCCTGATTGTAACTGTATGATGTAATGTTTTATTCATGTATGGTGTGAAGTGGCGATTGTAAGCCAACTATGTTTCTTTTCCCCTTATGTATTACATGGGTTGTGTGAAGATTACCTCACTTGCGACATTGCTTCCAATGCGGTTATGCCTCTAAGTCGTGCTTTGGCACGTGGGAGATATAGCCGCATCGAGGGCGTTACAAGTTGGTATCAGAGCCTTCCCCGACCTTAGGAGCCCCACTGATTGATCGTTTTTAGCGGCCGAGTTGTGTCTAGAAAAATGTTTTGAGTCATTTAGGAATTATATATCGGAGAGTTTAGGAATTCTTTTTACTCCCCAGTCTCCTCATCGCTCTGGTAAGGCATCCTGACGTAGAGTTTTGACTCTTCTCTTCTCAAATTTCACTAATTTTTTTTAGGATCACGCGGGTATCTTAGAATCGTTTCGATGGTTTTATGATGACAACATTGTCTTGGTTGCCTCCCGTCAGCAGGGGTTTTATTGGAGGTGTCCCGGGGAGTTGAGCTCCGAGGTGTTGTCGTCATAATTTTATCGTTGCAGTTCTGGAATACCTGACATTAGTACGCCGACATCGAAAAACTCTTTTGTACAGTTGTTGGTGAGATAACCCTGATAGCCCAGTACTGAGGCGAGTGCGGGAGTATTGCCATGACTCGTATAACGGATGCTTTTTGAAGGTTGAGGTAGATGATTTCCGAAGGTTTCTTGGTTATGTGTTGAAGGATGGATACAGCTGGATCTAGGTATTGTTAGTTTGGGTGATATATTTTGTGTCCCCTGTATCCCCAACACCTGATTGCATAACCAGAAAGTTTCGGGAGTTTATGAGTGGGAATTCAAGTATCTCGTAGGATATCTTTCCAACAGACACATGATACGATATGGGATCTTTCATATGTTTTTTCCGGCTTATTCTGCAAGCCAATCCTTGTTTTGTTTTATTTGTGGTATTCGAGTTGCTTCGAAGTCAAATGTTGATTCCATACCTTTTTTTTCCAAGCGGTGTTCTCATATCCCTATGTGGATACCAATCCTTCATGATAACTGAGAGATTATCATGCCAATTCTTTCCAACCGGTGTGTCCCTCTTCAAGTGGATCCGATCACTTCAACATTCGCAAGATCAATTATCAGTTCTTCTCAACGGTGTTTGCTTCATCCGTACCAAGTTGTCTTTGTTTTTCCCGCCCTCCCACCCTTTTCTTCAAGGATTCAGATTTCTCAATCAAGTATCCTTTTTATTCTTGTGAAGCCTCTCCATTCTTCTCCTTCATGTTCTTATCCGGTGATTTTTCCATGAAGATACTAACGGAGCTTCAAGTTCATCATTCGTCATTCTTTTCTTCTCCAGTGGATTCAATTCAAGCTTTCAGTGTTGATCGTATTCTTTTCCTCGTTTCAAGTGCTTTCTTATGCCGGTGTATCTCTTAATCATTCACCTCTCATTATTCATTTGTTCCGGAGTGATGAAGATATCTCAGAAGATTCAAGTTTCCATTCTCAATTCACTCAAGTTCTTTCGAGGATGTTATCTCATTCAAGCCATTTAACTCAACCGGTGCAATCTCCCTTTGAAGTAATCGTTCAACGGTGTTTCTTTTGAGTGGGCCCTAACCCACAGGTTTTTTTCCCAGGATCTTACCTGACTCTTTTAATTTTCCCGGAGTTACTCTCAAATTCTTTTCGAAGTTTGATGCAAGAATGAATTATCATCAGTAATATGTCTTTCTCCAAGATCTTTCAAATTCTTTTCATTATTGGTTCAACCTTTCCAATTCTCATTCCGGAATGCCTCAACAATTCATGGTGGTGCTTCTCGTCATCGTTCTCAGCATTTGAAGACCGAAGAAGAGTTTCTCGTAAATCTTGCCCCATTCTCTTCAAGATTCATTGTTATAGCTTGTTGCCATCCTCTCATATTTGTTTTCGATTGTGATAATTCTTTTCACCCATCCGGAGCATTTCAGGAATCTTTTCAGTTTGATTCTCCGGAGCCTTTCATCTCAGAATTATTCATTCTCAGCTTTCAGCTCTTGTTTTTCAAATCTTACCGATGGATCGTTCAAATACCCTCTAATCAATTCATGATCTCTTGTTCTCATGTATATAAATTCTGTCAAGTATCTTTATTCGTTTTTCTAATTCTTTCCGGTGTATTGTGCCTTTGCGACTTTCATTATCAATTCTTACGGTGGTTCGTTCAAAAGTTCTCTCTCTTTGGTATCATATCAATTCATTCGTGGTTTCCAAATCCTACCGGTGGTTCGTTGAAGACCTTCTCAAGTTTGCGCTATATCTATCTTAATCCCTTCTACGAGAATAAGTAGTATGCCAAATCCGTTGCTTGTCATCAATTTAATTGGTGAAGGATGCGCATAACATAATTCTTGTTCTTGTTTCATCCAAGTGATCTAGTTTCTTCTTTCCAGAGTTGTTCATCATGTCACATTTCTCAGTTCGAGATGCTTCATCTTTTTCATTTCCGGAGTTCCAAGTTTTCCGCATTATCTCGTCGCAAAGCTCCATCTAAATCATCGCGAGGCTTCACCTTGTGTTTTCAACTTCTCGTTATGTTTATCAACCTCTTTTTACCGGAGTTCTTCATGGAGGCTCTACATGATGGTTCATCAAGGATTTAATTCCTTCTCGAAGTGTTCATCGAGATTCTTTTCATAGGAGCTCAAGTATTCTTTATCTTGCATTTTAAAGTGCAATCCTTTCAACCATATCATTCGAGGTGGTATTATGTCATTCTTGATAACTTGAGTTCACGTCTCATATTAACATGTTGTCAAGAATGAGGTATATTAAATCCATCAATTTCTTCCTTGGAGTTATCTTGGATTAGATTTCACCTAAAGCCTTCCCTAAGGATTGTTGCTATTCGTGGTGCTTATCAATGATTCAAGTTCTCTCCTATCCTCTCGGCGAGAGAAGTTTTCATCTCTTCGTTGATCTCAAGCAAGCAGTTGTTTCCGTTAGTGGCGTTTATCACCTCATAATGTTGAGATGTTTCCATAAGTCCACTACAAGCTTGTGCTTCTCGTTGTTGATTTGCTAACAACTCCGTTCAATTCTTCTTTGCAAGGATGTTTTCCTAGTTCGTTTGTGGCAGAAGTTATCATTTTCTTCTCCATTCCTTATTCCAATGATCTATCTTCTATTTCTTCTTCCGGAGGCATTGTGATGTTGCTCTCTTCGACCCATCATCTTGTTTTGTCAAGATCATGTCCTTTTCCTTGCTAATCCATTTAACCGGGGTGTTGTATCATCTCTTCAAGTTCTTTTCATCTTATCAAATTTTGCCTCACTTCTCAACTGGAGTGCTGTCTGGAATCATTCTTACCCCTTGTGTCATTCGTTTAATTGTTCCGGAGGCAGTGTGTTGTTGATTTCATCAAGTATCCTCTCATCTTGTCTAGTTCTTGTTCAATTCCTTCCATTTACAGTCGGAGTGCTGTCAAAATTATTTCATTCTTTTTCCTTCTCTATCTTGTTTAACCGGAGTGTTGTCGTTATTGATCCTTATCATTCCTAGTACATCTCGTTTCTACCGGAGTGCTGTCCAAATTCTGTCATTCTTGTTCCTTGACTATCTCATTATACCGAGGTGCTCATATTCTTTTCGTTCGTGAAGCTCTTTTTTCCATGTCTTTCAACCTACAAGGTTCTCGAATGTTCCTTGTTCCTTTTTCTAACGAAGTGTTTTCAACTTTGTTAAATCTTCGTTGTATTCTTTTCTCGAAATTGTTCAACCTCTCAAGGTTCATGGTTTCACTCGTTTGCCAAAGAAGCAACTTAGCGTTACCTCTTCTCTTTCCTTCCGTTTCCCTCCGGTGCCATTCTAGATCTCGGGACGAGATCCTCTCGTAGTGGTGGAGTGTTGTAACGCCCCGGATGCAACTTTCCATATTCGTAACTCTAACTCGTGCCTTTTCCGGAGATGTGATATATTATTTCCTCCGTGGTTGGGGTTTTGTATTTTGTTTTGCATTTTGTTCATGTCATGCATCTCATCTCATAGCATCATGCGCATTGCATTTGCATATTTTCATAAAAACTCGTAGCCGTTCGCAGTTGCTCTTTCTCTCTTTGCCTCCGTTGACCTCTCTCAAACCACTTCGCGTGCGCGTCCGAAACTTACCCGAACCCGAACCGGTCTGTCGTTACCGTTGTGTCCGGATCATCCCCTAACGTCTACAAAACATCTCCGTTTTGTTAATTGGGCTCCCTAACTATTTTATTCGCGACCGTCCGATTACGATCGGAGGGACCCAAACGACCCCTACCCTAATCCCCTGCCTATATAGGTCCAACCCTAGGATCTAGGGATCCTGTCCAATCCTCTCCCTTGTCCCGTCGCGCCGCCGCCACTGTTCTCTCGGGATCCATCCCGAGCCAACCACCATCACCCTCAATCCCCTCAGCCTACCACCTCCTCTCCTCGATCCCCTCCCGAGCAGGTGCTCGCCCGAGCACCCCCGCAAGCAGCAGCAGCTCCCGCAGCTCCAGCGCTGCCCTCACCCTCGAGCTCCACCGGAGTCGCGCCGCGCCTCCCGCTCCCTCCTCGATCCAGATCGAGAGGAGATCGATCCCCAGCCTCCCCGTTCCCCTCGTCGCGAGGCAAGGAGAGGAGCTCCCTGCCGCCTCCCACCTCGTGCCGTCCCCGACATCCACCAGCAGCAGCAGCCGCCACCCCCCCTCTCTTCCCGAGGCCCGAGCAGGAGCGCTCGGCCTCGACTTCTCGCGCGGTCAGCCGCCTCGACGGCGACCTCCAGGACACCATGGCCGGCCTCTTCTTTTCTCCCGTCGCCCCTGCCTTCTTCTTTTCTCCCGTCGCCCCTGCCTCTGTCTCTCTCACTCTGTTTTGGACCAGGGAACCGCCGTCGCCCGAAGCTTCCTCGACTCCGTCGCCGACCAGATCCGCGGCTGCCCTGCGCCGCCTGGCCTTCCCCGCCTGCACCTCGACGCCTTAACCCCTGCTGCGTCGCCGCCCTGCTTCCATGTCCTGCCGTGGCCCCTGCTTGGCCCTGCTGCTGCCCGTTCCCCTGCTTCATGAACGAGACGGCAACGAAGCCGTTGACCGCGCTTGTGCGGGCCTGCCAGGCCTCCTCTTGCCTCGCCAAGGCCCAGCGCCAACCTCTGCTTCCCCGCGGCCTGCTGCTTCACTAACCGGGCCGAAGCCCATGGGTGAGGACGCGCCCAACCCGTTTGCCCCTGTGCACTGCTTGGGCCATTCAGTTTCGGCCCGTGTCTTGTTTTTTTTCCGTTCTGCGATTTTCCTAATTACCAGTGCACTGCATATTTACAGATTGGACCCTATACTTCATGCATATAATAACTCTTAATCCATGCATCACATGTAAAAACTTAATATATGAAAGTTGCTTAGAATTTCATCTAGTTTCTTAATATGCAACTTTCATCCATGTTAAAAATGTTTAACTTGCTGTTTGCATTAATTTGTATAAATGCCATGTTAAAATGATTTAATTCATAACTATTTAACCGTAACTCGGATTTTAATAAATTATATATGTAAATGGGGTGGAAAAATGCCTAGTTTGACATGTTACACTTTATTTTCCTGTTTAACAACATTAAAAATTGTGTTTAGGTCAGATCAGTACCAAATTCAAAGTATGTATATGAGGATTTTCTGGAATTGTTGTTCGTTGTTTCCGGCCTCATTTAAACTTGCCTAAATAGATAGTTTTATTATGCTTCACATCTTGCCATGTTAATCAACATTTAACATTGTTGGGCACATAAACAAGAGAGAACTAAATAAATTGTTGTGGTGTTTCGTCAATATGCAACTCGTTGCATATTGAGCTCCACTTAATTTGTAGTGTTGTTTGTTGCATTTGCCATGCCATGAATCATTAAACCGGACATGCATCATGCTTGTTTGTGCATCATGCCATGTTTATGTGTTGGTTGTTTACTATGTTGTTTGTTTCTTTCCGGGTTGCTTCTCGCATTAGCTTTGGTTTCGTTCCGGAGTTGTGAGGATTCGTTCGACTTCGTCCGTTTGTCTTCTTCATGGACTCGTTCTTCTTCCTTGCGGGATCTCAGGCAAGATGACCATACCCTCGAAATCACTTCTATCTTTGCTTGCTAGTTGCTCGCTCTTTTGCTATGCCTATGCTGCGATACCTACCACTTGCTTATCATGCCTCCCATATTGTCGAACCTAGCCTCTAACCCACCTTGTCCTAGCAAACTGTTGTTTGGCTATGTTACCGCTTTGCTCAGCCCCTCTTATAGCGTTGTTAGTTGCAGGTGAAGATGAAGTTTGTTCCTTGTTGGAACATGGACTTGTTGTTCCTTGTTGGAACATGTTTATTGGTTGGGATATCACAATATCTCTTATATTATTAATGCATCTATATACTTGGTAAAGAGTGGAAGGCTCGGCCTTATGCCTGGTGTTTTGTTCCACTCTTGCCGCCCTAGTTTCCGTCATATCGGTGTTATGTTCCCGGATTTTGCGTCCCTAACGCGGTCGGGTGATTTATGGGACCCCCTTGACAGTTCGCTTTGAATAAGACTTTTCCAGCAAGGCCCAACCTTGGTTTTACCATTTGCCTACCACCTATCCCTTTTCCCTTGGGTCTGATCAACCCGAGGGTCATCTTTATTTAGCCCCCCCCCCCCCCCGGGCCAATGCTTGTCTAAGTGTTGGTCTGAACCGAGCAGCCTGCGGGGCCACCTCGTGGAAACCCGAGGTCTGGTTTTACTCGTAGCTTGAGTTATCCGGTGTTGCCCTAAGAACGAGATATGTGCAGCTCCTATTAGGATGTCGGCGCATCGGGCGGTTTTGCTGGACTTGTTTTATTACTGTCGAAATGTCTTGTAGCCGGGATTCCGAGACTGATCGGGTCTTCCCGGGGAGAAGGAATATCCTTCGTTGATCGCGAGAGCTTATCATGGGCTAAGTTGGGACACCCCTGCAGGGTTTGAACTTTCGAAAGCCGTGCCCGCGGTTATGTGGCAGATGGGAATTTGTTAATGTCCGGTTGTAGAAAACCCGAAGTTGATCTTATTTAAAATACACCAACCGCGTGTGTAACCGTGATGGTCTCTTCTCGGCGGGGTCCGGGAAGTGAACACGGTTGTTGGAGTTAAGTTTGACGTAAGTAGTTCAGGATCACTTATTGATCATAGTTGTTCGAACGTGCTTTGCCTTCTCTTCTCGCTCTCATTTGCGTATGTTAGCCACCATATATGCTTGTCGCTTGCTGCAGCTCCACCTCATACCTTTTACCCCTACCTATAAGCTTAAATAGTCTTGATCTCGCGGGTGTGAGATTGCTGAGTCCCCGTGACTCACCAGATACTTCCAAAACCAGTTTGCAGGTGCTGATGAAACCATGCGGGTGACGCACCCGAGCTCAAGAAGGAGCTTGATGAAGATCTTATCCTTTATGTTGTTTCGTCCTAGTCGATCAGTAGTGGAGCCCAGTTGGGGTCGATCAGGACCTTTGTCGCTTTTGGGGCGTAGTCGGGCCCTGATTGTAACTATATGATGTAATGTTTTATTCATGTATGGTGTGAAGTGGCGATTGTAAGCCAACTATGTTTCTTTTCCCCTTATGTATTACATGGGTTGTGTGAAGATTACCTCACTTGCGACATTGCTTCCAATGCGGTTATGCCTCTAAGTCGTGCTTCGACACGTGGGAGATATAGCCGCATCGTGGGCGTTACAGCGCCGGAGCCAGCAGCTTCTCTAAGAGAGCTGGGGCTGGGTCTTCGGGCAGAGGAGCCAGACAGTTGATTGGTCCGGCTATCTTCAGCCACGCCTGTCAAAGGCAAAGGGAGTTTTTAGATCCCACATAGAGTTAATCTATGTAGAAAAGCTTAATGAACCCGTGAAAGGTATAAATAGCCTACCTCGCCAGCGTTGCGCTGCGAGCTGTATCCGCGGTCCTCGGAAGCGGATGTGGGGCACTCGGCGCCTTTGGTTTGCACCTTCCAGACGTCTTCATACGTCGTGTCGAAGAGCCTATTGAGGGTTTGGTGCTGCGCTGGGTCGAATTCCCACAAAGTGAACTCCCGTTCTTGGCACGGGAGGATCCGGCGAACGAACATGACCTGGATGATGTTGACATGCCGGATGGGCTTGTTCATCAGGGACCGGATGCAAGTTTGCAGTCCGGTCACTTCTTCTTCGTTGCCCCACAATAGGCCCATCTCTTTCCAGGACATGAGCCGCGTGGGGGGTCCGGATCGGAACTCAGGGGCCGCGACCCATTTTGAGTCGCGTGGCTCGGTGATGTAAAACCACCCTGCCTGCCACCCCTTTAAGGACTCCACAAAGGAGCCATCGAACCAGAGTGCGTTGGCCATTTTGCCGGCCATAGCACCTCCGCACTCTGCTGGGTGCCGGACACCACCTTGGGCTTAACGTTGAAGGTCTGGAGCCAGAGGCCGAAGTGGGGGCGAATGCGGAGAAAGGCCTCACACACGATGATAAACGCCGAGATATTGAGGATAAAGTTCGGGGCCAGATCGTGGAAGTCCAGGCCGTAGTAGAACATGAGCCCCCAGACAAAAGGGTGAAGTGGAAAACCCAGTCCGCGGAGGAAATGGGGGAGAAAAACTACCCTCTCATGGGGCCTTGGGGTGGGAAGAAGCTGCCCCGCCTCGGGAAGCCGATGCGGGATGTCCTTGGACAGATATCCGGCCTTCCTAAGCTTTTTGATTTGACCCTCCGTAACGGAGGAAGCCATCTACTTGCCACCCGCTCCGGACATCGCTGGAGCAGGTTGGGGAAGAAAGAGCGAACTTGGGCGTTGGAGCTTGAGTGCGCAGGAGATGGATGGGCAAAGGAGGAAGAAGGCGTAGGTGAAAGAGGTGGATCTTTATCCCCTTATATAGGCTGATGTCGTTATGCGTCCCCACCTACCTAATAAAACTCGCTTGCCGCTCACACACCGTGGTAAATGGCGCAGTTGGGTTACCCACGTCCGCATTAATGAGAATCCCGTTAAAAGGGGCACACGATCTCTGCTTCGACAAGACGTGCCAAGAAAACCGCCTCGTTGAACGTGCTGCGGTGGAACAACAAAAAATAATCCATACAGAAGGCTTGGTCGCAGTGTTATGACGCACTGCGGAATACGTCAGCAGATTTGATTTGTGTTTATATTATTCTCTATATGGCAATACGTGGAAACTTGTTTTGCAGAGTCGGACACTATTTTTTGGTGTTTATTATCTTCTTGAAGAATTTGGAGGAGGAACCCGCCTTGCAATGCCGAAGACAATTTGCGCGCCGGACTCGTCGTCATTGAAGCCTGGTTCAGGGGCTACTGAGGGAGTCCTGGATTAGGGGGTGTTCGGATAGCCGAACTATATCTTCAGCCGGACTCCAGGACTATGAAGATACAAGATCGAAGACTTCGTCCCGTGTCCGGAAGGTTCTTTCCTTGGCGTGGAAGGCAAGCTAGGCGTGCGGATATTCAAGATCTCCTACCAATGTAACCGACTCTGTGTAACCCTAACCCTATCCGATGCCTATATAAACCGGAGGGTTGTAGTCCGTAGGACGAACACATCATAACCATCATCATACCCATAGGCTAGCTTCTAGGGTTTAGCCTCCTTGATCTCGTGGTAGATCTACTCTTGTACTACCCATATCATCAATATTAATCTAGCAGGAGTAGGGTTTCACCTCCATCGAGAGGGCCCGAACCTGGGTAAAATAAAGTGTCCCTTGTCTCCTGTTACCATCCGACCTTGACGCACAGATCGGGACCCCCTACCCGAGATCCGCCGGTTTTGACACCGACACCCCCACGGGGCCCTGTACTACCTTCTTATTACGCAGGAAAGGAAGGAAACAAAATGGGCACGACCTGTCCTACACCAACCTACAGCAAAGGCTCGGGCTGCTATTGGGGCTTAGGCGGACGCCCCCTCTCGCTTCACCGGAGCGAGGCGGCGGGTGGACCCGCTGCCTTCACCCAGGCGGGCACGACGGCGCGGGGGCTGGTTGCGGCCACCGCTGGAGGAGCTGCTGCCTGAGGGAGAGTCGCCGAAACTTGGCGAGCCCCGGGCACCGCCACCAGCACGCCTGGCGCCGTCTTCATCCGGGTCGGTGCCGGGGCTGGGCAGGCGGACGCGGTCACCATCTTCGGGGCAGCACCCCGCGCGGCGACCAACCTCCCCAAACACCCTCACGAAGAGGGTGGCGCCGCCGTCGAACTTGAAGTGCAGGATGCACCGCTGACTCAAGCCGCGCGCGCGGGCAGACGTTTGCCAGCCACAAGTCAGGGCCCCGTTTCCAGAAGGGGAGACCTCCAGCGAAGCCCAGAAGGCCCTGCTACAGCAACCATCAGCCTGGAGCCAGAAGCCGCACCGGGCGCTGGCCGGCAGCTCACCAATGAAGAAGAGGGGGAGCTGGAGCCAGGTGTTGGTCGGGTCAGCCGACCACACAACAAACTCCGGCAGCACCTTCGCCGAGCGAAAGCGCGGCCTGGGGGGCCGCGCGGTCACGGCATGCCTCCCCCCGGCAGTCGAGCGCTCGCCATCACGTAGGGAACCGCCTCCGTGGCCGCGGGAAGCCGCTACGGGGACCGCGGGATGCTTGCGAGGGCGACCCCGACCGCGCTTGGCCGGGGAGAAGTCGGGCCCTGCCTGGCAGGACTTTCCCTTCTCTGCGGCTAAGAACCTTTTCGGAGCCATGAGAACGGCGAGTGGCCAAGGAGAAGAGGAGGAGAAGCAGAAAGGGGCGAACTGGCGAAGCTCACGCAGCCCCGTACTTATAACCGGAGAAGACCAACCGCTAAGCACCACGATCACAGGTAATCATGACCCGTATCTCTGCATGTAGGGACTTGTCAAGTCGTGCAGTCACCGAGACGTCATGGGAAGCGCAGACGCCCACGTCCAATCAACCGCCACGCGGCGCCCAAGGCCGCAGGCTGTTAGGGCCCGCGGCGCTTCGCGCTTGCCCCTTCGCTTCTTTGCTAAGCCAAGCCCGCGCGCGCCTTGGGCCTGGGGGCTACTGTCGGCGTTCTGGGAACGGGGGTCCCCAGACTTGCCTGCCTGCGGCCTGCGGCGTGGCTCTAGTGGGGGCCCAGCGTGGCCCATCTTCATCAACACAAGCTCAAGACCCTCGCGAGGGGCCAAGCCTCGCGGGGCGGACGACAGAGAGCTGAAGGAAATATGCCCTAGAGGCAATAATAAAGTTATTATTTATTTCCTTATATCATGATAAATGTTTATTATTCATGCTAGAATTGTATTAACTGGAAACATAATACATATGTGTGAATACATAGACAAACAGAGTGTCACTAGTATGCCTCTACTTGACTAGCTCATTAATCAAAGATGGTTATGTTTCCTAGCCATGAACAAAGAGTTGTTATTTGATTAACGAGATCACATCATTAGTTGAATGATCTGATTGACATGACCCATTACATTAGCATAGCACCCGATCGTTTAGTATGTTGCTATTGCTTTTATCCATGACTTATACATGTTCCTTCAACTATGAGAATATGCAACTCCCATTTACCGTAGGGACACTTTGTATGCTACCAAACATCACAACGTAACTGGGTGATTATAAAGGTGCTCTACAAGTGTCTCCGAAGGTACATGTTGAGTTGGCATATTTCGAGATTAGGATTTGTCACTCCGATTGTCGGAGAGGTGTCTCAGGGCCTTCTCGGTAATGCACATCACATAAAGCCTTGCAAGCATTGCAACCAATGAGTTAGTTGCAAGATGATGTATTACAGAACGAGAAAAGAGACTTGCCGGTAACGAGATTGAACTAGGTATTGGATACCGACGATCGAATCTCGGGCAAGTAACATACCGATGACAAAGGGAACAACGTATGTTGTTATGCGGTCTGACCGATAAAGATCTTCGTAGAATATGTAGGAGCCAATATGGGCATCCAGGTCCCGCTATTGGTTATTGACCGGAGACGTGTCTCGGTCATGTCTACATTGTTCTCGAACCGTAGGGTCCGCACGCTTAACGTTACGATGACAGTTATTATAAGTTTATGCATTTTGATGTACCGAAGGAGTTCGGAGTCCCGGATGTGATCACGGACATGACGAGGAGTCTCGAAATGGTCGAGACATAAAGAATTATATATTGGAAGCCTATGTTTGGACATCGGATGCATTCCAGGTGAAATCAGGATTTTACCGGAATACCGGGAGGGTTACCGGAACCCCCCGGGAGCATAATGGGCCAACATGGGCCTTGGAGGAGAAGTGAGAGGGCAGCCCTAGGGGCTGCGCGCCTCCCCCCTTCCCCTAGTCCTATTAGGACTAGGAGAGGTGGGCGCCCCCCTCTCCTTCTCTCTCCCCCTTGAAGAATCCTAGTCCAACTAGGATTGGGGGGGGGGGGAATCCTACTCCCAGAGGGAGTAGGACTCCTCCTGCGCCTCCCTCCTTTGGCCGGCCAGCCTCCCCCCCTTCATCCTTTATATACGGGGGCAGGGGACACCCCAAAGACACAAGTTGATCTACGGATCGTTCCTTAGCCGTGTGCGGTGCCCCCTTCCACCAAATTCCACCTCGATTATATCGTTGCAGTGCTTAGGCGAAGCCCTGCGCCGGTAACACATCAAGATCGTCACCACGCCGTCGTGCTGACGGAACTCTTCCCCGACGCTTTGCTGGATCGGAGCCCGGGGATCGTCATCGAGCTGAACGTGTGCCAAGAACTCGGAGGTGCCGGAGTAACGGTGCTGTGATCGGTTGGATCGCGAGGAGAACGTACGACTACTTCCTCTACGTACGACTACTTCCTCTACGTTGTGTCAACGCTTCCGCTTCGGTCTACGAGGGTACGTAGACAAACACTCTCCCCTCTCGTTGCTATGCATCACCATGATCTTGCGTGTGCGTAGGAAATTTTTTGAAATTACTACGTTCCCCAACAGTGGCATCCGAGCCTAGGTTTTATGGTTTGATGTTATTTGCACGAGTAGAACACAAGTGAGTTGTGGACGATACAAGTCATACTGCCTACCAGCATGTCATACTTTGGTTCAGCGGTATTGTTGGACGAGACGATCCGGACCAACCTTACGCGTACGCTTACGCGAGACCGGTTCCCTCGACGTGCTTTGCACATAGATGGCTTGCGGAAGACTGTCTCTCCAACTTTAGTTGAACCGAGTGTGGCTACGCCCGGTCCTTGAGAAGGTTAAAACGGAGTCTATTTGACAAACTATCGTTGTGGTTTTGATGCGTAGGTAAGATGAGTTCTTGCTTAAAAGCCCGTAGCAGCCACGTAAAAACTTGCAACAACAAAGTAGAGGACGTCTAACTTGTTTTTGCAGGGCATGTTGTGATGTGATATGGTCAAGACGTGATGCTAAATTTTATTGTATGAGATGATCATGTTTTGTAACCGAGTTATCGGCAACTGGCAGGAGCCATATGGTTGTCGCTTTATTGTATGCAATGCAATCGCGATGTAATGCTTTACTTTATTACTAAGCGGTAGTGATAGTCGTAGAAGCATAAGATTGGCGAGACGACAACGATGCTGCGATGAAGATCAAGGTGTCGCGCCGGTGACGATGGTGATCATGACGGTGCTTCGAAGATGGAGATCACAAGCACAAGATGATGATGGCCATATCATATCACTTATATTGATTGCATGTGATGTTTATCCTTTTATGCATCTTATCTTGCTTTGATTGACGGTAGCATTATAAGATGATCTCTCACTAAATTATCAAGAAGTGTTCTCCCTGAGTATGCACCGTTGCGAAAGTTCTTCGTGCTGAGACACCACGTGATGATCGGGTGTGATAGGCTCTACGTTCAAATACAACGGGTGCAAAACAGTTGCACACGCGGAATACTCAGGTTTAACTTGACGAGCCTAGCATATACAGATATGGCCTCGGAACACGGAGACCGAAAGGTCGAGCGTGAATCATATAGTAGATATGATCAACATAGTGATGTTCACCATTGAAACTACTCCATCTCACGTGATGATCGGACATGGTTTAGTTGATTTGGATCACGTGATCACTTAGAGGATTAGAGAGATGTCTATCTAAGTGGGAGTTCTTAAGTAATATGATTAATTGAACTTAAATTTATCATGAACTTAGTCCTGGTAGTATTAGCATATCTATGTTGTAGATCAATAGCTCGCGTTGTTGCTTCCCTATGTTTATTTTGATATGTTCCTAGAGAAAATTGTGTTGAAAAATGTTAGTAGCAATGATGCGGATTGGATCCGTGATCTGAGGTTTATCCTCATTGCTGCACAGAAGAATTATGTCCTTGATGCACCGCTAGGTGACGGACCTATTGCAGGAGCAGATGCAGACATTATGAACGTTTTGCTGGCTCAATATGATGACTACTTAATAGTATAGTGCACCATGCTTAACTGCTTAGAATCGGGACTTCAAAGACGTTTTGAACGTCATGGAGCATATGAGATGTTCCAGGAGTTGAAGTTAATATTTCAAGCAAATACCCGAGTTGAGAGATATGAAGTCTCCAACAAGTTCTATAGCTAAAAGATGGAGGAGAATCGCTCAACTAGTGAGTATGTGCTCAGATTGTCTGGGTACTAGAATCGCTTGAATCAAGTGGGAGTTAATCTTCCAGATAAGATAGTGATTGACAGAATTCTCTAGTCACCATCACCAAGTTAGTAGAACTTCGTGATGAACTATAATATGCAAGGGATAACGGAAAATATTCCCAAGCTCTTCGCGATGCTAAAATCAGCGAAGGTAGAAATCAAAGAAAAACATCAAGTGTTGATGGTTGACAAGATCACTAGTTTCAATAAAAGGGCAAAAGGAAAGAAGGGGAACTTCAAGAAGAACGGCAAGCAAGTTGCTGCTCAAGTGAAGAAGCCCAAGTATGGTCCTAAGCCTGAGACTAAGTGCTTCTACTGCAAAGGGACTGGTCACTGGAAGCGGAACTACCCCAAGTGATTGACGGATAAGAAGGATGGCAAAGTGAACATAAGTATATTTGATATACATGTTATTGATGTGTACTTTACTAGTGTTCATAGCAACCCCTCAGTATTTGGTACTAGTTCAAGTTGCTAAGATTAGTAACTCGAAACGGGAGTTGCAGAATGAACAAAGACTAGTTAAAGGGCAAGGTGACGATGTGTGTTGGAAGTGGTTCCAAGAT
Source organism: Aegilops umbellulata (assembly GCA_032464435.1). NCBI lineage: Eukaryota > Viridiplantae > Streptophyta > Magnoliopsida > Poales > Poaceae > Aegilops > Aegilops umbellulata. Next base: position 97,742,770 of record CP136060.1, read on the forward strand.
TGATATGATCATCATCACACACTCCCTATACTTTCGGGATTAGTGTTGAAACTAAATAAGTGTTATTTGGTGTTTGCGTTGAGCATGAATATGATTTGATCATGTTTATTGCAATACGGCTATTCATTTAAGTAAGAGAATAAATTGTTGTTCTGTTTACATGAATAAAACCTTCTATGGTTATACACACCAACGAAATGGTTTGTTGGATCTCGATCATAGTGATACACATATTCATAATATTGAAGCCAAAAGATGCAAAGTTAATAATGATAGTGCAACTTATTTGTGGCACTGCCGTTTAGGTCATATTGGTGTAAAGCGCATGAAGAAACTCCATGCTGATGGGATTTTGGAATCACTTGATTATGAATCACTTGATGCTTGCGAACCATGCCTCTTGGGCAAGATGACTAAAACGACGTTCTCCGGAACAATGGAGCAAGCAACAGATTTGTTGGAAATCATACATACTGATGTATATGGTCCGATGAATATTAAGGCTCGCGACAAGTATCATTATTTTCTGACCTTCACAGATGATTTGAGCAGATATGGGTATATCTACTTGATGAAACATAAGTCTGAAACATTTGAAAAGTTCAAAGAATTTCAGAGTGAAGTGGAAAATCATCGTGACAAGAAAATAAAGTTTCTACGATCTGATCGCAGAGACGAATATTTGAGTTACGAGTTTGGTCTTCAATTAAAACAATGTGGAATAGTTTCACAAACTCATGCCACCTGGAACACCGCAGCATAATGGTGCGTCCGAACGTCATAACCGTACTTTATTAGATATAGTACAATCTATGATGTTTCTTACCGATTTACCAATATCGTTTTGGGATCATGCATTAGAGACAGCTGCATTCACGTTAAAAGGGGCACCATCTAAATCCGTTGAGACGACACCGTATGAACTATGGTTTAGCAATAAACCTAAGCTGTCGTTTCTTAAAGTTTGGGGCTGCAATGCTTATGTGAAAAAGCTTCAACCTGATAAGCTCGAACCCAAATCGGAGAAATGTGTCTTCATAGGATATCCAAAGGAAACTGTTGGATACACCTTCTATCACAGATCCGAAGGCAAGACTTTTGTTGCTAAGTTCGGAAACTTTCTAGAGAAAGAGTTTCTTTCGAAAGAAGTGAGTGGGAGGAAAGTAGAAAACTTGATAAGGTAATTGTACCTTCTCCCTTATTGGAAAGTAGTTCATCACAGAAATCTGTTCTTGTGACTACTACACCAATTAGTAAGGAAGCTAATGATGATGATCATGTAACTTTAAGATCAAGTTACTGCCGAATCTCGTAAGTAAACCAGAGTGAGATCCGCACCAGAGTGGTACGGTAATCCTGTTCTGGAAGTCATGTTACTAGACCATGACGAACTTGCGAACTATGAGGAAGCGATGATGAGCCCAGATTCCGCGAAATGGTTAGAGGCCATGAAATCTGAGATATGATCCATATATGAGAACAAAGTATGGACTTTGATGGATTTGCCCGGTGATCGGCAAGCCATAGAATATAAATGGATCTTCAAGAGGAAGACGGACACTGATAGTAGTGTTACTATCTACAAAGCTAGAATTGTCGCAAAAGGTTTTCGACAAGTTCAAGGTGTTGACTACGATGAGAGTTTCTCACTCGTATCTATGCTTTAGTCTGTCCGAATCATGTTAGCAATTGCCGCATTTTATGAAATCCGGCAAATGGATAAACAAAACTACATTCCTTAATGGATTTATTAAAGAAGAGTTGTATACGATGCAACTAGAAGATTTTGTCGATCCTGAAGGTGTTAACAAAATATGCAAGCTCCAGCGATCCATCTATGGACTGGTGCAAGCATCTCGGAGTTGGAATATACGCTTTGATAAGTTGATCAAAGCATATAATTTTATACAGACTTGCGGTGAAGCCTGTATTTACAAGAAAGTGAGTGGGAGCACTACAACATTTCTGATAAGTATATGTAAATGACATATTATTGATCGGAAATAATGTAGAATTATTCTGTAAAGCATAAAGGAGTATTTGAAAGGAGTTTTTCGAAGAAGGACCTCGGTGAAGCTGCTTACATATTGAGCATCAAGATCTATAAGAGATAGATCAAGACGCTTGATAAGTTTTTCAATAAATACATACCTTGAAAAGATTTTTTTGAAGTAGTTCAAAATGGAACAGTCAAAGAAAGAGTTCTTGCTTGTATTACAAGGTGTGAAATTGAGTAAGACTCAAAGCCCGACCACGGCAGAAGATAGAAACAGAATGAAAGTCATTCCCTATGCCTCAGCCATAGGTTCTATAAAGTATGCCATGCTGTGTACCAGACCTATTGTATACCCTACCCTGAGATTGGCACGGGAGTACAATAGTGATCTAGGAGTAGATCACTGGACAGCGGTCAAAATTATCCTTAGTGGAATAAGGATATGTTTCTCGATTATGGAGGTGACAAAAAGGTTCGTCGTAAAAGGTTACGTCGATGCAAGTTTTGACACTAATATGGATGACTCTAAGTCTCAATCTAGATACATATTGAAAGTGGGAGCAATTAGCTAAAGTAGCTCCGTGCAGAGCATTGTAGACATAGAAAATTGCAAAATACATAACGGATCTGAATGTGGCAGACCCGTTGACTAAATTTCTCTCACAAGCAAAACATGATCACACCGTAGTACTCTTTGGGTGTTAATCACATAGCGATGTGAACTAGATTACTGAATCTAGTAAACCCTTTGGGTGTCGGTCACATAGCGATGTGAACTATGGGTGTTAATCACATGATGATGTGAACTATTGATGTTAATCACATGGTGATGTGATCTAGATTATTGACTCTAGTGCAAGTGGGAGACTGAAGGAAATATGCCCTAGAGGCAATAATAAAGTTATTATTTATTTCCTTATATCATGATAAATGTTTATTATTCATGCTAGAATTGTATTAACTGGAAACATAATACATATGTGTGAATACATAGACAAACAGAGTGTCACTAGTATGCCTCTACTTGACTAGCTCATTAATCAAAGATGGTTATGTTTCCTAGCCATGAACAAAGAGTTGTTATTTGATTAACGAGATCACATCATTAGTTGAATGATCTGATTGACATGACCCATTACATTAGCATAGCACCCGATCGTTTAGTATGTTGCTATTGCTTTTATCCATGACTTATACATGTTCCTTCAACTATGAGAATATGCAACTCCCATTTACCGTAGGGACACTTTGTATGCTACCAAACGTCACAACGTAACTGGGTGATTATAAAGGTGCTCTACAAGTGTCTCCGAAGGTACATGTTGAGTTGGCATATTTCGAGATTAGGATTTGTCACTCCGATTGTCGGAGAGGTATCTCAGGGCCTTCTCGGTAATGCACATCACATAAAGCCTTGCAAGCATTGCAACCAATGAGTTAGTTGCAAGATGATGTATTACAGAACGAGAAAAGAGACTTGCCGGTAACGAGATTGAACTAGGTATTGGATACCGACGATCGAATCTCGGGCAAGTAACATACCGATGACAAAGGGAACAACGTATGTTGTTATGCGGTCTGACCGATAAAGATCTTCATAGAATATGTAGGAGCCAATATGGGCATCCAGGTCCCGCTATTGGTTATTGACCGGAGACGTGTCTCGGTCATGTCTACATTGTTCTCGAACCGTAGGGTCCGCACGCTTAACGTTACGATGACAGTTATTATAAGTTTATGCATTTTGATGTACCGAAGGAGTTCGGAGTCCCGGATGTGATCACGGACATGACGAGGAGTCTCGAAATGGTCGAGACATAAAGAATTATATATTGGAAGCCTATGTTTGGACATCGGATGCATTCCAGGTGAAATCAGGATTTTACCGGAATACCGGGAGGGTTACCGGAACCCCCCGGGAGCATAATGGGCCAACATGGGCCTTGGAGGAGAAGTGAGAGGGCAGCCCTAGGGGCTGCGCGCCTCCCCCCTTCCCCTAGTCCTATTAGGACTAGGAGAGGTGGGCGCCCCCCTCTCCTTCTCTCTCCCCCTTGAAGAATCCTAGTCCAACTAGGATTGGGGGGGGGGGAATCCTACTCCCAGAGGGAGTAGGACTCCTCCTGCGCCTCCCTCCTTTGGCCGCCAGCCTCCCCCCCTTCATCCTTTATATACGGGGGCAGGGGACACCCCAAAGACACAAGTTGATCTACGGATCGTTCCTTAGCCGTGTGCGGTGCCCCCTTCCACCAAATTCCACCTCGATTATATCGTTGCAGTGCTTAAGCGAAGCCCTGCGCCGGTAACACATCAAGATCGTCACCACGCCGTCGTGCTGACGGAACTCTTCCCTGACGCTTTGCTGGATCGGAGCCCGGGGATCGTCATCGAGCTGAACGTGTGCCAAGAACTCGGAGGTGCCGGAGTAACGGTGCTGTGATCGGTTGGATCGCGAGGAGAACGTACGACTACTTCCTCTACGTACGACTACTTCCTCTACGTTGTGTCAACGCTTCCGCTTCGGTCTACGAGGGTACGTAGACAAACACTCTCCCCTCTCGTTGCTATGCATCACCATGATCTTGCGTGTGCGTAGGAATTTTTTTGAAATTACTACGTTCCCCAACAAGAGCTTCCTCAGGAGCGGCCTCATCAGACAGGCTCGCGAGGAGACGGAGAGATCAATGCAAGGGGACCTCACGAGGATCCAGTGACGCAAGCCATGACGATCAAGGCCGGGCGGGCGCCAGGCGGGCGCCGGCCTACGCAGAGTCCTTGTTTCCCCTTTGGTGCAAAGGAGGCAAGCTCAGGCCAAGGTATCAGACAAAGGTTACCATTCCAGTGCAACGAGACCAAGACCAGCCGGGCAGCCGGACGGAGGTCACCGTGGAGCCCGAGACGGCGTCACCACCAGAGCTTTTGGCAGCCGAAAACCACCTTTGGTCAGGATAACTTGTACTAGATGTTCCCCTTCAAAATGGCCAATTGTTGGCGCCCTTCCCGCTCGTTATTTCAGGGAGAGGCCCAGTGCCTCTATAAATAGAGCTAGCCACCCCAGAGTAGGGAGAGAGAGAAGAGCAAGGTGAAACCCAGTATAGGCTAAGTAGAACAACCGCACCAGCTCAAGAACACCTCTCGCGAGGCTGTTCTTCCCTTGTACTGTTCATTATTAGCCCCTGAGGCAATCCACCACACCACACACTGGAGTAGGGTATTACACCACAACGGTGGCCCAAACCAGTATAAACCCCGTGTCCCTTGTGTTGTTCATCGTTTTCATCTCAGTTCGCACGAGAGGATCGGACGTAGATCGGTAGGGGAGAGATCTCCGCGCGCACCCCGGTGTTCGAACCTCAAGGGTCTACCGGAACCCGAAATCCGACACACACATGTCTTTGTTCTTCGAACTCTACACACGTTGCTTTTTCTTAAGGTTGAATCTAACTCTGTTTATGTCCCTCATAAACTCATACTGGCTGGATACTAGGACGTAAAAATTGAAAAGAAAAAAAACACTATACATACGTGGATAAGAATTAGGCAATGTTTGACTAACATATATATATATATATATATATATATATATATATATATATATATATATATATATATATATATATAGGCTAGGGCACACACGATGCAAATATATATGCTTGCACGTCGAGTAAAGTAAATATAAAATAAATTTTCTCTAGGTGCTATTAGCCCGGTATATACAAGTGTGATTGCTGTTTTGGTGCGCTGTTAGTACGGGGCCTTAGCATGACGAATTTTCTACTATCTACTACAACAAGTTGTGTTCGACTCCGGCGATGAAGGGGCGATGACGATGGCACGCCTTCAGCTCGCTTCAGTGCTTGTAATTGTTGCTAGATGGTCAACGGATCTGAATGTAAATTTTATTATTTCCGGTGTTCATTGTAATGCCATAATTGAAGATGAATATATTGAAAATTTTCTTAAAAAACCCGCCAAAACACAGACATTTACGTCACGGTAATAGAGTCTTTAATTAATCTCAATAAACATATTTTCCTGATCAAGAATGCCATGCCTGACGTCCCTAAAGATGGACATGTTGGATGTGATCATATTACTTTTCGCGAATACGCAAAGCTTGTGTATCTTTCATTGATAGATAGGATAGAATACAAGGTATGACATTACACTATGAGGCGTACACGAGAGAACGGCGCTAATCGTAATGCCAGAGCAGCAGGAGCTGGGCTGCTCGACCCAAAGCAAAAGGAATTAGCCTATGCCTACAATGTTGTGCAAACCGTTGGCTCCGGCGGAAGCCCAAAGCAGTGCCTCATGGCGAATCGTCTCGAAAAGGCTGGTGGTGGAGGGAGGACGACCGTCGAAGACGCAGCCGTTCCGATGCTTCCATAGCTCCCAAGCCGTGAGCATCACAAGGGAGTTGAAGCCTTTACGCGCGCTCGCGGGAAGGGAATTGCGGGAGTGCTCCCACCAAGAGAGAAAATATGCTCCAGGGTCCGGTGGTGGGATGGGAAGTCGACACCAGGAGAGGGTATCGAACCAAACTTGTCGCGAGAAGGGGCAGCGAGAGAGGATGTGTTGGATGCATTCGGTGTCCTGATCACAGAGAAGGCATGAGTCGGCGTGCGGGAGGTTGTGGCGTGCTAGCCTAGCAGCCGTCCAACAGCGATCAAGGGCGGCTAGCCAGAGAAAAATCTTCACGCGGGTGGGCGCCCAAGACCTCCAGATGGGGCGCCAGTGGGGGTCGCGGATGGAGCCGACAAACAGCTGCTCATAGCAGGACTTGGCCGAGTAGTGGCCAGACTCCGTCCAGCGCCAGCGGATCGCATCGGGGGCGTCAGAGAGCTGGACGAGCTGCACTTGCCTCCACAGCTCCACATACTGCAGCAGCGCCAAAGGGCCAAGAGCGCCTTGAATGTCCTGGACCCAGGTCCTCTGGTGAAGGCCATCACGCACCAAGCGGTTCTTGCGGTGACCGCGCGGGACAAGGTCGAAGACGAGGGGGCAATCTCCGCCGCCATGCGCCCATTGATCCAGTGGTCCAGCCAGAATCTGTAGGACGAGCCGTCCCCCACAGCCCAAGTGGTGGAAGCCCGGAACACGACGGCCACCTCGGGATCGGAGGGGAGGTGAAGGTGTTTCCACGGCCTCGCCTCATCCGTGCGCTGGAGCCAGAGCCAGCGGACGCGGAGCGCGATGCCGGCATGGTGGAGGTCCTGGACGCCCAAGCCGCCAAAGGAGAGCGGCGGGCACACCCTTGGCCAGGCGACGAGGCAGTGGCCACCACGGGTGTCCTTGCGGCCAATCCATAGAAAGCTGCGGATGATCTTGTTGGCCTGGCCAAGGATGCTTTTGTTCAGGGCCATGGCCATGAGGAGGTGCATGGGCATGGCGCAGAGGACATGTCTAACCAAGGCAAGCCGCTCACCACGCGAGAGCATGGAGCCGCGCCAGGTGGAAAGCTTGCGCGCCAGCTTGTCGATCAGGGGCAGAAGCGCAGAAGTGGGGATCTTCCTCACCGAGAGTGGAATGCCCAGGTAGGTGGTCGGGAATTGCATTACCGGGCAACTTAAAGTCTGTGAGGCGGCGACCAGTTGCTCAGGGGAGCGGTGAATCGGGAGTGCGGCGCGCTTGGAGAAGTTGGTATGCATCCCGGAGGCTTCGCCAAAGACCCGCAAGATCTCGCGAATAGCGTTGAGGTCGGTGTTGTCCGGACGGCAAAAGACCACCACGTCATCCGCGTAGAGCGAGACGCTGGGGCCGCGTGCCGTGTGGTGAGCCTCTGTAGAATGCCGCAAGCCGTGGCCTGTGTGATCAGCGAGTTGAGCACGTCGATGGCGAGGACGAAGAGCATCAGAGAGATACGGTCGCCTTGGCGGAGTCCGCACACGTGGCCGATAGGGTTACTAGGCCTCCCGTTGATGAACACACGAGTCGACGCCGTGGAGAGGAGGATCGAGATCCATTCACGCCACCGCCACCCGAAGCCAAGGTGGGAGAGGGTGTCAAGCAAGAAGGCCCACGAGACCGAGTCGAAGGCACGCGCAATGTCGAGCTTGAGGAGAAGGCGCGTCATCTTCAAGTTGTGCAGGAGCCGGGCGGTCTGCTGAACGAGCAGAAAGTTGTCGTGGATGCATCGTCCGGCGATGAAGGCGCTTTGGTTGGTGGAGACCATCATGCAGAGTGTCGGCGTGAGCCGAAGGGAGAGCACCTTGGCGAACAGCTTGGCGAAGAGGTGGATCAAACTGATCGGACGAAAATCATTGACCGTGGAAGCGTCGGGTCTCTTTGGAAGGAGAGTGATGAAGGCCTCGTTGAGCTTATGAAAACCACGGCCGTTGAGCAGGTAGAGCTTGTCAAAGGCTGCGCAGAGGTCGCCCTTGATGATCGGCCAGCAGCATCGAAGAAATTCGGCCGTGAACCCGTCCGGCCCCGGCGCCTTGCCAGAGGGCATGCATTTGATCGCTGCCCAAATCTCATCCTCGGAGAAGGGGTTGTCCAGAGCGGATAGGTCGAACGCGCCCTGGTGAACATCCTGGAGGTTGATCGAGGTGGTGCGCGTGTCTGCGGTGCCAAGAATGTGGGAGAAGTGCTCGAAGGCGGCCGAAGCCATGGCATCTGGGTCGGAGATGGTGCTGCCCTCCACTTGCAGAGAGAAGATGTGGTTACGTTGCTTTCTGTGGGAGGCGTGGATGCGGAGGAAAGCGGAGCTGGCCTCGCCATTCTTGAGCCAGGAGAACCGTGTGCGCTGGCGAGCGATGGAGCGGTCTAGGCTAGCAAGGCCAAGATATGCCGCCTTCAGCTTGCGGTGAAGCCAGGTTTCAAGCACAGACAGGGGGCGCAGATCCTAGGCCGCGTCAAGGCGGGCGATCAGCTCGCGAGCCACCTGAAGCTGCAACGCAATGTGGCCCACCTTGCGCGTGCTCCAGCTTTGGAGCTGACGGGCAGTGGCTTGCATACGCGCGACGATCCGGCGAAAGGGATCAAGATTGGGCGGAGAGGAGTGCCATGCTTGAGAAACGACATCCTGGAAGCCTTCTAGCTCGGCCAGAAACGCTCGAACTGGAAGCGGCACGCGCCCGGGGCGCGCATGGAGCAGTCCAAGAGCAGAGGACAGTGGTCGGAGGCGGCAGAAGAGAGGCATCAAAGCGCGCAGAATGGGTGGCCACTCTCCCAGGAGGCGGTGTAGAGGACACGATCATTCCGCACAAGAGTGGGGTTGTCACGCTCGTTGGACCAGGTATAGCGGCGACCATTCATGTAGAGATCCCCGAGCTCCTCATCCGCGGTGAAACGCCAGAATCTATGCATAACGCAGCGGTTGATCAGATGGTTGTTCTTGTCAGCGCCGGAGAGTATCATGTTGAAGTCACCACCAAGAAGCCACGGGCCAGAGCGGGCGACGCGCTCGTCGTGCAGATCACCCAAAAAGGCGATCTTGGCCTCGTCCTCCTCGGGACCATAAACCCCTGTGATCCACCAAGGCCGCTCGCCCGAGGGGGAGGAGACGAGCGCGGTGATGTGGTGTTGGCCCTGAACCGGGTTAGAGATGGCGACCTCCGAGGCGCTCCAAGCGAGCAAGATTCCGCCACGCGTGCCAAGAGCTGGCAGGAAGAAGAAGTCGCAGATGTCGGGGCCAAGGGTTTCACAAACCAAGGCGGGAGTGAAAAGCTCGAGCTTCGTTTCTTGCAGACATACCACGCTCGGGAGAGAGCTCAAGATGACCGAGCGGACAGCAGAGCGTTTGGCACCACTATTGAGGCCACGCACATTCCAGAAGATAAGTTTCCCTTGATCCATAAAAAGGTTGGGGGCGCGGGTGATCGAACAAGGCACAGAAGGCTAGACCTCCACCATGCGCGACGAGGCACAGGGCGCGCTATCAGGAGCCTCAAAGCTCGTCGGGACAATCCAGCCAAAGAAGTCAGCGAAAGCATGCATCACGTCCTCCGCGAGTGGCATCTCGAAGAGCGTGGCGTATTTGGATACCAGCTCCTCGGTCATGGTGGCACCCTCCGCAAGAATACCAAGCCGCCGGAGCAACACCTGCTTGGCCTTGAGCTCAGAGTTAAGGCTGCGGTCAGCCAGGGCGATCCGAAAGCTTCGGCGAGGGGTGAAGTTTGGCGGCATCTCCTTGCGGCGGCGACGCGGAGTAGGCAGGATCGGCGCAGGCCGCAGCTAGATGGCCTAGATGAAACCGGCAAGGGATGGACGGTCCTCCGTTGCCTGGACGTCCGCGGATGAAGCATGCATGGGGGCACAAGGCTCGATGCAGCCGGCGCCAATGGCCGGGCCAGGAGCGTGGGAGGGCACATGCAGCTCGGGGAGAGCCCCACCATCCACCAATCTGGGCGAGGAACAGGAGTCGTGCGGGGGCGTGGGGTCCGGGCCCGCAGAAGACTGTGAGTGCCAGCCAAGGCGCAGGATCGGGTAGGTGGGGACCAGATTCGAGGAGCTAGGGGCAACCTTATCCTGGGGCGCAGCGTTGCCCAGGGTCGCAGGCGCCAAAGAAGGGTTGGCCCCGAGGAGGATATGGCCTCTATCGGGATCCATGGCAGACAGGGAGAGGCAGGATCCTGGGTGGGCCTTGTCGGGGTGGCAGGCGCCTCATTCGAACTGCTTGGAAGACGGGAGGCCATATCGCCGCCACTCAGGCTTGGCGCCCACGCAACGGCAGGATCATTGACGGTCAGCTGGGAATCAATTCCATCAGAGGGGTCAGGCACGCCAGGTGAGGCAGAAGCGGCTTTTGCCAAAGCCGAGGAGGCCCCCAAACGCTGACGCACGGGGGCCCGGCTGACGGTCGTGTGGGCCGTGGGGTGCGGCCCCAGGATGCCGAGCCAGCCGCGGGACGGCGGTGGCGCAGCGGCGTGGCGGCGGCGGCGGCCGCCCCGCCCGGAAGAGCACCGCGCACCGGCCTGGGGGTTGGCCGGGGGAATTGGTGGTGTTGGGGCCACTGGGGTGGTAGCGGGGGAGAGCCAGAACCCATGTCGTCATCACCGGAGGGCAGGGGAGGCGGCGTCAAAGGCCGGCGGTAGTCGTCGTAGGCGGCGACGTGAATGCGCACCGGGAAGCGGTCGAGGCCGAGGGCAAGCCGGAAAGCATGGTCGCGGTCAGCGTCGACGTCCATCGTGTCGGGCGCGGGGAGGAGGAGCTCGGAGGAGCGGGGGATGGCGTCGGGGTTGGTAGTCCAAGCCGAGACCTTGAAGACTGACATGTCGGACATGTCGCGCGTCTCCGGGGCGAGGTTCTCCACCTTGCGGAACGGAGAGAGCAGGAACTCCGCCGAAGAGCAATGCCAGGCATGGTCCGGAATGCCGTAGAGCTCGAGGGAGACGAGGAAGAGGGCGGTGACCGGCTCAGAGCCTGTCGTCCGGCTCCAGGGGTGGAAGACGAGGCGGAAGCGCGGCGTGCGGACGCGCCCGAGGACGACGCGGGCGCGGAGCGCCATGGAAGCAAAACGGAGGAGGAAGCACTCCTGGGCCTGTCGATGCACCAAGAAGTCCTGGTCGGAGAGGCCGAACTCGCACCTGAGCGCGGCGGCCACCTCATCGCAGGAGACACCGGAATGGCTACCAGCCACCACAGCCACCAGGGCCCGCTCCAGGGCACGCTCGGCCGCGATCACCTCGGCGGAACGAGGCAGGTAGCAGACGGCACCCGCCGGGCGGCGAGCAGGGTGGCCGGAGAGGGGGACACTGGCAGCTGAGGAGGCGGCGGAGGGCGCAGACGCGGGCCAGGAGGGCGCGCCGGAGCTGGCAGAGGGGGAGCCTGGTCCAGGCCTGGAGAGCACAGGCGCGGAGGGGTTGCTGTTGCCGGTGGCGGGGAGGGCCCCGGAGGACACGGGGTTCCCAGACGCGGACAGAGCAGGGGAGGCCAGGCCAGGGTCGGGGGAGGAAATCCGGCGACGCTACGGGGAGGGAGGCCTGCAGGAGGAGGGGGGAGACGGGGCGCGGCAGGGTGCAGTCCTTCGCCTTGTGGCCGAAGAAGCGGCACCGGCCACACCGGATGTCGCTCCGGCAATCGATGCGCGGGTGACCGGGCGAGAGGCACCGCGAGCAGTCACCCTCCCGGAGCTAGGACGGAGGACGGCGAGGCTCCACGCCAGGTCCCCGGCGAGGACGGCGCGGGCGGCGCGCGCGCGGGGAGCGGGGGCGCTTCCGGCCAGAGACGAGCACCCAGCCACCAGGCGGTGCCTCCGCAGCGACCTCCCCCGAGTGGATCTCGGAGCGCGTGGGAGGACGAACCGGCGAGCGCGACGGCTGGGGGCGGGGGCAACGGGGGAGGCGGGTACCGAAGGGGGCGGGCGGCACAGGACCTGCCGGTACGACGCGAGGGAATCACCATCGAAGGAGGGGCTCGCGAGCCAGCGGTCCGCGCGGGAGCGGCCGGCCGTCGCAGCAGCAGACGAGGGGGAGTCCATGGCGCAGGGGTTGGACGGCGAGGCCGGAGCGGCCGGCGCCGGTAGGAGGGTGGGCGCCGGGGCCGGAGTGGCCGCCGACGAGGCTAGGGAGCTAGGGAGCGGGATCTCGCTACTATGCCTTGTCATCAGACGAAGTATAGCACATTTTTATTGCGCGACGTTGGTAACTCAAAATAATCAATATGTGCATGATTACTTGGCTAGGATTCACGTCGCCCTACATCAACGTCTGCCGCTTGATTTATCACAGTTGTTGTTTAATTAATAGCGTGGCACGGGTCATAGGCATGTGATTTTTTCTTCCGTTGCAACGCACGGGCTATTTCTTAATATAACTTATATTTTGCTAGTTAATTTTTTGGGTCAAAGTTTGACCTAAAATGCGACGTGACTTATAAGTTTGGACGGAGGTAGTACTCGGTATGTTCTCTGTTGTAGAAAGAAAAGGAAACAAATTGATCAGAGTGGAATTTGATCTAGATTAGTCATGATTTGAATACTATATTTAAACGTAGTATTTATTTTTATTTTTTGAGAAAAAAGAAGTATTTATTAATTACTGTAATCAATACCAAAGCCTTAATCTGGCGCCTTAGACCAACTCGGCCATCTGATCAGTATGGTTAATAAAACAAGAAGTACCTTAATAATAATGATGGCCAACAAATGAACGACGGAACCACAGCCAAATGTGGACAACCCTAAAGAAAAAAATCACAGGATATGGGTATGCGACGTAGCATTCCGCTCGAATCTTGGATGCCTTTGCACGTACAGTCCTGAACTCGCTAGTTTGGTCCAGAACGGTCCTGAACTTGCGTGTTGCCTCGTTGCAATCTTGCTACTTGCAAAACTGGTTCATCGACAGTCCTGCGGCAGGCCTACGTACGTACGCGACTACATGTCCTGCCACATCAGGACAGGCCGAAACAGGCCGATTCAGTTTTTGCAAAGGGGACCCTTGCTGCACCCAACGAGCTAGGCAGAGGCAACGATGAACAGCGGCGGCGGTTGATTTAGATCGGCGGCGGTGGTTGATTTAGATCGGCGGCGATCGGCAACGCGATAGCAAGCATTAAGGGAGAGAGAAGGAGGCGATCGACGATGGTGGCGAGGACATGGCCACTACAAGGGTCCTGTACTCAAATATGGTGAGTTCGTTTCCGGTTCATACCTCTTCTCTGGCTGTTGTTAGTAGGGAAATTTTGTTTATTGATTTCGAGCCTTTGCATTGTCCTGATCATCAATTTAGTTCAAGTTGGTACTGATTTGGTTAGGATTTGGATGCAGTCGTAGGGTTTTTGAACGGATGAACTATAAAATTGTTTTTTTCCTTTGTTTACTGATCACTTCACTGCTGAGTTCGTGGAGGCAATAGGTCCTATGTTAATGGAAGGAAGGTTTGTTATGATTATTGCGAGGCTGACGTGACATGTATGGCCATGTTTGATGAGTTAGTTGAGACATTGGGTTATAAAAGGAAAGGGAGTATTAACACATACTTGTTGTTGCCTGGTATGCAAATCAATGAAGATGGGCTTTGATTGTTATCAAAGGACAACGACACAACGCACATCAGGGCAATGGCTAGAGAGGGGTTTAGGTTTCTCATGTTTTATCTTGAGCATGGGATAACATCATCACAAAAACATGGGATATTGTTATTGCAAACCCCACCCCTCAGTTACGTGATGTTATCAGGCCTATGAAGAACAACAAAGACTAGGAGCATGCAAGTGTTTTGGAGCAGAGCAATGTGCCATACAATCATGTTGATGAGAGTACAAAAGAAGGGACAAATACATTCAGAGTGAGAGAAAAAACAGAGAAAGAAGATGATGCGGGCAGTGATGATGAATCATCTGACTCCGATTATGCTCTATCATAGTAGATAGTGACTATGATATAGAGACTGGTGATGATGATTTATTCATTCACATGAAGCAGAATGGTGCGAAGAAGGGATGAAAAGGAAAAGGACAATAAGTTGTAGAAGATGACATTTTTGAAGATGATAAACTTGACCTTTCAGATTAAGATGAAGAAGACATGAAATTCAATTTCAAATACTTTACAGAGGCAGATATGAATGAGCAAAAGTTCCATTTGGGTCTAGTGTTTTCATCTATTGATCAGTTGAGGAAAGCAATTAGAGAGTACAACTGCAAAGAGAGGTTGAACATGAAATTTTCAAAGAATGACAAAACTAGACTTGGAGCTATATGCAATGGTGGATGTCCCTGGTATTTGTATGCATCATATGACAACAAGACGCAATAAATTATGATCAAGACATTCATAGATGAACACACTTGTTGCAAGAAGTGGCAAGTAAAAGCTTTTACTGCTAGATATATACCTCATAAGTATGTGGAGAAGATCAGAGATGTGGCCGAGTGGCTGAATCGGCCCGCATCGGCCTGTGTTGATGTGGCAGGACATGTAGTCGTGTATTTTTTTGGCTGTGTGCATCTTGGTATGCAGAGACCGGGTGTAATGTAGTCGTGTATGTACGTGGGCCTGCCGTATGACTGTCAATGGACCAGTTTTGCAAGTAGCGGGATCGTAACGAGGCAACGCGCAAGTTTCAAGACCATTCTGGACCAAACCAGCAGGGTTGTACGTGCAATTCACTCTGATTCGATGTCTAAAGTCCATCTAATTCGTGGCTCCTTTTTTATACACAACGTAGGATAGATTTGGAAATAAGATGTGCATCACTCGATTCTGTACAAATATTTGTTGTTGTGAGGATATAATTCCTTATATTAATCTAATATAATTAAAGTTATTAGTCTCCCTAGTTCGCAAAAAAGGTTATCAATATCCCTTTTTTGCCAAATAAAGTTTTTTTAGTTCACAGATAAAGGTTATTAGTACCCCTTTAGGTAAACATATTTTCTGTTGGGCCAACATATGCTCAAATACACGCACATACACTCACCCCTATAAACAGACATACGCACACCCTACCTCTATAAGCAATTTTGAGATATTGAGTTGGCCCAATATCTTGATATTGATGAAGTCATCACACGCGTCTCGTAGTCGATGGAACGTCCCTCCTGAATGAACATCGCCGGGAAGTCTGAAGTAAATCCAGAAAATGCGACCATCAATACCAAATCTAGGAGTTGAACCCTAGTAAGTTGGTTCTACCATAAGAAATCTAACCATCTGAGTATGCTTATTTAGCGCGGGCATTTCTATAATCAATGTTCTGATTACTCTCGTAATGATGTAATTGCTCGAACCTTTTGGCTATAAATTGTGTTTTTTTTTCAAAATACATGATATCGTGATTTGTCTATAGTTGGCGGGGCTTGCCTGCCAAAGGTAGTGCTACCCAAAAAAGAAGGTAGTGCTTGTTTGCTATTTGTTATTTCTACATTGTCGTTATTTATGCTCAGTATAATCCTAGCAAGTTTTTTTGCTAGTCTTGCTTACCAGTGTTTCCTTGCCATATAAAGTGATTCACATGTTTTTTTTAGATAAGTCACATACCCGCATTTCACTAAATCAAATAAACCGGTTAAAATTCAGTCACCTATTCACCCCTCTAGTCAGTCCCCTTGATCCTTTAGGAATAATTTTTTTAACATATCATTTATAAAATACCACATAGAGGACAAAGAAAACAATTGTACATGAATGGAACCAGATCTTGTTTGCTCGACACTCTTGCTCATTTATAGTCTAGGCGACTAGGAGCACTTCATTCATTGACATTAAGCATGGTTCAAAGTAATTCCGTAGGATTTCTAGAGGTTCCTATACTCAAGAATTTTTTTGCTTATAGAGCTTGTTTAGTATGCATGATTCAGAACTATATGATTTTTTTCTATGGTTTACTTTGCATGCATTTCCACTTCATGAACTTTTCGTTGGGTTGTAACAACTATGGCATGCACATAATATTCTACCAGTAGGATGTTTTTGTATTTCTATATGGTCCAATCAAACAACTTCTATTATATGTTCTACGTCTCCAATTCCTATATGATTTTTTGAGGAAATGTTCTATATGTTTTATTATGAGATCCTAATACTCCCTTTGTCCCATAATTTAGTGCACATTGATTTTTGTGAAAGTTAAGCTTCACAAAATTTGAACAAGTTTGTAGAGAAAAATATCTATATCTATAGTACCAAATATATACCATATGAAACGGAAATCCAATTTGGCTCCCGGGAGCACATGCGAAAAATGATTTTTGAAATGTTAAGAGAATTCCAACAACTTTTAATGTATTTTATAGTCACATCCAAATGCTACCTGCAAAGTTTTGGGCAAAAGGGTTAAACATTTTGGTCCGCGCAAAAAAGAAACATATTGAACACCAAATGTTACCCAAAAATGTCACCCCAAATTTGTTTTTTCACCGACAAAGCACTACTACTCCGTTTTCGCATGAAAATTGACAAGCATGCTTGCGACACTAACAGAAACATCCGCAAAAAATTTCGGTTTTTTTGAAACATTTTACTACATTTTTTGAGGTACAGTTCATCCGTGAGCAAATGCTCGGGAAGTGAAAGCGCCTCCCCCTATGAAAATACATTTCATGTCGAATCTAATGATATTGATTTGGCATTCTATATGTTGATATTCTTTTCCTTGTGCATTATCCCTGTGCTGCAAATCTTCACCGTCCGATACAATTGCTCCAACGGTCCAGATCACATCCCAACACACTGCCACTCTTTCGTAAACATCCCTCCAATGCGGAGTAGCATCACACACGCAGACACCCTTCCACCGAATGGCAATAAGTCAGTAACACGAGGGTGGAAACGCACAGCCGCCGCGACCTCGCACCCTGTCGATGGTGTTTATGCGATTCCGCCCCCAGCTTATCGCCTCCTCCCTCTCCCGAGCCCCTAAACCCAGCAGAACCCTAGCCCCACAGCCCCTCGCCGCCGCCGCGCGCCGCCGCTCCCTCACCGCGACCCTCTCCTCCTCCTCCTTCTCCATGGCCGGGGCAGCACCCTCGGAGGAAGCGCTCCGCCGGGCGCTGGCGGAGAGGCAGGCAGCAGTGGACGCGCAGGCCGAGGCCGTGCGGTCACTCAAGGCCTCCGGCGTTAAGGAGGGCGTCGACGCGGCGGTCGAGGCGCTGAAGGCCCTCAAGATCGAGGCTGGTGCGGCCGCGCGCAGGCTGCAGGCCGCCGTCGGGTCCGGCGGCGGAGCTGCGCGGGAGGAGATGCGGCAGGCAGTGGTGAACACCCTCGAGCGGAAGCTCTTCTACATACCATCGTTCAAGATCTACCGCGGCGTCGCCGGCCTGTACGACTACGGGCCGCCCGGGTGTGCGGTCAAGTCCAACGTCCTAGCCTTCTGGAGGCAGGTGAGTGAGGCCGCCAGCCCACCTCGGAATGCTGTGCTTTATTTTTCATGCTTGTATCCTAGTCGATGTTGCGTAGCTGCTGCGATTTGATGTAGGGGTACTGGGGTTGCGATGATTTACCACCTGCACTGTGGTTTATGTGGAACTTGCATAT
The DNA here is from genome assembly GCA_032464435.1 of Aegilops umbellulata. Lineage (NCBI taxonomy): Eukaryota > Viridiplantae > Streptophyta > Magnoliopsida > Poales > Poaceae > Aegilops > Aegilops umbellulata. Next base: position 97,760,685 of record CP136060.1, read on the forward strand.
GGAATCTAGATACTGAACAAAGAAGACAGCTACCCATGTTTCAGTAAAGAACCTAGATATGGAAAGTTACAAGTGCACACCTCTAAAGGCAATTAAACAAGCTCTTTTTAGTTTTTGCATATCACTTGCATTTTCTGCCGCTGTAGTACTCGAATTACAATATGGCAATTTATTTATGATGAAGATTCCTGATATCAGTTCATTAGTACTCCCTCCGTTCCTAAATATAAGGTGTAATAGTTTTTCAAAAAGTCAAACATTGTCTATGTTTGACCAACTTTACAGCAAAATATATAAATATTTACAATACTAAATATATAAAATATAAAAATATATTTCATGGTGAATCTGGTGATAATGATTTGGTATTCTAGATATTGATATTTTTGTCTATGAATTTGGTCAAAGTTAGAGAAGTTTGACTTTTTGAAAAAATAATACACCTTATAATTAGAAACGGAGGGAGTACTACTCTAGTTGGCAAATATGATGCCTGATATTGGTGGAGATCATGGTTCGATTTGCTAGTTTGTAGTGGTACGGTTCTGTTTTTCTTGTGCTTGATGTTGGTTGGGTTTAGATACTCCCTCCGATCCATATTAGTTGTCGCTGAAATGGATGTATCTAGACATATTCCAGTTCTAGATACATCTGTTTGAGCGACAATTAATATGGATCAGAGGGAGTAATATATTTTATGGTGCTGTATTTTACGACACCATCTCGTACAACTTGTTTTGGGAAGATGCTAATTTCTCCATTCCTTTTCCAGCATTTTGTTTTGGAGGAGAATATGTTGGAGGTTGACTGCCCCTGTGTGACACCTGAGGTTGTCTTGAAGGCATCAGGGCATGTCGAGAAGTTCACAGACCTCATGGTTAAGGATGAAAAGACAGGCACATGCTATCGTGCTGATCACCTGTTGAAAGATTTCTGCAAGGACAAGCTTGAGAAGGATCTCACCTTGTCCCCTGAGACGGCTGCCGAGTTTAATCGCGTCCTTGCTGTGTTAGATGACCTCTCACCAGAGGAACTCGGTTCAAAGATCAAGGAATATGGCATTGTGGCCCCTGATACAAAGAACCCACTCTCTGCTCCCTACCCATTCAATCTTATGTTCCAGACATCAATTGGCCCAACAGGTCTTAGCGTGGGGTAAGAAGATTACCAGTCACCACATAATCATGTTTTTTTGGTGTTGATTGACCAAAGATGCTCATTTTTTCGTGAACAAACAGGTATATGAGGCCAGAGACTGCACAGGGTATTTTTGTCAACTTCAAGGACTTGTACTACTACAATGGCCAAAAGCTTCCCTTTGCAGCAGCTCAAATTGGTCAAGCATTCCGTAACGAGGTCTGTATTGTGTCACACCATGCTTTTAGCTTTCATTAGATTGTCAGTAACTGCCATTTCACTTGTTAATTATTTTCATGTTAGCAACCGTATTATACTTCACCAACTGTTTATTCTTCATGTGACGATTCAGCACATAGTGTTTGCTTCCTGAATTTAATCAAATGTTCAATATAGACTTTTTTTTTTCATGGAATTCATGATTCTGTTGACTTGGACTACTTCTGTTTTTATTAAAAATATTTATGCAACATGATTTTGGATGAATGATGGGTGTTCTTCATGTTGCAACAATACTGCTAAATCTAGACTGTTTATATAGAGAATGTATGATGCTGTTGTTTAAACTACTGTGCTTTCCGTTTTTGTTAAAAATGTTTTGCGCAACATGATTTTTGAATGAATGGGGGATGATCTTCATGCTGCAAAAAGAAGATGAAAGGTAAATCTAGACTTTTTATACACAATAGTGTATTATGCTGTTGTTAAACTACCCACTTCTGCAACATGATTTTGAATGAATGATAGGTGATCTTCCTGTTTAAAATAAGATGCAACGTTCTCCATTTATATTGCACTTCATATGATTGATTTGAATACCTGCATGAACGATTTGATTTAAAATATGTGCTGTTATTTTGTCATTCCATTTTTTGTAAAAAACCTTCATTGCGTTCAGACTTGAATGCTTGGAGAAATTTAGACCTGCTAACATACATGGCTAAACATACATTTGTCACGCACTATAATGTTAATAAACATTCGAAGAGTGGTAAATTCACTTGCAGTAGTTAGATATGTATCCTTTTCATCCACTCACTATTTTCTACTTATTTGACAATCAGATCTCTCCACGTCAAGGTCTTCTACGAGTGCGTGAATTCACATTAGCCGAGATTGAGCACTTCGTAGATCCTGAGGATAAATCACATCCCAAGTTTGTTGATGTTGCTGATTTGGAGTTCTTGATGTTTCCGCGAGAGCTGCAGCTCTCAGGGGACTCGGCCAAGTTAACGAAGCTTGCAGAAGCAGTTTCGAAGGTTTGAACTTGATGTCTATTTTCTCTTTGGTTGAGTTAGTTGTTTTTCTTTTTCTTCATTAGAGGCTGCTGCGTTAGTCATTTTTCATCTTCTTCCATTTTGGATTAGAGGTGGTTCCCTTCCATTTCTAGAACTCACTATATGTTTCTTCCTTGCAGGGAACTGTTAATAATGAGACACTTGGTTACTTTATTGGAAGGGTCTATCTTTTCCTGACACGCTTGGGAATTGATAAGAGCCGATTGCGCTTCAGACAGCATCTACCTAATGAGATGGCTCATTATGCTGCTGACTGCTGGGATGCAGAGATTGAGTGTTCTTATGGATGGATAGAGTGTGTGGGCATTGCAGATAGATCTGCATATGATTTAAAAGCTCATTCTGTAAGCCTATATCACATCTCATGAATAATTTTGCAGTTACTGATTTTAGTCCTTTGAACATGTTGCAATTGAAATTGAAGTCGCTCCTTTCATGCATTAATATATTTAAGTCTCCACTGTGTTCTTGAGTGTTCCACTAATGTTGATCATGCTTTCCTGATTGGTGTATCATAGGAGAAAAGTGGCGTTCCACTAGTTGCTCATGAGAAGTTTTCAAAGCCTAGAGAAGTTGAGGTGAGTTATCTGTCAGATTTGATTCTTCATTATTTTTGGAGTTACTAATAATGTACTATTGAATAATGTGTGCTACCTTCTTTCCGGAAATACTTGTCATTGAAATGGATGTATCTATATGTATTTTAGTTCTAGATACATCCATTTTCATTCATTTTGATGACAAGTAATTCTGGATGGAGGGAGTACTAGTTATGTTTTATGTTTGCTCCTGAAGTATATTACAAGTTCCATCATCAAGAAGCATTCTTTGATGACATTATTGGTCTTTGTCCTTTAACGCATAATCAGTTAGGTCTAGCATTAATATATCTGAATTTCCTTGCTGCTACAGAAACTTGTTATCGTGCCCTCAAAGAAAGACCTAGGGCTTGCTTTCAAGGGCAATCAGAAGATGGTGGTTGAAGCATTGGAGGTAACACATCTTGTGCTCTGTCTACAATTTCTTAGGTAAGTTTTATCATGTCTACCAAAGTAGAAACTTTTGTCGTTGACTTTATTCGTGGACAAACAGGCTATGAGTGAGAAGGAAGCAATGGACATGAAGGCTGCATTGGACTCTAAGGGGGAGATGAATTTCCAAGTTTGCACACTTGGAAAGGACGTGGTGATTACAAAGAAAATGGTATCAATCAGTATGGAGAAGAAGCTGGAGCACCAGCGAGTCTTCACCCCTTCAGTTGTTGAGCCCTCATTTGGCATAGGGAGGATAATCTATTGTCTGTTTGAGCATTCCTTCTACACAAGACCTAGCAAATCAGAAGAGGAGCAGCTGAATGTCTTCCGGTTCCCTCCTATCGTGGCTCCTATCAAGTGCACTGTGTTCCCGCTGGTAAAGAATCAAGAGTTTGATGATGCCGCCAAAGTGCTTGCTAAAGAATTAACAGCTGCAGGCATCTCACACATTATTGACACGACTGGTACGTGATACACCATATCGGGCAGGAAATAGTTTCTCGATCATTACCTTTTTTTTTATGAACAGGACCATTACCTTTATTAGCTTCTTATAAATAAAAAATAAATAAATTAACTTAAAAAGCATTGTTTGTCACCGCGAAGTATATGGTGCAATTTCATGATGGAAGAGGATGTGGCTGAATAGCTATATACACTGGGACATGTCCATATCACCATTGGACATAACACAAGGATTACTAACTGCACATGCTCATATTATTATTTGCTTGTGAAGGCATTTCTATCGGGAGGAGGTACGCAAGGACGGATGAGATCGGCGTTCCTTTTGCAGTAACAGTCGATTCTGCAACGGAGGTGACAATCCGAGAGAGGGACAGCAAACAGCAGGTGAGGGTGGGCATCGACGAGGTGGCATCGGTGGTGAAGGAGCTGACAGAAGGCCAAAGCACCTGGACCGATATTTCATTCAAGTATCCCAGCCATATCGGTCCCCAAGGTGACCAGGAGTAAGATGTCTGGCTATTCATCTTCCAGTGCCCCGGTTGATACCGTACTGCTGTTGATGCGAGTTCTGCATGCATACATGCTGCAGACACCCGTACTTAGTTCACCCATTGTCATTATCTTACCTATACATTTTGAGAATGTTTTACCATATACATACAATGGAATGACATCATCTGCCATACATTTTGAGTCTTAAGGAGTACGTCAAGTTGTAATGAAGCTATTGAATTTTCAATCTTTCACCTACTTGTGGCATCTCTTGTGGACTGTCAAAGATTTTTCTCGCCACCTATGTGTTGGAAGTCTTGTAAGGTGGCTCCGGGTCTCCCACGCATTCTCCTCCACTAGGTTTGACGCCTGTTTAACACGGCCTGGTGCACGGACATCGCCATTGCCTCCCGAGCAGTTTAGGTGAAGATGGACCTCGCGGCCCAGCCACTGCTCGCCACGGCGGAGCACGACCACGAGGCTGACGGCCGCATCACCGTCGTGCCCGGGAACGGAAACAAACACGCCGAAGCCGAGGACGAAGAAGCGGAGGAGATGTCCACGTCCATGCAGAGCCGGCTGGAGGAGAGCGGCACAGCCTCGGCTGGCGCCGGCGACGAGGCGGGCGAAGAGATGGCATCGCGCATGCAGCGCCGCCTGGACGCGCTTCCGGGGAAGGCACACGAGAGCGAGCCCTTCACCATCTTCCGCGTGGCGGGGCCCATGCGCGACCGCAACCGCCACCTCTACGAGCCGCAGATGGTCTCCGTCGGCCCCTTGCACCGCGGCGCCGCCCGCCTCCGCGCCATGGAGGAGCACAAGTGGCGCTACCTCCGCGACCTCCTCGCGCGGGGCCACGCGCCGCTCGCGTCCTACGCCCGCGCCGCGCGGGCCCTCGAGCCCGCGGCGCGCCGCCGCTACGCCGAGCCCACCGAGGACCTCCTCCCGCCGCGGGACTTCGCCGAGATGCTGCTCCTCGACGGCTGCTTCATCGTCGAGTTCTTCCTCAAGGGCGAGGACGGCGCCGCCGACGCGCTCATCGACGCCGCCTGGGCCATGCAGAACGTCTACAGCGACCTCTTCCTCCTCGAGAACCAGCTCCCCTTCTTCGTCCTCGAGCGCTTCTACGCCATCGCCACCGGCGGCCGAGGCCGCGACCACCTCGTCACCAGCCTCCTCGCCAAGTACCTCACCGTGGAGACCCCGCAGGACGCCGCCACGGCGAAGCCCCCCGACGGCGAGATCCTCCACCTGCTGCACCTCTACTACCACTGGTTCCTCCCACCACAAGACGAGGACGCCGCCGTCCCTTCCGCCGGCGGCAGCAACAAGGTCGCCGAGGAGGAGGCGTTCGACGAGTGGCTGGCCAAGCCCATGGACGAGCGCCTGCCGTGGCTGCTCCCCTCGGCGTCGGAGCTGGAGGACGCCGGCGTCACGTTCCGGGCCAAGAAGTCCCCCCGGAGCCTTGTGGACGTGACGTTCCGCGCCCGCGACGGCGTGCTCGAGATCCCGGCCGTGGAGAGCTACACGAACCGCGCCATGTTCGCCAACCTCCTAGCGTACGAGCAGAGCCGGGGCCGGTGGGAGCTGCAGCGCCTGATGAGCTACGTGGTGCTCATGGCGTCGGTGGCGTCCCACGGGCGGCGCGACGTGGAGATCCTGCAGCGGGCCGGGGTGTTCGTCAAGGGGGACGAGGAGACGGCGGCGTTCTACGCGCACCTTGGCGAGCTCTGCGGCGGTGCCGCCGCCGGCACGCCGGGCGTCGCCAACAACTGCTACGCCGACATGTTCCGCGACGTGAGGGGGTACTGCGGCCGCAGCTGGAACCGGCACCGCGCCGTGCTCGCTCACGACTACTTCAGCAACCCGTGGACGAGCATGTCAGCCGCCGCCGCTGTGCTCCTGCTCGTCCTCACCGTCGTGCAGACTGTATACACTGTGCTGCCGTACTACCACCAATAGGCATCGATCCATCATCCTGCGTTAAATTTCATGCATGCACCGAGTTGTCACAATCTTGTACTCCCTCCGTTTTTATTTTCTTTGCATATTAAATTTGACGTCAAATTTTATAAAGTTTGTTCAAATTTATAGAAAATATATGAATATTACAATAATAAATCTATATGATGTGAAAGTATGTTCAATAATCAATCTAATGGTATTGATTTGTTATTGTATTTCCTTTGCTTTTATTTACTCCACGTATTAGCTTTGGTTAAAGTTAAACTTTATAAAATTTGACAAAGTTTAGAGACAAAAATATTAACATATACTCTCTCCATTCATTTTTGTAAGTCATTTCAGACAACTGGAAATGGGGTGCTTTGCACGCTGTCTAAAATGTATTCAACGCCTTATAAAAATGAATAGAGGAAATATTATTTTTTATAAACTTAGTCACTTCAGTCAAATCTAATATACAGACTAAATAAAAATAAAGGGACTATATGTTAATATTTTTGTCTATAAACTTTGTTAAAGTTTATAAAGTTTGATTTTGACCAAAACTAATATGTGAAGTAAATAAAAACGGATGGAGTAAAGTAATAAACGTTCGTGATATTATGGATGCTTGTTAGTTTGAGCCGATTCTCGTGCATCAGGCTGATGATCGGAGGCAATACCTGGCTGTTTATGCGTTGCTCTAGAGCGTCAGCACCCGCATTCATGCCTGGCCAGAGTGGTCTAGACCGCTCACTGGTGCTGGCATTGAAGCGACGCGGCGGCCGAGGGAGCGCCGCCCACGCCGCTTTCCGATGCAGCCGACTGCCTCGCGTTCAAACGCCTGTTCGTCCGTCTGCCGCCCACATTGATGATATGCGGTTGCCGAGGCGTCTCCTCTGACGCCACCCGTCCGTCCCTCTGCCGCCCACCATTGCTATATAAACCGCTGCTGCAGTCATCCACCTCCGACCGCTCTCCGCACCACTCTCACCATGGATCCCTACCCCGCCAAAGCTCTCTCGGACGGGCTGACGTCGGACCAGAAGAAGGAGATGGTCGCCATTGCTGCCGGATGGCTGGCTGGCAGGTAGCCGGAGGACGGCTATGTCCCTATGGAGGACGCGGACGATGACGAACCGCCACTTCCCTCCTCCTCCGCACCACCCTCCTCCTCCTCCGCGTCACCCTCTTCCGTGCATTACACCATGACCATCGGCGAGGCCCGTGCCCATTACATGGACATGATGCGGGAGGAGCGGTTCCGGGAGGCGTAGGCCAATGCCGCCTACAACAACCACCTCCTGCAGGAGCACGTGCAGGCGGAGGAGCAGCTCGCCGTCGGCAGGGCTGTCGTGCCGGACGCGGACCTGGCGGAGCAGGAGGCGTTGCTCGAGTCTTACCTGACGGTGTCCTGGACTAGGGGGTACTAACCTAGTCGGCCCATAGTCCTCGAGCTAGGCTGGTGGGCCCTCATTCCCATTGAGATGGACTCCGGAAGCTACACGCCTGGATGTGTGATACGTCTCCGTCGTATCTACTTTTCCAAACACTTTTGCCCTTGTTTTGAACTCTAATTTGCATGATTTGAATGGAACTAACCCGGACTGACGCTGTTTCAGCAGAATTGCCATGGTGTTATTTATGTGCAGAAACAAAAGTTCTCGGAATGACCTGAAACTTCACGGAAATTATTTTTTGGAAATAATAAAAAATACTGGCAAAAGAATCAAGGCCAGGGGGCCCACACCTTATCCACGAGGCTGGGGGGCGCGCCCCCTGCCTCGTGGCCCCCCTGGTGCTCTACCGACCTCAACTCTAACTCTATATATTCACATTCGTGGAGAAAAAACCCAGAGAGAAGGATTCATCGCGTTTTACGATACGGAGCCGCCGCCAAGCCCTAAACTCTCTCGGGAGGGCTGATCCGGAGTCCGTTCGGGGCTCCGGAGAGGGGAATCCGTCGCCATCGTCATCATCAACCATCCTCCATCACCAATTTCATGATGCTCACCGCCATGCGTGAGTAATTCCATCGTAGGCTTGCTGGACGGTGTTGGGTTGGATGAGATTTATCATGTAATCGAGTTAGTTTTGTTAGGGTTTGATCCCTAGTATCCACTATGTTCTGAGATTGATGTTGCTATGACTTTGCTATGCTTAATGCTTGTCACTAGGGCCCGAGTGCCATGATTTCAGATCTGAACCTATTATGTTTTCATGAATATATGTGAGTTCTTGATCCTATCTTGCAAGTCTATAGTCACCTACTATGTGTTATGATCCGGCAACCCCGACGTGACAATAATCGGGACCACTCCCGGTGATGACCATAGTTTGAGGAGTTCATGTATTCACTATGTGTTAATGCTTTGGTCCGGTACTCTATTAAAAGGAGGCCTTAATATCCCTTAGTTTCCACTAGGACCCCGCTGCCACGGGAGGGTAGGACAAAAGATGTCAAAAGATGTCATGCACGTTCTTTTCCATAAGCACGTATGACTATATTCAGAATACATGCCTACATTACATTGATGAATTGGAGCTAGTTCTGTGTCACCCTATGTTATGATTGTTACATGATGAACCACATCCGGCATAATTCTCCATCACCGATCCAATGCCTATAAGCTTTTCACATATTGATATTTGCTTAGTTACTTTACCGTTGCTACTGTTACAATCACTACAATACTGCTATCACTGTTACCTTTGCCACTGTTACCATTACTATCATACTACTTTGCTACTAAATACTTTGCTGAAGATATTAAGTTATCCAGGTGTGATTGAATTGACAACTCAACTACTAATACTTGAGAATATTCTTTTGCTCCCCTTGTGTCGAATCAATAAATTTGGGTTGAATACTCTACCCTCGAAAACTGTTGCGATCCCCTATACTTGTGGGTTATCAAGACTATTTTCTGGCGCCGTTGCCAGGGAGCATAGCTCTATTCTTTGAGTCACTTGGGATTTATATCTGCTGGTCACTATGAAGAACTTGAAAGACGAGAAAACAAAAATTTATCCCTCAACTACGAGGGGAGGTAAGGAACTGCCATCTAGCTCTGCACTTGATTCACCTTCTGTTTTGAGTAAGCTTGCGACACCTAAACCTCCTTCTGCTATTAATTCTGATACGTCGCATGTTATTGATGATGTCACTTCTGCTATGCATGATACTTATGATGGAACTACTTCTATGCTTGATACTACTGTGCCACTTGGTGAATTTCTTGATGAACAACTTGCTAGGGCTAGAGAGAATGAAATTATTGAACCTGCTAATATTGATGAAAGTGATGATGAAGATTCTCCCCCTAGATATGAATTGCCTGTTGTGCTTGAGGGCTATGTTATGGATGAAGAAACTGCTAGGGACTTTCTTGCTTGCAATGATAGAAGTGATCTTAAGAAATTATTAGCTAAGCTGAAACAAAAAACTCTGAATGCTAGAATGAAGTATGATCCTGCTTATGCTACTTCACCTATCTTTGTTACTGATAAGGATTATGAATTCTCTGTCGACCCTGATATAATTACTTTGGTTGAATCTGATCCTTTCTATGGCTATGAATCTGAAACTGTTGTGGCACATCTTACTAAATTAAATGATATAGCCACCCTATTCACTAATGATGAGAAAACTCGCTACTATTATATCCTTAAAATATTTCCATTCTCATTAAAGAGTGATGCTAAGATATGGTTTAATTCTCTTGATCCTGGTTGTGTGCGTAGTCCCCAGGATATGATTTATTACTTCTCTTCTAAATATTTCCCTGCTCATAAGAAACAAGCTGCTTTAAGGGAAATATATAATTTTGTGCAAATTGAAGAAGAGATTCTCCCACAAGCTTGGGGGAGGCTTCTCCAATTACTTAATGCTTTGGCTGATCATCCTCTCAAGAAACATGAAATACCTGACATCTTTTATAATGGACTAACTGATGCTTCCAGAGACCACCTGGATAGTTGTGCTGGTTGTGTTTTCAGGGAAAGAACGCCGGATCAAGCTGAAATTCTATTGAATAATATGTTGACCAATGAAAATAATTGGACACTTCCTCAACCAACTCCTAAGCCAACTCCAAAGAAAATGGGTGTTCTATTTCTCAGTCCGAAGATATGCAAGAGGCAAAGAAATCTATAAAAGAAAAGGGTATTAAAGCTAAAGATGTTAAGAATTTACCTCCTATTGAAGAAATACATGGTCTTAATTTACCGCCTGTTGAAGAAATATATGATCTTAATTCATCACCTATTGAAGAAACTCATGGTCTTGATAACCCGACACATGTAGTAAAGGTAAATTCTCTCTATAGATATGATGAAGGTGATATCCCTCACTATAAGTCTGCCAGACAATGCTTAGATGAGTTTGACAATTTTATTGTTAAACAAGAAAACTTCAATGCTTATTTTGGTAGAGAATTAAAATGCAATGCTTATATGATTGAGCACTTGAGTGATTATATGTCTAGAGTTAAAGGTGAACTTAAACTCATTAGTAAACATGCTTCTATGGTTACCACTCAAGTAGAACAAGTACTTAAAGCTCAGAATGATTTGCTCAATGAAATGAATAGTAAGAATAATGATTTTTCTGTTAGAGTGGCTACTAGAACTGGTAAAATGACTCAGGAACCTTTGTATCCCGAGGGCCACCCTAAGAGAACTGAGCAGGATTCTCAGGGAAATAATGTTGATACACCTAGTCCTTCTAAAAGTAAGAAAAAGAAAAATGATAGGACTTTGCATGCTTCTAGTGAACCTGTTGTTGACACACCTGAGAATCCAAATAATATTTCTATTTCTGATGCTGAAACACAATTGTAGCGACCCAACCTCAGATGGTCAAGTCACTGTGCTCCGGTGTCATCCCTGGATCAGTAATGCTGACACCACACAGTACTTCGAAGGATTTATAACAGAGTAGGAATCACACACTTATTACATCGGTGTCTCAAAGAGAACTTATTACAATAAATATGGCTTAAGGCCATCTAATAACGATAGCAGCGGAAGACTTGGAAGATAAGTGAGTCCATCAACTCCAACGGCATCACTGAGTATATAACCAAGACCTAAAAGCACCTTACTCGTCGTCTGAAAAGTCTGCAACATGAAAGTTGCAGCCCGAAACGGGTCAGCACATGGAATATGCTGGCAATGTAACACATAGAAAGTAATGAATGATAAGCCTATACTACATGCATATATGGCTGGTGGAAAAGCTCTATGGTTACAGTTTTGTGTAAAGCCAATTTTTCCCTACTGCAAAGGAATAAATTTATTTAACTATCATGGTGGTTGAAACATCGAGAATGGTTGACAGCATTCCGATCCCAATTAAAAGTAATCATTAATAACCCAACAATATTAATTAGAAGTAACATGATGAGATTCACATGATATTCAAGAACTAGATACTCAAGATGTCCATAACTGGGGACACGGCTAATCATGATTACTTTGTACACTCTGCAGAGGTTTGCGCACTTTTCCCCACAAGACTCAATCGCCTCCGTTGGTTTCTCGCACTACATGGTGTTTGAGAGACGGATGACCGAGACATAGTCTTTCAAAAGCACTCACACCTTACGTTTGGATAGACCGGTACACCTACTTTCCCCTACATCTGCTAGTCTACCCTGTAAGAGTTCGCACGACTTAGTCAACTACGCCAGAGCCCATAATGGCCTGTGGCTGCACACGGAAGTTACTAGCATGAATTATCTTATGATCCCTTTGAGCCTGGATGGCGGTCCAAAAGAAAAACAGGCAAGTCCTGATAGAAACCAGGTGCCTCAATCCACCAGATGTGTATTTAAGTTGCCACCTTAGATAAAACCATTAGTTAACAATACTCAAATCTGTCATGGATATCACTCACCCAATCCACGTCCACTAGCATAGCATGGCATAGTAAGCAAACTTAGAAGTAACTCCCAAAGGTTTCATAAGTAAAACAGGTAATAGGTACTACCTCAACTACTTCCCATCCCACAAGTTAATTAGATCCTAATCATGCAATGTGTGAGGATTGATCTAATGCAATAAAACTGGGTAGTAGAAAAGGTATGATCAAAGTGTTACTTGCCTTGCTGAGGATCCGTGAAACCTAGAGCTTCGAAATAACAGGCGGCGCACTCTGGGTGATCTATCGCAGACAAACAACAAGCATACAATAAGTACTCATCTAATGCACAGGGAAAACTCGAATAAAAGATCTAACCAGAAAGTTCAACTTAAGAACTCCGGTTGCAAAAAGAATCGAATCGAACAAAGCAACAGAAAACAAACGGCGGAAGAAATCAACTCGGTTCTAGCAAAGTGAAACTAGGTCAAATTTTACCATAGCAAAACTTTGTTTAAGTTGATTAGACGAAACGGTGGTTTCGAAACGAAACTCCAGGCGCTTGAATCACCTGATTCCGATAAACGAGTGAAAAGATAAACTAGAAAGAAGATCGGATCTGAGATCGCGATCGCGGAATAAATCCGACAAGAAGAAAAAGAAGAACGGTTGAACAAACGGATGTTCGTTAATCTAGAAGAATCCGGTGATCACGTTCGTTAGAACGAACGGTCCGGCGAACGGTCTCGAGGCAACTAATTCGGAGAAGAAAACTAATCCGATCTAGGGTTTCGGAAAAGAAAATCGAACGAAAAACCGATCTAGAAAACCGGAACGGTTTAGCGAAGAATCGGAAAGAAAACGAATCAGAAGAGAAGAAAAGAATCAGAACGATTAGAAGAAAACGATCCAATGAAAGAGAAAAGAGACGCGGCGCGGCTACCTCCGGCGAACGGCGGCGTTGGGCGGCGGCGGCGAGGTGGCAAGGTGCGGCGGCGGCGCGGGGCAATGGCGGCGGCGGCGCGACACGGCGGCGGTGCGGCGCTGGCGGCGGCGGTGTAGGGCGCGGGGTGGGGCGCGGTGGTGAGGTGCGGTGGAGGCTTGGGGGCTTTGGGTTTGATGATTTAGAGGGTGTGTGTGTGTGTGTGGGGTATTTATATTGGGGAGGGGAGGGGTTTACTTGGAGGAGGAATCAAGAATTAGACTAGGAATAGGAAAGGAAAAAGGGAAGGAAAGATCTAGAAACAAAACGGAATAACGGAAGTATGATAAAAGTCCTACTAGGACTTCCAAAAGGGCGGCGGCGGCGGCCTCCTGGCGCCTGGCGCGCGCGGCGCGGGCGATGGCCTGGCCGGCCGGCTGGGCCTTTGGCCCAGGGCGCGCGGGAATTTTTTTAAATCGGTTTCGCGCGCGGAGAAACACAGAAAAAGAAAATCTACCGGACTCCAAAATTAACAAAGTAAATTTTCCCCGACACCTAAAAATGAGTCGAACAAAATGAACTTTTCTCCGGGCCTAAAATGCAATTTTAAAAAATACACATTTTTCCCTATCCAAATAAAAGGCAAACAAACTCCGACAAAACCAATGATCCCTTTCTTTCAAAATTTGAGAAAACTCAAAAATGAAAATAACGAAATCTCCAACTCTCTCCGAGGGTCCTTGAGTTGCGTGAAGTTTCAAGGATCGATCAAAAATGCAAGAAATATGTTATGCATGATGATCTAATGTATAACATTCCAAATTGAAAATTTGGGATGTTACAAACCTACCCCCCTTAAGATGAATCTCGTCCTCGAGATTCGGGTTGGCTAGAAAATAGGTGAGGGTGGTCCTTGAGCAAATCTTCTTCTCGCTCCCAGGTGGCTTCATCCTCTGAGTGGTGGTTCCACTGAACTTTGCAAAACTTGATAACCTTGCTGCGGGTAACTCTGCTGGCATACTCAAGAATCTTGACTGGCTTCTCTTCATATGTTAAGTCATCCTTCAACTGAATCGCTTCAAGCGGCACTGTATCTCTTAGCGGTACCTCCGCCATCTCGGCGTGACATTTCTTCAGCTGAGAAACATGGAATACATCATGAACTCCTGACAGTCCTTCTGGTAACTCCAACTTATAAGCGACTTCTCCCATGCGTTGCAAAATCTTATACGGTCCAACGAAACGCGGTGCTAACTTTCCCTTAACTCCAAAGCGCTTAACTCCTCGAAGTGGGGATACTCGAAGATAAACTCTGTCTCCTGTTTCGTAAACGGTCTCCTTGCGTTTAGAATCTGCGTAGCTCTTCTGCCTTGATTGGGCTACCTTGAGCCTATCGCGAATCAACTTAACTTTCCGTTCAGACTCCTTGATCAGATCGGGTCCAAAGAACTGACGGTCTCCAACTTCGTCCCATGACAATGGTGTCCTGCACCTCCTTCTATACAAAGCTTCGAAAGGTGCCATCTTCAGACTGGTTTGGTAACTGTTGTTATAAGAAAACTCCGCATAGGGAAAATTATCGTCCCAACTAGATCCATAATCTAGTGCACAGGCTCTCAGCATATCTTCCAAAATCTGATTGACGCTCTCAGTCTGTCCATCCGTCTGTGGGTGAAAAGCTGTACTGAACTCTAGTCTGGTTCCCAGAGTTTCGTGCAACTGATTCCAAAACTTCGAGGTAAATTGGGTTCCTCTATCTGATACGATACTCCTCGGAACTCCATGCAAACAAATGATCCTGGTCATGTATATCTTTGCCAACTTAGCACTGGTGTAAGTGGTCTTAACTGGGATGAAATGTGCTACCTTCGTCAAACGATCAACTACTACCCATATCGAGTCATAGCCTGCCTTCGTCCTGGGTAGTCCTGTGATAAAATCCATGCCTATCTTATCCCACTTCCATTCGGGTATCGGCAATGGTTGTAACAATCCTGCTGGCTTCTGATGTTCTGCCTTCACCCTATGACACACATCACAAACCGCTACATAAGCTGCAATATCCTTCTTCATTCCGGTCCACCAGAATGTTTCCTTCAAATCCAAATACATCTTGGTATTTCCTGGGTGAATCGAATAGGGTGAATCATGTGCCTCTTGCAGAATCAACTTCCTGATCTCCGGGTCATTGGGCACATAAACACGGTCCTCAAACCATAGGGTATCGTGCTCGTCCTCACGAAATCCCTTTGCTTTTCCTTCACTCATTTTCTTCTTTATGCCTGCAATCTCCTTGTCAGATTTCTGAGCCTCTTTGATTTTATCCATCAATGTTGACTGAATCTCCAATGCTGCTACATAGCCTCTCGGAACTATTTCCAAACATAGCTCACGAAGATCCTCGGCTAACTCCTTTGGTATTTCTCCCGTCATTAATGTATTGTCATGGCTCTTACGGCTCAATGCGTCAGCTACTACATTAGCTTTTCCTGGATGGTAATGCAATCTCATATTGTAATCCTTGATGAGCTCCAACCATCTCCTTTGCCTGAGGTTCAACTCCTTCTGCGTGAAAATGTACTTCAAACTCTTGTGATCCGTATACACTTCACAATGATTTCCAATGAGGAAATGTCTCCATGTCTTCAACGCATGCACTACGGCTGCTAACTCCAGATCATGCGTAGCATAATTTAGTTCATGAGGTTTCAGTTGTCGTGAGGCATACGAAACAACTCTCCCTTCCTGCATAAGTACTGCTCCAAGTCCTCGACGTGAAGCGTCGCAATACACCTCATAATCCTTGGTCTGATCTGGCAAAATCAACACTGGTGAGGAAACCAATCGTTTCTTCAACTCCTGAAAACTGGCCTCACATTCCTCAGTCCAAATGAACTTGGTATCCTTCTTCAACAATTCAGTCATAGGCTTTGCGATCTTTGAGAAATTCTCAATGAATCTCCGATAGTATCCTGCGAGTCCAAGAAAACTCCGGATCTCCCCAACTGTCGTGGGTGCTTCCCATTCGGTTACGGTCTCAACCTTGGTGGGGTCAACTGCTATACCTTCTCCGGATATAACATGTCCAAGAAATCCAAGTTCCTTCAACCAAAATTCACATTTGCTGAATTTGGCATATAACTGATGTTCCCTTAGTTTCTCCAGAACCAAACGCAAATGTTCCTTATGCTCTTCTTCATTCTTCGAGAAAATCAGAATGTCATCAATGAACACTACGACGAACTTATCCAAAAACTCCATAAATACTTTGTTCATTAGGTTCATGAAATAGGCAGGTGCATTAGTCAGTCCAAATGACATAACGGTATACTCATACAATCCGTATCTCGTGGTAAAAGCTGTCTTGGGTATGTCCTACTCTCGAATCTTCAACTGATGGTACCCTGATCGTAAATCGATCTTGGAAAACACTTTAGCTCCTTGCAAACGATCAAACAGATCATTAATCATTGGCAGTGGGTACTTGTTCTTGATGGTTACTTCATTCAATCCACGGTAATCAACAACCATCCTTAATGATCCATCCTTCTTCTCCACTAGAAGTACGGGTGATCCCCAAGGCGAAGAACTTGGGCGTATGTAACCTTTATCCAATAACTCCTTGATCTGCTTCTTAATTTCCACCAAATCTTGTGCGGGCATCCTGTACGGTCTCTTCGATATTGGCCCAGTGCCTGGCATAAGCTCAATCAAAAACTCAATGTCTCTATCCGGTGGCATGCCTGGCAATTCGTCGGGAAACACATCAGGAAAATCCTTCACCATTGGTACTTCCTCCTGTACAACTCCTGATAAAGAATTTACTTGATTCCTATTGGGTGCATGTCGGGATACATACTTGATCCTTCTTCCTTCGGGCGTTGTAAGCAAAATTGTCTTACTGGCACATTCAATGTTCCCTTCATACTTTGACAACCAATCCATGCCTAATATCACATCCAATCCTTGAGATTCCAATACTATTAGGTCTGAGGGTTTAGAAAAGATGAGAATTAAGAATAGAATGAGGTCTAAAGAGAAAACACTACCCAAATGCACATGAGACAAATGCACACAAAATTCACTTCATTCAATCAAACAGAGGCATACAATCGATCTAGAACTATCGCAAAAGTGCGTGGACTATAATGTTTACATGGAGGAAATAATGCTACTAATATATGGTGGTCATCTACTAATTTGAATCGGTGGAAGACTCCATGATGTCCGCTCCAGCTTCGTCTTCAAAGTCGGGTTCACTTGGATCCGAATGGTGTCGTCGATGATGATGTAGTTTCTCGGGCATGCGACGTACTTGTCTTCATTCTTGAATGCTAATCTCCCCTTGAGTTCTTCAATCTCCTGCTTGAGATCAACATTGTGCCTTGCTAGAGCTACGATCTCGTCCACGTAGTCCTTGCGTGTACCCTTCAGTTCTCGTTCTAGCTCGATGATCCTTGCCTTTGCATTCTTCAACTCTATCATATCATTGCACATCTGGTTCTCTTGGCGTCGAATGTGCTGGTTTAACTCCTGGATGAAAGCTGCAATGGATCTATCCTTCTTGATGCTGACTATCTCCCATTCTTCATCTCGGCGTCCACAAATCTGGTAGATCGTGTCCTTGAGGTCTTCTTGATAAACTTCTCCAATGCGTCCCATGGTGATATGAGCTGCCATGCTCTTTCCCAGACTCCAGGTTGGTGCACTGAAGACACTATCTATGGGCTTCGTGATTGGCGCGAATGTCCCTCCCGCAACGTGAGCTTGAATCTTCCAGCGCTCCTCTTCAGGCAGAGTGACGTTGAAGGTCCCGGTGAAGCTTGGTAGTCCAATGTTCAGGTACTTGGTGACTTCCTTCAAGTGAAATCCAAAAGGTGTGCCTTTATCCGGTTGAGCGTACTTGATCTTCGCGTCCGTCATCCTAAAAGAGTAGAAAAGATGAGGAGTTAGAAAATGAGAGGAGAATAGTGATCTATGGCTTTAACTTAGTGGTCGTGTCCTACAGTCAGCGGGTGCTCTGATACCATCTCTGTAGCGACCCGACCTCAGATGGTCAAGTCTCTGTGCTCCGGTGTCATCCCTGGATCAGTAATGCTGACACCACACAGTACTTCGAAGGATTTATAACAGAGTAGCAATCACACACTTATTACATCGGTGTCTCAAAGAGAACTTATTACAATAAATATGGCTTAAGGCCATCTAATAACGATAGCAGCGGAAGACTTGGAAGATAAGTGAGTCCATCAACTCCAACGGCATCACTGAGTATAGAACCACGACCTAAAAGCACCTTACTCGTCGTCTGAAAAGTCTGCAACATGAAAGTTGCAGCCCGAAACGGGTCAGCACATGGAATATGCTGGCAATGTAACACATAGAAAGTAATGAATGATAAGCCTATACTACATGCATATATGGCTGGTGGAAAAGCTCTATGGTTACAGTTTTGTGTAAAGCCAGTTTTTCTCTACTGCAAAGGAATAAATTTATTTAACTATCATGGTGGTTGAAACATCGAGAATGGTTGACAGCATTCCGATCCCAATTAAAAGTAATCATTAATAACCCAACAATATTAATTAGAAGTAACATGATGAGATTCACATGATATTCAAGAACTAGATACTCAAGATGTCCATAACCGGGGACACGGCTAATCATGATTACTTTGTACACTCTGCAGAGGTTTGCGCACTTTTCCCCACAAGACTCGATCGCCTCCGTTGGTTTCTCGCACTACATGGTGTTTGAGAGATGGATGACCGAGACATAGTCTTTCAGAAGCACTCACACCTTACGTTTGGATAGACCGGTACACCTACTTTCCCCTACATCTGCTAGTCTACCCTGTAAGAGTTTGCACGACTTAGTCAACTATGCCAGAGCCCATAATGGCTTGTGGCTGCACACGGAAGTTACTAGCATGAATTATCTTATGATCCCTTTGAGCCTGGATGGCGGTCCAAAAGAAAAACAAGCAAGTCCTGATAGAAACCAGGTGCCTCAATCCACCCAGATGTGTATTTAAGTTGCCACCTTAGATAAAACCATTAGTTAACAATACTCACATCTGTCATGGATATCACTCACCCAATCCACGTCTACTAGCATAGCATGGCATAATAAGCAAACGTAGAAGTAACTCCCAAAGGTTTCATAAGTAAAACAGGTAATAGGTACTACCTCAACTACTTCCCATCCCACAAGTTAATTAGATCCTAATCATGCAATGTGTGAGGATTGATCTAATGCAATAAAACTGGGTAGTAGAAAAGGTATGATCAAAGTGTTACTTGCCTTGCTGAGGATCCGTGAAACCTAGAGCTTCAAAATAACAGGCGGCGCACTCCGGGTGATCTATCGCAGACAAACAACAAGCATACAATAAGTACTCATCTAATGCACAGGGAAAACTCGAATAAAAGATCTAACCAGAAAGTTCAACTTAAGAACTCCGGTTGCAAAAAGAATCGAATCGAACAAAGCAACGGAAAACAAACGTCGGAAGAAATCAACTCGGTTCTAGCAAAGTGAAACTAGGTCAAATTTTACCATAGCAAAACTTTGTTTAAGTTGATTAGACGGAACAGTGGTTTCGAAACGAAACTCCAGGCGCTTGAATCACCTGATTCTGATAAACGAGTGAAAAGATAAACTAGAAAGAAGATCGGATCTGAGATCGCGATCGCGGAATAAATCCGACGAGAAGAAAAAGAACGGTTGAACAAACGGATGTTCGTTAACCTAGAAGAATCCGGTGATCACGTTCGTTAGAACGAACGGTCCGGCGAACGGTCTCGAGGCAACTAAATCGGAGAAGAAAACTAATCCGATCTAGGGTTTCGGAAAAGAAAATCGAACGAAAAACCGATCTAGAAAACCGGAACGGTTTAGCGAAGAATCGGAAAGAAAACGAATCGGAAGAGAAGAAAAGAATCAGAACGATTAGAAGAAAACGATCCGATGAAAGAGAAAAGAGACACGGCGCGGCTACCTCCGGCGAACGGCGGCGTTGGGCGGCGGCGGCGAGGTGGCAAGGTGTGGCGGCGGCACGGGGCAACGGCGGCGGCGGCGCGGCGCGGCGGCGGTGTAGGGCGCGGTGGTGAGGTGCGGTGGAGGCTTGGGGGCTTTGGGTTTGATGATTTAGAGGGGGGGGGGTGTGGGGTATTTATATTGGGGAGGGGAGGGGTTTACTTGAAGGAGGGATCAAGAATTAGACTAGGAATAGGAAAGGAAAAAGGGAGGAAAGATCTAGAAACAAAACGGAATAACGGAAGTATGATAAAAGTCCTACTAGGACTTCCAAAAGGGCGGCGGCGGCGGCCTCCTGGCGCCTGGCGCGCGCGGCGCGGGCGATGGCCTGGCCGGCCGGCTGGGCCTTTGGCCCAGGGCGCGCGGGAATTTTCTTAAATCGGTTTCACGCGCGGAAAAACACAGAAAAAGAAAATCCACCGGACTCCAAAATTAATAAAGTAAATTTTCCCCGACTCCTAAAAATGAGTCAAACAAAATGAACTTTTCTCCGGGCCTAAAATGCAATTTTGAAAAATACGCATTTTTCCCTATCCAAATAAAAGGCAAACAAACTCCGACAAAACCAATGATCCCTTTCTTTCAAAATTTGAGAAAACTCAAAAATGAAAATAACGAAATCTCCAACTCTCTCCGAGGGTCCTTGAGTTGCGTGAAATTTCTAGGATCGATAAAAAATGCAAGAAATATGTTATGCATGATGGTCTAATGTATAACATTCCAAATTGAAAATTTGGGATGTTACAACAATCTGGTAATGAACATGAACCTAGTGATAATGTTAATAATGATTCATGTTGATGCTCAACCTTGAACCTGCTGTTGATCTTGATAACCCATAATCAAAGAATCAAGGTTATGATAAGAGAGACTTTGTTGCTAGGAAGCACGGTAAGGAAAGAGAGCCATGGGTTCAGAAACCCATGCCTTTTCCTCCCTAACCATCCAAGAAAAAGGATGATGAGGATTTTGAGCGCTTTGCTGAAATGATTAGACCTATCTTTTTGCGTATGCGATTAACTGATATGCTCAAAATGAATCCTTATGCTTAGTATATGAAAGAAATTGTTACTAATAAAAGAAAGATACCGGAAGCTGAGATTTCCACCATGCTTGCCAATTATACTTTTAAGGGTGAATACTAAAGAAACTGGGAGATCCAGGAGTACCAACTATACCATGCTCCATTAAAAGAAACTATGTTAAAACTGCCTTATGTGATGTTGGAGCCGGTGTTAGTGTTATGCTTCTCTCTTTATATAGTAGACTTGATTTTAATAAGTTGACACCTACTGAAATATCTTTGCAAATGCCTGATAAATCAACTGCTATACCTGTCGGTATTTGTGAGGATGTGCCTATTGTGGTTGCAAACGTTACTATTTTAACGAAGTTTGTTATTCTTGATATTCCCGAGGACGATAGTATGTCTATTATTCTTGGAAGACCCTTTTTGAATACTGCAGGGGCTGTTATTGATTGCAACAAAGGCAATGTCACCTTTCATGTTAATGGCAATGAGCATACAGTACATTTTCCGAGGAAACAACCTCAAGTTCACAGTATAAACTCTATTGGAAAAACTCCATCGATTATATTTGGAGGTTTTGAATTTCCTCTTCCTACTGTCAAAAAGAGATATGATATTCTTATTATTGAGGATGTGCATATCCCCGTTGAGGTAACATAGTGTTATTTGAAAATTCTCTGGTTTCATGCAATTTGGAATGAGTTTGTTAACAAGACCTGATCAACCTTGTTAATGGATTCCTTTTGATAAACATGAGATGGATGAAGTTAGAAAGCACAACCTTCTGTACCCTCCTTTTACTTTCTGTTATTTAGTTGAATTAAAGTAAAATTAGTATTTTCTGTCTGTTTTCTGAATTATCCGTGCAATAAAAAATACCTTGAAAATAAAAGTTCTCTGAATGCCCCGAAATTGAAATGTGATTTTTTTGGAATATTTGAGAATATCTAGCACTGAGAACACAGCAGGGGGAGCCAGCACCTGACCACGAGGGTCCAGGGCGCACCCACCCCCCTGGGCGCGCCCCGTGCCTCGAGGGCCCACGGTGGCTCCCCTCCACTTATTCCTGCACCCACACACTCCTTCTTCCTCCCCAAAAAAATCACCAACCAGCTCAAGCACGAGTTCTAGCTCATTATGCTGCGATTTTTGATCTCCTTGCTCAAAGCACCTCTCACAAAACTGCTTTGGGGGATTGTTCCTTGGTATGTGACTCCTCCAATGGTCCAATTAGTTTTTGTTTTAGTGCTTTATTCATTGCAAATTTGTGCTGCCTAGGTGACCATGTTCTTGAGCTTGCATGTTAAATTTGTTTGGTCCCAAGTAGTTCTAATGCATGATATAGTTTCTAGGCACTTGTAGGAGTAGTTGCTATCAATTTTGTTGAGCTTGATTCACTTTTATCTGAAGTTACTAAAAATTCCAAAAGAAATTCAGAGGAAGAAATATGTTTAGGAAAATGTACCAAGGTGGTTCTTCAAGGAAGCAAGGACCCAAGCTTGCAATGCACGATGCTGATGATGAACCACCAAGGGACGCTCCAGTGCGGGCTTGTGAATGGCCTTCAGAGGACTTCATGGATCAAGCAGGAATGAAGGAAGAATTTAACGCATATGTGCGTAACGCTGATCTTGTGAGCTTTGAGGCTGATAAGTGCCGTCAGTACCACTATCTCACTAGTTCGTTTGTGAGAAGGTTTGAATTTTCATCTTCACGCAATTCTCAAACTGTCCTATTTGATCTTTATGAAAATTCTTATACAATGGACTTAGAGGATTTTAATACTGCTTGCAAACTTCCACAATGGGGTAGTCCTAGTGAACCTCACAAATCTGAATTTAGAGATTTTCTTGCTAGTATAGCTGTGGGGGAGTCTAGAGATATAACACAAGCTACCATAGAGAGCATTCATTTTCCTGCTATACATTATTTTGCTCTCTTCATAGGTAGGTGCATAAATGGTAAGGATGAAGCATATCATATGTGTGTGCCTGACCTCAGTGTTCTCAGGAGTGCTGTGTTAGGAGATAAACATTATAATTTGGGAGCCATTGTTGCACGTAGGTTGCATCGCAATAGATTTAATGGAGATTTCTTTGGTGGAATTTATGCAGCCCGTTTAGCTAATTTTCTTGGTGTAACCGTACGTGAGGATGATATTGAGTTGCCTTCGTCTTATTTAGATTATGAGGCTATGGTTCGTCATCGTTTTGTTCAGAGGAACGACCAGTTCCTCCAGTACCGACTAATGTTTGACAGACGACGCACCTATCACATCGCTCTCCCTGCTTCTACTTTCTTTGACTTTCAGGCAAAGGGGAGACACTTCATAACCAGGGAGGAGGTGAACGAGTACGATAGGAGGGCTGAGATAGCTCGCCTCCAAGCTGCAGCCCACAATGCAATAGCCGCTGCATCTCAGTACGACCCCAACTATAACTATGGATATCCGCCAGGCCAGCCGTGGCAATAGACCAACTTAGGCCAAAAGCCTAAGCTTGGGGGAGTACGTATTTCCCACCGACATTACATTTATGTTAACACACTCATTGCTAGATGTCGGTGCTCATACTTTTTCACTGTAATATCCATGCTAGTTTATTTTCCTTTTTATGCTTTCTTCTTGTGTGTTTGATAAACCTTAAGAAAAACAAAAAAAGATTAGTTGTAGCATTTAGCTAGTTTACCTTTCTTGCTGTAGTAGTAGTAAAAAAAAGGAAAACCCAAATATATTTCCTGTTCTTCTTTTGCTTGTTGGGAGTTTTCCCGTGTAAATAGTTTTATTTCTTTTATTTTCTTTGGGGGTCGATAGGAGAAGACCATGATAAAATTGTTGAAGTGGCTCTTATATGCATTGTTGTTGATTTAACCAAGAGCCCATATTACCTTGTCTTCTCCTTTGAATTGAATGCTTGCAGATTCCAGCTTAGTCCAATGCACGTGCACTCTTATTATTATCCACATCGTTCGGTCGTGCGAGTGAAAGGCAATTATGACGATATATGAGGGACTGATTGAGATGAGAGAAGCTGGTATGAACTCGACCTCTCTTGTTTTTGTAAATATGATTAGTTCATCGTTCCTGATTCAGCCTGTTATGAATAAAAATGTTTGCAATGACAATTAGAGATTATAGTTGCTTATGCCATGCTTAATTAGCTAGGAGCTTATAATGGTTTATCTTGCATGCCAACATGCTATTAAAATGGTTGTGATGTGGTATGATGGGGTGGTATCTGCTACCTCTTGAGCACTGCGTTGGATTTCTTTGAAGAGGAAAGGATGATGCAGCAAAGTAGCATAAGTATTTCCCTCAGTTTTTGAGAACCAAGGCATCAATCCAGTAGGAGGCTACACGCGAGTCCCTCGTACCTGCACAAAGCAAATAACTCCTTGCAACCAACGCGATAATGGGTTGTCAATCCCTTCACGGTCACTTACAAGAGTGAGATCTGATAGATATGATAGGATAATATTTTTGGTACTTTTATGATAAAGATGCAAAGTAAAATAAAAGCAAAGATAATAAACAAGTGTAGGAAGATTAATATGATGAAGATAGACCCGGGGGCCATAGATTTCACTAGTGGCTTCTCTCAAGAGCATAAGTATTTTACGGTGGGTGAACGAATTACTGTTGAGCAATTGACAAAATTGAGCATAGTTATGAGAATATCTAGGTATGATCATGTATATAGGCATCACGTCCGAGACAAGTAGACCGACACCTGCCTGCATCTACTACTATTACTCCACTCATCGACCGCTATCCAGCATGCATCTAGAGTATTAAGTTCAAGAAAACAGAGTAACGCCTTAAGCAAGATGACATGATGTAGAGGGATAAATTCATGCATTATGATAAAAACCCCATCTTGTTATCCTCGATGGCAACAATACAATACGTGCCTTGCTGCCCCTACTGTCACTTGGAAAGGACACCGCAAGATTGAACCCAAAGCTAAGCACTTCTCCCGTTGCAAGAAAGGTCAATCTAGTAGGCCAAACCAAACTGATAATTCGAAGAGACTTGCAAAGATAACCAATCATACATAAAAGAATTCAGAGAAGATTCAAATATTGTTCATAGATAATCTTGATCATAAACCCACAATTCATCGATCTCAACAAACACACCGCAAAAAGAAGATTACATCGAATAGATCTCCACGAGAGAGGGGGAGAACATTGTATTGAGATCCAAAAAGAGAGAAGAAGCCATCTAGCTACTAACTATGGACTCGAAGGTCTGAAGTAAACTACTCACACTTCATCGGAGAGGCTATGGTCTTGATGTAGAAGCCCTCCGTGATGGATTCCCCCTCCGATGAAGCTTCGGAACAGGCCCCAAGATGGGATCTCATGGGTACAGAAGGTTACGGTGGTGGAATTAGGTTTTTGGCTCTGTATCTGATCGTTTGGGGGTACGTAGGTATATATAGGAGGAAGGAGTACGTCGATGGAGCATCAGGGGGCCTACGACGGTGGACGGCGCGCCCCCTACCTCGTGCCTTCCTCTTTCATTTCTTGACGTAGGGTCCAAGTCTCCTGGGTCATGTTCGGTGAGAAAATCACGTTCCCAAAGGTTTCATTCCGTTTGGACTCCGTTTGATATTCCTTTTCTTCAAACTCTAAAATAGGCAAAAAACAACAATTCTGGGCTGGGCCTCCGGTTAATAGGTTAGTCCCAAAAATAATATAAAAGTGAATAATAAATCCCAATATTGTCCAAAACAGTAGATAATATAGCATGGAGCAATAAAAAATTATAGATACGTTGGAGACGTATCAGGCATCCCCAAGCTTAATTCCTGCTCGTCCTCGAGTAGGTAAATGATAAAAAAGATAATTTTTTATGCGGATTTCTACTTGGCATAATTTCAATGTAATTCTTCTTAATTGTGATATGAATATTCAGATCCGAAAGATTCAAGATAAAAGTTCATATTGACATAAAAATGATAATACTTCAAGCATACTAACTAAGCAATTATGTGTTCTCAAAATAACATGGCCAAAGAAAGTTTATCCTACAAAATCATATAATTTAGTCATCCTCCATTTTCGTCACACAAGAATGCTCTCATCATGCACAACCCCGATGACAAGCCAAGCAATTGTTTCATACTTTAGTAATCTCAAACTTATAAACTTTCACGCAATATATGAGCGCGAGCCATGGACATAGCACTATGGGTGGAATTGAAGGAAATATGCCCTAAAGGAAATAATAAAGTTATTATTTATTTCCTTATTTCATGATAAATGTTTATTATTCATGCTAGAATTGTATTAACCGGAAACATAATACATGTGTGAATACATAGACAAACAAGAGTGTCACTAGTATGCCTCTACTTGACTAGCTCATTAATCAAAGATGGTTATGTTTCCTAACCATAGACAAAGAGTTGCTATTTGATTAATGGGATCACATCATTAGATGAATGATCTGATTGACTTGACCCATTCCGTTAGCTTAGCACTTGATCGTTTAGTTTGTTGCTATTGCTTTCTTCATGACTTATACATGTTCCTATGACTATGAGATTATGCAACTCCCGTTTACTGGAGGAACACTTTGTGTGCTACCAAATGTCACAACGTAACTGGGTGATTATAAAGGTACTCTACAGGTGTCTCCGAAGGTACTTGTTGGGTTGGCGTATTTCGAGATTAGGATTTGTCACTTCGAATGTCGGAGAGGTATCTCTGGGCCCTCTCGGTAATGCACATCACTTAAGCCTTGCAAGCATTACAACTAATGAGTTAGTTGCAGGATGATGTATTACGGAACGAGTAAAGAGACTTGCCGGTAACGAGATTGAACTAGGTATAGGATACCGACGATCAAATCTCGGGCAAGTAACATACCGATGACAAAGGGAACAACGTATGTTTTTATGCGGTCTGACCGATAAAGATCTTCGTAGAATATGTAGGAACCAATATGAGCATCCAGGTTCCGCTATTGGTTATTGACCGGAGACGTGTCTCGGTCGTGTCTACATTGTTCTCGAACCGTAGGGTCCGCACGCTTAACGTTACGATGACAGTTTCATTATGAGTTTATGTATTTTGATGTACCGAAGGTTGTTCGGGGTCCCGGATGTGATCACGGACATGACGAGGAGTCTCGAAATGGTCGAGACATAAATATCGATATATTGGACGACTATATTCGGACACTGGAAGTGTTCCGGGTGATTTCAGAGAAAACCGGAGTGCCGGAGGGGTTACCGGAACCCCCCGGGGAAGTATTGGGCCTTAGTGGGCCTGAGGGGAGAGAGAGGGCTGCAGCCTAGGAGGTGGCGCCCCCCCCATGAGGAGTCCGAATTGGACTAGGGAGGGGGGGCGCGACCCCTCTTTCCCTCTCCCTCTCCCTCTCTTTCCTTCCCCCTCGCTCTTCCTAGTTGGACTAGGAAAGGGGAGTCCTACTCCCACTAGGAGGAGGACTCCCCCCTCCCTTTGGCGCGCCCCATAGGGTCGGCCGGCCTCCCCCCTTGCTCCTTTATATACGGGGGTAGGGGGGCACCCTAGAACACACAAGTTGATCTTCGTGATCATTCCTTAGCCGTGTGCGGTGCCCCCCTCCACGATATTACACCTCGATCATATTGTAGCCGTGCTTAGGCGAAGCCCTGCGACGGTTGAACATCAAGATCATCACCACGCCGTCGTGTTGATGGAACTCCTACCCAAAGCTTTGCTGGATCGGAGCCCGGGGAGCGTCATCGAGCTGAACGTGTGCTAAGAATTCGAAGGTGCCGGAGTAACGGTGCTTGGATCGGTTGGACCGGGAAGACGTACGACTACTTCCTCTACGTTGTGTCAACGCTTCCGCTTCAGTCTATGAGGGTACGTAGACAACACTCTCCCCTTTCGTTGCTATGCATCACCATGATCTCGTGTGTGCGTAGGATTTTTTTTGAAATTACCACGTTCCCCAACAGTGGCATCCGAGCCAGGTTTTTATGGTTTGATGTTATATGCACGAGTAGAACACAAGTGAATTGTGGGCGATATAAGTCATACTGTTTACCAGCATGTCATACTTTGGTTCGGCGGTATTGTTGGATGAAGCGGCCCGGACCGACATTACGCGTACGCTTACGCGAGACTGGTTCTACCGCCGTGCTTTGCACCCAGGTGGCTGGCGGGTGTCAATTTCTCCAACTTTAGTTGAACCGAGTATGGCTACGCCCGGTCCTTGCGAAGGTTAAAACATCACTAACTTGACAAACTATCGTTGTGGTTTTGATGCGTAGGTAAGATTGGTTCTTGCTGCCTGTAGCAGCCACGTAAAATTTGCAACAACAAAGTAGAGGACGTCTAACTTGTTTTTGCAGGGCATGTTGTGATGTGATATGGTCAAGACATGATGCTAAATTTTATTGTATGAGATGATCATGTTTTGTAACCGAGTTATCGGCAACTGGCAGGAGCCATATGGTTGTCGCTTTATTGTATGCAATGCAATCGCCCTGTAATGCTTTACTTTATCACTAAGCGGTAGCGATAGTCGTAGTAGCATAAAATTGGCGAGACGACAACGATGCTGCGATGGAGATCAAGGTGTCGCGCCAGTGACAATGGTGATCATGACGGTGCTTCAGAGATGGAGACCACAAGCACAAGATGATGATGGCCATATCATATCACTTATATTGATTGCATGTGATGTTTATCTTTTATGCATCTTGTCTTGCTTTGATTGACGGTAGCATTATAAGATGATCCCTCACTAAATTATCATAGTAAAAGTGTTCTCCCTGAGTATGCACCGTTGCGAAAGTTCTTCGTGCTGAGACACCACGTGATGATCGGGTGTGATAAGCTCTACGTTCAAATACAACGGGTGCAAAACAGTTGCACACGCGGAATACTCAGGTTTAACTTGACGAGCCTGGCATATAACAGATATGGCCTCGGAACACGGAGACCGAAAGGTCGAGGGTGAATCATATAGTAGATATGATCAACATAGTGATGTTCACCATTGAAACTACTCCATCTCACGTGATGATCGGACATGGTTTAGTTGATATGGATCACGTGATCACTTAGAGGATTAGAGGGATGTCTATCTAAGTGGGAGTTCTTAAGTAATATGATTAATTGAACTTAAATTTATCATGAACTTAGTACCTGATAGTATCTTGCTTGTCTATGTTGATTGTAGATAGATGGCTCGTGCTGTTGTTCCGTTGAATTTTAATGCGTTCCTTGAGAAAGCAAAGTTGAAAGATGATGGTAGCAATTACGCAGACTGGGTCCGTAACTTGAGGATTATCCTCATTGATGCACAAAAAAGTTACGTCCTAGAAGCACCACTGGGTGCCAGGCCTGCTGCTGATGCAACTGACGACGTTAAGAACGTCTGGCAGAGCAAAGCTGATGACTACTCGATAGTTCAATGTGCCATGCTTTACGGCTTAGAACCGGGACTTCAACGGTGTTTTGAACGTCATGGAGCATATGAAATGTTCCAGGAGTTGAAGTTAATATTCCAGAAGAATGCCCGGATTGAGAGATATGAAGTCTCCAATAAGTTCTATAGCTGCAAGATGGAGGAGAATAGTTCTGTCAGTGAGCATATACTCAAGATGTCTGGGTATTGTAATCACTTGATTCAACTGGGAGTTAATCTTCCGGATGATAGCGTCATTGAAAGAATTCTCCAATCACTTCCACCTAGCTACAAGAGCTTTGTGATGAACTATAATATGCAAGGGATGGATAAGACAATTCCCGAGCTCTTCGCAATGCTAAAGGCTGCAGAGGTAGAAATCAAGAAGGAGCATCAAGTGTTGATGGTCAACAAGACCACTAGTTTCAATAAAAAAGGCAAAGGAAAGAGGAAGGGGAACTTCAAGAAGAACAACAAGCAAGTTGCTGCTCAGGAGAAGAAACCCAAGCCTGGACCTAAGCCTGAAACTGAGTGCTTCTATTGCAAGCAAACTGGTCACTGGAAGCGGAACTGCCCCAAATATTTGGCGGATAAGAAGGATGGCAAGGTGAACAAAGGTATATGTGATATACATGTTATTGATGTGTACCTTACTAATGCTCGCAGTAGCACCTGGGTATTTGATACTGGTTCTGTTGCTAATATTTGCAACTCGAAACGGGGGCTACTGATTAAGCGAAGATTGGCTAAGGATGAGGTGACGATGCGCGTGGGAAATGGTTCCAAAGTCGGTCGGCACACTACCTCTACATCTACCTTCGGGATTAGTATTAGACCTAAATAATTGTTATTTGGTGCCAGCGTTGAGCATGAACATTATATCTGGATCTTGTTTGATGTGAGACGGTTATTCATTTAAATCAAAGAATAATGGTTGTTCTATTTATATGAGTAATATCCTTTATGGTCATGCACCCTTGAAAAATGGTCTATTCTTGATGAATCTCGATAGTAGTGATACACATATTCATAATGTTGAAGCCAAAAGATGCAGAGTTGATAATGATAGTGCAACTTATTTGTGGCACTACCATTTAGGTCATATCGGTGTAAAGCGCATAAAAAAACTCCATACTGATGGACTTTTGGAACCTCTTGATTATGAATCACTTGGTACTTGCGAACCGTGTCTCATGGGCAAGATGACTAAAACACCGTTCTCCGGTACTATGGAGAGATCAACAGATTTGTTGGAAATCATACATACAGATGTATGTGGTCCGATGAATGTTGAGGCTTGTGGCGGATATCGTTATTTTCTCACCTTCATAGATGATTTAAGCAGATATGGGTATATCTACTTAATGAAGCATAAGTATGAAACATTTGAAAAGTTCAAAGAATTTCAGAGTGAAGTTGAAAATCATCGTAACAAGAAAATAAAGTTTCTACGATCTAATCGTGGAGGAGAATATTTGAGTTACGAGTTTGGTGTACATTTGAAACAATGCGGAATAGTTTCGCAACTCACGCCACCCGGAACACCACAGCGTAATGGTGTGTCCGAACATCGTAATCGTACTTTACTTGATATGGTGCGATCTATGATGTCTCTTACAGATTTATCGCTATCATTTTGGGGTTATGCTTTAGAGACGGCTGCATTCACGTTAAATAGGGCACCATCGAAATCCGTTGAGACGACACCTTATGAACTATGGTTTGGCAAGAAACGAAAGTTGTCATTTCTTAAAGTTTGGGGCTGCGATGCTTATGTGCAAAAGCTTCAACCTGATAAGCTCGAACCCAAATTGGAGAAATGTGTCTTCATAGGATATCCAAAGGAGACTGTTGGATACACCTTCTATCACAAATCCGAAGGCAAGACTTTTGTTGCTAAATTCGGAAACTTTCTAGAGAAGGAGTTTCTCTCGAAAGAAGTGAGTGGGAGGAAAGTAGAACTTGATGAGATAACTGTACCCGCTCCCTTATTGGAAAATAGCACATCACAGGAACCGGTTTCTGTGACGTCTGAACCAATTAGTGAGGAAGTTAATGATGATGATCATAGAACTTCAGATCAAGTTACTACAGAACCTCGTAGATCAACCAGAGTAAGATCCGCACCAGAGTGGTACGGCAATCCTGTTCTGGAAGTCATGCTACTAGATCATGATGAACCTACGAACTACGAAGAAGCAATGGTGAGCCCAGATTCCGCAAAATGGCTTGAAGCCATGAAATCCGAGATGGGATCCATGTATGAGAACAAAGTGTGGACTTTGGTTGACTTGCCCGATGATCGGCAAACAATTGAAAATAAATGGATCTTCAAGAAGAAGACTGACGCTGACGGTAATGTTACTGTCTACAAAGCTCGACTTGTTGCAAAAGGGTTTCGACAAGTTCAAGGGATTGACTACGATGAGACCTTCTCACCCGTAGCGATCTTTAAGTCTGTCCGAATCATGTTAGCAATTGCCGCATTTTATGACTATGAAATTTGGCAAATGGATGTCAAAACTGCATTCCTGAATGGATTTCTGGAAGAAGAGTTGTATATGATGCAACCAGAAGGTTTTGTCAATCCAAAGGGAGCTAACAAAGTGTGCAAGCTCCAGCGATCCATTTATGGACTGGTGCAAGCCTCTCGGAGTTGGAATAAACGCTTTGATAGTATGATCAAAGCATTTGGGTTTATACAGACTTTTGGAGAAGCCTGTATTTACAAGAAAGTGAGTGGGAGCTCTGTAGCATTTCTAATATTATATGTGGATGACATATTACTGATTGGAAATGATATAGAATTTCTGGATAGCATAAAGGGATACTTGAATAAGAGTTTTTCAATGAAAGACCTCGGAGAAGCTGCTTACATATTGGGCATTAAGATCTATAGAGATAGATCAAGACGCTTAATTGGACTTTCACAAAGTACATACCTTGACAAAGTTTTGAAGAAGTTCAAAATGGATCAAGCAAAGAAAGGATTCTTACCTGTGTTACAAGGTGTGAAGTTGAGTAAGACTCAATGCCCGACCACTTCAAAAGATAGAGAGAAAATGAAAGATGTTCCCTATGCTTCAGCCATAGGCTCTATCATGTATGCAATGCTGTGTACCAGACCTGATGTGTGCCTTGCTATAAGTCTAGCAGGGAGGTACCAAAGTAATCCAGGAGTGGATCACTGGACAGCGGTCAAGAACATTCTGAAATACCTGAAAAGGACTAAGGATATGTTTCTCGTATATGGAGGTGACAAAGAGCTCATCGTAAGTGGTTACGTTGATGCAAGCTTTGACACTGATCCGGACGATTCTAAATCGCAAACCGGATACGTGTTTACTTTAAACGGTGGAGCTGTCAGTTGGTGCAGTTCCAAACAAAGCGTCGTGGCGGGATCTACGTGTGAAGCGGAATACATAGCTGCTTCGGAAGCAGCAAATGAAGGAGTCTAGATGAAGGTGTTCATATCCGATCTAGGTGTCATACCTAGTGCATCGGGTCCAATGAAAATCTTTTGTGACAATACTGGAGCAATTGCCTTAGCGAAGGAATCCAGATTTCACAAGAGAACCAAGCACATCAAGAGACGCTTAAATTCCATCCGGGATCTAGTCCAAGTGGGAGACATAGAAATTTGCAAGATACATATGGATCTGAATGTAGCAGCCCCGTTGACTAAGCCTCTTCCACGAGCAAAACATGATCAGCACCAAGACTCCATGGGTGTTAGAATCATTACTGTGTAATCTAGATTATTGACTCTAGTGCAAGTGGGAGACTGAAGGAAATATGCCCTAGAGGCAATAATAAAGTTATTATTCATTTCCTTATTTCATGATAAATGTTTATTATTCATGCTAGAATTGTATTAACCGGAAACATAATACATGTGTGAATATATAGACAAACAAGAGTGTCACTAGTATGCCTCTACTTGACTAGCTCATTAATCAAAGATGGTTATGTTTCCTAACCATAGACAAAGAGTTGTTATTTGATTAATGGGATCGCATCATTAGATGAATGATCTGATTGACTTGACCCATTCCGTTAGCTTAGCACTTGATCGTTTAGTTTGTTGCTATTGCTTTCTTCATGACTTATACATGTTCCTATGACTATGAGATTATGCAACTCCCGTTTACCGGAGGAACACTTTGTGTGCTACCAAACATCACAACGTAACTGGGTGATTATAAAGGTGCTCTACAGGTGTCTCCGAAGGTACTTGTTGGGTTGGCGTATTTCGAGATTAGGATTTGTCACTTCGAGTGTTGGAGAGGTATCTCTGGGCCCTCTCGGTAATGCACATCACTTAAGCCTTGCAAGCATTACAACTAATGAGTTAGTTGCGGGATGATGTATTACGGAACGAGTAAAGAGACTTGCCGGTAACGAGATTGAACTAGGTATAGGATACCGACGATCAAATCTCGGGCAAGTAACATACCGATGACAAAGGGAACAACGTATGTTGTTATGCGGTCTGACTGATAAAGATCTTCGTAGAATATGTAGGAACCAATATGAGCATCCAGGTTCCGCTATTGGTTATTGACCGGAGACGTGTCTCGGTCGTGTCTACATTGTTCTCGAACCGTAGGGTCCGCACGCTTAACGTTACGATGACAGTTTCATTATGAGTTTATGTATTTTGATGTACCAAAGGTTGTTCGGAGTCCCGGATGTGATCACAGACATGACGAGGAGTCTCGAAATGGTCGATACATCAAGATCGATATATCGGACGACTATATTCGGACACCGGAAGTGTTCCGGGTGATTTCGGAGAAAACCAGAGTGCCGGAGGGGTTACCGGAACCTCCCGGGGAAGTATTGGGCCTTAGTGGGACTGAGGGGAGAGAGAGGGCTGCAACCTAGGAGGTGGCGCCCCCCCATGAGGAGTCCGAATTGGACTAGGGAGGGAGGGGGCGCGGCCCCTCTTTCCCTCTCCCTCTCCCTCTCTTTCCTTCCCCCTCTCTCTTCCTAGTTGGACTAGGAAAGGGGAGTCCTACTCCCACTAGGAGGAGGACTCCCCCCTCCCTTTGGCGCGCCCCATAGGGCCGGCCGGCCTCCCCCCTTGCTCCTTTATATACGGGGGCAGGGGGCACCCTAGAACACACAAGTTGATCTTCGTGATCGTTCCTTAGCCGTGTGCGGTGCCCCCACCACGATATTACACCTCGATCATATTGTAGCGGTGCTTAGGCGAAGCCCTGCGACGGTTGAATATCAAGATCGTCACCACGCCGTCGTGCTGACGGAACTCCTCCCCGAAGCTTTCCTGGATCGGAGCCAGGGGAGCGTCATCGATCTGAACGTGTGCTAAGAACTCGGAGGTGCCGGAGTAACGGTGCTTGGATCGGTTGGACTGGGAAGACGTACGACTACTTCCTCTATGTTGTGTCAACGCTTCCGCTTCGGTCTACGAGGGTACGTAGACAACACTCTCCCCTTTTGTTGTTATGCATCACCATGATCTTGTGTGTGCGTAGGATTTTTTTTGAAATTACTACGTTCCCCAACAGGAATAGAATATGATGATGGGGGTTATGTGGAGAAGACAAAAAAGGAGAAAGGCTCACATCAACGAGGCTAATCAATAGGCTATGGAGATGCCCATCGATTGATGTTAATGCAAGGAGTAGGGATTGCCATGCAACGGATGCACTAGAGCTATAAATGTATGAAAGCTCAACAAAAGAAACTAAGTGGGTGTGCATGTAACGCCCTCGATGCGGCTATATCTCCCACGTGTCGAAGCACGACTTAGAGGCATAACCGCATTGAAAGCAATGTCGCAAGTGAGGTAATGTTCACACAACCCATGTAATATATAAGGGAAAAAGATACATAGTTGGCTTACAATCGCCACTTCACATAGTAAATAAATAAACATTCATCATCCAGATTACACTCAAGGTCCGACTACGGAACCAAAATGAAAGAAGACTACCCCAAATGCTACACAGATCCCCGATCGTCCCAACTGGGCTCCACTACTGATCATCTGGAAAAGACACATAGTAACGACCACGTTCCTCGTCGAACTCCCACTTGAGCTCGGAAGCGTCATCTGCACTGGCATCGTCGGCACCTGCAACTGTTTTGGTAGAATCTGTGAGTCACGGGGACTCAGCAATCTCACACCCGCGAGATCAAGACTATTTAAGCTTAAAGGTAGGATAGGGTTGTGAGGTGGAGCTGCAGCAAGCGACTAGCATATATGGTGGCTAACAACGTAAAAGAGAGCGAGAAGAGAAGCAAAGCACGGACGTGAAGCTAGAAGTGATCAAGAAGTGATCCTAGAACAACCTATGTCAAACATAACTCCAACACCGTGTTCACTTCCCGGACTCCGCCGAGAAGAGACCATCACGGTTACACACGCGGTTGATGTGTTTTAATTAAGGTCAACTTCGGGTTTTCTACAACTGGACATTAACAAATTCCCATCTGCCTCATAACCGCGGGCACGGCTTTCGAAAGATAATACCCTGCAGGGGTGTCCCAACTTAGCCCATTATAAGCTCTCACGGTCAACGAAGGATATTCCTTCTACCGGGAAGACCCGATCAGTCTCGGAATCCCGGACTACAAGACATTTCGATAGTAATAAAACAAGACCAGCAAAGCCGCCCGGATGTGCCGACAAATCCCGATAGGAGCTGCACATATCTCGTTCTCAGGGCACACCGGATGAGCCAGACGTCGGGTTGGCATAGATCCTGGTTGCCCAAGGGGCGCCGGACATCGCTCGGTTTGGACCAGCAATCGAAGGAGAACTGGCCCGGGGGTTAAAAATAAAGATGACCCTTGGGCTCGCGAAAACCCGGGGGAAAAAGGCTTAGGTGGCAAATGGTAAAACCAAAGTTGGGCCTTGCTGGAGGAGTCTTATTCAAAGCGAACTGTCAAGGGGGTCCCATAAATCACCCAACCGTGTAAGGAACGCAAAATCAAGGAACATAACACCGGTATGACGGAAAACTAGGGTGGCAAGAGTGGAACAAAACACCAGGCATAAGGCCGAGCCTTCCACCCTTTACCAAGTATATAGATGCATTAATTAAATAAGAGATATTGTGATATCCCAACATAATCATGTTCCAACAAGGAACAAACTTCATCTTCACCTGCAACTAGCAACGCTATAAGAGGGGCTGAGCAAAGCGGTAACATAGCCAATCAACGGTTTGCTAGGACATGGATGGTTAGAGGATGACATGGCAATATGGGTGACATGATATAGCAAGTGGTAGGTATCGCAGCATAGGCATAGCAAAAGAGCGAGCATCTAGCAAGCAAAGATAGAAGTGATTTCGAGGGTATGGTCATCTTGCCTGCAAGGTGCTCAGAGTTGTCGAAGGCTTGATCCTCGTAAGCATTCTCAACAGGTTCCTCGTTCACGTACTCATCTCCTGGCTCTACCCAAAACAAGAACACAAGCAACGGAACAACTATCAACCACGATGCAATGCGCAATCCACATGATGCAAAACATGGCATGATATGCGAGATGTGGTATGCAATGCATATGCGTGCTCCGGAAGGAAAAGATGAACAAGGCATAATCTTGGCAAACCAAGTATGCCACTGGAAAGGTGAGGTGATTTCGGTTGAAATCGATATAAAGATCACCGGAATCGATGCACGTTATCAAAGGACAAGCAAAACAAGAATGACATATCTCTGCGATTAACAGCATGATGCCACTTAGCATGCCACAAGAAATTAAGCTACTGCACCCAAACATATCAGAAAAGTATATGGCAGTGATCTACTCAAGATGCATGACAAAAGATTAACACTGAGCTACGGATAAATCACACCATAACAGGTTCAAACAAGCATGACAAAAGTGCAAAACATAACAGGTTCACAGACTTAGTGAAAATACTATCATGCCAGAAATTAACATCACGATGACATGTTTAGAGCAAGGAAACAACCTGCTACAGGAACACAATATAGCAAAACAAGGCATGGCATGAATCTACTCAAAACATAGAACAAAAGTCCCTTACTGACCATGAGCCAAAATGGACCAGAAAATATAATAGCACCCATGTCAATTAAGAGTTTTCAGACTTAGCAGAAAACTGGACATGTCAAAAACAGATAACAAGTAGGCATATTTACGAGCTCGATGCACTCACTACAGAGCTTTTCATGATAAACTAAGCATACATCCATCAATAAGACATGGCATAGAAGCTATACATGGCAAGAATAACATCATATCATGCAGGGATCAACTAAAACAAGCTTGGCAAAATCGAATAACATGTAAACAATCTGCCAGTAACATTTTGTAGCAAAAGTAGAGCTCGATTGACTCAAGCTAGGTTGTTCCATAATTACAAACAAAGGCATGGATGGATAGAGCAAGTCCATATGTTCAAAAAACCCTTACTCATCATGCTCAAAATAGGCATATATCTCTCTGAAACAACATGAACACATGGCATAAAAATAACAGCAGGGAATGACTTAGTGAAATTACTAAGTCCCTGAAATCAGTAGCATTATGATCCCTAGTTTGCATGCTTGTGCTAATCATCACAAAGATCAAAAAAATACATGGCATACAGCCCTGTAAAGATGGCATGACATATTACAAAACACATGTAGGGCTCCAATTCATAGGATGCACACATCAATCATGGCAAAAATGACAAAAGTGCATCGACTGAAACAGATCTGAAACTAACATCACATAGCCCTCTTCCAACAGAATTTCGGGCATCCAGATGAGCTCAAATGAAAATGATGCAATGATATGAAATGATGTACTCATAGAGACGAACAATTTGACATATTATATGCACGAAACGGAGCAGTATGCAGCAAGTTATGAAGCGATGAACATGCAACAAAATAATCTCAGAAAAAGACTTAGAGGATTCGAAGGGAGGGGAAAGTCAACCCTAGGGTTTGACAGATCCAGATCCGAGCGCACGGGGCCCGAGGTGGCGGCGGCGGTGCGGATCCGGGGCGGCGCGGCGCGGGTCCGGCGAGGCGCGCCGACCGGAGAGCGCGGCGGCGCGGCGGAGGCGGCGGGCGCGGGCGGCGCGGGACGGCGCGGGGCCGCGCCGGAGCGGTAGCGGGGCGGCGCCGGCGGGATCCGGCGACGGCGAGGTCGACCGGGGCGGCGGCGGTGGTCGGCGCGGAGCGCGGAGGCGAGGAGGCGGGCGCGCGGGGCGGCGGAGGAGGCGCGGCCGCGCGGGCGTACGGGCCGCGGGGGCCCGCGGCGGGCCGAGCGGGCCGGCGCGGCGGAGGAGGCAGCAGCGACACGTGGCACGCGCGGGTTGGCTGGGCGCGGCGGCGGGATTCGTCCGGCGCGGACCGGACGTGTCCGGCGCGCGGAGGGGAGCGGGGAGCTAGGGTTTGCCCGAAAATTAGAGGGGGAGATGCATATTTATAAGTAGAAGGAGCTAGGAAGCTCCAAATGGAGAGCGGTTTGCGGCCACACGATCGTTATCGAACGGCGATGGACATGGGAGTGTCTTAGATGGGTTATTGGGCTGATTTGAAGGGGTTTTGGGCTGCAGCACACACGAGGCCTTCACGGTTACCCGGTTAACCGTTGGAGTATCAAACGACCTCCGAATGACCCGAAACTTGACAGGCGGTCTACCGGTGCTATACCAAGGCCGCTTGACAAACCTCGGTCCATTCCGAGAAAGTTTAATACCCACTCACGGAAAAAGGTAAAAGGGGACGCCGGAGGATGTAGGAGCGCCGGATTGCAAAACGGACAATGGGGAAAATGCTCGGATGCATAAGACGAACACGTATGCGAATGCGATGCACATGATGACATGACATGAAATTCATGACAAGGACAAAATGCAAAAAGACGGGAAACCCAACCACGGAGGGAATATCATATCACATTGCCGAAAATGGCAAGAGTTGGAGTTACAAATATGGCAAGTTACATCTGGGGTGTTACAGTGCATCCAACTTGCTTGCTCACGAAGACCTAGGGCACTTGAGGAGGCCCATTGTTGGAATATACAAGCCAAGTTCTATAATGAAAAATTCCCACTAGTATATGAAAGTGACAAAACAAAAGACTCTCTATCATGAAGATTATGGTGCTACTTTGAAGCACAAGTGTGGCAAAGGATAGTAGCATTGTCCCTTCTCTCTTTTTCTCTCATTTTTTTGGGCCTTCTCTTTTTATGGCCTTTCTCTTTTTTTATGGTCTTTCTCTTTTTTCTGTATTCCTCACTTGGGACAATGCTCTAGAAAATGATGATCATCACACTTCTATTTATTCACAACTCAATGATTACAACTCGATACTAGAACAAAAGATGACTCTATATGAATGCCTCCGGCGGTG
This sequence comes from Aegilops umbellulata, assembly GCA_032464435.1. Taxonomy (NCBI): domain Eukaryota; kingdom Viridiplantae; phylum Streptophyta; class Magnoliopsida; order Poales; family Poaceae; genus Aegilops; species Aegilops umbellulata. Next base: position 97,800,678 of record CP136060.1, read on the forward strand.
TACCGGGATATGCAATGAACCAAGAGTGACAAGTATGAAAGAATTATGAACGGTGGCTTTGCCACAAATACTATGTCAACTACATGATCATGCTAAGCAATATGACAATGATGAACGTGTCATGATGGAATGGTGGAAAGTTGCATGGAAATATACTCGGAATGGATAGGAAATGCCATAATAGGTAGGTATGGTGGCTGTTTTGAGGAAGATATAAGGAGGTTTATGTGTGAAAGAGCGTATCATATCACGGGGTTTGGATGCACCGACGAAGTTTGCACCAACTCTCAATGTGAGAAAGGGCAATGCACGGTACCGAAGAGGCTAGCAATGATGGAAGGGTGCGAGTGCGTATAATCCATGGACTCAACATTAGTCATAAAGAACTCACATACTTATTGCAAAAATCTACAAGTCATCAAAAACCAAAGATCTACGCGCATGCTCCTAGGGGGATAGACTGGTAGGAAAAGACCATCGCTCGCCCCCGACCGCCACTCATAAGGAGGACAATCAAAGAACACCTCATGTTTCAAATTTGTTACATAACGTTTCACATACGTGCATGCTACGGGACTTGAAAACTTCAACACAATAATTTCTCAAATTCACAACTACTCAACTAGCACGACTTTGATATTATTACCTCCATATCTCAAAACAATCATCAATCATCAAACTTCTCTTAGTATTCAACACACTCATAAGAAAGTTTTTACTATTCTTGTATACCTAGCATATTAGGATTATTAAGAAAATTACCATGCTATTTAAGACTCTCAAAATAATCTAAGTGAAGCATGAGAGATCAATAGTTTTTATAAAACAAATCCACCACCGTGCTCTAAAAGATATAAGTGAAGCACTAGAGCAAAACTATATAGCTCAAAAGATATAAGTGAAGCACATAGAGTATTCTAACAAATTCCAAATCATGTATGGCTCTCTCAAAAGGTGTGTACAGCAAGGATGATTGTGGTAAACTAAAAAGCAAAGACTCAAATCATACAAGACGCTCCAAGCAAAACACATATCATGTGGTGAATAAAAATATAGCTCCAAGTAAAGTTACCGATGGAAGTAGACGAAAGAGGGGATGCCTTCCGGGGCATCCCCAAGATTTGACTTTTTGGTGTCCTTAGATTATATTGTGGGTGCCATGGGCATCCCCAAGCTTAGGCTCTTGCCACTCCTTGTTCCATAATCCATCAAAAATCTTTCACCCAAAACTTGAAAACTTCACAACACAAAACTCAACAGAAATCTCGTGAGCTCCATTAGCGAAAGAAAACAAAAGACCACTTCAAGGTACTGTAATGAACTCATTGTTTATTTATATTGGTGTTAAACCTACTGTATTCCAACTTCTCGATGGTTTATAAACTATTTTACTAGCCATAGATTCATCAAAATAAGCAAACAACACACGAAAAACAGAATCTGTCAAAAACAGAACAGTCTGTAGTAATCTGTAAGTAAGGCAAACTTCTGGAACTCCAAAAAATCAGCCAAAATAGGAAGACATAGGAAATTTGTTTACAGATCATAAGCAATTGGAATAACTATTTTATCACGTTCTGGTGATTTTTAACAATTGTTTTCGTGAACAGAAAGTTTCTGGAAATTACAACAAGATCAAATAACTATCATCCAAGAAGATCCTATAGGTTTAACTTGGCACAAACACTAATTAAAACATAAAAAATATAACCATAGGCTATAACAAAGATTTATTCCTAAACATAAGCAAAAGAAAAAAAACTAAAAATAAAATTTGGTTGCCTCCCAACAAATGCTATCGTTTAACGCCCCTAGCTAGGCATAAAAGCAAGGATAGATCTAGGTATTGCCATCTTTTGTAGGCAATCCATAAGTGGCTCTCATGATAGATCCATATGGTATTTTTATTTTCTTCCTAGGGAAGTGTTCCATGCCTTTCTTTAATGGGAATTGGAATCTAATATTCCCTTCCTTCATATCAATAATTGCACCTATCGTTCTAAGGAAAGGTCTTCCAAGAATAATAGGACATGAAGGATTGCAATCTATATCAAGAACGATAAAATCTACGGGCACATAATTCCTATTTTCAACAATAAGAACACCATTAATTCTTCCCATAGGTTTCTTAATAGTGGAATCTGCAAGGTGCAAGTTTAGAGAGCAATCATCAAAATCACGGAAATCTAGCAAATCGCACAAAATTTTGGGAATAGTGGAAACACTAGCACCCAAATCACATAAAGCATAGAATTCATGATCCTTAATCTTAATTTTAATAGTTGGTTCCCACTCATCATAAAGTTTTCTAGGGATAGAAACTTACAACTCAAGTTTTTCTTCATAAGATTGCATCAAGGCATCAACGATATGTTTGGTAAAGGCTTTATTTTGACTATAAGCATGAGGAGAATTTAGCACGGATTGTGTCGGTGTACTAAAGTAGGGGTACCTTAGTACCCCAGACTTGTGCACGGGCAGTCGTAGCACCCTGCGGCAAGGCCCGCCCCGGAAGCGCCAAGAGAAGACCAAGCATTCAAGACAAGGCCCCCGGCAAGAGGAGCTTGCCGGGCCAAGAAGACAAGACCCCGGCAAGAGGAGCTTGCCGGGACGACTGAGCCCATGTAAGGCCATCCAAGAACAAAGTATACGAGACAGAAGATCGAGCCCCCGACAAGAGGAGCTTGTCGGGAAGGCCGAACCCAGGCACCACAAGAGAAGCCCGCCGTGGCGCGCCAAGCGCCCCGGCAAGGCCTGATAGCTGGCACGCTATCAGGCACAGGAAGACGACCCCCGCGGCAAGCCACTTGCCGCGGCAAGATCGCCACCTCAAGACTGCGCTCCAGCTCGCCCGCCCACGCGTCGCTCCGGGGCTTCCCCCGAGGGCACGTGGCGAGGCACCGCGCAGCCTGGGGCATGCGGCGGCATGCAGCCGCCATCGTGGCAAACGGTGGCGCACCTAACGGTCCGCCTCGGTGCTGTCCGGGCGACCGTGACGGGCATTTAATGCCCTTGTCCCCTACCGTCAGAAGTAGGTATGATAACACTGTGCCGCACTGTAGCGCCACCGTTCCCGCACTATTACAACTACCACCCCTTTTACACTTTTACCCCTTTCTCTTACGTTGACACCTGTCGGTGACCCCTTTGCGCTATAAAAGGAGGCCCGTGTGCAACGTAGAAGGGGTTCCGGCCCCCGGGGTTCGGAGATTCGGCATCCAGACAGCCATACGCTCGGTGCAGCTAGCTCTCCAAGCTCCCGAGCTCCCCAGTTCAATACAACTAAGCAGGAGTAGGGTTTTACGCGTCCATCGCGGCCCGAACCTGGGTAAACCGCCCGTGTGCCCGCCTCGATCTGCTCTCTGTGCTCCCTCCGCCCCCCTCACCGGACAACGAAAGGGGCTCCGGCCCCATAGGTGCTCGCGGGGGGACGCCGTCCGCCCCGACATCTTTGGCGCGCCAGGTAGGGGGCTACGCCGAGGGACAGCCCGCTCCTGCGGATCCCAGGATCCGTCCAGTCGAAGCAGGTGTCCCCGGTAAGCCTTGCTCCGGCGAGCAGACCAGCAGTCTGAACGCCGAGGAACAGTCCGCTCCTGCGGATCCGAGGATCTGTCCAGTTGAAGCGGGGGTTCCCGACAAGCTTTGGCATTCCTTTCCACGGGCTCGTGTGCGGCCCTCCTCGAGTATCCACTCGCGCAGAGACTGGGCAAGAAGCAGCTGCTCCTTGAGGAGGCCCGCCTTCTGGCCGCTGGGCGAACGATTCGCCTCCAGCGAACTCTGCGCCGCTCTCGCGGCCGCAGAAGTTAGCGCCAGAAGTCACGAGAAAGGCGACCTCGTTCCCCGGCGCGCCTCGCCCGCCGGGGTGCCGAACGAGTTGACGCCGACCGTGGGAGGAGTCTTTCCAGCGCGGTAGCCGGAACCTGTTTCCGCCAACCATCCTCTCTGCCCAAGTCTTGCCGCAGTTGCATGTGATCCTTGGCGCAGAGAGGGGCGCGGATCCCCAAGCATAGCTACGCCTAGCTCCGGAGGGTCGTGAGGCCCTGCGCCCTCACCTACCCCCAGGATGGGCTGGATGCTGCCCAAGGAGGTTTTACCCCACCGGGCGGCAAGCGATAAGAAAAGATAAGTTGCCGGAGCTCGAGCAATTGCTCCATTAATTTTTAAGAGTTATCTCCCTCGAACGACCGAGCCTTGGTTGAGAGGCCTGAGCGCGGAAGGACCGGCACGAGACTGGTTGCGCCCTCGTTTCGTTTCGAGTCCGCTCAACGACTTGAGTGTGCTACACCCCGAGTAGCGTCCTCACTTTTCTTCGAGCTCGCCCGGCACCCTAAGCGTGCTGCGACCGCAGTCGCACCGTTTACTTTGCCTCGAGCCTGCTCAACAATCTGAGTGAGCGGCAACCAGCCGCGGCGAGGTTTCTTGCCGGTGGCAGCCCCGCCAGCGGGTCGCTGACGTCCCGCACTCGGCGCCCGTGGCAAGGCGGAGGCCTACGCCGGCAAGTCCCCGAAAGCGTAGGGCGGAAACAAACAAGGCGCCGGTCAAGTAGAGGGGATAACAGTGCGATGCATAGCCTAAGATGAAAAGTTATATTACAAAATGCCTTACTGCTGCCCTAACCAGCCGTTTCCGTGGCATATTTAACAGCGGCAGGGAAAGGGAGATAAAAGAAAGGGGCAGGCGGCCTAATCTACGCGGTCGCCCTCGATCCTCTTGACCCCGGCCGCCTTCTTGACGATAGGGGCGATGAGGGCCTGGATCCCCGTCAGGTCTGCGTTCTCCGGCAAGGGCCTGAGGACGTTGGTAAGCCTGATGTCGGGATTGCGGAAAACGATCTTCACCAGCACCCTCTCGAGGGCCCCGGAGATGGCCTCCCGCGTCTCGTCGGCCCGCTCCTTCGGGAGCGACGTTCGGAGGTGCTGGAGCGCCTGCACCACCCCCTGGAAGAAGGAAGTGAGCTTGGCGCTGGGCGCGACGTCCTCGTCGGTGAGGGACTGGTGGCCCTCGATCCCCAGCAGCGTCAGCTCCTTGTCGATGGTGGCGGCGATGTCGACGAGGCCCTCGGTCCACCGCTCCACTGTATCCCTGAAGGTGTTCTGGGAAACGGCGGCGCGCCTCAGCAGCTCCTCGTTGCCGTCGACCTCCTTCCGTAAAGCCGCCTCCTGCTCCTTAGCGCTGTCCAGCGCCTTGCCGAGCGCCTCCAATTTCAGTTCCAGAGTGGAGTTGGAGTTCTTGGCGGCATCAAGCTCCCGGATCTTCTCGGCGAAGCGACCCTGAAGCTCACCAAGGGTGAGCGCACCCTTCTCGCGCTCCTGCCGGAGCGCGGCGAGCTCCTCGCCCTTCGCCTTGAGGTCGGAATCGAGCTGCACCACCCTCGCCTCCAGCCCCTTCTTGGTGATCTCAGCGGCTGCGGCAGCGTCCCGCGCCTTCTTCAGGTCTCCGCTGAGCGCCCGCTCGCGCGCGGCAGCCTCCTCCTCGTGGTCGGCGAGGCTGGCCGTTTTCAGCACCAGCTCGCCTTCCCGCGCGGATAACTCCGCGGCGGCAAGCCTCTGCTGCTCCTCGGCCTCCCCGTCGCCCACGGGGATATCAACGCCGTCCGCCTCCTGAGCGCCGGCAACGTCGTCGGCATCGCCACGCGCGCCCTCCTCGACGACGACCTCAGCCTTCATCGGATCCGAGGCGGGCGCTGCGCTCGCCGCGGCCAGGGGATCGTCGGCCGCGTCCCCCGTCGGAAGGTCCTCCCTTGCCGGGGATCTCTCCCTTGGCGGGGTAGCAGACTCGGTCGGCACGGCGGAGGCGCCCTCTGGACGCGCCCGCCCGAGCTGCTCCGCTCCTGCCCAAAAGCAACAACTTCGCATCAACAACAAGAAGAGGGAGGGCTCGCGTACGCGCCAAGCAGCAAGAGCGAGTCATGTGCTCACGCTGGGGGCTGCGTTGCGAGCTGCCCTGAGGGTCCCCTGCCGGGTCCGGTAAGGGCGCCTCCGACACGACCTCGCTTGCCGGGGGAGATTCGTCATCAAGGATGACCCACGGGATCCTCGATCTCTTCGCTCTCCTCTGAGCCAGGGTCCTGAAAAGGGGACCGGGTCAAGGGAAGGGCGAACGAGCTGTCGAACAGGACGAACCATCAGGGAAAAAGATATGAGCTCCATGGGGAACTTACTCTCCGTCCTCCTCGTCGTCGGAGCTGAGCGCAGAATAATCGAAAACCGGCTCGGCCCTGACGCGGGGGGGCAGGGGAGTGGGCTCCCGAGGCCGCTTGGCGGGGGCAGTAGATGACTCCGCCCCCGTCGACGCCGCGGCACGGGGCGCAGCGGCAACCGAAGCCCCAGCCCGCGAAGACCCCGCTCCCGCTGCCGACCCGGCCCTGCGGAGGCGCCTCCTCGGCTGGGCCGGGGGCTCCGCCTGCGACGAGCCGCCCGGAGGCTGCAGGAAGGCAACGCCGACCTCCGGCAAGCCACTCGCGTCTTGGGCAGGCTCGTCCTCGCCGCCGCGCCCGGCTGGTTCCCCCTGGTCGACAAGTTCCATCGGGTCGGCGAGGCTCTCCGCCTCCGCCGCCTCCGCCTCGGCCACGGTGAACCCAGCTTCACCCGCGGCCGCGGCGGCCGCCGCCTCCTCCATCCTGGAGGCAATGTAAGCCAGCTCCGCCGCGGTGGTGGCTCGGATGAGGCCATCCTTCTCGGCGGGATCGACTGGCTCCTCCTCCAGGCCGTCGAAGAAGGCCCGCACGACATCATCCAGCGGCGCCTGCCAGGTCGCGTTGACCCCGTGCGAGTCGCACAATGGCATCATCGCGAGGATATGGCTGAGCGACGAGTTGTTGCACAAGGGAACGACGCCCGACGGCAGACGGAACCACTCCGGGTGGTCAGGGTCGTGCTTGAACAACTCCTTCAACATTGCGTCATGCTCCAGCACGGTGAAGTTGAAATTGAGGCCCGGACGCAGCCTCATGATGTCCGCCGCATTCTGGAACTCCCAGGCCGGCTTCCCCCTCTCTTGCAGGGGGGCGATCCGGCGGCGAAGGAAGTCCGCGCCGACGGCGCCGACGGTGAGGCCGGCGAGCCTGAGACGCAGGATCCGGGTGATGGCGATCTTCAATCTGACATCGTCCGGGGACACCTCGCTCCAGCCATCGCCGCGCACCACCGGAGTTCGGCGCACGGCGGTGAACGGCTGCGGATGGTCCTCGACGATCAAGCACCATTCCGCCCTCCACTCCTCCCACCTGCCGCGGAGGTCCCCGCCCAAGTAGGCCTCCTTCTTGCCGGACCGGGAAACCCAGGCGATCCCACCGGACAGCGGCTCTCCTTTCTCCACCCGAGGGACGAAGAAGTGCCGGAAGAGGGCCACGTTGGGACGAATTCCGACGAAGTTCTCGCAAAGGTGCGTGAAGACCGCCATTGTGAGGACGGCATTGGGGGTAAAGTCGAGGAGGTGGAGGCCATAGGTGCTCATGATTTCAGAGAAGAACTCCGAGTATGGCGGGCAGAGCCCGCAGTAGAAGAAGACGACGAAGAAAGGATACCCGGTCGGGTACTGCTTCTGGGCTTCGGCGGGGAGCACCCGCGTGCGCGGATGCGCTCGCATCTTCGTCGACCAGAAAAGGGAGTACTTGTCCCTCAGCTCCACCGCACCGAGCTGGGGGGGGGGGGGGAACGTCGCCGTCTCCTTCCGAAGCACTTCAAGCCGTAGCGCCTCGGCCGATTTCGCAGCCTTCCCCTTCGCCTTATCGCTCTTCGGGGCCATGGCGGGGGCGGGGGAGGGGGATCGTCGAAGCTGACGACGACGGGCGCTCCAAGGACAGATCGCTGCTGCCTCTGGGAGAAGGAGGTGGCAGAGGTTTTAGAGAGGTGGTAACCGAGGGAAAGGCGAACCGCCCCTACTTTCCTCCGCTATAAGAGGAAGAGGTGGGGGGGGGGGACGCTTCGCCTCTCCGAATCAAGAGATCGTGCGCGACGTGGCGCGCGCCTGCGCGGTTCAGCCCCGCGCACGCCACCCACGTCACGCTCACCCCGCACGCCCCGCCCCCACGACGCCGCGGTAAGCGCGCGCCGCCTGGGGAAGGCGCGGCGGATGCGGAGTTAAGGAGCAGCGCGACCAAGGCCATGCGTGCCCATGCACCGTTAGGGCCTGGCCCAACGACGCTCGGCACCGTGTGTGGCCCAGGCCCGGGGGCTCCTGTCGGTGTACTAAAGTAGGGGTACCTTAGTACCCCAGACTTGTGCACGGGCAGTCGTAGCACCCTGCGGCAAGGCCCGCCCCGGAAGCGCCAAGAGAAGACCAAGCATTCAAGACAAGGCCCCCGGCAAGAGGAGCTTGCCAGGCCAAGAAGACAAGACCCCGGCAATAGGAGCTTGCCGGGACGACTGAGCCCATGTAAGGCCATCCAAGAACAAAGTATACGAGACAGAAGATCGAGCCCCCGACAAGAGGAGCTTGTCGGGAAGGCCGAACCCAGGCACCACAAGAGAAGCCCGCCGTGGCGCGCCAAGCGCCCCGGCAAGGCCTGATAGCTGGCACGCTATCAGGCACAGGAAGATGACCCCCGCGGCAAGCCACTTGCCGCGGCAAGATCGCCACCTCAAGACTGCGCTCCAGCTCGCCCGCCCACGCGTCGCTCCGAGGCTTCCCCCGAGGGCACGTGGCGAGGCACCGCGCAGCCTGGGGCATGCGGCGGCATGCAGCCGCCATCGTGGCAAACGGTGGCGCACCTAACGGTCCGCCTCGGTGCTGTCCGGGCGACCGTGACGGGCATTTAATGCCCTTGTCCCCTACCGTCAGAAGTAGGTATGATAACACTGTGCCGCACTGTAGCGCCACCGTTCCCGCACTATTACAACTACCACCCCTTTTACACTTTTACCCCTTTCTCTTACGTTGACACCTGTCGGTGACCCCTTTGCGCTATAAAAGGAGGCCCGTGTGCAACGTAGAAGGGGTTCCGTCCCCCGGGGTTCGGAGATTCGGCATCCAGACAGCCATACGCTCGGTGCAGCTAGCTCTCCAAGCTCCCGAGCTCCCCAGTTCAATACAACTAAGCAGGAGTAGGGTTTTACGCGTCCATCGCGGCCCGAACCTGGGTAAACCGCCCGTGTGCCCGCCTCGATCTGCTCTCTGTGCTCCCTCCGCCCCCCTCACCGGACAACGAAAGGGGCTCCGGCCCCATAGGTGCTCGCGGGGGGACGCCGTCCGCCCCGACAGATTGCAACAAGGAAATGCAATAAATCAAAGAGCAATTTTCATAATTAAATTCCTTGAAATCCAAAATAGTGGGTTTAGCAACATCTAGGGTTTTGATTTCTTCAATCCCACTTTAATCAATTTTAGCATCAAGATCTAAAAACTCCGAATTTTTGGAAAGCCTTCTAGGTAAAGGTGGATCATATTCAGTCCCATCATTATAAAGATTCATATTGCAAAACAAAGATTTAATAGGGGACACATCAATAACTTTTAGATCTTCTTCTTTATTTTCGTAGAAATTGGAAGAACACGCTTTAATAAAGGCATCTTTCGTAGCTCGCATCCTAGCGGTTCTTTCTTTGCACTCATCAATGGAAATGCTCATGGCTTTGAGAGACTCATTGATATCATGCTTAGGAGGAATAGATCTAAGCTTTAAAGAATCAACATCAAGAGAAATTCTATCAACGTTCCTAGCCGAATCATCAACTTTAAGCAGTTTCTCTTCAAGCAAAGCATTGAAATTCTTTTGCGATTTCATAAACTCTTTAACACTAGTCTCAAATTCAGAAGGTATCTTATTAAAATTTCCATAAGAGTTGTTGTAGGAATTTCCATAATTATTAGAGGGATTACTAGGATAAGTCCTAGGATTAAAGTTTCGTCTATACGCGTTGTTACCAAAATTATTCCTACCAACAAAATTCACATCCATAGATTCATTATTATTCTCAATCAAAGTAGACAAAGGCATATCATTAGGATTATAAGAAACACTCTTAGTAGCAAATAATTTCATAAGCTCATTCATCTTTCCACTCAAAACATTAATTTCTTCTATCGCATGCACCTTTTTATTAGTAGATCTTTCAGTGTGCCATTGAGAATAATTAACCATAATATTATCTAGGAGTTTAGTAGCTTCTCCTAAAGTGATTTCCATAAAAGTGCCTCCCGCGGCCGAACCTAAAAGATTTCTAGAAGCAAAATTCAATCCGGCATAAAATTTCTGTATAATCATCCACAAATTCAAACCATGAGTAGGGCAATTACGTATCATTAATTTCATACTCTCCCAAGCTTGTGCAACATGTTCATGATCAAGTTGCTTAAAATTCATAATACCGTTTCTAAGAGAGATGATCTTAGTGGGAGGAAAATACTTAGAGATAAAAGAATCTTTGCACTTGTTCCAAGAATCAATACTATTTTTAGGCAAAGACGAAAACCAAGCTTTAGCACGATCTCTAAGCGAAAAAGGAATTAGCTTCAATTTAATAATATCATTGTCAACATATTTCTTCTTTTGCATATCACACAAATCAACGAAGCTATTTAGATGAGTAGCGGCATCTTCACTAGGAAGGCCGGCGAATTGATCTTTCATGACAAGATTCAACAAAGCAGCATTGATTTCACAAGATTCAGTATTGGTAAGAGGAGCAATCGGAGTCCTAAGGAAATCATTATTGTTGGTAATGGTAAAGTCACATAATTTGGTATTATCTTGATCCATCGTGACAAACAAGCAATCCAACACACGAGCAAACAAAAAGCAAGCGAAAAAGAGGCGAACAGAAAAGAGAGGGGAATAAAACGGCAAGGGTGAAGTGGGGGAGAGGAAAACGAGAGGAAAATGGCAAATAATGTAATGCGGGAGATAAGGATTGTGATGGGTACTTAGTATGTTGACTTTTGCATAGACTCCCCGGCAACGGCGGCAAAAATTCTTCTTCCTACCTCTTGAGCACTACGTTGGATTTCCTTGAAGAGGAAAGGATGATGCAGCAAAGTAGCGGAAGTATTTCCCTCAGTTTTTGAGAACCAAGGTATCAATCCAGTAGGGGGCTACGCGCGAGTCCCTCGTACCCGCACAAAGCAAATAACTCCTCGCAACCAACGCGATAAGGGGTTGTCAATCCCTTCACGGTCACTTACGAGAGTGAGATCAGATAGATATGATAGGATAATATTTTTGGTATTTTTATGATAAAGATGCAAAGTAAAATAAAAGCAAAGTAAAAAGCAAGGATAATAAACAAGTGCAGGAAGATTAATATGATGAAGATAGACCCGGGGGCCATAGATTTCACTAGTGGCTTCTCTCAAGAGCATAAGTATTTTACGGTGGGTGAACGAATTACTGTTGAGCAATTGACAAAATTGAGCATAGTTATGAGAATATCTAGGTATGATCATGTATATAGGCATCACGTCCGAGACAAGTAGACCGACTCCTTCCTGCATCTACTACTATTACTCCACTCATCGATCGCTCTCCACCATGCATCTAGAGTATTAAGTTCAAGAAAACAGAGTAACGCCTTAAGCAAGATGACATGATGTAGAGGGATAAATTCATGCAATATGATAAAACCCCATCTTGTTATCCTCGATGGCAACACTACAATACGTGACTTGCTGCCCCTACTGTCACTGGGAAAGGACACCACAAGATTGAACCCAAAGCTAAGCACTTCTCTCATTGCAAGAAAAACCAATCTAGTAGGCCAAACCAAACTGATAATTTGAAGAGACTTGCAAAGATAACCAATCATACGTAAAAGAATTCAGAGAAGATTCAAATATTGTTCATAGATAATCTTGATCATAAACCCACAATTCATCGATCTCAAGAAAGACACCGCAAAAATAAGATTACATCAAATAGATCTCCACGAGAGAGGGGGAGAACATTGTATTGAGATCCAAAAAGAGAGAAGAAGCCATCTAGCTACTAACTATGGACCTGAAGGTCTGAAGTAAACTACTCACACTTCATCGGAGAGGCTATGGTGTTGATGTAGAAGCCCTCCGTGATGGATTCCCCCTCCGACGGAGCTCCGGAACACGCCCCAAGATGGGATCTCGTGGGTACAGAAGGTTGCGGCGGTGGAATTAGGTTTTTGGCTCCGTATCTGATCATTTGGGGGTACGTAGGTATATATAGGAGGAAGGAGTACGTCGATGGAGCAACAGGGGGCCCATGAGGGTGGAGGGCGCGCCCTGGGGGGTGGGCACGCCCCCTACCTCGCGCCTTCCTCTTTCTTTTCTTGACATAGGGTCGAAGTCTCCTGGATCATGTTCGGTGAGAAAATCACGTTCCCGAAGGTTTCATTCCGTTTGGACTCCGTTTGATATTCCTTTTCTTTGAAATTCTGAAATAGGCAAAAAAACAAACAATTCTGGGCTGGGCCTCCGGTTAATAGGTTAGTCCCAAAAAATAATATAAAAGTGAATAATAAAGCCCAATATTGTCCAAAACAGTAGATAATATAGCATGGAGCAATAAAAAATTATAGATACGTTGGAGACATATCAGTATCCTTGTCGGTGTCAAAACCGGCGTATCTCGGGTAGGGGGTCCCGAACTATGCGTATAGGCGGATGGTAATAGGAGACAAGGAACACGATGTTTTACCCAGGTTCGGGCCCTCTTGATGGAGGTAAAACCCTACGTCCTGCTTGATTAATATTGATGATATGGGTAGTACAAGAGTAGATCTACCACGAGATGAAGGAGGCTAAACCCTAGAAGCTAGCCTATGGTATGATTGTTATGTTGTCCTACGGACTAAAACCCTCCGGTTTATATAGACACCGGAGAGGGCTAGGGTTACACAGAGTCGGTTACAGTGGTAGGAGATCTATATATCCGTATCGCCAAGCTTGCCTTCCACGCCAAGGAAAGTCCCTTCCGGACACGGGACGAAGTCTTCAATCTTGTATCTTCATAGTCCTGGAGTCTGGCTGAAGGTATAGTCCGTCTGCCCGGACATCCCTAATCCAGGACTCCCTCAGTAGCTCCTGAACCAGGCTTCAATGACGACGAGTCCGGCGCGCAGATTGTCTTCGGCATTGCAAGGCGGGTTCCTCCTCCAAGTACTTCATAGAAGATCTTGAACACTAAGGATAGTGTCCGGCTCTGCAAAATAAGTTTCCACATATTTCCATAGAGAGAATAACATTTGTACAAATCTAATCTGCTGACGTATTCCGCAGCGTGACATCACACCACGGCCAAGCCTTTATTCGAATTGTTTTTACTCCCCCACCTCAGCGCGTTTCGCGAGGTGGTTTCCTTGGCACGTCTTGTCAAAGCAGAGATCGTGTCCCCTTATTTATGGTATTCTCATCAATACGGACGTGGGTAACCCAACCGCGCCATTGATTACGACGCTTGGGAAATAAGCGAGTTTTATCAGGCTGGTGGGGACGCATAGCCGCATCCGCCCATATAAGGGGATAGGGATCCACCTTTCTACCTACGCCTTCTTCCTCCTTTGCCTATCCATCTTCCGCGCACTCGAGCTCCAGCGCCCAAGTCCGCACTTCCCACCTCGACCTTCTCCAGCCATGTCCGGAGCGGGAGGTAAGTGGATGGCCTCCTCCGTCACGGAGGGACACATCAAAAAACTGAGGAAGGCCGGATACTTGTCTAACGACATCGCCCACCGGCTTCCTGAAGAGGGGCAGCTCCTCCCCACCCCAAGGCCCCATGAGAGGGTAGTGTTTCTCCCCCACTTCCTCCGTGGACTGGGCTTTCCTCTCCACCCATTCGTTCGGGGGCTCATGTTCTACTATGGCCTAGATTTCCACGATCTGGCCCCGAACTTCGTCCTCAACATCTCGGCATTTATCGTCGTGTGTGAGGCTTTCCTCTGCATCCGCCCCCATTTCGGCCTATGGCTCAAGACTTTCAACGTCAATCCTAAGGTGGTGCGCGGCAACCAGGCGGAGTGCGAAGGTGTCATGGCGGGCAAGATAGCCAACGTCCTATGGCTCGAGGGCTCCTTTGTGGAGACCCTGAAGGGGTGGCAATCGGGGTGGTTTTACATCACCGAGCCGCGCGACCCCGAATGGGTCGCAGCCCCCGAGTTCAGGTCCGGACCCCCTACGCGGCTCATGTCTTGGAAAGAGACGAGCCTGTCATGGGGCAACAAGGGAGAGGTAACCGGACTGCAAAAATGCATCCAAACCCTGGTGAACAAGCAGCTCAAGCTTGTCAATGTAGTCCGGGTTATGCTCATCCGCCGAATCCTCCCGTGTCAACAACGGGCTTTCAATCTATGGGAGTTCGACCCGGCGTGTCGGTGTACTAGAGTAGGGGTACCCTAGTATCCCGAACTTGTGCACGGGCAGTCGCAGCGTCCCACGGCAAGGCTTGCTGGGTGACCACCAAGGTCCTCCGTGGTTCCTTTGGAGCCATTCAAGAACAAAGTATTTAAGCCAAGGAGACAAGTCCCCGGCAAGAGGAGCTTGCCGGGAAGGCCACTCAAGGCACAAGACCCCGGCAAGAGGAGCTTGCCGGGAAGGCCAACTAGGGCATCCTAAGGAACTTGCCGCGACGCGCCACGTGTCCCGGCAGGGTCCGGTGAGCGACAAGCTTCCGGACGCGACAAGACAACGGCCGCGGCAAGGCGCTTGCCGCGGCAAGCAACCACTCTGTACCCACGCTCCAGCGCATCCACCAACGTGTCGCTCTAGGACCCTTCCAGGCATACGTGGCGGGAGGCTGTGCAGCCAGGGGTACACTGTGGCAAGCGGCGCTGACAAGATTGCCATCGTGGCAAGCGGTGGCGTCCCTAACGGTCCCTTTCTGCACTGTCTGGGCGATGTAGATAGGCATTTAATGCCTTTGTCCCCTGCCGTCAGGGTTAGGTATGATACACTGTGCAGGTAGCTGTACCAACCGCAGCACCTTTTCCATTTTTGCCCTTGCCTACGTTGCCACCTGTCGGTGACCCCTTGAGCATATAAAAGGAGGCCCATGCGCAACGTAGGAAGGGGGGGACGAACAGTAGAACACTCACGCTCGGTCTCGTTAGCTGCTGGTGCGTACTGTAGCACTCAACGCTCCTGAGCAAGAACTCAATACAAACCACAAAGCAGCAGTAGGAGTATTATCTCTCCAGAGATCTCCGAAGCTGGGTAAACTGCTCGTGTGCCCCGCCTCGATCTGCTCTTCGTGCGACCTCCGCCCCCCGCCGAACCGAAAAGGGGCTCCGTCCCCATAGGTGCTCGCGGATCAGCTTCCCCGACATCTTTGGCATGCCAGGTAGGGGCGTCGAGGTTGTGTGAACCTGATCCGGCGTTCACACGAGCTAGATCTTCAACATCTTCATCGACATGCCGCCGAAGAAGAAGGCTTTGGAGGCGGCTGCTCCGTCTGCGACAAACCCACCATCGCCAGAGCAAATGGCTGGTGGGGAAGACGCCGGCGGAAGAATGGGCGTCGACGAGGGAGCCCACGGTGCCGCCAGGTCCAAGGACAAGGCTGCGCTGCCCGTCGGCGGCGTAGCAGGCTCCCACGACGACCGGGCGTCCGTGGATGCTCCGCGCCCATCTTAGGAGGCGCGGGACCGGCAGCGTCATGGTACTCACGGTACCATACGCTTGCTGGACCCAAATCGAGCTGGCGGATCTCGGGATGCTCAAGGCCAGCATGCACGCCAACGTGCTGGCGCGAGCAAGGCACGGTCGCCTGGACGGAATACTGCTCCTTCTAACATCGTTGGAAGTCCGAGCATATCCCGCTCCTCGCACCGTTCGCCACCGCTACCCGCCACTCTAGCAGAAGCTTTGGCGCGAGCTCAACTGCTCCTAGACTTCCCTCCAACGCCAAACAAGATCGACGACTGGAGGGCCACCATTCAGAGTCTCATCGGCTTCGCCAACGGCGACACTCCACGGCAGCCGACTACGTCGCAGCCGCGGCAAGTCAGCCAGGCGCGACCCGATGGCGACAAGACCGGTGGGGGTGCAACCACCGTGCACTCTCCACCCCGAAGGCCAAGATCGCCGACTCGCCGGGTCCACCGCGACAGCGACTCCACCGCTTCATCAGATCCACGAGCTCGTCGCGGTCAGCGCCAATTTCTTCACGAATGACAGCAAGAAGACGCCCGTACTCGCATCGAGCGTCGAAGAGAAGCGCGGCGTCAATCAGACCGGCGCGCTGGGCCCACTGTCGACATGCATGCACCAGGGGAACCAGGCGACCTGCCGTATGCGGTAGGTTGCCCTGCGTTTACTCGTGAGCTGCGGCAAGTCCAGTGCCCGAGCACGAAGAATTTCAAGCCAGACGTACCGAAGAAGTACGACGGCAGGTTGCATCCGTCGGAGTTCCTCAGCATCTACACCATCGCGGTGCAGGCTGCCGGGGGGCGAGACGACAAGATCCTTGCCAACTACTTCCCGCTGGTGCTCAAACCCAACGTCAGGTCCTGGCTCATGCACTTGCCGGAAAACTCCATATCTTCCTGGGCAGACCTATGCCATCAGTTTGTCGGCGCCTTTACGGGCGGCCACAAACCTCATGGCCAGGAGAGTGACCTTCACCTGCTTACCCAGAAGGAAGGAGAGCCCTTGCGCAAGTACATCCAGAGATTCAGCCAAGTGCAACGCAACATCCCGGATGTCCACCCTGCCGCGGCCATCAGCGCGTTCCACCAGAACGTGCGTAACCGCATGATGCGGGAGGAGATGGCGATGTGCAAGATCAGAGACGTCAGCGAGCTGTATGCCCTGGCCGACAAGTGTGCACATGCTGAGGAAGGGAGGAAACTCCCCGAAGAGGATGCAGGAGCAGGAGGATCTGACAGCGATGATGCTGCCCCGGCAAATAAAAACCGGCGGCGGAACAACAGGAAGAGGAAAGGCAAAGCCATGCTAGTTGTTGAGCAGTCCGGCAACGACGGTGGCGCCAAGAAAGCCAAAGATGGTAGCCCCGGCAAGGAGGTTGCCACATGCGCCAACTGCCAGGCTGTGGCGGCCGCCGACAAGCAGGACAGCACCAACAAACAGTACTGCAAGATCCACCGCACCAAGGGCCATGACCTCCAGAGCTGCAAGAAGGTCGAGCAGCTTGTCGAGCTACAAAAGGCCGAGTACGAGCGACACGACGAGGAGAAAGCCCAAGGAGGTGCTGGAGGATCCGACACAAAGCGCACCGGCTGGGGAGGGCGCCACGACAAGGCCAAGCAGCGGTAAGGAGACAGACCTCCCCGCGGCCGCGGCAAGGATGAAGATGACGACGACGACGAAGACATGGATGATGACGAGACCAGTGAGCAGGAGTTCCAGAAAGCCACAGAGGTCTTGTGCGTTGACGGTGGTGCTTCTCTGCATACTTCACACCGCCAACTCAAGCAGTGGGTGCGGGAAGTCAATGCGGCGGAACCACCCGTTGAGTCACGCAAGCTTCTGAAATGGTCCAGCACGCCTATCATCTTTGATATTGAGGACCACCCTGATCACACAACTGCGGTCGGGTGTTTGCCGATGTTGGTCTCACCAACTATCCGCAACCTCAAGGTCACTAAGATGCTAGTTGACGGCGGGGCCGGCTTGAACCTGATCTCCTCCGCTGTGCTCCGGAAACTCCAAGTCCCTGACAGCGAGCTCGAAGAGACCGGCACATTCCAAGGAATCAACCCAGGAAGGGGCAAGCCAAAGGGGAAGATCACGCTGCCGGTGACAATTGGCAGCGAGCTAAACTTCAGGACTGAGAGGATCACTTTTGACGTTGCCAATTTTCCATTGCCTTATAATGGAATTCTCGGCCGTCCAGCGCTCGCCAAGTTCATGGCGGCCTCTCACTACGCGTACAACATGCTGAAGATGCCAGGCCCGATAAGTGTCATCTCTGTCCCTGGCGACAAAAAAGATGCTCTTATCTGTGCCGAAAAGATCTACCGGGAAGCAGCAGCCGCAACGGATCGCGAGACACTTGCCGTTGAAGCTCCCGGGGGGAAGAAGAAGACCAAGTCCGGCAAGAGTTCTGATGCCCACTCCGGCAAGCGCACCTCTTCGGAGTGCTGCGATACCGTCGAGGACGCACCATCGAGCTCCACCGGAAAGTGTAAGAAGACAATGGCAGCTCCGCCAGCGACCAAGAAGGTGTCCGCCAAGGAGGACGGCACTGGTGGTACTTTCACCATCAGTGCCACTCTTGACCCTAAATAGGAAAGTGCGCTCATTGCTTTCCTGCGGGCGAATGTCGATGTGTTTGCATGGCAACCGTCTGACATCCCCGGTGTTCCCTGGAAAGTAATTGAGCACCACCTTGCCGTCTGTCCTCATGCGCGGCCCGTCAAGCAGAAAGTCAGAAAGCAAGCAGTGGAGCGCCAAGAATTCATCGCAGAAGAGATCAAGAAGTTGGAGGCAGCAGGCCTTGTCAGAGGAGTGCTCCATCCTATGTGGTTGGCCAATCCTGTAGTCGTGCGCAAGGCAAACGGGAAGTGGAGGCTTTGTATCGACTTTACCGATGTTAACAAAGCTTGTCCCAAAGATCCATTTCCCTTGCCGCGCATCGACCAGATTGTTGACTCCACGACTGGATGTGACTTGCTTTCATTTCTTGATGCATACTCAAGATACCATCAGATCTTCATGGCAGAAGAGGATGAGGAGAAGACCGCATTCATCACTCCATGTGGCACGTATTGTTTCATACGAATGCCTTTCGGTTTGAAGAATGCTGGTTCAACATTTGCAAGGGTAGTCCATACTGCTTTTGAACCGCAAATACATAGAAATGTGGAGGCCTACATGGATGATATAGTGGTCAAGAGTAGGGACAAGGCAACTCTGACTCAAGATTTAGAAGAGACTTTTGCAAATCTGCGCAAGATCAGCCTCAAGCTCAACCCCGAGAAGTGCGTGTTTGGAGTCCCTTCCGGCAAGCTTCTCGGGTTCTTCGTGTCTCAGAGGGGAATTGAAGCCAATCCCGACAAGATCAAGGCCATTGAGCAGATTGAAGCACCGAAGCGCGTCAAGGATGTGCGGAGACTTGCCGGCTGCGTGGCGGCTCTCAGCAGGTTTATCTCTAAGTCTGCTGAGCGCGCCCTGCCATTTTTCAAAATATTGAAAAAGGCAGGTCCAATGAAATGGACTCCGGAAGCAGAGGCTGCGCTGCAGGACTTGAAGAGATACCTGTCCTCCACTCCAATACTTGTCACACCTAAGCCACAAGAGAAGTTGCTGCTGTATCTGGCGGCAACCAATCAAGTGGTTAGTGCTGCGTTAGTAGCGGAGAGGGAGGCAGATGATGAGCCAGCGACCGCGGCAAGCACATCCAACGACAAGCAGGGGGCTTCCCCGACAAGCTCTGGTCCCGACAAAGATGGATATGCGCAGATGTGCGAAGAGATACAACAGAAGAGAATGGTGCAGCGCCCAGTCTACTTTGTCAGTTCCCTTCTGCAGGGGGCTAGGTCAAGGTACTCTGGTGTGCAGAAATTGCTTTTCGGCCTTCTCATGGCCTCGAGAAAGCTGCGCCATTACTTCCAAGCACATGAGATAACAGTTGTCACTCGTTTTCCGCTGAAGAGGATACTGCAGAATCCCGAAGCAACAGGCAGGATTGTTGAGTGGGCACTGGAACTGTCAAGCTTTGGCCTCAAGCTTGAAAGCACTTCAACTATCCAAAGCAGAGCATTGGCAGAATTCATAGCAGAGTGGACGCCAACACCAGATGAAGAAATTCCAGAAACAAGCATCCCCGTCAAGGAAGCAAACAAAGAGTGGCTGATGTACTTTGATGGTGCTTTCTCGCTGCAAGGCACCGGTGCTGGCGTGCTGCTTGTCGCACCCACCGGAGAGCACCTCAAGTACGTAGTCCAGATGCAGTTTCCCAAGGAGCAAGCAACAAACAATACTGCAGAGTATGAAGGATTGCTTGCCGGTCTCAGGATCGCGGCAGACCTTGAGATCAAGAAGCTCATTGTCAGGGGTGACTTGCAGCTTGTCGTCCGCCAAGTAAATAAGAATTATCAGAGTCCGTTGATGGAAGCTTAGGTTGATGAAGTGAGGAAGCTAGAAGAGCACTTTGTCGGCCTACAGATGGAACATGTTCCAAGAGCTCAGAACGACATTGTCGATGGCCTGTCAAAGTGCGCAGCACTTAAGTTACCTGTGGAACCAGGGATCTTTATGCTCAAGCTGACTCAACCGTCCGTGACGCCATCAACTGGACAGATCAAGAAGAGGAAGTTAATTTTTGGTGACTATTTTCCAGCAGAGCTTCCCGAAGCCGCCGCCAAGAAGGTCCCCAAGATCAACACCAAGAGTGCTGGGGAGCAGTCTGCTCCGGCAAACCCCATGGTTTGTTCCATTGAAGCAGACGCTCCCGACAAGTTTTGCTCCGGCAAGCTTGCCGGGGAACGTCAAGCTCCGGCTGAGCCGCAGTTTCTCGCCGTAGAAGCGGATGTTCCCACAGCAGCAGATGTGCCTTTAGTCCTTGTTGTCGAGCCACAAGCTCCAGCATGGGCACAGCAGATCGTCCGTTTCCTTTAGACAGGAGAACTTCCCGAGGAGCCAGAAGAAGCAGAAAGAGTAGCCCGACAGTCAAGTATGTACCAGTTTGTCGACAATGCACTGTACAGAAGAAGACTCAACGGTGTGAAATTGAAGTGTATTCACCGGGAAGATGGACAGAAGCTGTTGGCAGAGATACATGGAGGCATATGTGGTCACCACATTAGCGCAGCTTTCCGGCAAGGTTTCTTTTGGCCGACAGCCCTCCAGGATGCAACTGCACAAGTAACCAAGTGTGAAGCGTTCCAGTTCCATTCCAAGCAGATACACCAGCCAGCTCAAGCTCTCCAGACGATCCCTTTATCCTGGCCATTTTCGGTCTGGGGGCTCGACATCCTCGGCCCTTTCCCCCGAGCAGTCGGGGGCTTTGAGTACTTGTAGGTCGCAATCGACAAGTTCACAAAGTGGCCGGAAGTGGAAGCAGTGAGGAAGGTGACAGCACAGTCAGCAGTCAAGTTCTTCAGGTCGATTGTTTGCCGTTTCGGGATCCCTAACAGGATCATCACCGACAACGGTACGCAATTCACGAGCCGCACCTTCATGCAGTACGTCCAAGATCTTGGCGCCAAGGTCTGCTTTGCTTCTGTTGCTCACCCCAGGAGAAACGGTCAAGCGGAGAGGGCGAATGCTGAAGTGCTGCGTGGACTCAAGACCAGGACTTTCGACAGGCTGCACGGGTGCGGAAGAAACTGGATTGAGGAGCTGCCGGTGGTTCTTTGGTCGATCAGGATGACACCAAATCGAGCCACTGGCCAGACACCTTTCGCTCTAGTCTATGGAGCAGAGGCAGTTCTCCCCACGGAACTCGTATACGGGTCGCCTCGAGTGCTCGCTTATGATGAGCTTGAGCAAGAGCAGCTGCGACAAGATGACACGCTGCTCCTTGAGGAAGACCGTCTTCAGGCTGCTGTGCGAGCTGCTCGCTACCAGCAAGCTTTGCGCCGCTACCATAGCCGCAAAGTTAACGCCAGAAGTCTCGAGGAAGGCGACCTTGTTCTTCGGCGCGTTCAGTCCGCCAAGAATTCCAACAAGTTGACGCCGAAGTGGGAAGGCCCTTACCGGGTGACACGAGTCACTAGGCCTGGCGCTGTCCGCCTTGAGACCGAAGATGGCATTCCGGTGAGCAACTCCTGGAACATTGAGCATCTTCGTAAGTTTTACCCGTAAGGCGCGGTTGCCGGACCCTGTTCCGGCAACCACCTTTTGTACAAGTCTTGCCGCTGTTGCATGTAATCCTTTGTACAAAGCCAGGCGCAGACCCTGTGCGTAAATAAAGCTCATGTGCTCCGCACACCTTGTCAATTTCATGCTTTTTATTTTTTGCATGAGTTATCTGACACTTTGTGCAGCGAACACCCCCGGTAAGCAATAACGAGCCATAAGGCTCCATATCATTATTTTCTCTACTTCCTTTTTCTCAAGGAAATGAAGGTCCCTTCGCCCACAAGTTTGCCCGGGGGGGGGGGGGGAGGGGAAGATAATGGTATGGACCAGGCGTCGTTCAAGAAAGTCTCGCCTTGCCGAGAAGCAAACGATAGAAAAGCTAAGTTGCCAAAGTTT
Source organism: Aegilops umbellulata (assembly GCA_032464435.1). Classification (NCBI taxonomy): domain Eukaryota; kingdom Viridiplantae; phylum Streptophyta; class Magnoliopsida; order Poales; family Poaceae; genus Aegilops; species Aegilops umbellulata. The sequence continues at coordinate 97,822,740 of CP136060.1, forward strand.
GAGCAATCAGATGTTTTTAATTTTTTTAAGTTATCTTCCTTGAACGACCATGCTTTGTATGGAAAACCTGTGCGCAAAGGAACCGGCTCGTGGCTAGTTGCGCCCTTACTTTGTTTCGAGTTCGCTCAACACTTTAAGTGTGCTGCGACTAAAGTCGTGCCCTTACTTTGTTTCGAGTTCGCTCAACAACTTAAGCGAGCTACGGCTAGTTGCGACAAGGTTTCTTGTCGGCGACGGCACTGCCAGCAGGCTGCTGACATCCCGCACTCAGTGCTCGCGGCGAGGGTGCCTACGCCGGCAAGTTCCCTAAAAGCGTAGGGCAAAAACATACAAAGGAAGGAATCAAGTAAAGGAAATAACATTGCAATCACTACCCAAAATAAGAGTTATATTACAAAATAGCTTGTCGCGGCTCTAATAGACTGTTTTCATAACATGATCAGCAGCGACAAGAAAAGAAGAAAACGGGCGGCCTAGTCCACGCGATCGCCCTCAACCCTCTTGATCCCGCTCACCTTGTCCACAATGGGTGCGACAAGGTCCTTGAGCGCCTCCAGATCAGCTTCCGCCGGCAGGGATCTGAGGACATTGGTGAGGTTGAGGCCCGGGTTGCGGAAGGCTACCTTCACCAACACCTTCTGAAGAGCTCCCGCGCAGATCTTGCGCGACTCATCGGCCAGCTGCTTTGGGATCCTCTCCCGGAGTCGCTGGAGGGCCGTCGCCACGCCTTTGAAGAACAGAGTGAGCTTGGCACTGGATGGGAGGGTCTCATCGGAGGGATACCCGAGATCCCCCATCCCCAGCTGCGCCAGCTCCTTATCGATGTCTGCGGCAGCATTCACAAGACCCTCCGTCCACTGCTCCACAGTTTCTCTAAAATCGTTCTGGGTGGCGGCAATGCTCTCCAGCAGCGCCTTGTCGTCCTTAATCTCCTTCTTCAGGGCCGCCTCCTGCTCCCTGGCACCGTCCAGCGTCTTGGTCAAAGCAGCCAGCTTCAGCTCAAGATCGGCGTTGGAATCCTTGGCGGCGCTAAGCTCCTTGATCTTCTCGGCGAGACGACCCTGCAGCTCGCCAAAGGTGTAGGCGTCCTTCTCGCGCTCATGCTTGAGCGCGGCAAGCTCTTCACCGCTCGCCTTGAGATCAGTCTCCAGCTACGCCACCTTCGTCTCCAGCTCCTTCTTGGCGGCCTCGGCAGCTGCGGCAGCGTCCTTTGCTTCCTTGAGAGCTCCGCTGAGTGTTTGCTCGCGTGCAGCAAGCTCCTCTTCATGGTGAAGGAAATATGCCCTAGAGGCAATAATAAAGTTATTATTTATTTCCTTATATCATGATAAATGTTTATTATTCATGCTAGAATTGTATTAACTGGAAACATAATACATGTGTGAATACATAGACAAACAGAGTGTCACTAGTATGCCTCTACTTGACTAGCTCATTAATCAAAGATGGTTATGTTTCCTAGCCATGAACAAAGAGTTGTTATTTGATTAACGAGATCACATCATTAGTTGAATGATCTGATTGACATGACCCATTCCATTAGCATAGCACCCGATCGTTTAGTATGTTGCTATTGCTTTTATCCATGACTTATACATGTTCCTTTAACTATGAGATTATGCAACTCCCGTTTACCATAGGAACACTTTGTGTGCTACCAAACGTCACAACGTAACTGGGTGATTATAAAGGTGCTCTACAGGTGTCTCCGAAGGTACATGTTGGGTTGACATATTTCGAGATTAGGATTTGTCACTCCGATTGTCGGAGAGGTATCTCTGGGCCCTCTCGGTAATGCACATCACATAAGCCTTGCAAGCATTGCAACTAATGTGTTAGTTGTGAGATGATGTATTACGGAACGAGTAAAGAGACTTGCCGGTAACGAGATTGAACTAGGTATTGGATACCGACGATCGAATCTCGGGCAAGTAACATACCGATGACAAAGGGAACAAACGTATGTTGTTATGCGGTCTGACCGATAAAGATCTTCGTAGAATATGTAGGAGCCAATATGGGCATCCAGGTCCCGCTATTGGTTATTGACTGGAGACGTGTCTCGGTCATGTCTACATTGTTCTCGAACCCGTAGGGTCCGCACGCTTAAGGTTTCGATGACAGTTGTATTATGAGTTTATGAGTTTTGATGTACCGAAGGAGCTCGGAGTCCCGGATGAGATCGGGGACATGACGAGGAGTCTCGAAATGGTCGAGACGTAAAGATCGATATATTGGACGACTATATTCGGACATCGGAAGGGTTCTGAGTGGTTCGGGTATTTTCGGGAGTATCGGGGAGTTACGGGATTACGGGAGAAGTAATGGGCCTTGATGGGCTTTAGTGGGAAGAGGAAAAGGCTGCTGCGCCCCCCCTCCCCTTTGGTCCGAATTGGACTAGGGAAAAGGGGGCCGGCCACCTTTCCTACTCCTCCTATTCCTTCTCCCTTCCTCCCCTCTTGGTGGACTCCTACTAGGACTTGGAAACCTAGTAGGACTCCACACCCTGGCGCGCCAAACCCTTGGCCGGCCTCCTCCTCCTCCATCCTTTATATACTGAGGCAAGGGGCACCCCATAGACACACAAGTTGATCTACGGATCGTTCCTTAGCCGTGTGCGGTGCCCCCTTCCACCAAATTCCACCTCGATCATATTGTTGCAGTGCTTAGGCGAAGCCCTGCGTCGGTAACACATCAAGATCGTCACCACGCCGTCGTGCTGACGGAACTCTTCCCCGACGCTTTGCTGGATCGGAGCCCGGGGATCGTCATCGAGCTGAACGTGTGCAGAACTCGGAGGTGCCGTACTTTCGGTGCTTAGATCGGTTGGATCGTGAGGAGAACGTACGACTACTTCCTCTACGTACGACTACTTCCTCTACGTTGTGTCAACGCTTCCGCTTCGGTCTACGAGGGTACGTAGACAAACACTCTCCCCTCTCGTTGCTATGCATCACCATGATCTTGCGTGTGCGTAGGAAAAATTTTGAATTTACTGCGTTCCCCAACAGTGGTATCAGAGCCAGGTTTTATGGTTGATGTTATTTGTACGAGTAGAACACAAGTGAGTTGTGGACGATACAAGTCATACTGCCTACCAGCATGTCATACTTTGGTTCAGCGGTATTGTTGGATGAGACGATCCGGACCAACCTTACGCGTACGCTTACGCGAGACCGGTTCCCTCGACGTGCTTTGCACAGAGATGGCTTGCGGAAGACTGTCTCTCCAACTTTAGTTGAACCGAGTGTGGCTACGCCCGGTCCTTGAGAAGGTTAAAACGGAGTCTATTTGACAAACTATCGTTGTGGTTTTGATGCGTAGGTAAGATGAGTTCTTGCTTAAAGCCCGTAGCAGCCACGTAAAACTTGCAACAACAAAGTAGAGAACGTCTAACTTGTTTTTGCAGGGCATGTTGTGATGTGATATGGTCAAGACGTGATGCTAAATTTTATTGTATGAGATGATCATGTTTTGTAACCAAGTTATCGGCAACTGGCAGGAGCCATATGGTTGTCGCTTTATTGTATGCAATGCAATCGCGATGTAATGCTTTACTTTATTGCTAAACGGTAGTGATAGTCGTAGAAGCATAAGATTAGCGAGACGACAACGATGCTGCGATGAAGATCAAGGTGTCGCGCCGGTGACGATGGTGATCATGACGGTGCTTCGAAGATGGAGATCACAAGCACAAGATGATGATGGCCATATCATATCACTTATATTGATTGCATGTGATGTTTATCCTTTTATGCATCTTATCTTGCTTTGGTTGACGGTAGCATTATAAGATGATCTCTCACTAAATTATCAAGAAGTGTTCTCCCTGAGTATGCACCGTTGCGAAAGTTCTTCGTGCTGAGACACCACGTGATGATCGGGTGTGATAGGCTCTACGTTCAAATACAACGGGTGCAAAACAGTTGCACACGCGGAATACTCAGGTTTAACTTGACGAGCCTAGCATATACAGATATGGCCTCGGAACACGGAGACCGAAAGGTCGAGCGTGAATCATATAGTAGATATGATCAACATAGTGATGTTCACCATTGAAACTACTCCATCTCACGTGATGATCGGACATGGTTTAGTTGATTTGGATCACGTGATCACTTAGAGGATTAGAGGGATGTCTATCTAAGTGGGAGTTCTTAAGTAATATGATTAATTGAACTTTAATTTATCATGAACTTAGTCCTGGTAGTATTAGCATATCTATGTTGTAGATCAATAGCTCGCGTTGTTACTTCCCTGTGTTTATTTTGATATGTTCACTAGAGAAAATTGTGTTGAAAAATGTTAGTAGCAATGATGCGGATTGGATCCGTGATCTGAGGTTTATCCTCATTGCTGCACAGAAGAATTATGTCCTTGATGCACCGCTAGGTGACGGACCTATTGCAGGAGCAGATGCAGACATTATGAACGTTTTGCTAGCTCAATATGATGACTACTTAATAGTTTAGTGCACCATGCTTAACTGCTTAGAATCGGGACTTCAAAGACGTTTTGAACGTCATGGAGCATATGAGATGTTCTAGGAGTTGAAGTTAATATTTCAAGCAAATACCCGAGTTGAGAGATATGAAGTCTCCAACAAGTTCTATAGCTAAAAGATGGAGGAGAATCGCTCAACTAGTGAGCATGTGCTCAGATTGTCTGGGTACTTCAATCGCTTGAATCAAGTGGGAGTTAATCTTCCAGATAAGATAGTGATTGACAGAATTCTCTAGTCACCATCACCAAGTTAGTAGAACTTCATGATGAACTATAATATGCAAGGGATAACGGAAAATATTCCCAAGCTCTTCGCGATGCTAAAATCGGCGAAGGTAGAAATCAAAGAAAAACATCAAGTGTTGATGGTTGACAAGATCACTAGTTTCAAGAAAAGGGCAAAAGGAAAGAAGGGGAACTTCAAGAAGAACGGCAAGCAAGTTGCTGCTCAAGTGAAAAAGCCCAAGTCTGGTCCTAAGCCTGAGACTAAGTGCTTCAACTGCAAAGGAACTGGTCACTGGAAGCGGAACTACCCCAAGTGATTGGCGGATAAGAAGGATGGCAAAGTGAACATAAGTATATTTGATATACATGTTATTGATGTGTACTTTACTAGTATTCATAGCAACCCCTCAGTATTTGGTACTAGTTCAAGTTGCTAAGATTAGTAACTCGAAACGGGAGTTGCAGAATGAACAAAGACTAGTTAAAGGGCAAGGTGACGATGTGTGTTGGAAGTGGTTCCAAGATTGATATGATCATCATCACACACTCCCTATACTTTCGGGATTAGTGTTGAAACTAAATAAGTGTTATTTGGTGTTTGCGTTGAGCATGAATATGATTTGATCATGTTTATTGCAATACGGCTATTCATTTAAGTAAGAGAATAAATTGTTGTTCTGTTTACATGAATAAAACCTTCTATGGTTATACACACCAACGAAATGGTTTGTTGGATCTCGACCATAGTGATACACATATTCATAATATTGAAGCCAAAAGATGCAAAGTTAATAATGATAGTGCAACTTATTTGTGGCACTGCCGTTTAAGTCATATTGGTGTAAAGCGCATGAAGAAACTCCATGCTGATGGGATTTTGGAATCACTTGATTATGAATCACTTGATGCTTGCGAACCATGCCTCTTGGGCAAGATGACTAAAACGCCGTTCTCCGGAACAATGGAGCAAGCAGCAGATTTGTTGGAAATCATACATACTGATGTATGTGGTCCGATGAATATTAAGGCTCGCGACAAGTATCATTATTTTCAGAACTTCACAGATGATTTAAGCAGATATGGGTATATCTACTTAATGAAACATAAGTCTGAAACGTTTGAAAAATTCAAAGAATTTCAGAGTGAAGTGGATAATCATCGTAATAAGAAAATAAAAAGTTTCTACGATATGATCGCAGAGGTAAAATATTTGAGTTACGAGTTTTGGCCTTCAGTTAAAAACCGTGTGGAATAGTTTCACAAATTCATGCCACCTGGAACACCACAGCATAATGGTGTGTCCGAACGTCATAACCGTACTTTATTGGATATAGTACAATCTATGATGTTTCTTACCGATTTACCAATATCGTTTTAGGATCATGCATTAGAGACAGCTGCAGTCACGTTAAAAGGGGCACCATCTAAATCCGTTGAGACGACACCGTATGAACTATGGTTTAGCAATAAACCTAAGCTGTCGTTTCTTAAAGTTTGGGGCTGCGATGCTTATGTGAAAAAGCTTCAACCTGATAAGCTCGAACCCAAATCGGAGAAATGTGTCTTCATAGGATATCCAAAGGAAGCTGTTGGATACACCTTCTATCACAGATCCGAAGGCAAGACTTTTGTTGCTAAGTTCGGAAACTTTCTAGAGAAAGAGTTTCTTTCGAAAGAAGTGAGTGGAAGGAAAGTAGAAAACTTGATAAGGTAATTGTACCTTCTCCCTTATTGGAAAGTAGTTCATCACAGAAATCTGTTCTTGTGACTACTACACCAATTAGTAAGGAAGCTAATGATGATGATCATGTAACTTCAAGATCAAGTTACTACCGAATCTCGTAAGTAAACCAGAGTGAGATCCGCACCAGAGTGGTACGGTAATCCTGTTCTGGAAGTCATGTTACTAGACCATGATGAACTTGCGAACTATGAGGAAGCGATGATGAGCCCAGATTCCGCGAAATGGTTAGAGGCCATGAAATCTGAGATATGATCCATGTATGAGAACAAAGTATGGACTTTGATGGATTTGCCCGGTGATCGGCAAGCCATAGAATATAAATGGATCTTCAAGAGGAAGACGGACACTGATAGTAGTGTTACTATCTACAAAGCTAGAATTGTCGCAAAAGGTTTTCAACAAGTTCAAGGTGTTGACTACGATGAGAGTTTCTCACTCGTATCTATGCTTAAGTCTGTCCGAATCATGTTAGCAATTGCCGCATTTTATGAAATCCGGCAAATGGATAAACAAAACTACATTCCTTAATGGATTTATTAAAGAAGAGTTGTATACGATGCAACTAGAAGGATTTGTCGATCCTGAAGGTGTTAACAAAATATGCAAGCTCCAGCGATCCATCTATGGACTGGTGCAAGCATCTCGGAGTTGGAATATACGCTTTGATAAGTTGATCAAAGCATATAGTTTTATACAGACTTGCGGTGAAGCCTGTATTTACAAGAAAGTGAGTGGGAGCACTACAGCATTTCTGATAAGTATATGTAAATGACATATTATTGATCGGAAATAATGTAGAATTATTCTGTAAAGCATAAAGGAGTATTTGAAAGGAGTTTTTCGAAGAAGGACCTCGGTGAAGCTGCTTACATATTGAGCATCAAGATCTATAAGAGATAGATCAAGACGCTTGATAAGTTTTTCAATAAATACATACCTTGAAAAGATTTTTGAAGTAGTTCAAAATGGAACAGTCAAAGAAAGAGTTCTTGCCTGTATTACAAGGTGTGAAATTGAGTAAGACTCAAAGCCCGACCACGACAGAAGATAGAAAGAGAATGAAAGTCATTCCCTATGCCTCAGCCATAGGTTCTATAAAGTATGCCATGCTGTATACCAGACCTATTGTATACCCTACCCTGAGATTGGCACGGGAGTACAATAGTGATCTAGGAGTAGATCACTGGACGGCGGTCAAAATTATCCTTAGTGGAATAAGGATATGTTTCTCGATTATGGAGGTGACAAAAAGGTTCGTCGTAAAAGGTTACGTCGATGCAAGTTTTGACACTAATCTGGATGACTCTAAGTCTCAATCTAGATACATATTGAAAGTGGGAGCAATTAGCTAAAGTAGCTCCGTGCAGAGCATTGTAGACATAGAAAATTGCAAAATACATAACGGATCTGAATGTTGCAGACCCGTTGACTAAACTTCTCTCACAAGCAAAAGTCACACTATAGTACTCTTTGGGTGTTAATCACATAGCAATGTGAACTAGATTACTGAATCTAGTAAACCCTTTGGGTGTTGGTCACATATCGATGTGAACTATTGCTGATAAATCACATGGCGATGTGAACTAGATTATTGACTCTAGTGCAAGTGGGAGACTGAAGGAAATATGCCCTAGAGGCAATAATAAAGTTATTATTTATTTCCTTATATCATGATAAATGTTTATTATTCATGCTAGAATTGTATTAACTGGAAACATAATACATGTGTGAATACATAGACAAACAGAGTGTCACTAGTATGCCTCTACTTGACTAGCTCATTAATCAAAGATGGTTATGTTTCCTAGCCATGAACAAAGAGTTGTTATTTGATTAACGAGATCACATCATTAGTTGAATGATCTGATTGACATGACCCATTCCATTAGCATAGCACCCGATCGTTTAGTATGTTGCTATTGCTTTTATCCATGACTTATACATGTTCCTTTAACTATGAGATTATGCAACTCCCGTTTACCATAGGAACACTTTGTGTGCTACCAAACGTCACAACGTAACTGGGTGATTATAAAGGTGCTCTACAGGTGTCTCCGAAGGTACATGTTGGGTTGACATATTTCGAGATTAGGATTTGTCACTCCGATTGTCGGAGAGGTATCTCTGGGCCCTCTCGGTAATGCACATCACATAAGCCTTGCAAGCATTGCAACTAATGTGTTAGTTGTGAGATGATGTATTACGGAACGAGTAAAGAGACTTGCCGGTAACGAGATTGAACTAGGTATTGGATACCGACGATCGAATCTCGGGCAAGTAACATACCGATGACAAAGGGAACAAACGTATGTTGTTATGCGGTCTGACCGATAAAGATCTTCGTAGAATATGTAGGAGCCAATATGGGCATCCAGGTCCCGCTATTGGTTATTGACTGGAGACGTGTCTCGGTCATGTCTACATTGTTCTCGAACCCGTAGGGTCCGCACGCTTAAGGTTTCGATGACAGTTGTATTATGAGTTTATGAGTTTTGATGTACCGAAGGAGCTCGGAGTCCCGGATGAGATCGGGGACATGACGAGGAGTCTCGAAATGGTCGAGACGTAAAGATCGATATATTGGACGACTATATTCGGACATCGGAAGGGTTCTGAGTGGTTCGGGTATTTTCGGGAGTATCGGGGAGTTACGGGATTACGGGAGAAGTAATGGGCCTTGATGGGCTTTAGTGGGAAGAGGAAAAGGCTGCTGCGCCCCCCCTCCCCTTTGGTCCGAATTGGACTAGGGAAAAGGGGGCCGGCCACCTTTCCTACTCCTCCTATTCCTTCTCCCTTCCTCCCCTCTTGGTGGACTCCTACTAGGACTTGGAAACCTAGTAGGACTCCACACCCTGGCGCGCCAAACCCTTGGCCGGCCTCCTCCTCCTCCATCCTTTATATACTGAGGCAAGGGGCACCCCATAGACACACAAGTTGATCTACGGATCGTTCCTTAGCCGTGTGCGGTGCCCCCTTCCACCAAATTCCACCTCGATCATATTGTTGCAGTGCTTAGGCGAAGCCCTGCGTCGGTAACACATCAAGATCGTCACCACGCCGTCGTGCTGACGGAACTCTTCCCCGACGCTTTGCTGGATCGGAGCCCGGGGATCGTCATCGAGCTGAACGTGTGCAGAACTCGGAGGTGCCGTACTTTCGGTGCTTAGATCGGTTGGATCGCGAGGAGAACGTACGACTACTTCCTCTACGTACGACTACTTCCTCTACGTTGTGTCAACGCTTCCGCTTCGGTCTACGAGGGTACGTAGACAAACACTCTCCCCTCTCGTTGCTATGCATCACCATGATCTTGCGTGTGCGTAGGAAAAATTTTGAATTTACTGCGTTCCCCAACACATGGCTGTCCAGGCTGGCCTTCAGCTGCACCAACTCGCCCTCCCGCACAGATAGCTCCTCGGCGGCAAGCCGCTGTAACTCTGCAACTTCTGCCTTCTCGAGGATGAAGGCCTTCTGCGCCTCATCGAGCTGCACACGCTCCACCGCCAGCGACCGGAGAGCTGCCTGGTTGAGACCTCGGAGCTCCTCCGTGCGCTTCTCCATGTCCACCCCCGCCTTCGCGACAAGCGCTTCGCGGGACTCCAGTTTGGCTTGTCGAGCGCGGTAGAGCGACACTAGCCTCCGGAGTAGCCGCTCCTCCTCAGACTCGCCGCTGCTGCTGCTCGGCGCATCAACCAGCGTCAGCCCAGCGAAGGCGAGCACCTCTTCATCCAAGATTTCTCCTTCGACCGGCGCCCTGGAGCTTGACTCCCAGGGAAGCTTCATGAAGACACCATCGCCGGCCTTCAAGTATACACCTGGCTGGGGCTCTTCGGAGCCTGACGCAGCGGCAGCGGCGGGAGGATCGGCGGTCGGTGTAGCGCCTGTCGCTCCTGCGGCCTCAGGGTCGTCAGTGCGATCGCCAGACCCCTCGTCAGCTGCTGCGGCGGCAGCCTTGGCGGCCTCTTCGCCGGCGGGATCATCAGCGCCGGCCGCTTCTTCGGTGGAGGCGGCATCATCAACAGCAACCTCGGTCTCCATCGGCTCCGCAGTAGATGGATCTGACGGCCGAAAAAGGAATAAAAGTCAAGCAAATATCCAAAAAGAAGAACAAGGCGAAGAAAGGGTACCCAGTGGGAGCCTTTTTCCAAGCGGCGGCTGGGAGTACCCTCGTGCGCGGATGCGCTCGCGTCCCCGTCGACCAGAAGAAGTAGTAGTACTCCTTCAGCTCTTCCGCGACAAGCCTCGGAGGGAAGATTGCCCGCTCCTTTCGCAGCGCCGCGAGCCGCTGCGCCTGGGCCGACTTCACCTTCTCGGCTTTCGGAGCCATGGCGGGAGTGGTGAGGGAGGACGATGACATTGGTGGTGCTGGTGGCGATGGGGGCGGGGCGCTGCTCTCCTTCGGCTTTGGGAAGAAGGGGAGTGGCGGAGATTCTCGAGGAAGGAATAGCAACGGGCAGATGGGCGAACTGCCCCTGTTTCCCCTGCTTATAAGGGGGAGGGGGCGGACGTTCCGCTTTTCTGAATAAAGAAACCACCCACGACCTCTCCCACGACGCCGCAATCGACGCGTGCCATTCGGGGAGGGCACGGTGGATACGGAGTAAGATATGGCGTGATCTAGGCCGCGCGTGCCCGTGCCCTGTTTTGGGCCTGGCCCAACAGCGCTCGGCACCGTGTATGGCCCAGGCCCGGGGGCTCCTGTTGGTGTACTAGAGTAGGGGTACCCTAGTATCCCGAACTTGTGCACGGGCAGTCGCAGCGTCTCGCGGCAAGGCTTGCTGGGTGACCACCAAGGTCCTCCGTGGTTCCTTTGGAGCCATTCAAGAACAAAGTATTTAAGCCAAGGAGACAAGTCCCTGGCAAGAGGAGTTTGCCGGGAAGGCCACTCAAGGCACAAGACCCCGACAAGAGGAGCTTGCCGGGAAGGCCAACCAAGGCATCTCAAGGAACTTGCCGCGACGCGCCACGCGTCCCGGGAAGGTCCGGTGAGCGACAAGCTTCCGGACGCGACAAGACAACGGCCGCGGCAAGGCGCTTGCCGCGGCAAGCAACCGCTCTGTACCCACGCTCCAGCGCATCCACCAACGTGTCACTCTGGGACCCTTCCAGGCGTACGTGGCGGGAGGCTGTGCAGCCAGGGGTACACTGTGGCAAGCGGCGCTGACAAGATCGCCATCATGGCAAGCGGTGGCGTCCCTGACGGTCCCTTTTCTGCACTGTTTGGGCGACGTAGATAGGCATTTAATGCCTTTGTCCCCTACTGTCAGGGTTAGGTATGATACACTGTGCAGGTAGCTGTACCAACCGCAGCACCTTTTCCATTTTTGCCCTTGCCTACGTTGCCACCTGTCGGTGACCCCTTGAGCATATAAAAGGAGGCCCATGCGCAACGTAGGAAGGGGGGGACGAACAGTAGAACACTCACGCTCGGTCTCGTTAGCTGCTGGTGCGTACTGTAGCACTCAGCGCTCCCGAGCAAGAACTCAATACAAACCACAAAGCAGCAGTAGGAGTATTATCTCTCCGGAGAGCTCCGAAGCTGGGTAAACTGCTTGTGTGCCCCGCCTCGATCTGCTCTTCATGCGACCTCCGCCCCCCGCCGAACCGAAAAGGGGCTCCATCCCCATAGGTGCTCGCGGATCAGCTTCCCCGACACGGCGCAACACCAAACCCTGAACAGGCTCTTTGACATGATGTACGAAGACGCCTGGAAGGTGCTATTCAAAGGCACCGAGGCTCTCGCATCCGCTTCCGAGGACCGCGGATTCAGCACGCAGCGTCACGCTAGTGCGGTGTGCTATTTTTACCTTTTACAAGATGTTAGTTTTCCATAGTTTGACTCTATGCGGGATCTAATCTCCCTTTCCTTTGACAGGATTGGCAGGCGAAGTCTGGACAGATCGACTGTCCGGCCCCTTTGCCCGAAGACCCAGCCGATGCTCACTTAGCGAAGCTGCTGGCTCCGGCACCTTATGTGGTGCCGGAGAAGAAGGCCACAGGGACTCGAAAGAGTGCCCGGCGCCTGGAGGTGTCGGATTCATCATCCGACAAATCCGAGACGCGCTCCACCCGTGAAAACGAGGAGGAGGAAGAAGAAACCTCTCCCCCTCCAGCGGGGGAAGGAAAGAAAAGGAAGGCCGCCCCGACCGGGTAGGCCGAAGGGTCCAAGAAGGGGAAGACCCTTCCTCTGGACTACCCCACCGACGCCGATGATGACGAAGAGGAGTGGCCGCACAGGGCCAAGCGTCCGACGGAATCGTAAGCATCCGGACACCCGAGTAATTCATAGTATTCCTTTATTGCACAACCTTTCCTTATGTCGAATATGATTATGCAGTCCGCCCAAGGCCGGGCTCGACGAGTCGTCGAGCAGCTCCCTGGATTCGTCGGATGTGAATTCACTTCCGACGGCTACCTCCCCCCGCCCTACGAACGACGCCGAAGTGTTGTCCCAACAGGTTCCAAGACAGGAGGAGGTGGTCCTGGAGGCGCCACAAGGCGGCTTCCCGGACTCCAGGAGTAAAGGGGATAAGACCCCCCAGGGCTCCAAGTCCGGCTTTGAGCCGGACACCGCGCCGGAATCTTCAACGGTTCCGGAGTGCGGTAGGCGAACTCCTTCCAAGAGGAGCAAGCCTAATGAGCCGGTGGCCCCCGTCCAACCGGAGGCACCGGACAATCTATTGGAGGTGCTTAACGGCGCCTCCATCGACGAGGAGCACTGCTCTGTTATGAGTGCGGTGATCCAGAAGGTTCAGTCCGCCAAGAGCGGACTGACTGAAGCTTGTGCCAGCCTTCTAACAGGCTTTGAGGTAAGTAACAAATATGTAAAAATATTACCACATAGACAGTAGCCCCTGATGCTCTGTTTGGCGTTCGGAAAGAAAAGCCAAATAGAGGATCTAATATAATTCGCAGGAGTCTAAAAAAATGAGTCAATATGCGTATGCAGGCTTCGCTGCTAGCGTCCGCCGCACTAACTGCGGAGGTGGATACGCTGAAGCAGGATCTCGGGCGGTCCAAGCAAGAGCTCGGCCTTGCCAAACGGCGGCTCGAGGAGAAGGAAGGTAAGAAATACCTTGATTGAAATATATAAAAAGTGCAATTGCAAAAAATGACAGGATTATCATGGCTATTGTAGGGGCCACGTCTAAGGTGGCGACCCTTAAGCAAGCGTTGTCCGAGGCCGAGAAGATGGCGGCCACGGAGCGCACCGAGCGGGAGAGGTATGAAGCCCAGGTTGGCGAGGTGTGGCAAGAGCTCCAGGCTCTCATGAAAAAACATGAGAGTTTGGAGCTTGACTCAAAGACGCGAGCGTCCGAGCTCGCGACAGCTATTGAAAATGCCAAGTCAACCAAGGCTGAATCCTAGAAGGCCCTCCAGGAGTTGGATGCGGTGAAAAAGATAGCGGCGGGTAAGGCATTCTTTATGCAAAGCAAACATGTAAAAGTGAGCTTCTTGTTACTTACCCGAATCCGGAGCTCTCCAGGAGCATTTGCAGATCTTTCTCGTAGCGTGTCCGATGCCGCCGCATTCTACCGAGCCGAAGAGGGCAGCTCAACGGAGAAGGTGTTCTGGTCTCAGTATGCTGAGGCCGGACACCCTGTGCCCCTGAGCGACCAGCTGAAGCAGCTGGTCGAGCTCCACAAGGTAGCCGAACAGGCCATGAAGGGCCTCATAGTTCGGCTGTGGCCTGGAGAGGCTCTGCCTGGGAGCTACTTCGGGCTGGTGCGGCGGCTGGTGGAGGCCTGTCCAAGGCTCGAAGTCATCAAGCGCTCCGTCTGCATCGAAGGTGCCCGTAGGGCCCTTGCCCGCGCTAAGGTGCACTGGGGCAAGCTGGATGCTGAGAAGCTTGTGAAGGACGGGCCATCGCTGGGGAAAGAGCATCGCAAGCCCGAGAATTATTATAAGGACGTTCTGAAGGGTGCCCGCCTTATGGCGGATGAATGTTCGAGGGATGTAATTTTTCAGTAAACTCGCTCGTTTTGTCCTGTGCACTGAAAACTTGTTCATATGCGCTAAGCAATGCCTTTTTAATTTAAAATATTACCTTCTGTGCGGCCGTTTATCAAATTTGAGAGATGGCGAGTCGTCGGCTTCTGCCCCCATGCCACTAGTGCTGGGGTGTTCGGGATAAACCTGAGCGCTCTTTTTCCCATGTTTGGGTCCTTCGAGGGAGGCGCTCAGCACAACGAACGAGGCAATCGGACTATAATGCTTGAACACTCTCACTTAGCCATAGAATTCTATAATTTTAAATTTCGGCGAAGCCCCTAGAATTCGGAAGACCGAGTTTGGGGCGCTATCCACGCCTTGGCCGGACAAAGCCGACTCCTCGCTCTAAGCGGCATAAGTCTTTAGGGACTCGAAGAACCTCTCGAACAGCGACCAGCTCTCGCTTCATCATGCCAGTCAGTTTTAGCTTTCTCTACTGAGGTGCTCAGCCCAGCTCAACTGGGGCACAATCGCAGTAGTTCTCCTAGTGCTACCTTAGCCGATATAGCGGAACGTAAGGCACCAAAACATAAGAGCCGGGCAAACCCAACTATTGACCCAAGACATGATTCGGAGCCGATGCATATAATGCTATAAGTTCGGGGTGCCACACTTGTTAAGGTGTTCGGACTTCTCACGCCATATTGAGGGGTACTGAAGCCCCTGGCGTAACGGCCGTACCACAATGTATGGGTGCAACATGTCATTAATGAACATATATTCATAAAAAGAGTAATGAAAAAATAGACAAAAGCTATGCATTGTTTATTAAAAGGTCTGCGATCAAGGCGAAACGATACAAATAACGCGATAAGAAAAAGGTTGGACTATTTAACATGCCCGGTCCAGGGGCAGGCTGCGGAATTGTATGTGAAACAGGTATACTGCTCGTGATAGAGACCACCTGGGAGTTTCATAATGCGGCATGGCTTGTCTGCTTCCCTGGTTCTTGTATCGTTTGTGCGGCAATTGTACTGCCGGACAGGCCTTCCGAAGAATGGAGTCCTGAAAGTAAGAGAAAATTAAAAAAAGAACGGCGGCCCCTAGTACGGTTTAAGGCGTGTTTTGGGCGTGCCGTGATGGTGCCCCTCCCCCTTTGCCCATGGTATTTCCAGAGCATAGTTATGTACACGGAGCACTGATTTCGCATTTTCACAAGGGCTGGGGTTGGGGCCGCATTGCTATGCCTGCTCAGAACGTGCCAGGCGGTCTTGTCGTAGGTTACTCCGGGCGCGCTTGACGGTGTTCGGACGTTTAATGGACGGACTGGGGAACTGCCTTGAGAGGCTGCTTTGTACTTCCGTTGCGAGGGCCGCCGTGTGCTCCTCCGTTCGGAGGGAGCATTCAGTGTTTCATTGACCGTAATTACTCCTCGAGGGCATGGCATTTTGAGCTTAAGGTATGCATAATGCGGTACCGCGTTGAACTTAGCAAATGCGGTTCGCCCGAGCAGGGCGTGATAGCCACTGCGGAACGGGACTATGTCGAAGATTAACTCCTCGCTTCGGAAATTATCCGGAGATCCGAAGACCACTTCAAGTGTAACTGAGCCTGTACAATTGGCCTCTACACCTGGTATGACGCCTTTAAAGGTCGTTTTGGTGGGCTTAATCCTCGAGGGATCTATGCCCATTTTCCGCACTGTATCCTGGTAAAGCAAGTTCAGGCTGCTGCCGCCGTCCATAAGGACTCTAGTGAGATGAAATCCGTCAATAATTGGGTCTAGGACCAATGCGGCGAACCCGCCATGATGGATGCCAGTGGGGTGGTCCCTTCGGTCAAAGGTGATCGGGCAGGAAGACCATGGGTTGAACTTTGGGCGACTGGCTCCATCGCATATACGTCCCTTAACGCGCGCTACCGCTCCCTCTTGGGGATGTGGGTTGCGTATATCATGTTCACCGTCCGCACTTGTGGGGGAAAACCCTTCTGTCCATTGTTGTTCGGCGGCCGGGGCTCTTCGTCGTCATCGCTATGCAGCCCCTTGTCTTTATTTTTGGCATTTAACTTGCCCGCCTGCTTGAACACCCAACAATCCCTGTTGGTGTGATTGGCTGGCTTGTCAGGGGTGCCATGTATCTGGCATAAGCGGTCGAGTACTCGGTCCAGGCTGGACGGGCCCTGAGTATTTCTTTTGAATGACTTTTTCCGTTGACCGAATTTATAGCCCCTGAATCCGGCATTGACTGACGTATCTTCAGTATTGTCGCCGTTAATGCGGCGCTTTTGCTTGTCGCGACGCGACCTGCCACTACTGTCTCTGGTATCTGAATTACCAGGGTTCTTGGTCATATTGTTGCTGCGAGCAAGCCAGCTGTCTTCTCCCACGAAAGCGGGTCATGAGTGTCGTGAGGGCTGCCATAGATTTCGGCTTTTCCTGTCCAAGGTGCCGGGCAAGCCACTCGTCACGGATATTGTGCTTGAGGGCTGCTAGGGCCTCTGCGTCCGGACAGTCAACTATTTGGTTTTTCTTTGTTAGGAACCGTGTCCAGAATTTCCTAGCCGATTCCTCTGGCTGCTGAATTATGTGGCTTAGGTCATCGGCGTCTGGTGGTTGCACATAGGTGCCCTGGAAATTGTCGAGGAATGCGGCTTCCAGGTCCTCCCAACAACCGATTGATTCTGCTGGCAAGCTGTTAAGCCAATGCCAAGCTGGTCCCTTAAGTTTGAGTGGGAGGTATTTGATGGCGTGTAGATCATCGCCGCGGGCCATGTGGATATGAATGAGATAATCCTCGATCCATACCGTAGGATCTGTTGTTCCATCGTATGATTCGATGTTCACGGGTTTGAAACTCTCCGGGATTTGATGATCCATTACTTCATCTGTGAAGCATAGTGGGTGTGCGGCGCCTCTGTATTGGGCTATATCACGACGTAGCTCAAACGAGCTTTGTCTATTGTGTTCGGCCCGACCGGATTTACTATATCCGGAGTGACGATCACCGTCACATGCCGTGGGGAGCCCGCGCGATCCGTAGATCGATCTTGTTTGCCTTGCCTTGTCCTCCAATATATCTCGCAAGTCTGGCGCATTTTCCTGTGCCTTGGTATATTTTGAGCGGCGCCGGGGTGCGGCTTGAGTGGAGGGCCGAGAGGCCTCTCTGTCGCGGCCACGAGGTGGCCGGTCGGCCGTATCGTGCGCCGGTGATGTAGGTTTAGGTGCTTCTTCCTCTGATCGGGGTAGCACCCTGCGTTTTGGGTAGCTCTTGGAGGGGCGTTCGAGTTCATACTCTTCGGCCGCAAGGATTTCAGTCCATCTGTTAGCTAGCAAATCTTGATCAGCTCTAAGCTATTGCTGCTTTTTCTTGAGGCTGCTTGCCGTGGCCATAAGCCTGCATTGAAAACGCTCTTGCTCGACAGGATCCTCTGGCACGACGAATTCGTCGTCGCCGAGGCTTGCCTCGTCTTCGGAGGGAGGCATATAATTATCGTCCTCGACCTCTCTATCTGCCGCTCTCTCATGAGGGCTGGGTTCTCCATCCTCCTGTGCTGAATCCTACTGAAGGGGTTTTTCTTCGGCACTCTCCGGAGTATTATTATCTCCCGTGCCGGAATCATCGTTTTTGCTTTGGCGGGATTTTGAGCAGCGCCGCTGACGCCGGCGCTTAGGCTGTTTCTTGGAGGGGTCATCCTCCGTTGTTTCATCGCCATCTCCTTCTTTTGGTGTGTCCACCATGTATATGTCATATGACGAGGTGGCTTTCCAGTGCCCTATAGGCGCTAGTTCTTGATCGTCTCCTGCATCGGCGTCCATACCGTCGATGTCTTCGGAGTCGAAGTCGAGCATGTCGGTTAAATCGTCGATAGTGGCTACAAAGTGGGTGGTGGGCGGGCTTTGAATTTCTTCATCGTCCGTATCCCAACCTTGCTGACCGTAGTCCAGCCAGGGCTCTCCTGATAAAGAGAGAGACTTTAGTGACTTCAGAATGTCGCCGAAGGGCGAGTGCTGAAAGATGTCCGCGGCGGTGAACTCCATGATCGGCGCCCAATCGGATTCGATCGGCAGGGGCGCGGAGGGCTCGGAGTTCGGAGAGGAGTCCGGCCCCTCGGAGTCACGTGCCTTGCAGAGTGCAGGGATGGTGTTTTGCTCGATCGCCGTTGGGATCGCAGCCCCCATGGCGGCGTCCAACCAGCCATCCTCGATAGGCGCAGTTGGCTCCGAATTAAGGGTCGGAGCCAATGCGAGTGCGGTCTCTAGGGCACTGTTCAGTGGCAGAGCTAGATCACGCCCATCGTGACAGTGCGGCGCGCTCGGCTGTGGCTCGAATCCGTCGAAGATCAAGTCCCCGCGGACGTCAGCCGTGTAGTTTAAACTTCCAAACCTGACCTGATGGCCAGGGGCGTAGCTTTCGATCTCCTCCAGATGGCCAAGCGAATTGGCCCGCAGTGCGAAGCCGCCGAAGACGAAGATCTGTCCAGGGAGAAAAGTCTCACCCTTGACTGCATCGCTATCGATGATCGGAGGAGCCATCGGGCCTAAAAGCGATTACACAGAGGAACTCTCAATGAAAGCACCAACGTCGGTGTCAAAACCGGCGGATCTCGGGTAGGGTGTACCGAACTATGCGTCTAGGCGGATGGTAACAGGAGACAAGGGACACGATGTTTTACCCAGGTTCGGGCCCTCTTGATGGAGGTAAAACCCTATGTCCTGCTTGATTAATATTGATGATATGGGTAGTACAAGAGTAGATCTACCACGAGATCAAGGAGGCTAAACCCTAGAAGCTAGCCTATGGTATGATTGTTATGTTGTCCTACGGACTAAAACCCTCCAGTTTATATAGACACCGGAGAGGGCTAGGGTTACACAGAGTCGGTTACAATGGTAGGAGATCTATATATCCGTATCGCCAAGCTTGCCTTCCACGCCAAGGAAAGTCCCTTCCGGACACGGGACGAAGTCTTCAATCTTGTATCTTCATAGTCCTGGAGTCCGGCTGAAGGTATAGTCTGGCTGCCCGGACACCCCCTAATCCAGGACTCCCTCAATCCTCCTTTGAATGATTTAAGTGACTTGACTTGGCACATGTTCACAAATGTAGTTGAAACAAAATCAACATAGCCTTCATGATATTTATGTTCATGGTGGATTATATCCTACTCATGTTTGCACTCAATGTTTATTAATTTTAATGCATGTTCATGACTGTTGTCACTCTCTAGTTGGTCGCTTCCCAGTCTTTTGCTAGCCTTCACTTGTACTAAGTGGGAATACTGCTTGCGCATCCAATTCCTTAAACCCCAAAGTTATGCCATATGAGTCCACTATACGTTCCTATATGCCGTATCTACCTACCGTTCCAAGTAAATTTGTATGTGCCAAACTCTAAACCTTCAAATGAAATTCTGTTTTATATGCTCGAATAGCTCATGTATCAACTAGGGCTGTCCGTATCTTCCATGTTAGGTGGGTTATTCTCAAGAGGAGTGGACTCCGCTCCTCACTCACGAGAAAATGGCTGGTCACCCGGATGCCCAGTCCCATGCTTTATGCAAATCAAATCAAAATAATTGCAAACAAAACTCCCCCGGGACTGTTGTTAGTTGGAGGCACTCGTTGTTTCTGTCGGATGTGGGGTTCCGGCAAACCCTTAAGGTTCGAACTCTGGGGTGCGCGCGAAGTCTTTCCCTCCTACCGATCTACACCCTAGCTCGCTAAGATCTCGCGGGCGAACTCGAGAACTCGCAACACAGAAAGACACGAGATTTATACTCGTTCGGGCTACCGTTGCGGTGTAATACCCTACTCCAGTGTGGTGGTGGTGGATTGCCTCTTGGGCTGATGAAGAACAGTACAAGGGGAAGAACAACCTCCTGAGGTTGAGGTGTTCTTGTGCTTGGTGAACTTAGCGGGTGAGAGCTGGGTGAACTGCTCCATGCCCCTACTGTGGTGGCTAGACCTATTTATAGAGGCACTGGTCCTCTTCCCAAATATCGAGCGGGAAGGGAGCCAACAACGGCGGGCAAATTTGAAGGGCGACAGCTAGTACAAGTTGTCCAGAAAAAAGCGGTCTTCTCCTGCAAAAGGCTGTGGTGGTGACGGCGTCTTGGGCTCCACGATGACCTCCGTCTTGTCGTCCTCCTGGTCTTGGTCTCGTTGCACCGATAAGGCAACCTTTGCCTGATGTCTCGGTACTCCTCGCCTGCGCTGGCCTCCTTAGCACCAAAGAGGAAACAAGGACACTGCGCGCGCTGGCGCCCTCCTGGTGCCGATCGTCATGGCTCACGTCATGAGAGCCTCGTGAGGTTCGCCCAACCTTGATATCTCCGCTCCTCGAGAGCCTGCCTGACTAGGCCACTCCTGGGGAGGTCTTGCATCGTCTGCCTCGTGAGGGTCTTGAATGCCTTGTTGATGAATATGGGCCGTATGGCCTGCTGGCCTAGCCACGTCGTGGGCCGCAGGGACCCCCGTTCCCAGAACGTCGACAGTAGCCCCCGGGCCCAAGGTGCGCTCGGGCTTGGCTTCGCGGCGAAGCCAAGGGTCAAGTACAGAGCGCCGTGGGCCCCAAGAGCCTGCGGCCTCGGTTGACGCGTGGAGGTTGATTGGACATGGGCGCTTCCGCTTTCCCATGCTGCCTCGGCAACTGCTCGACTTGACAAGTCCCTGCGACATGCAAGGAAAACCATCATTACCTGCGATCGTGGGAGGTGCCGGCTGGCCTTCTTCTCCTATAAATGGGGAGGGGGGCAGAGCCCCCATCGCTCATCCCTTCCTTGCTTGCTTGCTCCTTCCTCCCTGCTCCTCTCTTAACAACAATGGCGCCCATTAGAAGGTTCTCTGTCGAAGAGAAGGGGAAGGCCCCCCGCGATGATCCGGGGCCACTTCCACCGAAGAAGAGGTCGGTCCACCACCGTGATGAAGCGGCGTTGTAGGTGGTGACGAGGCCTTGGTGCGAGCGGCCTCCTCTGGGGTATCCGCTACTCTTGTTTGCCCGAGCCGAGGGCTCAAGAGGATGGAGCGACGAGCAGCGTCGCCCACGCCGTGCCCGGGGTTGCCGCGCCACGGCGACACGTGTCGTCGCCCTGGAATCCACGCCGCGGACTCCTCACGCGAGCTGGTGCTGCGGGCGCCGATGCCTCCAAGCTCTTGGATCTGCTTCCTGCGGTTCTTCTCCGACGTGATGCCGCCGAGGGGGCCTCTCGAGCTCTGGTTGCAGCGCGCCGACTGCAGCGCTCCGGCGACCGGAGCAGAGATCAAAACGGTCCCGTCCGGCAAGATCTCCATGACTCACGGCTAGGGCGAGGTCGCGCGGGTCTGCCGTGCGAGGGGCTCCCTTGCGATCCACTTTGAGTACGATGGCGCCTCCACGCTCTTCTTCAAGGTCTTTGATGCGGAGGGCCGCCGCCTGGAATGCTACTCCAGAGAGGAGCGTCAGGCTGACGCGCACTCCGCTCGGGCCACTACGGCAGCAGCAGCCCTTGGGAGTCCAGCAGCTCTCCTAAGCTCTACAGACTCCAGAGACGAGCGACGACAGCTACGTGCCGCCGAGCTCTCGCTGCTCTAGGAGCAGAGCCGCGGTGTCCGGCCATCGCCGCCGCTGATCTGGATGGGGTTGGCGCCGGTCTCCCATGGCCCACTGTTGATGATTGCGTCCGCCACGGGAGGGTGTAGATAGGATCCCTCTTAGTTCTAGCTTTTGTTCCCTGTGAAGAATTATGAAGTACCCTGTGGGGGCGTGTAAGGGGTCTGTAATATCTTTTGCGCCTGTCTTCCCCGTTATGAAAATTTGGTGAACGCATATCCCGTTAAGGCTCGGTCCCCCCTTTCTTCCCTCGCGATAGCTTGTTGCTCTACGCTGACAGGTCCCGATCCCCAGGCGGGCTACAGCCATCGCTGGTATGCCAAATCGCATGCCGTGGTCAAGGCCAGGAGGTGTGCGGCCCGAGGTCCAGTAAGAGCTCCTGAGGCGTGATGCTCAGGAGGTCCCCCTTAATTAGCGCTCAAGCAGCCAAGGTAAGGCAAGAAAGGGAGTTGAGGTGACCGCAACGGGGTTGCGGCAAGGCGAGGGTAACCATTAGGCCCCAACATTTAGCCGATCCGAGAGCGGGACTTATCTTGTTGATTTCGTGGCGATTCCTGATGGTGTGCTAGGGCTGCGCGCCAGCTTGTGTGGCATAGCTAGGCTAGCCCATATAGCTATTCCTCCTCCCATTCTCTCCTTAGTGCTCTACGTCCTCAGGTCCCGGCCCTCGAGCAAGCTCAGACGCCGCTGGTATGCCAGGTCGCGATGCCGTGGTCAAGGCCAGGGGGTGAGGGCTGGAGAGCTAGTAAGAGCTCCTGAGTCGCGATGCTCTGGAGCCCCCCCTTGAACGCGCAAGCGAATTGCACGAGAGGAAAGGAGACTCGCGGTGCTGCCTGCTATCCTCCTCATGGGTCCCCTTGTAAACAAGCGCAAGAAGAAACACAGTTTGCCGTTATAGCTGCCAGCTTGCTGCTGGTTGCTCTAGATGAATTGAAGGCACCGTGGGCCTGGTGAGGTGACGTGTGCGGGGCGTGCCGCGAGCCAGAGCTTGACCGCTTAGATTTGTCAATGTGGCAGGGACGGACCCATGCACCAGCGCCATGCCTGTGAGGAGGCCCCGTGGGAGGCGATGTGTTGGGGAACGTTGCAGAAAATTAAAATTTTTCCTACGGTTTCACCGAGATCCATCTATGAGTTCATCTAGCAACGAGTCATGGGAGAGAGAGATTGCATCTACATACCACTTTGTAGATCGCGAGCGGAAGCGTTCAACGAACGGGGATGAAGTAGTCGTACACACAGTGATCCAAATCACCAGAGATCCTAGCACCGAAAGCACGGCACCTCCGCGTTCAACACACGTACGGTCAGCATAACGTCTCCTTCTTCTTGATCCAGCAAGGCAAAGGAGAGGTTGGGGAAGAAGACTCCAGCAGCAGCACGACGGCGTGGTGATGGTGGAGCCGCAGTACTCCGACAGGGCTTCGCCGAGCACTTACGGAGGAGGAGGATGTGTTGGAGAGGGAGAGGGAGGCGCCAGGGCATAGGGGTGTGCAGCCCCCCTCCCCTCCCCCCTTTATATAACCCCTTGGGGGGGGCGCCGGCCCTAGGAGATGGAATCTCCTAGGGGGGCGGCGGCCAGGGAGGGGGCTTGCCCCCCAAGCAAGGGGGGCGCCCCCTTTAGGGTTTCCCCCCCAAACCCTAGGCGCATGGGCCCTTGGGGGAGGGGGAGGCGCACCAGCCCACTATGGGCTGGTTCCCTCCCTCATACAGCCCATGGGGCCCTCCGGGATAGGTGGCCCCACCCGGTGGACCCCCCGGGACCCTCCGGCAGTCCCGGTACAATACCGATAACCCTGAAACTTGTCCCGATGTCCGTATGATGACTTTCCATATATAAATCTTTACCTCCGGACCATTCCGAAACTCCTCGTGACGTCCGGGATCTCATCCGGGACTCCGAACAACATTCGGGTTACTGCATATACATATCTTCACAACCCTAGCGTCACCGAACCTTAAGTGTGTAGACCCTACGGGTTCGGGAGACATGCAGACATGACCGAGACGGCTCTCGGGCAATAACCAACAGCGGGATCTGGATACCCATGTTGGCTCCCACATGCTCCATGATGATCTCATCGGATGAACCACGATGTCGAGGATTCAATTAATCCCGTATACGATTCCCTTTGTCAATCAGTATTTTACTTGCCCGAGATTCGATCGTCGGTATCCCAATACCTCGTTCAATCTCGTTACCGGCAAGTCACTTTTCTCGTTCCGTAATGCATGATCCCGTGATCAAACACTTTGATCACATTGAGCTCATTGTGATGATGCATTACCGAGAGGGCCCGGTGATACCTCTCCGTCAAGCGGAGTGACAAATCCCAGTCTCGATCCATGTCAACCCAACAGACACTTTCAGAGATACCCGTAGTATACCTTTATAGTCACCCAGTTACGTTGTGACGTTTGGCACACCCAAAGCACTCCTACGGTATCCGGGAGTTACACGATCTCATGGTCTAAGGAAAGGATACTTGACATTGGAAAACTCTAGCAAACGAACTAAGCGATCTTATGCTATGTTTAGGATTGGGTCTTGTCCATCACATCATTCTCCTAATGATGTGATCCCGTTATCGATGACATCCAATGTCCATAATCAGGAAACCATGACTATCTGTCGATCAACGAGCTAGTCAACTAGAGGCTCACTAGGGACATGTTTGTTGTCTGTTATTCACACATGTATTACGATTTCCGGATAACACAATTATAGCACGAATAAAGACAATTATCATGATTAAGGAAATATAATAATAATGCTTTTATTATTGCCTCGAGGGCATATTTCCAACAGTCTCCCACTTGCACTAGAGTCAATAATCTAGTTACATTGTGATGAATCGAACACCCATAGAGTTCTGGTGCTGATCATGTCTTGCCTTAGGGAGAGGTTTAGTCAACGGATCTGCGACATTCAGATCCGTGTGCACTTTACAAATCTCTATGTCTCCATCTTGAACATTTTCACGAATGGAGTTGAAGCGATGCTTGATGTGCCTGGTCTTCTTGTGAAACCTGGGCTCCTTTGCAAGTGCAATAGCTCCTGTGTTGTCACAGAAGAGCTTGATTGGCCCCGACGCATTGGGTATGACTCCGAGGTCGGTGATGAACTCCTTCACCCAAATTGCTTCATGTGCCGCCTCCGAGGCTGCCATGTACTCCGCTTCACATGTAGATCCCGCCACGACGCTTTGCTTGCAACTGCACCAGCTTACTGCCCCACCATTCAAAATATACACGTATCCGGTTTGTGACTTAGAGTCATCCAGATCTGTGTTGAAGCTAGCGTCGACGTAACCTTTTACGACGAGCTCTTCGTCACCTCCATAAACGAGAAACATTTCCTTAGTCCTTTTCAGGTACTTCAGGATATTCTTGACCGCTGTCCAGTGTTCCTTGCCGGGATTACTTTGGTACCTTCCCACCAAACTTACGGCAAGGTTTACATCAGGTCTGGTACACAGCATGGCATACATAATATAACCTATGGCTGAGGCATAGGGGATGACGCTCATCTCTTCTATATCTTCTGCTGTGGTCGGACATTGAGCTGAGCTCAATTTCACACCTTGTAACACAGATAAGAACCCTTTCTTAGATTGATCCATATTGAACTTCTTCAATATTTTATCAAGGTATGAGCTTTGTGAAAGACCTATGAGGCGTCTCGATCTATCTCTATAGATCTTGATGCCTAATATATAAGCAGCTTCTCCAAGGTCCTTCATTGAAAAACTCTTATTCAAGTAGGCCTTAATGCTGTCCAAGAGTTCTATATCATTTCCCATCAAAAGTATGTCGTCTACATATAATATGAGAAATGCTACAGAGCTCCCACTCACTTTCTTGTAAACACAGGCTTCTCCATAAGTCTGTGTAAACCCAAACACTTTGATCATCTCATCAAAGCGAATGTTCCAACTCCGAGATGCTTGCACCAACCCATAAATCGAGCGTTGGAGCTTGCACACCTTGTCAGCATTCTTAGGATCGACAAAACCTTCCGGCTGCATCATATACAATTCTTCCTTAAGGAAACCATTAAGGAATGCCGTTTTGACGTCCATTTGCCATATCTCATAATCATAGTATGCGGCAATTGCTAACATGATTCGGACGGACTTCAGCTTCGCTACCGGTGAGAAAGTCTCATCGTAGTCAATTCCTTGAACTTGTCGATAACCCTTAGCGACAAGCCGAGCTTTATAGATGGTCACATTACCATCCGCGTCTGTCTTCTTCTTAAAGATCCATTTATTTTCTATGGCTCGCCGTTCAACGGGCAAGTCAGTCAAAGTCCATACTTTGTTTTCATACATGGATCCTATCTCAGATTTCATGGCTCCAGCCATTTGTCGGAATCCGGGCCCGCCATTGCTTCCTCATAGTTCGAAGGTTCACCGTTGTCTAACAACATGATTTCCAAGACAGGGTTCCCGTACCACTCTGGTGCGAAACGTGTCCTTGTGGACCTTCGAATTTCAGTAGGAGCTTGATTAGAAGTATCTTGATCATCATCATTAATTTCCTCTCTAGTCGGTGCAGGCACCTCAGAAACGTTTTCTTGAGTTTCGCCATTTTCCGGTTCAAGAGGTAACACTTCATCAAGTTCTACTTTCCTCCCACTTACTTCTTTCGAGAGAAACTCTTTCTCCAGAAAGGATCCATTCTTGGCAACAAAGATCTTGCCTTTGGATCTGAGGTAGAAGGTATACCCAACGGTTTCTTTAGGGTATCCTATGAAGACGCATTTTTCCGACTTGGGTTCGAGCTTTTCAGGTTGAAGTTTCTTGACATAAGCATCGCATCCCCAAACTTTTAGAAACGACAGCTTAGGTTTCTTCCCAAACCATAATTCATACGGTGTCGTCTCAACGGATTTCGACGGAGCCCTATTTAAAGTGAATGCGGCAGTCTCTAAAGCATAGCCCCAAAAAGATAGCGGTAAGTCTGTAAGAGACATCATAGATCGCACCATATCTAATAGAGTGCGATTACGACGTTCGGACACACCATTACGCTGAGGTGTTCCAGGCGGCATGAGTTGTGAAACTATTCCACATTTTCTTAAGTGTGTGCCAAATTCGTGACTCAAGTATTCTCCTCCACGATCTGATCGTAGAAACTTGATCTTTCTCTCACGTTGATTTTCAACCTCACTCTGAAATTCCTTGAACTTTTCAAAGGTCTTAGACTTGTGTTTCATTAAGTAGACATACCCATATCTACTCAAGTCATCAGTGAGGGTGAGAACATAACGATAGCCACCGCGAGCCTCAACACTCATTGGACCGCACACATCGGTATGTATGATTTCCAATAAGTTGGTTGCTCGCTCCATTGTTCCTGAGAACGGAGTCTTGGTCATTTTACCCATGAGGCATGGTTCGCACGTGTCAAATGATTCATAATCAAGAGACTCTAAAAGTCCATCTGCATGGAGCTTCTTCATGCGTTTGACACCTATGTGACCAAGGCGGCAGTGCCACAAATATGTGGGACTATTGTTATCAACTTTAACTCTTTTGGTATTCACACTATGAATATGTGTATCATCACGTACGAGATTCATTAAGAATAAACCATTAACCATCGGAGCATGACCATAAAACATATCTCTCATATAAATAGAACAACCATTATTCTCGGATTTAAATGAGTAGCCATCTCGAATTAAACGAGATCCAGATACAATGTTCATGCTCAAACTTGGCACTAAATAACAATTATTGAGGTTTAAAACTAATCCCGTAGGTAAATGTAGAGGCAGCGTGCCGACGGCGATCACATCGACCTTGGAACCATTCCCGACGCGCATCGTCACCTCGTCCTTCGCCAGTCTCCGTTTATTCCGCAGCTCCTGCTTTGAGTTACAAATGTGAGCAACTGCACCGGTATCAAATACCCAAGAGCTACTACGAGTACTGGTAAGGTACACATCAATTACATGTATATCACATATACCTTTGGTTTTGCCGGCCTTCTTGTCCGCTAAGTATTTGGGGCAGTTCCGCTTCCAGTGACCACTTCCCTTGCAATAAAAACACTCAGTCTCGGGCTTGGGTCCATTCTTTGGCTTCTTCTCGGCAACTTGCTTACCGGGCACGGCAACTTCCTTGCCGTCCTTCTTGAAGTTCTTTTTACCCTTGCCCTTCTTGAACTTAGTGGTTTTATTCACCATCAACACTTGATGCTCCTTCTTGATTTCTACCTCTGCTGATTTCAGCATAGCATATACCTCAGGAATGGTCTTTACCATCCCCTGCATATTGTAGTTCATCACAAAGCTCTTGTAGCTAGGTGGAAGCGACTGGAGGATTCTGTCAATGACCACTTCATCCGGGAGATTAACTTCCAGTTGAGTCAAGCGTTTGTGTAACCCAGACATTTTGAGTATGTGCTCACTGACAGAGCTATTTTCCTCCATCTTACAGCTAAAGAATTTGTTGTAGATCTCATATCTCTCGACCCGGGCATGAGCTTGGAAAACCATTTTCAGCTCTTCGAACATCTCATATGCTCCATGTCTCTCAAAACGTTTTTGGAGCCCCGGCTCTAAGCTGTAAAGCATGCCGCACTGAACGAGGGAGTAATCATCGCAGCGTGACTGCCAAGCGTTCATAACGTCTTGTTCTGCAGGGAGAATAGGTGCGTCACCCAGCGGTGCTCGTAGGACATAATCTTTCTTGGCAGCTATGAGGATGATCCTCAGGTTCCGGACCCAGTCCGTATAGTTGCTACCATCGTCTTTCAGCTTGGTTTTCTCTAGGAACGCGTTGAAGTTGAGGACTACGTTGGCCATTTGATCTACAAGACATATTGTAAATATTTAGACTAAGTTCATGATAATAAAGTTCATTTAATCAAATTATTTAATGAACTCCCACTTAGATAGACATCCCTCTTCTAGTCATCTAAGTATTACATGATCCGAGTCAACTAGGCCGTGTCCGATCATCACGTGAGACGGACTAGTCAACATTGGTGAACATCTTCATGTTGATCGTATCTTCTATACGACTCATGCTCGACCTTTCGGTCTTCTGTGTTCCGAGGCCATGTCTGTACATGCTAGGCTCGTCAAGTCAACCTAAGTGTTTTGCGTGTGTAAATCTGTCTTACACCCGTTGTATGTGAACGTTAGAATCTATCACACCCGATCATCACGTGGTGCTTCGAAACAACGAACTGTCGCAACGGTGCACAGTTAGGGTGAACACTTTCTTGAAATTATTATGAGGGATCATCTTATTTACTACCGTCGTTCTAAGTAAACAAGATGCAAAACATGATAAACATCACATGCAATCAAATAATAAACGTGACATGATATGGCCAATATCACATAGCTCCTTCTACTACTATGGCTAACGCATTTAGCAATAAAGTAAAGTAATTTACATGGCGTTTCTCAATGACACGCAGGTCATACAAAAAATAAAGACAACTCCTATGGCTCCTGCCGGTTGTCATACTCATCGACATGCAAGTCGTGATTCCTATTACAATAGCATGAACATCTCATACATCACATATAGATCATTCATCATTCATCACAACTTTGGCCATATCATATCACAAAGCACTTGCTGCAAAAACAAGTTAGACGTCCTCTAATTGTTGTTGCAAGTTTTACGTGGCTGAATTAGGGTTCTAGCAAGAACGTTTTCTTACCTACGTTAAAACCACAACGTGATTTGTCAACTTCTATTTACCCTTCATAAGGACCCTTTTCATCGAATCCGCTCCAACTAAAGTGGGAGAGACAGACACCCGCCAGCCACCTTATGCAACTAGTGCATGTTAGTCGGTGGAACCGGTCTCACGTAAGCGTACGTGTAAGGTTGGTCCGGGCCGCTTCATCCCACAATACCGCTGAAGCAAGATAAGACTAGTAGCGGCAAGAAGAGTTGACAACATCTACGCCCACAACAAATTGTGTTCTACTCGTGCAACAGAGAACTACGCATAGACCTAGCTCATGATGCCACTGTTGGGGAACGTTGCAGAAAATTAAAAATTTTCCTACGGTTTCACCAAGATCCATCTATGAGTTCATCTAGCAACGAGTCATGGGAGAGAGAGATTGAATCTACATACCACTTTGTAGATCGCGAGCGGAAGCGTTCAACGAACGGGGATGAAGTAGTCGTACACACCGTGATCCAAATCACCGAAGATCCTAGCACCGAAAGCACGGCACCTCCGCGTTCAACACACGTACGGTCAGCGTAACGTCTCCTTCTTCTTCATCCAGCAAGGCAAAGGAGAGGTTGGGGAAGAAGACTCCAGCAGCAGCACGACGGCATGGTGACGGTGGAGCCGCAGTACTCCGACAGGGCTTCGCCGAGCTCTTACGGAGGAGGAGGATGTGTTGGAGAGGGAGAGGGAGGCGCCAGGGCATAGGGGTGTGCAGCCCCCTCCCCTCCCCCCTTTATATAACCCCTTGGGGGGCGGGCGCCGGCCCTAGGAGATGGAATCTCCTAGGGGGGGCGGCGGCCAGGGAGGGGGCTTGCCCCCCAAGCAAGGGGGGCGCCCCCTTTAGGGTTTCCCCCCCCCCCCCCAAACCCTAGGCGCATGGGCCCTTGGGGGGGAGGTGCACCAGCCCACTATGGGCTGGTTCCCTCCCTCATACAGCCCATGGGGCCCTCCGGGATAGGTGGCCCCACCCGGTAGACCCCCCGGGACCCTCCGGTGGTCCCGGTACAATACCGATAACCCTGAAACTTGTCCCGATGTCCGTATGATGACTTTCCATATATAAATCTTTACCTCCGGACCATTCTGAAACTCCTCGTGACGTCCGGGATCTCATCCGGGACTCCGAACAACATTCGGGTTACTGCATATACATATCTTCACAACCCTAGCGTCACCGAACCTTAAGTGTTTAGACCCTACGGGTTCGGGAGACATGCAGACATGACCGAGACGGCTCTCGGGCAATAACCAACAGCGGGATCTGGATACCCATGTTGGCTCCCACATGCTCCACGATGATCTCATCGGATGAACCACGATGTCGAGGATTCAATTAATCCCGTATACGATTCCCTTTGTCAATCGGTATTTTACTTGCCTGAGATTCGATCGTCGGTATCCCAATACCTCGTTCAATCTCGTTACCGGCAAGTCACTTTTCTCGTTCCGTAATGCATGATCCCGTGATCAAACACTTTGATCACATTGAGCTCATTGTGATGATGCATTACCGAGAGGGCCCGGTGATACCTCTCCGTCAAGCGGAGTGACAAATCCCAGTCTCGATCCATGTCAACCCAACAGACACTTTCAGAGATACCCGTAGTATACCTTTATAGTCACCCAGTTACGTTGTGACGTTTGGCACACCCAAAGCACTCCTACGGTATCCGGGAGTTACACGATCTCATGGTCTAAGGAAAGGATACTTGACATTGGAAAACTCTAGCAAACGAACTAAGCAATCTTATGCTATGTTTAGGATTGGGTCTTGTCCATCACATCATTCTCCTAATGATGTGATCCCGTTATCGATGACATCCAATGTCCATAATCAGGAAACCATGACTATCTGTCGATCAACGAGCTAGTCAACTAGAGGCTCACTAGGGACATGTTTGTTGTCTGTTATTCACACATGTATTACGATTTCCGGATAACACAATTATAGCACGAATAAAGACAATTATCATGAATAAGGAAATATAATAATAATGCTTTTATTATTGCCTCTAGGGCATATTTCCAACACGATGATCGAGTAGGCGATAGCCGTAGGCAGGTTAAGCATGGAAGGCAAATTAGGTTGGGTAAATGCAGGGAGATACATGCCACTTGGTCCGGCCCGAGCGGCTTGGGGATGATGCAGCCCGAGGGGCGCCCCCAGCAAGGTAAGCTAAAGACATAAGCAAAAGGGATACATGCCGCAGGGCCGGACCCACGCGGCCTGGGAATAATGCAGCCCGAGGGGCGCTCCCAGCTAAACGAGCTTGGAAGATGTCACCTGATTCTGTAGACGAAGTAGAGTTGGTGCAGCTGAAGGCGTGCACCTAAGGAGTGGCTCCTCACGAACCACCAGGGCCCTGAGCCTCGGGAGGCTCTGGGGGCTCGGGAGGATCCCTGAAGACCGTCTACATTTCCTCTAGGACGGCGTGGTACCTGGCCTCCCGAGCCGCCAGGACGTGCCACATGTTGCATTGATAAGCTGACGCCACGCTTGGCAAGCCGAAGGGCATGCAAACGTAGTTGTGCGGTGGACCCTCTCAACGGCCCACACGCGAAGGCCAGAAACGCTCCTGAGAAGCGGCCCTGTTGAGCCCTGGGACGTCGATGCAGACGCACAGCCCAACATGCTCGCCTAGACGGGGAGCTGTGCCTCGTGAGCGGCGGTCGCCGCGCATGGCCCTTGCGTCTTGTAGTTCCTGAGTGGTCTTAGCGATGAACTCCTGAGTGGTGGGCACCTCTTGCCCTGTGTTCTCCTGAGGGAGACATGCCACGAAGCACGCCTCTAAGTGGTGCCCAAGCGCCTCCCTCGTGAGGTTGGCAAGGTCTGAGGTCCTCCAGAAGAGAGCTCCCGAGCCCTGCCCAAGGAGGGCGCCGGGCGCGCCTACCTATGCGATGGAGGGAGGCGCCCCTGGGACGGACGCTAATCCTGATGAGGCTCCTGCCGCGACGCCATCCTCCTGAGGTCCTGCGCGGCGCGGCTTCTTATTCTTGGGGATGGCCTCCGGAGGGCCCTCACTTCTGCTGTCGGGGTCGTTGATTGCTGCAACCTGGAAGGCACGCTCAAGGGAGCACACCGCATCTCTTTCTTCACGTGGGACCGTGATGATTCCGCCGCTTCCCGGCATCTTGAGGACGTTGTAGCCGTGATGGGTGACTGCCATGAACTTGGCCAGGGCCGGATACCCGAGGATGGCGTTGTACGGCAGGCGGATTGTGACACCCCAAAATTTTTGACCTTGTTTTATTAATTAAAATTTTGCCAGGAATTAAAACTTTAATTTTCTGAGCTCTTTTTTTTTATTTTTGAACCATTATCCCCTTGGTCATTATGGAGTTTTTCCCCAAAAAGAGAACTTTTCAAATATGTTTTGGACTTGCTTAAACCTCTCAAAGAAAAACTTTTCTTTTATTAGTAGAACAAATTTACATAATTAATTTGCTTGCTCTTTATTTTCTTGAAAATGGTTTTTTATAGGTTAAATGGCTATATTTGAACTACAACCTCTTTAAGAATTTATTAAAAAATCCCACCAAAATTTGGAGATGTCATGTGATGTTTTTAAATCACCTTTGTACAAAAATAACTTCCATTCATAAAATATTTTGAGCTCTATACCCAATTTTCTTCTCTGGTCCAGTGGGCAATTCTGCACTGCGACCCATTTAAATGCTTCTCTCTAGCCTCCACCAAAAGTATGGGATGTTAGTAGCAGCATATGATTCAACTTTATGCAAAAACCCAGTGAGGTCCTTTGAAAAATTTGAGTGAATCAACCTCATCTTCATTCTGGCCCAACTTGCTGGTTTGTACAGCAACCACATTTTTAGTTGCTCCTTTACCCATGATTTCTTTTTCTACTTGTAGCCAACCCCACCAAACCCCTAAGTCCAGGAGCATGCACTCTTTGGAACACTTTTGTTCCATGTTGTGATGCCATTTACCTTCTGTCCAGAACTGGAGTTTTGCAAAAATTGCACTAACAAGTTTCTCCTTTAAACAAACTAACCTTGCCACCCTCTCTTGCATCTAAAGAGACACTGATCTGGAGAATTTGACCATCCAAGAAATGCCTAGGTGCCTGTGGCATTTTGTCAAACACCTAGAGTGCATGATCAGATTTGACATGAATGGTTGCTTGCATTATGAACTTGACCACCTGACCAAACCACCTTGTCCCTTGGGTTTCCCTCTACCTCTAACCTAGTCCTGTCGCGTGCCAACCTCACCTGTGACCTGTAGCATGCCACGACATTGTATCGAACACCTTCCGTGCGTGCACTGGACGCGCCCAGAGCGTGCGTATTGCATGAACCACGCCTGAGCCGACACGCTGGCCCCCTGGTTTTGGCCCGCTCTGCAACGCCACGCCACGCGCTACCCTCCTCGCAGCAACGCGCTAAGCCGCCCTGGCAGCCAATAGCGCTGCCGTCAGAACTTTTGGCGGCACGCCGGCGTCCGCAGCACGCCTCTGCCACGGTCGGCGCCGCCAAAGCCGCCCCGGCTCGCCACCTGCCCCTGAGAACAGCGCAAACCTATCCCCCCCGCTTGTCGGCTAGCTCCCGTCGTCGCCACATCGCCATTGCTACAGGGAGGCGGTTCACCGTCATCCTTATCGCCGGCCGCCTCGGAACCGACCTCCACCGCGTATATAAGGACCCCGGAGCTCAATCGAGACCGGGAGCAACCTCATATGATCCTCCTAGTACTGCCTTGGCCAGCAGTCGAGAGAGGGAAGGCCTTCTTCCCCGAGTCCGGCTGGTTCGGCCGCCGCCATGTTCCGGCCGATTCCGTCGCCACCAGTGCCTCTCCATCTCCATTCTCTCCACCAAGAGCTCTCCCTCCCTCTCGTGAGTGCAACTCCACGCTCGATTTCGGTCAAAGACCACCGCAGCCCCAAACTCACTTTTTCCAATGACCACCGTCCGCCGCGGAGCTCGCCGTCGACAGCTCCGTCTACCCCAAAGAACAAAACGACCACCGGAGTGACCACCTCGGCCCCCTGAATCCGCTGGTGGTCTCAGCTTTCCCAACGGAGCCACCGTTCGCCGGCGACGATCGCCGGAGCCCCGCTCCTCTCGGGCAGAGGAGGGAGACGACGCGGGCGACTGGTCAAACCTAACCAGTGGGCCAGGCGGGCCCACCGTTAGAGACCCAGCGCCGGTCCACGTGGGTTAAGTGGAGGCGTAAAACCTCAAGTACGCCTCCTCTGACCGAAAGCGTATTCTCGTTTGAAACGTTTTCTTTTTCTGTTTTTATTTAAATCAGTTTTTGACCAGAACTTTGACTGGCTATATCTTTTTAAATATAAATCCAAATGAATTAATTCTTTTTCCTACATCTCTCAAATATTGTTTAGTTTATTTTAAGATTTATTTGAAAAAATTTCCACACAACTTTCTGTGCTGTTTTTGAAATATGTGTTGTTTGCATATTTTTGAAAATAGGATTTTGGAGAGAGGAAGAACGCTTTCAAAAGATTTGGAGTGTACCCTGCCTTTCTACATCATGAAGGCAAGCATTCTGAACCCCGGAATAATAATTTTGGTGTGTTAGTTGACACGTTCATAACACCACCTTAATTCGGAGTGTTATTTCATGTGATATGATCATTTGCATGGATGCATTATTGTGATGTCATTGCTGTTGGAAATGAACATACTAGTGTGATGACAATCATCCTCATATGCCTTACATGCATGCCGGTAAGGAATCCGGGGAAGCCTCTGCCTTGGGTAGGCGTGAGCTTGTCGCCGGTCTCCGTCGGGGCGGTTATATCCGGTATGGCATGGTAAGGTATGATGGGTGGTGATTTGTTGGTTGAAGTATATGCATTGTTATGCTAATCTTGCAGGAAATATTACTACCTCCTGAGTCGACCGTTGATCGAGTCTTGTTCCGGTAACCCCCATACTTGTTTCGTACTGCCACAGGTCCCTACCGTAAGTAGGGTATGGTTCAGTAAGTTGTTAACCCTTGTCTTGGCACACACCGTACAGAGAGGCCATGGTGGAAGATACCGGCTACATCCGGTAGGCATGCCACCTGGTCCGGGGGCATGGGTGTTTCGGTTGTAGCCAAGGGGGTAGCTCCCCTAGTTTGCGTGCGGTATAAATTTTGTGATCCCATGCTACGTCTAGGTTGTAGCACTTAGAGTTTGCTTGACAGGTGTTGTGGGTGATTCCAGACACCGATGAGTTAAGCTGGTGTGTGCAAGTCAGGTGTGTTTTCAATTAAAAGACCGTAGACGGAAATTAGTCCCGATGGACTAAAGGAATCCGTTACTCGTGGGTAAAGAGTACACCCTCTGCAGAGATTAAACCTATTCGAATAGCCGTGTCCATGGTTAAGGATTACAGTCTCGGATGGGTCAAGTGTCGGTCTTAGTGTCGGTCTTCGGAGGAGAAAACCACTAAAACTCGATTATTGATTATGATTTGTGATATATGATGGTTATGATTATTATTACCTATATGGACTAACCGTTTTGCATGATTTGAAATAATGAATATCCCTGGGACGGTACCACCTCCTGGATATTCACTATGATAATTTCATTTTCATAAAAGCCCTTTATGTGGTGTCGCTAAGACGCCCGACTGTGGCATGCTTGTTGATTATTTCATAAATATTAATACTGCTATGTTATTACTTATTCATAAATAACATGTTTGCACGCATCAGAGTTTTATTTATCTTTTGTGGACTAACGTCATGAGCATAAAATATTTTCAGCACATCGTTGTGATATTATACCTATGTTCATAATGTTTGCGAGTACATTCAAAGTACTCACTGGCTTGTCCCTGGCTATTGTCTTGGCCAGATTGTTTGCTTGGAGAGGAGTGTTGCGAAGACAGCTCCGTTACTTAAGCAGCGGTGATAGCAGCCTCGCGAAGATAGGAGTTAACCTGGTCAGCTGTTCCCGTGGGAAATGGAGTCCCATAGACCGTGGTGATCCACAAACCGCTTCCGCCCTCAACCACTAGAAACCATTTGTTGTACTCATAGGCCACAATGGTCTTGTACTACATATTTTGTACTCTTGCTTGGAATTTCTGTATCAAGTTGATGCCTCATCAGCTAACAGTAATCCTGGGGCTGATGAGCTCGACGGCCATTTTCTGGAAAATTAATGTCCGGAAAATCGGTCGTGACACGGATGTGCGCGACGTCGAAGTCGATGAGCTCGGTGCGGTAATTCTTGCGCTCTCCAAAGGTGACAGGCAGGCGGACCTTCCCCATCGGTGTGGTGAAACCGTCGGTCACTCCTGAGAAAGGCTTGGTAGGCTGGAGCTGCTCATATGGCACTTGGAGGTTGTCGAATGTTTCGACGGACAGGACGTTGAGCCCTGCGCCGCCGTCGATGAGGGTCTTGGTAACCTGCATGTTGCTGATGAATGGGGAGCATAGCATTGGGAGGGCGCCAGCGGTGGCCGCGCACTTGAGCTGATCTGCCGAGTTGAAAGTAATGGCGCATTGGGACCACTTGAGCGGGCGCGTGGCCTCGAGCTTGGGGAGCACCGCGTTCACTTCGCAAGCGAACTGTTTGAAGATGCGCTGAGAGGCTGGGGCCTAGGCGCCGCCCAAGATGCATGCGATTGCATGCGGCTCCTGGAAGCCCCCAGCCCCCTCGTCCTGGTGGTGATCGTCGTTCCTTCTTGGTGGTGGCGGCAGCGGGGGAAGACCAGCGCTGGCGTGAGGGCGATCCTCACGAGGCTGGTCCCTCCAGGCGCCCTCGCGAGGATGGTCCTGCCAGCGGTCCTCACGAGGCATGCCGCGCCATTCCTGGCGCGGGCCACGATCGTCCCAGCGTCCGCCTCCACGTCCTCCTCCACGGCCGTAGCCCCGGTCGCTGCGCTCGGGGCTTCGAACGAAGCGTCCTTCTCGTATGGCTCTGAGCTCTTGACATTCATTGGTGTTGTGGGTGTTCAGGTTGTGGAAGGCACAGAACGGTCAGCTGTTCTTGGATGACTCGGGCTGATCTCTGCCCCGCTTGGTGTCGGGCTCTGCTGCGAGCACTGCCGCTTCCTTGCGCTTCACGTCCTTGGCCTTGGCTTTCTTATCCTCTGCTCATGCGGCTGGTAGCTCGAGGAGGGAGAGGCGCCCCTCCTCAGCTCTTCGCACTTGGTCGCTAGGTTGAAGAACTCCTGAGATGTGCACAACTCCTCATGGATAGCGAGCTCTTCCTTCATCTTGACGTCACGGACGCCGTCTGAGAGCGTGGAGATGATGTCCTCGTCCATGACCTTAGGGATCTTGAGGCGAGTGTTGTTGAAGCGCTGGATGTACTTCTAAAGGGTCTCTCCTGGTTGTTGCTTGATGCGGCGCAGGTCACCCGCGGCCGGCGGGCGGTCGCGAGTGCCCTGGAAGTTGGCGGCGAAGCAGTCGCGCATCTCGTCCCAGGAGGAGATCGAGCCGTGCTGCAGGTTCAGGAGCCAGGAGCGGGCTCCACCTTGAGAGCCATGGAAAACCAGTTCGCCATGACTTTCTCATCACCGTTGGCTGCTTCGATGCTCAGCCCGTAGAGCTGGAGGAACTCCGCGGGATCGGCGGTGCCGTCGTAGCGAGGAGGCAAATCCGGCTTGAACTTGCCTGGCCAGGCGACGCTACACAACTCGAGGGTGAAAGCGCGGCAGCCGGCCGTGGTTGCCGGGGCCCTCTTCGGAGGTGGAGCTTGGTCTTGACGAGGTCCACGCGGTGCCGCTGCGGGCGGTGCACGGTCTTGACGAGGCGGCGCGGGGAGCGCGGGTGCAGCTTTTCACGGCCGAGGGATTTCTTGGCAGCTTCTCTCTTCGCGCCCGGGCGCCGGGCGTGGCGGATCACGTCGCGGGGCCGTGCGCCTTGGTGCTAAGGCACCGTCTTGGGGCAGAGGTGGTGGAGGCGCGCCATGAGCCTCGTTGCCCGTGGCTGGCTGAGGGTGAGGCGGAGAGAGAGAGAGAGAGAGAGAGAGAGAGAGAGAGAGAGAGAGAGAGAGAGAGAGAGAGAGAGAGAGAGAGAGAGAGACAGCATCGGGGTGCCCCTGCGGCACGGACGAGCTCAGCGACGCGATCGAGCCACTCCTCGTAGAGGTCGTATCCCGGGCGGTAGCGCAGGAGCTCGTTCGCTGCGAGGAGCGTAGCCTGCGCCTCCATGGGAGCGCGGCGTGCGTGAGACGAAGAACCGGCCGGGGTCAGCGACAGAGTGGCGATGTGGCCGTCCTGCCGTACCGATGGATGCAGCAAGGATGCCTGCTGCTCGTTCCCCGCTGGGCCGGTGGCAGCATTGGCGGCGGGACATGGAGAGCGACGAGGTGGGTCGTCTGAGCAACGCGGGCGGTGAGGGCAGCGCGACGCTCAGCTCGAGCACGGCGAGTGTCCGCCATGGAGACGACGCTGCGACAGATCGACTGATCGACGAGAGGGAAGCTACGGCGCACCCCTACCTGGCGCGCCAAATGTCGGATGTGGGGTTCCAGCAAACCCTTATGGTTCAAACTCTGGGGTGCGCGTGAAATCTTTCCCTCCTACCAATCTACGTCCTAGCTCGCTAAGATCTCACGGACGAACTCGACGAACTCGCAACACAGAAATACACGAGATTTATACTGGTTCGGGCCACCGTTGCGGTGTAATACCCTACTCCAGTGTGGTGGTGGTGGCTTGCCTCTTGGGCTGATGAAGAACAGGACAAGGGTAAGAACAGCCTCCTGAGGTTGAGGTGTTCTTGTGCTTAGTGAACTTAGCGGGTGAGAGCTGGGTGAACTGCTCCATGCCCCTACTGTGGTGGCTAGCTCTACTTATATAGGCCCTGGTCCTCTCCCCAAATATTGAGCGGGAAAGGAGCCAACAACGATGGGCAAATTTGAAGGGGGACAGCTAGTACAAGCTATCCTGACAAAAGCGGTCTTCGCCTGCAAAAGGCTCTGGTGGTGACGCTGTCTTGGGCTCCACGATGACCTCCATCTTGCCGTCCTCCTAGTCTTGGTCTCGTTGCACCGATAAGGAAACCTTTGCCTGATGCCTCGGTACTCCTCGCCTGCGCTGACCTCCTTAGCACCAAAGAGGAAACAAGGACGCTGCGCTCGCTGGCGCCCGCCTGGTGCTGATCGTCATGGCTCACGTCATGAGAGCCTCGTGAGGTTCGCCCCGCCTTGATATCTCCGCTCCTCGTGAGCCTGTCTGACTAGGCCACTCCTGGGGAGGTCTTGCGTCATTTGCCTCGCGAGGCTTGGCCCCTCGCAAGGGTCTTGAATGCCTTGTTGATGAATATGGGCCGTACGGCCTGCTGGCCTAGCCACGCCGTGGGCCGCAGGCAGGCAAATTTGGGAACCCCCGTTCCCAGAACGCCGACAGTTTTGAGCAAGCCATGGATTGATGTTTGTTGGTGGAGGGGGAGTATAAACTTTACCATTCTGTTTGGGAACCGCCTATAATGTGTGTAGCATGGAAGATATCGCCACCTCTTGGTTGTTATGTTGACAATGAAAGTATGCCGCTCAAAATATTATTTATATCTATTTCAAAACCGAGCTCTAGCATGTCTACAAATCCCTACTTCCCTCTGCAAAGGGCCTATCTATTTACTTTTATGTTGATTCATCACCCTCTTATTAAAAAGCACCAGCTGAAGAGCACCGCTGTCATTTGCATCCATTACTATTAATTTATATTGGGTATGACTATGACTGGATCTCTTTTACCATGAATTACAATGTCTAGTCAGTCCTTGATCTTTAAAGGTGCTCTGCATTTATGTTTTGCGGTCTTAGAAAGGGCTAGCAAGATACCATCTTGTTATATCATATCATGATTGTTTTGAGAAAGTGTTGTCATCTGAGATTTATTATTATTGCTCGCTAGTTGATTATGCCATTGATATGAGTAAACATGAGACCTAAGTGCTATTCTGAATATTATTAGTCATAATCTTTGCTGAAAACTTGAATGCTGGCTTTACATATTTACAACAACAAGAGCAAACAGAGTCTGTAAAAGTTTTTCTTCATCACTTTTAGTTTGTCAACTGAATTGCTTGAGGACAAGCAAAGGTTTAAGCTTGGGGGAGTTGATATGTCTCCGTCGTATCTACTTTTCCAAACACTTTTTCCCTTGTT
Source organism: Aegilops umbellulata (assembly GCA_032464435.1). Taxonomy (NCBI): domain Eukaryota; kingdom Viridiplantae; phylum Streptophyta; class Magnoliopsida; order Poales; family Poaceae; genus Aegilops; species Aegilops umbellulata. Next base: position 97,863,548 of record CP136060.1, read on the forward strand.
TTCGGCTCTAACTTGCATGATTTGAATGGAACTAACCCGGACTGACGCTGTTTTCAGCAGAATTGCCATGGTGTTATTTATGTGAAGAAACAAAAGTTCTCAGAATGACCTGAAACTTCACGAAGATTATTTTTGGAAATAATAAAAATATTGGCGAAAGAATCAAGGCCAGGGAGCCCACACCCTATCCACGAGGGTGGGGGGCGTGCCCACCCCTTTGGGCGCGCCCCCTACCTCGTGGGCTCCCTGGTGCTCCACCGACCTCAACTCCAACTCTATATATTCACATTTGGGGAGAAATAACCAGAGAGAAGGATTCATCGCGTTTTACGATACGGAGCCGCCGCCAAGCCCTAAACTCTCTTAGGAGGGCTGATTTGGAGTCTGTTCGGGGCTCCGGAGAGGGGAATCCGTCGCCATCGTCATCATCAACCATCCTCCATCACCAATTTCATGATGCTCACCGCCGTGCGTGAGTAATTCCATCATAGGCTTGCTAGATGGTGATGGGTTGGATGAGATTTATCATGTAATCGAGTTAGTTTTGTTAGGGTTCGATCCCTACTAGCCACTATGTTCTGAGATTTATGTTGCTATGACTTTGCTATGCTTAATGCTTGTCACTAGGGCCCGAGTGCCATGATTTCAGATCTGAACCTACTATGTTTTCATGAATATATGTGAGTTCTTGATCCTATCTTGCAAGTCTATAGTTACCTACTATGTGTTATGATTCGGCAACCCCGAAGTGACAATAATCGGGACCACTCCCGGTGATGACCATAGTTTGAGGAGTTCATGTATTCACTATGTGTTAATGCTTTGGTCCGGTACTCTATTAAAAGGAGGCCTTAATATCCCTTAGTTTCCGCTAGGACCCCGCTACCACGGGAGGGTAGGACAAAAGATGTCATGCAAGTTCTTTTCCATAAGCACGTATGACTATATTCGGAATACATGCCCACATTACATTGATGAATTGGAGCTAGTTCTGTGTCACCCTATGTTATGATTGTTACATGATGAACCACATCCGGCATAATTCTCCATCACCGATCCAATGCCTACGAGCTTTTCACATATTGATACTTGCTTAGTTACTTTACCGTTGGTACTGTTACAATCACCACAATACTGCTATCACTGTTACCTTTGCCACTGTTACCATTACTATCATACTACTTTGCTACTAAATACTTTGCTGTAGATATTAAGTTATCCAGGTGTGGTTGAATTGACAACTCAACTGCTAATACTTGAGAATATTCTTTGGCTCCCCTTTTGTCGAATCAATAAATTTGGGTTGAATACTCTACCCTCGAAAACTGTTGCGATCCCCTATACTTGTGGGTTATCAATGTGGTCAAGATTTTGCCTCCCAAAGACTTGACGTATACTCCAAGATATCTCCTGCCGCCTCCATACGATCCTCTGGATACCAACCATGTCACCCTAGATGCCCTACCTGGTGTGTGTGTATAAGCCAAGGGGTTTGGCCCGTAGAGGGGAGGGAATCACAGTCTCATTCACCCAGCCCTAGAGGTAGAACACAATATACGATCTCGAGGTAGATCAACTCTGTACTTGATACATCTCCATCAATATAAACAAGAGACGGACGTAGGGTTTTACCTCCATCAAGAGGGCACGAACATGGGTAAACATCGTCTCCCCTGTTCTTGTTACCACCAATCTGAGATCCACAGCTCGGGACCCCCTACCCCGAGGTCTCCCGGATTTCACATCGACACTAGTGCTTTCATTGAGAGTTCTGCGGTGTGATCACCAGAAGGATCAATGGCTAATTTGCAGATCAACTACAGCACCTCCCACGGGAACGTTTACGTCCCCGGCCAACTTTTTGTGTTTGGTAGCATGATCTTTTGCGCCGACTCGGCAGGCTATTTGGCTTCCGTCAAGAACTATGCCTCGGGTCAGATCATAACTTTTGGAGGCCTGGAATACACCGCGGACTCCCTTGGCGAGCTTGTCCTATTAGGCTGGACGCTTGACCGGGTTGAGGGTCTATCAGACATCGGAGGCTCGACTCCGGAAACGTTCTCCTTCGGGGACATCATACCAGGCTCCCTGGCCCCACCAGAGGAACCTAACATGATGACCCCGAGCGATCTCGCCTTGCCACCAAGCCCGGATGCTAGTCCGCCCCCATCTTGGAAGTTACATCGGGTTTAGAACCGACCCTGGTGCAAGATCTGGAGTTGGTTTTGGATCCTCACCACGCTAAAAACATGTTGAATTATATGTCGGGCGTACTTCGAGTTAGCCCCGCCTATAGCCAGGCCATGAACCCCGATGAGTTGTCTCAGCTGCATGAGATGCTCGACCGCATCCAGAGCTTGTCAATCTCGGATGGCAAGACCTTGATTTACGACAAGATCAGACTTAAAGATGATGATCAGGAAATTTACGTCCCACCCTCCACCCATCTACTCACCATGGTCGACGACTTAACCGACGTGCTAGACTACGACGTGGCCACTGACATGGATGAAGATGTCGATGGCCCTACGAAAAACACCCCGCCGTTGATAAACACCAGCAAGTGGACCGCAACATCTACTTACGATGTATACATGGTCGACACTCCTAGAAACCCCTCTAGAAGTCGACACAGACGCGGACGGGGCACCAACAGGGACATCAGCAGGAACAACGCCACCGCCGATAACGGCGGCACGACAACCGACGAGGCTAACAACGCACGGGAGGATCTTCAAGCTTCCGAAGAATGTCACACCAGTCCCAAAGGAATCCCCGAGAACCTGTACCCCGATGACCTCTTTGAAGAGGCCGACGACAATTACATGTCGGAATTCGAGGAAGACAAGAGCCTCGGTACCGAGGACTTCATTGTCCCCCAAAACCCAATTGAGCAAGAACGCTTCCAGCGACGCCTTGTCGCCACCGCCCGAAGCATGAAGCGGAAGTAGCAATAGCTGCAGGCCAACGAAGATGCACTAAACGCCAAGTGGGTCGAAATACTCTCGACTGAACAAGATCTCAAAGAATGACATCATAGAGCGCCCAAATCTTATCCACGCAGGCGTTTGCTGCCCGAGTTTAATGATGAACTAACCGCCAATGTGCCTAACCGACGTCCCAGAGGGCGCAACATGCCAGTGCGGGAAAATTTCTACACCCAACCAGCTCCACGCCGTCACGACAAGGACCCTATGGATTACTTAGACACTCATGATGTTCAACGCCGGATAGAGGAAAACCGAGCGCCACCTCGGTCCATTTACGGATAAAAAAGGCACGAACCCGCAAGACTCAACGGCTATGATGCCTGGATGGACAGGAACGATCGAGCTCTGGACCAGGCCTACACACAGATTTCCCCCTATATCTGGTGCGATACTACTCGGACCCGAGGCCCCGCTCACCCGGTCTATTTCACAGACAGGGTAATGGAACACCAGTTCCTGGACGGGTTCAAGCCTATCAACATCGAATCGTATGATGGAACAACCAACCCAGCGGCGTGGATCGAGGATTTCCTCTTACATATACATATGCCCAATCGAGATGACCTCCATGCCATCAAGTATCTGCCGCTCAAGTTAAAGGGGCCGGCAAGGCATTGGCCGAATAGCCTGCCTCCTTACTCCATCGGGAGCTGGGAAGCCCTCGAGGATGCCTTTAGGGAAAATTTCCAGGGAAACTATGTCCGACCTCTGGACGCCGACGACCTTAGCCGCGTCATCCAGCAATTTGGTGAATCAGCTCGGAAGTTTTGGAACATGTTCCTCACTAAAAAGAACCAAATTATAGACTGCTCCGACGCCGAGGCCGTTGCGGCATTCAAGAATAACATTCAAGATGAATGGCTCGTCCGGCAGCTCGGGCAGGATAAGCCGAGGACCATGGCAGCTCTCACCTCGCTCATGACCCACTTTTGCATGGGAGAGGATAGCTGGCTGGCCCGTAGTACTTGCAACGGCAAGGCAGGCACCTCAGAGACTCGCGACGCCAATGGCAAGCCCAAGCGCAATAAAAATAAGTGCTGGCATAGAAACGACCGGAGCGATAAAGAGGACAGCGCAGTCAATGCAGGGTTCAACGAACCAAGATCTAGACAGAAAAGGAATCCCATAAAAGGAACATGTATGGGCCCAACCAGCTAGACAGGATCCTTGACAGGCCATGTCAAATCCACGATACCTTGGACAAACCAGCAAACCACACTAAGAGGAATTGCTGGGTCTTCAAAATAGTTGGCAAAATGGCGACGGAGGGGAATAGTAAAGCCCGGCCTCGAGTGAGGACGAGGATGATCCTCGGCGGCCAAATAATGATGGCCAGAAGCAATTTCCTCATGAGGTGAAGGACGTAAACATGATCTAAGTCACACACATCCCCAAGAGGGAGAGGAAACGCGCAGTCTGGGACGTTTATGCGTTGGAGCCCGTCACCCCGAAGTTCAATCCGTGGTTGGCTTACCCGATCACAGTTGACAAACACAACCATCCGACCAACATCATGCATGGCGGATCGGCTATGCTGGTCCTAGACCCGTCGATGGCTTTCATCTGACACTCGTCCTCATGGACGGAGGTAGCAGCCTCAATTTAATCTACACTGATATGATCAGAAGATGGGCATCGACTCATCTCGGATCAAGCCCAGCACCACCACCTTTAAAGGTGTGATACCAGGCATCAATGCTCGCTGCACGAGAACTATGACACTGGAGGTAGTCTTCGCGTCACCCGAGGACTTAAGGAGGGAGGAATTAATCTTTGACATTGTACCTTTTCGCAGCGGATATCACACGCTTCTAGGCGCACCAGATTTGCTCGCTTCAACGTAGTCCCGCATTATGGTTACCTCAAGCTCAAAATGTCAGGACCAAACCATGTTATTACAGCCAATGGCAACACCGAACGCTCTCTCTGGATGGAGGAGTAGACCACGGCTTTCGCAGCAGAGGTGCAGGCATCCGAGGAGGTAGCCCGTGCGGGCAAGCGCACCCCCAGATCATCATAGCATACGCGGGCCGGGCCAGCTGACCTCGGACAAGCACTCCTCCACCCTAAACAGGGGTATGGGCTCCTCGCACGCCTCCCCTAGAAGGGGCATTACGTCCCCAGGGTGCATAACTTTGCATTGAAAATTCCCTGGGTCGCCGAGGAGCCAAAATAATGGAAACGTCGGATCGGCTAGACCGAGTAGCGACGCGCTTCGGGCTTGCACATCGGCGAGGTTATGTCAAAGACCTAGCCAAGAATATCATGCCCATGTGGCATTAACCACCCAACTAGCAGCTGCAGACCTAGTTGTCGGTGTTCATCATTTTCAGTGAATATCCATGTTAGATTTTATTTTTGCTTTCTTTTGCGTGTTTAAAAAACTTTGAAAATCCAAAAATATTTGTTGCTTCTTTTTGGCTTTTCTTTCTTGTTTAGTTAGTTCGTAGTATTAAAAGAAAACCCCAAAAGATTTCTCGTTTCTTATTTTGTTGTTCGTTAGGAGTTCATCCATGTAAATAGTTTTCCCACTTTTCGTTTACTTCGTTTGTTTGCTTTCTTCAGAAAAAACTTAAAAACTCCAAAAACATTTCAGTGTGTTTCGTTGAAATTCCTTTTCTTTTTTGAGTCATTGTTTGGAGAAGAATATACTAGAATTTTTAAGTGGCTCTCATATACATTACTTTTGATTAATGAAGAGACAATATTACCTTCACTACAAACTTTGCTCTATTTAGTGATGCTTCACTTCTGTCATGTAAAACCCATTTTCGTCAAAGAAAATACGCTGGTGATGTTTTCCGATCGTCATCCCCACCGTCACCGAAGCGTCATCATAGAAAATAAAATTTTGACCGTACCACTTTTTTGTCACGCAAGTTCGCATGTTAGGTGACGAACCAAAAAATGTCACCGGTGGTCGTGTTAGATGACGGCCCAGATGTCACCTAAGATGGCCCAATATGTTGCCTAAGATCTTTTTGGCGACGATAATACCATCACCGGTGATCGGCCCGAGGGTTTGACCGGTCAAAGATTCTGACAGGTAGGTGATGACCCACAAGTATAGGTGATCTATCGTAGTCCTTTTGATAAGTAAAAGTGTCGAACCCAATGAGGAGCATAAGGAAATGACAAGCGGTTTTCAGCAAGGTATTCTCCGCAAGCACAAAAATTATCGGTAACAGATAGTTGTGTGATAAGATAATTCATAACGGGTAACAAGTAAAAAAAGTAACTAAGGTGCAGCAAGGTGGCCCTATCCTTTTTGTAGCAAAGAACAAGCCTGGACGAACTCTTATATAAAGCAAAGCGCTCCCGAGGACACATGGGAATTGTTGTCAAGTTAGTTTTCATCATGCTCATACGATTCGCGTTCGTTACTTTGATAATTTGATATGTGGGTGGACCGGTGCTTGGGTGCTGCCCTTCCTTGGAGAAGCCTCCCACTTATGATTAACCCCTCTCGCAAGCATCCGCAACTACGAAAGAAGAATTAAGGTAAACCTAACCATAGCATGAAACATATGGATCCAAATCAGCCCCTTACGAAGCAACGCATAAACTAGGGTTTAAGCTTTTGTCACACTAGCTACCCATCATCTACTTATTACTTCCCAATGCCTTCCCCTAGGCCCAAATCATGGTGAAGTCTCATGTAGTTGACGTTCACATAACACCACTAGAGGAGAGACAACATACATCTCATCAAAATATCGAACGAATACCAAATTCACATGATTACTTAGAACAAGACTTCTCCCATGTCCTCAGGAACAAACGTAACTACTCACAAAGCATATTCATCTTCATAATCCGTGGAGTATTAATTATCATTAAGGATCTGAACATATGATCTTCCACCGAATAAACCAACTAGCATCAACTACAAGGAGTAATCAACACTACTAGCAAACATCAAGTACCAATATGAGGTTTTGAGATAAAGATCGGATACAAGAGATGAACTAGGCTTTGAGAGGAGATGGTGATGGTGAAAATGTTGATGGAGATTGACCCACTCTCGATGAGAGGATCATTGTTGATGACGATGGCGATGAGTTTCCCCTCAGGGAGGGATGTTTCCCCGGCAGAACAGCTCCGCCGGAGCCCTAGATTGGTTCTGCCCAGGTTCCGCCTCGAGACGGCGGCGCTTCGTCCCGAAAGCTTCCTTCTAATTTTTTCCAGGTCAAAACACACCATATAGCAGAATATGGGCGTCGGGGGCCTGCTAGGGGGCCCACAAGACCGGAGGGCGCGCCCTCCACCCATGTGGATGGTAGGTGGCCCCCCTCTGGTGCTTTCTTCGCCCAATATTTTTATGTATTCCAAAAAAATTCTCTGTGAAGTTTTAGGACTTTTGGAGTTGTGTAGAATAGGTCTCTAATATTTGCTCCTTTTCTAGTCCAGAATACCAGCTGCTGGCATTCTCCCTCTTCATGTAAACCTTGTAAAATAAGAGAGAATAGACATACGTATTGTGATATAATGTGTAATAACATCCCATAATGCAATAAATATCAATATAAAATCATGATGCAAAATGGACGTATCAACTCCCCCAAGCTTAGACCTCGCTTGTCCTCAAACGAAAGCCGAAATTGAAAAATATGTCCACATGTTTAGAGATAGAGGTGTCGATAAAATAAAATACGGACATGAGGGCATCATGATCATCTTTAGAACAGGAACATATATTGTCATATAATTCCTTTTGCTAAAGTAACAATTCATTCACAAGGTAAAGTATGAATAAGAAACTTCATTGAAAACTAACAAACTATGATCTCAATCATTGAAGAAATTGCAATTTATCCTAACATCGGAAAGAGTCAATATAAGAGCTTCTCAGCAAGTCAACATACTCAACTATCATTTAGTCTTTCACAATTGCTAATACTCACGCGATACTTATGGGTACAAAGTTTCAATCGGACACAAAGAAAGATAGGGTCTTATAGTTTTGCCTCCCAACCTTTTACCTCAAGGGTAATGTCAATAATAATACTTTATGAAAACCTACATCTGAGTGTAAAAAGGAAAAAGTGAATCTCTCCAACACATAGTACTTGCCAAAGGAAAAAGTGTAAAAAGGAAAGGTGAAGATCACCATGACTCTTGTATAAGGGTAGAAGGTAAAAATAAAAGATAGGCCCTTCGCAGAGGGGAGCAGAGCTTGTCATGCGCTTTTATGGTTGGATGCTCAAAATCTTGATGCAAAAGAATGTCACTTTATATTGCCGCTTGTGATAAAGACCTTTATTATGCAGTCCGTCGCTTTTATTTCTTTCATATCACAAGTTCGTATAAAGCTTATTTTCTTCACACTAATAGATCATACATATTTAGAGAGCAATTTTTATTGCTTGCACCGATGACAACTTACTTGAAGGATCTTACTCAACCCATAGGTAGGTATGGTGGACTCTCTTGGCAAAACTGGGTTTAGGGATGTTTGGAAGCACAAGTAGTATCTCTACTTGGTGCAAAGAATTTGGCTAGCATGAGAGGGAAAGGCAAGCTCAACATGTTGTAGGATCCACGACAATATAACTTCTATTCGTATAAGAAAACATAATCCATTATGTTGTCTTCCTTGTCCAACATCAACCTTTTAGCATGTTATATTTAATGAGTGCTCACAATTACAAAAGATGTCCAAGATAGTATATTTATATGTGAAGCCTCTCTTTCTTTATTACTTCCTATTAATAGCAACAATCCAAAACTATGTTTGTAAACTATCAACAACTTTCATTCATCATACTCTGTGTATGTGAAGTCATTACTTTCCATAAGATCAATATATGATCTTTTTATTTCTTTTATTCTTTCTTTTATCCCCTCAATATCATAGCAAGAAAGCAAAGCCTTCAACTCAAAACTATTGTTTAATATATATAACTGACGGACTTGATTACATAGATAGAGATCAAAACAAAACTCATAGCTAGATCATACTAAAACTTTATTCTACTAGATCAAGATATAACCAAAAGGATCGAACTAAGAAAAACGGTAGAAGTAAAGGTGTGATGGTGATACGATACCGGGGCACCTCCCCCAAGCTTGGCAGTTGCCATGGGGAGTGCCCATACCCATGTATTTATGTCTCTTTCTTTGGAGGTGGTGATGATGGAGTTGTTGGTGAGGTAGGCTTGTCGTCCATCTTCCAAGGCATAGGCTCACCATCACAGAAATATGAACGAGTCTCCGGGATCCTCAAATCTGCAGCCAAACTCATCCTCTTAAATCTGTATTCATACTCACAGTTTTGGTTTTGCAGGTCATAGATCTGGGCTTGGAGATGCTCAATTTTCTCATGAAGCTTGAATATGTTCTCCCCGATGGTGTTGGCATCCAACTTGTGATTGTTGGTGAACTCCACGATCATCATGTGATTGGTGTTGAGTCCACATTCCACCATCCCTTGGCACTTGAAAAGTTGCTGCTCCATTGCCTTGAGTCTTGTCTCCATGCTTCCGGTCTTCTTTGGTCCCTCAACATCATAGATGTGCAGCACCCCCTCATGCAACTCAATGGCTTGAGGGTGTCGTAGCACCTTTGGAAGGTAGGGGTTGATGACCTCAAAAAACTTGTCCTTGGGGGCGGTTGGAGACGTCATGGTGATCTAGATCTGTCAGGAAAACAGCTTGAAACAAGAACAAAGGATTTTGTCATGGTACGGTGGTCAAAACCTTCGGGAGATTATATAATGATTTTTTACCGACCAAAAGAAGTATTGTGCAAGAAAACAGAGTCGGGAGGGCACACGAGGTGGCCACAAGGCAGGGGGCGTGCCCAGGTGGTAGGGCGCGCCCTCCACCCTTGTGGTCTCCTCGTGACTCCTTCAAACTATTTTTAATTTTCCTAATTTTTTAAATATTCCAAAATGGAGAAAAATTGCTATTAGAATAGTTTTGGAGTCGGTTTACTTACCGTACCACATACCTATTCCTTTTCGGAGTCTGAAACGTTCTGAAAAGTATCCCTTATGTACTCCTCCGGTGTTATGGTATCAATTATATTGGTTTCAACATATATGGGAGTACATGAGATATAATGTTTGATTATTTGACCGTTTACCACCTTCGGATTTGTGCCTTCGGCGTTGTTGATTTTGATGGCACCGGAACGATAGACCTCCTCGATAATGCAAGGATCTTCCCATTTAGAGAGAAGCTTTCCTGCAAAAAATCTTAAACGAGTGTTGTATAGCAAAACATGATCACCTACATTAAACTCATGCTTTTGTATCCTTTTGTCATGCCATCTTTTAACTTTTTCTTTGAACAACTTGGCATTCTCATAGTCTTGCGTTCTCAATTCATCAAGCGAGCTAATGTCAAATAACCTCTTCTCACCGGCAAGTTTGAAAGTAGAGCTCTTTGACTGCCCAATAAGCTTTATGTTCTAGTTCAAGAGGTAAGTGACAAGCTTTTCCACAAACCATTTTATATGGAGACATACCCATAGGGTTTTTATAAGTAGTTATACAAGCCCATAATGCATCATCAAATTTCTTAGACCAATTCTTTCTAGATCCACTAACAGTCTTTTGCAAAATCAATTTAATCTCTCTCTATTGCTCAATTCTACTTGACCACTAGACTGAGGATGATATGGAGATGCAATTATATGGTTAACATCATATTTAGCAAGCAATTTACGGAAAGCACCATGAATAAAGTATGAACCACCATCAGTCATTAAATAGCTAGGGACTCCAAACCTCAGAAAATAACTTCTTTAAGCATCTTAATAGAAGTGTTATGATCAGCACTACTAGTTGGAATAGATTCTACCCACTTAGTAACATAATAAACAACAACTAAAATATGTGTACCCATTAGAGGAAGGAGAAGGTCCCATATAATCAAAGCCGCAAACATCAAATGGTTCAATAACAAGTGAATAATTCATAGGCACTTCCTGACATCTACTCATATTGCCAATTCTCTGGCATTCATCACAAGACAAGACAAACTTACGAGCATCCTTGAAGAGAGTAGGCCAATAAAAACTGGATTGCAGTGCCTTATGTGCAGTTCTATCTCCAGCGTGGTGTCCTCCATAAGCCTCGGAGTGGCACTTGCATAGGATCTGTTCCTGTTCATGCTCGGGTATACAACGTCTAATAACACCATCTACTCCTTCTTTATAAAGGTGTGGGTCATCCAAAAGTAATGTCTTAAATCATGGAAAAACTTTTTCTTTTGCTGGTATGTGAAACTAGGTGGTATAAATTTAGTAACAATGTAATTAGCATAATCAACATACAATGGAGTATTACGAGAAGCATTTATGAGAGGTAATTGTTCATCAAGAAAGCTATCATCAATAGGTAGTGGGTCATCAAGAACATTTTCTAACCTAGACAAGTTGTCTGCAACGGGGTTCTCAGCCCCCTTTCTATTGATAATATGCAAATCAAATTCTTGTAACAAGAGAACCATCTAATAAGTCTAGGTTTAGCATTTTTATTTTCCATAAGATATTTAATAACAACATGATCAGTGTGAACACTTACTTTGGAATCAACAATATAAGATCTGAACTTATCACAAGCAAAAACAACTGGTAAAAATTCTTTTTCAGTAGTAGCATAATTTCTCCTGGCATTGTCTAGAGTTTTACTAGCATAATGAATAACATTCAATTTCTTATCAACTCTTTGCCCTAGAACAACACCAACAACATAATCACTAGCATCACACATAATTTCAAAGGGTAAATTCCAATCAGGCGGTTGAACAATAGGTGTAGAAATCAAGGCTTTCTTAAGTATTCAAATGCTTCTACACAATCATCATCAAAAACAAAAGGAACATCTTTTTGCAAGAGATTAGTGAGAGGCCTAGAAATTTTAGAGAAGTCTTTAATAAACCTCCTATAGAAACCAGCATGACCAAGGAAAATTCTTATACCTTTGATATCTTTAGGACACGACATCTTTTCAATAGCATCCACTTTATCTTTGTCAACTTCAATACCTCTTTCAGAAATTTTATGCCCCAAGACAATACCTTCATTAACCATAAAGTGGAACTTCTCCCAATTCTAGACAAGATTAGTTTCTTCACATCTTTGCAATACTCGATCAAGATTGCTTAAACAATCATCAAAACAAGTTCCGTAAATGGAGAAGTCATCCATGAAAACCTCAACAATCTTTTCACAAAAGTCAGAGAATATATCACTCAAACATCTTTGAAAGATAGCAGGTGCATTGCATAAACCAAAAGGCATACATCTATAAGCAAAGGTACGGAAAGGGCAAGTAAAAGTGGTATTTTCCTGATCTTCTTTTTCACACAGGTATTTGAGAAAAACCAGAATAACCATCTAGAAAGCAAAATTGTGTATGTTTGGATAATCTTTCTAACATTTGGTCAATAAAAGGTAGAGGGTAATGATCTTTTCTAGTAGCTTTGTTTAATTTGCGAAAATCAATTACCATTCTATAACCTGTAACAATTCTTTGTGGAATCAATTCATTATTATCGTTGGGAACAACAGTAATACCTCCCTTCTTAGGGACACAATGAACATGACTTACTCATCTACTATCAGCAATATGATAAATTGTACCTGCCTCTACAAGCTTTAACATTTCATTTCTTACCACTTCTTTTATCTTAGGATTTAACCTCCGTTGGTGATCAACAACTGGTTTAGCACAGGCTCCAAATTAATTTTGTGCTGACATAGAGTGGGACTAATGCCCTTAAGATCATCAAGAGTATGTCCAATAGTGGCACAATGCTTCTTTAGAGTTTTCAACAATTTCTCTTCTTCATGCTCTAAAAGGTTAGCACTAATAATAACAAGATATATCTTCTTTCCATCATGATAAGCATATTTCAAAGTATCAGGTAACTGTTTAAGCTCAAACACGGTATCACCCTTGGGTGGAGGAGGATCCCCAAGGATTTCAACAGGCAAGTTGTGTTTCAAAAGAGACCCTTGATTAAAGAATATTTCATCTATTTCCCTTCTTTCATTCATAAACATATCATTTTCATGGTCTACCAAATATTATTCTAAAGGATCAGTAGGAGGCACGACAATAGAAGCAAGACCAATAATTTCATCCTTACTAGGAAATTCTTTATCATGGGGTTGTCTACGAAATTTAGAGAAATTAAAATCATGAGACATATCCCGTAAACCAACAGTAACAATATCTTTCCCGCAGTCTATCTTAGCATTAACGATATTCAAGTAAGGTCTACCAAATATAATGGGACAAAAATCATCTTGTGGGGAAGCAAGAACAAGAAAATCAGTAGGGTATTTTATTTTCCCACACAAGACTTCAACATCTCTAACAATCCCAATTGGTGATATAGTATCTCTATTGGCAAGCTTAATAGTAACATCAATATCTTCTATCAACAGGTACAATATCATTCATAGTTTCTTTATATAAGGAAAAATGAATTGCACTCACACTAGCACCCACATCACATAAGCCATGATAACAATGATCTCCTATTTTAACTAAAACAACAGGCATCCCAACAACAAGTCTATGTTTATCTTTCATATTGGGTTTAGTCTAGCAGCTTCATCACAGAAATAAATAACATGCCCATCAATATTATCAACCAAGAGATCTTTAACCATAGCAATACTAGGTTCAACTTTAATTTGTTCAGGGGGTGTAGGTGTTCTCGGATAACTCTTACGAACCACAATTGAAGGTTTAGCATGATCCTTTATTCTAACAGGAAAAGGTGGTTTCTCAATATAAGAAGTAGGAACAATAGGATCAACATTATAAGTAATAGTTTATTCTTCAACTTTAATAGGTTCTACTATTTTAACTTCAATGGGAGGATGATATTTAAACCATTTCTCCTTAGGGAGATCAACATAAGTAGCAAAAGACTCGCAGAAAGAAGCTACTATCTCAGAGTCAAGTCCATATTTAGTGCTAAAATCACGAAAAGCATCAGTATCCATAAAAGATTTGACACAATCAAACTTAAGATTTATACCTGACTCCTTACCTTCGTCGAGTTCCCAATCTTCAGAGTTGCATTTACTTCTTTCCAATAAATCCCATTTGAATTCAATATCCTTCTTCATAAAAGAACCAGTACAAGAAGTATCGAGCATGGATCGATCATTATGAGAAAGCCGAGCATAATTTTCTGAATAATAATTTCTCTTTAGAGCATGATTGGGGCATGAATATAACATTGACTTAAGACTCCCCCAAGATTGAGCGATACTTTCTCCTTCACGAGGCTAAAAATTATATATATAATTCCGATCACGATGAACCACATGCATTGGATAAAACTTCTAATGAAATTCCAATTTCAATCGGTTGTAGTTCCATGATCCAATATCATCACATAGCCTAAACCATGTCAATGCCTTTCCCTTCAAAGATAAATGGAAGACCTTCTTCTTGACAACATCATCGGGCATACCTGCAAGCTTAAATAATCCACAAACTTCATCCACATAGATTAGGTGCATATCGGGATGTAATGGTCCATCTCCTGCATAAGGATTAGCTAGCAGTTTCTCTATCATACCGGAAGGAATTTCATAATAAATATTTTCAGTAGGTTCAGTAGGTTGAGGAGAAACTCTTTGCTATTCCAGTCGATGTGAAGATACCCCGAACAAACCCCTCAAAGGATTATTTTCCATAGTAACAAGTGACAATAAATTTCAGCACACTATATAAATGTTTCCTTACCAAAGGCGCTTCACTCCCCGGTAACGGCGCCAGAAAAGAGTCTTGATGACCCGCAAGTATAGGGGATCTATCGTAGTCCTTTCGATAAGTAAGAGTGTCAAACCTAACAAGGAGCAGAAGGAAATGAGAAGCGGTTTTCAGCAAGGTATTCTTTGCAAGCACTGAAATTATCGATAACAGATAGTTGTGTGATAAGATAATTCGTAACGGGTAACAAGTAACAAAAGTAACTAAGGTGCAGCAAGGTGTCCCAATCTGGCCCAATCTTTTTTGTAGCAAAGGACAAGCCTGGACGAACTCTTATATAAAGCAAAGCGCTCCCTAGGACACATGGGGATTGTTGTCAAGTTAGTTTTCATCATGCTCATATGATTCACGTTCGTTACTTTCATAATTTGATATGTGGGTGGACCGGTGCTTGGGTGCTGCCCTTCCTTGGACAAGCCTCCCACTTATGATTAACCCCTCTCGCAAGCATCTGCAACTACGAAAGAAGAATTAAGGTAAACCTAACCATAGCATGAAACATATGGATCCAAATTAGCCCCTTACGAAGCAACATATAAACTAGGGTTTAAGCTTCTGTCACACTAGCAACCCATCATCTACTTATTACTTCCCAATGCCTTCCCCTAGCCCAAATCATGGTGAAGTGTCATTAGTCAACGTTCACATAACACCACTAGAGGAGAGACAACATACATCTCATCAAAATATCTAACGAATACCAAATTCACATGATTACTTATAACCCAAAAGCTTCCTTCTGATTTTTTCCAGGTCAAAACACACCATATAGTAGAAGATGGGTGTCGGGGGCCTGCCAGGGGCCCACAAGACTGGAGGGCGCGCCCTCCACCCTTATGGATGGCAGGTGGCCCCCCTTGTGCTTTCTTCGCCCAATATTTTTTATATATTCGAAAAATATTCTCCATGAAGTTTCAGGACTTTTGGAGTTGTGCAGAATAGGTCTCTAACATTTGCTCCTTTTCCAGTCCAGAATTCCAACTGCCGGCATTCTCCCTCTTCATGTAAACCTTGTAAAATAAGAGAGAATATACATAAGTATTGTGATATAATGTGTAATAAGAGCCCGTAATGCAATAAATATCAATATAAAAGCATGATGTGAAATGGACGTATCAGTAGAGCCAGCAGTTGCTGATGTGGCTTCTTCCATGTGGGTCCTCCATGGGTTTTATTGTTGATGGTCCCGTCAGTAATAAATCAATTTCAGTTTTGACCGGATAACATTGCTCTCATATGGGCCGAGAAGATGCTGACGTGGCTGCTTACACCATGCATCATTTTTTCGCTGAAGATGTGTTGTTTGACCGGCCAACGGTTCTGACATGTGGGCCCATTGTTGGGCTGACATGGATGCTGGCAGGCGGGTCCATATGTGGGTGACGTGGTTTGTTACACGTGGGACCATACGTCGGTGACGGCGTCCATAACCGTCACAGTTTGTATCCGCGGTCAATTTGTTTTATATTGCAAAAATTGGCCAACATATTTGACAATTTTGATATGAATTCGTGCAAAATTGGAATTTTAATGCAAATTGAGATGTCACCGCTTTTATTAAACTGCAAACTTGACAATTGTCAAACAGACTCTCTCAGACATTACGATAACCAACCATGGTAAAAACCCATAGTATAAAATTAGACACATGACTCAGTTTCACGGCATCCTAGCATCGCAACCCTAACGATGTACCTAACCAGGCCATCAAGTTCATCTAGTATCTTTTCGATAGTCGTATTTTTCTCTTTCACATTCTTGATGACTGCAAGTTTTTCCTGCTGCTCTTGGAGGCCATTCTTGATAGATTGAATATGGTTGTACTGATCAGACACCCTCAATTTCAGGTCCTCAATGTCATCTTGTTGCTCTGGCAGAGCATTCTTGACAGCTTCAAGTACTTTCTGCTGCTCTAGAAGGGTATTGTTGATAGATTCAAGTTGATCTGCACATCTGGCCGGAGACATTTCCAACTTCATGTTCTTGTTGCTGCTCTGCCAGGGCCTTCTTGGCAACTTCAAGTTCTAGCTGCTGCCATGCTAGGTCCTTCTTCATAGCATCTAGTTTGTCATACTGGTTTGTCACGTCGTGCTCGACTGCTACTGGTTCTTCCTGCCGCATTGCCAGTGGACTGATGACTGGTTCAGATTGTTGTTTCTCGGGCAAATGACCTGCAGTAAGGCCATCATTTGAGCGTCCTAACTTTCCCTATAGAAAAAAATTCATGCAGGATACATCATATGGGAGAATTCCAAACGCTATAGATGCATTTGCGGCAATATACAACTACATGGGTGAACAAAGGTCAAAACTAAGGAAGTGTTCACACAAAAGAGTTGGCCTACTCACTAGGTGAACCCACTTTCGTGTTGATTTGCTTGAGCTGGGTAATACATATGCATTCACAGATATGAGATGTTTGAACTCTTGAAGCAGCACATGTAGAGCCTTAGTCACCGATTCCAGTTGATGACGATAATATTCCTGCCATAGTGTACTTACAGACATTAGATTGTAGTGCATGATGTCTACTATGCAACTTTATTCTTGTAGACTCGTGTTGGGCGTCCAAGCGCAGAGTTTTGTAGGACAGTAGCAATTTTCCCTCAAGTGGATGACCTAAGGTTTATCAATCCGTGGGAGGCGTAAGATGAAGATGGTCTCTCTCAAACAACCCTGCAACCAAATAACAAAGAGTCTCTTGTGTCCCCAACACACCAATATAATGGCAAATTGTATAGGTGCACTAGTTCGGCGAAGAGATGGTAATAAAAGTGTAGTATGGATGGTAGAAATATTTTTTTATAATCTGAATAAATGAAAACAACAAGGTAGCAAGTAACAAAAGTGAGCACAAACGGTATTGCAATGCTTGAAAATGAGGCCTAGGGTCCGTACTTTCACTAGTGCAATCTCTCAAAATGCTAATCCAATTGGATCATATAACCATCCCTCAAAGTGCGATGAAGAATCACCCCAAAGTTCTTATCTAGCGTAGAACATAAGAAGAAATTGTTTGCAGCTCTTCTTTCCGACCGATCTATCCAAGAGTTAGTACTAAAATAACACCAAGTTATTCTTTCCGATCGATCTATAAGAGTTCGTACTAAAATAACACCAAAGCAAATTCAGATTCATAATACTCAATCCAACACAAACAACCTCAAAGAGTGCCCCAAGATTTCTACCGGAGAAAGTAGGATGAGAAAGTGCATCAACCCCTATGCATAGATTACCCCACTGTCACCTCGGGAATCCATGAGTTGAGTGCCAAAACATATATCAAGTGAATCAATATAATACACCGTTGTCACCATGCGTATTTGCTACCTCTTGAGCACTGCGTTGGTTTTCCCTTGAAGAGGAAAGGGTGATGCAGCAAAGTAGCGTAAGTATTTCCCTCAGTTTTTGAGAACCAAGGTATCAATCCAGTAGGAGGTTGTCGGTGTCAAAACCGGCAGATCTCGGGTAGGGGGTCCCGAACTGTGCGTCTAGGCGGATGGTAACAGGAGACGAGGGACACGATGTTTTACCCAGGTTCGGGCCCTCTCGATGGAGGTAAAACCCTACGTCCTGCTTGATTAATATTGATGATATGGGTAGTACAAGAGTAGATCTACCATGAGATCAAGGAGGCTAAACCCTAGAAGCTAGCCTATGGTATGATTGTTGTTCGTCCTATGGACTAAAACCCTCCGGTTTATATAGGCACCGGAGAGGGCTAGGTTTACACAAAGTCGGTTACGATGGGAGGAGATCTACATATCCGTATTGCCAAGCTTGCCTTCCACGCCAAGGAAAGTCCCTTCCGGACACGGGACGAAGTCTTCAATCTTGCATCTTCATAGTCCTGGAGTCCGGCTGAAGGTATAGTCCGGCTCTCCGGACACCCCCTAATCCAGGACTCCCTCAGTAGCCCTCGAACCAGGCTTCAATGACGACGAGTCCGGCACGCAGATTGTCTTCGACATTGCAAGGCGGGTTCTCTTCCAGATTCTGTGTACCTGTTGAATAATGTCTTGTTTCTTGTGAATGTAGCGCTCCTTGGCTTCTACGCCCAATAATGGCCGCCTTCCTCGTGTCAAACGAATATGAAAAGTGTGGGTGTTTTTACATTCACACCCCTAGCCGCGTAAATGAGCCGCCTATTTAAAGGGATGGGGATTCAGATCCAAACCACACCTTCTCCCTTCTGTGAGTATTCATCAGAGCGCATCCAACAAAGGTCCATTCCACCATGGCCAGCCGTCGCAACTCCTCCTCTCGCCCTTCCAGTCCTAAGCCTGGAGACTGGGAGAGATGCTCCATCCCGCATAGCGAGCTAGTGTCGCTCTAGACCAAGGGATTCCTCCCCCCGGCCTATATGGTCCCGGTTCGAGCCGGACTTGCCACCTATAGTGGCGGGGAGCAAGCAGAGAGCGCCCCCACTCCCTCCAAAGGAGAGCGGGTATGCCTTGTCCCATATCTAATAAGAGGACTCAGATTTCCAATTCATCCGTTTCTCCGGGGGCTTCTGGAGTTCTATGGCCTCCAGCTGCACAACCTCACGCCTGCCTCCATATTGCATATCGCGGGCTTCGTAGCCCTTTGCGAGTTGTTCTTGGGTGTTGAGGCTCACTTCACGCTGTGGAAGAGGCTATTCTTCCTGGTGCCCCGCTCTCAGGAGGGGTCAATATATCAAGTGGGCGGAGCCGAAGTGTGGCGCGTCGCCGGGACCGGATATTTATCCAGAACCCCAAAGAAGGCGTCCAAGGACTGGCCTTCGGAATGGTTTTATATAGAGGATGTCCTACTGCCGGATCCTGTTCGGATCGGCCTCCCTGAGTTCAACAGTGCTCCCCTAAAGAAGCGCCTAAGCTGGCGTCCACGGAGCTCTCAGAAGGTAAGTGACAAGGACGTCCTTTACCTGATGGGCCGGATAAGATTGCTAGCTCATTCCGGACTAACCATGATCGGAGTCATGGCCGTATGCATCATGCGTGGGGTGCAACCGCTTCAGTATAGAGGCCACCCCATGTGGGACTTTAACAGGGAGGATGACGCCACCCGTCACGGCCGCAAGGGGCCGGACTCGGCTGCCGCTCTAATAAAGATCTTGTCCGCTTTGTACAAGGGAGAAGAGGAGGAATTTCTCCGCATCAACCCTCAGGGTGGATTTACTATGTACAATCCTCCGAGTTGGGTAAGTGGACAATTTTACTTGCCCATCCGTTTTATATTCCCATCATTAGTTATGTAGTCTGATGATTTCAACGCAGGAACTGCGCCAGGAAGTAAAGGAAATAAACAGCCCTCCCCCGCAGCCCGAGGATCCAGAACGGTCCCTCGATCCGGCCTCCGAAGAGGATCCGGACCTGTCCGTGGAGCTGATTGACGGGGTGTTTTATCAGCTGAGCAGGGACAATGCCCTGGTGGCCATTACGACCGATTACCCAGGGCTACTCCCGGCCTCCCAGGTAACTGAGACCGGAGTCCCAGCACCTCGAAAAGGAATCCATCCTTGCGTGTTTTCAGTTTCCTGACAACAACCGTATTTTGCAGGGGAGATTCTCGAGGCGGGAGGCCGAGCCTGCGGCGACTAGCCAACAAGGGGCAGCGGGCCCCATGGGATGAAAAGAAGTGAAGTCCGGACTGAGGCACCGGCGCAAAGGTATAGCGCGCCCTCTTATTCCTAGGTGTTATTCCTTCAAGGCATATTAACACTTGTGCTCTGTTCAGGACAAAGAGACCTTGCCGGACTATATCCGGAGAGGTTGCCAATCGCGCCTCCACCAGCCAGGCTCCAAAGCCCAGACCAGAGGCGGAGGCAAACACGAGGCACGCACCGGACGCTCCTCCGACAGAGGACGCAGACAGGTTGTCTGCCACCCATTCCGAGGTGGAGAGTGCAATGAACCACAGGCGTCGCCGGACAGTTCTTCGCGACGCCTTTTTCTCCCAAGAGGCGTTGGACGCCTTCAATTCGGGAGATGCATATCTCCGTGCCGCTCAGAATGGTCTAGCCAGAGCCACGGAGCAATATGTAAAATACATACGGGTGAGAAAATTTTAATGGTTATATATACCAGTAGGCCCCGAGACTTGAAGCAGTGAGAATAACTGATTTAAGGATCATGTAATATGAAGGTTCTTTCAGAAAAGAATACCCAATTGTCCCAGGAGTTAAAAGAGTGCCATGCCCAACTTGAGGCCGCACTGGCCACGATAGGGGGGCCCGAGGAGACCCCCTCTGGTAATATATGCTTCGAAAAGAAAAGTGTGAAGTGCGGCATATGTGCAAATCTGACAAATGAAATTGCAGATGGCGCCGGACTAGATCCGGAAAAGCAACAACTCCTACGCCATCTAAAGGCTGGCAAGAGCGTGCTGACATAGGTGAGGCGGGAGAAGAATGATCTTCAGGACGCCAACACCAAGCTGGGTGTTGAACTGAAAGATGTTTGTGCCCAGCTGTCGGACTCCGTTAAGGAGAGAGAGCGGCTTCGACGCGGCATATTTAGTAAGTGCTTAAACGAACTTTGAAAAAGGAGTTTGACGAGGAAGTCGACTAACAGAGTAATGTCTGTAGGTATGCTAACAGGTCGTCCTGCAGAGGAGATGCCCGGTTCTACGGGTGACCTTCTTCCCGAGCTCTCGCAACTACACGAGCGAGTTCGGCGGGTGATGCAAGGCATTGCCCAGGCCTTGTGGCCCTCCGTCTCCATGCCCGAAGGCCTTGGAGAGCTTGTAGAGAAGCTTAAGGGAGTGCGGCGGCGCTTCCGATTATGGAAGATATCGGCCTGCCGCCAAGGTGCTAGGGAGGCCTGGGCCATGGTAAAGACACGATACACAAAGGCTGACCCGAACCACATGGCCGAGGTCGGACCTGTGGGGCCCGATGGGAAGGAGATCCTTGTAAGCTTAGTATACGACCAAGTAGAATTGGCTGCAAAGTATTCCCAGCAGGACTGTAAATTAGACAGCCTGTTAGACGGTATTGAAGAGGAATAGAATTAGTCAGAATGACTATGTAATTTTAATTGACATGTGTAATGTCTTCTAGCCGGATTGTAGATCGTTTGTCATGGCCGACCTTTTCGCTTGAACCTCGGGACCTGACGGTCCGGAGTGTCTCCGAATACCCATACGGTTATGTAAGAACCGGGATATGCGTGGAGACCAGGCGTAGGGGTCATTAGTGCTTGAACAGACAAGTGCCCAACTAGTTATGTTATATTACATGGTTAGTAAGAAACATCTTCCAGGGAGAATAATTCCGTTAGGGGTTCCTTTCCCTGGGAGGCATGCCCTAAAGTGCATGTCCATGCTGCAAAAAGGGACGCAGAAAAAATCATCTGGGGGCGTATAAATAATTAAGTGAAAAGATCATCTTTAGTTCACCGACCGAATATTCCCTCAAGAACACTAGCTTTCGGCTTCACCCAGTCTGAGGTACACATCCGGCTGACCCGGCAGTAACAATCACAGAGGTGCTCCCTTTACCACCTAGCCGAACAATCGGGAATGTAGGGGTAAGCACAGGAGCCAGGCAACCCAGCTTGGCCAAAACTTAAGTCATATCGATGCATATAATGGTGAATAAAGGTACATGTGGAAGTGTGACACATGTGTTGGGCATGAAGCCCATATGAATAAGCTTCTGTTGAAAGAAGCCCCCAGGTTTAATGAGCGCGGGTAGCGCGTCACTTATTGAGCCTTTAACGGCTATAATGGAAAGTAAGGGGAGAAGGAGAAAAATGTAAGACAGAAAGTATAAAAAATGGACAGAGGAAGGAGACGAACACAGAGTCCGGCCTAGGCATAGAATCTTTGGAGACGGGCTGCGTTCCATGGGTTCGGCTCGAGTCGGTTATCCGATGCGTCTCGCAGGAGGTACGCTCCACCAGTCAGGACTTGGTCAATGATGAAGGGACCTTCCCACTTGGGCTTGAGTTTGTCCTTTTTCTTGTCTGGTAGGCGTAGAACTAATTCGCCAACGTTGTAATTTTTGGCTCGTACTTCTCTGCTTTGATATCTTCGAGCCTGCTGTTGATAGAATGCAGAACAGGCTTTTGCCACGTTGCGCTCCTCCTCAAGGCGTCCAAACTGTCCTGCCGATCGAGCTCGGCTTCTCTTTCTTCGTACATGCGCACTCGAGGCGAGTCATGAATTATGTCGCAGGGCAAAACTGCCTCTGCGCCGTACACCATGAAGAATGGTGTGTATCCGGTGGTGCGATTCGGCGTGGTCCGCAGCCCCCAGAGTACGGAGTCGAGCTTCTCTACCTAGTGCGTGTTAGATTCCTTAAGGGACCGCACTAATATGGGTTTGATGCCGCTCATGATAAGACCATTTGCACGTTCGACCTGTCCGTTAGTTTGTGGGTGATAGACGGAAGCATAATCGAGCTTGATGCCCAAGTTTTTGCACTAGAGTTTTACCTCATCGGCCGTAAAGTTCGTGCCGTTATCAGTGATGATGCTGTGGGGGACGCCATAACGGTGTACGACCCCAGATATGAAGTCTATCACCGGTCCGGATTCGGCCGTCTTAACAGGCTTGGCTTCTATCCATTTGGTGAACTTATCCACCATTACCAGTAAGTATTTTTTCTTGTGGGTTCCACCTTTAAGGGGTCCCACCATGTCAAGCCCCCACACCACAAAGGGCCAAGTTATGGGGATAGTTTGGAGGGCGATGGGTGGCATATGGCTTTGGTTTGCAAAAAGCTGGCAACCAACGCATCGTTGGACTAAGTCCTGAGCGTCTGCCCGGGCCGTCGGCCTATAAAAGCCTGTACGGAAAGCCTTGCTTACAAGGGACCGAGCTGCAGCGTGATGACCACCGAGTCCGGCATGAATTTCATCCAGCAAGTTCCGCCCTTCTTCTTCGGAGATGCACCTTTGAAGGACTCCGATAGTGCTTTTCTTATAAAGCTCTCCCTCATGGACTTTATAGGCTTTAGATCTCCGCACTATGCAGCGTGCCTCGTTTTGGTCCTCTGGGAGTTCCTACCTAGTAAGGTAGGCTAGGAATGGTTCTGTCCACGGGGCGATGACGGCCATTATTACGTGGGCTGAAGGTGTGACTTCATTGGCAGAGCCTCCGATTGTGTCAGATTGTTCGGCATCGGGCAGTGCGGTTGAGTCCGGCATGTTGGGGGGGACTGCGTCGCGTTTTGCACCGATGCGTGCCAGGACATCTGCCGCCTGATTGTTCTCCCGGGCTATATGATGAAATTCAAGCCCTTCGACCCGAGCTGACATTTTTAGGATGGCGTTGCGATAAGCTGCCATTTTTGGATCCTTGGCATCAAAGTCTCCATTTATTTGGGATATTGCGTGGTTCGAATCCCCTCGCACCTCTAGGCGTTGAATGCCCATGGATACTGCCATCCGGAGACCATGTAAAAGGGCCTCATATTCGGCTGCATTGTTGGAGTCTGTGTACATAATCAGGAGTACGTATTGAACTGTGTCTCCCGTGGGGGACGTCAAAACGACGCCAGCCCTAGACCGGCCAACATTTTAGAGTCGTCGAAATGCATGATCCAGATTGAATATGTGCCGTACTCTTTAGGGAGTTCAGCCTCCGTCCATTCTGCGACGAAGTCGGCCAAAACTTGCGACTTAATAGCTCGCCGTGGCTTATAAGTTATGTCAAATGGGAGGAGCTCTATGGCCCATTTTGCAATCCGGCCCATTGCGTCGCGGTTGTTTATAATATCGTTGAGTGGTACTTCGGAGGCTACTGTTATCGAACACTCTTGAAAGTAGTGTCGCAGCTTCCGGGATGCCATGAATACCGCGTATGCAATTTTTTGATAATGCGGGTACCGTGATTTGCATGGAGTGAGGACAGTGGACACATAGTAGACCGGCTTTTGAAGGGGGAATTTGTGTCCGTCCGTTTCTCGTTCGACAACGAGCACTGTGCTTACAACCTGATGGGTTGCTGCAATGTACAACAACATTGGTTCGCCAATGTTTGGCGCGGCCAAGACTGGGTTTGTTGCCAATATGGCCTTTATTTCGTCGAGTCCAACCGTGGCGGCATTCGTCCACTCGAAGTGTTCGGTGCGCCGAAGGAGGCGGTAGAGAGGTAGTGCCTTTTCTCCCAGGCGGGAGATAAAGCGGCTTAGAGCCGCCATGCATCCTGTTAATTTTTGTATTTGTTTGTGGTCCTTTGGGATATCCAATTGTGACAGAGCTCGGATCTTGGCTGGATTTGGTTCAATTCCTCTACCGGATACAATGAAGCCCAAGAGCTTTCCGACTAGAATGCCGGAAACGCATTTTTCCGGGTTGAGCTTGATGTCATATGCTCGGAGATTATCAAATGTGAGCCTCAAGTCGTCTAATAGAGTTTCGACATGTCTTGTTTTTACGACCACATCATCTACGTATGCCTCCACTGTTTTGCCGATCTGGTTTGCCAGACATGTCTAAATCATGCGCTGATATGTTGCGCCGGCGTTTTTGAGCCCGAAGGGCATTGGATTGAAGCAGAATGGGCCGTATGGTGTGATGAATGCCGTTGCGGCTTGGTCTGACTCTGCCATCTTAATTTGATGATAGCCTGAGTATGCGTCGAGGAAACACAATGAATCGTGTCCTGCAGTAGCATCGGTAATTGATCGACGCGGGGGAGGGGGAAGGGATCCTTTGGGCAAGCCTTGTTAAGGTCTTTAAAATCAACGCACAGGCGCCAGGATTTATCCTTCTTTGGTACCATCACCGGGTTTGCTAGCTAGTCCGAATGTTCTATATCTCTGATGAATCTGGCCTCCAATAGCTTGGCTAGCTCCTCTCCCATGGCACGTCTCTTAGGTTCGGAGAAACGCCGAAGAGCTTGTTTGACAGGTTTGAATCCTTTTAGGATATTTAAGCTGTGTTCGGCCAGCCTGCGTAGGATTCCTGGCATGTCTGAAGGGTGCCAGGAGAAAATGTCCCAATTCTCCCGTAGGAATTCTCGCAGTGCGGCATCTACATCAGGGTTTAATTGTGCCTCGATGGAAGCTGTCTTGTTGGGGTCCGTTGGATGGACCTGGAATTTGACTATTTCGTCTGCTGGTTTAAAGGAAGTGGACTTGGATCTTTTGTCGAGTATCACATCGTTCTTATTCACCGTGGAGCGCAACGCAGTTAGTTCCTAAGCCGCTAGGGCTTCGGATAGTGCCTCAAGGGCCAGTGCGGCTGTCTTATTTTCAGCGCGGAGTGCTATGTCCGGATCACTAGCGAGAGTGATAATTCTGTTCGGCCCAGGCATCTTGAGCTTCATGTACCCGTAATGGGGTATTGCTTGGAAGATTGTAAACGCTTCTCGCCCTAGCAGAGCGTGGTATCCGCTACTGAACGGGGCCACCTGAAACGTGACCTCTTTGGACCTGTAATTATCCGGCGTGCCGAACACCACATCTAGTGTGATTTTTCCTGTACAACACGCTTCCCGACTGGGGATTATTCCTCTAAAGGTTGTGCTGCTTCGCTCAATGTGGTTCTAGTCTATTTCCATTTTTTTGAAGGGTTTCCTCGTAAATGAGGTTCAATCCGCTGCCTCCATCCATGAGTACCTTGGTGAGGCGAAAGCCGTCCACTATTGGACTGAGGACTAGTGCGGCTGGTGCTCGGGCTATTCGAAATTTAGGTTCATCACTGGCATTAAAAGTAATAGCCATGTCACTCCATGGGTTTATTGTTGCTACTTGGTAGACTTCGGCGAGGCTGCGGAGTGTTCTTTTTCGCATATTATTTGATGCGAAAGTCTCGAAGACTGTTAAGATTGTACTGGTGACCCTGGGGTGGCTTTCTGCGGCCTCCGGAATTAGGAGATCCTCGCCAATTTTGGCCACCTGCCGGAGTATCCAACATGCTCTAAGGCTATGAGTTGGTGTGGCGCCCTCTGTACTGTGAATTTTACAGGGTCCATTAAGCCATACTTCCAGTACGGTTCCATGCCCTGTAGAGGGTTTTTGTTTTTTGGTGTTTAACCCGGGTGTCTGTCGATGATGCACCCTTTTATTTCGGACGGGGTTTCTATTTAGGGCCGGATTATCCCAAAATTTTATTTCGGTTTTCCAGGCGCTTTCCATCGCACAATACTTTTGTACTATGGACGCTAAGTCAGCAAAGCGTGTAATATCACGACGACTTATGGCGTTGAGGATTCCCTTGTCCGTGCAATTATTGCAGAAGATTGAGATTGCGTCTTCCTCGTGGCACTCCTTTATCCTGTTCATAACCAGGAGGAATCTGGCCCAGTAATGATGTACTGTTTCTTTGGGTTGTTGCCTGATTTGGGATAGATCGCTTATGTTCGGGTGGGCGGGTGTTATTAAATCTGAAACCTCACCCAATCTGAGACTCGGAGGCCAAGGAGTTTCCGAACTCTGAAGTTTGGGCTCTTGGATGTTGTCCAATGAATCTAGCCCGTCGCCTGATTCTAAGTTCAGGTCTTGAATTATATCCTTCCCTCCGCGGATATCCGGCTTGGAGGGATCGGGAATCCGGACGTAGTTAGTCCTTAAGATAGATGAAGGGTCGCCGCACTGCTCCTCTACCACGACAACGTGATGGGTGACTTGGGGAGAGTTAATTTCTTTTAGATCGGGTTTAGGCCCAACCTGGTCGTAATCCGTAGCGATCCCCAGGGCGGCGATATGATCCAAGAGCTCGTTCATGGAAGAGAGCTCCATTGGATCTAACTGCTTGGCGAGCTCCGAGCTGACATGAAGATTGCTTTTGATGACCCGAGAGGTCATCGTCGGCGTAGCAGCCGAATAGGAGGTCATAAGAAAACCACCTAGCCGGAGAGTTTGGCCGACAGCCAAAGCTCCCTTGGCGACGGTGCCATCTTTAAAGACGGGGAGAGGCATCCTTCCTGATTGTGACGGCATAGAGGAACTCTCAATGGAAGCACCAATGTCGGTGTCAAAACCGGCGGATCTCGGGTAGGGGGTCCCGAACTGTGCGTCTAGGCGGATGGTAACAGGAGACGAGGGACACGATGTTTTACCCAGGTTCGGGCCCTCTCGATGGAGGTAAAACCCTACGTCCTGCTTGATTAACATTGATGATATGGGTAGTACAAGAGTAGATCTACCACGAGATCAAGGAGGCTAAACCCTAGAAGCTAGCCTATGGTATGATTGTTGTTCGTCCTATGGACTAAAACCCTCCGGTTTATATAGGCACCGGAGAGGGCTAGGGTTACACAGAGTCGGTTATGATGGGAGGATATCTACATATCCGTATTGCCAAGCTTGCCTTCCACGCCAAGGAAAGTCCCTTACTGACACGGGACGAAGTCTTCAATCTTGTATCTTCATAGTCCTGGAGTCCGGCTGAAGGTATAGTCCGGCTATCCGGACACCCCCTAATCCAGGACTCCCTCAGAGGCCACGCACGAGTCCCTCACACCTACACAAACAAATAAATCCTCGCAGCCAACGCAATAAAGGGGTTGTCAATCCCTTCACGGTCACTTACGAGAGTGAGATGTGATAGATATGATAAGATAATATTTTTGGTATTTTTATGATAAAGATGCAAAGTAAAATAAAAGGTAATAAAAGTAGCTAAGTGTTGGAAGATTAATATGATAGAAAATAGACCCGGGGGGCATAGGTTTCACTAGAGGCTTCTCTCGAGAGCATAAGTATTACGGTGGGTGAACAAATTACTGTTGAGCAATTGACAGAATTGAGCATAGTTATGAGAATATCTAGGTATGATCATGTATATAGGCATCACGTCCGAGACAAGTAGACTGACTCCTGCCTGCATCTACTACTATTACTCCACACATCGACCGCTATCCAGCATGCATCTAGAGTATTAAGTTCATAAGAACAGAGTAACGCTTTAAGCAAGATGACATGTTGTAGAGGGATAAACTCATGCAATATGATATAAACCCCATCTTGTTATCCTCGATGGCAGCAATACAATACGTGCCTTGCTGCCCCTACTGTCACTAGGAAAGGACACTGCAAGATTGAACCCAAAGCTAAGCACTTCTCCCATTGCAAGAAAGATCAATCTAGTAGGCCAAACCAAACTGATAATTCGAAGAGAGTTGCAAAGATAACCAATCATACATAAAAGAATTCAGAGAAGATTCAAATATTGTTCATAGATAAACTTAATCATAAACCCACAATTCATCGGTCTCAACAAACACACCGCAGAAGAAGATTACATCGAATAGATCTCCACAAGAGAGGGGGAGAACATTGTATTGAGATCCAAAAAGAGAGAAGAAGCCATCTAGCTAATAACTATGGACCCGAATGTCTGAGGTAAACTACTCACACATCATCGGAGAGGCTATGGTGTTGATGTAGAAGCCCTTCGTGATCGATGCCCCCTCCGACAGAGCTCCGGAAAAGGCCCCAAGATGGGATCTCACAGGTACAGAAGGTTGCGGCGGTGGAATTAGTTTTTTTGCTCCGTATCTGGTAGTTTGGGGGTACGTGGGTATATATAGGAGGAAGAAGTACGTCGGTGGAGCAACGTGGGGCCCACGAGGGTGGAGGGCGCACCCAGGGGTAGGTGGGCCCCCTACCTCGTGCCCTCCTGGTTGATGTCTTGACATAGGGTCCACGTCCTTTGGATCACGTTCGTTCCGAAAATCACGTTCCCGAAGGTTTCATTCCGTTTGGACTCCGTTTGATATTGTTTTTCTGCGAAACTCTGGAATAGGCAAAAAACAGCAATTTTGGGCTGGGCCTCCGGTTAATAGGTTAGTCCAAAAATAATATAAAAGTGTATAATAAAGCCCATTAATGTCCAAAACAGAATATAATATAGCATGGAGCAATAAAAAATTATAGATACATTGGATACGTATCAAGCATCCCCAAGCTTAATTCCTACTCGTCCTCGAGTAGGTAAATGATAAAAACAGAATTTTTGATGTGGAATGCTACTTGGCATAATTTCAATGTATTTCTCCTAATTGTGGTATGAATATTTAGGTCCGAAAGATTCAAGATAAAGGCTTAATATTGACATAAAAGTAATAATACTTCAAGCATACTAACTAAGCAATTATGTCCTCTCAAAATAACATGGCCAAAGAAAGTTCATCCCTATGAAATCATATAGTTTAGTCATGCTCCATTTCTGTCACACAAGAATGCTCTCATCATGCACAACCCCGATGACAAGCCAAGCAATTGTTTCATACTTTAGTAATCTCAAACTTTTTCAACCTTCACGTAATACATGAGCGTGAGCCATGGATATAACACTATGGGTGGAATAGAATATAACGATGGGGGTTATGTGGAGAAGATAAAAAAGGAGAAAGTCTCATATCAACGAGGCTAATCAATGAGCTATGGAGATGCCCATCGATTGATGTTAATGCAAGGAGTAGGGATTGCCATGCAACGGATGCACTAGAGCTATAAATGCATGAAAGCTCAACAAAAGAAACTAAGTGGGTGTGCATCCAACTTGCTTGCTCACGAAGACCTAGGGCATTTGAGGAAGCCCATTGTTGGAATATACAAGCCAAGTTCTATAATGAAAATTTTCCACTAGTATATGAATGTAACAAAACACGAGACTTTCTATCATGAAGATCATGGTGCTACTTTCAAGCACAAGTATGGAAAAAAGGATAGTAGCATTGTCACTTTTTACTTTTTTTTTATTTTTTGGGCCTTCTTTTTTTGGCCTTTCTCATTTTATTTTATTTTTTTGGGACAATGCTCTATGAATGATGATCATCACACTTCTATTTATTTACAACTCAATGATTACAACGCGATACTAGAACAAAGTATGAATCTATATGAATGCCTCCGGCGGTATACCGGGATAACAATGAATCAAGAGTGACATGTATGAAAAATTATGAATGGTGGCTTTGCCACAAATACGATGTCAACTACATGATCATGCAAAGCAATATGACAATGATGAGCGTGTCATAATAAACAGAACGGTGGGAAGTTGCATGGCAATATATCTCGGAATGGCTATGGAAATGCCATAATAGGTAGGTATGGTGGCTGTTTTGAGGAAGATATAAGGAGGTTTATGTGTGAAAGAGCGTATCATATCACGGGGTTTGGATGCACCGGCGAAGTTTGCACCAACTCTCAATGTGAGAAAGGGCAATGCACGGCACCGAAGAGGCTAGCAATGATGGAAGGGTAAGAGTGCGTATAATCCATGGACTCAACATTAGTCATAAAGAACTCACATACTTATTGAAAAAATCTACAAGTCATCAAAAACCAAGCACCACGCACATGCTCCTAGGGGGATAGATTGGTAGGAAAAGACCATCGCTCGTCCCCGACCGCCACTCATAAGGAGGGCAATCAAAGAACACCTCATGTTTCAAATTTGTTACATAACGTTTACCATACGTGCATGCTACGGGACTTGCAAACTTTAACACAAGTATTTCTCAAATTCACAACTACTCAACTAGCACAACTTTAATATCACTACCTCCATCTCTCAAAACAATCATCAAGCATCAGACTTCTCTTAGTATTCAGCACACTCATAAGAAAGTTTTTTACTAGTCTTGAATACCTAGCATATTAGGATTATTTAAGCAAATTACCATGTTGTTTAAGACTCTCAAAATAATATAAGTGAAGTATGAGAGAATAATAGTTTCTATAAAACAAAACCACCACCGTGCTCTAAAAGATATAAGTGAAGCACTAGAGCAAAAACTATATAGCTCAAAAGATTTAAGTGAAGCACATAGAGTATTCTAACAATTTCCAAATCATGTGTGTCTCTCTCAAAAGGTGTGTCCAGAAAAGATGATTTTGGTAAACTAAAAAGCAAAGACTCAAATCATACAAGACGCTCCAAGCAAAACACATATCATGTGGTGAATAAAAATATAGCTCCAAGTAAAGTTATCGATAGAAGTAGACGAAAGAGGGGATGCCTTCCGGGGCATCCCCAAGCTTTGGATTTTAGGTGTCCTTAGATTTTATTGGGGTGCCATGGGAATCCCCAAGCTTAGTCTCTTTCCACTCCATGTTCCATAATCCATCAAATCTTTTACCCAAAACTTGAAAACTTCACAACACAAAACTTAACAGAAAATCTCGTGAGCTCCGTTAGCGAAAGAAAACAAAACACCACTTCTAGGTACTGTAATGAACTCATTCTTTATTTATATTGGTGTTAAACCTACTGTATTCCAACTTCTCTATGGTTTATAAACTATTTTACTAGCCATAGATTCATCAAAATAAGCAAACAACACACGAAAAACATAATCTGTCAAAAACAGAACAGTCTGTAGTAATCTGTAACTAACGCAAACTTCTGGAACTCCAAAAATTCAGCCAAAATAGGACGACCTACAAAATTTGTTTATTGATCAGCAGAAATTGGAATCAATATTTTATCACGTTCTGGTGAATTTTAACAACTATTTGTGTGAACAGAAAGTTTCTGCAATTTTCAGCAAGATCAAATAACTATCATCCAAGAAGATCCTATAGGTTTAACTTGGCACAAACACTAATTAAAACATAAAAAAATATCTAACCAGAGGCTAGATCAAAGATTTATTCCTAAACATAAGCAAAAAGCAAAAAACTAAAAATAAAATTGGGTTGCCTCCCAACAAGAGCTATTGTTTAATGCCCCTAGCTAGGCATAAAAGCAAGGATAGATCTAGGTATTGCCATCTTTGGTAGGCAATCCATAAGTGGCTCTCATGATAGATTAATATGATAATTTTATTTTATTTCTAGGAAAATGTTCCATGCCTTTCCTTAACGGAAATTGTAATCTAATATTTCCTTTCTTCATATCAATAATTGCACCGATCGTTCTAAGGAAAGGTCTACCAAGAATAATAGGACATGAAGGATTGCAATCTATATCAAGAACAATGAAATCTACGGGCACATAATTACTATTTGCAATAATAATAGCATCATTAATTCTTCCCATAGATTTCTTAATGATTGAATCCGCAAGGTGCAAGTTTAAAGAGCAATCATCAAAATCACGGAAACCTAGCAAATCGCACAAAGTCTTTGGAATCGTGGAAACACTAGCACCCAAATCACACAAAGCATAGCATTCATGATTTTTAATTTTAATTTTAATAGTAGGTTCCCACTCATCATAAAGTTTTCTAGGGATAGAAACTTCCAACTGAAGTTTTTCTTCATAAGATTGCATCAAAGCATCAACGATATGTTTAGTAAAAGCTTTATTTGGACTATAAGCGTGAGGAGAATTTAGCACGGATTGCAACAAGGAAATACAATCTATCAAAGATCAATTATCATAATTAAATTCCTTGAAATCCAAAATAGTGGGTTCATTAATATCTAAAGTTTTGATCTCTTCAATCCCACTTTCACCAATTTTTGCATCAAGATCTAAAAACTCCGAATTTTTGGAACGCCTTCTAGGTAAAGGTGGATCATATTCAGCCCCATCATTATCAAGATTCATATTGAAAAACAAAGATTTAATAGGGACAAATCAATAACTTTTAGATATTCATCTTTATTTTCATATAAACTAGAAGAACATGCTTTCACAAAGCAATCTTTCTTAGCACGCATCCTAGCGGTTCTTTCTTTGCACTCATCAATGGAAATTCTCATGGCTTTGAGAGACTCATTGATATCATGCTTATGTGGAATAGATCTAAGTTTTAAAGAATCAACATCAAGAGAAATTCTATCAACGTTCCTAGCCAATTCATCAACTTTAAGCAATTTTTCTTCAAGCAAAGCATTGAAATTCTTTTGCAAATTCATAAATTCCTTAACACTAGTCTGAAATTCAGAAGGCATATTATTAAAGTTCCCATAATAATTGTTGTAGTAATTACCATAATTATTAGAGGAATTACAAGGATAAGGCCTAGGATTCAAGTTTCCTCTATACGTGTTGTTACCAAGATTATTCCTACCAACAAAATTCACATCCATAGATTCATTATTATTCTCAATCAAAGTAGACAAAGGCATACCATTAGGATCAGAAGAAACACTCTTAGTAGCAATTAATTTCATAAGTTCATCCATCTTTCCACTCAAAACATTAATTTCTTCTACCGCATGCACTTTTTTACTAGTAGATCTTTCAGTGTGCTATTGAGAATAATTAACCATAATATTATCTAGGAGTATAGTAGCTTCTCCTAAAGTGATTTCCATAAAAGTGCCTCCCGCGGCCGAATCTAAAAGATTTCTAGAAACAAAATTCAATCCGGCATAAAATTTTTGTATGATCATCCATAAATTCAAACCATGTGTAGGACAATTACGTATCATTAATTTCATCCTCTCCCAAGCTTGTGCAACATGTTCATGATCAAGTTGCTTAAAATTCATAATATCGTTTCTAAGAGAGATGATCTTAGCGGGAGGAAAATACTTAGAGATAAAAGCATCTTTGCACTTGTTCCAAGAATCAATACTATGTTTAGGCAAAGATGAAAACCAAGCTTTAGCACGATCTCTAAGCAAAAAAGGAAATAGCTTCAGTTTAACAATATCATTATCCACATCTTTCTTATTTTGCATATCACACAAATCAACGAAGCTATTTAGATGGGTAGCGGCATCTTCACTAGGAAGGCCGGCGAATTGATCTTTCATGACAAGATTCAACAAAGCAGCATTGATTTCACAAGATTCAGTATCGGTAAGAGGAGCAATCGGAGTGCTAAGAAAATCATTATTGTTGGTATTGGTAAAGTCACACAACTTAGTATTATCTTGAGCCGTCGTGACAAGCAAGCAATCCAACACACGAGCGAGCGAAAAAGAGGCGAACAAAAAAGAGAGGGCGAATAAAACGGCAAGTGTGAAGTGGGGGGGGGGGGGGAACGAGAGGCAAATGGCAAATAATGTAATGCGGGAGATAAGGGTTTGTGATGGGTACTTGGTATGTTGACTTTTGCGTAGACTCCCCGGCAACGGCGCCAGAAATCCTTCTTGATACCTCTTGAGCACTGCGTTGGTTTTCCCTTGAAGAGGAAAGGGTGATGCAGCAAAGTAGCGTAAGTATTTCCCTCAGTTTTTGAGAACCAAGGTATCAATCCAGTAGGAGGCCACGCACGAGTCCCTCGCACCTACACAAACAAATAAATCCTCGCAACCAACGCAATAAAGGGGTTGTCAATCCCTTCACGGTCACTTATGAGAGTGAGATCTGATAGATATGATAAGATAATATTTTTGGCATTTTTATGATAAAGATGCAAAGTAAAATAAAAGGTAATAAAAATAGCTAAGTGTTGGAAGATTAATATGATAGAAAATAGACCCGGGGGCCATAGGTTTCACTAGAGGCTTCTCTCGAGAGCATAAGTATTACGGTGGGTGAACAAATTACTGTTGAGCAATTGACAGAATTGAGCATAGTTATGAGAATATCTAAGTATGATCATGTATATAGGCATCACGTCCGAGACAAGTAGACCAACTCCTGCCTGCATCTACTACTATTACTCCACACATCGACCGCTATCCAGCATGCATCTAGAGTATTAAGTTCATAAGAACAGAGTAACGCTTTAAGCAAGATGACATGATGTAGAGGGATAAACTCATGCAATATGATATAAACCCCATCTTGTTATCCTCGATGGCAACAATACAATACGTGCCTTGCTGCCCCTACTGCCCCTTGCTACCCTGTAATGTCCAAAACAGAATATAATATAGCATGGAACAATAAAAAATTGTAGATACGTTGGAGACGTATCAGTATTCATATGCAAGACATATATCTAGTGCTCTCAAATCCATAAAAGTATTCAATCCAATAAGAACGAAATCTCAAAGGGAAAACTCAATTCATCACAACACGATAGAGAGGGAGAAACACCATATGATCCAACTATATTAACAAAGCCCACGATACATCAAAATCGTGCCATCTCAAGATCACGAGAGAGAGAGAGAGAGAGAGAGAGAGAGTGAGTGAGATTAAACACATAGCTACTAGTACAAACCCTCAGCCCTGAGGGTGGACTACTCCCTCCTCATGATGGTGGCCGCTGGGATGATGAAGATGGCCACCGATGATGATTTTCCCCTCCGGCAGGGTGCCAGAACAGGGTCCAGATTGGTGTTTCGTGGATACAGAGGCCTGCGGCGGAGAAACTTCCGATCTAGGGTTAT
This sequence comes from Aegilops umbellulata, assembly GCA_032464435.1. Lineage (NCBI taxonomy): Eukaryota > Viridiplantae > Streptophyta > Magnoliopsida > Poales > Poaceae > Aegilops > Aegilops umbellulata. Next base: position 97,899,411 of record CP136060.1, read on the forward strand.
TTCTGATGGTTTCTCTATTTATAGGATTTTTCAGTGTTGGAATCATGCGAGGTGAGCACAACACACCACGCCTCGGGTTGGGATCCAGGTGCGCCCTGGTGGGTTGTGCTCTCCTCATGGCTCTTCCGGCCCTCCCACGAAGCTTTGGGGGTCTCTTTTGTTCCAAAAAAATCATCAAAAAGTTTCAGCTCATCAGGAGAACTTCCATTTCTGTACAGAAAACAACACCACTGTAGTTCTCCTGAAAACAACGTTAGTCCAGGTTAGTTCCATGCAAATCATTCCAAAACCATATAAAATTGTTGTAAACATGGCATGAATACTTCATAAATTATAGATACGTTGGAGACATGTCAGTGCATAATTTACATCCCATGACACATGACATGGAAAGTAGACATATTCTAACCATAGATGAAGAATTTCATATAACATTGACCTGTACATCTTTACTACCGACGGATGTGCATCTTTTCATTCACTATCGCTGCCACATTCATTCAGTTCTTCATGGTGTGTACATCTAAGTGAAGTACCACTTGCTCATAGATCTGATAAAGATAGGTAATCTATCATACGACGACAATACCAAGCTAGTAACTCAAGAAGCTTCTCCTATCAATACAGGTTCTTCTTCTTCATCGTCTGTATTTGACATTTTGTTTGCTTCTATAGTTTTGATCATGGCAATATGTGTTCATGTGGTACCAGTCCTCACATATTCAAGGTGAACCCAAGAGGTTTGAAATGCACATCCATTTTGTTCGTTTATCATGTGAAGTTTACTGTTTACACATTATAGTGTTTATGGCCGGTTGCCATGTCATATTGTGAGCTTCTACCATGAGCATACAGAAAGGTGCCTCCATAGGTGAATGTTCACAAAAGTATGTGCATTTGACATTTTATTTTTGCTTATGTACTATTTATGGGCAAATGTTCATGTGTTGGGATGTTCATTGCATATGTAAGGTGATCCCAATTGGTTTGCAATGCACATAAGTTTCGTTTGTGTGGGGTATCTTGAATAAAGCAAGTTCATCGTGTCAAGTGACACGTCTGGTTAGAAATAAAAGTCCAGAGTGCCAGTTTTCACATCATAATTTGATATATCCTTAAAAAAAGAAGTTGAGCATGCCATATCAAGACCACACACAACACAGGCAAGTCGAGCGTGGGCGTGGTACAAAATATATTGCTCGAACCCACCTAATTTTTTTTGCTTCAACTAAAAATACATAAAAAATTGCTTGAACAGACGCGTGATTCCCCATGCGTCTTGGAACTGCCAGGCCACGTCGAAACTGCTCTGGTCGGTTACCTTTTTGCACGAGAAATTAACGATCACATTCCTTGTACCGCATCCATTTGCATGTTTTTCCTCGGCCATTCTTCGTCCTCCATAACCCCCGCAGCCTCCCTACACCAATGGACTACAAGAAACTAACAATGGAGACCCAGAATATCATTGCCCATGGCACAACCGTGCTGGAGGTGGTGTACACCAACGAGCCTAGGACTGTGGAGTGACTCATTTCCATGTACGAGCAATGGCTCTAGGAGGAGAAGAACAAGTTCATTGGACTCGACCTCCAGTACACCCGTTCGAGCAGTTACAGATGAGAAGGGGTCGCCGTCGTGCAACTCGCAATGTGTGAGCATGTCCTCATGTACCACTAATGCATGTCCGAGTGGTGCGAGGCGTTGGATCAATTCCTGCAATGCAAATTGATAATGTTCGCTAGAGTGTACATGAGGGGCGACAAGATCATGCTTTCCCGTGCATGGATAACGATTCCAGACGAACACCATGTCGACATCCAAGAGAAATTCTATATCAAAGGTGGTGGAGAAAGGGACTCCATGGGTGACCTTGCAGGGGCCATCATTGACCCGTCGTACAAGAACATGAAGAAATAAGCACTAGTATTTGGAGTGAAAGCTGCTTTCCCCACTGCACCTCAAGTACACAGCAAAAAACGGGTACATTAGGTACGATTTTTACCGTAGGATCCTAATCATTAAGGATGGGCTACATCACCTTCTCTAACCACCATTAAGGGAACGACTCCACCCTCGTAAGAACAAAGACGAGGGATCTTTGAACGACTAGAAGCACCGGAAGGGAAACAATGGGTGGTGAATTGCAAGAACTTGGGTGTGTACATTCAACTAGTAGTATGTTCATTTAGATCGAGCGAACATATGTTCTAACTATGATTGCAATGCACTGTCACGTGTTCATGTGTAGAAAAAAAAGCAACAAACGTCAAGTCTTCATGTGCCTCCTCGTCTGCCTCTGTCACGCCCTCGATGCGGCTATATCTCCCACGTGTCGAAGCACGACTTAGAGGCATAACCGCATTGAAAGCAATGTCGCAAGTGAGGTAATCTTCACACAACCCATGTAATTCATAAGGGAAAGAGATACATAGTTGGCTTACAATCGCCACTTCACACAAAAACATGAATAAAGCATTACATCAAACAGATACAATCAGGGTCCGACTACGGAACCAAAATAAAAGAAGACTACCCCAAATGCTACACAGATCCCCGATCGTCCCAACTGGGCTCCACTACTGATCAACTGAAACGAAACAACACAAAGAGCAAGATCTTCATCGAGCTCCTCCTTGAGCTCGGGTGCGTCACCTGCACGGTTTCATCAACACCTGCAAACTGGTTTTGGAAGTATATGTGAGTCACGGGGACTCAGCAATCTCACACCCGCACGATCAAGACTATTTAAGCTTATGGGTAGGAGAAGGTAGTGAGGTGGAGCTGCAGCAAACGACTAGCATATCTGGTGTCTAACATACGCAAATGAGAGCGAGAAGAGAAGGAAAAAGCACGGTCGAACAACTATGATCAAGAAGTGATCCTAGAACAACCTACGTCAAGCATAACTCCAACACCGTGTTCACTTCCCGGACTCCGCCGAGAAGAGACCATCACGGTTACACACGCGGTTGGTGTATTTTACTTAAGATCAACTTCGGGTTTTCTACAACCGTACATTAACAAATTCCCATCTACCACATAACCGCGGGCACGGCTTTCGAAAGATCAAACCCTGCAGGGGTGTCCCAACTTAGCCCATGATAAGCTCTTGCGATCAACGAAGGATATTCCTTCTCCCGGGAAGACCCGATCAGTCTCGGAATCCCGTTTACAAGACATTTCGACAATGGTAAAACAAAACCAGCAAGACCGCCCGAAGCGCCGACAATCCCGATAGGAGCTGCACATATCTCGTTCTCAGGGCAACACCGGATGAACACTACGTACGGCAACCGACGATACCCCAAGTTGCCTAGGGGCGGCACCGCAAGTGGATCTAGTTTGGACCAACACTTAGACAAGCATTGGCCTGGGGGGCTAAATAAAGATGACCCTCAAGAGAGCGACTCCCAAGGGAAAAGTAGGTGGTGGTGAGGCAAATGGTAAAACCAAGGTTGGGCCTTGCTGGAGGAGTCTTATTCAAAGCGAACTGTCAAGGGGGTCCCATAAATCACCCAACCGCGTTAGGGACGCAAAATCCGGGAACATAATACCGATATGACGGAAACTAGGGCGACAAGAGTGGAACAAAACACCAGGCATAAGGCCGAGCCTTCCACCCTTTACCAAGTATATAGATGCATTAATTAAATAAGATATATTGTGATATCCCAACAAGTAAACATGTTCCAACAAGGAACAACATCTCCATGTTCCAACAAGGAACAAACTTCATCTTCACCTGCAACTAACAATGGTATAAGAGGGGTTGAGCAAAGAGGTAACATAGCCAAACAACGGTTTGCTAGGAAAGGATGGTTAGAGGCTTGACATGGCAATATGGGAGGCATGATAAGCAAGTGGTAGGCATCGTAGCATAGGCATAGCAAAAGAGCGAGCATTTAGCAAGCAAAGATAGAAGTGATTTCGAGGGTATGGTCATCTTGCCTGAAATCCCGCAAGGAAGAAGAACGAGTCCATGAAGAAGACAAACGGACGTAGTCGAAAAAATCCTCACAACTCCGGAACAAAACCGAAGCTAACGAGAGAAGCAACCCGGAAACAAACAAACAACATAGTAAACAACCACCACATACACATGGCATGATGCACAAACAAGTATGATGCATGTCCGATTTAATGAGGCATGGCATGACAAAGTGCAACAAACAACACTACAAATTAAGTGGAGCTCAATATGCAACGAGTTGCATATCGATGAAACACCACATGCAATTATTTAGTTAGATCTCATTATAAGCTACTCAACAATATTAAATGTTGTTAAACATGGAAACAGGCGAAACAAAAGTAAACTAAATATTTAGGCAAGTTTAAATGAGGCCGGAAATAAGAAACAACAATTCCGGAAAATCCTCATGTGCATATTTGAATTTGGTACTGTTCTGCCCTATACACAATTTTAGAGTTGTTAAACATGCAAAGTAGTGTCACCATGATAAACTAGGCATTTTTTCACCCCAATTACATATAAAGTTTATTTAAAACCGAGCTACGGTTATTTAGTTATGAAGTAAAACATTTTAGCATGGCATTGAGCAAATTTAATCAAACAGCATTTTAAACATTTCAAACATGGATGAAAGTGACATATTATGAAACTAGACAAAATTCTAAGCATTTTACATGTATAAGTTATTTACAAATGATGCACGGTTTTGGAATTATTATATGCATGATGTTGAGGGTTTTTTTGTAAAACTGTAATTCACTGGATTTTTAGGCAAATTCGCAGACAAGAAAAAAAACTATGCGGGCCAAAACTATTGGGCGGACTGGGCTGCTCACCATGGGCCAAGCCCAGTCGGTGGAGAGGAGCGTTGGCAGGGCGCGAAGTGGGGGGGCTGGAGACGCGCTGGGCCTTGGCGATGCTAGGCTGGCGTGGTCAACGCGGGCAGGACCCGGTCGAGCGAGGCGCTCGCTGCTGGAGCTCGATGCAGGGAAACAGAGGATGCAGCGGCAGTGGACTTGGCGAAGGGCGGCGCGCTGGACAGCGGCGGTGGACCAAGGCGAAGCAGGGGAGGTCCGGCAGGGGCGCGGGTCCCCAGGACAACGGATCTGGCTAGGAACGGGCTTGAGCGGCGGCTGAGACGAGCAAATCTGGGCGCATGACGGCGATGGGTTTCCCCGTCGAAAGACATGAACTATGAGAAAGAGAGACGGAGAGATGGAGGGAAACAGGGGAAGGGAGCAGGGCTCTCGGGGCACTCATCTGCTGGACACGGGCGCGACGACGCGGTGCGCGAGGTGAAGACAAGCAGGGGCGATGGAGCCCTGCAGCAGGTGAAGCAGAAGAAGGCTCGGCGGCAGCATGAACGGGAAGGAGGTCAGGCGGGGTCGCGGACTTGACAGACCCGGCCGCGGGACACCGGTTCCCGACGGCGGCGAGGTGAACTGGAGCTCGGGGAAGTATCCATGGCGTGCTCGAGAAGAAGCAGAGGAGGCGGGTGAGCTCTGCTGGCTCTCGGGAAGAACAAGAGGAGGCGCGAGAGTTTGGCTCCATAGAGGTGCTCGAAGCAGAGAATCCAGAGCGCGATTCCATTGGAGCTCGAGCAGCACTCGGGGTTGGTTGCGGCTTGCTGGGGATTTGGGCAGCGCGGAAATCACGGGAGGTGGTCGGAGGCTGCGGTTGGGGGGAGGGGGATCTGAGAAGGATGGTGGTTGGCTAGGTGGGGAAAACGAGGAGGAAGAAAATTGCGGCGGCGGCGGTGGGATGGAAGGGACAGACTGCCTAAAACCTAGGGTTCTGTCTGATTATATAGGTAGGGGATTGGGTAGGGGATAACCCGGTCCGTCCGATTATAATCGGGCGGTCGTAAATAAATAGGTTAGGTAGCCCGAATAATAAAATGGGGATGTTTTATAGACGTGAGGGGATGATCCGGATCCAATGGTAATGATAGTCCGGGTCGGGTCAGGGGGAGTTTCGGACACGGGCAAGGGGTCGATGAGACTCTGGTATAGGCAAGAGGGCAAACGAAGAACAAGGTTGGTTTCGGAACGGTCAACGGAAGCAAGGGGGGACGCGGCAATTACGAGCGGATGCAAGTTTTAAAAACAATGAAGGCAACGAGTGCCGATGCAATGCGGATGATGCCATGATGAAATGCAACAAACAAATAAAACACAAAGCAACAACGAAAAACATGGAAGGCTTCTGGCGCGCCGGTCTCGGGGCGTTACAACACTCCACCACTATGAGAGGATCTCGTCCCGAGATCTAGGATGGCACCGGAGAGAAACGGAAGAGTAAGAGGTAAAACAAAGTTGCTTCTATGACGAACGAGTGAAACCACGAACCTTGAGAGGTTGAGCAATTTAAAAGAAAGAGTACAACAGAGATGAACGAGATTGCGAACAATCTGGTAGAAAAGAGGAACAAGGAGTATTACGAGAACTTGAAGGTTGAAAGACATGGAAATAAGAGCTTCACGAACGAAAAGAATATGACCACCTCGGTATGATGAGATAGCCAAGGAACAAGAATGACCGAATTTGGACAGCACTCCGGTAGAAAAGAGAAGAAAACTTGATGAGATGAAAAGATATTGAAGAGATGATACAACACTCTGGTTAAATGGATAAGCAAGAAAAGAACACGATCCTCACAAAATGAGGTGATGGGTGAAGAGCACAACATCACAATGCCTCCGTAACGAAAGAATAGAAGTTAGATCACTGGGATAAAGGGACGGAGAGCAAATGACAACTTTTGCCACAAGTGAGCTTGGAAAGTACCCTTCCAAGAAGGTTAGAACGGAGTTGTTGGAAAACCAACAATGAAACGAATAAGCTTGTAGTGGGCTTATGGCAAACATCTCAAAATGATGAGGTGACAACCGGCCACTAATGGAAACCATTGATTTGACTGAGAGCACCAAAGAGATGAAAAACTTCTTCATCGAGATGATAGAGAGATAACTTGGAACATTGATAAGCACCACAAATAGCAACATTCCCAATGGAAGGCTTTAGGTGAAATATATCCCAAGATAACTCCAACAAAGAGATTGATGGATTTAAAATACCTCATTCTTGACAACATATGAATCACGAAACATGAATGAAAATTGTCAAGAGTGATATAACGCCATCTCAAAGATAAGGTAGAAATAATGCACTTCACAATGCAAGATGAAGAATGCTTGGACTCCACGGAATAAAACATGTACTGAGCACCATGTTTATTTTTAGAGTAATGCTTGGTTGATCTTAACTTCAAGAGAAAACTTGAAGAACAATTGAAGAATGAAAAGAATCCTTCATGAACCACTATGTGGAGCCTCCATGAAGAACTCCGGTAATAAAAGGATGATAGAAAGACACGAGAAGTTGAAAAAACACAAGGTGGAACCTTGCAATGATTTAGATGGAGCTTCGCGATGATGTAACCGAGAAAACTTGGAACTCCGAAAAAGAATGATGAGCAATTGAAACCAAGAATTTTTTTATGAACCTCCGGAATAAGGAATAGAATTTACTCGATGAAACAAGAATAAGAATTACATTATGCTTATCCCTCATCAATTAAATTGATGACAAGCAATGGATTTGGCATACTACTTATTCTCGTAGAAAGGATTAAGATAGATATAGCGCAAACTTGGGAAGGTATTGATGGAACCACCGGTGGAATTTGGAAACAACGAATGAATTAATATGATAACGAATGAAGTGAAATCTTGAACGAACCACCATAAGAATTGAAAACGAACGAAGAAAAGATAAAGAAACACCGGGAAGAATTAGAAGAAAAAAACACGAAGACACTTGAGAGAATTTAGATACAAGTGAACGCAGAGATCCCGAGCTGATTAGATAATACTTGAATGATGCACCGGTATGATTTGGAGAACGAGAGCTGAAAGCTGGAATGAATAATTCTGAGATGATGGCCTCCGGAGAATGAAAAGAATTATCACAATCGCAAACAATTATGAAAGGATGGCATGAAACTAGAACCATGAAACTTGAAGAGAATGGAGCAAGATTTAAGAGAAACTCTTCTTCGGTCTTCAAAATCCGAGAATGACGACGAGAAACACCACCATGAATTGTTGAGATACTCCGGGATGAAAATTAGAAAGGTTGAACCAAAATGAAAAGAATTTGAAAGATCTTGGAGAAAGACATATGACTGATGGAATCCATTCTTACGTCACACTTTGAAATGAATTTGGGAATCGCTCGGGGAAAATTAGAAGAGTCAGGTAAGATCCTGGGAGAAGACCTGTGGGTTAGGGCCCACTGAAAAGGAACACCATTGAACAAATGCTTGAAAAGAGAGATTGCACCGGTTGAATTAAATGGCTTGAATGATATAGCATCCTCAAAAGAAATTGAGTGAATTGAGAATGGAAACTTGAATCTTCTGAGATATCTTCAGCACTCCTGATACGAATAGAGAGAGGTGAACGATTATGGGATGCACCGGCATGGGATAGCATTTGAAACGAGGAAAGGGATATGAGCAACACCGAAAGCTTGAATTGAATCCACCGGAGAAGAAAAGAGAACGAAGAATAATAAACTTGAAGCTCCGTTAGTATCTTCATGGGAAAACACCGGATAAGAACATTGAAAGAAAAGAATGGAGAGACTTCCCATCAATAAAAAGGATACTTGAATAAGAAATCTGAGTCCTTGAAGAAAAGGGTGGGAGGGTGGGAAAACAAAGGCAACTTGGGTCAGATGAAACGAACACCGTTGAGAAAAAACTTAGAATTGATCTTGCGAATGTTGGAATGATCGGATTCACTTGAAAAAGAGCACGTCGGTTGGAAAAGAATTGGCATGACAAACTCGATGATCAAGAAGGATTGGTATTCACATAGAAGTATGAGAACGCCGTTTAGGGAAGGTATGGATCAACACTTGACATCGAAGCAACTCGAATACCACAAATAAAACAAAAACAAAGGATTTGGCTTGCAGAATAAGCCGAAACAAATACATATGATGGAGATTTACCCAATCCCATATCATGCATCTGTTGGAAAGATATTCTAGGAGCTACTTGAATTCCCACCTATAAACTCCTGAAACTTTCTGGTTATGCAATCTGGTGTTGGGGATACAGGGGACACAAAATATATCACCCAAACTAACAATACCTAGATCCAGCTGTATCCATCCTTCAACACATAACCAAGAAAACTCCGGAAATCGTGTACCTCAACCTTCTAAAAGCATCCGTTATACAAGCTATGGCAATACTCCCGAACTCCCCAGTACTGGGTGGCGTCGAGGTTATCTCACCAACAACTGCATAAAAGAGATTTTCGATGTCGGCAAAACTCAGGTATTCCAGAACTGCAACGATAAAATTGTGACGACAACACCTCGGAGCTCAACTCCCCGGGACACTGCCACAACCCCTAAATGTCAGGAGGCACCAAGAACAATGTTCTCGTCACAAAACCATCGGAACGATTCCAAGATACCCACGTGATCCTAAATTTTTTTTAGTGAAATTTGAGGAGAGGAAAGTCAAAACATCTATGTCAGGGGACCTCACCAGAGCGACGAAGGGGCTGAGGAGTAAAAAGAATCCTACTCTCCGATATATATAATCCTAAGACTCAAAACATTTTGTTCTAGACTCAACAAAGGCAGCGATTCAATCAAGCAGGGGCTCCTAAGTCGGGGATGGCTCTGATTACCAACTTGTCACGCCCTCGATGCGGCTATATCTCCCACGTGTCAAAGCACGACTTAGAGGCATAACCTCATTGAAAGCAATGTCTCAAGTGAGGTAATCTTCACACAACCCATGTAATTCATAAGGGAAAGAGATACATAGTTGGCTTACAATCGCCACTTCACACAAAAACATGAATAAAGCATTATATCAAACAGATACAATCAGGGTCCGACTATGGAACCAAAATAAAAGAAGACTACCCCAAATGCTACACAGATCCCCGATCGTCCCAACTGGGCTTGACTACTGATCAACTGAAACGAAACAACACAAAGAGCAAGATCTTCATCGAGCTCCTCCTTGAGCTCGGGTGCGTCACCTGCACGGTTTCATCAACACCTGCAAACTGGTTTTGGAAGTATATGTGAGTCACGGGGACTCAGCAATCTCACACCCGCGAGATCAAGACTATTTAAGCTTATGGGTAGGAGAAGGTAGTGAGGTGGAGCTGCAGCAAACGATTAGCATATCTGGTGTCTAACATACGCAAATGAGAGCGAGAAGAGAAGGCAAAAGCACGGTCGAACAACTATGATCAAGAAGTGATCCTAAAACAACCTATGTCAAGCATAACTCCAACACCGTGTTCACTTCCCGGACTCCGCCGAGAAGAGACCATCACGGTTACACACGCGGTTGGTGTATTTTACTTAAGAACAACTTCGGGTTTTCTACAACCGGACATTAACAAAGTCCCATCTACCACATAACCGTGGGCATGGCTTTCGAAAGATCAAACCCTGTAGGGGTGTCCCAACTTAGCCCATGATAAGCTCTCGCGATCAACGAAGGATATTCCTTCTCCCGAGAAGACCCGATCAGTCTCGGAATCCCGTTTACAAGACATTTCGACAATGGTAAAACAAAACCAGCAAGACCGCCCGATGCGCCGACAATCCCGATAGGAGCTGCACATATCTCATTCTCAAGGCAACACCGGATGAACACTACGTACGGCAACCGACGATACCCCAAGTTGCCTAGGGGCGGCACCGCAAGTGGCTCTAGTTTGGACCAACACTTAGACAAGCATTGGCCCGGGGGGCTAAATAAAGATGACCCTCGAGAGAGCGACTCCCAAGGGAAAAGTAGGTGGTGGTGAGGCAAATGGTAAAACCAAGGTTGGGCCTTGCTGGAGGAGTCTTATTCAAAGCGAACTGTCAGGGGGGTCCCATAAATCACCCAACCGCGTTAGGGACGCAAAATCCGGGAACATAATACCGATATGACGGAAACTAGGGCGACAAGAGTGGAACAAAACACCAGGCATAAGGCCGAGCCTTCCACCCTTTACCAAGTATATAGATGCATTAATTAAATAAGATATATTGTGATATCCCAACAAGTAAACATGTTCCAACAAGGAACAACATCTCCATGTTCCAACAAGGAACAAACTTCATCTTCACCTGCAACTAACAATGGTATAAGAGGGGTTGAGCAAAGAGGTAACATAGCCAAACAACGGTTTGCTAGGAAAGGATGGTTAGAGGCTTGACATGGCAATATGGGAGGCATGATAAGCAAGTGGTAGGCATCGTAGCATAGGCATAGCAACAGAGCGAGGATTTAGCAAGCAAAGATAGAAGTGATTTCGAGGGTATGGTCATCTTGCCTGAAATCCCGCAAGGAAGAAGAACGAGTCCATGAAGAAGACAAACGGACGTAGTCGAACGAATCCTCACAACTCCGGAACGAAACCGAAGCTAACGAGAGAAGCAACCCGGAAACAAACAAACAACATAGTAAACAACCACCACATACACATGGCATGATGCACAAACAAGTATGATGCATGTCCGATTTAATGAGGCATGGCATGGCAAAGTGCAACAAACAACACTACAAATTAAGTGGAGCTCAATATGCAACGAGTTGCATATCGACGAAACACCACATGCAATTATTTAGTTAGATCTCGTTATAAGCTACTCAACAATATTAAATGTTGTTAAACATGGCAACAGGCGAAACAAAAGTAAACTAAATATTTAGGCAAGTTTAAATGAGGCCGGAAATAAGAAATAACAATTCCGGAAAATCCTCATGTGCATATTTGAATTTGGTACTGTTCTGCCCTATACACAATTTTAGAGTTGTTAAACATGCAAAGTTGTGTCACCATGATAAACTAGGCATTTTTTCACCCCAATTACATATAAAGTTTATTTAAAACCGAGCTACGGTTATTTAGTTATGAAGTAAAACATTTTAGCATGGCATTGAGCAAATTTAATCAAACAGCATTTTAAACATTTCAAACATGGATGAAAGTGACATATTATGAAACTAGACAAAATTCTAAGCATTTTACATGTATAAGTTATTTACAAATGATGCACGGTTTTGGAATTATTATATGCATGATGTTGAGGGGTTTTTTGTAAAACTGTAATTCACTGGATTATTAGGCAAATTCGCAGACAAGAAAAAACACTACGCGGGCCAAAACTGTTAGGCGGACTGGGCTGCTCACCATGGGCCAAGCCCAGTCGGTGGAGAGGAGCGTTGGATGGGCGCGAAGTGGGGGGGATGGAGACGCGCTGGGCCTTGGCGATGCTAGGTTGGCGTGGTCAACGCGGGCAGGACCCGGTCGAGCGAGGCGCTCGCTGCTGGAGCTCGATGCAGGGAAACTGAGGATGCAGCGGCAGTGGACTTGGCAAAGGGCGGCGCGCTGGACAGCGGCGGTGGACCAAGGCGAAGCAGGGGAGGTCCGGCAGGGGCGCGGGTCTCCAGGACGACGGATCTGGCCAGGAACGGGCTTGAATGGCGGCTGAGACGAGCAAATCCGGGCGCATGACGGCGATGGGTTTCCCTGTCGAAAGACATGAACTATGAGAAAGAGAGACGGAGAGATGGAGGGAAACAGGGGAAGGGAGCAGGGCTCTCGGGGCACTCATCTGCTGGACACGGGCGCGACGACGCGGTGCGCGAGGTGAAGACGAGCAGGGGCGATGGAGCCCTGCAGCAGGTGAAGCAGAAGAAGGCTTGGCGGCGGCATGAACGGGAAGGAGGTCAGGCGGGGTCGCGGACTTGACAGACCCGGCCGCGGGACACCGGTTCCCGGCGGCGGCAAGGTGAACTGGAGCTCGGGGAGGTATCCATGGCGTGCTCGAGAAGAAGCAGAGGAGGCGGGTGAGCTCTGCTGGCTCTCGGGAAGAACAAGAGGAGGCGCGAGAGTTTGGCTCCATAGAGGTGCTCGAAGCAGAGAATCCAGAGCGCGATTCCATTGGAGCTCGAGCAGCACTTGGGGTTAGCTGCGGCTTGCTGGGGATTTGGGCAGCGTGGAAATCACAGGAGGTGGTCAGAGGCTGCGGTTGGGGGGAGGGGGATCTGAGAAGGATGGTGGTTGGCTAGGTGGGGAAAACGAGGAGGAAGAAAATTGCGGCGGCGGTGGTGGGATGGAAGGGACAGACTGCCTAAAACCTAGGGTTCGGTGTGATTATATAGGTAGGGGATTGGGTAGGGGATAACCCGGTCCGTCCGATTATAATTGGGCGGTCGTAAATAAATAGGTTAGGTAGCCCGAATAATAAAACGGGGATGTTTTATAGACGTTAGGGGATGATCCGGATCCAATGGTAATGATAGTCCGGGTCGGGTCAGGGGGAGTTTCGGACACGGGCAAGGGGTCGATGAGACTCCGGTATAGGCAAGAGGGCAAACGAAGAACAAGGTTGGTTTCGGAACGGTCAACGGAAGCAAGGGGGGACGCGACAATTACGAGCGGATGCAAGTTTTAAAAACAATGACGGCAACGAGTGCCGATGCAATGCGGATGATGCCATGATGAAATGCAACAAACAAATAAAACACAAAGCAACAACGAAAAACATGGAAGGCTTCTGGCGCGCCGGTCTCGGGGCGTTACAGGCTCGCATGAACTGGGCACCCTCAGATCGTGGCTACACGGCGCACGCTTGGTATGGCCGTCATTCAAACTACTTCGGCGTCCTCCTCGTCTCTCACCATGATTTAAGCGATTGCCAACTCCCCTCTACATCACCTTCTCCATTCCACTCTCAGTCTCTCTCGCATCTTTCTATCACTAGCACCATGTCTTGCGTTGGACCTTTCGGCACCCTCGATGGCGACAGGACGGCGATGCCGGGCTTACTATCCTCGGTCACTTGGGAATGCTATGTCAACCTCCACGGTTGCTACACCATCTGCATCATCTACACCAACGAGATCAGCGTCGTCAACACATGGATACAAGAGAGCGAGGCGTACATGCGAGCGTATGAACTGGTGGTTGTCGTCATAGACCTCGAGTAGTACACTCCCTCCCATGACAAGGCAACAATGATCCGTCTTTGCGACAGCTCTACTTGTCTCGTTTACCAGGTATGCTAGTTGTCAAGGGTGAGCGCATCCCTGCGGAAGTTCCTCCTCGAGGAACAGTATACATTCGTAGGTTTTTCCATGAGGCATGACAAAGAACAGTTGGGTTTAAGGGTCACAAACTACAAAGACATCCAGGCCGAATGGGCTATTCCAGAAGAGGCAAACAAGCCTTTGAATTCGCTCGGGGTAGTATTCGGATTGATCATTGATGAATTCTACGACGAGATGAAGAATTTGTTCGAATAGGAGTATCGCCAACGCTGGGCTATGGAGCTATGTGATGCACAAATCGCGTACGCGTGCATGGATGCATAAACATACTTAGCCGTATGGAGACGGATCTACCTCATCGAGCAGGGTCTGCTGGAAGCAGTAGAAAGGCAAGTAATGTGGGCCATCCATGAAAACAACAAGAAGATGGAGAGGATGCAATGCAAACTGGAGAACGCGCAGCATGGGATATATTAGTTTTGAATAAATTAGTTTTATTATGATTTATGTAATTTAACTTCTCCTGAACTTGGCCGATTTATTCTGAAGTCATGCTTTCCAATGTTCTGAACATTTGTGGTATCATCTTATTAAGTCAATTAATGTACCTGTCCTCCCTTAAAAGCAGTACCTTCGCACACTACATTGTCGAATCTTTATCTTTCCCGTTCGCCATCATGCCCTGAGCGAAACTCTAGCCGTTAAGGGGAAAAAGACGTACGCACACGGAGACAAGAAGGAGGGTCACTAGGTTGCAGAACCGACGGGGGCGGCAAGCAATCCTCGTCCCGCCGCTGGTAGCGACAACAACATCACAGTCAGTGTCGGGGGCGAAAGCCTCACGGCCAGAGGCGGCAGTGACTTGCCCGATGAATGGAAAATCACATCGAAGTTGTTTTTCGGAAGGAAAAAGCCAACACGGGTAATTCAACCTGGCACCCATGTCCCTCATGAAACGCGGTGCGTTATTTGCTCACTGAATGATCTAGTATCTGTGAATAGGATGGCGAAACCCCCCTGTGGTAAACCCTAGTATTCCGATGCCTGAGTTAAGTCCTCAATTCAGTGGAATACAGAAGATAGAGACATGTGGGCACATGTGCTCCCCAATCCGCAGAGTCTGCATAGACAGATTTGATTTTGGGCGTAGGTTTCTGGTATGCCCAAAAGAGGTTT
Organism: Aegilops umbellulata; assembly: GCA_032464435.1. Lineage (NCBI taxonomy): Eukaryota > Viridiplantae > Streptophyta > Magnoliopsida > Poales > Poaceae > Aegilops > Aegilops umbellulata. The sequence goes on from CP136060.1 coordinate 97,914,652, forward strand.
GAAATAAAATCAATTGTTTTCTATGTTACACGTTCATTGGTTACATCCACAATTTAACTCCACTTTTTTCCTGTACTATACAGATATGACACGCGTGGATATTTGAAGTGGATGGACAAAGAATGGAAGGGGAGAGCGAGGACTGTAATCCACAAGCTCGCTGAAGAAAATTTGGTGCTACAGAAATCAAATATGGAGAAGGACAAGCAAATAGCTTGCATGAAAGAAGAGAGGAAGGCGGCAAACATCTACATGAAGTACACCATTAGGAGCAGTGATAGAAGGGATTTAGCTGCACTGTCTGTCATAGTTTGAATAATATTAGTTTCAACATTAATAGGTGTACCTGAAATATAGTGCTTTATTCTTTGTCCATTGACCACCTTCGGATTAGTGCCTTCTGAATTATTGATCTTAATAGCTCCAGACCTATAAACTTCTTCAATGATATATGGCCCTTCCCATTTGGAGAGAAGTTTCCTGCAAAAAATATAAAACGAGAATTGTACAATAAAACATACTCACCCACTTTGAATTCCCGCTTTTGGATTCTCTTATCATGCCATCTTTTAACTTTTTCTTTGAATAATTTGGCATTTTCATAAGCTTGGGTTCTCCATTCATCTAGTGAGCTAATATCAAATAACCTCTTTTCACCAGCAAGTTTGAATCATAGTTGAGTTCCTTAATTGTCCAATATGCTTTATGTTCTAACTCAAGAGGTATATGACATGTTTTTCCAGAAACCATTTTATATGGAGACATACCCATAGGATTTTTATAAGCTGTTTTGTAGGCCCACAATGCATCATCTAATTTCTTAGACCAACTCTTTCAGGGCCTATTGACAGTCTTTTGCAAAATTAACTTTATTTCCCTGTTGCTTAAATCAACTTGACCACTAGATTGACGGTGATAAGGATATGCAATTCTATGGTTGACATCATATTTAGCAAGCAATTTACGGAAAGCACCATGAATGAAGTGTGAACCACCATCAGTCATTAAATATCTAGGGACACCAAACCTCAGGAAAATAATTTCTTTAAGCATTTTAATGGAAGTATTGTGATCAGCACTACTGGTTGGAATAACTTCTACCCACTTAGTGACATAATCAACATCAACCAAGATATGTGTGTACCCATTAGAGGAAGGAAAATGTCCCATATAATCAAAGCCCCAAACATCAAATGGTTCAATAACAAGTGAATAATTCATAGGCATTTCCTGATGTCTACCAATATTACCAATTTTTTGACATACATCACAAGAAAGGACAAACTTACAAGCATCTTTGAAGAGAGTAGGCCAATAAAAATGAGACTGTAATACCTTGTGTGTAGTTCTATCTCCCGCATGATGCCCTCCGTAGGCCTCGAAGTGACACTTCCATAGGATTTGTTCCTATTCATGCTCAGGTATAAATGTCTAATAATACCATCTACTCCTTCTTTATAAAGATGTGGCTCATCCCAAAAGTAATGTATTAAATCATAGAAGAATTTTTTCGTTTGTTGGTATGTGAAACTAGGTGGTATAAATTTAGCAACAATATAATTAGCATAGTCAGCATACCAAGGAGTATTCTGAGAAGCATTTATGACAACTAGTTGTTCATCAGGGAAACTATCATCAATAGGTAGTGGGTCATCAAGAATATTCTCTAACCTAGAGAAGTTATCAGCTACGGGGTTCTCAGCTCCTTTTCTATCAGTGATGTGTAAGTCAAATTCTTGTAGAAAAAGAACCCACCTAATGAGTCTAGGTTTAGCATCATTCTTTTTCATAAGGTATTTAATACCAGCATGATCGGTGTGAACAATTACTTTGGAATCGACAATGTAGGATATGAATTTATCACAAGCAAACACAACTGCTAAGAATTATTTTTCAGAAGTAGCATAATTTCTTTGGGATCTGTCTAGAGTTTTAGTAGCATGATGGATAACATTTTTGACAGATTCTATTTTCGTTGTGTTGTTCGCTTGTTTTGATGTATCTATGGATTGCACCGAGGGTATAATCCATGGTGAAGTTAAAATACAGCAGGTATAATGTAATAAAAAATATGAATGGTTTTACAAGAGTACCTAAATTAGTGATTTGCTTTATTATACTAACGGATCTCACGAAGGTTTTGTTGTGTTTTATGCGCTGAAGTTTTCAAGTTTGAGTGCGATCATGATGGATGAAGGAGTAAGGAGTGGCAAGATCCTAAGCTTGGGGATTCCCGAGGCACCCCAAGGTCATATTAAAGGACTCCCAACCATCTAAGCTTGGGGATGCCCCCGAAGGCATCCCCTCTTTCTTCTACCAACTATCGGTACTTTTACTTGGAGCTATATTTTTATTCATCACATGATATGAGTTTTCCTTGGAGCGTCATGTATTATATGAGTCTTTGTTTGCTTCTTAGTTTGTCACAATCATCTTTCCTGGATACACCCATTTGAGAGGGACACACATGTTTCATGATTTGTTACAATACTCTATGTGCTTCACTTATATCTTTTAGAGCACGATGGTGATTATATTTTTAAGAAATAGATGAACTCCATGCTTCACCTATATTATTTTGAGAGTTGACAATAGTAATGGTAATATGCGCAAGATATGAATTTGGTCCTAATGGGATGGATATTCAAGAATGACATAATAAAAACTTTCATGTAGATCACTGGATATGATAAGTTTGATTCCTTGCAATAGTTTTGTGATATGGAGATGATAATATGTGAGTTATGCTAGTAAGAAATTGTGATTTAGTAAGAATATTGGTGTTAAGGTTTCTGACTCCCTATGCATGCACGTAAAGTCAATAGTTATGCAACGAAGTTATATCCTACTTATGGTGCATTATTCAGTGTTAGTTATTCTCAATGCATGTTTATGACCATTTTCATTTTCTGGTTGGTTGCTTCTCAATATATTTGCTAGCCTCCATTTGTACTAAGCGGGAATGCTACCCGTGCATCCAATTCCTTAAACCCGAATTTGTGCCAATTGAGTCCAGTATACCTACCTATATGCGGCATTTACATGTTGTTCCAAGTATATTTGCATGTGCCAACTCTAATCATTCAAAAAAAACTATCCGTTTTGTGTGCCCATACCGCTAGTGAAGCGACAAGAGGTGGTCAATATTTTTCATGCTAGATGGGTTATTCTCATGATGAGTTTTTCTTCACATGTCATTGCATGAGAAAGTGGCAGGTAATAGGGATGTCCAATCCCAAAATGAATTAAAATGAAAAAATAAACTCCCCCTTTGAAAGTTGAAAGTTTGGAAGGCACCCATGGATACGGCTAGCCATGGATTGTGAAAGAATGGTAGAGGGGGAATAAACTTCATTTTTTGTTTGGGAACCGCCTATAATGTGTCTAGCATGGGAAATATTGGAAACTTTTGGTCGTGATGTTGACAGGAAAAGCATGCCTCTCAAAAATAATTTTATCTCTTTTTTAAACTCTGAGCTCTGGCACCTCTGCAAATCTCTACTTCCCTCTACAAAGGGCCTGTCTATAATTTTATGCATTTTTTATTTTGAGTCTCCATCTTCTCTTATAAAGCACCAACCGGAGAGCACTATTGTCATACTTGTGCATTGGGTGTAGTTAATGCTGAGTGTGTTTCATGAATGGATCAATGACCGAGCATAATGGGCTAGAGATAACTTTCTTTAGCGTTGATATTTTGAAAGACATGGTTGCTTGTTAGTATGCTTGAGTATTTAGATCTTCATGTCAAACTATAGACTATTACTTTGAATCACTCAAATCCAAATATTCATGCCACAAAAGAAAAGATTATATGATGAATATGATAGGTAGCATTCCACATAAAAAAATCTATTTTTATCATTTACCTACTCAAGGACGAGTAGGAATTGAGCTTGGGGATGCTGGTACGTCTCCAACGTATCTATAATTTTTGATTGTTCCATGCTATTATAGTATCAATCTTGGATATTCTATATGCAATTACATATCATTTTTTGGGACTAACCTATTAACTCAGTGAACAGTGCCAGTTGCTGTTTTTTCTGCCCGTTTTTGGTTTTCCAGAATATCAATACCAAACTAAGTCCAAATGCCACAAAACTTTCTGGAGATTTTTTTCTAGACAAAAGAGACCCTGGAAGCTTCGGGAGAGGGCCATAAGATGAAGGACGAGCTAGCCCACGAGGCACCATGGTGCACCCACGGGGGTGGGCGCGCCCTGGTGGCTCATGGGGGCCACGTTCACCCGTTTGACCTAATTTCGCCTCTATAAACTCTCTAAAATAAGGAAACCAACAAAAAGCCACCCGAAATACTTTTTCCACCGCTGCAAGCTTATGTTCTCTAAATATCCCATTTGGAGGCCTTTTCTGGCATTCTACCGGAGGGGGAACCAACCATGGAGGGGCTCTACATCAGCATTGTTGCCCTTCCGATGATGTGTGAGTAGTTTACCACTGGCCGACAGGTCCATAGTTAGTAGCTAAATGGCTTCTTCTCTGATCTTCAATACAATGTTCTCCTCGATGTTCTTGGAGATCTATTCGATGTAATCACTTTTTGTAGTGTATTTTGTTGGGATCCGATGAATTGTGAGTTTATGATCAGATTATCCATGAATATTATTTGAGTCTTCTCTGAACTTTTTTATGCATGAGTATTATAGCTTTGTATTTCTCTCTGATCTATTGATTTGGTTTGGACAACTAGATTGATTTTTCTTGCAATGGGAGAGCTGCTTTATGATGGGTTCGATCTTGCGGTGCTCAATCCCACTGATAGAAAGGGACATGCCACATATTTGTATCATTGCCATTAAGGATAAAAGGATGGGATTTTGATACGCCTCCAACGTATCTATAATTTTTTATTGTTCCACGTTATTATATTATCTGTTTTGGATGTTTATATGCATTAATATGCTATTTTATATTATTTTTGGGACTAACCTATTAATCTAGAGCCCAGTGTCAGTTTTTGTTTTTTCCTTGTTTTTGAGCTTCGCAGAAAAGGAATACTAAACGGAGTCCAATCGGAATAAAACGTCACGATGATTTTTTATGGACCAGAAGAGGCCGATGGAGTATAGGAGATGGACCAGAGGAGCCATGAGGCATCCACAAGGGTGGAGGGCGCGCCCCCTGCCTTATCGTCGCCTCATGGACCCCCCCTGACTTGTCCCCGATGCCAAAAATTCCTATAAGTCCAGAAAGCCCCAGAAAGAAACCTAGATTGGGAGTTCCGCCGCCGCAAGCCTCTATAGCCATGAAAAACCAATCGAGAGCCCGTTCCGGCACCCTACCGGAGGGGGAATCCATCAAAGGTGGTCATCTTCATCATCCTGATGATCTCCATGACGAGGAGGGAGTAGTTCACCCTCGAGGCTGAGGGTATGTACCAGTAGCTATGTGTTTGATCTCTCTCTCTCTCTTATGCAGATGTGTGGGCTGGCCAAGGCGGGCGCGAGGCGCGGCCCTGAGCGGCGTGCGCGGGCAGTGTCCGAGGCCACCGAGGTGAGGGGAGGGCGTAACAATAAGGCGGGGCACGGCCGGGCACGAACGAGGCAAGGTCGGTGCGGCTGTGGCGGCGCGACGGGCGCGGTGACCGCTGTGGTCAACAGAGGTGGAAAACGGGGAGAAGGAAGGGCTGCGTTCTCATGAGCGGTGGTAGAAGTTCGCGTTGGCAAGGCTCGTAGGAGCCGAGTCGAGGGGGGTCAAGGACGGCCGACGAGGCAGCGAGGCTCGTTGCCCCGATCCAGATCCAGACTAGGGGAGGGGAGAGAGGTGTGGGGGAAGTGGTGGTGGTTGCCGGCTAGGGTTCGGGGGTGTGGGGGATAAGGGGGTGGCTAGGCCAGCCAAGTGTTGGCCTGGTGGGCCGAATGCTACTTCTTGAGCTTGCGTTCGTTTTTCCCTTGAAGAGGAAAGGGTGATGCAAGAAAGAAGAGATAAGTATTTCCCTTAGTTTGAGTACCAAGGTATCAATCCCGTAGGAAAACACACACAAATCACCGAATACCTGCACAAACAATCAAACAACTTTCACCGAACGCGATAAAGGGGTTGTCAATCCCTCCACGGTTACTTGCAAAAGTGAGATCTGATAGAGACAGATAAACGGTAAAGTAAATATTTTTGGTATTTTTGGTTTATAGATCGGAAAGTAAAAGATTGCAGAAATAGTAGATCGGAAACTAATATTGTAGATCAGAAACTTATATGATGGAAAATAGACCCGGGGGCCATCGGTTTCACTAGAAGCTTCTCTCAAGATAGCAAATAATATGGTGGGTGAACAAATTACTGCCGAGCAATTGATAGAAAAGCGCAAAGTTATGACTATATCTAAGGCAATGATCATGAATATAGGCATCACGTCCGTGTCAAGTAGACCAAAACGATTCTACATCTACTACTATTACTCCACACATCGACCACTATCCAGCATGCATCTAGAGTATTAAGTTCATAAAGAACGGAGTAACGCATTAAGTAAGATGACATGATGTAGAGTAATTAGCTCAAGCAATATGGTGAAAACCCCATATTTTTATCCTCGGTGGCAACAGTACAATACGTGCCTTGCTTCCTGTACTGTCACTGGGAAAGGACACCACAAGATAGAACCCAAAGCTAAGCAATTCTCTCGTTGCAAGAAAAACCAATCTAGTTGGCCAGACCAAACCGATAGTTCGAAGAGAATTACAAAGATATCAAATCATGGATAAAACAATTCAGAGAAGATTCAAATAATATTCATAGATAAGCTGATCATAAATCCACAATTCATCGGATCTCAGCAAACACACCACAAAAAAGTATTACATCGAATAGATCTCCAAGAAAATCCAGGAGAATATGGTATTGAGAATCAAAGAGAGAGAAGAAGCCATCTAGCTACTAGCTATGGAGCCGTAGATTTGTGGTAAACTACTCACGCTTCATCGGAAATGCAATAGAGTTGATGTAGAAGCTCCCCGTGATCGAATCCCCCTTCGGCAGGATGCCGAAAAAGGCCCCTAGATGGGATCTCACGGGTACAGAAGGTTGCGGTGGTGTAAAAGTGTTTTCGTGGATCCCTCTGGTGGTTTGGGGATATTTGGGAATATATAGGTGAAAGAATTCGATCAGGAGGGTCACGGGGGCCCACAAGGGTGGGGGCGCGCCCTCCGTCCTTATGGCTGCCTCGTGGCTCCTCCGACTTCATCTCCAAGTCTCCTAGGTGTCATTTGGGCCAAGAAAAATCATCGCGAAGGTTTTATTCCGTTTGGACTCCATTTGGTATTCCTTCTCTGCGAAGCTCAAAAACAAGGAAAAAACAGAAACTGCCACTGGGCTCTAGGTTAATAGGTTAGTCCCAAAAATAATATAAAATAGAATATTAATGCATATAAAACATCCAAAACATATAATATAATAGCATGGAACAATAAAAAATTATAGATACGTTGGAGACGTATCAAGCATACCCAGGCTTAATTCCTGCTTGTCCTCGAGTAGCTAGGTAAATGATAAAAACAGAATTTTTGATGTAGAATGCTACCCAACATATTTATCTGTGTAATTTTCTTTATTGTGGCATGCATGTTTAGATCCATAAGATTCAAAACAAAAGTTTAATATTGCCATAAAAACAATAATACTTCAAACATACTAACAAGGCAATTATGTCTTCTCAAAATAACATGGCCAAAGAAAGCTTATCCCTACAAAATCATATAGGCTAGCTATGATCCATCTTCATCACACTATTTAAATCATGCACAACCCCAATGACAAGCCAAGCAATTGTTTGATACTTTTGATGTTCTCAAAAATTTTCAACTTTCACGCAATACATGAGCGTGAGCCATGGATATGGCACTATAGGTGGAATAGAATATGGTGGTTGTGCAGAAGACAAAAAGAGGGAGATAGTCTCACATCAACTAAGAATATCAACGGGATATGGAGATGCCCATTAATAGATATCAATATGAGCGAGTAGGGATTTCCATGCGACAGATGCACTAGAGCTATAAGTTTATGAAAGCTCAAATGAAAACTAAGTGGGTGTGCCTCCAACTCGCTTGCTCACGAAGACCTAGGGCAATTTGTGGAAGCCAATCATTGGAATATACAAGCCAAGTTCTACAATGAAAAATTCCCACTAGTATATGAAAGTGACAACATAGGAGACTCTTTATCATGAAGATCATGGTGCTAATTTTAAGCAGAAGTGTGGTAAAAGGATAGTAACATTGTCCCTTCTCTCTTTTCTCTCTTTTTTTTGTTTGGGCCTTCTCTCTTTTTTTTTGCCTCTTTTTTTCGTCCGGAGTCTCACCCAACTTGTGGGGGAATCATAGTCTCCATCATCCTTTCCTCACATGGGACAATGCTCTAATAGTGAAGATCATCACACTTTTATTTACTTACAACTCAAGAATTACAAATCGATACTTAGAACAAAATATGACTCTATATGAATGCCTCCGGCAGTGTACCGGGATGTGCAACGAATCAAGAGTGACATGTATGAAGAATTATGAATGGTGGCTTTGCCACAAATACGATATCAACTACATGATCATGCAAAGCAATATGACAATGATGGAACGTGCCATAATAAACGGAACGGTGGAAAGTTGCATGGAATATATCTTGGAATGGCTATGGAAATGCCATAATAGGTAGGTATGGTGTCTATTTTGAGGAAGATATATAGTGGGTGTTTGGTACCAGCGAAAGTTGCGCAGCACTAGAGAGGCTAGCAATGGTGGAAGGGTGAGGGTGCCTATAATCCATGGACTCAAGATTAGTCATAAACAACTCACATACTTATTGCAAAAATCTATTAGTTATCAAAAAGAAGTACTACACGCATGCTCCTAGGGGGATAGATTGGTAGGAAAAGACCATCGCTCGTCCCCGACCGCCACTCATAAGGAAGACAATCAATAAATAAATCATGCTCCGATTTCATCACATAACGGATCACCATACGTGCATGCTACGGGAATCATAAACTTTAACACAAGTATTTCTCAAATTCACAATTACTCACTATCATAACTCTAATATTACCATCTTTATATCTCAAAACAATCATAAGGAATCAAACTTCTCATAGTATTCAATGCACTTTATATGAAAGTTTTTATTATATCCCTCTTGGATGTCTATCATATTAGGACTAAAATTCATAACCAAAGAAAATTACCATGATGTTTAAAGACTCTCGAAATAATATAAGTGAAGCATGAGAGTTCATCAATTTTTATAAAATAAAGCCGTTGTCGTGCTCTAAAAAGATATAAGTGAAGCACTAGAGAAAAATTGCCTAGCTCAAAAGATATAAGTGAAGCACATAGAGTATTCTAATAAATCCCAATTCATGCGTGTCCCTCTCAAAAGGTGTGTACAGAAAGGATGATTTTGGAAAACTAAATAGGAAAGACTCAAATCATACAAGACGCTCCAAGAAAAACACATATCATGTGGTGAATAAAAATATAGCCTCAAGTAAAGTTACTGATAGATGAAGATGAAAGAGGGGATGCCTTCCGAGGCATCCCCAAGCTTAGGCTCTTGGTTGTCCTTGAATATTACCTTGGGGTGCCTTGGGAATCCCCAAGCTTAGGCTCATGCCGCTGATTATTCCATAGTCCATCAAATTTTTACCCAAAACTTGAACTTCACAACGCAAAACTCAACAAAGAATCTTATGAGATCCGTTAGTATAAGAAAGCAAATCACCACTTTATGGTACTATTGTGAACTCATTATTTATTTATATTGGTGTAATATCTACTGTATTCCAACTTCTCCATGGTTCATACCCCCGATACTACCCATAGATTCATCAAAATAAGCAAACAACTCAAAAAAAACAGAATCTGTCAAAAACAGAATAATTTGTACTAATCAGAGAACTTCGTATACTTCTGTAACTCCAAAAATTCTGAAAACTTAGGACAACCTTGGCAATATGTGTACCAATAAGGTGCAAAAAGAATCATATCAAAAGCATGCTTTTGTGAATTATGAAAATTATTTTCCTGGGCGCAAAATTTTATGTTTCTCAGCAAGATCAAAACAACTATCACTGTAAGCCATCCTAAAGGTCTTACTTGGCAGAAACAATGACTAAAACACAAAAACACATCTAATCAGAGGCTAGATGAATTATTTGTTCAAAAACATCAAGGAAAATATTGGGTTGTCTCCCAACAAGCGCTTTTCTTTAAAGTCTTTTAGCTAGGCATTGATAATTTTAATGATGCTCACATGAAAGACAAGAATTGAAGCACAAATAGAGCATCATAAAACATGCGACAAACACATCTGAGTCTAACATACTTCCTATGCATAGGAATTTTATAAGCAAACAAATTATCAATGCAAAAAAAACTAGCATATGCAAGGAATAGGAATAAAACATAGACAATATCAACATGAAGAGAGGTAATTTAGTAACATGAAAATTTCTACAACCATATTTTCCCCTCTCATAATAATTACATGTAAGAACATAAGCAAATTCAACAATGTAACTATCACAAAAAATATTCTCAACACGATCCACATGCATGCGAAGTTGGCACTCTTTCAAAATAGTGGGATTAACATTAACTAAAGTCATGACCTCTCCAAACCCACTTTTATAAAAAAATCATTAGATTGAACATTCTCTAAATATGTGGGATCTAAAGTTGACACTCTTCCAAACCCACTTTCAATATTATTGCAAACATTATTATCGATCTCATATTCATCATGGGGCTTAAATAAATTTTCGACATCATAAGAAGAATCACCCCAATCATGATCATTGCAACAAGTAGTAGACATAGCAAAATTAGCATCCCCAAGCTTGGGGTTTTGCATATTATTAGCACAATTGACATTAATAGAATTTATAATAACATCATTTCAATCATGCTTTTGATTCAAGGGACTATCGTGAATCACTTCATAAATTTCATCACAATTTTTAGATTCACGAATTTCAAGCAAAACTCCACAAATATAATCTAGTGCACTCAACTCACTAGCAATTGGTTCATCATAATTGGTCCTTTAAAAAGATTAGCAAGTGGATGAGGATCCATAAACTTTTTGGTTTCTGATTTTTAATAAATACACAACTATACCAAGCAAACGAGCAAACAAACCAAGTAAGACATCAAGGCAAATGAAAACACGAACGGAAGAAGGGCGAATAAAAAGACAAATCTTTTTGAAAATCATTTTAGAAGAGGGGGAGAGGAAAATGAGAGGAGAATGGCGGATAATGTAATGCAAGAGATGGGAATTTACAATGGGTACTTGGTATGTCTTGACTTGGCGTAGATCTCCCCGGCAATGGCGCCAGAAATTCTTCCTGCTACTTCTTGAGCTTGCGTTGGTTTTTCCCTTGAAGATGAAAGGGTGATGCAGCAAAGTAGAGATAAGTATTTCCCTCAGTTTGAGAACCAAGGTATCAATCCAGTAGGAGACAACGGACAAATCACCGAATACCTTCACAAACAATCAAACAACTTTCACCCAACGTGATAAAGGGGTTGTCAATCCCTACACGGTTACTTGCACTACTGTAGGAGACTGCTAACGCGACACTACGATTATATACCCTTTGCCGAAATTGTGTGCGATGCAATAATCGCGAACGGTGGTGTAAAAAAACCGTCAAGAAAGGTGCAAAACATTTGCGCTGATGGATACATCAAACACGGTTAAGATTTTAGTTGCATGTGCGATGCAGGGCATGCGGTTAATCCATTCAAACTGTCTGCGATGAGGCAAAACAACAGAAACGGACAGCCATAACAATGTGTGTGCGATGCAGGACACGCGGTTAATCCATTTGAACTATTTGCGATAAGGTAGAACAATAGTAACGGGCAGCCATATCAATGTGTGTGTGATATACGGCATACCGTTAACTTGGACGAACTGTTTTCGATTAGGGAACACAACAGAAACGGTTCAACTTAACAAGATGTGTGTGATATGCGGCATATAGTTCACATGGATGAACTATTTGCGATGAGCCAAAAGAACACAAACGAGTCATGTAAACAAGATGTGTGTGATACATGGCAAACAGCCGACTCGGATGAACTGTTTGCGATGAGAAATTACAACACAGACGGTCAATACAGTTACTTCATGTGTGATTATGTGTGTACAAAAAACTTTGAAAAATGCAAACTAGTTGCTTGCGGTGGCTAGGAGTATCGCACACGATGCGTCTGCGAGTACTCGTGTGCGATGATTAGTATGTTACACATACGTTTCCTTATGTGAACATGTGTGTGAATTTGCAATATGGACAGTTAATATGCAAATGCCTTCTGGACATCGGGCACACGCTTAAACTCAATGAAATGTGTACGATACTAATACTTTCCATGAAAAATTATGAACTTGGGTAACAGTATTTGAGTAACATATATATAGTGGTTACACTATTCGACAAAAGGAGGATCTTCGTAACATGGTTTTGACTACCATATGGTCCATATCTACATACTTAACATAGTAGCAACTATCACATTTTAAGAGGCTAAGGGCCAACAACCATATGGTCCATATCTACATACTTAACATATCTACATACTTAACATATATAGTAACAACTAGCACATTTTAAGAGGTTGAGGGCCAACAACTACAACTATCCACTGGAAGCAGCTTGATCACGGCGACTCGGCATCTCGTCAATGAAAAGGAAGAGCCCTCCTGTGCCCTGGTAGGGCAGGAGTAGAATAGTGTCTCCAATTTTCCAATATGGATGCATTGCCACGAGAAGCGAGAACTTGTTAACTTGAATGGTTCCATTTTTGCGGCAAATGCAGTACCTTGCAATCACGTTGGCGTTATTAGCAGGCACAAGTGTAATTCGACCACGCCAGGAAATCGATCCAGGAACTGCTACAGGGGGCAATTTCTGTTGACATGTAGAATAAAAAACAATCGTAACATATCGTTGAAGATATATATAGTTTATGAGCATCAACATTAAAATAAGACTTTTTACCAGCGCTTTGTGCACACAATTGGTCTTGTTCACTGTGTGAACCATAGGTCTAATTAATCCCATCCAAAGTCCAGCGTTCATATGTTGTGCTATCTCCGTCAGATTATCAACAAAGTTTATGACATGCTTCAAGTCCTTCTAGTGAAATTTGGTACGCTTAGTAACATACAGATCGTTCACTATGCATCCAACATATCCTGCTTAAAAGGTGGAACGGTATTATTTATTCAGAACATGGCAGAAGAATATATAGTGCGCATAAATTGGTAAACAAAATTTGTTACTGCCTAGGAACGGAGTCAGAATATGATATCACAATTGGTTGCTTAAATAGTGATCAATTGGTTGCTTAAATAGTAATATGACAACATGGAGGAAGTTGAAAGGACACTAACCTCGATCAGACTTTGATCAACTGATGACATTGGGGAAGTAAACATCCATGTTAATTAGACCAGGTTGTGGTGCACGCACTAGAATTTTATTGCCAGCTTTCAGTTCATAACACTTAGACATTTTTCTCCAAAGGTCCGCATTAAAATAGGAATGACCATTTTTATCAAGTTTTATGTTGACCGTCATTGTAAATCCATGTTGCGTTGTCAATATGACATCCTGGGAGTCATCAGCAAAGTAAAGCCCAAGATTTCCTTCTACTCCTGTTCTTGCAAAGAAAGGGATGTAATGCTTGAAATGAAAATTAAGATCATAAATTAGATATATTGAAATAACTGAGCAAGATGCAAATATGGGAGTAACTGATAGAACATATCCATATATAGATGCAAGCAAAGTACAAAAATATAGAATTAAAAATAGATAATGTAACAAAGATTTGATGCAAACATATAGATAATGTAGCAATAGATGGTATATGTTCACATATTTAGGCCATGCCGACCGTGGTAGGTTGATATTGAACATACCGAGCGCTCCCTGAAGTCATCTGGAATGGTGAGATAGAACTTCGTTTCCGACTGGCCACGACTACAGTTGCCTGATTTGTGCTCGCACTGTGCACACATGAATGAACACACATAAATCAGCTAGAACAAAAATGATTCCATGATGATTTCCGCCGGTTGATTAACAGCGATGGACGGACTGCGATAAGAGATGGGTGAGTATTTTGCTAATCAAGTTGATTACCTTCTCCATGAGAAAAATCCCCGGCCCAATCCCGCAGAAAACCCCAGTCAACCAGAGTCTAGAATGTCGGTGCAGATAGGGGGTGGAAAGCGGTGGAGGCGAAATTCGGTGCCGTTTGGAGCGCGACCTACGCCGGCCGCCAACAGCCGTCGAGCTTAGGGTGCAGAGTTGCGGAGGAGTCCACGAAGAGTGAGTGGGGACGAAGTGGGCGAGGGTTTTCTTTTCCTTTTGCATGTGTGAGTGAACACACACGGTTCGCAGAGGCGATGGAGATGAATCGTGTGCGATAGTAAATCACCGAGATTGAATGGGAATCCAAACTTCCTTTGTCCTTCATCCATGAGTTTATTTCTACGATGAACATAAACCCTGCTAATCACCGTTTTCAAATTTGACACTTTTCCGGGTTCATTTACAATATTTAGGGGATTATGTGCATTTTGTAGGCATTAATGCACGTAATTCAAATTCAAACAATTGGTGCATGAAAGGGTGCACAAGAATGGTCTGGAAAAACCATAATCATGGTATTTAGTAATTTCTCAAGCCTTTTACAAGGAATGGGCAGAGATTTCAATGGAATGTGTGGCAATAGTCAACCACAAACGCGTCATTTACTGGGTTATCAACTATAGAACAATGAAATATGTGCTTGAAAAACATGACGGCTGGCGTGGTGCCATGGTATGGCCACACTGTGCTCTAGTTAAAAGCTGAGAAGGTTTGATTTATGTCGTCATGCACGCCCTTCATAAATCAAACCATCACCGAGGAAGTTCAATGCTTTCGAGAGGGAAATCACCAAGATTGAAGGGGAATCCAAATTTCCGTCCTAGTTTGTCATTCAGTTTTTTTCCAATGATCAACATACCGCCTCAAATGAAACGTGTTCAAATTTGACATTTTTTCGAACTCATTTACCATATTAGGGGATTGTGTGCATTTTCTAGGCATTAATTATGCACATAATTCAAATTCAAACAATCGGTGCATGAAAAGGTGCACAAGAACGTTCTGGAAAACCATGCTCGTGCTATACAAAAAATGAAACACATGGTTGGAAAACATGACGCATGGTGTGGTGCCATGGTATGGCCTCGCCATGCCCTGGTAAAAATTGGAGAATATTTTCCTTATGTCGTGATGCGCGCCTTTCATAAAATGAACCATCATCCGAGGAAGTTTCATGGTTTTGAGGGGAAAATCACCAAGATTGAAGGGGGATCCAAATTTCATTTGTTCTTTGTCCACGAGTTTTTTCTATGATGAGCATACAACCTGCAAATCACCATGTTCAAATTTGGCACTTTTCCCGGTTCATTTGCCATATTTAGGGGATTACGTGCATTTCCTAGGCATTAATGCGCATAATTCAAATTCAAACAATCGATGCATGAAAGGGTCCACAAGAAAGGCCTAGAAAACCATGCTCGTGCCATTTAGTAAATTCTCATGCCTTTTACAAGGAATGGACAGATATTTCGATGAAAAGTGTGGCAATAGTCAACCACAAATGTCTGTTTGTTGGGTTTTCAACTATAGAAAAAATTAAATAAATGCTTAAAAACATGACGCCTGGCATGGTGCCATGGTATGACCTCACCATGCCCTGGTAAAAATTTGAGAAGGTTTGGCTTATGTCGTCATGCACGCCCTTCATAAATCGAACCATCACCGAGGAAGTTCCATGCTTTCGAGAGGGAAAATCCCCAAGATTGAAGGGGAATCCTAATTTACATCCTAGTTTGTCATTTAGTTTTTTTTCCAATGATCAACATACCGCCTCAAATGCAACGTGTTAAAATTTGATATTTTCCCGGGCTCATTTACCATATTTAGGGGATTATGTGCATTTTCTAGGCATTAATGGACATAATTCAAATTCGAAAAATCGGTGCATGAAAAGGTGCACAAGAACGGTCTGGAAAACCATGCTCGTGTTATTTAGCACATACTCATGCCTTTTACAAGGAATGGGCAGATATTTCAAGGAAATGGGTGGCAATAGTCAACCATAAACGCGTCGTTTCCTCGGTTAACAACTATACAAAAAATGAAACACATGGTTGGGAAACATGACGCCTGGCGTGGTGCCATGGTATGGCCTCACCATGCCCTGGTAAAAATTGGAGAATGTTTTCCTTATGTCGTGATGTGCGCCTTTTATAAATCGAACAATCACCGACGAAGTTTCATGGTTTCAAGGGGGAAATCACAAAGATTGAAGGGGGGGTCCAAATTTCCTTTGTCCACGAGTTTTTTTCTATGATGAGCATACAACCTGCAAATCACCGTGTTCAAATTTGGCACTTTTGCGGGTTCATTTGCCATATTTAGGGGATTATGTGCATTTCCTAGGCATTAATGCGCATAATTCAAGTTCAAGCAATCGATGCATGAAAGGGTCCACAAGAACGGCCTAAAAAACCATGTCGTGCCATTTAGTAAATTCTCATGCCTTCTACAAGGAATGGACAGATATTTCGATGAAATGTGTGGCAAAAGTCATCCACAAATGTCTGTTTGTTGGGTTTTGAACTACAGAAAGAATGAAATAAATGCTTAAAAACATGACGCCTGGCATGGTGCCATGGTATGACCTCACCATGCCTTGGTAAAAATTTGAGAAGGTTTGGCTTATGTTGTCATGCATGCCCTTCATAAATCGAACCATCACCGAGGAAGTTCCATGCTTTCGAAAGGGAAATCCTCAAGATTGAAGGGGAATCCAAATTTTCTTCATTCTTTGCCCTGGAGTTTTTTTCTACGACAAACATACACCCTGCAAATCACCGTGTTCAAATTTGGCATTTTTCCGGGCTCATTTACCATATTTAGGGGATTATGTGCATTTTCTAGGCATTTAGCACATATAAATCCAATCCAGCTACAGGTGCACGGGTGTGATGTGCGGGTCGTGGATTGTTGTTCGATCGCGGTGCATCCAACGGTGCACATGCGCGATCCGCGTGGCTGGGGTTCCGGGCAATCATAACGCAACACACAATAGGCTCAGCGCACACTGTTTCCAGAAGCGACGGAGATGAACCATGTGCGATAATGAACAAGCAAAATTTTAAGGGAAGCCAAATTTCTATTGTCGTTTGTGGTTTAGCTCTTGAATACCACCGCACTGTACGGCTGGCCGGCCCCTCCGTCCTAGAGCTCTCTCCAGGCGTCGTCCATGGCACCGCGGCACACAGTAACTGGTAAGGAAGCGATGGCATCCCGCCGCGCCGCGTTCCTTGCCGCCCGCGACCGCACACATGGTAAGGAAGCGATGGCATCTCGCCGCGCCGAGTTCATCGCCGTCGGCGGCCAGACAGTTACATGGGCGGACTTTGAGGCTGCCATGGTTGAATGGGTGGTGGATCTAGAGGTAGCCAAAGCCGCACAAAAGGAGCGGAAAAGGCAGAAAGCAGTCAAGAAAAGAGAGTCCCGCCGCCGCAAGAAAAAAGAAGCCGCACGCCATGGTGAGGAGAGCTTGGCGGAGATCGAAGCACGGTGGGCTGCCGCCTACAAGGCCGGGAAGGAGAACACCGGCGTCTGGCTAGCATGCCCTGATGGCAGCATGTGAGAAGTAGTTTAAGTTTGTAGTATTAGAGCAAATTACCAGTAGTACTTTAAGTTTGCAGTATTAACGTACAATGTCGGTAAGAGCATCCTTTGAGGGCTTTGACCGTTGGTTAGCATGTGTTTGTGTGTGTTTTTTTTGCGTTAATCATTAGAAGATCACAAAACACATGGTTTCTATGTCGTACCCGTCTGCGTTTTTTGCGTTAATGACCCATAAGTCAGTTACCTGTGTGAGATTTTCTAATAAAACAGGTGTACCATTGATTGAAAAAAATCAAGTACACGTGTACATTTTTTTGGATACGGGATCTGCCAACTTTCTTTTTTCTCGCACACGAGTATTTTACGCGCTTCGTATGCATTGTGTGTTTCCCCCGCCCAAGTTTCAAATTTCGCACCGAAATTTTCATTAGGTGCGCGATTTCAGAATTTATTCCTTCAACCACATCCCCTTCCCCTCAGTATCCCCCCTCCCTCGCGCCTCCCCCTACCGGCATCTCAAATCGCCACCGCCGCAAGCACAACTTCAACCACATCTATGTTTTGCTCGGATCCAGTCAGGTAACCTATCGATATATATCACGTCCCCGGCCTATCGGGGAAACTGATCCGCGAGCACCTATGGGGACCGAGCCCCTTTCGGTTCGGCGGGGGGCGGAGGTCACATGAAGAGCAGATCGAGGCAAGGCACACGAGCACTTTACCCAGCTTCGGAGCTCTCCGGAGAGATAATACTCCTACTGCTGCTTTGTGGTTTGTATTGAGTTCTTGCTCGAGAGCGCTGAGCGCTACAGTACGCACCAGTAGCTAACGAGACCGAGCGTGAGCGTTCTATTCTTCTTCCCCCCCCCCTACATTGCGCATGGGCCTCCTTTTATATGCTCAAGGGGTCACCGACAGGTGGCAACGTAGGCAAGGGCAAAAATGGAAAAGGTGCTGCGGTTGGTACAGCTACCTGTACAGCGTATCATACCTAACCCTGATGGCAGGGGACAAAGGCATTAAATGCCTATCTACGTCACCCAAACAGTGCAGAAAAGGGACCGTCAGGGACGCCACCGCTCGCCACGATGGCGATCTTGTCAGCGCCGCTTGCCACAGTGTACCCCTGGCTGCACAGCCTCCCGCCACGTACGCCTGGAAGGGTCCCAGAGCGACACGTTGGTGGATGCGCTGTAGCGTGGGTACAGAGTGGTTGCTCGCCGCGGCAAGCGCCTTGCCGCGGCCGTTGTCTTGTCGCGTCCGGAAGCTTGTCGCTCACCGGACCCTGCCGGGACGCGTGGCGTGGCGCGGCAAGTTCCTTGAGATGCCCTGGTTGGCCTTCCCGGCAAGCTCCTCTTGCCGGGGTCTTGTGCCTTGAGTGGCCTTCCCGGCAAGCTCCTCTTGCCGGGGACTTGTCTCCTTGGCTTAAATACTTTGCTCTTGAATGGCTCCAAAGAAACCACGGAGGATATTGGCGGTCACCTGGCAAGCCTTGCCGCGGGACGCTGTGACTGCCCGTGCACAAGTTCGGGATACTAGGGTACCCCTACTCTAGTACACCGACAGGAGCCCCCGGGCCTGGGCCATACACGGTGCCGAGCACTGTTGGGCCAAGCCCAAACAGGGCACGGGCACGCGCGGCCTGGATCACGTTGTATCTTACTCCGTATCCACCGCGCCCTCCCCGAACGGCACGCGTCAATTTTGGCGTCGTGGGAGAGATCGTGGGTGGCTTCTTTATTCGCAAAAACGGAACGTCCGCCCCCTCCCCCCTTATAAGCAGGGGAAACAGGGGCAGTTCGCCCATCCGCCCGTTGCTATTCCTTCCTCGAGAATCTCCGCCACTCCCCTTCTTCCCAAAGCCGAAGGAGAGCAGCGCCCCGCCCCCATCGCCACCAGCACCACCGACGCCGTCGTCCTCCCTCACCACTCCCGCCATGGCTCCAAAAGCCGAGAAGGTGAAGTCGGCCGAGGCTCAGCGGCTCGGGGCGCTGCGAAAGGAGCGGGCAATCTTCCCTCCTAAGCTTGTCGCGGAAGAGCTGAAGGAGTACTACTACCTCTTATGGTCGACGGGGACGCGAGCGCATCCGCGCATGAAGGTACTCCCAGCCGCTGCTTGGGATAAGGCTCCCACTGGGTACCCTTTCTTCGCCTTGTTCTTCTACTGCGGGCTCTGCCCGCCCTTTTCTGAATTTTTCTTTGACGCCTTGACACCTACGGGCTCCGCCTCCTTGACTTCACCCCCAATGCTGTCCTGACCATGGCAGTTTTTGCACATCTCTGCGAAAACTTTGTCGGAATCCATCCAAACGTAGCCCTTCTCCGTCACTTCTTTTCGCCTCGAGTTGAGAAAGGAGAGCCTTTATCCGGCGGAATCACCTGGATCTCAAAAGCCGGCAAGAAGGATGCTTATCTGGATGGAGAGTTCCGCAGCAAGTGGGAGGAGTGGAGGGCGGACTGGTGCCTGATTGTCAAGGAGAACCCGCAGTCATTTACCGCCCTGCGCCAAACTCTAGTAGTGCGCGGCAGTGATTGGAGTAGCTTGGCCCCGGAAGACGACAGACTGAAGATTGCCGTCGCCCGGATCATACGCCTCAGGCTTGCCGGGCTTACTGTAGGAGCGGTTGGCGCAGATTTCCTTCGCCGCCGCATCACCCCCCTGCAGGAGAGGAGGAGACCCGCCTGGGAGTTCCAGAATGCGGCGGATATCATGAGGCTGCGGCCGGGCCTCAACTTCAACTTCACTGTCCTGGAGCTCAACGCGATGCTCCAGGAGCTGTTCAAGTACGACCCACAGCATCCCGAAGTGTTCAGGTTGCCGTGGGGCGTCGTTCCGCTGTGCAACAACTCCTCGCTCGACCGCATCCGTGCAATGATGCCGCTGTGTGACTCGCATGGAATTGACCCAGCCTGGATAGAGCCTGCAGATGATGTCGTGCGGGCGTTCTTCTATGGCTTGGTAGAAGTGCCGGTCGATGCCGATGAGCAGAGGGGCCTCACCCGGGACACCACCGACGAGGAGCTCAAGCGCATCGCCACCAGGCTGGAAGAGGCGGCGGCAGCCGCAGCTGCGGGCGAGTTTGGGTTCACCGTGGAGGAGGCAGAGGCAGCAGAGGCGGCAAGCCTTGCCGAGCGAGAGGATCTTGCCGGCAAGGAAGAGCCTGCCGGGCATGACGCCGGGCCGAGCGGGCCCGCCGAGGATACGAGCGGCTCGTTGCAGATCGGCTCCTCTTCCTCTTCGTGTTCGGGCAGCTTGCCGCAAGCAGAGCCCCCGGCTCCACAAGCAGAGCCCCCGGCCCCACCAAGAAGGCGTCTTCGCAAGGCCGGGGATGTAGCGGAGCGGAGGACGAGTCAACCCCCGCCGTGCCGCACGACACGCTCCACTGCGGCAAGTTCTGTTGCCACGGAAGCACCTCACGCTGCAGCGGCAACTGGAGCGGGGTCCTCCCGGTCCGCCGCTCCAGCTCCTGCCAAGCGGCCAAGGGATCCTACTCCTCCGCCTCCCCGCGTCGGAGGTGGGCCAGGCTTTGACTTCTCCGCGCTCAGCTCCAACGAGGAAGAAGAAGAGTAAGATTCTTGTTGTACTTGTATGTCTTGTCTTGTATCTCATTTGCTTTACTCTGAACCTATTCCTTTTTAGGACTCTGGCCCAGAGAGCGTCAAAGAGATCCAAGGTCCCGGTGATTGTCATCGAGGACGATCCCACCGTGCCAGCAGGGGGTGCGCCCGAGACAAACTTGCCGGACCCGGCAGCTACTCTTCAGAGCAGGCCCCAGCGCAGCCCCCAGCGTAAGTATATGGTTTGCTTCCCGCTGTTAGGCGCGCATGGATACTCTTTGTTTGCTGATATCTGACTGTTGGTTTGTGTAGGAGCAGAGCAGCCCCACCAGGAGCACCCGGAGACCACCCCTGACTTGCCATCTGCTTCAACTACACCGCCAAGGGAGCGTTCTCCGGCAAGGGAGGATCCTCCGACAAGGAAGAGCTCTCCGGCAAGGGGGAGCTCTCCGGCAAGGGAGGAGTCTCCGGCAAGGGACAGCACCAGTGGTCCTCCGGAGGTGGAGACCACAACTGCCGAGCCTGGTGCAGGTAAACCTCTTGCTTCGAAACTTCCCTTGGGTTCTTCTTCTTTTTATCTTCTTTTTTGATATTTGCTTGACTTTTCTTCCTTTTCCGGCCGTCAGATCCATCTACTGCGGAGCCGATGGAGACCGAGGTTGCTGTTGATGATGCCGCCGCCACCGAAGAAGCGACCGGCGCTGATGATCCCGCCGGCGAAGAGGCCGCCAAGGCTGCCGCCACAGCAGCTGATGAGGGGTCTGGCGATCGCACTGACGACCCTGAGGCCGCAGGAGCGACGGGCGCTACACCGACCGCCGATCCTCCCGCCGCTGCCGCAGCGTCAGGCTCCGAAGAGCCCCAGCCAGGTGAATACTTGAAGGCCGGCGATGGTGTCTTCATCAAGCTTCCCTGGGAGTCAAGCTCCAGGGCACCGGTCGAAGGAGAAATCTTGGATGGAGAGGTGCTCGCCTCCGCTGGGCTGACGTTGGTTGATGCGCCGAGCAGCAGCAACGGCGAGTCTGAGGAGGAGCGGCTGCTCTGGAGGCTGGTGTCGCTCTACCGCGCTCGACAAGACAAACTGGAGTATCGCGAGGCGCTTGTCGCGATGGCGGGGGTGGACATGGAGAAGCGCGCGGAGGAGCTCCGAGGTCTCAACCAGGCAGCTCTCCGGTCGCTGGCGGCGGAGCGTGTGCAGCTCGATGAGGCACAGAAGGCCTTCATCCTTGAGAAGGTAGAAGTTGCAGAGCAACAGCGGCTTGCCGCCGAGGAGCTATCTGCGCGGGAGGGCGAGTTGGCGCAGCTGAAGGGTAGCCTGGACAGCCACGAAGAGGAGCTTGCTGCGCGCGAGCAAACACTCAGCGGAGCTCTCAAGGAAGCAAAGGATGCTGCCGCAGCTGCCGAGGCCGCCAAGAAGGAGCTGGAGACGAAGGTGGCGCAGCTGGAGAGTGATCTCAAGGCGAGCGGTGAAGAGCTTGCCGCGCTCAAGCATGAGCGCGAGAAGGACGCCTACACCTTTGGCGAGCTGCAGGGTCGTCTCGCCGAGAAGATCAAGGAGCTTAGCGCCGCCAAGGATTCCAACGCCGATCTTGAGCTAAAGCTGGCTGCTTTGACCAAGACGCTAGACGGTGCCAGGGAGCAGGAGGCGGCCCTGAAGAAGGAGATCAAGGCCGACAAGGAGCTGCTGGAGAGCATTGCCGCCACCCAGAACGATTTTAGAGAAACTGTGGAGCAGTGGACGGAGGGTCTTGTGAATGCTGCCGCAGACATCGACAAGGAGCTGGTGCAGCTGGGGATGGAGGATCTCGGGTATCCCTCCGATGAGACCCTTCCATCCAGCGCCAGGCTCACTCTGTTCTTCAAAGGCGTGGCGACGGCCCTCCAGCGACTCCGGGAGAGGATCCCAAAGCAGCTGGCCGACGAGTCGCGCAAGATCTGCGCGGGAGCTCTTCAGAAGGTGTTGGTGAAGGTGGCCTACCGCAACCCGGGCCTCAACCTCACCAACGTCCTCAGATCCCTGCCGGCGGAAGCTGATCTGGAGGCGCTCAAGGACCTTGTCGCACCCATTGTGGACAAGGTGAGCGGGATCAAGAGGGTTGAGGGCGATCACGTGGACTAGGCCGCCCGTTTTCTTCTTTTCTTGTCGCTGCTGATCATGTTATGTAAACAGTCTATTAGAGCCGCGACAAGCTATTTTGTAATATAACTCTATTTTGGGTAGTGATTGCAATGTCATTTCCTTTACTTGATTCCTTCCTTTGTATGTTTTTGCCCTACGCTTTTAGGGAACTTGCCGGCGCAGGCACCCTCGCCGCGAGCGCTGAGTGCGGGACATCAACAGCCTGCTGGCAGTGCCGTTGCCGACAAGAAACCTCGTCGTAACTAGCCGCAGCTCGCTTAAGTTGTTGAGCGAACTCGAAACAAAGTAAGGGCGCGACTCTAGTCGCAGCACACTTAAACTGTTGAGCGAACTCAAAACAAAGTAAGGGCGCAACTAGCCACGAGCCGGTTCCTTCGCGCATAGGTTTTCCATACAAAGCATGGTCGTTCAAGGAAGATAACTTAAAAAAATTTAAAACATCTGATTGCTCAAACTTTGGCAACTTAGCTTTTCTGTCGTTTGCTTCCCGGCAAGGCGAAACTTTCTTGAACGACGCCTGGTCCATACCATTATCTTCCCCTTCCCCCCCCCCCCCCCCCCGGCAAACTTGTGGGCGAAGGGACCTTCATTTCCTTGAGAAAAAGGAAGTAGAGAAAATAATGATATGGAGCCTTATGGCTCGTTATTGCTTACCGGGGGTGTTCGCTGCACAAAGTGTCAGATAACTCATGCAAAAAATAAAAAGCATGAAATTGACAAGATGTGCGGAGCACATGAGCTTTATTTATGCACAGGGTCTGCGCCTAGCTTTGTACAAAGGATTACATGCAACAGCGGCAAGACTTGTACAAAAGATGGTTGCCGGAGCAGGGTCCGGCAACCGCGCCTTACGGGTAAAACTTACGAAGATGCTCAATGTTCCAGGAGTTGCTCACCCGAATGCCATCTTCGGTCTCAAGGCGGACAGCGCCAGGCCTAGTGACTCGTTTCACCCAGTAAGGGCCTTCCCACTTCGGCGTCAACTTGTTGGAATTCTTGGCGGACTGAACGCGCCGAAGAACAAGGTCGCCTTCCTCGAGACTTCTGGCGTTAAATTTGCGGCTATGGTAGCGGCGCAAAGCTTGCTGGTAGCGAGCAGCTCGTACAGCAGCCTGAAGACGGTCCTCCTCAAGGAGCAGCGCGTCATCTTCCCGCAGCTGCTCTTGCTCAAGCTCATCATAAGCGAGCACTCGAGGCGACCCGTATACGAGTTCCGTGGGGAGAACTGCCTCTGCTCCATAGACTAGAGTGAAAGGTGTCTGGCCAGTGGCTCGATTTGGCGTCGTCCTGATCGACCAAAGAACCACCGGCAGCTCCTCAATCCAGTTTCTTCCGCACCTGTGCAGCCTGTCGAAAGTCCTGGTCTTGAGTCCACGCAGCACTTCAGCATTTGCCCTCTCCGCTTTACCGTTACTCCTGGGGTGAGCAACGGAAGCGAAGCAGACCTTGGCGCCAAGATCTTGGACGTACTGCATGAAGGTGCGGCTCATGAATTGCGTACCGTTGTCGGTGATGATCCTGTTAGGGATCCCGAAGCAGCAAACAATCGACCTGAAGAACTTGACTGCTGACTGTGTTGTCACCTTCCTCACTGCTTCCACTTCCGGCCACTTTGTGAACTTGTCGATTGCGACGTACAAGTACTCAAAGCCCCCGACTGCTCGGGGGAAGGGGCCGAGGATGTCGAGCCCCCAGACCGAAAATGGCCAGGATAAAGGGATCGTCTGGAGAGCTTGAGCTGGCTGGTGTATCTGCTTGGAATGAAACTGGCACGCTTCACACTTGGTTACTTGCGCAGTCGCATCCTGGAGGGCTGTCGGCCAAAAGAAACCTTGCCGGAAAGCTTTGCCGGCAAGCGCTCTTGCGCCAATGTGGTGACCACATATGCCTCAATGTATCTCTGCCAATAGCTTCTGTCCATCTTCCCGGTGAATACACTTCAATTTCACACCGTTGAGTCTTCTTCTATACAGTGCGTTGTCGACAACCTGGTACATACTTGACTGCCGGGCTACTCTTTCCGCTTCTTCTTGCTCTTCGGGAAGTTCTCCTATCTGAAGGAAATGGACGATCTGTTGTGCCCATGCTGGAGCTTGTGGCTCGACAACAAGGACTAAAGGCACATCTGCTGCTGTGGGAACATCCGCTTCTACGGCGAGAAACTGCGGCTCAGCCGGAGCTTGACGTTCCCTGGCAAGCTTGCCGGAGCAAAACTTGTCGGGAGCATCTGCTTCAACGAAACAAACCCTGGGGTTTGCCGGAGCAGACTGCTCCCCAGCACTCTTGGTGTCGATCTTGGGGACCTTCTTAGCGGCGGCTTTGGGAAGCTCTGCCGGAAAATAGTCACCAGAAATCAACTTCCTCTTCTTGCTATGTCCAGTTGATGGCGTCACAGACGGTTGAGTCATCTTGAGCACAAAGATCTCTGGTTCCATAGGTAACTTAAGTGTTGCGCACTTTGACAGGCCATCGGCAATGTCGTTCTGAGCTCTTGGAACATGTTCCATGAACTTGGCGAGTGCCGGGCGGCCAAGAATCCCATTGTAAGGCAATGGAAAATCGGCAACGTCAAAAGTGACCCTCTCAGTTCTGAAATTCAACTCGCTGCCAAATGTCACCGGCAACGTGATCTTCCCTTTCGGCTTGCTCCTTCCCGCGTTGATTCCTTGGAATGTGCCAGTTTCTTCGAGCTCGCTGTCAGGGACCTGGAGTTTCCTGAGCACAGCGGAGGAGATCAGGTTCAAGCCGGCCCCGCCGTCAACTAGCATCTTAGTGACCTTGAGGTTGCGGATAGTTGGTGAGACCAACATCGGCAAACACCCGACCGCAGTTGTGCGATCAGGGTGGTCCTCAATATCGAAGACGATAGGCGTGCTGGACCATTTCAGAAGCTTGCGTGACTCGATGGGTGGTTCTGCCGCGTTGACTTCCCACACCCACTGCTTGAGTTGGCGGTGTGAAGTATGCAGAGAAGCACCGCCGTCAACGCACAAGACCTCTGTGGCTTTCTGGAACTCCTGCTCACTGGTTTCATCATCATCCATGTCTTCGTCGTCGTCGTCATCTTCATCCTTGTCGCGGCCGCGGGGAGGTCTGTCTCCTTGCCGCTGCTTGGCCTTGCCGCGGCGTCCTCCCCGGCCGGTGCGCTTCGTACCGGATCCTCCAGCACCTCCTTGGGCTTTCTCCTTGTCGCGTCGCTCATACTCGGCCTTTTGCAGCTCGACAAGCTGCTCGACCTTCTTGCAGCTCTAGAGGTCATGGCCCTTGGTGCGGTGGATCTTGCAGTACTGTTTGTTGGTGCCGTCCTGCTTGTCGGCGGCCGCCACAGCCTGGCAGTTGGCGCATGCGGCAGCCTCCTTGCCGGAGCTACCATCTTTGGCTTTCTTGGCGCCACCGTCGTTGCCGGACTGCTCAACAACTAGCACGTCTTTGCCTTTCCTCTTCCTGTTGTTCCGCCGCCGGTTTTTATTTGCCGGGGCAGCATCCTCGCTGTCAGATCCTCCTGCTCCTGCATCCTCTCCGGGGAGTTTCCTCCCTTCCTCAGCACGTGCACACTTGTCGGCCAGGGCATACAGCTCGCTGACGTCTCTGATCTTGCACATCGCCATCTCCTCCCGCATCCTGCGGTTACGCACGTTCTGGTGGAACGCGCTGATGACCGCGGCAGGGTGGACATCCGGGATGTTGCGTTGCACTTGGCTGAATCTCTAGATGTACTTGCGCAAGGGCTCTCCTTCCTTCTGGGCAAGCAGGTGAAGGTCACTCTCCTGGCCATGAGGTTTGTGGCCGCCCGTAAAGGCGCCGACAAACTGATGGCGTAGGTCTGCCCAGGAAGATATGGAGTTTTCCGGCAAGTGCATGAGCCAGGACCTGACGTTGGGTTTGAGCACCAGCGGGAAGTAGTTGGCAAGGATCTTGTCGTCTCGCCCCCCGGCAGCCTGCACCGCGATGGTGTAGATGCTAAGGAACTCCGACGGATGCAACCTGCCGTCGTACTTCTCCGGTACGTCTGGCTTGAAATTCTTCGTGCTGGGCCACTGGACTTGCCGCAGCTCACGAGTAAACGCAAGGCAACCTACCGCGTACGACAGGTCGCCTGGTTCCCCTGGCGCACGCATGTCGATAGTGGGCCCAGCGCGCTGGTCTGACTGACGCCGCGCTTCTCTTCGGCGCTCGATGCGAGTACGAGCGTCTTCTTGCTGTCGTTCGTGAAGAACTTGGCGCTGATCGCGACGAGCTCGTGGATCTGATGAAGCGGTGGAGTCGCTGTCGCGGTGGACCTGGCGAGTCGGCGATCTTGGCCTTCGGGGCGGAGAGTGCACGGTGGTTGCACCCCCACCGGTCTTGTCGCCATCGGGTCGCGCCTGGCTGACTTGCCGCGGCTGCGACGTAGTCCGCTGCCGTGGAGTGTCGTCGTTGGCGAAGCCGATGAGACTCTGAATGGTGGCCCTCCAGTCGTCGATCTTGTCTGGCGTTGGAGGGAAGTCTAGGAGCAGTTGAGCTCGCGCCAAAGCTTCCGCTGGAGTGGCGGGTAGTGGTGGCGAACGGTGCGAGGAGTGGGATATGCTCGGACTTCTAACTGCGTTAGAAGGAGCAATATCCCGTCCAGGCGACCGTGCCTCGCTCGCTCCAGCACGTTGGCGTGCATGCTGGCCTGGAGCATCCCGAGATCCGCCAGCTCGATCTGGGTCCAGCGAGCGTATGGTACCGTGAGTACCACGACGCTGCCGGTCCCGCGCCTCCTGAGATGGGCGCGGTGCATCTACGGACGCTCGGTCGTCGTGGGAGCCGGCTACACCGCCGATGGGCAGCGCAGCCTTGTCCTTGGACCTGGCGGCACCATGGGCTCCCTCGTCGACGCCCGTTCTTCCGCCGGCGTCTTCCCCACCAGCCGTTTGCTCCGGCAGTGGTGGGTTTGTCGCGGACGGAGCAGCCGCCTCTGAAGCCTTCTTCTTCGGCGGCATGTTGATGAAGATGATGAAGATCTAGCTCGTGTGAACGCCGGATCAGGTTCACACAACCTCGATGCCTCCTACCTGGCGCGCCAAAGATGTCGGGGAAGCTGATCCGCGAGCACCTATGGGGACCGAGCCCCTTTCGGTTCGGCGGGGGGCGGAGGTCGCACGAAGAGCAGATCGAGGCGAGGCACACGAGCAGTTTACCCAGCTTCAGAGCTCTCCGGAGAGATAATACTCCTACTGTTGCTTTGTGGTTTGTATTGAGTTCTTGCTCGGGAGCGCTGAGCGCTACAGTACGCACCAGCAGCTAACGAGACCGAGTGTGAGCGTTCTATTCTTCTTCCCCCCCCCCCCTACGTTGCGCATGGGCCTCCTTTTATATGCTCAAGGGGTCACCGACAGGTGGCAACGTAGGCAAGGGCAAAAATGGAAAAGGTGCTGCGGTTGGTACAGCTACCTGTACAGTGTATCATACCTAACCCTGACGGCAAGGGACAAAGGCATTAAATGCCTATCTACGTCGCCCAAACAGTGCAGAAAAGGGACCGTCAGGGACGCCACCGCTCGCCACGATGGCGATCTTGTCAGTGCCGCTTGCCACAGTGTACCCCTGGCTGCACAGCCTCCCGCCACGTACGCCTGGAAGGGTCCCAGAGCGACACGTTGGTGGATGCGCTGTAGCATGGGTACAGAGTGGTTGCTCGCAGCGTCAAGCGCCTTGCCGCGGCCGTTGTCTTGTCGCGTCCGGAAGCTTGTCGCTCACCGGACCCTGCCGGGACGCGTGGCGCGTCGCGGCAAGTTCCTTGAGATGCCCTGGTTGGCCTTCCCGGCAAGCTCCTCTTGCCGGGGTCTTGTGCCTTGAGTGGCCTTCCCGGCAAGCTCCTCTTGCCGGGGACTTGTCTCATTGGCTTAAATACTTTGTTCTTGAATGGCTCCAAAGAAACCACGGAGGATATTGGCGGTCACCTGGCAAGCCTTGCCGCGGGACGCTGCGACTGCCCGTGCACAAGTTCGGGATACTAGGGTACCCCTACTCTAGTACACCGACACGGCCTGATTGCTTAAATGGCGCGTGTGAAACATCCTCATGCCTCCAATCCCCCCCCCCCCGCCAGGAGCTGATGGCGGTCCATGGCACGATGGTCGTTGTGCGTGTTCACCCAAAGGAACACCTCGCCTCTGCCGCCGCCGACGACATGGTGCAAGCTCTGGCGCAGATGAAGTCCCCCAGCGACTACCCCCCAGGACTTAACAGGTAAGATCTGACCAGCTAAATCTTACCAATACCACTTGCAACGACTATGATTTGTATGGTTGATGTATTAAGCATGTTCGTGCCTTGTTTATTTCAGTACTACACACTGTGTGATGTTCAAATATTACTGTGTCCAGCTCAATTTCACCAATACCAGCAACAAACTTACAATACATGACTCAGGATATCACTAGAGATGCTGCCCATTTGCTATGTTTAGTGGATGCTAACCCTGTTGCACTTAACATGCCTGTCCATGTACTTACGCAGGGTCATAACGGCCGATGCTTTTGTTTGCCGTCGAGGTGAGCTGCATCCCATGTCTTACAGTATTTCACATAATTTGTGCAATTGCAGTTTAACTTCTACCCATTTACTGGTTGCCTGTAGGTACACATGTCAGTGGCACTGATCCACGCTTCAACCCGGAGGAACAGCTCGCCTCCGCCGTCGCTGACTTTGGGCGAGCTCTAGCCAAGATGAAGTGCCCCAACAACTACCTCTCAGGACTTACCAAGTATGTACTCACCAGTTCAATCTTACCAAATACCAGTTGCAATTAATGGCTATGTTCTGTACGGTCGATGTATTAAGCATGTTCTAGTAAACATGCCTAACACGTTTTTGATACTTTCCCTACCTTTTTATAGACATCCGGGCCATTCTCTGCTCAGGCAGCACCTGCCTTGTGATGTTTAACTATGCCAATTGCATTTTTATCAGTACGGGTTTCAATGTCTATTAAGCTTGTTGCAATTAGCAGTTGAATCTATCTTTTAAACAGTTGCATTTCAATGGCTACAAACTTACAAAAAATGACTTAGGATGTTGTTAAGCCTGTTGCAATTAATAGTTGTATCCATTTTTAATCTGTCCATTTGCTACCATGCTACTCTACGCAATGAAGATATACTAGAGATGCTGCCCCATTTTCTTTTTTTGGTGGATGCTAATCCTGTTGTACTTAACATGCTTGTCCATGTACTTACGCAGGATCATAACGGCCGATGCTGTTGTTTGCCGTCAAGGTTAGCTGAATCCCATGTCTTACAGTATTTCACATCATTTATGCAATTGCAGTTTAACTTCTACCATTTACTGGTTGCATGTAGGTACACATGTCAGTGGCACTGATCCACGCTTCGACCAGGAGAAACAGCTCGCCTCCGCCGCCGCTGACTTTGGGCGGGCTCTGGCCAAGATGAAGTGCCCCAGCAACTACCTCTCAGGACTTACCAAGTATGTACCCACCAGTTCAATCTTACCAATACCAGTTGCAATTAATGGCTATGTTTTGTACTGTTGATGTATTAAGCCTGTTGCAATTAACAGTTGTATCCATTTTTAAAGAGTTGTACTTCAATGGCTACAAACTTACAAAACATGAATTAGGATGTTGTTAAGCCTGTTGCAATTAACAGTTGTATCCATTTTTAATCCGCCCCTTTGCTACCATGCTACTCTTTCGAAATGAAGATATCACTACAGATGCTGACGTTTTATTACCATTTGCTATTTTTGGTGGATGCTAACCATGTTGTAGTTAACATTGGCTTTCCATGTACTTACACAGGGCTACAATGGGTGATGTTGTTGTTTTCCATCGAGGTTAGCTGCATCCCATGTCTTATACACCATCTATTCCTAAATATAAGTATTTTTGGAGATTCCAATATGGACTACATAAGGAGCAAAATGAGTGAATCTAGATTCTAATCTAAACTATATCTATAATTCTATATACATCCGTATGTAGTTCATATTTAAATCTCAAAAAAATTGTACTTAGGAACATAGGTAGTTGTATTTTACATCATTTGTGCAATCTCAGTTTAGCTTCTAACATTTACTGGTTGCTTGTAGGTACAAATATGAGGGGTACTGATCCACGCTTCGATCCCTTTTGTGTATGGGGCAATGAGATATTCATGAACAAGCGTCAAGTGAGGAAACTAAGAAAGATTGTTAGGCGAAAGAAACGGGTGATTGGAATTAAGCTCTTTATTTACACTTTGTCGAAGACAACAGTGAACTTTAGGATGGTAAGTAATGTGTTGCCTTTTCCCCCTATCCACAACAAGTTACTCTATTAGACCTCAGTATCTGATCTTTTTCTCTTTTCAGTGGTTTCTGAAGCTATTTACTGATGATTACCTTGAAAACTACATGATCAGAGTGGAGGAAATTAAGGTTAAAGTATATAATTCATGCTACCATGATAATGCTCTAGAAGTCTTTCTGAAGGCGGTGAAGGATGGGCGGGCGATCGTCACAAGGGGTTGGACAAAAGTGGTTCATGCCTATGGCATGCAGGAAGGCACATTATGGGCATTCCGCTTCTTCAACACCGTCGGCAGCCAAAATGATTTACACTTGTCTCTTCACCTTTACCGCCTTTAAATATTGCGGTTCATCATAGTTAATTGTTGCCTAATCCTGTAATTACTGAACATATTGTATTGGTAATTTTATTTATGGATTCGTTGTTGAACCATTGTGCTGAGAATTTGAATTGCACGTTTCGTATTTCAATATTTCCAATTAGAATAATAAATTACAGGCAAAAATAAAAATAGAACAAACGGTCATGGACCTTTGCAAACGGTTCTAGCAGTAAAAGCGCTTGCGATGGATAGCCCAATGCCTCACAGTTTTCTACATCAAATCGTGTGTCATGTAGTTAATGAAGGCAAACAGTTAACCAAGGCAGAGCGTGTGTGATAGTTACACCTTTCACACACGAGCATATACATAAAACCATGTGGGATGTGAAGGAAATATGCCCTAGAGGCAATGATAAAGTTATTATTTATTTCCTTATATCATGATAAATGTTTATTATTCATGCTAGAATTGTATTAACCGGAAACATAATACATGTGTGAATACATAGACAAACAGAGTGTCACTAGTATGCCTCTACTTGACTAGCTCATTAATCGAATATGGTTATGTTTCCTAACCATGAACAAAAGAGTTGTTATTTTATTAATGGGATCACATCATTAGGAGAATGATGTGATTGACATGACCCATTTGTTGGGGAACGTAGTAATTTCAAAAAAATTCTTACGCACACGCAAGATCATGGTGATGCATAGCAACGAGAGGGGAGAGTGTTGTCTACGTACCCTCGTAGACCGAAAGCGGAAGCGTTATATCAACGCGGTTGATGTAGTCGTACGTCTTCACGATCCGACCGATCAAAGCACCGTTACTCCGGCACCTCCGAGTTCTTGGCACACGTTCAGCTCGATGACGATCCCCGGGCTCCGATCCAGCAAAGCGTCGGGGAGGAGTTCCGTCAGCACAACGGCGTGGTGACGATCTTGATGTTCTACCGTCGCAGGGCTTCGCCTAAGCACCGTAACGATATGACCGAGGTGGAATATGGTGGAGGGAGGCACCGCACACGGCTAAGGAACGATCACGAAGATCAACTTGTGTGTCCATGGGGTGCCCCCTGCCTCAGTATATAAAGGATGGAGGAGGAGGAGGCCGGCCAAGGCTATTGGTGCGGCCAGGATGGGAGTCCTACTAGGACTCCAAGTCCTAGTAGGAGTCCATCAAGAGGGGAGGAAGGGAGAAGGAAGTGGAGGAGTAGGAAAGGTGGCCGGCCCCCTTTTCCCTAGTCCAATTCGGACTAGAGGGGAGGGGGGCGCAGCAGCCTTTTTCCTCTTCCCAGTAAAGCCCATCAAGGCCCATTACTTCTCCCGTAATCCCGTAACTCCCCGATTCTCCCGAAAATACCCGAATCACTCAGAACCTTTCTGATGTCCGAATATAGTCGTCCAATATATCGATCTTTACGTATCGACCATTTCGAGACTCCTCGTCATGTCCCCGATCTCATCCGGGACTCCGAACTCCTTAGGTACATCAAAACTCATAAGCTCATAATATAACTGTCATCGAAACCTTAAGCGTGCGGACCCTATGGTTCGAGAACAATGTAGACATGACCGAGACACGTCTCCGGTCAATAACCAATAGAGGGACCTGGATGCCCATATTGGCTCCTACATATTCTATGAAGATCTTTATCGGTCAGACCGCATAACAACATACGTTGTTCCCTTTGTCCATCGGTATGTTACTTGCCCGAGATTCGATCGTCGGTATCCAATACCTAGTTCAATCTCGTTACCGGCAAGTCTCTTTACTCGTTCCGTAATACATCATCCCGCAACTAACTCATTAGTTGCAATGCTTGCAAGGCTTAAGTGATGTGCATTACCGAGAGGGCCCAGAGATACCTCTCCCACAATTGGAGTGACAAATCCTAATCTTGAAATACGCCAACCCAACATCTACCTTTGGTGACACCTGTAGTACTCCTTTATAATCACTCAGTTACGTTGTGACGTTTGGTAGCACCCAAAGTGTTCCTCCGGCAAACGGGAGTTGCATAATCTCATAGTCAAAGGAACATATATAAGTCATGGATAAAAGCAACAGCAACATACTAAACGATCGGGTGCTATGCTAATGGAATGGGTCATGTCAATCAGATCATTCAACTAATGATGTGACCTTGTTAATCAAATGACAACTCCTTTGTCCATGGTTAGGAAACTTAACCATCTTTGATTAACAAGCTAGTCAAGTAGAGGCATACTAGTGACACTCTGTTTGTCTATGTATCCACACATCTATTATGTTTCCAGTTAATACAATTCTAGCATGAATAATAAACATTTATCATGACATGTAAGGAAATAAATAATAACTTTATTATTGCCTCTAGGGCATATTTCCTTCACCATTCCATTAGCTTAGCACCCGATCGTTTAGTATGTTGCTATTGCTTTCTTCATGACTTATGCATGTTCCTATGACTATGAGATTATGCAACCCCAGTTTGCCGGAGGAACACTTTGTGTGCTACCAAACGTCACAACGTAACTGGGTGATTATAAAGGAGCTCTACAGGTGTCTCCGAAGGTACATGTTGGGTTGGCGTATTTCGAGATTAGGATTTGTCACTCCGATTGTCGGAGAGGTATCTCTGGGCCCTCTCGGTAATGCACATAAACTAAGCCTTGCAAGCAATGCAACTAATGAGTTAGTTGTGAGATGATGTATTACGGAACGAGTAAAGAGACTTGCCGGTAACGAGATTGAACTAGGTATTAAGATACCGACGATCGAATCTCGGGCAAGTAACATACCGATGACAAAGGGAACAACGTATGTTGTTATGCGGTCTGACCGATAGAGATCTTCGTAGAATATGTGGGAGCCAATATGAGCATTCAGGTTCCGCTATTGGTTATTGACCGGAGACGTGTCTCGGTCATGTCTACATTGTTCTCAAACCCGTAGGGTCCGCACGCTTAAGGTTTCGATGACAGTTATATTATGAGTTTATGAGTTTTGATGTACCGAAGGAGTTCGGAGTCCCGGATGAGATCGGGGACATGACGAGGAGTCTCGAAATGGTCGAGACGTAAAGATTGATATATTGGACGACTATATTCAGACATCGGAAAGGTTCCGATTGATTCGGGTATTTTTGGGGGTACCAGGGAGTTACGGGAATACGAGGAAGAAGTAATGGGCCTCATGGGCCAAGTGGTGGAAGAGAGGAGGCAGGGCGCGCGGCCCCCCTAGCCCAAACCTAATTGGACTAGGGGGTCGGCCCCCCTTTCCTCCTTTTCCTCCCTCTCCTTCCTTCTCCTTCCCTTCCTTCCCCTCTCCTACTTGGACTAGGAAAGAGGGGGGAATCCTACTTGGAGTAGGATTGCCCCCCTTGGGCGCGCCTCCTCCCCTTGGCCGCCTCTCTCCCCTTGCTCCTTTATATACGGGGGCAGGGGGCACCCCAAAGACATAACAATTGATCCTTGAGATCTCTTATCCGTGTGCGGTGCCCCCCTCCACCATAATCCTCGATAATACTGTAGCGGTGCTTAGTCGAAGCCCTGCGATGATAGAACATCAAGATCGTCACCACGCCGTCGTGCTGACGGAACTCTTCCCCGACACTTTGCTGGATCGGAGTCTGGGGATCGTCATCGAGCTGAACGTGTGCTAAAACTCGGAGGCGTCGTAGTTTCGGTGCTTGATCGGTCGGGCCGTGAAGACGTACGACTACATCAACCGCGTTGTTATAACGCTTCCGCTTTCGGTCTATGAGGGTACGTGGACAACACTCTCCCCTCTCGTTGCTATGCATCACCATGATCTTGCATGTGCCTAGGATTTTTTTTTGAAATTACTACGTTCCCCAACAGGATGTACATCCGAACGGAAACGTTTTCCCTGGATTGACTGTGTGGGATGTACATAAGAACGGAAACGTATTCCTTGGATTGGCTGTGTGTGATATACATACGAACGGAAATGTTTTTCTGGGATTCACCGTGTGGGATGTACATACCTGCGGAAATGATTTTCTCGGATTACCGTGTGGGATGTACATACCTACGGAAATGATTTTCTCGGATTACCGTGTGGGATGTACATACCTACGGAAATGATTGGGTTACGATGCCTCGCCCGATCGCACACGGCCCCGGCCTGGGTCCCAGGAGGGCCTATCCCCGACGATTTCTAGGTCGTGTGGGAAGGACACCCTATCGCACACACTCACTTGGCGACGGTTCCAAATGCCGCCGCGGAAATGGGTAAAAAACCGTTTGTTTAGGACCGACGTGCACCAATGTTTTGTCATAAATTATTTGTAACAAGTCAAGCATTATGAAACATTTTTATCATTGCCAATCTGTATATTCATCACCACACTTCAGACTTTAAGTCTTTGAGAGGGTCCATCAAGTTCTGAACTTGAATGTGTATGGATACTACTTCAGATTAATTGGCGTATAGCCAATTCCGGAGTCAGGGCACATTAATGCTTCTCTGTGTATTATAGGTTCATTGTTTGTTTCAACAATATTTTGTCTGCATACCATGAAGGCCTGCACAATTTTTCCCAACCTATATGGTTCAGCTGCAAATTCGACCGAAGTCTCTATATATCATGTAGAGTCTTTCATATCAGTCATAGTAGGAAATTCTAGAATCATTTCTAACGTTTCTTTTCTTTGACCTGATCATGAAGGTTCTGCAATCTTGTCGAGTTGCACTATCCTCCCACTCACTCTTTTGCACAAAGCATTTTCTTCAAAAATTTGGCACTCTCTAGCAAAACACTTTGCCTTGGCATAGTGATAGAGGAATACCCAACCATTTGGGATAACCTACGAAGTAGCACTTATTTCAATAATTTTGATGGCGCTCTTTTAGTGTAAAAGCCACAGTCTCCAAAGCATCACATTAAAAAGTATATTGGTGAAATAATTAATGTCATATTTGATCGCACCATGTCATACATAGCTTGATTACATCTACTCAAAACACTTTAATCTTAGTAGTGTTTCTAGGAGGTGCAAGCTATAAAATATTTTCCAAGACTCATAAGACATTTGCTAAATTTGTAACTCAAATGTTTTTATTTGCAATCCAATTGTAGAAACATAATTTTATTCTTGCAATAATTTCTACTTCATTTTGAAAGTCTTTTGAAACATTTTCAAAAGATCTAGATTTATGTCTCGATTAGTAAATATAAATATCTACTTAAGTCATCCTTGAAGATAGATAGATCCACTACTTGCAACAATACTTATTGGACTACATACATCAATATGCATATTTCCAATTTTTTATTTGCTCGTTCTTTATGGCCTATGAACGGTACTTTAGTTTACTTCACTATTCGGCTGAAAGTTGCAAGGGTTAGATGATTCGTAATCATATGACTCCAAAATCCATCACTATGGAATTTCTCCATGCGGGTTTCTCCAATGTGACAAAACACAGTGCCACACATATGTGGTATTCTTTTCGTCTTGCTACATTTAGCGGCAGTGTTATGGATGTTCAATTCTATCATCAATATTCATAACTTACGTCCTATTCACAATAGGATTATGTCCCTTTTGTTCATTGCATCGAACAACTATTGTTCTCTTATGAACAACCTCCTTGCAACTTCTATGCAATGGGCTAGAGTGTACAAAACTCTAAAATGAATTAAGACAACAAATTCTAAGGTAATATGTTGATGCAAAAGCATAATAACTTCTACAAAAATTTCAACACATATTTTAACCTCATTAATTTCTTGGTCATTAGGCCATAGTAATTCTTGCATCGATTTGCAACAACATGCAATCGAGTCGGTATCCTTGTGATCAACTTTTAACCACAATTCCCGAAGAATTTAGTGTTCAACAATTTAATCACAATTCTCAATAATCACACTTTACTTGGCCAACTTACTCTACATCTTATGACTTGTATGACATTCATATCGGAGCTGGACATTCTAGTCTTCTTTTCTTTCTGCCTCTAAACTTCTTATAGTTTTACTTCCAATATTTCTCCCACTCAACAGAAGAATCATCTAACTTTTCAAGAGCGGCATGAGCCCCAAAATTCCCTAGGCATGTAAGTCGCATTACATCATATGGTTTTGTTCTTTCTCACCATCAACTCATGACTGGTGTTCTTCCAGATCTTACACATTTTACTCTCAAACATAGTTGAACGCTTCACTAGAACTTGCAAATAAAACACTTCTTTAGATATCATATATCTTTTAACCTTTGTTTGTTTCTGAAAACAATTTTCAGTTCCAAGAATATCACATAACTATCCCAAACATTTTGTGGGTTTCTCGGAAGCAAGCAGACTGTAATGTAATTCTTAGCCTTTTGGATCGAAAGACGTAAGTCTCATCATCCATAAATTACTAGGACAACATTGCAAGAGTGTAGCAGGACAAAATCCTTCTTGGCACTCTTAGAGGGGATCCTCTCAATCGTAAAAGATTCAACCAGATAGATAATAGTCAATCAATTTCAACAGCAAAGGTGGAACCCTGAGCCATAATTCTACAACTACAATGCAAACTACGCATAGACATAGCTGATAAGTAATTTACACTACTGATTAAACTAAATTAATATAAACTGCACTCCCACTCAAAACAATATCTCATAATTGATAGTGAGTGATTCAAGATCCTGGTCTTATTTTTAGTCATAGATGACAAAAAATTTGACCGGTAGGCAAACTATTGCCGATCATATCACCATATGACTCTTCTTCATCTTTCGATGCTTCGTACTCCAAGCTCAGGACGATTTTGCCAGAACTTCAAGATAATTGAGTGTTATTTGCATACATGGTCTAATCTCCATCTTACACCTCTCATATAGTTTGTACTCATGTGGACATGACGTACTCCGAGATGCTAGTGTTGGGGAACGTAGTAATTTTAAAACTTTCCTGCGCACACGCAAGATCATGGTGATGCATAGCAACGAGAGGGGAGAGTGTTGTCTACGTACCCTCGTAGACCGAAAGCGGAAGCGTTATAACAACACGGTTGATGTAGTCGTACGTCTTCATGGCCCGACCGATCAAGCACCAAAACTACGACACTTCCGAGTTCTTGCACACGTTCAGCTCGATGACGATCCCCGGACTCCGATCCAGCAAAGTGTCGGGGATGAATTCTGTCAGCACGGCAGCGTGGTGACGATCTTGATGTTCTACCGTCGCAGGGCTTCGCCTAAGCACCGCTACAATATTATCGAGGATTATGGTGGAGGGGGGCACCGCACACGGCTAATAGATCTCAAGGATCAATTGTTGTGTCTTTGGGGTGCCCCCTGCCCCCGTATATAAAGGAGCAAGGGAGGAGGAGGCCGGCCCTAGGAGGGGGCGCGCCAAGTGTGGAGTCCTACTAGGACTCCCTAGTCCTAGTAGGATTCCACCTCCCATATGGAATAGGAAAAGAGGAAGGGAAAAGAAGAAGGAAGGAAGGGGGAGCCCCCCTTCCCTAGTCCAATTCGGACCAGACCAAGGGGAGGGGTGCGGCCACCCTTGAGGCCCTTTTCCTTCTTTCCCGTATGGCCCAATAAGGCCCAATACGTATTCCCGTAACTCTCCGGTACTCCGAAAAATACCTGAATCACTTAGAACCTTTCTGATGTCCGAATATAGTCGTCCAATATATCAATCTTTACGTCTCGACCATTTCGAGACTCCTCGTCATGTCCCCGATCTCATCCGGGACTCCGAACTCCTTCGGTACATCAAAACTCATAAACTCGTAATATAACTATCATCGAAACCTTAAGCGTGCGGACCCTACGGGTTCGAGAACAATGTAGACATGACCGAGACACGTCTCCGGTCAATAACCAATAGCGGAACCTCGATGCTCATATTGGCTCCTACATATTCTACGAATATCTTTATCGGTCAGACCGCATAACAACATACGGTGCTCCCTTTGTCATTGGTATGTTACTTGCCCGAGATTCGATCGTCGGTATCTCAATACCTAGTTCAATCTCGTTACCGGCAAGTCTCTTTACTTGTTCCGTAATACATCATCTCACAACTAACTCATTAGTTGCAATGCTTGCAAGGCTTATGTGATGTGCCTTACCGAGAGGGCCCAAAGATACCACCGACAATCGGAGTGACAAATCCTAATCTCGAAATACGCCAACCCAACAAGTACCTTTGGAGACACCTGTAGAGCTCCTTTATAATCACCCAGTTACGTTGTGACGTTTGGTAGCACACAAAGTGTTCCTCCGGCAAACGGGAGTTGCATAATCTCATAGTCATAGGAACATGTATAAGTCATGAAGAAAGCAATAGCAACATACTAAACGATCGGGTGCTAAGCTAATGGAATGGGTCATGTCAATCACATCATTCTCCTAATGATGTGACCCCGTTAATCAAATGACAACTCATGTCTATGGCTAGGAAACATAACCATCTTTGATCAACGAGCTAGTCAAGTAGAGGCATACTAGTGACACTCTGTTTGTCTATATATTCACACATGTATCATGTTTCCGGTTAATACAATTCTAGCATGAATAAATAAACATTTATCATGAAATAAGGAAATAAATAATAACTTTATTATTGCCTCTAGGGCATATTTCCTTCAGTCTCCCACTTGCACTAGAGTCAATAATCTAGTTCACATCGCCATGTGATTCAACACTAATAGTTCACATCACCATGTGATTAACACCCATAGTTCACATCGTCATGTGACCTACACCCAAAGGGTTTACTAGAGTCAGTAATCTAGTTCACATCGCTTATGTGATTAACACCCAAAGAGTACTAAGGTGTGATCATGTTTTGCTTGTGAGATAATTTTAGTCAATGGGTCTGTCACATACAGATCCGTAAGTATTTTGCGAATTCTATGTCTACAATGCTATGCACGGAGCTACTCTAGCTAATTGCTCCCAGTTTCAATATGTATCTAGATCGAGACTTAGAGTCATCCAGATCTGTGTCAAAACTTGCATCGACGTAACTTTTTACGACGAACCTTTTGTCACCTCCATAATTGAGAAATATTTCCTTATTCCACTAAGGATAATTTTGACCGCTGTCCAGTGATCTACTCTTAGATCACTATTGTACTCCCTTGCTTAACACAGTGTAGGGTATACAATAGATCTGGTACACAGCATGGCACTTTATAGAACCTATGGCTGAGGCATAGGGAATGATTTTCATTCTCTTTCTATCTTCTGCCGTGGTCGGGCTTTGAGTCTTACTCAATTTCACACCTTGTAACACAGTCAAGAACTCTTTCTTTGACTGTTCCATTTTGCACTACTTCAAAATCTTGTCAAGGTATGTACTCATTGAAAAAACTTACCAAGCGTCTTGATCTATCTCTATAGATCTTGATGCTTAATATGTAAGCAGCTTCACCGAGGTCTTTCTTTGAAAAAAAAACTCCTTTCAAATACTCATTTATGCTTTCTAGAAAATTCTACATCATTTTCGATCAACAATATGTCATTCACATATACTTATCAGAAATGTTGTAGTGCTCCCACTCACTTTCTTGTAAATACAGGCTTCACCGCAAGTCTGTATAAAACTATATGCTTTGATCAACTTATCAAAGCGTATATTCCAACTCCGAGATGCTTGCACCAGTCCATAGATGGATCACTGGAGTTTGCACATTTTGTTAACACCTTTAGGATTGACAAAACCTTCTGGTTGCATCATAAACAACTCTTCTTTAAGAAATCCATTAAGGATTGCAGTTTTGTTATCCATTTGCCAGATTTCATAAAATACGGCAATTGCTAACATGATTCGGACAGACTTTAAGCATCGATACGAATGAGAAAATCTCATCATAGTCAACACCTTGAACTTGTCTAAACCTTTTGCGACAATTCTAGCTTTGTAGATAGTAACACTACTATCAGCGCCCGTCTTCCTCTTGAGGATCCATTTAATCTCAATGGCTCGCCGATCATCGGGCAAGTCAATCAAAGTCCATACTTTGTTCTTATACATGGATCCCATCTCAGATTTCATGGCCACAAGCTATTTCGCAGAATCTGGGTTCATCATCG
Organism: Aegilops umbellulata; assembly: GCA_032464435.1. Classification (NCBI taxonomy): domain Eukaryota; kingdom Viridiplantae; phylum Streptophyta; class Magnoliopsida; order Poales; family Poaceae; genus Aegilops; species Aegilops umbellulata. Next base: position 97,956,727 of record CP136060.1, read on the forward strand.
CTTCCTCATAGTTCGTAGGTTCGTCATGGTCAAGTAACATGACCTCCAGAACAGGATTACCGTACCACTCTGGTGCGGATCTCACTCTGGTTGACCTACGAGGTTCGGTAGCAACTTGATCTGAAGTTACATGATCATCATCATTAGCTTCCTCACTAATTGGTGTAGGAATCACAGGAACAGATTTCTATGATGAAATACTATCCAATAAGGGAGCAGGTACAGTTACCTCATCAAGTTCTACTTTCCTCCCACTCACTTCTTTCGAGAGAAACTCCTTCTCTAGAAAGGATCCAGTCTTAGAAACTAATGTCTTGCCTTCGGATCTGTGATAGAAGGTGTACCCAACTATCTCCTTTGGGTATCCTATGAAGACACATTTCTCCGATTTGGGTTTGAGCTTATCAGGATGAAACTTTTTCATATAAGCGTCGCAACCCCAAACTTTAAGAAACGACAACTTTGGTTTCTTGCCAAACCACAATTCATATGGTGTAGTCTCAACAGATTTAGATGGTGCCCCTTTTAAACGTGAATGCAGCTGTCTCTAATGCATGACCCCAAAACGATAGTGGTAAATCGGTAAGAAACATCATAGATTGTACTATATCCAATAAAGTACGGTTATGACGTTCGAACACACCATTATGCTGTGGTGTTCCAGGTGGCACGAATTTGTGAAACTATTCCACATTGTTTTAATTGAAGACCAAACTCGTAACTCAAATATTTGTCTCCGCGATCAGATCATAGAAACCTTATTTTCTTGTCATGATGATTTTCCACTTCACTCTGAAATTCTTTGAACTTTTCAAATGTTTCAGACTTGTGTTTCATCAAGTAGATATACCCATATCTGCTCAAATCATCTGTGAAGGTCAGAAAATAACGATACCCGCCGCGAGCCTTAACACTCATCGGATCGCATACATCAGTATGTATTATTTCCAATAAGTCAGTTGCTCGCTCCATTGTTCCGGAGAACGGAGTCTTAGTCATCATGCCCATGAGGCATGGTTCGCAAACATCAAGTGATTCATAATCAAGTGATTCCAAAAGCCCATCAGCATGGAGTTTCTTCATGCGCTTTACACCAATATGACCTAAACGGCAGTGCCACAAATAAGTTGCACTATCATTATTAACTTTGCATCTTTTGGTTTCAATATTATGAATATGTGTATCACTATGATCGAGATCCAACGAACCATTTTCACTGGGTGTGTAACCATATAAGGTTTTATTCATGTAAACAGAACAACAATTTATTCTCTTACTTAAATGAATAACCGTATTGCAATAAACATGATCAGATCATATTCATGCTCAACACAAACACCAAATAACACTTATTTAGGTTCAACACTAATCCCGAAAGTATAGGGAGTGTGCGATGATGATCATATCAATCTTGGAACTACTTCCAACACACATCGTCACCTCGCCATTTACTAGTTTCTGTTTATTCTGCAACTCCCGTTTCGAGTTACTACTCTTAGCAACTAAACCAGTATCAAATACCAAGGGGTTGCTACGAACACTAGTAAAATACTCATCAATAATATGTATATAAAATATACCTTTGTTCACTTTGCCATCCTTCTTATCCGCCAAATACTTGGGGCAGTTCCGCTTCCAGTGACCAGTTCCTTTGCAGTAGAAGCACTCAGTCTCAGGCTTAGGACCAGACTTGGGCTTCTTCACTTGAGCAGCAACTTGCTTGCCGTTCTTCTTGAAGTTCCCCTTCTTCCCTTTGCCCTTTTCTTGAAACTAGTGGTCTTGTTAACCATCAACACTTGATGTTTTTCTTGATTTCTACCTTCGTCGATTTCAGCATCACGAAGATCTTGGGAATTACTTTCGCCATCCCTTGCATATTATAGTTCATCATGAAGTTATACTAACTTGGTGATGGTGACTAGAGAATTCTGTCAATCACTATTTTATTTGGAAGATTAACTCCCACTTGATTCAAGCGATTGTAGTACCCAGACAATCTGAGCACATGCTCACTGCTTGAGCTATTCTCCTCCATCTTTTATCTGTAGAACTTGCTGGAGACTTCATATCTCTCAACTCGGGTATTTTCTTGAAATATTAACTTCAATTCCTGGAACATCTCATATGGTCCATGACGTTCAAAACATCCTTGAAGTCCCGATTCTAAGCCATTAAGCATGGTGCACTAAACTATCAAGTAGTCATCATACTGAGCTAGCCAAACGTTCATAACGTCTACATCTGCTCCTGCAATAGGTTTGTCACCTAGCAGTGCATCAAGGACATAGTTCTTCTGTGCAGCAATGAGGATAAACCTCAGATAACGGATCCAATCCGCATCATTGCTACTAACATTTTTCAACTTAGTTTTCTCTAGGAACATATCAAAAATAAAACAGGGGAACTAAACGCGAGATATTGATCTACAACATAGATATGCTAATACTACCAGGACTAAGTTCATGATAAATTTAAAGTTCAATTAATCATATTACTTAAAAACTCCCACTTAGAAAGACATCCCTCTAATCCTCTAAGTGATCACGTGATCCAAATCAACTAAACCATAGCCGATCATCACGTGAAATGGAGAAGCTTTCAATGGTGAACATCACTATGTTGATCATATCTACTATATGATTCACGCTCGACCTTTCGGTCTTAGTGTTCCGAGGCCATATCTGCATATGCTAGGCTCGTCAAGTTTAACCTGAGTATTCTGCGTGTGCAAAACTGGCTTGCACCCCTGAGTATTCTGCGTGTGCAAAACTGGCTTGCACCCGTTGTAGATGGACGTAGAGCTTATCACACCCGATCATCACGTGGTGTCTGGGCACGACGAACTCTGGCAATGGTGCATACTCAGGGAGAACACTTTTATCTTGAAATTTCGTGAGAGATCATCTTATAATACTACCGTCAATCAAAGCAAAATAAGATGCATAAAAGATAAATATCACATGCAATCAATATAAGTGATACGATATGGCCATCATCATCTTGTGCTTGTGATCTCCATCTCCGAAGCACCGTCATGATCACCATCGTCACCAGCGTGACACCTTGATCTCCATCGTAGCATCGTTGTCATCTCGCCAATCTTATGCTTCTACGACTATCGCTACCGCTTAGTGATAAAGTAAAGCATTACAGGGCGATTGCATTGCATACAATAAAGCTGTCACGACCGGTTTTCCAATAAAAATATTTATTGAGAAACCAATCTTTAGAATCCAGTTTGAGATAAAACCTCCTCACTGGCAGACAAACTTTTGATACAATAAGCCAGTAGCATAAATATGTTACAGGGTTGAGCTGACGATGCTCAACAATTTATTACAAGCGTGCCAATAATTATACATAAAGGCGATTAATGACACAAGGGAGTGGTGGTATACTACTGACTCGCAAATAAGGTAGAGGTGGAGTAACACAGTGGGGAGTGGATATGGGATTCTCAAACTAACATCCCATCGAGCGTCGAGGTGAGGCTCGATGAATTTATTAGGGTAGCGGAAGCGGATATAATACAGTGACCAACTCCAGGGTTGCACGAGACTGACTGGGACTCCTCTAGGCGTCGGATTCGCTATCGAACTCTTCATCCATGAGATCACCTTCGTCAGCATCTGGCCAAATCAACAAGCCAGTGAGTACTTTGAAAGTACTCGCAAGACAGTTCGGACGTAAGATATAACAAATGCTAACATGAAATACATGAATAAGTTCACCAGTACGATCAGACATAGAGGTAATAAATACTGGGTGCCAAGCGAGTGTCTGAAAGACTCCTCGAGCGGAAAATTGCAGAATAATAATACTGGTGCCAAACGAGTGTCTGAAAGACTCCTCGAGCGGAAAATGCAGAATAATAATACTGGTGCCAAACGAGTGTCTGAAAGACTCCTCGAGCGGAAAATGCAGAATAATAATACTGGTGCCAAACGAGTGTCTGAAAGACTCCTCGAGCGGAAGATGCGGAATAATAATGCCACAGTCGGGCGTCTGAGCGACACCACATAAAGGGCTTTAAAAAGAACTGCCACAGTCGGGCGTCTGAGCGACACCACATAAAGGGCTTTAAAAAGAAATGCCACAGTTGGGCGTCTGAGCGACACCACATAAAGGGCTTTAAAAAGAAATGCCACAGTCGGGCGTCTGAGCGACACCACATAAAGGGCTTTAAAAAGAAATGCCACAGCCGGGCGTCTGAGCGACACCACATAAAGGGCTTTAAAAAGAAATGCCACAGTCGGGCGTCTGAGCGACACCACATAAAGGGCTTTAAAAAGAAATGTCACAGTCGGGCGTCTGAGCGACACCACATAAAGGGCTTTCGACTGATAAGGAAATAATATATTCATCATATATATAATCAACTCAAGGAATTAAACGGGTTAGTCCATCCACAAGAATAATCATTTAACCGGTCTTAGTGCTCATGTGTCCCACCGGGTAATCTGTCACCAAACTGGCACATGACTGTTAGCAGGGAACTTGGTTATAGATAAGATGATTTAAGGATATAGAGCTCTGCAGAGTTTGTACAAAAATTTCCCACAGTCGACGGATTTCTGTAGTCACCAGGACTAGTTCCGTTACGGTATTTCAGAAGAAAACACAGCTAACCAGTACACACCCATCCAACTCTTCGATGCCAGGAATCACCCTCAACATCGTCCAAGAAAAACTATTGAGACGGGGAGATCACAATCTCGAATAGCATGGGATCAAATTTATATATGCGCGCTCTAAGGGGTGCCCCCCTCTCGGTCCCAACCGGAAACACCCATGCCCCCTGACCGGATGCCTGGCTTTAATCCAGGGCCATGGAACCATCATCCCGGCCTCTCCTTTTTGGTGTGTACCAAGAAAGCGGTTTGCGACTTACTAAACCATATCCCTTTCGGGAAACATGTGGTAGTACAGGGAAAGGAAATGGATTTGAACCCAACCGATATGGGTTGGTACTGAAGATAACTTGCATGGCCTAAGACTGGCATGCTACAACACTGCCATCTTACCCATCTCCATGCCAACACATGGCCTTGCATACTTACGTCCAACGACGTGTGAAATCATCGGGCATACTTGCCTCAACAATGCATAATGAACGGTTCATCGGTATGCTTCACCCATGCCATGAAACTATCTACATGCAAACATGCCAAGACACTCATCATATCAAAAGTTCGAACATGCTTGCCTGGTTCAGAATAGTCAGAGTCTAGCTCGGTGAAGTTTGCGGTCCCGTCACCTCCGTCGGTATCTACGGTATAAAGAAAACATATGCGCTAACGTGAATACCGAGAGGTGCAGCAAAGGTATTGCAACTATTTTTCAAATAAATCTGATAAAAAACTAGACAAAATTTTGAAGAGAACAGAAAAAGAATCACTCAAAAATATGCTTCTGTTAAAAAGATATAAAGGTTTTTGTCTAGGGACCTATCTATAATGAAACAGAAACTTCCCAGGGTTTTTATTATAAAAACAGAAAACGTTTCGATAGAAAAGACAGAGAGGCTGACAGGCGGGTCCCATCCGTCAGGTTTAAAATTTAAAAGAGGCGGGTCGGGGCTCGCTGGCGCCCGAGAGCCGCGGTGGTCGCCGGCGGCGATCCACGGCGAGGTGGGGAGATCGGAGGGTACCTCCGTGCTCAGGGTGCCATTCCGCGTCGGGTGGTGGTGGTGGTGGTCGTCGGCGAGCACTGTGTCGACGGTGGCCCTTGCTCCGGCGGACGGCGGTTCGGGAGGTCGTGGACTTTGCCGGAGAGGGCTGCAATGATCAAATTGACGAGGGGGTTAGAGTACTGGTAGCTAGAGGTGGTGCTTGACGGAGTTTGGGCACCGAGGATGACCTCACCGCAATGAATTGAGCTGGAGCCCGAGGCGGACGGAGGTGGCCGGAGTCGAGGAAGAAGGGCTCCTCGAGGCCCCTCCAGTGGCCAGGCGGGGTGTGGTGAGGTGGTGGAGCCGTGCGGGAGTGAGAGTGGGCTCGGGGGCGCTATAAATAGCCGGCCCGAGGCGGTTGCCGTGAACGGGGTAAGTCCGGTGAGGGATTACGGTGATGCAGAGCATTGGTCGGGTGGTTTAGGCGTTGAGCGCCGTCGTGAAGGTCCATTGGGTCCGTTTTGGTGCTAAACAAGCTGGGACTCGAAGTCTTGGGGGAACTCGACGGAACGGAGCAGCGCGGGCACGTCGGCGGCAGAGTGCACGCTCTATGCGTGTCGCACCACGACGACGGTGCTGCATCCGTGCGCTGGCGGGGAGTTGGCCACGCGGAGCCACCAGGAGGATTGGGCGGCGCCGAACGGCGTTGAGCCGCCGTTCTGCTCCCTGTCGGCCGTTACGGTGGTTCTGTCGCCGCGGGACACACCGGCGCAGGCGGGCCATGGCGCCACCGACGCCAGGAAGGCGCCAAGCACGCGTGCGGTGCTCCGGACAAGCAAGCCAGGCGGCGAGCAACGTGCCAAGGGCACTGTGATCATGTGACTGATCTTAACTGACGAAGTTCGACACTGAATCTGAATTTGACTGAAAGTGATAGAAACAGTGCATGCAAGGTGTTCGACGAAATGATTCAGGCATGTAGGGATTTTTCCTTGGGCTGATTTTTGGTGGAGTGACTACTCATTGCTCCAGTAGGCTGCCTGATTTTTGGTGGAATTTTTGGAGAAGTGTAGATATGAATTTCACCAAATTTGACAAATCTGGTCCAAACTTGCAGCAGATGTAATTTGAAAAATTTGAACTAGAGACCAGTGGATCTTCATAGTTCTAGGTTGATGGTTCAAAGGACTAGGAGGGGAAAAAGGTTTGGTGGCAAAAATCAAAACAGAAAAAGGAGTTCCTTTGCAAAACTCCAAGTGCTATAAGAGAAGACAGAAATTTATTTGAATAGAATTTGAATGGAAATGATCACATGGGAAGGTTCAACTTGCTGGGTTTGATGCAAATCTTGATCCAAAGGTGGGGTAAAGGTTAGGAGAGAGTATTTGCACCAATGCCATGGCAAGAGGGATAGTTGCAAGTGGCAAAGGACTTTTCCAAAAGCCATAGTGCATTCTCAAAAAGATTTTCAAAGGCTATTTTCTCAAATGAAAAAAAAACATTTTGTCTTAAGCCCAAATGAAGAGCAAGAACTCCCAAGACCAAAGGCAGACCTTGGGTGAATCCAAATAAAACTTGGGTGTCACAACACCTACCCCCTTAGGAAAAATCTCGTCCCCGAGATTTCAGTTGATCCTTAAATAAGTGTGGATGCTCTGTTCGAAGAAAGTCCTATCTTTCCCATGTTGCTTCACTTTCGGTGTGATTACTCCACTGAACTTTGAAAAATTTGACGGTTTTCTGCCGGGTTCTCCTTTCAGTCTCCTCTAATATCTTTACTGGACGTTCCCGATAGGTGAGGTCTGGTTGCACATCGAGGTTCTCATGGGGCACCTGTTTCTCTGGGTTTCTCATGTATTTCCTTAATTGCGATACGTGGAACACGTTGTGGATATCTGACAGTTCCTCAGGTAGGTCTAGCTGGTAGGCTATAGTGCCTCTCCGTGCCAATATACCGAATGGCCCGATGAACCTTGGTGCTAGTTTCCCTTTGATCTTGAATCGTTGTAGTCCTCTCATAGGGGATACTCGTAGATACACGAATTCTCCGGGTTTGAAGCTGACCCCACGATGTTTCTGATCGTAATAACTTTTTTGTCGGCTTTGGGCGGTCTTGAGTCGATCTCTGATTAGCTGGACCTTTTCCTCGGCTTCCTTGAGCATGTCTGGGCCGAAGATACGGCTGTCTCCGGTCTCTGACCAATTTAACGGGGTACGACATCTTCGTCCATACAAGGCCTCAAATGGTGCCATTTGCAGGCTGGCCTGATGACTGTTGTTGTATGCAAACTCGGCGTATGGCAGGCTGTCTTCCCAACTGGTTCCATAGGTGAGGACACATGCTCTCAGCATGTCCTCTAAAATCTGGTTTATCCGTTCTGTTTGTCCATCTGTCTGGGGGTGGTATGCCGTACTGAAGGCTAGTTGAGTTCCTAGAGCCTGTTGTAACTGCTCCCAGAATCTCGAGACGAACTGTGTTCCTCTGTCAGATATTATAGTCTTCGGGACACCGTGCAGACAAACTATGCGAGAGAGATATATCTTGGCAAGCTTCTGAGTGGTGTGGGTCGTCTTTACTGGAATGAAATGTGCCACCTTAGTCAACCTGTCGGTGATAACCCATATGGCATCATTCCCGTGTCGTGATCGAGGTAGTCCGACAATGAAATCCATCCCTATTTCATCCCATTTCCACTCAGGTATTTTATTTGGTTGCAGTAGTCCGGCCGGTCTCTGATGTTCAGCCTTTATATGTTGACAAGAGTCGCAGCATGCAATGAAGGTGGCTATGTCCCTCTTCATACCGTGCCACCAAAATCCTTCCTGGATATCCTTATACATCTTGGTTCCTCCAGGATGGATCGAATATGGAGCGGTGTGAGCTTCAGCTAGAATTTGCCGTTTGAGGTCTTCTATGTCTGGCACACAGAGTCTGTTTCCGTACCATAGTGTCACTTCTTCGTCTATGATGAATTCCGAGGCCTTGCCCATACTCACCTTTCTTTTGATGCCTTCAATGCTGGGGTGACCCGGCTGGGCTTCTTTGATTCTTTTCACAAGGTTGGGTTGTATCTCCAAGTTTGTTATGGTGCCTTCTGCTACCATCAACAAGTTGAGTCTGGCAAATTCCCGTTGGAATTCGGGTCTTAAGTTGGGCAGACTGTTGTTGTCGGCGCTGGGGTTCCGACTAAGAGCATCGGCTACTACATTTGCTTTTCCGGGATGATAGTGGATTCCGACATCATAATCCTTTACTAGCTCCAATCAGCGTCGTTGCCTTAAATTCAGCTCTGGCTGTGTGAAAATATATTTGAGACTTTTATGGTCCGTATATATTTCACATCGATTTCCAAGTAGGAAATGCCTCCATTCCTTGAGTGCATGAATAACTGCTGCCATTTCTAAGTCATGAGTGGGATAGTTTTCCTCATGCTTGCGAAGTTGCCTTGAGGTGTATGCGACAACCTTGCCTTCTTGCATTAATACGCATCCGAGTCCCTTTCTGGACGCGTCACAATATACTTCAAAATTCTTGCGTATGTCTGGCACAATCAATACTGGTGCTGTTGTTAATTTCCGTTTTAGCTCTTGGAAACTTTTCTCACAGGCTTCTGTCCATTCAAACTTCTTATCTTTCTTGAGCAACTGCGTCGTTGGCTTGGCTATGGTGGAGAATCCTTCAATAAATCTACGGTAATATCCTACCATTCCCAAGAAACTCCGTATGTCCGTTACGCTGGCTGGTGACTTCCAGTCAAGTACGGCCTTGACTTTCTCTGGGTCCACGGCGATCCCGTCTTGGGTTAGCACGTGGCCTAGAAAGCCTACTTGCCTTAACCAAAATTCACACTTGCTGAACTTGGCGTACAATTGGTGCTTCCTGAGTTCTCCTAGTACAATTCTGAGATGTTCAGCGTGTTCTTCTGGTGTTTTGGAGTATACTAAAATATCGTCGATGAATACCACAATGAACTTGTCCATAAACTTCATAAATACTTTGTTCATGAGGTGAACAAAATATGCAGGGGCATTTGTTAATCCAAAAGGCATTACTGTGAACTCATACAGTCCATATCTGGAGGTGAAGGCTGTCTTGGGGATATCTTCTGTTCGTACCTTTAATTGATGGTATCCTGACCTTAGGTCGATTTTTGAGAATACCTTGGCCTTAGCGAGTTGATCGAATAAATCATTTATTCTTGGCATCGGGTATTTGTTCTTGATTGTGACCATGTTGAGTGCTCGGTAGTCAATACACAATCGCAGTGTTCCATCCTTCTTTTTGGCAAACAAAATTGGTGATCCCCATGGTGAGGAACTGGCTCGAATGTATCCCTTGTCAAGCAATTCCTTTATTTGTTTCTTCAGTTCAACTAACTCGGATGGTGCCATTCTGTATGGTTTCTTATATATGGGGGTGGTCCCTGGTGCTAGCTCAATGCTGAATTCTATCTCTCGGTCTGGTGGCATGCCTGGTAGCTCTTCGGGAAATACGTCTGGAAATTCACATACTACTGGGACCTTGTTTAATTCGGAAATGTCCACCTTGTTCAGTCTTGGTTGTCTGGGCATTTCCCTTTCTTTGGCGGATACTCTTATTGTCTTACCATGGTGGTGTGTGAGAATCACGGTCCGATTGAAACAATCAATGAAACCTTTGTTGGTGGTTAACCAGTCCATCCCTAGGATAACATCCAGTCCCTTATTTTCCAACACAATGAGATTGGCGTGAAACTTCAATCCTTTGAACTCAATAATCACATCCTGACAGTAATTCTGAGTAACTTGCTGAATCCCAGGGGACTTGATGATCATGGATTTCTCCAAAGGAAGCATCGAAAAATTATTTTGCAAAGCAAAACTTTTCGAAATAAAAGAGTGAGAAGCTCCAGAATCAAACAAAACCATTGCAGGTATTGTGTTGACAGGGAACGTACCGAGTACGATATCCGGAGCATTTTGTGCCTCCTCTTTGGTCACGTGGTTCAGATGACCCTTCCTGTGGTTATTGTTGGGATTGAAGTTGTTTCGCTTGGGCGCTGAATTATTGTTGCCGTTGTTCGGCTTTGGTGCTGAGCTTCTTGGCTTGGGACACTGCTTGGCATAGTGTCCTTCTTCTCCACAGGCGTAACAAGTAACACCTGGGCGATATGTGAACTCCTTGTCCCTAGCATGAAAATTCTTTGTTGGGCGTGAGACGTTGGATGATGATTTGTGCGTCCCACCCTTCCGAAAATCGGTCTTACTTCGGTGATTGCGAGCATGGTTAGTCTGGTCCCTTTTTCGCTTGCGGATATCTTCCAAACTGCGTCTTTCATTTTCCAGAGTAATGGCTTTATCCACCAGCGTCTTAAAATCTGGGAAAGTGTGTATGACTAGTTGGCATTTAAGCGCGGGCGCTAGGCCGTCAAGGAACTTCTCCATTTTCTTGCTTCCAGTCATACGCTCTTCGTTGGCGTAGCGGGATAACAGAGTAAATTGGCTGTTGTAATCTAACACTGTCATGTTCCTTTGCTTGAGGTCATCGAACTCTCTTTTCTTGATTTTCATAATACTCTTAGGAATATGCGCGCCACGGAAACCTTCTTTGAAATCATCCCAGGTTATATCATTTTCGTTGGGATGCATGTGCAGAAAATTCTCCCACCAGGATGCGGCTGCTCCCGTGAGATAATGCGGTGCATACAGTACCTTTTCTGGGTCTGAGCATTTTGCAATAATTAACTTTCTCTCCATATCGCGAAGCCAGTCTTCGGCCTCAAGTGGCTTGTCAGTATGAGAAAATGTTGAGGGACGTGTCTTATGTAGCTCAGATAACTTGGAATGCTGCGGATACTGCCCATGGTGATTTCCCATGTTAATGACTTGGTTCATTATTTCCCGATGTTGTTGCTGACTCTGTTCATAAAGGCGGCACATTTGGGAAAGTGCCGTTTCACTGTCCTGTTGACTTGTCTGACCTCGTGCAAAATTGTTGCCTGATTGAGTATTATAGTGTTGACTTGACTGCCCTTGTGCAAAATTGTTGCCCGGTTGATTGCCATAATCTTCCTCTGGTGGAGCTGGCATGGAGCGAGTCCAAGGACGAGACATTTTTCACTCTGGGGATGTATTTGCAAAACCCATAAGAAAAAATGGAAGGGTTGCAAAGATAAAACCCATAATGCACAAGGTTGACAAATAAATTTTTAAAGCCAAGATTACTCAAGGGAAAACAAATCGATTTGCGTATAGAGAAGGACTACGTCATTACGTATCTTACACGCGGCGATAATTATACAATACATCACTCAGGATATGCGTACATAACCCTGACATGTTATTTAGGCTAGTGCACTTCTCCAGATCCTACATGATGCGCAAACAAGCTACTTCTCACAACATCTTACATGGCGATGCAACGCATGGCGGCTAAGCGTACTCAGTCGGAGATGTTGATGACGTCCTTGGCCCTGCCAAGGGTGAGGCATAGCGAAGCCGGGGACTCGACTTCTTCCTCGCTAATAGGCTCCATACGAGTAGTGTTGCGCCGAGTAGATGGAGCGGGTGCCAGGGGCGGAATGACACGGATTGGAGTCGGTGCGAGTGGCGGTGCAGTGCGTGCTGGAGTGGGCGCAATGACCTGGTTGAACTCCTCGGTGGTAGGCAGGCGACGAGCAGGTGCATGGGATGCAGAGGACGAGACAAAAGTCAGTGGCGGTGCGGTGGGCAGGAGCTCCCTCCTGTTGGCGGCACAACCGTGGACTGAGTCCATGTGGGCGGCCACAAAGTCATCCACCAAGTTGTCGAAGGCTGCCTCCAAGGCCCGGAGATACTCAATAAGCATCTCAAAAGCCTCGTCTCGCTCTCCTCTGTGGCAGGAGAATGCGTAGTGACAGGTGTAGGGCACATGGCACGGAAGATAGCGGTAGCGACGAGCCTTCATCGCGGGAAGGGCATCCCTGAGACGAGCTATCGCCTCGCGGGCTGCCATCTGGATGGCATGCTTCTCCGTAGGCATGGCTCTCCCCAAGAACCGGAAGCGGCGTAGCTCACCACGCCCTCCCTTGAACTGCACCACGGCCTGGTGCATAGTCAGACTGTCGTTGACTCTGTGCTGACAGAGAGTGACGATTGGGCGCACAGACGGCCCCATCGCGACCTGAACGACGAAGGAGAGAAGCTTGACGAACCCATCGGGCACGTTGGCGAAGGTCTGAGACTCGCAGCTGCGGTCGGCCATCTACAAAAGTAGGCAAAAATCCTGAATGGTCAGATCATAAATATATGCTGACTGTCAGAAAAATGACTACTATTGCAAAAACATGAATAAGCTCTATCACGCTAATAACCGATTAGCGATCGCACCTAGTGGCTTCCTACAGTTTGAGATAAAACCTCCTCACTGGCAGACAAACTTTTGATACAATAAGCCAGTAGCATAAATATGTTACAGGGTTGAGCTGATGATGCTCAACAATTTATTACAAGCGTGCCAATAATTATACATAAAGGCGATTAATGACACAAGGGAGTGGTGGTATACTACTGACTCGCAAATAAGGTAGAGGTGGAGTAACACAGTGGGGAGTGGATATGGGATTCTCAAACTAACATCCCATCGAGCGTCGAGGTGAGGCTCGATGAATTTATTAGGGTAGCGAAAGCGGATATAATACAGTGACCAATTCCAGGGTTGCACGAGACTGACTGGGACTCCTCTAGGCGTCGGATTCGCTATCGAACTCTTCATCCATGAGATCACCTTCGTCAGCATCTGGCCAAATCAACAAGCCAGTGAGTACTTTGAAAGTACTCGCAAGACAGTTCGGACGTAAGATATAACAAATGCTAACATGAAATACATGAATAAGTTCACCAGTACGATCAGACATAGAGGTAATAAATACTGGGTGCCAAGCGAGTGTCTGAAAGACTCCTCGAGCGAAAAATTGCAGAATAATAATACTGGTGCCAAACGAGTGTCTGAAAGACTCCTCGAGCGGAAAATGCAGAATAATAATACTGGTGCCAAACGAGTGTCTGAAAGACTTCTCGAGCGGAAAATGCAGAATAATAATACTGGTGCCAAACGAGTGTCTGAAAGACTCCTCGAGCGGAAGATGCGGAATAATAATGCCACAGTCGGGCGTCTGAGCGACACCACATAAAGGGCTTTAAAAAGAACTGCCACAGTCGGGCGTCTGAGCGACACCACATAAAGGGCTTTAAAAAGAAATGCCACAGTCGGGCGTCTGAGCGACACCACATAAAGGGCTTTAAAAAGAAATGCCACAGTCGGGCGTCTGAGCGACACCACATAAAGGGCTTTAAAAAGAAATGCCACAGTCGGGCGTCTGAGCGACACCACATAAAGGGCTTTAAAAAGAAATGCCACAGTCGGGCGTCTGAGCGACACCACATAAAGGGCTTTCGACTGATAAGGAAATAATATATTCGTCATATATATAATCAACTCAAGGAATTAAACGGGTTAGTCCATCCACAAGAATAATCATTTAACCGGTCTTAGTGCTCATGTGTCCCACCGGGTAATCTGTCACCAAACTGGCACATGACTGTTAGCAGGGAACTTGGTTATAGATAAGATGATTTAAGGATATAGAGCTCTGCAGAGTTTGTACAAAAATTTCCCACAGTCGACGGATTTCCGTAGTCACCTGGACTAGTTCCGTTACGGTATTTCAGAAGAAAACACAGCTAACCAGTACACACCCATCCAACTCTTCGATGCCAGGAATCACCCTCAACATCGTCCAAGAAAAACTATTGAGACGGGGAGATCACAATCTCGAATAGCATGGGATCAAATTTATATATGCGCGCTCTAAGGGGTGCCCCCCTCTCGGTCCCAACCGGAAACACCCATGCCCCCTGACCGGATGCCTGGCTTTAATCCAGGACCATGGAACCATCATACCGGCCTCTTCTTTTTGGTGTGTACCAAGAAAGCGGTTTGCGACTTACTAAACCATATCCCTTTCGGGAAACATGTGGTAGTACAGGGAAAGGAAATGGATTTGAACCCAACCGATATGGGTTGGTACTGAAGATAACTTGCATGGCCTAATACTGGCATGCTACAACACTGCCATCTTACCCATCTCCATGCCAACACATGGCCTTGCATACTTACGTCCAACGACGTGTGAAATCATCGGGCATACTTGCCTCAACAATGCATAATGAACGGTTCATCGGTATGCTTCACCCATGCCATGAAACTATCTACATGCAAACATGCCAAGACACTCATCATATCAAAAGTTCGAACATGCTTGCCTGGTTCAGAATAGTCGGAGTCTAGCTCGGTGAAGTTTGCTGTCCCGTCACCTCCGTCGGTATCTACGGTATAAAGAAAACATATGCGCTAACGTGAATACCGAGAGGTGAAGCAAAGGTATTGCAAATATTTTTCAAATAAATCTGATAAAAAACTAGACAAAATTTTGAAGAGAACAGAAAAAGAATCACTCAAAAATATGCTTCTGTTAAAAAGATATAAAGGTTTTTGTCCAGGGACCTATCTGTAATGAAACAGAAACTTCCCAGGGTTTTTATTATAAAAACAGAAAACGTTTCGATAGAAACTACGCCGGCCCAGAGGGAAAGCGTATTCTGGCAAAAGACGTTTTCAGAAAACGATTCGATTAGAAAAGACAGAGAGGTTGACAGGCGGGTCCCATCCGTCAGGTTTAAAATTTAAAAGAGGCGGGTCGGGGCTCGCTGGCGCCCGAGAGCCGCGGTGGTCGCCGGCGGCGATCCACGGCGAGGTGGGGAGATCGGAGGGTACCTCCATGCTCAGGGTGCCATTCCGCGTCGGGTGGTGGTGGTGGTGGTCGCCGGCGAGCACTGTGTCGACGGTGGCCCTTGCTCCGGCGGACGGCGGTTCGGGAGGTCGTGGACCTTGCCGGAGAGGGCTGCAATGATCAAATTGACGAGAGGGTTAGAGTACTGGTAGCTAGAGGTGGTGCTTGACGGAGTTTGGGCACCGGGGATGACCTCACCGCAGTGAATTGAGCTGGAGCCCGAGGCGGAGGAGGTGGCCGGAGTCGAGGAAGAAGGGCTCCTCGAGGCCCCTCCAGTGGCCAGGCGGGGTGTGGTGAGGTGGTGGAGCCGTGCGGGAGTGAGAGTGGGCTCGGGGGCGCTATAAATAGCCGGCCCGAGGCGGTTGCCGTGAACGGGATAAGTCCGGCGAGGGATTACGGTGATGCAGAGCATTGGTCGGGTGGTTTAGGCGTTGAGCGCCGTCGTGAAGGTCCATTGGGTCCGTTTTGGTGCTAAACAAGCTGGGACTCGAAGTCTTGGGGGAACTCGACGGAACGGAGCAGCGCGGGCACGTCGGCGGCAGAGTGCACGCTCTGTGCGTGTCGCGCCACGGCGACGGTGCTGCATGCGTGCGATGGCGGGGAGTTGGCCACGCGGAGCCACAAGGAGGATTGGGCGGCGCCGAACGGCGTTGAGCCGCCGTTCTGCTCCCTGTCGGCCGTTACGGTGGTTCTGTCGCCGCGGGACACGCCGGCGCAGGCGGGCCAGGGCGCCACCGACGCCAGGAAGGCGCCAAGCACGCGTGCTGTTCTCCGGACAAGCAAGCCAGGCGGCGAGCAACGTGCCAAGGGCACTGTGATCATGTGACTGATCTTAACTGACGAAGTTCGACACTGAATCTGAATTTGACTGAAAGTGATAGAAACAGTGCATGCAAGGTGTTCGACGAAATGATTCAGGCATGTACGGATTTTTCCTTGGGCTGATTTTTGGTGGAGTGACTACTCATTGCTCCAGTAGGCTGCCTGATTTTTGGTGGAATTTTTGGAGAAGTGTAGATATGAATTTCACAAAATTTGACAAATCTGGTCCAAACTTGCAGCAGATGTAATTTGAAAAATTTGAACTAGAGACCAGTGGATCTTCATAGTTCTAGGTTGATGGTTCAAAGGACTAGGAGGGGAAAAAGGTTTGGTGGCAAAAATCAAAACAGAAAAAGGAGTTCCTTTGCAAAACTCCAAGTGCTATAAGAGAAGACAGAAATTTATTTGAATAGAATTTGAATGGAAATGATCACATGGGAAGGTTCAACTTGCTGGGTTTGATGCAAATCTTGATCCAAAGGTGGGGGAAAGGTTAGGAGAGAGTATTTGCACCAATGCCATGGCAAGAGGGATAGTTGCAAGTGGCAAAGGACTTTTCCAAAAGCCATAGTGCATTCTCAAAAAGATTTTCAAAGGCTATTTTCTCAAATGAAAAAAAAAAACATTTTGTCTTAAGCCCAAATGAAGAGCAAGAACTCCCAAGACCAAAGGCAGACCTCGGGTGAATCCAAATAAAACTTGGGTGTCACAAAAGCGACAACCATATGGCTCCTGCCAGTTGCCGATAACTCGGTTACAAAACATGATCATCTCAAACAATAAAATTTAGCATCATGTCTTGACCATATCACATCACAACATGAAAGCACAAGTGCTTCCCAGGTGGTTTTGGTAATTAATGTCAACATATCTCTTGTTGGACTAACACTTTTATCTAGTATATTTCAGATAAGTTCAACAATGGAGTGGCATGGACTAAAGGTTATGGGAGCTCCTTCAAGATGCTAAGGACAAAGAATTGGCTAAAGCTTCAAGCTCAAGACTCTTCATTTTACACTTTTAGTGATCCAAGATCACATTGAGTCCATAGGAAAAGCCAATGCTATCAAGGAGGGATGAGGTGTTGCTTAATGAGCCTTTTGCTCCATGTGCTTGATGATATGCTCCAAAACCCTTAGCTACTTTCCCACTTCCACATATGACCTAAACCCAAAGCCAAACTCGGACCTACCAATTCTTTCTATCCGGCGCCACCGAGTTTCACTTGTCATAAGCCACTGCCAAACCCTAGCAAATCGGTTCTACCGATAGGGATCTCGGTCTCACCGAGATGGGATTGCAATCTCACTGTGTATGTCCATTGTCAAAATCGGTCTCACCGAGTTTAGGCAATCGGTACTACCGATATTACAATGCAAACTCTCTGGGTAACTCATTACCGAAATCGGTCCAACCGAGTCTAGTAATCGGTCCCACCGAGTTTGCCTGACCAACTCTCTGGTTAGCCAATTACCAAATCGGTCTTACCGAGTTTGTGTAATCGGTCTCATTGAGATTACGTTATGCCCTAACCCTAACCATATCGGTCCTACCGAGTTGCATGTCAGTCCCACCGAAAATCTCTAACGGTCACTAGGTTTACCTTTTCGGTCCGACCGAGTTTGTTGATTCGGTCCCATCGAGATTGGTAAATTGTGTGTAACGGTTGGATTTTGTGTGGAAGCTATATATACCCCTCCACCTCCTCTTCATTCGTGGAGAGAGCCATCAGAACACATATACACTTCCAACCCATATGTTCTGAGAAAGAACTACCTACCCTTGTGTTGAGGCCAAGATATTCCATTCCTACCATATGAATCTTGATCTCTAGCCTTCCCCAAGTTGCTTTCCACTCAAATCTTCTTTCCACCAAATCCAAATCCTGTGAGAGAGAGTTGAGTGTTGGGGAGACTATCATTTGAAGCACAAGAGCAAGGAGTCCATCATCAACACACCATTTGTTACTTCTTGGAGAGTGGTGTCTCCTAGATTGGCTAGGTGTCACTTGGGAGCCTCCGACAAGATTGTGTAGTTGAACCGAGGAGTTTGTAAGGGCAAGGAGATCACCTACTTCGTGAACATCTACCGCTAGTGAGGCAAGTCCTTCGTGGGCGATGGCCATGGTGGGATAGACAAGGTTGCTTCTTCGTGGACCCTTCGTGGGTGGAGCCCTCCGTGCACTCGCGCAACCGTTACCCTTCGTGGGTTGAAGTCTCCATCAACGTGGATGTAGGATAGCACCACCTATCCAAACCACGGGAAAAACATCTGTGTCTCCAATTGTGTTTGAATTCTCCAAACCCTTCCCTTAACATTCTTGCAAGTTGCATGCTTTACATTCCGCTGCTCATATACTCTTTGCATGCTTTCTTGATATGTATTGTGTATGTTGAAATTGTGCCTAAAACTCCACTCAAACCGAAAAAGCTTAAAAATTACAACTTGAGCACTAAGTGTCTAATCACCCCCTCTAGACACACCTACTTCTAGATCCTACAAGTGGTATCAGAGCTTTGGTCTCCATTGCCTTGGTTTAAGCACCATTGGAGGAAGATGGATGTGTCTACTTTAGGGAGTCTTAGACATAAAGTGCCTATTCTTGATGGAGAGTATTTTCATGAATGGAAAAATGATATGCTTGTGATTTTCAATCAATATAATTTGAACAAGTATATTGCTAGTCCTTGTGCTCCTCATGTTGATCCTATGCATCCCACCCTAGATGAAGATATTGACATGATTCGCAATCTTAGAACCATTGAGCTCATCATTAGAGGATTGCCCAAAAACTTGATTGCTAGTTTACCTACTCTTAATTGTGCCTATACTATATGGAAATTTCTTGAGGAACGATTTCCCGATTATTCCTTGAAAAATTTGGATGAAATTCTCCATAAATCTATTTTGTTGAGTAAAATGAACTCTAGTGATCCTAGTTTTGGTGATTGTCTATTTGATCTTACTAATCTCATGAATGCTAAAGGAAATGTTGGAATCATTAGTGATATTATATCCGAAGCTATAAGAATTCATAAAAGTGACCACTTTGATGATCATTTATCTAATGAATCACTCTCTCTAGGAAATGATGAATCACAAGATCATGTTGAACATGGATACTACGATGAGAATGATGATAGTGACTTCAATCTTGATGATGCAATGAGACACTTTGGTCTTATGGCTAATCTTCGAGGATATGTGTCAGGAGGAAAGGAATGGGTTCTCGACAGTGGATGTACTGATCATATGACCGGAGACGAAGAGATGTTCCGTGAGCTCGCTGAAAATGACGGCCCTCGAAAGTATGTCACCTTTGGTGATAATTCAAAGGGTAAGGTGGTTGGCCTTGGTAAGGTGGCCATCTCACACGATAGCTCCATTCAAAATGTCATGCTCGTTGAATCTCTTGGCTACAACTTACTTTCGGTATCTAGACTTGCTGATTTCGGTTTGAATGTCCTATTTACTGAGGTAGATTGCCAAGTGTTTCGTCGAGATAATCATAAAATGGTCTTTATCGGTATACGTAGAGGTGATCTTTACATTGTCGATTTCTCTAAAAAGGCACAACCTAAAACTTGCTTTATTGCTAAATCCTCAAAAGGTTGGTTGTGGCATAGACGACTAGGTCACGTTGGCATGAGAAACCTTGACAAGCTTATTAAAGGAAATCATATCCTTGGAGTTAACGATGTCTTATTTGATAAGGATAGACTTTGCAGTGCTTGTCAAGCAGGTAAACAGGTTGGAGGAAGGCATCCCGTGAAGAACATCATGACCACAAGGAGACCACTCGAGCTACTTCATATGGATCTTTTTGGTCCCAATGCCTACAAGAGTCTCGGTGGAAATTCTTTTGGTCTAGTTATAGTTGATGATTTTTCAAGATTTACGTGGGTGTTCTTTCTTGATGATAAATCGCAGGTCCAAAAGATCTTCAAAAACTTCGCTAGGAAGGCCCAAAATCAGTTTGACGTGAAGATCAAGAAGGTTCGGAGTGACAACGGAACGGAGTTCAAGAACGCAACAGTGGACACCTTTCTTGACGAAGAAGGGATTTCACACGAGTTCTCGGCTACGTACACACCTCAACAAAATGGAGTTGTTGAGAGGAAGAACCGGACGCTCATCGAAATGGCGAGAACGATGCTTGATGAGTACAAGACGCCAAAGCACTTTTGGGCAGAAGCGGTTGAGACGGCTTGTCATGCAACAAATCGCTTGTATCTTCACAAGCTACTTGGCAAGACGGCATACGAGCTCCTCACCGGTAACAAACCCCAAGTTGGATACTTTCGAGTATTCGGCTCAAAGTGCTACATTCTTGATAAGCATCGTCGTTCAAAGTTTGCTCCTATATCTCATGAAGGTTTCCTACTTGGTTATGGCTCAAACTCTCACACTTACCGTGTCTACAACAATTTCACCCGAAAGGTTGAAGAAACGGTAGATGTGAAGTTTGATGAATCTAATGGCTCGCAAGTAGAGCAATTGCCAATTGATGTAGGAGACAAAGACCCTTCAGAATGTTGGGGAACGTAGTAATTTCAAAAAAATTCCTACGCACATGCAAGATCATGGTGATGCATAGCAACGAGAGGGGAGAGTGTTGTCTACGTACCCTCGTAGACCGAAGCGGAAGCGTTGACACAACGTAGAGGAAGTAGTCATACGTTCTCCTCGCGATCCAACCAATCACAGCACCGTTACTCCGGCACCTCCGAGTTCTT
Source organism: Aegilops umbellulata (assembly GCA_032464435.1). NCBI lineage: Eukaryota > Viridiplantae > Streptophyta > Magnoliopsida > Poales > Poaceae > Aegilops > Aegilops umbellulata. The sequence continues at coordinate 97,977,705 of CP136060.1, forward strand.
GGCACACGTTCAGCTCGATGACGATCCCCGGGCTCCGATCCAGCAAAGCGTCGAGGAAGAGTTCCGTCAGCACGACGGCGTGGTGACGATCTTGATGTGTTACCGGCGCAGGGCTTCGCCTAAGCACTGCAACGATATGACCGAGGTGGAATATGGTGGAGGGGGGCACCGCACACGGCTAAGGAACGATCACGTTGATCAATTGTGTGTCCAAGGGGTGCCCCTTGCCTCGGTATATAAAGGATGGAGGAGGAGGAGGCCGGCCAAGCCAATTGGTGCGGCCAAGATATGGAGTCCTACTAGGACTCCAAGTCCTAGTAGGAGTCCACCAAGAGGGGAGGAAGGGAGAAGGAATAGGAGGAGAAGGAGAGGTGGCCGGCCCCCTTTTCCCTAGTCCAATTCGGACTAGAGGGGAGGGGGGGCGCAGCAGCCTTTTTCCTTTTCCCACTAAAGCCCATCAAGGCCCATTACTTCTCCCGTAATCCCGTAACTCCCCGGTACCTCCGAAAATACCCGAACCACTCAGAACCCTTCCGATGTCCGAATATAGTCGTCCAATATATCGATCTTTATGTCTCGACCATTTCGAGACTCCTCGTCATGTCCCTGATCTCATCCGGGACTCCGAACTCCTTCGGTACATCAAAACTCATAAACTCATAATATAACTGTCATCGAAACCTTAAGCGTGCGGACCCTACGGTTCGAGAACAATGTAGACATGACCAAGACACGTCTTCTGTCAATAACCAATAGCGGGACCTGGATGCCCATATTGGCTCCTACATATTCTACGAAGATCTTTATCGGTCAGACCGCATAACAACATACATTTGTTCCCTTTGTCATCGGTATGTTACTTGCCCGAGATTCGATCGTCGGTATCCAATACCTAGTTCAATCTCGTTACCGGCAAGTCTCTTTACTCGTTCCGTAATACATCATCTCACAACTAACACATTAGTTGCAATGCTTGCAAGGCTTATGTGATGTGCATTACCGAGAGGGCCCAGAGATACCTCTCCGACAATCGGAGTGACAAATCCTAATCTCGAAATACGCCAACCCAACATGTACCTTCGGAGACACCTGTAGAGCACCTTTATAATCACCCAGTTACGTTGTGACGTTTGGTAGCACACAAAGTGTTCCTACGGTAAACGGGAGTTTGCATAATCTCATAGTTAAAGGAACATGTATAAGTCATGGATAAAAGCAATAGCAACATACTAAACGATCAGGTGCTATGCTAATGGAATGGGTCATGTCAATCAGATCATTCAACTAATGATGTGATCTCGTTAATCAAATAACAACTCTTTGTTCATGGTTAGGAAACATAACCATCTTTGATTAATGAGCTAGTCAAGTAGAGGCATACTAGTGACACTCTGTTTGTCTATGTATTCACACATGTATTATGTTTCCAATTAATACAATTCTAGCATGAATAATAAACATTTATCATGATATAAGGAAATAAATAATAACTTTATTATTGCCTCTAGGGCATATTTCCTTCAGTCTCCCACTTGCACTAGAGTCAATAATCTAGATCACATAACCATGTGATTAACATCAATAGTTCACATCATCATGTGATTAACACCCATAGTTCACATCGCTATGTGACCGACACCCAAAGGGTTTACTAGATTCAGTAATCTAGTTTACATCGCTATGTAATTAACACCCAAAGAGTACTAAGGTGTGATCATGTTTTGCTTGTGAGAGAAATTTAGTCAACGGGTCTGCCACATTCAGATCCGTTATGTATTTTGCAATTTTCTATGTCTACAATGCTCTGCACGGAGCTACTTTAGCTAATTGCTCCCACTTTCAATATGTATCTAGATTGAGACTTAGAGTCATCTAGATTAGTGTCAAAACTTGCATCGACGTAATCTTTTACGACGAACCTTTTGTCACCTCCATAATCGAGAAACATATCCTTATTCCATTAAGGATAATTTTGACCGCTGTCCAGTGATCTACTCCTAGATCACTATTGTACTCCCTTGCCAAACTCAGTGGTAGGGTATGCAATAGATCTGGTACACAGCATGGCATACTTCATAGAGCCTATGGCTGAGGCATAGGGAATGACTTTCATTCTCTTTCTATCTTCTGCCGTGGTCGGGCTTTGAGTCTTACTCAATTTCACACCTTGTAATACAGGCAAGAACTCTTTCTCTGACTGTTCCATTTTGAACTACTTCAAAATCTTTTCAAGGTATGTACTTATCAAGCGTCTTGATCTATCTCTATAGATCTTGATGCTCAATATGTAAGCAGCTTCACCGAGGTCCTTCTTCGAAAAACTCCTTTCAAATACTCCTTTATGCTTTACAGAATAATTCTACATTATTTCCGATCAATAATATGTCATTTACATATACTTATCAGAAATGTTGTAGTGCTCCCACTCACTTTCTTGTAAATACAGGCTTCACCGCAAGTCTGTATAAAACTATATGCTTTGATCAACTTATCAAAGCGTATATTCCAACTCCGAGATGCTTGCACCAGTCCATAGATGGATCGCTGGAGCTTGCATATTTTGTTAACACCTTCAGGATCGACAAAACCTTCTAGTTGCATCGTATACAACTCTTCTTTAATAAATCCATTAAGGAATGTAGTTTTGTTTATCCATTTGCCGGATTTCATAAAATGCGGCAATTGCTAACATGATTCGGACAGACTTAAGCATAAATACGAGTGAGAAACTCTCATCGTAGTCAACACCTTGAACTTGTCGAAAACCTTTTGCGACAATTCTAGCTTTATAGATGGTAACACTACTATCAGTGTCCGTCTTCCTCTTCAAGATCCATTTATTTTCTTTGGCTTGCCGATCATCGGGCAAATCCATCAAAGTCCATACTTTGTTCTCATACATGGATCATATCTCAGATTTCATGGCCTCTAACCATTTCGCGGAATCTGGGCTCATCATCGCTTCCTCATAGTTCGCAAGTTCGTCATGGTCTAGTTACATGACTTCCAGAACAGGATTACCGTACCACTCTGGTGCGGATCTCACTCTAGTTTACTTACGATATTCGGTAGTAACTTGATCTTGAAGTTACATGATCATCATCATTAGCTTCCTTACTAATTGGTGTAGTAGTCACAAGAACAGATTTCTATGATGAACTACTTTCCAATAAGGGAGAAGGTACAATTACCTTATCAAGTTTTCTACTTTCCTCCCACTCACTTCTTTCGAGAGAATCTCCTTCTCTAGAAAGGATCCATTCTCAGCAACGAATGTCTTGCCTTCGGATCTGTGATAGAAGGTGTACCCAACAGTCTCCTTTGGGTACCTATGAAGACACATTTCTCCGATTTGGGTTTGAGCTTATCAGGATGAAACTTTTTCACATAAGCATCGTAACCCCAAACTTTAAGAAACGACAACTTTGGTTTCTTGCCAAACCACAGTTTATTTTGTGTCGTCTCAACGGACTTTAGATCGTGCCCCTTTTAACGTGAATGCAGCTGTCTCTAATGCATGATCCCAAAATGATATTGGTAAATCGGTAAGAAACATCATAGTTTGTACTATATCCAATAAAGTACGGTTATGACGTTCGGACACACCATTATGCTGTGGTGTTCCAGGTGGCATGAATTTGTGAAACTATTCCACATTGTTTTAATTGAAGACCAAACTCGTAACTCAAATATTTGTCTCCGCGATCAGATCGTAGAAACCTTATTTTCTTGTCACGATGATTTTCACTTCACTCTAAAATTCTTTGAACTTTTCAAACGTTTCAGACTTATGTTTCATCAAGTAGATATACCCATATCTGCTCAAATCATCTGTGAAGGTCAGAAAATAATGATACTTGTCGCGAGCCTTAATATTCATCGGACCATATACATCAGTATGTATGATTTCCAACAAATCTGTTGCTTGCTCCATTGTTCCGGAGAACGGCGTTTTTAGTCATCTTGCCCAAGAGGCATGGTTCGCAAGCATCAAGTGATTCATAATCAAGTGATTCCAAAATCCCATCAGCATGGAGTTTCTTCATGCGCTTTACACCAATATGACCTAAACGGCAGTGCCACAAATAGGTTGCACTATCATTATTAACTTCGCATCTTTTTGGTTTCAATATCATGAATATGTGTATCACTGCGATCGAGATCCAATGAACTATTTTCATTGGTGTGTATGACCATAGAAGGTTTTATTCATGTAAACAGAACAACAATTGTTCTCTAACTTAAATGAATAACTGTATTGCAATTAACATGATCAAATCATATTCATGCTCAACGCAAACACCAAATAACACTTATTTAGTTTCAACACTAATCCCGAAAGTATAGGGAGTGTGTGATGATGATCATATCAATCTTGGAACCACTTCCAACACACATCGTCACCTTGCCCTTTAACTAGTCTTTGTTCATTCTGCAACTCCCGTTTCGAGTTACTAAATTTTAGCAACTGAACTAGTACCAAATACTAAGGGGTTGCTATGAACACTAGTAAAGTACACATCAATAACATGTATATCAAATATACTTATGTTCACTTTGCCATCCTTCTTATCCGCCAATCACTTGGGGTAGTTCCGCTTCCAGTGACCAGTCCCTTTGCAGTAGAAGCACTTAGTCTCAGGCTTAGGACCATACTTGGGCTTTTTCACTTGATCAGCAACTTGCTTGCCGTTCTTCTTGAAGTTCCCCTTCTTTCCTTTTGCCCTTTTCTTGAAACTAGTGATCTTGTCAACCATCAACACTTGATATTTTTCTTTGATTTCTACCTTCGCTGATTTTAGCATCGCGAAGAGCTTGGGAATATTTTCCGTTATCCCTTGCATATTATAGTTCATCACGAAGTTCTACTAACTTGGTGATGGTGACTAGAGAATTCTGTCAATCACTATCTTATCTGGAAGATTAACTCCCACTTGATTCAAGCGATTGTAGTACCCAGACAATCTGAGCACATGCTCACTAGTTGAGCGATTCTCCTCCATCTTTTAGCTATAGAACTTGTTGGAGACTTCATATCTCTCAACTCGGGTATTTGCTTGAAATATTAACTTCAACTCCTGGAACATCTTGTATGGTCCATGACATTCAAAACGTCTTTGAAGTCCCGATTCTTAAGCCGTTAAGCATGGTGCACTAAACTATTAAGTAGTCATCATATTGAGTCTAGCAAAACGTTCATAACGTCTGCATCTGCTCCTGCAAAAGGTCCGTCACCTAGCGGTGCATCAAGGACAAAATTCTTCTGTGCAGCAATGAGGATAAACCTCAGATTACGGATCCAATCCGTATCATTGCTACTAACATTTTTCAACACAATTTTCTCTAGGAACATATCAAAATAAACACGGGGAAGCAACAATGCGAGCTATTGATCTACAACATAGATATGCTAATACTACCAGGACTAAGTTCATGATAAATTAAAGTTCAATTAATCATATTACTTAAGAACTCCCACTTAGATAGACATCCCTCTAATCCTCTAAGTGATTACATGATCCAAATCAACTAAACCATGTCCGATCATCACGTGAGATGGAGTAGTTTCAATGGTGAACATCACTATGTTGATCATATCTACTATATGATTCACGCTCGACCTTTCGGTCTCCGTGTTCCGAGGCCATATCTGTTATATGCTAGGCTCGTCAAGTATAACCTGAGTATTCCGCGTGTGCAACTGTTTTGCACCCGTTGTATTTGAACGTAGAGCCTATCACACCCGATCATCACGTGGTGTCTCAGCACGAAGAACTTTCGCAACGGTGCATACTCAGGGAGAACACTTCTTGATAATTAGTGAGAGATCATCTTATAATGCTACCGTCAATCAAAGCAAGATAAGATGCATAAAAGATAAACATCACATGCAATCAATATAAGTGATATGATATGGCCATCATCATCTTGTGCTTGTGATCTCCATCTTCGAAGCACCGTCATGATCACCATCGTCACCGGCGCGACACCTTGATCTCCATCGTAGCATCGTTGTCGTCTCGCCAATCTTATGCTTCCACGACTATCACTACCGCTTAGTAATAAAGTAAAGCATTACATCGCGATTGCATTGCATACAATAAAGCGACAACCATATGGCTCCTGCCAGTTGCCGATAACTCGGTTACAAAACATGATCATCTCATACAATAAAATTTAGCATCATGTCTTGACCATATCACATCACAACATGCCCTGCAAAAACAAGTTAGACGTCCTCTACTTTGTTGTTGCAAGTTTTACGTGGCTGCTACGGGCTTAAGCAAGAACTCATCTTCCCTACGCATCAAAACCACAACGATAGTTTGTCAAATAGACTCCGTTTTAACCTTCTCAAGGACCGGGCGTAGTCACACTCGGTTCAACTAAAGTTGGAGAGACAGTCTTCCGCAAGCCATCTATGTGCAAAGCACGTCGAGGGAACCGGTCTCGCGTAAGAGTACGCGTAAGGTTGGTCCGGATCGTCTCGTCCAACAATACCGCTGAACCAAAGTATGACATGCTGGTAGGCAGTATGACTTGTATCGTCCACAACTCACTTGTGTTCTACTCGTGCAAATAACATCAAACCATAAAAACCTAGGCTCGGATGCCACTGTTGGGGAACGTAGTAATTTCAAAAAATTTCCTACGCACACGCAAGATCATGGTGATGCATAGCAACGAGAGGGGAGAGTGTTGTCTACGTACCCTCGTAGACCGAAGCGGAAGCGTTGACACAACGTAGAGGAAGTAGTCGTACGTTCTCCTCGCGATCCAACCGATCACAGCACCGTTACTCCGGCACCTCCGAGTTCTTGGCACACGTTCAGCTCGATGACGATCCCCGGGCTCCGATCCAGCAAAGCGTCGGGGAAGAGTTCCGTCAGCACGACGGCGTGGTGACGATCTTGATGTGTTACCGGCGCAGGGCTTCGCCTAAGCACTGCAACGATATGACCGAGGTGGAATATGGTGGAGGGGGGCACCGCACACGGCTAAGGAACGATCACGTTGATCAATTGTGTGTCCAAGGGGTGCCCCTTGCCTCGGTATATAAAGGATGGAGGAGGAGGAGGCCGGCCAAGCCAATTGGTGCGGCCAAGATATGGAGTCCTACTAGGACTCCAAGTCCTAGTAGGAGTCCACCAAGAGGGGAGGAAGGGAGAAGGAATAGGAGGAGAAGGAGAGGTGGCCGGCCCCCTTTTCCCTAGTCCAATTCGGACTAGAGGGGAGGGGGGCGCAGCAGCCTTTTTCCTTTTACCACTAAAGCCCATCAAGGCCCATTACTTCTCCTGTAATCCCGTAACTCCCCGGTACCTCCGAAAATACCCGAACCACTCAGAACCCTTCCGATGTCCGAATATAGTCGTCCAATATATCGATCTTTACGTCTCGACCATTTCGAGACTCCTCGTCATGTCCCTGATCTCATCCGGGACTCCGAACTCCTTCGGTACATCAAAACTCATAAACTCATAATATAACTGTCATCGAAACCTTAAGCGTGCGGACCCTACGGTTCGAGAACAATGTAGACATGACCAAGACACGTCTCCGGTCAATAACCAATAGCGGGACCTGGATGCCCATATTGGCTCCTACATATTCTACGAAGATCTTTATCGGTCAGACCGCATAACAACATACATTTGTTCCCTTTGTCATCGGTATGTTACTTGCCCGAGATTCGATCGTCGGTATCCAATACCTAGTTCAATCTCGTTACCGGCAAGTCTCTTTACTCGTTCCGTAATACATCATCTCACAACTAACACATTAGTTGCAATGCTTGCAAGGCTTATGTGATGTGCATTACCGAGAGGGCCCAGAGATACCTCTCCGACAATCGGAGTGACAAATCCTAATCTCGAAATACGCCAACCCAACATGTACCTTCGGAGACACCTGTAGAGCACCTTTATAATCACCCAGTTACGTTGTGACGTTTGGTAGCACACAAAGTGTTCCTACGGTAAACGGGAGTTTGCATAATCTCATAGTTAAAGGAACATGTATAAGTCATGGATAAAAGCAATAGCAACATACTAAACGATCAGGTGCTATGCTAATGGAATGGGTCATGTCAATCAGATCATTCAACTAATGATGTGATCTCGTTAATCAAATAACAACTCTTTGTTCATGGTTAGGAAACATAACCATCTTTGATTAATGAGCTAGTCAAGTAGAGGCATACTAGTGACACTCTGTTTGTCTATGTATTCACACATGTATTATGTTTCCAATTAATACAATTCTAGCATGAATAATAAACATTTATCATGATATAAGGAAATAAATAATAACTTTATTATTGCCTCTAGGGCATATTTCCTTCACAGAAGCAATCCAAGACATGTCTATTGGAAAAATTCGCCCAACGGAGGTGAAGGAGAGTACCTCGTCCGTCCAAGTGGAAGCTTCTACTTCACGACAACGTGAACCAGGAATTGACCCGGAAGCATCCACAAGTGGGACACACCAAGATGAAGGAAACAAGGAAATGCGTCAAGACGAACATCAACAACCTCCTTCTCCACCACGACAAGAGAACGACAACGCCAACAATGAAGAAGACCAAGAAGAAGAACAAGATGAAGAAGACGTTCAACGAAGACCCAAGCAAAAGCTTTCACGAGTTCGAGCAAGAATTGCCAAAGATCATCCCGTCGAGCAAATCTACAATGATATCCAAACCGGGAGAATTACTCGCTCAAAAACTCATTTAGCTAACTTTTGTGAAAATTATTCATTCATCTCTAGCATTGGACCTATGAAGGTCGAAGAAGCATTGGAAGATCCGGATTGGATAAACGCTATGCATGAAGAGCTACACAACTTTGAGAGAAACCAAGTTTGGACATTGGTTGAGAAGCCCGACAACAACCACAACATCATTGGTACCAAATGGGTGTTTCGCAACAAGCAAGATGAAGATGGACAAGTGGTTCGCAACAAAGCACGTCTCGTCGCCCAAGGGTACACACAAGTCGAAGGTATGGACTATGGTGAGACATATGCTCCCGTTGCTAGACTTGAGTCCATTCGCATCTTACTTGCCTATGCTAATCACCATAATATCACCTTGTACCAAATGGATATTAAAAGTGCTTTTCTAAATGGTGAAATAGAGGAGGAAGTTTATGTCAAACAACCTCCCGGCTTTGTCAATCCTAAGAAACCTAATCATGTTTACAAACTTCACAAAGCTCTTTATGGTCTTAAACAAGCTCCTAGAGCATGGTATAAATGCTTGACCAAGTTCCTTATTGCAAGTGGTTTTGAAATTGGAAAAATTGATTCCACACTCTTTACTAAAAGGGTTAATGGAGAACTATTTGTATGCCAAATTTATGTTGATTATATTATATTTGGTTCAACTAACCCTCTTTTTAGTGAAAAGTTCGGAAAGCTAATGTCAAAGAAGTTTGAGATGTCTATGATGAGTGAACTCAAATTCTTTCTCGGTTTGCAAATCAAGCAAACTAAGGAAGGTACATTTATCTCTCAAATGAAGTACACCAAAGACTTATTCAGGAAGTTCAATATGCAAGAATGCAAAGGTATGCCTACACCCATGCCTACTAGTGGACATAATGATTTGACCAAAGATGGTGAACCGGTTGATCAAAAGGTTTATCGCTCTATGATTGGTTCATTGTTATACCTATGCGCCTCACGTCCCGATATTATGCTAAGTGTGTGCATGTGTGCACGATATCAAGCTGCTCCTAAAGAATGTCATCTTAAAGCGGTGAAAAGGATAGTGAGATACCTAATTCATACACCAAATTTTGGCATTTGGTATCCTAAGAGGTCCTCTTTTGATCTTGTTGGCTATTCCGACTCGGATTATGCCGGAGACAAGGTTGATAGAAAGTCCACTTTGGGTACTTGTCAATTTCTTGGTAGATCTCTTGTGTCTTGGTCTTCCAAGAAACAAAACTCGGTATCCTTATCCACCACTGAAGCGGAATACATTGCCGCTGGTTCATGTTGTGCTCAATTACCTTGGATGACCCAGACTCTTAAAGATTATGGGGTCTATATGAAACATGTTCCATTGCTTTGTGACAATGAAAGTGCTATCAAAATTGGTCATAATCCTGTGCAACATTCTCGAACTAAACACATTGAAGTTCGTCATCATTTCATTCGAGATCATGTTGCTAAGGGTGACATTGATCTTAAGCATGTTCGCACCGATAAGCAATTAGCGGATATATTCACTAAACCACTTGATGAGAAAGTGTTTTGCAGGTTGAGAGGAGAATTGAATATCATTGATGCTTCGAACTTGGAGTAGAAACTCCATTGGATACATGCAAGACATGAGCTTATGGCTAATCCTTGATATATCTCTTATGATGACTATCTTATGTCTTAGATATATTTGTACCTTGCATGTTATCTAACCCATGTAGGTACTTGGTTGAATCTAATTCTATGAGATTGCAACTCACTCACATCTTGAGCAATCTCTACATCACCAAGTCTCTACACAACGGTGGTTGAAGACAAGGAAGCACGAAACCATTCGAACATATCCTTTGACAAATTCTATGTTGAGCTTCATGATTGTCATTTTTGGATATACAAGTGCTTTTCCTTGCAATAACTAACCCATGTAGGTAGATGAATTCAAATTCCAAAGGGTGCTCCCAACTCATGATGAGCTACATCAACTTCGAGCACCCACACAAGTTCAACTACATGAACAAGATCCACACCACCACCCAAGGTATGTTATTCCATCTTAGAGAAGCTTTACTCCAAGTCATGAGTCAAAGCAACTCAACAAGATGAGAATACATCAAAATGCTTAAACGAAAAATGGTAACCCCATTTTGAGCTTAAACGATGAGTATGACCCATGATCAAGTGTTCTCACTTGACTCCTAAGTCAATATACTCTAACATAGGTGACTATGTCACCGCCCAATTCTAGATGAAGTTCTCTTGTGTTCTTTTGTTATTGCATTTGTCCCTTGCATATTTGTTTCCCTCTTTTCAAACAGAAAAAACTTCTCTAGAACTTCCATTCTTTTTTATTCTTATTCTGCATATTTCTGCATCAAATTCCTTGCAAATTCTTCAGTTAATTCATTGCAAATCTTTGTGAGATCTTATTCGACTAGTGAGCTGAGGTGACAAGTATTTTCTCTGTGATGAACTCAGTTTCACCGGATTGTAATTTTCGGTCCAATCAAATCCCTTCGGTACCACCGAAACATGCCACTCGGTGTCACCGATTTCGTAACAGGAAAAACAGTTTGCCACATATTCTATATTTCTTCTGATCCAGCTCCACTAAATGAATCTTGTCCTCTACAAGCATCACAGTTTTATCCATTGCTTTGTGCTGAATCTCAAGGACCAAACCTATTCGACAAATTCCAGAAAAACCTTCTTGGAAATTGATGTCAAAGGGGGAGAGAGAGATCACATCAAAGCTTATCATCAGGGAGAAAGAGAGAGAAAGTATTAAGGGGGAGAAAGAGATCTCCAGGGGGAGAGAATACTCAAGGATCCCAGATGCTTGATGTTCAAGAGGAGAGATGCCACATGTCTTTTTGGGGGAAAGACATGTTCATATGTGCTCATTTGCATTATGTTCTATTCATTCATATCTTTCAGCTCTGATTTTTTGTTCCCTATCTTCTCCCAATATCCCATGACAGATTCAGGGGGAGCAAGACATCTAAAGGAAAGAAATCATTCAAATTCATTGCATATCTTTACTCTTGGGGACATGTCTAATCCAATGTGGTACCTTGTACTCACTCTTTACATGTCATCCCAGTCTTGGTATTCTTGTGGTTTTCTTTTGGTTTGCTCTAGTTAGTGGATGTACCTGTGTTAGCTAACCTTGTTTGTGCAGGTTCATTCCATTCTAAGCCAACCCAAAACTACAAGGTAAGTATATGCATCAAAATCATGAGTATGAGGAATTCTTGCTCTTGTACATACTGTTTGCAAGAAGGACTCATAAGCATGAAGGTATTTCTCTTAATTATCTTTTTCTCTGATGCATATGGCCAAGATACATGTAACACATTGCTTACTCTGTCATGATTATGCTCTCACATGCCTCTATATTTTATTCACATGATTGCATACATGTAAGGGGGAGCCTATGCTTGTTACATGACCTTCCAAAGCTTTACTTGCTATTCTTTGTACCCTATCTAAAGCTTTGATGTATGTTGCCATCAATTACCAAAAAGGGGGAGATTGAAAGCACAAGTGCTTCCCAGGTGGTTTTGGTAATTAATGTCAACATATCTCTTGTTGGACTAACACTTTTATCTAGTATATTTCAGATAAGTTCAACAATGGAGTGGCATGGACTAAAGGTTGTGGGAACTCCTTCAAGATGCTAAGGACAAAGAATTGGCTAAAGCTTCAAGCTCAAGACTCTTCATTTTACACTTTTAGTGATCCAAGATCACATTGAGTCCATAGGAAAAGCCAATACTATCAAGGAGGGATGAGTTGTTGCTTAATGAGCCTTTTGCTCCATGTGCTTGATGATATGCTCCAAAACCCTCAGCTACTTTCCCACTTCCACATATGACATAAACCCAAAGCCAAACTCGGACCTATCGATCCTTTCTATCCGGCGCCACCGAGTTTCACTTGTCATAAGCCACTGCCAAACCCTAGCAAATCGGTTCTACCGATAGGGATCTCGGTCTCACCGAGATGGGATTGCAATCTCACTGTGTATGTCCATTGTCGAAATCGGTCTCACCGAGTTTAGGAAATCAGTACTACAAGATTACAATGCAAACTCTCTGGGTAACTCATTACCGAAATCGGTCCTACCGAGTCTAGTAATCGGTCCCACCGAGTTTGCCTGACCAACTCTCTGGTTAGCCAATTACTAAATCGGTCTTACCGAGTTTGTGTAATCGGTCTCACTGAGATTACATTATGCCCTAACCCTAACCATATCGGTCCTACCGAGTTGCATGTCAGTCCCACCGAAAATCTCTAACGGTCACTAGGTTTACCTTTTCGGTCCGACCGAGTTTGTTGATTCGGTCCCACCGAGATTGGTAAATTGTGTGTAACGGTTGGATTTTGTGTGGAGGCTATATATACCCCTCCACCTCCTCTTCATTCGTGGAGAGAGCCATCAGAACACATCTACACTTCCAACCCATATGTTCTGAGAAAGAACTACCTACCCTTGTGTTGAGGCCAAGATATTCCATTCCTACCATATGAATCTTGATCTCTAGCCTTCCCCAAGTTGCTTTCCACTCAAATCTTCTTTCCACCAAATCCAAATCCTGTGAGAGAGAGTTGAGTGTTGGGGAGACTATCATTTGAAGAACAAGAGCAAGGAGTTCATCATCAACACACCATTTGTTACTTCTTGGAGAGTGGTGTCTCCTAGATTGGCTAGGTGTCACTTGGGAGCCTCCGACAAGATTGTGGAGTTGAACCAAGGAGTTTGTAAGGGCAAGGAGATCGCCTACTTCGTGAAGATCTACCGCTAGTGAGGCAAGTCCTTCGTGGGCGATGGCCATGGTGGGATAGACAAGGTTGCTTCTTCGTGGACCCTTCGTGGGTGGAGCCCTCCGTGGACTCGCACAATCGTTACCCTTCATGGGTTGAAGTCTCCATCAACATGGATGTAGGATAGCACCACCTATCCGAACCATGGGAAAAACATCCGTGTCTCCAATTGCGTTTGAATTCTCCAAACCCTTCCCTTTACATACTTGCAAGTTGCATGCTTTACATTCCGCTGCTCATATACTCTTTGCATGCTTGCTTGATATGTATTGTGTATGTTGAAATTGTGCCTAAAACTCCACTCAAACCGAAAAAGCTTAAAAATTGCAACTTTAGAACTAAGTGTCTAATCACCCCCCCCCTCTAGACACACCTACTTCTAGATCCTACACAACATGCCCTACAAAAACAAGTTAGACGTCCTCTACTTTGTTGTTGCAAGTTTTACGTGGCTGCTATGGGCTTAGCAAGAACCGTTCTTACCTACGCATCAAAACCACAACGATAGTTTGTCAAGTTGGTGCTGTTTTAACCTTCGCAAGGACCGGGCGTAGTCACACTTAGTTCAACTAAAGTTGGAGAAACTGACACCCGCCAGCCACCTGTGTGCAAAGCACGTCGGTAGAACCAGTCTCGCGTAAGCGTACGCGTAATGTCGGTCCGGGCCGCTTCATCCAACAATACCGCCGAACCAAAGTATGACATGCTAGTAAGCAGTATGACTTATATCGCCCACAACTCACTTGTGTTCTACTCATGCATATAACATCTACGCATAAAACCTGGCTCGGATGCCACTATGAGGGAACATAGTAATTTTAAAAATTTCCTACGCACACGCAAGATCATGGTGATGCATAGCAACGAGAGGGGAGAGTGTTGTCTATGTACCCTCGTAGACCGAAAGCGGAAGCGTTATAACAACGCGGTTGATGTAGTCGTACGTCTTCACGGCCCGACCGATCAAGCACCGAAACTACGGCACCTCCGAGTTCTTGCACACGTTCAGCTCGATGACGATCCCCAGACTCCGATCCAGCAAAGTGTCGGGGATGAGTTCTGTCAGCACGACGGCGTGGTGACGATCTTGATGTTCTACCGTCACAGGGCTTCTCCTAAGCACCGCTACAATATTATCGAGGATTATGGTGGAGGGGAGCACCGCACACGGCTAATAGATCTTAAGGATCAATTGTTGTGTCTTTGGGGTGCCCCCTGCCCTCGTATATAAAGGAGCAAGGGAGGATGAGGCCGGCCCTAGGAGGGGGCGCGCCAAGTGTGGAGTCCTACTAGGACTCCCTAGTCCTAGTAGGATTCCACCTCCCATATGGAATAGGAAAAGAGGAAGGGAAAAGGAGAAGGAAGGAAGGGGACGCCCCCCTTCCCTAGTCCAATTCGGACCAGACCAAGGGGAGGGGTGCGGCCACCCTTGAGGCCCTTTTCCTTCTTTCTCGTATGGCCCAATAAGGCCCAATACGTATTCCCGTAACTCTCCAGTACTCCAAAAAATACCTGAATCACTCAGAACCTTTCCGATGTTCGAATATAGTCGTCCAATATATCGATCTTTACATCTCGACCATTTCGAGACTCCTCGTCGTGTCCCAGATCTCATCCGGGACTCCGAATCCTTCGGTACATCAAAACTCATAAACTCATAATATAACTGTCATCGAAACCTTAAGCGTGCGGACCCTACGGGTTCAAGAACAATGTAGACATGACCGAGACACGTCTCCGGTCAATAACCAATAGCGGAACCTCGATGCTCATATTGGCTCCTACATATTTTACAAAGATCTTTATCGGTCAAACCGCATAACAACATACGGTGTTCCCTTTGTCATCGGTATGTTACTTGCCCGAGATTCGACCGTCGGTATCTCAATACCTAGTTCAATCTCGTTACCGGCAAGTCTCTTTACTTGTTCCGTAATACATCATCTCACAACTAACTCATTAGTTGCAATGCTTGCAAGGCTTATGTGATGTGCATTACCGAGAGGGCCCAGAGATACCTCTCCGACAATCGGAGTGACAAATCCTAATCTCGAAATGCGCCAACCCAACATGTACCTTTGGAGACACCTGTAGAGCTCCTTTATAATCACCCAGTTATGTTGTGACGTTTGGTAGCACACAAAGTGTTCCTCCGGCAAACGGGAGTTGCATAATCTCATAGTCATAGGAACGTGTATAAGTCATGAAGAAAGCAATAGCAACATACTAAACGATCGCGTGCTAAGCTAATGGAATGTGTCATGTCAATCACATCATTCTCCTAATGATGTGACCCCGTTAATCAAATGACAACTCATGTCTATGGCTAGGAAACATAACCATCTTTGATCAACGAGCTAGTCAAGTAGAGGCATACTAGTGACACTCTGTTTGTCTATGTATTCACACATGTATCATGTTCCGGTTAATACAATTCTAGCATGAATAATAAACATTTATCATGAAATAAGTAAATAAATAATAACTTTATTATTGCCTCTAGGGCATATTTCCTTTAGCTAGAATGTCGTAGACGATTGCAACACTCGGTAGATCACCTTTTAATCTTGATTTTATCTGTGAGAGATCACCCTAATAAATTGATTACTGCACAAACAAAGGGTGCAAGCACCAAAGGGATAAACATATCGAGCAATTCATAAAAGCATGATATGGTATAGCCCTGGGCACCGCGAATCCTCCGGGATCATCTTTAATCTTTATGTGAAGCCTCGTGATGACCAATATTTTGTTGTCGTGGCAACCTTTCAAAAACGCTGTCGTGGTGGCAATTTCAAAAAATGTTGCTGTGACAACCGTTTCAGAAAATATTGTCGTGGCACCAAATTCAAAAATTATGCCGTGGCACGATATTATAGCTCCCTGTCCCGCACATTAGTACACCTTCTCCATGTCGGGGTCCTCCATGTACGCTTGCCATCTTCACCTATAACATGTAGGCTATCTCTATGATATTTACATTAATGTGGCAATCTCGTGGCTCCAGCCATCATGTCGTGACGTGCATGCCACTTAACATTACAACTTATAACCATCTCATACATAAACCCATTATCATGACGAAGGCTATACCACATCATATGCATACTCTACAAAACCAAGTTAGACATCCTCTAATCGGTTTTAGCAAATTTTAGTTACATGGTTAACCAGTTTTAACAATAATACTAGCTACCTATGTCCATAACATAAGGTGATAGCTGTGTGAGGGAAGAGACTTAATTAAAAATCTCTAGCCCCACACTAAACTTCGTCTAATACGCATGACCCCCTAGAAGATCATCCATCCTCGGCACACTCTTTTGTACGCGACGGTTCACTATACTCAACTATAATGAAGCCCAAGGAACTATTGGCAGATCGCCGATAGCCAGAGCCGATTGATTGTTAGAACCTTGTAACAAAGCTACATCATACTATCGACAAATTGAACCGAAGCAACAATCGAGGGAAGCATAGCAAGAACATCAACCCTCACCTCCACATGTGATCTAGATCCCAACCCGCACCTACTCATATAACTTCTCTTGATGCCACTATTGGGAAATGTAGTAGAAAACAAAAAATTCCACGCCTACGCACACCCAAGATCAATATGTAGATGCATAATGGGTTGGGATCACGATCGTTACCGTCACCGAGTTGTAGCGGAAGAAGAACGTGTCGGTGTAGATTGTACTCGGAGTCCCTCGAACCATCGATGAATGATCCCGCAAACCACCCATGAGCAGTCCCTCAAACTGAAGACCGAAAGTACAGGCTTTCTACTTGGTTGCAAGCGTGCAGCCTTCATGATCCAGCAGCGCTTCACCGTCCAGAGCTAATCGTCGCCAAAGAATTAGAGGGTGGAGATTAGAACCATACTGAGCTTCTAATTATGAGGATTAGAGGAGCTAGGTGAGAGAGTCCTGGATTAGGGGGTGTCCGGATAGCCAGACTATACCTTCAACCAGACTCCAGGACTGTGAAGATACAAGATTGAAGACTTCGTCCCGTGTCCGAAAGGGACTTTCCTTGGCGTGGAAGGCAAGCTTGGCGATACGGATATATAGATCTCCTACCATTGTAACCGACTCTATGTAACCCTAGCCCTCTCCGGTGTCTATATAAACCGGAGGGTTTTAGTCCGTAGGACAACATAACAATCATACCATAGGCTAGCTTCTAGGGTTTAGCCTCCTTGATCTCGTGGTAGATCTACTCTTGTACTACCCATATCATCAATATTAATCAAGCAGGACGTAGGGTTTTACCTCCATCAAGAGGGCCCGAACCTGGGTAAAACATCGTGTCCCTTGTCTCCTGTTACCATCCGCCTAGACGCACAGTTTGGGACCCCCTACCCGAGATCTGCCGGTTTTGACACCGACATTGGTGCTTTCATTGAGAGTTCCTCTGTGCCGTCGCCATCAGGAAGGATGCCTCATCCCGTCTTTAAAGACGTCACCGTTGCTAAGGGAGCTTTGGCTGTTGGCCAAACTCTCCGGCTAGGTGGTTTTCTTATGACCGCCTGTTCGGCTGCTGCGCCGACGATGACCTCTCGGGTCATCAAAAGCAATCTTCATGTCAGTTCGGAACTCGCCGAGTAGTTAGATCCAATGGAGCTCTCTTCCATAAATGAGCTCTTGGATCGCATCGCCGCCCTGGGGGTCGCTACGGATTACGACCAGGTTGGGCCTAAACCCGATCCAAGAGAGATTAACTCTCCCCAAGTCACCCATCACGTTGCCGTGGTAGAGGGGCAGTGCGGCGACCCTTCATCTATCTTAAGGACTAACTACGTCTAGATTCCCGATCCCTCCAATCCGGATACCTGCGGAGGAGAGGATATCACTCAAGACCTGAACTTAGAATCAGGCGACGGGCTGGATTCATTGGACAACATCCAAGAATCCAAACTTTTGAGTTCTGAAACTTCTTGGCCTCTGAGTCTCAGATTGGGCGAGGTTTCGGATCTAATTCCACCCACCCACCCGAACATAAGCGATCTATCCTAAATCAGGCAAAAGCCCGAAGAAACAGTACATCATTACTGGGCCAGATTCCTCCTGGTTAGGAACAGGATAAAGGACTGCCGCGAGGAAGACGCAATCTCAATTTTCTGCAATAATTGCACGGACAAGGGAATCCTCAACGCCATAAGTCGCTGTGATATTACACGCTTCGCTGACTTGGCGTCCATACTACGAAAGTACTGTGCGATGGAAAGCGCCGGGAAAACCGAAATAAAATTTTGGGACGATCTGGCTCTGAATACAAACCCAATCCGAAATAAAAGGGTGCATCATCGCCAGACACCCGGATTAAACACCAAAAAGCAAAAACCCTCTACAGGGCATGGAACCGTACTGGAAGGATGGCTTAATGGACCCTGTAAAATTCACAGTACAGAGGGCGCCACACCAACTCACAGCCTTAGAGCATGTTGGATACTCCGGCAGGTGGCCAAAATTGGCGAAGATCTCCTAATTCCGGAGGCCATAGAAAGCCACCCCAGGGACACCAATACGGTACTAACAGTCTTCGAGACTTTCGCATAAAATAATATGCGAAAAAGAACACTTCGCAGCCTTGCCGAAGTCTACCAAGTAGCAACAATAAACCCATGGAGTGACACGGCTATTACTTTTAATGCCAGTGATGAACCTAAATTCCGAACAGCCCGAGCACCAGCCGCATTGGTCCTCAGTCCAGTAGTGGACGGCTTTCGCCTCACCAAAGTACTCATGGATGGAGGCAGCGGATTAAACCTCATTTATGAGGAAACCCTTCAAAAAATGGAAATAGACTGGAACCGCACTGAGCGAAGCAGCACAACCTTTAGAGGAATAATACCCATTCGGGAAGTGCGTTGTACAGGAAAAATCACACTAGATGTGGTGTTCGGCACGCCGGATAACTACGGGTCCGAAGAGGTCATGTTCCATGTGGCCCCGTTCAGTAGCGGATACCACGCTCTGCTTGGGCGGGAAGCATTTACAATCTTCCAAGCAATACCCCATTACGGGTAAATGAAGCTGAAGATGCCTGGGCCAAACGGAATCATCACTCTCGCTAGTGATCCGGACATAGCACTCCGAGCCGAAAATAAGACAGCCGCACTGGCCCTTGAGGCACTATCCGAAGCCCTAGCGGCTGAGGAACTGACTGCGCTGTGCTCCACGGTGAACAGGGACGATGTGATACTCGACAAGAGATCCAAGTCCACCTCCTTTAAACCAGCGGACGAAATAGTCAAATTCCAGGTCCATCCAACGGACCCCAATAAAATAGCTTCTATCGGGCACAATTAAACCCTGATGTAGATGCCGCACTGCGAGAATTCCTACGTGAAAACTGGGACATCTTCGCCTGGCACCCTTCAGACATGCCAGGAATCCCACGCAGGCTGGCCGAACAGAGCTTAAATATCCTAAAAGGATTCAAACCTGTCAAACAAGCTCTTCGGCGTTTTTCCGAACCTAAGAGACAGGCCATGGGAGAGGAGCTAGCCAAGCTATTGGAGGCCGGATTCATCAGAGATATAAAACATCCGGACTGGCTAGCAAACCTGGTGATGGTACCAAAGAAGGACAAATCCTGGCGCCTGTGCGTTGATTTTAAAGACCTTAACAAGGCTTGCCCAAAGGATCCCTTCCCCCTCCCCCGCATCGATCAAATTATCGACGCTACCGCAGGACACGATTCGTTGTGTTTCCTTGACGCATACTCCGGCTACCATCAAATCAAGATGGCAGAGTCAGACCAAGCCGCAACGGCATTCATCACACCATACGGCCCATTCTGCTTCAACACAATGCCCTTCGGGCTCAAAAACGCCGGCGCAACATATCAGCGCATGATTCAGACATGTCTGGTAAACCAGATCGGCAAAACAGTGGAGGCATACGTGGATGATGTGGTCGTAAAAACAAGACATGTCGAATCTCTAATAGACGACTTGAGGCTTACATTTGATAACCTCCGAACATACAACATCAAGCTCAACCCGGGAAAATGCGTTTTCGGCATTCCTGCCGGAAAGCTCTTGGGCTTCATTGTATCCGGTAGAGGAATTGAAGCAAATCCATCCAAGATCCGAGCTTTGTCACAATGGGATATCTCGAAGGACCTCAAACAAATACAAAAATTAACCGGATGCGTGGCGGCTCTAAGCCTCTTCATCTCCCGCTTGGGAGAAAAGGCACTACCCCTCTATCGCCTCCTTCGGCGCACCAAACACTTCGAGTGGACGGATGCCGCCACGGCCGGACTCGACGAAATAAAAGCCATATTGGCAACAAACCCAGTCCTGGCCGCGCCAAACATCGGCGAACCAATGCTATTGTACATTGCAACAACCCATCAGGTTGTAAGCGCAGTGCTCGTCGTCGAGCGAGAAACGGACGGGCACAAATTCCCCCTTCAAAAGCCGGTCTACTATGTGTCCACTGTCCTCACATGCAAATCACGGTACCCGCATTATCAAAAGATTACATACGCGGTATTCATGGCATCCCGGAAGCTGCGGCACTACTTTCAAGAGTGTTCGATAACAGTAGCCTCGGAAGTACCACTCAACGATATTATAAACAACCGCGATGCAACGGGCCAGATTGCAAAATGGGCCATCAAGCTCCTCCCATTCGACATAACTTATAAGCCACGACGAGCTATTAAGTCGCAAGTTTTGGCCGACTTCGTCGCAGAATGGACGGAGGCCGAACTCCCTAAAGAGTACGACACATATTCAAATTGGATCATGCATTTCGACGGCTCCAAAATGTGGGCCGGTCTAGGGGCTGGCATTGTTTTGACGTCCCCACAGGAGACACAGTTCAATATGTACTCCATATTATGTACACAGACTCCAACAACGCAGTCGAATACGAGGCCCTATTACATGGCCTCCGGATGGCAGTATCCATGGGCATTCAACGCCTAGAGGTGCGCGGGGATTCGAACCTCGCGATATCCCAAATAAATGGAGACTTTGATGCCAAGGATCCAAAAATGGCAACTTACCGCAACGCCGTCTTAAAAATGCCAGCTCGGTTTGAAGGGCTTGAATTTCACCATATAGCCCGGGAAAACAATCAGGCGGCAGATGTCCTGGCACGCATTAGCGCAAAACGCGATGTAGTCCCCCCCAACATCTTCTTGGAAAGGCTGTTCAAGCCATCCGTAGCATGGGAAGGGGAACCTGGCAATAACAGCCCGGACCCAACCGCACTGCCCGACACCGAACCATCTGACATAATTGGAGGCTCTGCCATTGAAATTACAAGTTCAGCCCACGTAATAATGGCCGTCATCACCCCGTGGACAGAACCATTCCTAGCCTACCTTACTAGCCAGGAACTCCCAAAGGACCAAAACGAGGCACGCTGCATAGTGCGGCGATCTAAAGCCTATAAAGTCCATGAGGGAGAACTTTATAAGAAAAGCACTACCGGAGTCCTTCAAAGGTGCATCTCCGAAGAGGAAGGGCGGAACTTGCTGGCTGAAATTCGTGCCGGACTCGGTGGTCATCACGCTGCAGCTCGGTCCCTTGTAAGCAAGGCTTTCCGTACAGGCTTTTATTGGCCAACGGCCCGGGCAGACGCTCAGGACTTGGTCCAACGATGCGTCGGTTGCCAGCTTTTTGTAAACCAAAGACATATGCCACCCACCGCCCTCCAAACTATCCCCATCACTTGGCCCTTCGCGGTCTGGGGGCTTGACATGGTTGGACCCCTTAAAGGCGGAACCCACAAGAAAAAATACTTACTGGTCATGGTGGATAAGTTCACCAAATGGATAGAAGCCAAGCCTGTTAAGACGGCCGAATCCCAGACCGGTGATAGACTTTATATCTGGGGTCGTACACCGTTATGACGTCCCCCATAGCATCATCACTGATAACGGCATGAACTTAACGGCCAATGAGGTGAAACTCTGGTGCAAAAACATGGGCATTAAGCTCGATTATGCTTCCGTCTATCACCCACAAACTAACGGACAGGTCGAACGCGCAAATGGTCTTATCATGAGCGGCATCAAACCCAGATTAGTGCGGTCCCTTAAGGAATCTAATACGCATTGGGCAGAGGAGCTCGACTCTGTACTCTGGGGGCTGCGGACCATGCCGAATCGCACCACCGGATACACACCATTCTTTATGGTGTACGGCGCAGAGGCAGTTTTGCCCTGTGATATAATTCATGACTCACCTCGAGTGCGCATGTACGAAGAAAGAGAAGCCAAGCTCGATCGGCAGGATAGTTTGGACGCCTTGGAGGAGGAGCGTGACGTGGCAAAAGCCCGTTCCGCATTCTATCAACAGCAGGCTCGAAGATATCAAAGCAGAGAAGTACGGGCCAAAAATTACAACGTTGGTGAATTAGTTCTACGCCTGCCGGACAAGAAAAAGGACAAACTCAAGCCCAAGTGGGAAGGTTCCTTCATAATTGACCAAGTCCTGACTGGTGGAGCGTACCGCCTGCGAGATGCATCGGATAACCGACTCAAGCCGAACCCATGGAACGCAACCCATCTCCGAAGATTCTATGCCTAGCGCCGGACTCTGTGTTCGTCTCCTTCCTCTGTCCATTTTTTATATTTTCTGTCTTACATTTCTCTCCTTCTCCCCTTCTTTTTTCTTATAGCGTTTAAAGGCCCAATAAGTGACGCGCTATCCGTGCTCATTAAACCTGGGGGCTTCTTTAAACAAAAGCTTATTCATACGGGTTTCATGCCCAATACATGTGTCACACTTCCGCATGTACCTTTATTCACCATTATATGCATCAATATGACTTAAGTTTTGGCCAAGCTGGGTTGCCTGGCTCCTGTGCTTATCCCTACATTCCCGATTGTTCGTCTAGGTGGTAAAGGGAGCACCTCTGCGATTGTTACTGCTGGGTCAGCCGGATGTGTACCTCAGACTGGTTGAAGCCGAAAGCTAGCGTTCTTAAGGGAATATTTGGTCGGTGAACTAAAGATGATCCTTTCACTTAATTATTTATACGCCCCCAGATGATTTTTAGGACATGGACATGGACATGGACATGGACATGCACTTTAGGGCATGCCTCCCAGGGAAAGGAACCCTTAACGGAACTATTCTCCCTGGAAGATGTTTCTTACTAACCATGTAATATAACATAACTAGTTGGGCACTTGTCTGTTCAAGCACTAATGACCCCTACGCCTGGCCTCCATGCATACCCCGGTTCTTACATAACCGCATGGGTATTCGTACACACTCCGGACCGTCAGGTCCCGAGGCTGAAGCGAAAAGGTCGGCCATGACAAACGATCTACAATCCGGCTAGAAGGCATTACATATGTCAATTAAAATTACATAGTCATTCTGACTGATTGTATTCCTCTTCAATACCATCTAACAGGCTGTCTAGTTTACAGTCCTGCTGGGAATACTTGGCGGCCAATTCTACTTGGCCGTATATTAAGCTTACAGGGATCTCGTTCCCATCGGGCCCTACAGGTCCAACCTCGGCCATGTGGTTTGGGTCAGCCTTTGTGTACCGTGTCTTCACCATAGCCCAGGCCTCCCTAGCGCCCTGATGGCAGGCCGATATCTTCCACAATCGGAAGTGTCGCCGCACTCCCTTCAGCTTCTCTACAAGCTCTCCAAGGCCTTCGGGCATGGAGATGGATGGCCACAAGGCATGGGCGACGCCTCGCATCACCCGCCGGACTCGCTCGTGCAGTTGCAAGAGCTCGGGAAGAAGGTCACTCGTCGAGCCGGGCATCTCCTCTGCAGGACGACCTGTTAGCATACCTACAGACGTTACTCTGTTAGTCGACTTCCTCGCCGAACTCTTTTTTTTCAAAGATTCATTTAAGCACTTACTAAATATGCCGCGTCGAAGCCGCTGATTCTCCTTAACGGAGTCCGACAGCTGGGCACGAACGTCTTTCAGTTCAACGCCCAGCTTGGTGTTGGCATCTTGGAGATCGATCTTCTCCCGCCTGACCTTTGTCAGCACGCTCTCACCAGCCTTTAGCTGGCGTAGGAGTTGTTGTTTTTCCGGATCTAATCCGGCGCCATCTGCAATTTCATTTGTCAGATTTGCACACACGCCGCACTTCACACAATAATTATCTTTTTGAAGCATATATTACCAGAAGGGGTCTCCTCGGGGCCCCCTATCGCGGCTAGTGCGGCCTCAAGTTGGGCTTTGCACTCTTCTAGCTCCTGAGCCAGTCGGGTATTCTTCTCTGAAAGAACCTGCATATTACATGATCCCTAAATCAGTTGTTCCAACTGTTTCAAGTCTCGGGGGCTACTGATATATATACCCATCAAATTTTCTTACCCGTATGTCTTTCACATACTGCTCCGTGGCTCTGGCCAGACCATCTTGAGCGGCACGGAGGTACGTGTCTCCCGAATTGAAGGCATCCAATGCCTCTGGGAGAAACAAGCATCGCGAAGAACTGTCCGGCGGCACCTGTGGTTCATGGCACTCTCCACCTCGGAATTGGTGGCCGGTAGCCTGTCTGCATCCTCTGTTGGAGGAGCGTCCGGTGCGCGCCTCGTGTTCGCCTCCGCCTCCGGACCAGGCTTTGGAGCCTGGCTGGTGGAGGCGCGATTGGCAGCCTCTCCGGATGTAGTCCGGCGAGGTCTCTTTGTCCTAAAGAGAGTACGAGTATTAATACACCTTGAAGGAATAACACCAGGGGATGAGATGGCACGTTATACCTTTGCGCCGACGTCTCAGTCTGGACCGCACTCCTTTTCCGCCCCTGGGACCCTGTGGCCCCTCGCTGGCTAGTTGCTGCGGGCTCGGCCTCCCGCCTCAAGGACCTCCTCTGCAAAACGCGGTTGTTATACGGTAATCGAAAACACGCGAGGACGGGTCCCTTTTCGAAGTGCTGGGATTTCGGTCTCAGTTACCTGGGAGGCTGGGAGTAGCCCTGGGTAATCGGCCGTAATGGCCACCAAGGCGTTGTCCTTGCTCAATTGATGAAACACCCCATCAATTAGCTCCACAAATATGTCCGGATCCTCTTGGAAGGCCAGATCGAGGGACCGTCCCGGATCCTCGGGTTGTGGAGGGGGGCTGTTTATTTCTTAAACAGCCTAGCGCAGTTCCTGCGTTGAAGTCGTTAGACTATATAATGGGAATACAAAACGGGAGGACAAGTAAAAATGTCCACTTACCCAGTTTGGAGGATTATACATGGTAAATCCACCCTGAGGGTTGACGCGGAGGAATTCCTCCTCTTCTCCCTTGTACAAAGCGGACAAGATCTTTATCAGAGCGGCAGCCGAGTCCGGCCCCTTACGGCCGTGACGGGTGGCGTCGTCCTCCCCGTTGAAGTCCCACATGGGGTGGCCTCTATATTGAAGCAGTTGCACCCCCCGCATGATGCATATGGCCATGACTCTGATCATGGTTAGTCCGGAATGAGCTAATAGTCTTATCCAGCCCATCAGGTAAAGGACGTCCTTGTCACTTTCCCTCTGAGGGCTCCGTGGACGCCAGCTTAGGCGCTTCTTCAGGGGAGCATTGCCGAACTCAGGGAGGCCAATCCGAATAGGATCTGGCAGCAGGACGTCCTCTATATAAAACCATTCCGAAGGCCAATTCTCGGACGCCTTCTTTGGGGTTTCGGATAAATATCCAGTCCCGGCGATGCGCCACACTTCGGCTCCGCCCACTTGATATATTGACCCCTCCTGAGAGCGGGGCATCGGGCAGAATAGCCTCTTCCACAGCGCGAAATGAGCCTCAACACCCAAGAACAGCTCGCAAAGGGCTACGAAGCCCGCGATATGCAATATAGAGGCAGGTGCGAGGTTATGCAGCTGGAGGCCATAGAACTCCAGAAGCCCCTGGAGAAACGGATGAATTGGAAATCCGAGTCCTCTTATTAGATAAGGGACAAGGCATACCCGCTCTCCTTTGGAGGGATTGGGGGCGCTCTCCGCTTGCTCTCTGCCATTATAGGTGGCGAGTCCGGCTCGAACCGGGACCATATAGGCCGGAGGGAGGAATCCCTTGGTCTGAAGCGATACTAGCTCGCTATGCGGGATGGAGCACCTCCCCCAGTCTCCAGGCTTAGGACTAGAAGGGCGAGAGGAGGAGTTGCGACGGCTGGCCATGGTGGAATGGACCTTTGTTGGATGCGCTCTGATGACTACTCGCGGAGGGTAGAAGGTGTGGTTTGGATCTAAATCCCCATCCCTTTAAATAGGCGGCTCATTTACGCGGCTAGGGGTGTGAATGTAAAAACACCCAGACTTTTCGTATTCGTTTGACACGTGGAAGGTGGCCATTATTGGGCGTAGAAGCCAAGGAGCGCTACATTCACAAAAAACAGGACATTATTCAACAGGTACACGGAATCTGGAAGAGAACCCGCCTTGCAATGCTGAAGACAATCTGCGCGCCGGACTCGTCGTCATTGAAGCCTGGTTCGGGGGCTACTGAGGGAGTCCTGGATTAGGGGGTGTCCGGATAGCCGGACTATACCTTCAACCGGACTCCAGGACTATGAAGATACAAGATTGAAGACTTCGTCCCGTGTCCGGAAGGGACTTTCCTTGGCGTGGAAGGCAAGCTTGGCGATACGGATATATAGATCACCTACCATTGTAACCGACTCTGTGTAACCCTAGCCCTCTCCGGTGTCTATATAAATCGGAGGGTTTTAGTCCGTAGGACAACATAACAATCATACCATAGGCTAGCTTCTAGGGTTTAGACTCCTTGATCTCGTGGTAGATCTACTCTTGTACTACCCATATCATCAATATTAATCAAGCAGGACGCAGGGTTTTACCTCCATCAAGAGGGCCCAAACCTGGGTAAAACATCGTGTCCCTTGTCTCCTGTTACCATCCGCCTAGACGCACAGTTCGGGACCCCCTACCCGAGATCCGCCGGTTTTGACACCGACACTAGGTCTTGCTCTAATTAGATCAACTAGAACTAGAACTAGATGAGACTAGAGGAGGCTCCAAAATTTATGTGTTCCAAAGAGCAAAAACCCTAGTATATACATGTTGGAGGGGAGGGAAAGGGCAGCCACCAAGGAGGGAAAGTCCCTCCTTGGGGTGCCATCCAAGGGAGGGGAGGAGGAGTCCTCCTCCCTCCTCCAATTCAGCCTCCTTCCATGGCAAAGGGGGCGCTGTTGGGCTATGCTAGGTGCATCGACTACAATATAAATTTTCCCTACGCATAGATCAACTAGGAACATGCCACGAGAATGGATCACGGATCATTACCACTAGACGCGCAGTGCCGTGCGGCGGAAGTAGAGTTGAGGCAGGGCGTCTCCGGAGTCGTCTCCTCCTCGTCGATCTCCCATGTAGCCGATCGGATCCCACGAACAAGGTTGTCGGAGTGGCGCAAGTGCACTGCCTCTAACGATATCCGCACATGTAGGAGGAATGTCGTGTGGCAGACTGCTAGGTCTAATCACACAACTGACAGCGAGTGGAGGTGGCTAGTTACAACACATGCAAAGCCCTAGTGACGGCACTGAAGCGATCAACTGAATGAGTGTGCTGCACCTCCACTATATATAGGCATCTGTCATGGGCTCAACACTTGGGCCTCGCATGGATCCTAAAGCCCAAATTCTGTTCGGCCTGGACCCGAGTCCGAGTAGGATCACATCTAACTCGTGGAGCCGGATCCGGCCTCACAGGTACCTTCCCTTAAGCACGCGACCCCTTAGGTTCAAGTTGGCTTGGTCGCAGGTCGGATCACCTCGGACTCGGTTGACGAACCTATACAACATGCCACACTTATGTTCCCTTTGCCACACGATATATGTTGTCGGGCTCAAGGCGAGTTTTTCATCCTTGTGCTAGCCCGGCCTATTTCTCGTTCCAGTGATGCTGACCATAAATCGGATTATCTCATAATCCTTGTCACATAGCCATGCTTATCTTGGTCGAATCACACAAGGGGCATAGAGTATATCTCTCCTGATCGGAGGGGCAAACCCCATCTTACTCGACCATGTCTCGCAGCATGGGTCTGGACAAGCCTGAAACCTATCTCTGTAATTACCCAATCAGGGAGTAGCGTTTGGTTGACCCAAAGCAGGTCTGTCACCATCCCGAGTACATGTGCCAGCCCAGGTCTTAGGACATAGAACGTATGTTGTACTATAGACTCACAGATGACCTATCGCTGCGTCTCATAGTCAGGTATGTCCAACTCGGACCTTATCTCGACTCCGATCTGACTATGTCGAATCCGACCAGATCCTTCGGAGTCCATATTATCCGACTAGCATCCAATGCTCCATGGTTAGTGAGACCGAGCCATCAACCGTGTCATATGCTAGTCTAGTTGGCTGTGCGTCCACACAACCCGACCAGGGACATTTTAGGATAGTCATCATACAATGCATATTCCCACAAACAAGTCACGTACTTGCTGATACACATCATTGATAACGTCCAAGGACTATCTTTATTCATAAACACATGGGAAATATCATCACACATGATTGCCTCTAGGGCATACCTCCAACAGGCGCCTCCCAACTTGGGCTTTTGTGGCCCAAGTTGCCTTCAACCACTTGGCCTTTCCAGGCCCGTTGAGGTGTTCTAAATATTTTTAGACCCTTTTATATATAATTTAATAGCCCCGGAAACATTTTCCACCTATATATATATTATTTATCGATAATACTCGGTATTACGCGATACTCTCCAAAACCCTTTCGGTGACCTTGTAACGCTTCCGGATCCTCTCGGAACTATTTTGAATATCAATGAAACAATTCCACAAATATATTCTCATTGCTCCCATACTACTAACACTCAGCAGATCATGATCGCCTTAAGCGTGTGACCCAGTAGGTCGGTAACTCATAGACATGAACGAAACTCCTTCGTTCAATGACCGACATCAGATCCTTGGACGTCCATATCGATCCCTATGAGCACACGAATGATATTCGAGTGAACCTTTGGTTATCATGTGATGTTCCCTTTGCTTCACGGTACTTCACAAAACCCGGAATGCATCGGTATCCTCCCGAGTCATCACATGCTCACTGTACCGTTATCCTCAATACCGGTTTTGTTCTTCTTTCTCGTTATTTTGTTCTGGCAACCCATGACATGGTCACCTGTGTCTGGCTAGACGATGATGGATGTCGTCACACCGAGAGGGCCCTAAGAATATATCCCCACCGAGAGGGCCCTAAGAATGTCTCTTGAGATATCTAGTCCCTTGTCAAACTTTTCGATGAGCCTGCAAGTTGTGTTATGATCACCATGTTAAATGTGACGTTTGAGCAACCCCAAAGTCCACCGAACTGTAAGAAGTGACTACGATACTCTCATGGTCTAAGGAGCAAAATCACATGTTAACACTCTGTATTATTACAATTTATTACAAACAATATAAACTCAATTCATAACAGACAAGTTTGGGTCGATTCAATATGATCGTTCTTCCAACGTCATAATCTCAATGTTGTTTTAGGACTATCGTTTAACACTTAATGATATCCTAAGATCCGAAAAAACATGATCACCAACAACATTTGAGCTAGTTCGAGAGGCAAGACTAGGAACCTTTTATTTAACCGTTTATTATTTCACACGTACATATGAGTTTTCCACTGAATCGCATATTCCAGAATTCTTTAACTATGAATCCAAATATATAATAATACAAATATTATTGCCTCTATGGCATATTCCAACAGACACCGCAGAGTTGGCCACACGAGCGTACGACGCAGCGACGCTCCGGTACATCCGGAGTCGGGCGGTGATCAACTTCCTTGAGGAGGCCGACTACGCACAGTTCCTCGCCCCTTCGGTTCGGGTCGTGTC
The DNA here is from genome assembly GCA_032464435.1 of Aegilops umbellulata. NCBI lineage: Eukaryota > Viridiplantae > Streptophyta > Magnoliopsida > Poales > Poaceae > Aegilops > Aegilops umbellulata. Next base: position 98,008,057 of record CP136060.1, read on the forward strand.
CCGTGAGGAGGAGAAGGCACGCCGCTGGGCTGAGGCGCAACGCAACGCCAAGTCCAACGATGTGCTTTACATGGCGAAGTTCGTCCAGGCCCATCGAGAGGTCGTCGTGTGGAATTTTTCATTCTTCGTCGAGAAGGAGGCGCATCGCAAGGAGAGAAAAAGAGGAGGAGGAGGAGGAGGAGGATCACATGATCTTTTGCCAAGTTTGCTGAGTTGTTTGACCAGCTTGAGATGGAGCTCTCCAACGAGGAGGAGAAGGTGAAGGCGTCTACCGGCAGTGACCACGAAGCAGGCCCTTCCGACGAAGGTGTGATCAACACCGACTCGGACTTCGATGCCTTCGACCCGTATTGTATGCGTACAAAAAAGCGTTGGATCCGTGATGGTCTACTGTGGCAGTGTCTTCGTAGTAGTGATGTTCTATCATAGTAGTGTGCAATTGTGTGTTTTTAATATTTAATGTTTAACATTTTATAGTAAACTTCGTAATTTTGAAATATGCAATGAATTTTGTTCAAAATTCAAAATCGAGGGCATTAGTTTTAAGGCATTTGTTACAGAAAAAAATAGTGCTCTAAAACATGTTCTCATCACCTATAATCAATTTTAGGGTATCTGTTGGAGATGCTCTAATAATCAACCAACAAACCGGTCTTTGTCTCTCGCCCCTCTCCAACACGCCATATATTTAGGGGATATAATTAGTTGGGGAATGTCAAGCTAGCGAAAAGCTCTGACATACTGGATATCACAGAACACATTCTCATTCATGCTAGCCGACTCAAGCTGTGCCTAAAGCCGCATAGACAAGAATAAAGAGAGTTCGGGTAGGAGCTGTCCCTAGTTTGGTAAAGAGAGGAAAGGCCCGCGACGATTATTCGGAAAAGATCAACATTTCATTATTGGACACTTGAGTTTTGTTGAATATAAACATGAGTTGATATTAAATTTCCTTTGATTCCATTCCTCATTTCCACGATTTCGCTGACTAAAACAGACAACCAAGTAACCAACTACATCGTGCATGCGTCTCGATCACACAACGGCACTAATAAACCAGTCTTTATTTCTCTTCCTCTCCGACACGCCATATAATTAGGGGATATAATTGGACGGGGAATGTCAAGCTAGCGAATCACGAACCACCGAATGAACGGCCGCCGTCCAGCCTTGCTCCAGATGGTAGTTCCAGAGCACACGACGCCGCCGTCGGCGCCCAAGTCCCAAACAAATCCCCGAAATGAATAGCTCCAAATGTCACCGGCCGACGTGCCTACGGCCGGGGGGAGGTTCCGGAGGCAGCATACATGTATACCTCGAGAGTTGCTTTGCCATGAATTTTTCTAGTAATACTAATTTAATCCAGAAGCGAACGTGTAATCGCATTACAATAGTGCATCCGGTTAGAGCCTAATAATCTTGCAATTAGCAGTACGCGCGACGGGAACATTCCCTCCGGATGGGACACCACCCCGTGCCCAGCCGGACCTCAGGCCATCTCCACCGCGCGACTAATTCATGTCCGCCCCCGTCCGTTTGGGGTAAAAGGGACAAAAAAGGCGGCCCAGCGTGCGGGCGCAAACGGACAAATGTTCGGATTCCGTCCGCTTTCGACCCATCTCCAGCCCAAACTTGCGCTCGGTTTGGGGTGAAACGGACGCGCGCGGACGGCCCCGACGCGCGCCCTTGTCCCCCATGGCCCGCCTGTCGGGGACACTAGCCGTCCCTCCGCTCCCACCGCTTCACCCTCTCTCCCCGCCCCGCCCCGCCGCCGGCGCCGCCGCTATTCTCCGGCCGCCTCCTCACCGTGCAGCCCCCCGTCGTCCATGCCAAACCACGTCTCGACATGGCCGCCACCACGCCCGCGCTTCCGCCGTAGTTTTGGTCGCCGATCGGAGGAGGTTTGGCCGTCGCCGTCCTTGCCGATGGCAGAGGGGACACCACTGCCGGCGACGTAACACGGCGGCCGAGGCAGAGTCCGACGAGAGCTCCAGAGCGGCCAGTAGCCGGCCGGCAACCACCCTGCTGCGTCGAGGTGATCATGGCGGCCTCTTCGCCACCACGACCGCAAGGTGTTCGACCTTTTGCCAACAAAGGTATGGACAGTGGAGACGAGTTTTTCTTTCATCACTTCCTTTGTTCATCGGACGATTCGTCGTCGGATGATGACGATCTTGTGGTGGCTGCACTGGTCGTTCACGACCATATTCAACAGTAGCTTCCTCGATACAGGGGGTCACTCCCTGGCCGTGCTCCCAACTTGAACCGCAACAGGGAAAGAGGCCACGTCCTGCTCTATGCAGATTACTTTGCCAACACTCCGCTCTTCAAGCTGGATAAATTTCGTCGCCGTTTTCGTATGGCAAGGCATGTGTTCAATCGTATCCGAGAGGGAGTGGTTGCTCATGACCCATACTTCAAGTGCAAGACGGATGCCCTTGGCAAGCTTGGGTTCTCCTCATACCAGAAATGCACTGCGGCCATCCGCATGCTTGCATATGGAATTCCAGGCGATCTGGTGGATGAGTATGTGCGTATGAGTGAGACAACATGTCTGATGTCAATGTACAAGTTTTGCCAGGCTGTGATCGAGGTCTTTGGCCCAGAGTACTTGAGGCAGCCAACTGCCGCTGATACAGAGAGATTGTTGGCGACCAACGCAGCTAGAGGCTTTCCAGGTATGCTTGACAGCATAGATTGTATGCACTGGGAGTGGAAGAACTGTCCATTTGCTTGGCAGGGCCAGTACAAGGGGCATGTTAACGGGTGCACTGTCATATTAGAGGCGGTGGCATCACAAGATCTTTGGATATGGCATTCTTTCTTCGGCATGGCAGGTTCTCACAATGATATCAACGTGCTGCAGCGTTCTCCAGTCTTCGCGAGGCTTGCAGAAGGCCACTCCCACCTGTCAACTTTGAGATCAACGGCCACTATTACAACAAAGGATACTATCTAGCAGATGGTATATATCCTCAGTGGTCAACTTTTGTGAAGACAATCTCGAAACCCCAAAGTGAGAAGAGAAAGAGATTTGCCCAAATGCAAGAGAGTGTTAGAAAGGATGTGGAACGTGCTTTTGGTGTGCTCCAATCCCGGTGGGGTATCGTTTGAAGCCCTGCACTGTCATGGGATGAAGGGAAGCTCTGGGAGGTGATGACTGCTTGTGTGATCATGCACAACATGATCGTCGAGGACGAGCGTGATGAGAGTATCTTCGACCAAGGATTTGATTATCAAGGTGAAAATATTGAGCCCCTGCACCAAGACCCGACCACATTTGAACAGTTTGCCCAATTCCACCGTGAGATGCGTGATTGGCACACTCATGTGAATCTTCAAAATGACTTGGTTGAGCATGTGTGGAAGCACGTTGGCAACCAATAGATGTATTTGGTCATTTTATGTTCAGTCAAGACAATTTCGATTTGGTTGTAAAATTATTTTATGAAAGACAATTTCAATTGGGTTGTAAAACTATTTTAATTTTCAGACAAATATTTGGGTTCGAAACTAGTTTGAATGCAAATTTGGGCAATTCTTGGCCTTGACGGACAGGATGGGGCAAAAGAATGCGGCCGCGCGCTGGGCGCACGGCCACCGCATCCCAGGACAGGCCCGGACACGACCCCAAATCCTTACCTAAAGGGACAAAAACCGGACAAAACGGATATCCGTTTGGGGTCGCGCGGTGGAGATGGCCTCATGAATTCGTAGCACGCTTCGTTTGACCGCGCGGCAACAGCAGCCGCCGCGCTTCGCTTCCCGGCACGACTGCGTCCACCTCCCGCTGGCTGTTTCGCCCAGACCCGCCAGTGAAACGCCGTGGCCTAACTGCCGAGTGCCCGCGACGAGTCAAACTCCCCGACGCGTCAGCGTCTTCTCCCCTCGCTCCCAGCCCATCCCCTCTGGCTACAGACTGTCGAATGGTGCCAAGCTTCCTCCGCCCCTCCCGCTAGGGTTCCGGCTCCGCGCCACGCCGCCATGGAGGCTCCGCTCCTCCCCCTGCTCCTGCTCTTCCTGGCCGCCGCGGCGGGCCCGAACGCGGCCACCGCGGCGAGGGACGGCTGCACCTCGGGCTGCGACCACGCGCTGGGCTCCTACTACGTCGCGTCCAACCAGAACGTCACCTACATCGCCAGCCTCTTCGGGTTCTCCGACTACCGAGTGCTCGGCAAGTACAACCCCGGGATCCCCAACCTCGACTTCGTCGCCGCCGGGGACCGCCTCAACGTCCCCTTCCCCTGCCAATGCATCGCGCCGCCGTCCGCCCCGGCCTCCACCTTCCTCGCCGCCCCTATCCGCTACGACGTCCACACCGGAGACACCTACATCAGCATCGCCGACCAATTCAACAACCTCACCACCCCCGCCTGGCTGCAGGCCACAAACACCTACCCGGCCAACAACATCCCCGACGTCGGCTCCGTCAACGTCACCGTCAACTGCTCATGCGGCGACCCTGGGATTTCCACCGCTTACGGCCTCTTCCTCACGTACCCGCTCAGGGACAGAGAGACCCTCGCCTCTGTCGCCGCCAATCACAGCTTCTCGTCGCCGGAGCAGATGGACCTGCTCAGAAAGTATAACCCCGGGATGGATGGTGTCACCGGGAGCGGCATCGTCTATATCCCAGCCAAAGGTCAGGCTTCGCAACTCCCTTATAGATTTAGCTGACTCAACTCTGGCTACTCAATTGTTCGTAGTTCCAGCTATACTAATGTTTTTCATGGCATGGCAAGTCGGACGTTATAGATTTAGGCATGGCACACTTATAGATTTAGGCATGGCAAGTCTGAACGTTTTTCATGGCAATTTATGTTGGCGTGAGTATGTCAAATCTAGTTGGCGAGCACGGGAATTTCTGGCAAAAGAATAAACTGAGGCGGATTTGCCATGCTCGCCAACTAAACTTGCCACCCTCGGTAAACATAATTTGCCGTGAAAAAACTTTCGGTTTGCCATGCCTAAAAATCTGACGTTTGCTGGATATTCAGGTCCTAAATCTAACGGCTACAACAATTTTGATGATGTGGAAGCTCACATGTTCACATAATTAGAAGTAGTGGGGATCACTCTTTTAGGTATATAGGATATGGTAACTTAGTAAGAAATTTGCCTAATATTTCTGGGGGCGCAAATGATCTTTGCATAATTCGTGAATAGTGCTTCTATTCGAATTGAATTGTGGGGAATTTGGTTAAATTTTAGCTTTGTTTAGCTGACTGAAATGGAGGAGTATTGGGGACTAATTGACGTACTAGGGAAGTGTGTTATGCAGTTTCGTACTCAGTTGTAGAGTGATACTGGTGCTCTGTTCAAATTTTGTTATGAGGTTTTGGATTGTTAATTGTTCGTAGTTCTAGCTATATTAATGTTTGTGAGTAGCAAATAAACTGATTGAACTCTGGTTATGGTACTGACACCACATATTTCTTTCTTCATGTGCCATTTTGTTGCCACATATTGATATGATGTTGTCCATGTTGCTGATCCTGTGTGTTGTGTCATGCCAATTCTGCATGTATGGTAACTCAGTAAGAAAATTGCCTAAATAATTCCTAGGACAAAACGATCTTTGCGTAACTATTAATTTTGAGAAACAAGTTGAAGTGAAACCCTCAATCCATTTGATGATACCATGTGGTTACAATGTTGACATTGATGTTTAACTCAATTCGATGCAACTGCTTTTCTCAAGAAAACAGTTGCCATGAATTGCATAGTTATGCAGAGGCTTAGTGTGAACTCTTTGTTGGTTGTATCATCTTCATAAAAAGTATCTTGTCAATAAAAAAATTCCATTATAAAAAAGTTCAATTACATGTTGCGTACGATTGATCACGTGTTCCTGAAATATTTTCCTCTGCTTGTTTGGTTTTCCAGATCCCAATGGAAGCTACCTTCCTCTGGAATCACAAGGGTAAGAGTTGTTATTTTAACTTATATTTCTATTCACTTGATTTTCTTGGTCATGTTATGTTTATTCTCATGCAGTTATGCTGATAAGTATCCTCATCTTGTGCAGTACAGGCAGCCTTTGTCCTTTCGCGAGCTAATTATTGCTCGGCGTTAAGGTTTTTTGGAAAGAAAACTGGATGTTGTTGATTCTTGTGAGAGAACTGTGATGTTTATTCATGTTCGATTCTTCGCAACAGGGGAAAAAAGTTCAGTGGGAGCAATAGCAGGAGGTGTTGTGGCTGGTGTAGTTGCACTAGTCCTGGGTGTCGTGCTATTCTTGTTTTATAGGCGAAGAAAGGCGAAACAGGACGCTTTGCTTCCATCTTCTGAAGAATCTACCCGTCTAGGTAACAATCAGTATTGTAGGGATCTATGACTACTTCTCTGACCCTGGAACTGTGAATTATTCTTGTAATTTCTTTTTTAGAAAAGCATTTGCATGTCCTAATTTCACTGCTGCAATTTAATTTATGTCCTTTGTTCGTCTCAACAATGTTCTGCTACAAAGATACGAGGGGATTTGGGTGGTTTGAAGTAATGACTGTCTATCGTGTGAGCAATTATATTGATTTTTGTGGACCTGGAAATATTGTGGAGTAAATAGAGTATGATATATGTTATGATTATGAGTAATAGTTTCAGGGCTATAAGTGTAACCAATGAGCTATGTTAGGGATCTATAAGTGTACTTTTGGAGGATAGAGAAAGTTACAGAACCTTGAATCATGCTTCCATTTCCCCCTTATTTTGTTCTTCCCTGAACTGAACAGGCCTTGACAAATATTATAACAGAATGTGACTTCTGCTATTTCTGAACTATTATTCTTTTTGTTCCAGCCAGTGCAGTATCCATGCAAAAGGTGACACCATCGAGCAGTCAAGCTGACGGAGCTTCACCAGCTGCTGGCATTACAGTTGACAAATCAGTCGAGTTCTCATATGAAGAACTTTTTAATGCTACAGAAGGCTTTAACATAATTCATAAAATTGGACAAGGTGGTTTTGGTGCTGTCTATTATGCTGAGCTTAGAGGCGAGGTTAGTTCATTTTTATTTCATTTGCATTCCAGAATACCGCATGCCACAAACATGTACTCCCTCTGTAAAGAAATATAAGAGCGTTTACATCACTAGAGTAGTGATCTAAGCACTCTTATATTTCCTTACGGGGGGAGTACTTAACTAGGGGATTGAACAATGGTGGAATAATATAACTCTGCGCTGGTCCATGAATTGTGATCATGCAGCGTCGTGACATGTTCCTCATTTGAAATGACTTCTTTTTTCTCTTGTGTCATCCACTGTCCAGAAAGCTGCCATAAAAAAGATGGACATGCAGGCTACTCAAGAGTTCCTTGCTGAGTTAAAAGTTTTGACACATGTTCATCATCTTAATCTGGTTCGTAAATCTTCTATTTCTGTACCTAAAAATACTGTTTTTTTAATAGGATGATGATATAGATTTTCCATGTGGACGATCTCGTAATTTCACACTATTCTCTAGTCAGGTTAATTTAACCTCTTCGCTGCCGTTTCAATGTTGAATTTCATGCAGGTGCGCTTGATTGGTTATTGCACGGAGAGTTCTTTGTTCCTTGTCTACGAATTTATCGAGAATGGCAACTTAAGCCAGCATTTGCGTGGAACTGGTAATGTTCTGCCTCCCAAAATATTGACTCTGCCTTTTCTGTTCCTTCTGGCAAATTAATCTCTCCGCGCATTTGTGATAGGTTATGAGCCTCTTTCTTGGGTTGAAAGAGTTCAAATTGCACTAGATTCAGCAAGAGGTCTTGAGTACATTCATGAGCATACCGTTCCAGTGTACATACATCGGGACATCAAATCTGCAAACATCTTGATAGACAAGAACACCCGTGCAAAGGTAGGAATGATTCAAGGAGAATTCATGTGTTTCATATGTTCTGTTGACCCTTGATGTAATATTTATGTGTATCTTCCAGGTTGCAGATTTTGGTCTAACAAAACTTACAGAAGTTGGTGGTGGTACATCTTTGCAAACACGTGTTGTTGGTACATTCGGTTACATGCCTCCAGAGTAGGTGTCCTGAACATCTACTTGTTGTGCTAACCGCAAAGTATTCCCTGTTTGTGATGAATGTTGACGTTTATGGGAAACGGTGTTTGCAGATATGCCCGATACGGTGATGTTTCTCCTAAAGTCGACGTATATGCCTTTGGTGTTGTTTTGTACGAACTTATTTCAGCCAAAGATGCCATTGTCCGATCAACTGAATCTGCCAGTGATTCAAAGGGATTGGTTTATCTGGTAATTGTGCTGCTCAGCCAACAAATTACATTCTGCTCTCGATGCTTCATAAAACTGCTAGGGTACCTGTTTTGTGTGTCATTCTGCCCTGTTACTTCTGGTGACATTAGTTTGTTACAGAAGGTCAGATCAATATGGATGTTTTGTTATCCCACAGTTATGCTTTCGAAGCCACCACGTACAGGCTGGCTTTGGAGTGAAATGCACCATTAGTCCATTAACTCAAAATGATTGCACACTTTAGGCCAATAACTCGGAAAGTGATCAATTTAGTCTATAAACTCGTTTATTTGATCAAACAAGGCCAAAACCGATTAGGGATTGCCACGTCGGCATTGCTTGGACCACTCATAAACTGACTTAATTTTTATAGGGGCTTTTTTGTAAGATTACATCGGCCTGCGTTTAAACTAAACATAGGCGTCAACAGCTCAGGTACAAGCCTGCTAACCAACAGTACCATAAGCTGTTTGTGTAGGCCTTGTTTAGTATTGGTTTTTTATTTTTCCTATTTGTTTGGTCAGTTTCCAACAAAGATTAATACCACAAGTTGCATTGTGTGGGAGGGAAAGAGTGGCCTGCCGACCAGTAGGATATTTAGTCATTTGTGTGCATTGTGTTACAACAAAGTATATATTCTCTGCTCCTATGCTTAAATACATACACATGAACAATAAAATCTGAAAAGGTAGTACAGTACTCCTAGTAAATAATTTTACAAAAACTGGTATTTTCATATACTTTGTTGTAACACAATCCACACTTATGATTTAAGATCCTACTGGTCAGCAGACCACCTTTTCCCTAGTCGGGAACTGACTGAGCAAATAGAAAGAATAAGGAGCGATAGTAACCAATGGCTACACAAATACCTTATAGTTCTCTTGGTTAGCAGGCCTTATACATGAGCCCTATGACGTGTGTTTGAGTCATGCATGGCTTATATTTACACACGGCGGTTTCAATATGAACGCGGGTCGATGGAATCTTGCAAAAAAGTCCCCGTAAAAATTTGTCAGTTTATGAAGGGTCCAAGGAATGCAACAATAGCCATGTGGATGGTTTTTTTCTCTCCCGACTTGGTTCTGGACTTCTGGCCGTGTTTGATCCGATAAACCAGTTTATGGACTAAATTTCCCGAGTTCTTCTGCAATCACTTTGAGTTGATGGACTAATGGCGCATTTCACTCCTGGCTTTGGGTGCTTGCTGAAATTATTTGCCTTGCTTGTTTGATGACTTTACCATACACTGAAATATGTGTAGTTTGAGGAGGCTCTCAATGTACCGGATCCGAAGGAAGGCCTCAAGAGGCTGATCGATCCAAAGCTAGGAGACGATTACCCCATCGACGCCATTCTTAAGGTTAGAAAAACTTGCTCGGACACAGCGGTTCCATCGCATATATCTTGCTTTCGTTGCGTGGTTGGATTGGATATATGGCAGCCAGGATAAAACATCTGTTGCCTTGTGGCTGCAGATGACGCACCTGGCGAACGCATGCACACAGGAGGACCCCAAGTTGAGGCCGACGATGAGATCCGTGGTCGTCGCGCTGATGACGCTGTCCTCCACGAGCGAGTTCTGGGATATGAACGCCCTCTACGAAAACCCGGGCTTGGTGAACCTCATGTCCGGGAGATGACCTCCTCCCTCAGCCACATGCCTCCCCTGGCATTGTACATCGGGGTTCTGCAGTCAATGCGGGACGATAAGGCGGCAGTGACAGCCTGACAGCGTCGATTGTTTTGGCTATATCTTCGACGTGTAATTTCCCATCGGTCCGTTTTGAAAAAAAAATATTCCCATCGGTATAGATTCTTTTTATTCTCCTTTTATTTATGTCCGAGTTCATATTTCTCTTCTTGGAGACCTTAGCGCCACGTTCATGTGAGTTGTATGAGTCAAGTCTCAAGTGTAAGTAATATATGTACGTACGTGTTTATTTTGATATGGCAATGGAAATGGCTATAGGCCTTGTAGAGATAAGTCTATCCCTTGTGTGGCAATAATCTTGGCAGCGGATGCGTGGAGTCTCTTTTCCTCAGTGGGAACTAGGGAAACAGTATAGGAAAGAAATATTGGTAATGCACTAATACTACTAGTACTGTACTTGATTGCTCCGTTGGCTGCTTGCTCCAGTAGCTTTCTACCGCTAGCTCGTCGGCAATCGGTCGAGACGTTAGACGTGTGATATTGGCGCTACGTGGAGATATAGTCAAAGGTGTACAGTGCTCGTCCCGGGAGCAGATGGCAGATTAGCTTTAGCGGTTTTCCATTTTCTCAAGCGAATTTAACTCATAATATATTGCAGGGATGGGATTTGTATGTTCTGTTCGAGATTGATGGTTAATCTGATGATTCAGGATGATTAGACTGCAGGACCTCAGACCGTTAAAATGTCTTGCTAGCAGAAATTACACACAAGAAATTGATATGGCCGAGTTGGTCTAAGGCGCCACTGTCAACACGCAAGATGAGATTCCAAATGACAGGCGGCAGCCAGGCTTCCAAACCGTAGTACTGACAACGCCATGTATGTCGACGGTCCCGGGAGCCCAGTCCCACATGGCCTCGACCACAACGAGTTCCACGCTACGCGTACATGTTTCGATCAATGGCTCGTGCCTTAAATAAGGCTGGTATGTGCTCCCTTGTCTTCATTAATTTTATTATTATTTCTTATTGTACAGGATGTTTCTGAGCTGGTTATTAGGTACTATTACATACGTCTTGATTTATTGGTTACTTTTGTATTTTGTGCTAAATTTTGATCATATATTTAACTAATAAAATGTTAATGCAGGTCATTAAAAATTATATCATTGGATTCGTGTTTGAACTAGCTTTCAATGATATTATTTGTTGTGACATGCAGTAGCATTTTGTTCATTAAATTAAAGATTAAAATTTAGCATAAAACATAAAAAGGACTAACTAGGACGAAGGTAGTACGGTGTACTCCCTTCGTCCGGTGAAGAGTGTACATTTAGCTTTAAAATTTATGCACAAAAGAGTGTACTTCTATCTTCTCAATGCACTTTAAAATAAAAAAGAAACACTTCTCTCTCATCACACGGTAATCAAGACCAATAGCAATCTACACATGGTCTTCTTAATTTCTACATGCACTTATCTTATTGGTGGTTGGGAACTAAAGCGAAGAGAGAAGGTGACTTGCATCTTTTCAATACTTTCTTTTACTTAACTTCATAATTTATCTTAAAATTCCTAGATATACATTCTTCATCGGAGGAAGGGAGTATGTAGTAGCGATTACTGTACCCAGTTATTTTTCTCCATATCTCACCTCAACGCTGGCGGTGAGGATTTGCTATCGGGGCCTGCCAGTTCTAGAAGGATTTTTGTTTTTGTACTAATGCAAATTTAGCACGACTGTATTTACTCAAAATAGTAAGAAACAATAGATTTGCAAAAAGAGAATCCAAACACTATCCGTCCAGCATGGCCCCAGCTTCTAGAAAGAAAGAAGAAAGTGTGAACCGGCTCGCCCGCGTTCATAACTTCATCCCCATTCCCTCAAACAAGAAAAAAAATCATCACCATGCGCAGCGACGCAAGCGCTGCCGTAAGCGCCCGACGCCACGTGGCCTCGCCCCGCACCCTATAAGTCCCGTCGTCCACCACCCCAACTGTGCAGACTCCCACAGCGCAGCCGCCTCCTCCTGTTCGCTCCTCGGTCCTCTTCCGTCCCTCCCTCCCTCCTGGTACGCGCCGTCCTCTCCCTCTTCCCCTCCCTCTGCTTCTAGCTCTGCTCCCTTCTTCCCTTTGGTTCCTGCGCATTCACGGCCCGTCCCATCGGCCAGGGTAGCTGCGGCGAAGAATCCTCTGGTTTCTCAATTTCCGTGGCATCTTTAATTTGCCGAATCAATCAATCAATCCACTGGCAGAGAAACCTTTTCGTCTTTAGATATCTTCTTGGCCCAGTCCCGATTATGACTGCGATTCGCCTTTCAAGAAAATGTTTGTGATTCATCAAAACAAAAGAGAGGAAGAAACCTGTTTTCTCTTCTTGTAGTAGTATATTTATTGCTGGTTATTTGCGACTCATACATACATACATACATGGGTTATGGTGGCCAAGAGAATTAAGCCTTTCTATGTGGAGATAGATGCTTCTTGTTTAAGTCAAGAATTGGGTCTCGATGCACCTCTCAGTTTTACAGGGGTGCCCTTCTTTTATAGTATATTTATTTAAAAGAAAATAGAATATCGTTAGTGGTTGGAAAGGTTCAGAGTTTCTGTTGCCTGACCATATCCAGTTCCCCTTGTTAGTGACGATCTCTATGTGGACAATCAAATCACTCTTCATGCTTACTTGAACACTATTATATAGGTCACCTGTGAAAGCTACTGTCTTCTGTATTATCGAATTGACACAGGGGAGAGTACCACGAAGCAAGCTGGTGTACGTACGCTCCTTGTTTATTGGTTGGATTTTGTCTTGTCAAGTTACTCAAGTATTCGTGTGGATGCTGTCTTTCTCGACATGCCTAGTGGAGTAAAACTTTCAGCCATAGTTGCTTTCTTGCTCTTCAATGGAATATATCTGACCTGGGAGCTTTCACACTCCTCGACTCCTCGTACAAGATACTGAATAGTCAGCTTGCTTCAGTAGTGGCTACTAATGGTTCATGTCATGGCAGGCTTGTCTTGAATTAATGAATCTGGCAATGAACATAAGTTTATTATACTGTATCAGGTGTTGTTAGCTGAATTTTGTTATTCATAATTGCTACTCCCTCCGTTCCAAATTACTCGTCGCAGAAATGGATGTATCTAGAACTAAAATACATCTAGATACATCCATACCTGCGACAAGTAATTCGGAACGGAGGGAGTAGTTGCTATAAAAGGGCTTTTCTGAATCAAATATATAGCAGAAGATTCTTTGTATGTTGGTTTGCTTCTTTTTCTGCATGATGCTACTTTCTTCTGATAGATGCTCGACTTTTGCAGCTGGTGACAAGATGAAAATGGCTGGCTCTGCTGTGCTGCTCATTTCGCTCCTGTCGGCTATCGCCCCCCTACCCTCTGAAGCCCTCAACGTGAGAGGCCATCTGCTGAAATCAAAGACGTTCCGTTCTCCGCCCATCTTATTGGGACCTGGATCAGTCTCAAACAAGTACCACCATGATGTCGACTTCCCCCGAGGCCACCTTGCAGTCAAGAGCTTTGATGCAGAGGTCGTCGATGAGAATGGCGTCCCTGTCCCGCTCCATGAGACTTACCTGCATCACTGGGTTGCAGAACCATACTATGCTCTGAAGAACAGTCAGAACCCCGATACGCAAAATCTTCCAAAAGGGATGCTTAAAAGGAATGATGGAGTGTGCAAGACCACACTAGGCCAGTACTTTGGGCTTGGTTCCGAGACTCGCCACACTGCCACATGGGTTCCTGATCCTTACGGAATTGAGATTGGCAATGAAGACAAGGCCCCTGAAGGCTATGAGGAGAAATGGTTGCTCAATATTCATGCCATCGACACAAGGGGCGTGGTCGACAAGCCTAGCTGCACCGAGTGCAAGTGCGACTTTTACAATGTCACAATTGATGAGTATGGGCGCACAATCTCAAAGAACTACACTGGTGGGCTATTTTGCTGCTATGATCAGACCCAGTGTCGGGTCAAAGAAGGGTTCAATGGCGAGGTGCGGAAGTTGTTCTTGCAGTACACTGTGACGTGGCTCGACTGGACTGATGCGGTGGTGCCTGTCAAGATTTACATATTTGACGTTACGGATACCGCTATGCTCGATGGAACTCCTGAACATTCTTGCAAGGTATGCAAATACTACTTCCCAGTTGGCACAACAGCAACTGTTTCAGATTTTTAAAAATTAACCTATTTTTCCAAATACACATTTTTTTTCTTTTTACGGGTATTCAAATACACAATCTTTTTTCCTTTTCCTTTACGAACTAAACCATTGGTTTACAGGTTGAGTATCAAGTCGAGGAATGCAGCGCAGAAAACCGAGCCAACAATGAGTGCATCCATACTAAGACTGCTAGAGCGGCCTTGCCACGTGGAGGAGATATCGTGTTCAGTGTTGCGCACCAGCACTCCGGAGGAGTCGGTGCTTCTTTGCATGGCCAGGTAATAGATTAGCACCCTGATCGCTTTACCTATTGTGCTTATGCACTTCTCAGAGTTATTCTGAGGGGAAACACTCAATACTACCTATCTAAAACTTGGAATTGGGATTCCAGCTCCAATTCTGTCTGCAACCAAGCAGCTGATATTCACTGAGTTCAATTAATTCCTGAATTCCATGCTCAGTTCTGCTAATCCAAACGGGGTATTACACGGTTTAAATGAGACCTTATATGTATATATGATGTCTAAATGGTAACATCACAACATGTTATTTCGAAAGGGTAGCGTAACTTCTGAGGTACATTGGACTTGCTACAGGACGGACGCCTTCTTTGTGAATCGCTTCCAACTTATGGCACAGGGAAGGAGGCAGGAAACGAGGCGAACTACATCATTGGCATGTCGACGTGCTACCCTAAGCCAGGATCCATCAAGGTCAGCGACGGCGAGGTGCTGACCATCGTCTCCAACTACAGCAGCGACCGCCAGCACACCGGCGTCATGGGCCTGGTCTACATCCTCGTGGCCGAGCCGCAGCAGCAGGCTCCGGCGCCATCCCTGTGCTTCAGTCTCCCAGTCCCATGTGAGTTTCACTAAAAAGTTTCACTCCTTTTGCGGCCTATCTATGTTTCAAAGAACATACTCCGAGAACTGCAAATGTGTAACTAATTCTCGTTCTCTCTTCTGTGCATGAGTAGGGTGCCTACCGGCATGGATGTCTAGCAACATGTGAAGAGTAGATTATCATCTACCCCTAGCTAATGGAGTGCAATGCAAATGGTGAGGACTGGAGAAGCTGAAACAATCGCCGTGGATCAATCGTCATAGTTATACGATGGATGTGTTTTTGTCATACTAATATTACTAGCTAATATACAGAAGCAGTCACCAGTCAGTGAGCAATGTCATTTCGATGGACCATCAGTTTCTGATGCTTTGTAATTAGTTATTATCAGTAGTAGCAGTGTATGAAGCTGAGTTGTATGAGTTGATCACAACCAAAAGAAAAACTAGTGTCGATATTATTGGGTACGAAGGTTTTAGGGTGGGATACTCGCTGGACGCCAAGGTTGTCGCCGTGTAGACGTTGTGGTACAGTAGAAGGGTTATGGGGAAAAACCCCGCAAAAAAAGAGGTTGATATATCCTTAGCACAATAATTCAACACACCTCGAATACTTCTAAACTAGGTTGGGTCCACTTAAGAGACAACTGGACATTACCCATGAGCAACAGACTCTTCTACTAGAACACATACACTTTGAATACTTCTAGACTAAGCTAGGCCCGCTCTAATTAGATGTTACTAGCAAAAGGGCCCGTGCGTTGCAGCGGGAGAAAAAAATAAATCATAATATCCAATGGCCATGACTACATTTTGTTGCATTATCAAGATACACTATCACTCTCAAGTTCATGAAACCGTGAACAATTCTTGAAATCATGAAGAATAAAAACTCATGCATATATCTGAAATCGTGAACATTTTTCAAATCCGTGAACACTTTTACAAATTTTAGAATATTTTCTAAAATTAAGAAAGTTCTTTGAATCATGAACGTTTTATACCGTTTATAAACTTTTTTTTAAAAAATAGTGTACATTTTTAAAACAATTTCCTTGCATCGACGAACATTTCTAGAATCGATGAATATTTTTTTGGAAATTGGTGGAACAAATGAACATTTTCTTGATCTAGCAAAACAGCCCGTGTGTGACAAGGGGAGAAAAAAAATCATAATCTTCAATGGCCATGACCATATTTTGCTGCATCATCGAGATACACCATCATTCTTATTTTCGCGAAATCGTGAACAATTTTTGAAAATCATGAACATCTTTTTAAACTCGTCAACATGTCTGAACTTGTGAACATTTTTCAAATTCGTGAACTTTTTTTTCAGATTTTCAAACATTTTCTAAAATCATGATCATTTTATACTATTTACAAATTTTTTAATTGTGAAAAATTTTAAAAATATTTCTCTTGAATAGGCTAACATTTTTAGAATCGACGAACATTTTTTGGAAATTGTTTGGTGGAACAATTTTTGAAACCCACGAACAATTTTTTCATTTAATGAACATTTCTTAAAATGCATGATCATTTTTTGAATCAGCGGACATTTTTAAGAATCAATAAACTATTTTGTAAGTCAGTAACAGTTTTTGAATTTTTATGATATTTTTCAGTTCATGATCAATTTTTGAATTGGCAAAGTTTTGTTCAATTTCATTAACATTTTTAATACATGAACTTTTATAAAAAACCATGAATTATTTTCCGAACATTTGTTTTCAATATTTGCGAATATTTTTTGAATATGAGAAATTTTTAAAAAATTGCGAACATTTTTCTTAGTCCACAAACAATTATGAAATATTAAATATTTTATTTCAAAATTCTTATTTTTTAAAATTTTCGAAACTTTTTTTAGATCCCAAAATTTTATAATTCGAAAAAAAGCGAAGACGAGAAAGAAAAATGAAAAATAAAAGGCCGCCCGGACATTGGCCGGCCCAAAAAGGCGCGTTGTTTCTTCTCCCAGCGCGCAGAACACAGTATAGAATGTTTCTACTAAGCCAGCACGGGCGGGGATTTCCCTGTGCGAAACGTTTTTTATCACTTGTCGGTGGCATCGGTGGGTAATATTTTACAACTTCGGGGGCAATTTGGATGACAACCACCAAAAGCAATTGCCCCTTTATTATTAGAGATAGAGAAAAATAGATTATTGTCGGATGCGGGGAAAGGTTGGCTTCATCTACGAGATAACTGAACTTTTCCCACAAACATACTCTTCTAGCAGGATACACACACCCTAGATAGTTCTAGACTAAGCTTATTGTTAGAGGAAAAGAGAGGGATTGTGGCGTAATGCGTTGGATGCTGTATTGAGCCTCACGAGCGAGTATATATACATGAGTACAAACTTGAAGGGCAAAGGAGATGGATTACAAATCCTAGACTACTAAATACATGCAACCCAAATATATCTAACATCCCTCCGCAGTCGTAGCGGTAGCATTACGAACAACACAAGCATCGCGAACGGTCAGACTGGAGAGAATAGCAGCTGACGGGCTGACATCCCCCCGCAGTCGCAGCGGGAGCGTCATGGACGGTGTCGCGTCATGGACGCGTTGACTGTAGAAGAAGCCGACGAGGTGTTCAAGCGAGGTGTTAGCCCTTTTGTGTCGTTGTCGATGTAGCCGAGAGCGAGAGTGGTGTAGCTGTGGTCGAGGTACCCATGCGAAGAACGCCAGGGTCGATCTTGAGTCGGGGTGGCTGGTGTCGAAGAAGTCGCCATGGAGCCGCGGGCGCAAGGAGGCGCAGTGTTAGTCATGGGCGCAGTGGTGTCGAAATAGGCGAGGAAGGCCCCGACAGTGTGGCGAAGACCGACACAGACGGTGGCGTTCTCACGCCTAGGAAGATGGTGCGGCGTATACCAAGTCGACACACATGGACGACGAAGTGGACCGCGTGCCATGGCGCTACGGCCTGAAGGGGCGCAACGACAATGGTGGGGAAGACCTCAGAGCGATAGCGGGGACCGTGTGCCACATGCTACGACCCGATGGGGCGACACAGCGGCAGCGTGAGGTTTGGTGCAGCCACAGAGACAACCTGGAGCGGACGGCCTCGGGGCGGCGTGATACGTCTCCAACGTATCTACTTTTCCTAATGTTTTTTCTCTTATTTTGGACTCTAATTTGCATGATTTGAATGAAACTACCATGGTTTTGTTTTTGTGCAGAAATAAAAAATCTCGGAATGGAACGAAACTTTGCGAGGATTTTTTATACAAATAAAGAAAATTTTTGGAGCCAAGAACCACCGGAGGGGGGCACCTGGGTGGGCGCAACCCACCAGGGCGCGCCCCCCTCCAGGCACGCCCAGGTGGGTTGTCCCCACCTGGTGGCCCCACAGACCCTGTAACCTACGCTATAAAATCCTATTTTTGGAGAAAAAATAGGGGAGAAAGAATTATCGCGTTCCACGAGATGGAGCCGCCGTCACCTCCTGTTCTTCATAGGGAGGCCAGATCTGGAGTCCGTTTGGGGCTCCGGAGAGGGGGATCTTCGTTCTTCGTTATCACTGACCCTTCTCTATCGCCAATTCCATGATGCTCCCCACTGGGAGTGAGTAATTCCTTCGTAGGCTCACTGGTCGGTGAGGAGTTGGGTGAGATTCATCATGTAATCGAGTTAGTTTTGTTAGGGCTTGATCCCTAGTATCCATTATGTTCTTAGATTGATGTTGCTATGACTTTTCCATGCTTAATGCTTGTCACTTTGGGCCCGGGTGCCATGATTTCTGATCTGAACCGTTTATGTTATCACCATTATATCTATGTTCTAGATCCGATCTTACAAGTTATAGTCACCTACTACGTGTTATGATCCGGCAACCCCGGAGTGATAATAGTCGGGACCACTCCCGGTGATGACCGTAGTTTGAGGAGTTCATGTATTCACGATGTGTTAATGCTTTGTTCCGGTTCTCTATTAAAAGGAGGCCTTAATATCCCTTAGTTTCCAATAGGACCCCGCTGCCACGGAAGGGTAGGACAAAAGATGTCATGCAAGTTTTTCCATAAGCACATATGACTATTTACAGAATACATGCCTACATTATATTTATGAATTGGAGCTAGTGCCGTATCGCCTTAGGTTATAACTGTGGCATGATGAATATCATCCAACGAATCATCGATCCAATGCCTATGAATTTATCTTATATTGTTCTTGCCAAGTTACTATTACCATTGTTACTGTTACACTTGCTACAAAATCACTGCTATCACTGTTACCGTTACTATTGCTACTGCTACTATTATCAAAACTATTATACTACTTTGCTGCAGACAATTAATCTCCAGGTGTGGTTGAATTGACAACTCAGCTGCTAATACTTACAAATATTCTTTGGATCCTCTTGTGTCGAATCTATAAATTTGGGTTGAATACTCTACCCTCGAAAACTGTTGCGATCCCCTATACTTGTGGGTTATCAAGACCTTTTTCTGGCACCGTTGGGAGCATAGCAATATTTGTTGAGTCACTTGGGATTATTATCAATTTATCACTATGAAGAATCTGAAGGATGCTAAGACTAAGATTTTCCCTCTAAGACGAGGGGAGGTAAGGAACTGCCATCTAGCGCTGCTTCAGATTCACCTTCTGTTATAAGTAAGCTTGCTACACCACCACATGCTATCAATCCTGATATGTCACAAGTTATTGATGATGCTACTTCTGCTATGAATGATGCTTATGATGATGCTAGTACCTTTTATGATGATGATGTGCCTCTACGTGAATTTTTGGATGAACAAATTGCTAGAGTAAGACAACATGATATTGTTGAAACTGATGATGAGCTTGAAACTGAAAATCTTGAAACACCTACTAGAACTAGCCTTCCTAGGTATGAAATGCCTAAGGTACCGGAAGGTTATGTTATGAATGAGGAGACAACTAGAGATATTCTTGCTTGTAAGGATAGAGATGATCTAGAGAAATTAGTATGCAAGTACAAAGAAAAATCTCTGAATGCTAGAATGCAATATGATCCTAAGTTTGCTACCTCACCTATCTTTATTGATGATAAGGATTATGAATTCTCTCTCGACCCAGAGTTAATTACTTAGGTTGAATCTGATCCTTTCCATGGTTATGAAACTGAAACTGTTGTGGCACATCTTACTAAGTTGAATGACATAACCACCCTTTTTACTCATGATGAGAAAAATCGCTATTACTATATTCTCAAATTATTTCCGATCTCATTAAAGGGTGATGCTAAAGCTTGGTACAATACTCTTTCTCCTGGTTGTGTGCGTAGTCCCCAGGATATGATTTATTACTTCTCTGAAAAATATTTTCCTGCTCATAAGAAACAAGCTGCCTTGCAGGAGATATTTAACTTTGTGCAAATTGAACAAGAGAGTCTCCCACAAGCTTGGGGGAGGCTTCTCCAATTGCTTAATGCTTTGCCTGATCATCCTCTTAAGAAAAATGAAATACTTGATATCTTCTATAATGGACTAACTGATGGTTTTAGGGACTTCATAGATAGTTGTGTTGGTTGTGTTTTCAGGGAACGAACTATTGGGCAAGCTGAAGAATTATTGAATAACATATTGAAAAATTATGATGATTGGACTCTTCCTTAACCACCGCCTAAACCCACTCCGAAGAAGAGGGGTATATTATATCTCAGTCCTGAAGATATGCAAGAGGCAAAGAAATCTATGAAGGAAAAAGGTATTAAAGCCGAGGATGTCAAAAATTTACCTCATATTGAAGAAATACATGGGCTTGATACACCACCACTGCCTAAGGTGGTAGAGGTAAATTCTCTAATGAAATTCAATGATAATGACAATCCTCACAATATGCACCCTAGCCAATGCCTTTATGAGTTTGAGAATTATATTAGAAAGCAAGATATCTTCAATGCAAATGTTATGAAACAATTGAAATACAATTCTGATATGATTACTCGCTTGAGTGACTTGTTGTTTAGAATCTCAAATGATGTTAGAGGTGTGGGAAAGCATGCTTGTATGGTTCAAACTCAGCTAGAACAAGTTGCTAAATCTCAAAGAGAATTGCTAGATGAAATGAACAATAACATACATGACTTTACTGTTAGAGTAGCAACTAGAGGAGGTAAAATGACTCAGGAACCACTTTATCCTGAGGGACACCCAAAAAGAATTGAACAAGATTCACAAAGAAATAAGACCACTGCACCTAGTCCGTCTAAAAAGAAAAAGAAGAAGAAAAATGATAGGACTATGTATGCCTCTAGTGAACCTGAAATAGAAAAACCTCCTGATAATGATAATGAAGTTTCTATCTCTGATGCTGAAACTCCAGCTGGTAGTGAACACTCACCTTCTGATAATGAAAAAGATAATGATGAGGTTCATGAGGATACTCAAACAAATAGTAAAGAGCCAGATAATGATGTTGAGATAGAACCAACAGTTGATCTTGATAACCCACAACCCAAGAATACACGATATGATAAAAGAGATTTTATTGCTAGAAAACACGGTAAAGAAAGAGAACCGTGGGTTCAAAAACCTATGCCTTTTCCACCTAAGTCAACCAAGAATAAAGATGATAAAGAATTTGAACGCTTTGCTGAAATGTTGAGGCCACTCTTTTTGCGTACTTGCTTGACTGATATCCTTAAAATGCCTCCTTATGCAAAATACAAGAAAGACATCATCACTAACAAGAGAAAAATACAGGAAGCTGAAATCTCCACCATGCTTACTAATTATACTTTTAAAAAATTCGGAGAGCCGGGAATACCAACCATACCTTGCTCCATCGAAAGAAATTATGTGAAAACTGCTTTGTGTGATTTGGGAGCTGGTGTTAGTGTTATGCCTTTCTCTTTATATAAAAGACTTGATTTGAATAAACTCACACCTACTGAAATATCTTTGCAAATGGCTGACAAATCAACTGCCATACCTATCGGTATTTGTGAGGATGTGCCCGTTTTTGTTGCTAATGTTACTATTTTGACTGACTTTGTTATACCTGAGATACCCGAGGACGACAACATGTCGATTATCCTTGGTAGACCCTTCTTGAACACTGCAGGGGCTGTTATTGGTTGCAATAAAAGCAAGGTCACTTTTCATATCAATGGTAATGAGCATACAGTGCACTTTCCGAAGAAACAATTCCAAGTGAATGATATTAATGTTATTGAAAAATATCCGACAATCACTATTGGAAGTTTTCAACTACCTCTACCTACTGTTAAAAATAAATATGAAATGCTCACTATTGAGGACATTCATATCCCCGTTGAGGTAACTTAGTGATTTACGAAAGTTCTTCGGTTTCATGCTAATCGAAATTGGTTGTTAATAAGACTTGATCAACCTTATTAATGGATCATTTTTTAGAGGTATGAAGTTGATGAATTTAGTGAGCACTACCTTCTATCCCTACCTTTTGTTTTCTATTTTATTAGTTAAATAGAATAAGATGCCATGTTTTGTCTGTTTTCTTATTTTCCCGTGCAATAAAAAATGACCCAAAAATAAAAGTTCTCAGAATGCTTTGAGAATTTAAAACAAAATTTTTTCTGAATATTTAAGATTTTTTGGTGCAAATAATACCAGAGGGAGGTGCATCAGGTGGGCACAACCCACGTGGGCACGCCAGGACCTCCAGGCGCGCGCTAGTTGGTTGTGGTCCCCACGTGGGCCCTCCCACTTATCTATTCATCCCATATCACCACCTACCTCCAGAAAAAAAATCACCATCTCTCTCTCTCTCTCTCTCTCTCTCTCGTGTTCTTGCTCTCAAACCCGCAGATTTCAATCTCTTTGCTCGAAGCTCCGTTTCCGAAACTGTTTCGGGGAATTGTTGCTTGGTATGTGACTCCTCCGTTTGTCCAAATTAGTTTTTGCTTTAGTGGTTTATATTTTGAATACTTAGCTACTCTTGGCGCTGTTGTAGATGAGCTTGCATGTTGAATTCTTAGAGTTCTAAGTAGTTTGAATGCTTGCTATGGCCTCTAGGCATCCCTATGGGTAGTTGCTATCAATCTTGTAAAGTTTTGTTGATAAATTTTTGTCACTCAAAATTTTTCAGAAAATTGTACGTGAACATGATGAACCTCTTTGGAAGAAGGTCTTCGAAGAGGAGATCCTCTGAGGAATCTTCTAGTGACAGTTCCATTCCTCGGTCTTATGTTGAACCGAGTGAGGGTTGTATACGAGTTCCACCACCAAAACGTGCTTATGGCCGTGCGACGATTATATGATGAGTGTGGGCATTAAGGAGGAATTTGAACAATATGTTCACAATGCCTATCTCAGTCCCTACATTTCAGATAAGTGCAATCAACACCATGCTCTCACTGAATCATTTGTCAAAGAATTTAAATTCCATCCCCTTGAGTCTAGGGTGTCATTTAAACTGTATGAAAATTCATTTACCATATCACTAGAAAGGTTTTCTCACCACTCCAAAATTCCATTCTGGGGTTCGCTTGACGAACCACCAAGAGCTGAGTTTGAAACATTTTTGTCTAGACTTTGCTATGGTGAGAACAGGGGAGTGACGCAAGGTAGAATAAAGAGCATTCATTTTCCCGCAATTCAGTACTTTGTATTATTCAATGGGAAATGTAGTGTAGGCAAACAAGATTGTAGTACACTTTGTGCTCTAGACTTAAGCCTCATACGCGCCGCTCTCACCGGTGACAAAAGCTATAATCTTGGAGCGATTGTTGCACGTAGGTTGCAACACAACGCTAATAGTGGTTATTTTTATGGTGTAATTTATGCCAAACGCTTGGCAAGAGAGCTGGGTGTTTCACCTTTGCCATATGACCCTATTTTACCCACACAGTATTTAGACTTTGATGCTATAAAGCGTCATAAGATCCTTAAGGGTAAACCTGATAATTTCACCTACAAATTGTTGTTTAATAAAGAGTCCGTCGTATACACATAGAAGGGGAAGATATTTTGTTCTTGAGAGCGAGGCCCGAGCCCACAACGCGACGGTTGTGGCTGCACCGCAGGCTGAGACATCCACACCAAGAGCCTCCGTGAGCTACCACTCTGACCATTACGCAGGCTATTGATTGATTACCGAGCTAAGCCAAAAGCCTAAGCTTGGGGGAGTACGTGTTTCTCAGCGACTTTACATTCATGTTCACATATTTTAGTTGTCGGTGTTCACTCTTTTTCATTGTATTATCCATGCTTAATTTTATTTTCTCGCTTTCTTCTTGTGTGTTTGAAAAACTTGAGAAAATCCAAAAATATTTCCTACTTATTTTTTGTTTTCCTTCCTAGATTAATTAGCTGTAGCACTAAAAATAAAACCCAAAAAGATTTCCTTGTTCTTCTTTTGCTTGTTGGGAGCTTTCCCGTGTAAATAGTTTTTCTCGTTTTTGTTTTCCCCATTAATTTGCTTCTTTCAGATATAACCAAAAACTCCAAAAATATTTCAGTGCGTTTCTCTAAATTTCTTTTTTTATCGAGTCGTACCAAGGATAAGACCACGATGAAAATGTTGAGGGGCTCTCATATGCATAATTGTTGATCTAACAAAGAGCCCAGTTTACCTTGTCTTCTCCTGTTGAATAAAATGTTTGCAAATTCCATCTTAGTCCACGACACTCTTGCACTATTATTATTTTCACATCATTCGGTCGTGCAAGTGAAAGGCAATAATGGTGATATTCGATGAACTGGCCGTGGCAGAGAGAAACGGGTATGAACTCGACTTGTTCTGTTTTTGTAAATATGTTTAACCTAGTACCCATGATTCAGCCCATTATGATTAAACATGTTTTGCAATGACAATTAGAGATTATAGTTCCTCATGCCATGCATAAGTAGCTAGGAGTGGATAATGATTTATCTTGGATGTCAACATTGCATTAAAATGGTTGTGATGTAGTATGATGATATGGTATCCTCCTCTGAGTGTTTGAGTGGCTTGACTTGGCACATGTTCATGCATGTAGTTGAATCAAAACCAACATAGCCTCTATGATATTTATGTTCATGGTGTTCATATCCTACTCATGCTAGCGTCCAATGTTACTTATGCATAATGCATGTTCATGACCGTTGTTGCTCTCTAGCTGGCCACTTCTCAACCTATTTGCTAGCCTTCGCCTGTACTAAGTGGGAATTCTGCTTGTACATCAAAAACCTTGAACCCAAGTTATTGCAGATGAGCCCACCATACCTACCTATATGCGGTATTACCCTGCTGTCCTAAGTAAATTTGCATGTGCCATCTGTAAAAACTTCAAATAAATATCCTTTTTGTGTGCCTGGATCATTCATGGAACAAAAGGAGGTAGTCGGTATCTTCCATGCTAAGTGGGTTATTCTCAGGTCGAGTGTTTATTCACTCGTCATGGCATAAGAAAAGGGCGGTAATAGGGATGCCCAGTCCCAAACTGCAAAAAGAATTGATCTTTCAAATAATCAAACAAAAACTCCCAATGGAGTCATAACCTTTACTTTTCCGCTTGGGAACCACCACTAGCATGCTTAGCATGGAAGATATTGATAACTGATAGTTGTGAAGTAAACAAGAAGGGTGCATGCCTCAAAATATCATTCACCTCTGTTTTAAAACTTGAGCTCTGGCACCTCTGCAAATTATTGCTTCCCTCTGCGAAGGGACCTTCTATTTACTTTTATGTTGTGTCATCATCTTCTAAAATAAGCGCCATAACCTGAGAGCACTTCTGTCATGCTGACGCATTGTGTGTAGCTAATGTTGGGTGCATCATGACTGGATCTTTTCTACCATGAATTACAATGTTTAGTCGCTGCTTGAACTTTGGAGGTGCTCTGCATTTATGGTTTGCGGTCTCAGAAAGGGCTAGCGATATACCACTATTGTCATATTATATCATGGTTGTTTTGATAACATGTTGCCATTTGAGATATCTTATTATTGCTCTCTAGCTGATTATGTCATTGATATGAGTTAATATATTTTTTATGAGTTATTGTCGACATGGTTAGTTATTATATTGGCTGAAAACCTGGGTGTGTATGTAAGAATGTTGATACATCTCCAACGTATCTACTTTTCCTAACGCTTTTCCTCTTGTTTTGGACTCTAATTTGCATGATTTGAATGAAACTAACCCCGGACTGACGCTGTTTTCAGCAGAACTACCATGGTGTTGTTTTTGCGCAGAAATAAAAGTTCTCGGAATGGAACGAAAGTTTGCGAGGATTTTTTTATATCAATAAAGAGAATTTCTGGAGCCAAGAACCACCGGAGGGGGGCACCTGGGTGGGCACAACCCACCAGGGCGCCCCCCTCCAGGCGCGCCCAGGTGGGTTGTCCCCACCTGGTGGCCCCGCAGACCCTGAAACCCACGCTATAAAATCCTATTTTTGGAGAAAAAAGAGGGGAGAAAGAATTATCACGTTCCACGAGACGGAGCCGCCATCACCTCCTGTTCTTCATCGAGAGGCCAAATATGGAGTTCGTTTGGGGCCCCGGAGAGGGGGATCTTCGTTCTTTGTCATCACCAACCCTTCTCCATCGCCAATTCCATGATGCTCCCCACCGGGAGTGAGTAATTCCTTCGTAGGCTCGCTGGTCGGTGAGGAGTTGGATGAGATTCATCATGTAATCGAGTTAGTTTTGTTAGGGCTTAATCCGTAGTATCTATTATGTTCTGAGATTGATGTTGCTATGACTTTGCCATGCTTAATGCTTGTCACTTTGGGCCCGGGTGCCATGATTTCAGATCTGAACCGTTTATGTTATCACCATTATATCTATGTTCTAGATCCAATCTTGCAAGTTATAGTCACCTACTACGTGTTATGATCCGGCAACCCCGGAGGGACAATAGTAGGGACCACTCCCGGTGATGATCGTAGTTTGAGGAGTTCATGTATTCACCATGTGTTAATGCTTTGTTCCGGTTCTCTATTAAAAGGAGGCCTTAATATCCTTTAGTTTCCAATAGGACCCCGCTGCCACGGGAGGGTAGGACAAAAGATGTCATTTAAGTTCTTTCCATAAGCACGTATGACTGTTTACGGAATGCATGCCTACATTATATTTATGAACTGGAGCTAGTGTCGTATCACCCTAGGTTATAACTGTCACATGATGAATATCATCCAACGAGTCATCATTCCAATGCCTATGAATTTGTCTTATATTGTTCTTGACAAGTTACTATTACCATTATTACTGTTACACTTGCTACAAAATCACTGCTATCACTGTTACCGTTACTATTGCTACTGCTACTATTATCAAAACTATCATACTACTTTGCAGCTGATCACTTTTCTGTAGATAATTAATCTCCAGGTGTGGTTGAATTGACAACTCAGCTGCTAATACTTACAAATATTCTTTGGCTCCCCTTATGTCGAATCTATAAATTTGGGTTGAATACTCTACCCTCGAAAACTGTTGCGATCCCCTATACTTGTGGGTTATCATGGCGCTAGACCGCAGGCCACGACAGTACGTGCCGAAGGGCGACGCAACGGTAGTGCGTGGATCGGTGCAGCCACGGGGAGAACCATGGGGTGAAAGCAGGAATCGCGTGCCACGCTCGCTATGACCCGATGGGCTATGCAGCGGCAGCGTGAGGATCGGTGCAGCTACGGAGACGGTCTGGAGCGGACGGCCTCAGAGCAGCGCTGGACCACGGGCCGTGACACTACGACCCAAAGGGGCGATGCAATGGCAGCGCACGGGTCACTGCAGCCGCGGATAGAACCATAGGATGGTGACGCTACGGTCCGAAGAGACGACGCAGTGACAAGCCCGTTGCTCAATCGAAGAGGCATGCTATACACGAAGAAGATTTTCATGGACCCATGAACATGTGATTGAACAGACCGAACCATCTGCATCAGGCTGCCTGACATCATAGAAGCATGCAACCATCGGGCAGGGACATGAGATATGCAGCAAGGCTGCACGTATGCAACATGTATGAGCTGGCAACACGCAGCATGAACAAGTACAGTGGGCATATTTGGTAGCTGTAATATCCCGATAATCAAGCTACAGTAACCTTATCCTAAGGTGTCCATTCATTATGTTTTACTAAGTCAATTGGCCATTTGATGAAAACCGAAGTCAAATTCAAACTTCAAATAACAAGTCAAATTCCTATTTCTTCAAGCTATCAAATAAAAATGTTCGGTGGGTTGCAAATATTCACTATGCAATTAACATGTAGGAACCAACATTAAATGGATTTTGAAATTGCCCTAGAAATATTTAAAGTGGACAAGCATCACTTATTATACCAATTTAAATATAAACTTATTTTCAAACATTTCCAGTTAACCTCAAACTTTTTGGGCAACACCCAAAATATTAGGAAGTAATTATGTGAGAAGTTTCAACTTTAACAAAAACCATTTAGTACCAAAAATTAACACAAAATAGGGGATAAATAGACAAATAGAAAAAAAAGAAAAATGAAAAAAAAAAATGAAAAGAGGGGGTCCTAAACTACTGGGCACTTTGGCCCATTAAGCAAAACGACCGGCCCAGCCCACCCCCACTTGCCTCCCACCTCGCTACAAGAGGTAGGGGTGACCGTGGCGGCCATCCGCCGGCAGTGGCCGTGCGTGGCGGCCATCCCGCGCCCCCTCGGTCTATAATCCACCGACGTCCCTTCCCCGAAACCCCAGGACACTCCGTTCCCTCCCCCCTCGCGCCCCCATCTCCCTCTTCCTCGACAAATCCACCCCGCCGTGACGCCACCGTCGCCGTCAAGCCTCCCCGAGCCTCTTCGACCAGCCCATCATCCACGCGGTGAGCTTTAGTGTGATTCCCCCGCTTACCCCCTCTTCTCGTCGCCGTAGAGCGCCCCCACCATCCGCGGCCCGAGCCCCCCCCGCGCTCCCTGGCCCCTGGGCCATACTGGCAGCGCGCCCCGCGCCTGGCCTCGTGCCCACTGGCGCGCGCACGCGCCCCTGCTCCTACTGCCCCGCTTGCCACTCGTTCGTTGCAGCCGCGCCGCCTGTGTCGTTGTTGTACGGCACCCATTGCTGCGCCCTGCTACCGCCGTCGTCCGACCGCTGCCCCGCCCCACTTCTCGCGCTGCTGTAGCCGCTGGCGCCCGTGGCCGCTGCCGCTGCCGCCTGCACGCACGCACCTTCTGCGCCCTGCCCCTACGCCTGCCTCTGCTCGCCGCACCCCGATTCGCGCTCGCCCGCCACTCGTGGTCGCGGCCTGATAATCCCCAAGTGCAGGGAATCATCGTAGCAATTCCCAATGGTGGAAGTGATAAGTATGGAGTGTCGACCCCTCAAGGAGCTAAAGGTAAGGTCAATTTCTCTCAAGTCCTATCTGCCACTAATACGACTCTACGTACACCGAACGTTTGCTTTCAACTAGAAACGAGAAATAAAACTACGTTGTGGGTATGAAGAGGATAACTTTGCATGGCATCGGAGAGCTAAAATATAAAAGTAGGTGTTGTTATCATAAATTTATAATATATTGCTAAATATTATAAATAGGGAGTGTGGAATAATGATGGGTCGGTGTGCGGAATTATCCTAGGCAATCGTTAACAAGACCGGTAGTCGTCATTGCAATTTCATATAAGGGAGAGGCATAAGCTAACATACTTTCTCTTCTTGGATCATATGCACTTATGATCGGAACTCTAGCAAGCATCCACAACTACTAAAGATCATTAAGGTAAAACCCAACCATAGCGTTAAAGCATCAAGTCCCCTTTATCCCATACGCAACAACCCCCTTACTCGGGTTTATGCTTCTATCACTCAAGCAACCCACTATAAGCGAATCATGAACGTATTGCAATACCCTACAACGGGAATCCCTCACGCTTGCGCAACACGGAGGGCACAATAGGACAACACCAAAAAAAACATACAACTCGTACCAATCTAGATCATCAATCAACCCAAAGACAAAGGATATCTACTCAAAACATCATAGGATGGCAACACATCATTGGATCATAATATGTGGCATAAAGCACCATGTCCAAGTAGGGATTACAACGGGGTGCGGGAGAGTGGACCACGTAAAAGAGATGATGATGGTTATGTTGATGAAGATGATCACCGCGGCGATGATTCCCCTCCCGATGGCACTCCGGCGCCACCGAGAGAGAGGAGGAGAGGTTCTCCCCCTTGTGCTTCCTCCTCCATGGCCTCCCCCCTAGATGGGGAGAGGTTCTCCCTCTGGTCCTTGGCCTTCATGGCGATGATGGCCCCTTCGAGATCCTCCTCCATGGCCTCTGATGATGATGCCCCCCTTAGACAATGACGAGTGGACCCCCCTAGTTAAAATACCCCTTTAACTTAACTCTGCCTAGGACATGTAGGCCCCACCGCACCGTTCACATTTGACCAGTCAACTGTTGGCTGGTCAACTGATGACTTAGCACCCCCTTGGCCCACTGAAATACTAATAGGCTAGCTCTCTCTGTGTATAAAAATCCAGAAATTTAGAAAATCATTTAAAATTTTGGAAAATCATATAAAATAAACCATAACCCGGATTAAAATAATTTATATATGGAAGTTGCTCAGAAAAATGTAATGAATCTGTTTACGCTATCTGCATACCTGCCAACCCCTCTAACATACAAACCTCGACATTTCCCCCTGGACCAATATACTGAAAACCGCCTTGAGCTGGGAAAACATTTCTCGATGTTTTCCCTCTTCTTTTAAAATGCCTAGGGATGCGTTAGAACATATTATCATCACATACTGCCATGACATGCTTTGTGCTGCATTTGTCTGCTTCATTATTTATCTAGTTCCCCCTCTTCCTTATTCTTCCGGTAAACCTCGAGACTACCGGTGACGCTTGATACGTCTCCAACGTATCTATAATTTTTTATTGTTCCATGCTATTATATTATCTATTTTGGATGTTTTATATGCATTAATATGCTATTTTATATTATTTCTGGGACTAACCTATTAACCTAGAGCCCGGTGCGAGTTTCTATTTTTTCCTTGTTTTTGAGTTTTACAGAGAAGGAATGTCAAATGGAGTCCAAACGAGTTGAAAATTTACAATGATCTTTTATGGACCAAAAGAGACCCCCGAAGCATCGGAGATGGACCAGAAGAGTCCCGAGGAGTCCACAAGCCAGGGGCGTGCCCTACCCCCTGGGCGCGCCCTGAGGGCTTGTGGGCCCCTTTGGCACCTCCTTGACTTGTTTCCGACGCCAAAAATTCTTATAGATATAGAAACCTCCAAAAAGAACCCTAGATCGGAAGTTCTGCCGCCGAAGCCTCTGTAGCCACGAAAAATCAATCGGGATCCTGTTCCGGCACCCTGCCGGAGGGGGAAACCATCATTGGAGGTCATCTTCATCATCCCGGCAGTCTCCATGACGAGGAGGGAGTAGTTCACCCTCGGGGCTGAGGGTATGTACCAGTAGCTATGTGTTTGATCTCTCTCTCTCTCTCTCTCTCTCTCTCTCTTGTGTTCTTGATTTGGCACGATCTTGATGTACCGCGAGCTTTGTTGCTATAGTTGGATCATATGGTGTTTCTCCCCCTCTACCTTGTTGTAATGAATTGAGTCTTGCTCTTTGAGGTTTCGTTATGTTGGATTGAGTATTGGATTTGAGAACACTTGATGTATGTCTTGCGATGGGATATCTGTGGTGACAATGGGATGTTTTGTTGATTCACTTGATGTGTGTTTTGGCACTCAACTCGCGGATTCCCGTGGTGACATTGGGGTAATCTATGCATAGGGGTTGATGCACGTTTTTGTCCTACGTTCTCCGATAGGAACTTTGGAGTGATTCTTTGTTGCACGTTGAGGGATTGTTATATGATTTAGTTATGTTATCATTGTTGAGAGACTTTGCACTAGTTAAAGTATGAACCCTAGGCCTTGTTTTCAAGCATCGCGATATCGTTTTTGCTCACTTTTGTTACTACTTACCTTGTTTTCAAGCATCTACTATCCATATTACACTTGTATCACCAGCTCTTCGCCGAACTAGTGCGCCTATACAACTTACCATTGAACTGGGTGTGTTGGGGGCACAAGAGACTCTCTGTTATTTGGTTGTGGGGTTGTTTGAGAAAGTCATCTTCATCCTACGCCTCCCACGGATTGATAAACCTTAGGTCATCCACTTGAGGGAAATTTGCTACTGTCCTACAAAACTCTGCACTTGGAGGTCCAACAACGTCTACAAGAAGAAGGTTGCGTAGTAGACACCAACACTCGGTACGACTACAGTCGATGACCCCTCCTTCTCGGCAGAGATTTCGGGCAAGCAAACCCCCTTGATCATTCTGATACCGCCTATTCTTTCCCTCTACTAGAGTAGTGTTACTGTTACTGCCTTACCGTTTGATCCTGTACTGCTGCATAGCCTGTCCTTGATACTTTTGTTGATAATTTTACCTGTTATCATATATCTTAGTATGGGTATGCTTGTATTCCATCAATGGCCCTACATTCTTGTCCGTCTGCCATGCTATACTATCGGGCCGTGATCACGGATATATAAATACATACTATACATGATACCTGATATGACCAAAGTCGGGTCGGCTCGTAGAGTACCAGCGAGTGATTCACGGACTGGGGGATGAAAGGACATTTATCCCGATGGCCCCCTAAGTGATTCTTTGTGGCAGAGCAATAGCGCAGGTTGAGAGTAATTGCGGCTTGAAGCTACGTCGGTATTTCCCCAAAGAGAAAGGGATGATGCAGCATAGCAGCGGTAGGTATTTCCCTCTGATATGAAAACAAGGTTATCGAACCAGTAGGAGAACCAAGCAACACAACGTAAATAGCCCCTGCACACAGATAACAAATCCTCGCAACCCGACGTGTTAAAGGGGTTGTCAATCCCTTTCGGTTAACGACGCCTCAGGATAGGAAAACGGAAGTGAGATAAAATTGTAGTAGATTGATAGATCGAACGCTAAATAAAATAAATAAGAATAAAACGCAGCAAGGTATTTTTGTATTTTTGATTTAATAGATCTGAAAATAAACTCAAAGGAAAAGTAGATCGCGAAGGCAAATAATATGAGAAAGAGACCCGGGGGCCGTAGGTTTCACTAGTGGCTTCTCTCGAGAAAAATAGCAAATGGTGGGTAAACAAATTACTGTTGGGCAATTGATAGAACTTCAAATAATCATGACGATATCTAGGCAATGATCATTATATAGGCATCACGTCCAATATTAGTAAACCGACTCCTACCTGCATCTACTACTATTACTCCACACATCGACCGTTATCCAGCATGCATCTAGTGTATTAAGTTCATGGAGAAACGGAGTAATGCAATAAGAATGATGACATGATGTAGACAAGATCTATCTATGTAGAGATAGACCCCATCGTTTTATCCTTAGTAGCAACAATACATACGTGTCGGTTCCCCTTCTGTCACTGGGATCAAGCATCGTAAGATTGAACCCACTACAAAGCACCTCTTCCCATTGCAAGATAAATAGATCAAGTTGGCCAAACAAAACCCAAATATCGGAGAAGAAATACGAGGCTATAAGCAATCATGCATAAAAGAGATCAAAGAAACTATACTTTCATGGATATAAAAAGATAGATCTGATCATAAACTCAAAGTTCATCTGATCCCAACAAACACACCGCAAAAAGAGTTACATCATATGGATATCCAAGAGACCATTGTATTGAGAATTCAGGGAGAGAGAGGAAGCCATCCAGCTACTAACTACGGACCCGTAGGTCTACAAAAAACTACTCACGCATCATCGGAGAGGCACCAATGGAGGTGGTGAACCCCATCCCTGATGGTGTCTAGATTGGATCTGGTGGTTCTGGACTCTAAGAAGGTTGGAATTGATTTTTGTCGACTCCCCTAGAGTTTTTGGAATGTTGGGGTATTTATAGAGCAAAGAGGCGGTCCGGGGGGCACCCGAGGTGGGCACAACCCACCAGGGCGCGCCTGGGCATCCTGGCGCGCCCTGGTGTGTTGTGCTCTCCTCGGAGCACCCCCAGGTGCAGCCTTGGCCCATTAGGTGTCTTCTGGTCCATAAAAAATCTCCTTAAAGTTTCGTTGCATTTGGACTCCGTCTGATATTGATTTCCTGCGATGTAAAAAACATGCAGAAAATAGCAACTGGCACTTGGCACTATGTCAATAGGTTAGTACCAAAAAATGATATAAAATGACTATAAAATGATTATAAAACATCCAAGATTGATAATATAACAACATGGAACAATACAAAATTATAGATATGTTGGAGACGTATCAGAGACCACTTAGGAGAGAGGTGGGCATGGTCCCTGGTCGGTGTCCGCGGTTACTTCATCATAAAACCCTTAACGAGATTGGGTATTTGATCTAAGTTGGCCACAGGCCTTTTCGCACTAACCGCCATGTGGGATGAGTTATGGGCACTCGGTGTCGTATGATTTCTCCCGAAAGCTTTTCATACATCACATATGAGCGGCACACGTCCGGGTGGTCCGTGTAAGCACCTGCTTTGTATAAAGAGGTAGCTAGGACTGGGCTCGGATGTCCACGCAACGTGTAGGAGTGCAAAGGGAGATGGACCCAAGACCCCTGAGCACTTAGGATGTAGATCGGCGAGCTAAACTCTCTGGTGAGCCTAGGTAGGACTACGACATGTTGATCTTTCGAGGCCGGGAATTACCGAGGAAAGTGTGTCTGGTCAGAGATGATTGAGCGTATCGGGTAATGTGGTGCACCCCTACAGGGAAGTAATCTATTCGAATAGCCATGTCCATGGTAACAGGACGACTTGGAGTTGTATTTCGACCTCTTACAACTAAAACCGGATACTTGATAAAATAAAACCAGATAAGTGACAGATACAACCCGGTGATCACTCTCTCATAGGGAGACGAGGAGATGATCTCCGGGTAGGATTACTGCTATACGATGATACTTGTTACTATTCTAGCTACTCTCTTCTACTGGTTCAAGATGGTGGCTGTCAGAAGAAGTAGTCTTCGATAGGATGAGCTTCTCCCCCTTTATTATGGCATTCTACAATTTAGTCCATAGATACTACCCTTTTATTGATACCGATGCATATCTAGTGTCGATCTGATGTTAGTCTTGCGAGTAATTTGGATGAGTACTCACGGTTGCTTTGCTACCCCTTTAGTTTCGACCCAGTTGCCGCAACAGATGATGGCGCCGCAGATGGAGGTCCCCCCAGTGGAGCGTACTACATGGAGACCGACGACCAGGAGTAGTCTGGAGGTCCCAGGCAGGAGGCCTCGCCTTTCGATCTAGTCCCGTTGGTTTGCTCAGCCTTCTTAAGGCAAAACCTGTCTAACTATGTCTGTACTTAGATAATATTTTCTTGATGACTTATGTATTCGGGTCCTCGTGGCCCCTGGCTTGTAATATAAAGATTTGTGTTTATTGTTTGTGTCGTCGAGTTCTGCTGTGATATCTTCCCATGAGTCTCTGATCTTGATTGTGCATGTTTGCGTGTGCGATTAGTGCATGATTGAATCGGGGGCGTCACAAGTTGGTATCAGAGCCGACTACCTGTAGGAACCCCTTCCACACTCCTTGGTCGAAGTTAATCCCAGACTTGAAAGAAAAACTATTTTACTAACTGTGTTGTGTGGCTTATGGGCCCACATCACCTATGGGTGGGATTAGGATCTTTTATTCCGCTCCTTTACTCTGGGATTCTGATCACTCTTCTCTCTGGGTTAATTTTTTACTAACTCTAACTCTAGGATCATGCAATGATTTCGTTCCAGAGCCCTAATTACTTTCAGTTACCCCATCATTATGTTATGCCTTCAGTTTTCAAAGCTTGACTCCTTTGAAACATCTTTGCTTATAGATGGATCCTACGAGATAGATCATGCACCACACGACGGCTATTGGAGCCTCAGGATCACCTGGTGTGCTAGTTGAGATGATGACCTACCTGGGTTACCGCTAGCATCCTGAGTACACCATGTACAAGCAGTACCAGGACTTTAACCAGGAGCACTAATGTGCCATCATCCGTATATACTCTCGTGATGATGACTCTCCCTCTGTGCTGCACACCTCTCATGGTGTTGGAGTGACCATTGATATGGCAGTCCATGATGCTACTTACGCTGGTCTGACACGCCTTCGTGGAGAGTATCGAGACTTGGATAACTCCCCTTTCAGGCACATTGCTATTGCATCTAGTGAGGGTGAGTAGGGATACTACACTTCTGTCTACACCACCGTCACCTGCGAGCCCTTCTACCACCAGACCTTGGTCCAACATGATGATGGTCTGGATCGAGCTAACCGAGCTCTTCGTTGCGAGTTATATGCCACCCGTGTGCACCTTTACGATGCTTTGACGCAGTTGTTCCCCTTTGTCATATATGGGCAGCTGCATCGTTCTGTGATCTACCGAGCCAGGACCGTGATGCCCCGTGGTGTTGGTTGGCCTGAGGTTGGAGGATACACTCCCGCTCATGGTCCTTTTCTGCCACTTGAGCGTTAGCTTCTACACCAGAGTACCCACAGACCGCAGGATCCTTCTGTGGAGGATTTCCCGACGCATCACCACCACCTGTCAGGATACACCCACTTTTGCAGTTCCCTCTAGGACTGATGTAGCCTTACCTATTAGTATCACTTACATTTGTCGCGAGCCTGTGTGCCACCTACGATGTCACTAGCCCATGTACTAAACTCTATGTATGACCCCTTTTGTAAGATATGACTACCACTATGTATTTCGTCGCATTCCCTGTACTTTCTGTCTTACTTGCCTGCCTTTACAATTGTTGACCGATCCATGTTATTCTATTCAGAATGGCCGGGAGAGGTAACTATGGTCATGGTCGTGGTCGTGGTGATGACAACCCACCCCCTCCACCATATGTTACCGCCATGATGGCACAGTTTGAGCTGAACCGTCAGTTTATCGAAGGAATCATGAACCAGTTCCCAAACCAGAACAACCAGCACCAGCATGGACAAGTCACACTTCAGTACTTTTCACGTCTCAACCCAGATATCTACCGCACCTTAACGGACCCACTTGGTGCTGATGACTGGCTTCGTGACATCACCTTTGAGCTGGAGTCTCGCGGTGTTGCCCTGCCAACTACGTCACCTTTGCGGTGTACCATCTGAAGGATCCAACTGCACAATGGTGGGATAGCCACAGGCGTATGCAACCTATTGCACTAGAAAAAAAGACACATCCGTGACATTTTGGGCCGAACAAATTTTTTTCCTGTCATGCTTATGACACTTCTATGACGATAATTGTGACAAAACCTGGTATCATCATAGATGTGGTGGGATCCTACCTCTATGACAAAAAATCATGACAGAAAATGGGCTTTTCATCCTGGGCGGGCCGGAGACGCAACTGCATGACATTATTTGGTTCGTCCATGACGGAGAAAACCATGGTAGAAGCAAGGGCGAGAAAATATCGGGGGAGTTCCCGGTTACGGTGGGTGGTCGGTGTCGGTGTCAAAACTGGCGGATCTCGGGTAGGGGGTCCTGAACTGTGTGTCTAAGGTGATGGTAACAGGAGACAGGGGACACAATGTTTACCCAGGTTCGGGCCCTCTCTATGGAGGTAATACCCTACTTCCTGCTTGATTGATCTTGATGGATATGAGTGTTATAAGAGTTGATCTACCACGAGATTGTAATGGCTAAAACCCTAGAAGTCTAGCCTGTAT
This sequence comes from Aegilops umbellulata, assembly GCA_032464435.1. Taxonomy (NCBI): domain Eukaryota; kingdom Viridiplantae; phylum Streptophyta; class Magnoliopsida; order Poales; family Poaceae; genus Aegilops; species Aegilops umbellulata. The sequence goes on from CP136060.1 coordinate 98,045,649, forward strand.
GACTATGATTATCCCCCTTCTATGGACTAAGCCCTCCGGTTTATATAGACACCGGAGGGGACTAGGGTTGTACAAAGTTGGTTACAGAGAAAGGAATCTTCATATTTGGACGCCAAGCTTGCCTTCCACACCAAGGAGAGTCCCGTCCGGACACGGGACAGAGTCTTCGGTCTTCGTATCTTCACAACCCATCAGTCCGACCCATGTCTAACAGGTCGTACGCCCGAGGACCCCTTAGTCCAGGACTCCCTCAGTAGCCCCTGAACCAAGCTTCAATGATGAGGTGTCCGGCGCGCATATTGTCTTCGGCATTGCAAGGCGGGTTCCTTCTCCGAATACTCCAACACAGTCTTCAGACGCAACGAACGTGTCCGGCTCTGCAAAACAAATCGCACACACGACCGCAGAGAGTATAATATTTCACAAGTCCCATCCGTTAAGAACTTTTGGCAATGTGATACCACGTCATCACCCGGTCATTATTTCGAACTGTTTTTCGGCCTGCTGCTTCGAGATGCTGTCTCATTGGCACGTCCTGTCAAAGCAGAGATCGTGTCCCCTTATTGCGGGATCCTCATGAATACGGGCATGGGTAATCTAACCGTGCTGTTTGCACAACCCTTGGGAACAGGCAAGTTTTAAGGCGAGTGGGGAGGTGCTTGATATTCACTGCCTTTATAAGGAGATAAGGATTCCCTTCTTTCACCCACGTCTTCTCTCTATCTCTATCCTCCCATTCTCGAGCTCCAGCGCCCAAGTCCTCATCTTTTCCGCCTTGAGAAAGCACTCGACCATGTCCGGATCTGGAGTGCAAGGCAAGTGGATGGCCTCCTCCGTCAAGGAGAAGGACATCACCAAGCTTCGGGAGGCCGGGTACCTGGCAAAAGAAATCGCCCACCGGCTCCCCGCCAAGGGGCAGATCATGCCCACCCCGAAGCCCAACGAGAGGGTGGTGTTTATCCCCCACTTCGTCCGCGGGTTACGGTTTCCTCTCCACCCTTTCGTCCGCGGACTAATGTTCTATTACGGGCTATATTTCCATGATCTAGCCCGAAACTCCTTCCTCAACATCTCGGCATTCATTGTCGTGTGTGAGGCTTTCCTCCGCATTCCACCCCACTTCGGACTGTGGCTTAAGATCTTCAACGTGAAGCCGAAGGTGGTGGATGGCCAACATGCGGAGTGCGGAGGCACCATGGTGAGCAAGCTGCCCAACGTCTCATGGCCCAAGGGTACTTTGTGGAGACCGTCAAAGAGTGGCAGAAACTATGGTTCTATATCACAGAGCCCCGCGACGCCACCTGGGCCGCGGCACCCGAATTCAAGTCCGGAGCTCCAATGCGGCTCATCTCCTGGCTAGAGAAGGGCATGAATTGGTCTTCGTCAGACGTGCTGAGGGAGTTGCAAACGCGCATCCAGAGCATGGTGGACAAGAACATCAAGCTCGTCAATGTGATCCAGGTGATGCTAGTTCGCCGGATCCTTCCA